>WOAB01000759.1:0-1495560 GCA_027886185.1 Rheum nobile
TTAACTAACCGTAAAGATACCCTTGGTCCAATGACTCGTCAATGACTTTTTCAAATTCAATAAATTTGAATCCATGAATTGGAACAGAAATAGATGAACATGCCTTAAGCGTAGTGTTCCGATAGAATATGACCTTGTACTTGTGATTAGTGAATTTAAAATGTATATCATAAAGGGCAACACCAAAATTTGACATTAAAAATGCACCTCCTTCCTTCAAGTTTGATAAGTTAACCATAAAGCTTTCTTTAATCATTGCATGGATTCTATCTCCCTGAAACAGTGAAACACTTAATATTAATACATTTCATTTCACTGGAATTATTAAACACAACATATTATAAATCCTGTAACTTAAAATTGCATAAAAAAAATCAGTACCTTTTCATCCATTAGTATTAGTTCAGTGATACTATATTGGGTAGGGTCGTCTTTCTTTGGAACTTTAAATAATCGAATTACTCGAATCTTGAGCTCATAATTACCTCAGACACCTGTAATGTCTTTTATTTCTTGTATAGCTTTTGACATATCTACAAAGCATAATAATAAGGTTACAAAACTGACCAAACTATATAAGCATTCTCAAATTAAATAAGACTACATCTATAATTCAGAATAATCAATTAAGTATTTATATTAACATCAACATATAATATGATTTACAACAAAAAATGAATTTATGAAATAGAATCAGTTTGTAATACAACAAAATTTAAACCCCATATGAAATTAATAGCTATACTTTCAGTTTTTAAATTTGTATGAGATTTCTGAATTTACTGCATAATAATGAATGCTATAATATCTATCCTGTGTTGCAGAATATTTTGTAATGGTGTAAATATCTCGAGATTGCTGAGGATTGCACATTTATTTGTCTATATACATACCCTCATCAAAGAAAGAATAAAAGTAAGTTCTTTGTCAATATATCTATTGTGCTCTTCGATCCGATATATATATATATATATATATATATATATATATATATATATATATATGAAAGACATCTTTTTCAAATGACATTGTAGAAAATAGAGGGTGTATTATTAGTCGGTGCAGGATATGCTCTGAGAGACTATTTGTTTCATTGGTTAAAATACTAATGGAATAGTCTCTCGGAGCATCTTCTGCACCGACTTAGGTAAACATGCCTCCTTAATGATGAGGAATCATCCCCGCCATTAGTGCCAACCTTTGATGGACCGATTACTAGGTCAAGATTGAAGGAACTACGTCAAGAGCTGGAGACGTTTATGGCACATGATGTATCACATGACGAAGAGGACAAGTCCAAAGTCAAGGCGTTGACTTTATTGGTCAACGTTACCTATGTTTAGTCTTATTAATTTCTGCATTGGATATTTTTAGGACTATTATTTAATTGTTTTAAGCTTTCTATTTTCGGATATTTCGGGATTAAGTGTAACCCATTTTTGGGAAGCTAGGGCCGGCCATCTATGGGTATTTAAGGCTCCCTTGTCTTCTTCATTAGTTAGATTTCTCATATTGTTAAAACACAAAAACAGAGCTTGGGTTTTGCTTTGAAAACTCGGCTCCACGTGAGAGTCTCAATCGATTGTTCTTTCCTGCTTAGTTGTTTTCGTCTTTGTCAAGTCCCTCTGGAGTTGGTGATTTCGTACTTCATAAGCAATCCTCTCCGTGCTCCAAGTTCGTCAGCGATTCTTGGTTGTGTGGCGTTGTAGAGATCGGGTTGGTAGATCGTTCGACAAGGTTCCTTGCTATTAAGCAAGCGGGTTTTCTCGTTGTTTCTATTGGTTCTATCTATTATCCTATCCATTAGTTTCACTTCCGCCATTGTTCTAATCTTGTGTCTTCTTTTGTTTTGAGATCCGTTGCCTAGATCCATCTTCTACACGGCTAACCCCGTATCACTTAAAGAACAAAAACATTTATTTATTTCATTGTTGAAAAAGAGGATTTATTATTAGTCAGTGTAGAACATAAACACTATTTTATTTCCTACTTATGAATGTTATATTTCTCTATCTCTATCTTTTAATCTACTGTATTTTTTCTGAAAACCTGTATGTTTTATTTTTTTCTCTTGATGAGGATGTCTGGAGGTTGAGCACAGATATGTTATAAATAAGTCATGCACAGTTCCAAAGTGATCAATGTAAGTACAATCTATGTTTTTGTGTATATATCTCTTTATATTTGTATCACTTTCAATACAGATATATATGTATATAGACAGAAGAATGTTTGTATAAATGCTATTTTTGAAAATAGAGGGGTATTTTATTATTAGTTGGTGTGGATATGCTGCAAGAGAGTATTAGTTACATTGGCAATAGGACTAATGTAATAGTCTCTCGTAGCATATTCTACACCGACTTGGGTAAACATGCCTTCTCATTAAAAAAAAAAAATAGTAATATATTGTGTTTAACATGTCTCTATATTTCTGTTTTATATAATCTGTATCTAAATAGTTTTTTTTGTTTCATTTTTTCATCCATTGATGACGATCACTGGAGGTTGGGAACATAGCATTGACTGTGGAGACTATTGACATTTAAGTGTACTTTCAAGAAGATTTTGGGTAAACATGCCTCTATCTCTATCCTTAACTCTATACTATATGGTTGTGCTTATACATTTCTATGCAGATGCTTTGTTTCATTTATGCCCTCATGCTGCAAATATGTGTAAAAAAATAGAAATCTTTGATCTAATATGAGCATATATGGAGTTTGATATTTGAATATGCATGAAAAATGGATAACCAATCAAATAATGAAAAATATGTATTCAATGTTGCATATAGGTTCTTAAGTAATAACTTGTACCTGAGTTCTGGATTTTCTGAAATAAACTGCAACAAAGTAAATAAATTGGAATCAGGTCTATTTGAAATGTTAAATTTCTCTCGCCTTAACTCTATATCTAGCTATTTGTCTATGCTTATAAATTTCTATGCATATGCTCTGTTTCATTTATGCCCTGCTGCTGCAAATATGTGTAAAAAAACAGAAATCTTTTATCCAATATGAGCATATATGGAGTTTGATATATGAATATAAAAAATATATAACCAATGAAATAATAACAAATATGTAGTCAAAGTTGAATATAGGTTCTGAATTAATACCGTGTACCTGAGTTCTAGATTTTCTACAATAAAACTGCTACACAGAAAATAAATCGGAATCAGTTATGTTTGAAATATTAAATCTGAATACTGAATTGTGCTTTAACATTACCTCTAAATGTATGTATTCTGCTGTGGTGTAGTATTTTAACCTAGCTGAAGAAGTTGTTTTATAGACGATTATGACAAAGAGAGTCATGATTAGTTTTTTTTAATTTTGGAATGAATATATATTTCTCTTTATCTTATCTTCTTAGTAATCATTGTAAACTTGCTTATTTTGGTCAGAGTTTGTATTCAGCTGTGAAATTTATGGCAGTTTTCTGATATGCAGTTATTCTGCCATTGGGAAACAGAAAAGAAGACTATTGTCTCAGAATATATGCAATTGTGTAATTTGTATCCGAGTTTTAAAAGTTTTGCAATATATTCTGTCATTTCAGTGCAGGTTTGTGTGTATGTGGGGTTTTGTAATGTCTGTTATGGTTGGTTGTGTTTACGCATTTGCGTATTATGTTTTGTAATATGTGGTCAGGTTTTGTGCATTATTTGGTCATATTTGTGGTTGGTTTTGTGTTTACGCATTTGCGTATTTTGTTTTCTAATGTGTGGGCAAGTTTTGTTTATTAGTTGGTCATATTTGTGGTTGGTTAAGTAATTATTTTAGGTTCATGATTTGTCGTTACTTTGTCACTTTATTTTGGTAATTTGACTGCAAATTCTTTCATACATCATGTTTTAGAAACCATTTACAGCAAAATAATTATTTCCCAAAAAAGTTCTTAATTTTTTGATTATATTTATTGATACGTATCTGTTAGTTTTGATTGCTTTTTACTAAGTGGGAAACGTTGAGATATCAAAAAAATACCGTAAACAAAATATCAAACAATCAAAGATCTTTCTCTAAAAAAAAATTGAGTGAAATGTTGACACGTGGCAAAATATTCTGGAAGTGACACGTGACGGCGGAAAATGCGGGTGCAATTCGGGGGCGCGTGCTGCTCAGCCGCCGTTTTGCTTTAGTTATTATATAATAGATTCCTTAAAAAACCGACATCTTCTGTTCAAGCTTCCCCAACCATTAATTAAGTCTAATATTTTAATCCAATGGCTCACAATTATAAAATTTGAGTTGAATTTATTTTATTTTTTTACAAATTTCTAAACCTAAATTAAAGTGACTTTTTTAATTGTGATAAAGTAATAAAATAAGTTAAAAAACTGGATTAAAAAACCTGTCATTGTGGATGCTCTAATACTCCCTCCCCGTCTCATAATATAAGCTATATTTTGATTGGGCATATTTGTCGATGTGAGTTTTATATCATTAATATCTCTAATTACATATTAATAAAAATTATAATTTTTTAATATTATCAAAGTACTCGTTGAGACGAATCACATGACTATGTTTTTTCTTATATATTAGAAGAAATCTTAAAAATTCTCTTCAACTATGAATAGTATACAAAAAAGAAACGGAAATTTCGTGTGGTGCCCCTCTGTTTTTGGCTTTTTCGCGAAATGCCCAAAGGTTTTGACATTTTCGTCCGGTACCCCTCAGTTTTTGACAAATTTTGTCATTTGCCCTTTTGTTAAGTTCCGTTACAAAAAAACTGTTAACTTTTAAATAAAAAAAAAAGAAAAGAAAAGGGCAAAAGTTGTAAATCAATAAACAAAACTAAATCGAGAACGTCTTCTTCCTCAGATTGCAATCGAGAAGCAGATCGAGAACCAGATGACGCCGACGGGGGATTGGGGCTACTTCTTCCTCAGTGAACGGACTACGCCGGCGTGATAACGGAGACGCTTTCCCCCAGGATTTGCAAGTTTCTCAACAACCCTAATTTCCACGCCAAATCGCCATTGTTGCCCGTGATTTCAATCTTGTCTCAGGTGATACTCTGATTTTATAATTTGGCCATTGGATGAAATTGTTTGATTCAATTCAACTGAGATTGTGATTGCGTTGTGAATTCGGATTGGACCACTCGCAAAGCCGCCGCTGAAACCCTGAGTTCTTTGTGTTCAAGCTTGGCTAATGTAGAAATTTGTTGAGATTTAGATATAGATATAGGAAAAATTTGATGTACAGAACAGTTGAGTAATGGTCACTTATTAGATAAATTTTATGTGAGCTTATGGTCCTGTTTATGGTGACCATTACTGTCCAATCCTTGACCACAAAATTCGCAGAGCGATTTTTGTCATATTTCATAAAATTCGAGCGAGTTGCATTGCTGAGATTTTGTGGTCAATTACTCGGCTCTGGTTTGTGGTCAATCCGAATTGCATTGCTGTTTATGGTCCTGTTTATTTCATAAATTTTGTGGTCAAATACTACACAAAATTCGAGTTGCATTGCTGTTTATGCTGATTTTGTCCAATCCTTGACCACAAAATCTCAGCTGATTTTGTGGTCCTGATTTTGTCATTCGAGCGAGTTGCATTGCTGATATTTAGATATAGATATAGGAAAAATTCGCAGAGCGAGTAATGGTCACCTATTCGAGTAGTATTTCTGGTTTGTGGTCAATTCGGATTGGACAGTAATGGTCAAGCTTGGCTAGTTTTATATCTAGGTAAACCCTGATTTTCTGGTTTGGCATTGCATTCGAGCGAGTTAGTCAAGGATTGTGCTGAACCTACCTTGAAAGCATTGGAAGCCAAATAAAAATGTTATGTTTTGTTGCATGTATCCTACTAAATTTAAAATGTTATGTTTTGTTTGTAGAATGAGTGACCAATCATCAAAAAGTTCTGGAATATTTGGAAAGAAATGTACAAGGGTGCTTTGCTCTCATCAATTGCCCACTGTGATCTTGAAGGTTTCGAAACCAAATAAAAATTTTGGGAAACAATTTTATAAGTGTTCTAAGTGGCAGGTATTCATGTGATCTTTTGTTAAATGTTGAGCGGGTTCCATTTGTTAATATTGAACATTTGACTTAGTTGAATTGTTTTTTTGTAGGGGAGTGATGATTGTAATTTTTTTAAATGGTACGAGAATGAGGATATTTCTTCAACGAGTGTACCAATTGCGGATAATGCGTACGAAGACATGAAAACAGAAGTGAAGACACTAAATGAGAAGGTTGCTAAGGTAAAGGAGAAGAACAAGACCTTACATATGGAAGTGAAGACAGTAGTTGCTGAAAATGCTATTTTGAAGGCTGAAAACATTGTAGTTGTTGCAAGGGAAAAAATTGTCTCAAGACTTCTTCTTCTTTCTTGGGTTTTTGTTGTTGTTTTAGCTTTTCTTTATGTTGTAATTGCTAAGCTTAACTAGCTTGTCACAGTGTTTTATTAGTTGTAATGTGCAACATTCAACATGTATGTCCAAAGTTCCCTATGAATTTATGATTTTTGATGCTGATTTCCTTATAACAAGTTGTATGCAATGGAAAAAATTAGTCCTTGTTTATTACTGATTTTTGATGCTGATTTCCTTATGCTGATTTTCAGCATAAATTTTCTCAGTGTTTGGATTTGTGCAGGAAGGGAAACAAGAAAGACATAGATTTGAAGAGCTGTGCAGTAAAGACATAGCTTTGTAATATTCATAGATATAAAATTTTGTCACTGCTTTGTGGTCAGCATTACTGAGCAGGAAAGACATAGCATGAAATTTATGTGAGCTGTGTAGGAAAGACATAGCATGAAATTTATGTGAGCTGTTCAAAAGTGCCAACACTTAACATTAGTGAACTAACACAAACTTCCTACCACATCAGCAAAGTTCAAAAGTGCTAATATTAATCTACATTAGCCAAGCTTGATACCACATTAGCAAAGTTCAAAAGTGCCAACGCTAAGTTATAAAAGGACTACTAACTACTGACTTCCAGGAATCCAAGGAGCTGAACTCATCACTTCATCCACATTATGTGGTAGGTCTTCATTGGTCTTTGCCTTTCTTATCCTCTTATGCGTCTTCACAACTATGCCTTGTTGTTTCTTTTCCTTGGCTGTCAATCCACCTTTACATGTTTTTGCATTATGTCCAAATGCCTTTTATTACCAAAAAAACATCCATAAATTAGTTTGAGATTGATATAGTTAAAGCGGTAATGCCTAAAAAATGAGATATTACCTTGCACTTTCCACACTGTACAGTACGAGATCTCTTTCCCTTTTGTTTTTCACCCTCTGCTCTTCTCCTATTTCTTGATGGTCTTCCAACTCCTCTTTTCATAGTCGGGGGGATGAGTTTTGGTAGGTCAGCTTCATGCCATTGTTCTTCATCAGGAACAGCCCTATAGTTCACTGAATATGTCCTCTTAAACATCTCTGTGGAAAACCAGTAAGAAACGTAATCTTCTGGATGCGCCCTCTTTTCAATAATAGCCCTCACAGCATGTCGGCATGGGATCCCAGAAATCTGCCATTCCCCACACGAACAAGATCTATTTGCGATGTTCACAGGAAAGGATGAACAACTCTCATTTATCTCATATTCATCAGAAGATGCCTTGAATACCTAAACAAATAGAAAAGCTTCCCATTACACATTGTAAAAAATTTCCCAACAATCATTTAACTTACACTAACAATCATTTAACTTACACATTTTAGAAATCAACTAGCTTACCTTGCACCAGCGAGATCCGCATATTGCAATCTTCAAAGTATCTTTGGCATATGTAGTTAAGCCATTAATAGGGAGATTTTGAGCAGTTTCTTGATTAAGAGAATGTCTAACCATAATTGTCCGTCTAATCCCTACAAGCAAACAAGAATAATTAAGAATTGAAAAATAATAATAGAAGTATAGAATATAATTACCTTCAAGAAATGTGAGCACCGGAAGACCCCTTTCTGTTCCTAAAGTAGAATTGAAGGACTTCGCCCAATTGCTTGTTGTTTCAGGAGAATGCAACTATGGGTTGTACTTGAATCTTGCCCAACATTTCATTTCCCCAACCCTTTGAAGCCAATTGACAGGGCCTTTTCCACCAACTTTTTCCAACTTCTCCATTGCCTTTCTGAAAGCGGACTCAGAGTATGCTTTGCAACATTCCCAAAACAAGTCATGCATTATCTTTCCTGGATAATGTTTCTTGAAATTGGCATAAAGGTGGTTGCAACAAAATCTTCTTGAAACTGTGGGCCAAACATCCGCAAGAGTTGGTTCAACACCCTACATAAAATAGAAACAGTTTATGTTATTTATACAAAACAGAAAATATACAAAGTTTGCCAACAATATAATTAGTTACATATACATACCTTTTGTCTGTCTGAAACAATAACCCAGTTGTCCCTTTCAGCATCTTTAAAAATCTCTCTCATGTGATAGAAGAAAGAAGACCAAGTAGCCTTACTTTCATTCTCGTAAACACCATATGCTATAAGAAATATCTCATTTTCTCCTGTAATAGCAATTGCAGCCAACATTACTCCGCCATATTTGGCACTTAGATGAGCTCCGTCTACAGCAATAAGCCCTCTACAACCCTGAATGAAACCCTCCATCATTGGCTTCAGAGAAATGAAAATGTTCTTGAACTGAATCGGCTTTTCAGGGTTATCTTCAACAGTTTTCCATACACAATGTGCCCTGGACCCGGGGTTAGTAATCTTCAATACCTCACAGTAAATAGGAAGATTTGTATACGACGTGTCCTCATCTCCTCTAATCTTCGCCAAAGCAAGTGTCCTTGACTTGTACAACGACGTTGACTTTAGTTTAATTCCAAAATCCTTCCACAACTTTGCATTAATCTTTTTCCCAGTGATATTTTCATTATCTCTCACATCTTCTAGAATCTTTGTTGCAGCCCAATCTGGAGTTGCCATGGGATTAAACAAATTCAGTCTCAAGCAAGTGTGGGTGCCTTTCAAAGTTTTTATGCCCCATGTAACACCATCTGCCAATATAGATGAATGAATTCTCCATTCACATTTTGAATCCCCACACTCAGCGGTATATCTTTGCTGATCACTTTTTATCACAACAATGGAGAATCCTTCTTGTATACAATAATCTCTCAGAACATCCATCATGTGCTCTTTGTTCATAAAGATAATCCATTCTTTAATTTCAGTTTTTCGACCATCACTTTCTCTTTCTTCATAAAACTCCCCATTATCGTAGAGATCATCAAAATATAATTGCCCTCTTTCATCTTCAGAAGCATGAGAAGACACTTCAACATCAGAAGGCACTTGGGCATCACAAGGCAACTCATCATTATAAGGCACTGTGGTATTAGCTACACTGATATTGCCACAATTGGGTTCATTATCTGGGTTCATCCCTCCCAAAACTACACTGAGGTTGCCAGAAGTGGGTTGAGTACATGATGTTCCAGAAATACTTCTATCTTTAGGAACATATAAACCTTTTCTTCGTGCAGTTGTTGCTGGGACTTTCCTATCCGAAGGATGTGATTGCAAGCTAATAGATGCATGACTTGATCTCAATGGTATTGGATTATGAGCATCATGAGCTGCAACACTTGTGGAATGATCACGCTTCTTTGATTCAATCAGTAATCGTGCTAGTTCAAGATTCTTGCACGGTGCCTCATCACAACCAATTGACAAATGAATGAGCTTCTTGTCGTGCAATAAACCGAACATCTTCATAACATCCACATCATTCTCCACCTTGATATTTTGAGAGTTATGTACATACCAAAATGTCGGTTCTTCAGGAAGCAACATCCCCTTTTTTTCAGCGCCCTTAAGCAGATCGATATATATGTCCAGAATATTACACCTATCCGGATCATCCACTTGTATGTCCACATACTCACGATGAATGTAACGAAGTCTCAATATTATTTTCTCTTCCATTCTGCAAACTAAAAATTAAAACAACATTTATATATAGTTCAGTAAAATCTCATAAATCTCATAGTTATGTCTAAATACTTTGTTAAGTGTTGGATGTCTAAACACCCTAAAATCCAAACACCCAATCCAGATAAATACATGTAAGAAGGAGATTTAGACATAAATGAGTTCAAAAGTGCCAAACACCCAATCCAGATAGACTAAACTATTTGAATTTTCTGTCACGATATACATGTAAAATCCAAACGTATAACCCTAAATCTGTCACGATATACATGTTAAGTGCTCGTTTAATTAAAATATTCAAATACTTTGCTAATGTGGTAGCAACTCTAAATGGCTTAACTACTGACTTCCAGTTCAAAATACTTTGTTAAGTGTTGGATGTCTAAACACCCTAAAATCCAAACGTATAACCCTAAATCCTAAATTTCAAACACCCAAATCCAAATCCCACTAACCCTAATTTAGAGTCAAACACCCAATCCAGAAGAAGAGTTGGTTGTCGGATTTTAGGGTGTTCACTGAGCATGAAATCCAAACGTACCTCGAAGCGTTGGTTGTCGGATTTTAGGGTGCCCAGCCCAGGTCCAGCCGGCGCCCAGCCCAGGTCCAGCCGGCGCCCAACAGAAGCTTCAATCCAAACGTACCTCCGAGGAAGAAGCGTTGATTGTCGGATTCGCCGCTGAGGAAGACGATCGAAAAGGTTTACTTTTCGTAAAGGTTTCGTGAAGGTTTACTTTTGCCATTTACACCTTTTTCTTTTTTCTTTTTTAATTTGAATGTAACAGAGTTTGTAACGGAAAGAAACAGAAGGGCATATGGCAAATATTGTCAAAAACTGAGGGGTACCGGGCGAAAATGTCAAAACCTCTGGGCATTTCGCGAAAAAGCCAAAAACAGAGGGGCACCACACAAAATTTCCGAAAAAGAAATGGGGCTTATATTATGGGACATAGAGAGTATTTTTTATTCATAGTTGCTAAATAGCGTCCGGGTACTTTTGCTTTTTAGCATCTGGGCGCGGTCCGTCACGGACAGAATGTCTCTGTCCGTGACGGACCAAACCTTCGAACTGTAATTATATTAAATGTTACCCGTCCTTATCAAACATAATTTAATTACTGAAATATCTTATGATCTACGGCCTCATACCTCAAACAAAAATCGAAATCATTTTTTTACTCTCAAACAAAACTCTCATATATCATGGCAAATCATGATGAAGGTTTGCACCCGGGCGCTAGAGGGGATGATTTTACGATGTTTAGTCACAATGAGGTATGTTTTTATTTCAAACTTTGAGTTTATATGAAATTGCTAATAAATGTAGATGAAAGTTGTGGTATTTACTCTATTTACAAGTTAAAAATCATAACTTTCATGTTAGTTTGAGATTTTTTTAGATCTAGAAGGATGTTTGATAAGATATGTAGGTAAATGTTAGTGTTTGTAACTTAAAAAATTGCAAGTGTAATTTTTTTTTACTGCTCTCGATTTTTGTAGAAGAACAATGTCGAACGACTATGAAAATCACAACTATTAGAATGAGCTCCGTCCGTCACGGACTAAGACTATTTGTTCGTGATGGACGGAGCATCACCGTTCGTCACGGACGGTGGTGCGCCATCCGTCACAGACAGATAGTTTATATTTTTAAATTTTTGTCTTGTTTACTTACCTTGTTTAAACGTTTTGAACAAGAGGATAATGAGGTTTATCTTGGTCTTAATGAGCTAAGTTTTAATGACTGACCTGTAGAAAATGAGACGCCTTCTTCGTACATTCCACATTCAATGTTTGGTCCAGAATATGTACCTTTTGAAGCAATTCGTAGTCCATCTACATTACTCAATAGGAGTGGATTACCACATGTACGGGCACTAGGGGTGAGCACGGGCCAGAACCTGACCTGAACCTGAACCGACCCAAAAAGCCCGAAACCCCAAAAACACGGGACCGAAGACCGAACCGAAGTCTTTGGGTTCGGTTCGGGTTGGGTTCGGGCTAAACAACCCTCGAAGAAGAAAAAAAGGCAAAATTAGGCTAAAACCCGAACCGACCCGAAACCCGAAACACTAAAAAGGTCAGACCGAAACCCGAACCGAAGTAATGTGGGTTTGGTTCGGGTTCGGTTCGGTCGGTCCGTGCTCAGCCCTAACGGGCACAATTTACGTCAATGCAGTTTGGATTTCCACCGTTGAATACACAACCATAGTTTAATGTATCAGTTTCGAATGATTATGTGTCAGCTGATTATTCTGAGTTGTTTACCACGGATATTGTGTTCTGCACAATGTAAGAGGCAATTAAGTTGGTGAAAGACGTTGGGTTCCAAAATAACATGTGCATCAAGATTAACCGAGATAGAAAATCAGATGATCGTCATCTTGGGAATATTATGTTGCTTTGTGAAAGAGAAGGAATGTACACCCCATCAAAAGGAGGAGAAAACAAAATCCGAAAAAAACACAAAAACTAAGAAATGTGAGTATCCCTTCAAATTGATGTGTCGTGAACGCCCTAGAGGATCATGGAAGATCATTGTAGAACATGGTACTCACAACCATGAAATTGGGTCCAATTTATATGTGCATGCATTTGTTGGAAGGCTCACAGCTGATCAAAAGAGATTGGTGGAGTCGATGACCAAGACACATTGTACGCCTACCCAGATTGTAACTACACTGAACCAGTTCCCAGGGAACTGCACTAGCAAGAAGCAAATGTACAATGAGATGTATGATGTAAGGGTTGGGATTGAAGGAAGAATAGTTCAACAATTCTTCATGAAATCTAAAGAATACAACTACTATATGGAGCATAGGTCGGACCCTAAAACCAATAAGGTCATCGACGTATTCTTTGCCAACCCGGACTCTATATCACTCCTCAAGGCATTTTCATGTGTATTATTGTTAGACTCCACCTACAGTACAAACAGGTAACATTCACACATCTATATATTATATAGTTATTGATATGTTATTTTATTATGCTATAACATGTTAATTTGTATGCAGGTATGAGATGCTTTTCTTGGAAATTGTAGGGTTCACTTCTACATGGAAGAATTACAACGTAGCGGGAGCATTTCTTGCCCATGAGAAGGAAGACAACCACTTGTGGGCTATAAAGCAGTTTGCCAAACTTTGTGGGCTTGTGCAGAAAACACCTACATGCATAGTGACAGATCGAGAGCTTGTCTTGAATGCGGTGGATGAAATGTTCCCAAAGGCGAAGTACATTTTATGTAGGCGTCATGTATACAAGAACATCGAAGCCAAAGCTAAGAAAATCATCAAGCATGCTGACACTGCAACAAGGTTTGCAAATGCTTACATGAAGTTGTTTAAGGAAACAACTGTAGAGGCGTACGAGCAACGGTTGCGCAAGATTGAGGTTGAATGGAGCACCAGGAAAAGCCTACTTCTGTATGTCAGAAACCAGTGGCTTGAAGCGTATAGGGAAAAAATTGTATCGGCTTGGACGGACACGATTTTGACATTTGCAACTAGCACGACAAACAGGTTTGTGCAATATAATATATCCAATGCAATACTTCCATACCTATACATGGATATAATGTGATTGTATCTCATTTCTGTTATTTCAACTATAGGGTTGAAGGAGAACACTCGTCATTGAAAAACTTATTGACTACTCCACATGGTAGGTTAGACACTATGTTAGCTCAATATGATTCAATGATGAGCATCCAAGTAAATGAGATCAAGGCAACCTTCAACATGAGTCACCAGAAGATGATGTGTATTGTGTCAATAGCAGATGTTTTCAAGGAGTTGAAGTACAAGGTCTCTAATGAAGCCATGAAGCGCTTGATAAATGAATACAAACGTGGGGAAGATCCATTTTTGGACCCCACTTGCATATGTTAGATGTTTGTGAGAGATGGATTGCCTTGTGTCCATAAAATTGAACGATATGTGTGGTGTCAAGTACATATCCCACCTATAGTTGTGCATAGTTTTTGGAGACAATTGGACATGGAAGATTTGCAAAAATGAAGAAGTTGAAGGGTGGAAGGTGATGACTCCATGCCTACCCCCATGACGGCGAAAGACGAAGAGGACCTCCTTAGGGTGCGTTCCGATGACTAGAGCCCGTGCTAGAAGCATCGCCAGAGCTACTCAATCTCTAGTCACCCGCATGTATGCGAGCTTCGGGTCCGAGCCAAGTTGTTCGTGGGTCTCCCTTTCGACCCTTGATTTCTAGGGGGTTATCTTACGATTCCGCCCCGAGCCCGCTTTCTATTTATAGCTTTGCTTGTTATGTTTTGCATTCCCTTTTTAGAATGATGTAATGGATTGGGCCTTGTGTCTTGGGCCCAAGCCCATTAGGGTTTCCTCTTCAACCCTAGTTTTCCCTTTGTTTTTCTATAAGTAGGGTATAACTCTCATTGTATTTCTCAAGTTAAGTTTAAGACAATCTAGTGGAGAGCCCCTCCTAGTTGTCACTTGGCTTCACCTCTCTCTCTCTCTCTCTCTCTCTCTCTCTCTCTCTCTCTCTCTCTCTCTCTCTCTCTCTCTCTCTCTGAAGGCTTTTCTAGCCTTTTTCTCAAAGTTTCTCTAAGGAGCCATAACGTTGGCCTCCTTCCACCACCTTGGGTGTTCATAACGTTGAACCCCTCCTCCCATCCGCCGCCAGGGTTTGATCCGCCAAACCCAAGAAAGGGGAACATAACGTTGTTTTCCTTGAAGGAGTTCTTGAAGAAAGCCAAGAACATGAAGAACGCGAAGAACGAGTGCTTGCTTGGGAAGAACAAACGATCCGGATCTAGATCGGTTTTGCTCTGCGGGGATCGATCGTATCAATTGAGTTGTCCCTCCCTTAATTTTGCATGAACTTGTCCTCTGTGTCCTCATTCCGAGTAGCCACGTATGGCTTTTTCTTAGGTGTCATCTTGTACTACAGCCTCATGTGCTGAATAAGCAGTGGTTGTTTACTTTTTCCCGAATCAATTTTTGGGTCTTGACAGCTGCCCATGTAAACAGTGAAGGCCTACGAATTCTGCCCTTGTTGCCGACCTTCCCCCCAGTAAATTTTGCATGTAATTATTGTACGTGTTTGCATGGTGCATTGCCATGTTGACATTTTCATGAGGTGTCAAACTGCAATAGCTTTCATTTGGATTACTCATCAAAAGGAATTTCCTTTTTTAGGCCACTTTTTTGTGGTTATGACAGCTGCACACCTGTATACATCATACATATGTTTTTTTAGTTGAAGGTGTTGCCGACTCTGAACAGTATATATACATGAAGCTCTGCCGACTCTGACCAATATATATACATGAAGCTCTTGTGCAGCCATCTCTAGAACGCAAATGCTCCAGCATCCTATTCTCCCCATCTGTATAAGATTAGTGGTATGGTACGGGCTCGTTATTACACATATACATGAGCATTGCTCCAAACACATTCCCAAAGGTGTATATATATATTGTTTTCAGGGCGTTACATGAAGCCAAAGATACAGATTTCAAATGTTGAGTTTATAATTAAGATTGATTTACCTCTTGTGATAGTGATAATAACAAGGGGGATTTGCAGAAAACTACCCCTTAAATAGGTCTATTTGTCCACAACCATCCGTTATACACGTAATTACTTGAGTCCACCCTTTAAATACATTCCGTTAACAAATAACCACCCCCGTCCCAATTCGTCAATTTTGGTCGTTATCCCATGCGAATTACCAAATTACCCTCAAATTAATAGATTTAACAATATAATATAAAATATTTTGTAAATTTAAACAATATTTAAAAATCAATATTAAATTTAGTCATATTTATATTTAGGTGGGTTTATTTAATATTGATTTTTAAATATTATTTAAATTTACAAAATATTTTATATTATATTGTTAAATCTATTAGTTTGATTTTACTTTCATTGATAAATATATAAATATGCAACAACTAACATATATAAATTAAAATTAACCTTATGTTACATGTGCAACGTATCTACTTCGTTTAGATATGTACTATTAAATTAGTCTTATTCGGGGATTCTTATTTTTGAAATTGTCTTATAAGTCTATTTTTAAATTTAAATATATCAATTAAATTATATTGTAATTTAATCATATGTAACTATTATCAAGGTGTTAATATAAATTAAAAAAATATTTTTTGTAAGTAAAGCAAGTGGAAGTAAGAAAGAAAAAAAAAACTTAGAAAACTATCTTAACAAACAAGTTAAAAGATGAATAATAAAATTATTAAATTTAGTCATATTTATATTTAGGTGGGTTTATTTAATATTGATTTTTAAATATTGTTTAAATTTAAAAAATATTTTATATTATATTGTTAAATCTATTAATTTGAGGGTAATTTGGTAAATTCGCATAGGATAACGGCCAAAATTGACGGATTGGGATGAGGGGTGGTTATTTGTTAACGGAATGCATTTAAAGGATGGACTTAAGTAATTACGTGTATAACGGGTGGTTGTAGGCAAATAGGCAGATCCCTCTAATAACAAATTAGCAATGGTGAAGAACAAGAGAAAGGTGCTTGTAGATGTCTCCTAACAAGCTCTTCATGGCTTCCACTTTCTGCTATCTTCACATCATGTATCACTGCCACCGTGTCCGCCGTATTCACTGTCGACAACCGATGAGCTATCACCAGCACCGTTCTTCCTCTCATCAGCGAATCCATCGCGTCCTGCACGCGTTCCAAAACGATTACTCGTATAACAACAACAACCGTTATCTTAAACGAGCGCCATCTTTGAAGCTTACAGAAGGCGCAAGACCAACACAAGAAGGCAAGATTGAGGGAAGTCATTGCTAACCTTGTCTTGATTGTCGTCTATGTATGTGTTGGTTATCCATATCCCTTTCTGCGTGAAGTTTGTTGTTATTGCTCCCCGATTTTGCATGCTTGTCATTGTTGATCAGTCGCCTTAGATGTGTTTGACTGTGCTTGTAGAGTGTTTCAAACTTAATCCCCGTTTGAGGAAATCCACGTGCATACCCTAATCGTTGCTTGTCTATCAATTCCATTGAGGTTACAATTTTGCATAAAACGCAGCTGCTGTTTACGGCTAGATGAGGTTTATTCCCCTTGAGAAATCCCTAAAGATCTGGTTATAAAAACAGTAGAACCCATGAAGAAAGCATGAATTATGACAGGTACCTCTTTATGCTGGTTCAGCTGCTCCTGAAGATCTGGTTCCCTTTTCTGCCACTCGATTTCCTTTCTCAACCAATCGGCATCCTGGATATTTGCAGTATTAAGCAATCATGGAAGAACTTGCATTGGTATCTCAATTTCAAGTCAAACATGGATTATTTACATTCTATATCCAGAATAAATATCTCCATCTACTAGGAAAATAGGTAAACTGAAACTTTATGTAATCAATATTTTCATCCCAACTTTAGTGTATCACTGATATGTACACTTCTTATGTTTGTATATCATCTGATGAATATGATTTATGGTAGCTAGCATTGCGCTAAGCTTAAGGGTGTATCATACTTGGGTAAATCATAAATGATATGCCAATTTTGAAAAACAAAGAGAAAAGATGGTTTCATGCTAATTTAAGGTATAGAAGTCCACTTTGATTTGACTACTTCCCTGGCTTCCAGGATAAGGCCCTTCAGTTGATCTTGTATACAGAGCAACTCTCACTTATTAATGGTTTACTGTATTACCTGCTTTTTTAACAGAATCCAGCTGATCTTATACGACATCAACGGCATTCCCTGCCTGCAAAGTAGATGATTCTTGCAGTGAAAGTGCAACCAATGAAGCAAAAAAAGTCTCATATTATCAATATCATGGGTGGACAACCAAATAGAGCGCAAGAGATTTATGCAATAGGGCTCAGCCAAGATTAAGGACAAATCCAAAATGAGAATAACTGAAAAGTATCTTACCAAGTCCTCTTGCAAGATTGATAGTTATATCAGTTAGGTGAGACTTGTTTGGGTGGAATCATATGTTTTCATTGCAAGGCATGCAAATCTATAGGAGGCAACAACAGATTCACAATCAAATCTTGCCTATGAGACCAAGCCATTTAGAGTATGGGATTTCGGGTAATAAGGAGCAAGTTGCACAGCCTGACGGATGGCTCCAAATACATATTTGAGATAAAATACAACAAAATGGAAAATCAAAACATCTTTCTCCACTGGAACAAACATTAATATTCATTCAAGCTAGCAAGAACTGGAATTTTCAACTTTAAACTGGTCACACTCAAACGATCATATAATATAGAATGATAAATATATTATTCTACATAGTTATTCAAAAGTTTGTCTATTCTATATCAAAATTCCTATGTTCCAAACTCATTCAATGATATGCTAAGGTTAGGGCTGAGCACGGGCTGAGAAAACCGAACCGAACCCGACCCGAAAAACCCGAACCGAACCCGAACCCACATGACTTCGGTTCGGGTTTCGGTCTAAATTTATTAGGATTTCGGGTTCGGTTTTTAGTGTGTTTTTATGTACGAATGCTGTTTTGGCCCGAACCCGAACCGAACCCGAACATTCGGTTCGGTCTTCGGTCCCATTTTTTTGGGATTTCGGGTTTCGGGCTTTTCGGGTCGGGTTTAGGCCCATGCTCAACCCTAGCTAAGGTACCATCCTAAAATTAATTTATTAAACCAAAACAATCAAATCATGCTCATGAATGGAAACAACATCCTTGAACAAATACTTGCTGAAAATCTTTTAGTGCATCTTTAAATTTCCCCATGGCAACCACATTTAAAAAGTGATGTTAGCGTTGCAAAACTCAACTGTTTACTACTACCAGATAACAATTTACTACACAGAAACATTATGGATCTGTAAATCACGAATAAAACCAGCACTAAAGATTCAACAGTGAACCTTCCTTCTCTCTATCATTCTCCAATCCTAGATGTTAGAACTTAGAAGTGGAGTGGTCATCTACATATGGTTAGAGTATCCTCATGTTTTTTAGTATTTTTGTAGAAATTACCAAGTAATCGAAACAGAAACAAAGCGAAACACACTTAAAAGTAAAAAATTCTCTATTGCATCACTACAGTTTTAGTTGAAGTGCCAGAGTTGCTCATCCCACCTACAAATTTGAAACTGCAGTAACCATTGCTCATCCCACCTACCCATTGCTCCTTATGAATCATTACTGAAATCTGTTTGTTATTGCCAGTCTAAGATTATATGCACCGCATAAGAACTTCAAGCAGGTAAACTGCAAGCAATAAAGGTGAGTCTAGACGTGACTTACTTGGTACAAGTCCAATTTGCTCCATCTGTACCCACATTCCTAGGAGATTTATTGACAGTTTCATTTCCAGATGGTTGCTTTTTGTAAGACTCATTCCCGGGAGGCTTCACAAGTCTTGGCTCAAGGGGTGATTCACTTAGCTCAACCAATTCCAAGAGCAATCTTTTAGCAGATAACTCAGCCTGCTTTCTAGCAGCAGACTTCACCCCTTGTGAATTAGCCGACTGTTCTAGCCCATAGAACAACAAGATACGCACAATATCTACTGTTCTTGCACCTGATTCAGTCTCCTGAAGTGTCACATAAGCTATGTCATAAGACCCTCTTAGATCACATACCTGCATTTATTTTTAGGTTTCAGTCACAACAACACTCAACAACAAGCATTCCAATAAAGCATAGAAAAGAACATATTGTGTTGCAAGCCTAAACTAATGATATCATATAATCATAGAAACTCACATCAGCTTCATTTAATCATGTGCAAGCTCTCAGCCGTTTTGCTGAATTGACAACTTTCCGATTGAGATTAGGGCATCCGCACTCCACGAGTGATTGAACATCGTCCTTAGATAAGGATGGCTCTTGGCGAATGTGTGTAGATTGCCTTGTGCTGTGCCCGGTGATGACTACTACCAGGCTCCGGAGGATCCTCTTCTCTATGTGGATACTTGAAACCGAACCAAGGTTGCGGAACGCTTTGCTAGGCGTTTCCCATCAGGTGGCCGCAATAGTCACACCGCCTATGGTAGTAATTATCCTGATTTTGAGGGCGACGACGAGGACTTGCAAGTTGCCTCCAATGAAAGGCCATACCACTCTCCGATCAGTGAGATCTATGATAGTGATCGTGATGAAGATTGAATTCCCCCAGCCCGTCCCGAGCCTCGCAACCAATGAGAGCACCATGGCCTTGATCCCCGCCATGATCCTGATTGGTCACCAGAAGCGCGTCGTGGTCCTCCGCAACGCCACAATAGCCCGTCAGATGATTATGATTCTGACTCAGACGAGGACCCCCGTCGCGATAATGGGCCGCCCCGAGATCCCGACGCATCTAGGAGCCAATACCTAGCCCGTCATCACGAGATCAAGGTGAAGCTTGACTACTTCGCCGGTGAGTATGACACATCCAAGTTTATTGAATTGAGGCAGTCCTGTGAAGATGCCTTTGCTTATTGTCAGTATTTCCCGAGAGAAAAAGTCAGGGCAGCTGCTCTACATTTCACCGGCAACGCTCGTGCTTGGTGGGCCCGACTCCGGAAAGAGCGTAAGAGACGGTACTTGCCCCGGATACGTACTTGGGAACAACTCATGTATGTCATGACCAAGAAGTACGTTCCAGAAGACTATGCTGAACATATGCGCCTTTAGATTGCCCTCTCCGAGCAGGGAAACCGCAACCCCCTTGAGTACTTTGCTGAGCTTGAGGATCTGTGCCACAAAGCTGGTGTTCACCATTCAACTACAGCCATGCGCATGACCTTCATGCGTGGGTTACATGTGGAGATTCGGTGATGACTCCATGCCTACCCCCATGACGGCGAAAGACGAAGAGGACCTCCTTAGGGTGCGTTCCGATAACTAGAGCCCGTGCTAGAAGCATCGCCATAGCTACTCAATCTCTAGTCACCCGCATGTATGCGAGCTTCGGGTCCGAGCCAAGTTGTTCGTGGGTCTCCCTTTCGACCCTTGATTTCTAGGGGGTTATCTTACGATTCCGCCCTGTGCCCGCTTTCTATTTATAGCTTTTCTTGTTATGTTTTGCATTCCCTTTTTAGAATGATGTAATGGATTGGGTGTAACATCCCAGGCCAAGCTACCCCAGCCACCCAACGGTGCCGGCGTCGGTACTGGTGCCGCCTGGTTGTCCAAGGGCATGCAGCCCACACACCCAACCCTTCCCCCATTTAAATGGGTAGGTTGTTGCCCACGGGGATCGAACCCGAAACCTTTAGATACAAGGGCAGTGCCTTACCACTTGTATCACCAAATGGGCCGGCCCAATGTGGTATGGGTATTACATTGGGCCTTATGTCTTGGGCCCAAGCCCATTAGGATTTCCTCTTCAACCCTAGTTTTCCCTTTGTTTTTCTATAAATAGGGTTGAACTCTCATTGTATTTCTCAAGTTAAGTTTAAGACCATCTAGTGGAGAGCCCCTCCTAGTTGTCAATTGGCTTCACCTCTCTCTCTCTCTCTTTGAAGGCTCTTCTAGCCTTTTCTCAAAGTTCTCTAAAGAGTCATAACGTTGGCCTCCTTCCACCACCTCGGGTGTTCATAACGTTGAACCCCTCCTCCCATCCGCCGCCAGGGTTTGATCCGCCAAACCCAAGAATGGGAACATAACGTTGTTTCCCTTGAAGGAGTTCTTGAAGAAAGCCAAGAACACGAAGAACGCGAAGAACGAGTGCTTGCTTGGGAAGAACAAACGATCCGGATCTAGATCGGTCTTGCTCCGCGGGGATCGGTCATATCAGAAGGACAAAGTCGCTAGATCGCTAATGGATGATTTCATTCGTAATGACTTTCCCAATTTGTCAGCTGAAATGTGTCAGTACAATAATTGAGTTAGCTCATCCCGAGAGGACTAGTCTACATGAACCGACAGTTGTGAAGACGAAGGGATGACCAAATGGAGCTCTAAACAAAAGATTTCCTTCTTCATGGGAGTTCACTCAGTAAGAGTCGGACCAAACACCTCCCAAGAAGCAACGAGGTAGGCCTCCAAACCACCCAGATTCCCCATGTACGCCATCTCAGATTAGACCTCCCACGCCTCCGGTGTCTCAGGTTAGAGTTACATCACATCCAACCTCTCATGTTAGACCTCACATGCTTCTGGTGTCTCAGGTTAGAGTTCTTGCACCTTCAACCTCTTATATTAAAGATCTCACGCCTCTGATTCCAGTGAATGCACCTATTCACTTTCCATCCTTGGATGTCATTCCGTTGTGTATTCTCCCACACCTAACCGGTTATCATTCTATTTGCCCTGATGGAAACTATGGATACATAGCAATTGCAAAATCTCTAGGCCTTGGACAAGACCAATGGCCATACGTCAGACAAACCATACTTGCGAAACTGAAAGAATACCCATTTCTGTTTCAAAAAACTTTCAGTTTTCATACGGTTGAAACCATAAGAGATGCGCTTGATCACTTTGGAACCAGCTTTGCCCCACTGAATACTTGGTTAGTAGTTCTGGGTTGTGTGGTCGCTACTGCATTCAATTGTGCATTTGTCGTGTTGGGTGGAGCAAATCAAACTTTCCTTCCTTTGAATGTTCCAATGGGTGAAGACCCCTCTGCCATGAAGATCCAAACGATCTGCATATGCCTTTTGACAAAGGAGGATCATTTCATTTCGGTATACTACTAACCTTTTAATATCTTTGGAGTTTATATTGTATTTTTTTAAATACAATTACATGCTCTGTAATTGTGTAGGTGTCCCTGTCTGATGATTCTCCATTGCCGAGTATATATACCTTGTGGACTCGTGATCATCACGAATCTGCTTCTCATTTGATCGATCCATTTCTTTTCCGTTTGCTCAATTTCAAGCCTACCTCCAAAGTCAAAGTTCGACGTGGTCCCAAGTCAATTGTGAATGTGTCTGATGATTAGTGCATTGTCATGCTTTGATGGCTAGGATATTTCGTACTAACAGTTTCATAAGACGAATGTACTTTTTATCATGCTTTACTGTTTTTTTTTGGATATTTTGATTTGTATGTCACATATCAAAACAATTAACCTAACTTATAGACATGTTTTACAACTCATAGTGCACGATACAAAATGGTAGGAATTGGTCTGTGACGATACAGAAGGGTAAGAATTGGTCGGTTTCAAATAAACATAAACATCCAACAAAAGAGTTCACGTCGGTTTCAAATAAACATAAACATCTAACAAAGAATTCACGTCGGTTCCAAATAAAAATAAACATCCAACAAAGAGTTCACGTCAGTTCCAAATAAGCATAAACATCCAACAAAGAGTTCACGTCGGTTCCAAATAAACATAAACACCCAACAAAGTTTAAAGTTCTAGTGTTGACGACTACTAGAACCGACCTGAAAAGTGGATCCAGTGTTACCACCTCTTAGCTCACGTAAGGATCTCCTGATGGCCTCACGCATATCATCAGTACATGTATCAACATCTTCAAATGGGGAGAGCCAATCCACGACACAACCAATGCTCTACACATATTTCAAATGATAAATATAGGTATGAATTGTATTTGTTATTTTAAAAGAAGCGTAAAACACATATAGTATCATCTCAGAACGGACATCCCTTTGGTGATGATGTGTCTGCGAGGGGGGCATGACATACATGTGTGTGCGAGGCTCGTACCACCCCATGTAATCCTCACTACACTCATACCCATGTACCGCAAGAGGGCCCATCATCTTGAGGCTAATGGAGTGTCAGTTTCTTGCGTCCCAAATCCATCGAGACATATCGTACTCCACTATGTAACTCTTTGTCTTGGTGGGTCTGATCGCTTTCAGCGGTTCTATCACTTTTCCTGGTGTGCATCCGGTCTAGACCAGACCGCTTTTTCCAGTCCGGTCCGATGGACCGAAAATTTTCTGATTCTTGGACTGGAGACCGGATCAGACAGGTATGATTCGGTCCGGTCCGGTCTTGGGCCGGAATGGACCGGTAAACATATTTTATTATTATTATTAATTAAAAACTAATTATTTTTATGGCTATTGTTTGTAATATTGGACAATATATTTTGTTACTAGTTTATTTTATAATAGAAACTAATGTTTTATAGTGTTATGGAAATTTAATACATAATATATAAAAAAAAACGAGTTATCCGGTCCGGACCGAAAACCGAATGGGTTTGAACTTGATCGGAATCCTAAAAATGATGGACCGGAATACACCAAGTCCGGTTCGGTCCGGGCATTTTAGGTCTGGTCCGATTTTCCGGTCCGGGCCAATTTTGCACATCCCTACTTTTCCAGGCCTCCCCTGCTCACGCCCAAACTGCCTCGCGACACGATTCGGCATGTATGCTTCTGATCTCCCCAAGAATGATATCAACCCGTGAAAACGGGAAGCGGCTAGGTCTGAACTGAAATCAATCTGTCCATACGGTGTCCAATCAACCTAAACAAAAACATGTGAAATTATTAAATTTAACTACGCTTGTGTTTGAACATAAGTATGAAATTTAATCCAGTGAGGTACTTACAATTGTCACATTCATTACATCTAGCTCTCTTCTATAATTTCTTCTCTCTACGTCAGAATTAATTGGCCTAGTTGTACTACTCCATCGCACAACATATGGCACTCTACCATCCCAAGACTCATTCTCTGCATGACGAAAATCGGGAAAGTACTGATAGATCCATGCATGTACATATATGTACACGTGTATAGTTATAAGTCAATCAAGAATTACCCCAAAATAATTGATATGCAATCAATAAGAAACTATGCATAATTATTATCTGCAATAATGTGGTACATGTAGATATCTGACGACAACCTAAGCACGAGCACTCGCCCAGCGACCGGTACAGATATGCAAAAGCAGCTGACCCCTAAGAACTAGTCTGAACACTGTCGAGGTCACTTACGCAACCCATATACGACACAGGCAACTGATGCTGAGACTTGTCCGGAAATAGCGTGGACTCGATCAGGTATAACAGATAACCTGAAGCGACGACCGATGGATCCATCTCTGGCCTCATGCAATGCTGGTGTAAAGACTGGTGTGTGAGTCCATGTCGGGACAACATTTGTGGTGTCATCCCAAAGAGTTCGATTGCCCTTTGTACTTAGGCTTTGAACAGACGCATCTTGCCTAGCCGACGGTCAGATAGAGGCAGTACCAAACTGCCTCCATCTATGTTGATACCTATAATGAGATGTACATCATGAAGAGTAACTGTCATCTCTCCCAATGGCATATGAAAAGTGTTAGTCTCTGGCTGTCATCTCTCTACAAAGGCAGATATCAACGACACGTTGATATGACTGTACATCATGTCCTGCAGGTGTGTTAGCCCACTGTTTCGGGCAAGCATACTCCAGGGAGCTACATCATTTAGCTTCCATTTTTTCAATTGTTGAGCCCTTAGCTGAATCGTCAATGTTTCCCGCTCCTATAAATCAAATTATTAGTTATATAATCAATAAAATTAAATAAATTATGATGAAAACAATTATAGATATATCAATTTACTTACTGTGCCATTGTAAACAAAGTATGCCGTATGGGCTTCGAAGCTAAGGAGAAGCTCTGGGTTCCGGGGACCTCCGGCAACACCTACTTCCAAAAACGGCTCGATCAAAGCCCCCTCCTCTTCTGCGTGATGCATGGCTTTGTGTACCTCTTCTGCGAGCCGAAGGAGCCGGTTCCTCTTCTGGGATAGGAACCTCGTCTGTAACAAGATGAGCGTGCTCATAGAAAGTGGGCTCCCCCCTGTGATATGAAACTCATCTGTCTGAGACGGCTCATACGTAGTTGGCTCGTATGTCTTAGACGGGTCGTATGTCCCAGATGGACCGTATGCACCAGATGGCGCATATGTCACAAACGGACCGTATGTCTCAGACGGGCCATATGTCTCGGGCGGGCTATATGTCCCAGAAGACTCGTATGTCCCAGATGGGTCGTGCGGGTCATATGTCATCGCCCCCCTCCAGCTACATTCGACGGTGCTACATCATCAGGATTTGTTTGCTTGTCTTGTGACTTACCCTTACGTCGTGTGTAAGTGATATCGCGTACACCCTCGCGCGCAACATCTCTCCTACGTACACGGCCGAACCTAGTGTTATCATCCATCTACAACATGAATAACAAAATACATAAGTTCGTTTCGTACGTCGATTGACCACGGATAGAAGAGGGACATAAATAAAAAAATAAACTAACGTCGTCTGTGACGGGCGAATACGTTCCATCTGTCACGGACGAACATGGTCCGTCCGTCATGGACAAATGCGTTTCATCCGTGACGGATTGAACGTGTTCGTCCGTCACGGATGGCGTTGGTCCGTCTGTGACGCACAAACGTATTTTGTCCGTCACGGACGAAAGTGGTCCATCCGTGACGGACGGGGTCATCTTCCTCCCCGATTTCATTCCTCGCAGATCTCCACGAACAACATCAATTTGTTCACAAAAACAGATGGAACGCATGTAAATCTATCTCCATTACACATTTTATTAATCTATAAATCTAAAAATTCGGATCTATAACTCAAATTTGAACTATAACACCCAAAATCAAAATTTTCAAATTGATCCAAACCCTAGGTCCGAAAATGTGTGATTTGCCATATGAAATTTGCAAAAACAAACAACAAAACTTACATTTTTAGGGAGATGGTTGATTGATTCTTCAAATGTGCCCCTTCTAGATCCGAATTGATGTGTGATAAAAATGAGAGTGTTCTTGGCTAGGAAGTGAGGAAAGAAAGAAAAGGTGAGAAAGGGAGGAAGAGAATGAGAGTGGTATGTGTGTAATTTTGAAAAAAAAATTCTTATATAGGCTCAAAGTGGGCTCTATTTAAAAAATTAGGGATGCTCTATTTAGCAATGACCTTTTTATTTTGTTTTCGTCATTATTCTTGAACATATTTTTTATTTTTTTTCATAACTAATATTCCAATCGTGCTTTCAAAATTAAAATATTCCAATCGTATTTTGTTATGTGGACTGCTAAGCGGATGTGGTAGCATTTTTTCTGACCGTCAATAAATTAAAACAAAACACATATTTTTTTTTTAAAACAAAACACAAATAAACTTTAACTTTGTTATACATATACAAACATTTGACCAAAATTTAATTATTTTAATGAATATTGGCGCTAGTTTTTTTTAATTTTTTCCCAGAGATCTCGAGTTTTAATATTGGAAGAGTCCACCATCGATAGTGATTAATAATTTAAAACAAAAATCAAGTCTTTTAGCTTAACTAGCAAACATGAGACCTCATGATCACGAGCTTGATTCCCCTTTTTTTCGTTGTAATGACCTAAATATATCCTATCGAGCAATAAAAATGTAAACCAAAACACAAAATTGTGTACTTTTCCGTACGTTGTACAAGCATAGTTTCAAAATACATTATGTTATACAATGTTATTTTCAAGTGGAAGAGGAGTAGTGAATTTATTTTCACCAAAAGTTAAAAACATTATTCAAGTGTGGGGTCATTTTTTCACTTTAAAATCTACATATGCATCGGATATCATTACGTATATATTAATCTATATACTAAAGTCAAATCCAGATTTCTTACTTTCATCCAAAGAACTATGTGACATAACTCATAAGCAATCTTATAGCAATCTTCTTTCATCATCCACGTTTATTATTTATTACGTATTTTATTTTAGTTTTTTCTACATTTCTTCCATATCAAAATTACTACAATATTCTTAATTATAATATTTTTAAACTTGATTTTTATATTATAAGGAACGTGTTTTAAATATCATTGAATCCTTAAATATATACACAAAATACATATATATGTGCAAAATCCACCAAAACCTTAAATAATAAAAGTGATGTTTGTTTCATGAGTTGTTTTTGTTTTCAGATTGTTTAATTTGCTTAAATGTATGAGTTGTTTCACAAACTCTTAATTGGAAGTTAAATTTGTTTAAAAATATATTTTCAAATTGAAAACACACATGTTAGTACAAAAAAAACCACTTGGCTCAATTTTTTCGGAAGACTTGTACATCTTTAATATATAGGAGAGGTAACTTTTAACTTTGTTATACTTGTATAAAACACACTTGCATTAAACATATATACTTATCATTCCGTTCTACCTTTCCATACACATTATAGTATATGAGATTTTTGGGTGTAATTCTAGTAGAGTTGAAAACCAAATTTAAGTAGAATTGTAATGACATTGACCGTTAAACATAGGATTTTAGATTATGACCCATGAAGTTTCTTTCGAAACATGACCGGAGATTTGTTATATACTAATTGAGAACACTAATAAAACTATCGCCAAATACTATTAAGGTTTCGTTCAGCAAAACTTTTTTGAGATTAACGGAGTTTGATTTTCTTTTTAATATAGTTAATGAGTGTTCGGTAAAAAATATCAATCTAGCTTAGAAAGCTTATAGTAGATTAATACAGCTTAATTTTTTTATTTTTTTTAATGTGACCCCCTAGATTGTTGAAGATTAACAAGCTGAAATTTACATTTATCTCATTTCAGCTTATAATACCGAACACCAACTATATTTTTTAAATAATTAAGCTAATAAACTCAACTCCAGCTATTCATTCAGCTCCAGCTTCAATTACTCCTTTAGCTTCAGCTTCCATTTCAGTTAGATTTACCAAATAGAGCCTAAATATACTATTTTTCAGAACACCTCAAATTGATTAACTATCTCAACGACAATAGCAAATGATATAGTGAAATGATGAATTTTCTGAAGAGGTGATCAGGTAAGAAAGTTCGTTCAAATATCAAATAAGAATTAATATGGGTTATTTAATTCAAGAAATCAACAAAGCCTAAGAATTAATATGGGTTATTTAATTTAAGAATTAATATGGGTTATTTTAATTGGAAAAAATGTGTATTTGGTGGGGATGGGAAGGTGCACGTGTATTTTTTTTTTGAATTCGTTTATGCACATATAAGGTAAAAGTTATGTATATATAAACTAATTTTCATACATATAGATAAAAATCTATTTATTTTGAAACTCATGCATATAAAATAAAAAGCCACACCGAAACCAATGCTTCGTCGGTCCAATGAGAAGTGACACTAGGCTCCTTAAGCAATTTAGCTGGATATCTCGAGTTCAAGTCCTTTTAGCTGCGTGAACAGAGTTCGAACGTTGGGAGAAGTTTGTCCTCGCCGTCGACTGTCCCGAACCGGATTATTGAAGATAAAAAAAAAATGGATCCGGAAAACACATCAGCCTTCGGAGCTCCATTTTTATTTTTATTTTATGAATTTGTGTATGTTAAAAACAAAAATGATTGGTTTTTAGGATCTAAATGATGTACTGTGCCTGTGCACCATATCTGAGGTTTGATCCTCTTTCGATGTTGAGTCCTAGATCTAAGATTATGCATAGAATTTGTACTACTTTTGCCCAACCCACTGCAACTGAAACACAAATTTAAAGCTTAATATTTTCCGAGTCTTTAATGAATTAGATTCTTGGTACGAAACAAACAAGGAGAATCGGAATCACATTCCCTTTTCTTGGTTGGAGTTGTATCTCTCCAGTAGAAAGTGATACTTTGACGATTCCATCGACGCACTTCTGCTGATTAGTGTTGTACAGAATTTCTACTTATTTTTTCAGATTTGAAAGATTCTCCTCGGACTGCACTACACACCACAAAAACGATTCCTATAAAACAAGATTCAGCAATAAAATTTGAAATTATGGCTACCCTTCTTTTTACTCTGATTCCTGGTTTGAAGCGTTGAAAGTGATACCACAGAGAATCCCATTCCCTTCCATTGCTTAACAAAAAATACCCTTTTGATTCTCATTTCTTTCCTAATTCCCTGTCCACTTTCCCATACTAAAGGATCCAAAAAGATTGGTTTAAACTTAAATTATACCAAAAAACAAAACCAGTAGCTTTGTTGCTTCTCCCATTCTATACTTCTCTTTGATTTACTTATCAACCTGTTCAAATCCATCCCACTATATTCACATTTAGGTTTGCCAAGGTTAAGAAGACGATTCTCGCAATGATGCAACTACATTTTCTTTTTAACATTGCAATCTGAAGGATACAAGGAGTTAGCCCCTTGATTCCAAGGTAGTAGTAAACATGAAGAGGAGGATTCAACAACTGTTAAAACACATTATATAAACAGCTGGAGAAACGGAAACACACATAAAGATGAAATCTTCATGGTTTACCAGCCCATCAGTGTCCTCTTAACTCCATCCACTATCTTCTCCCTCGCTTTACCGCTTGCCAACGGGAGTTCGGGGCGATCTACCAGGCGAAACCTGTACACCTCCCACTCCCGCTCTTCGGTCGAGTGTCTCCCAATCTCGGCCTGCAAAGAATGAAAGAAAAATGATGACAATGGGTTGATTGATCTTGAATACTTGATAGTGGTGATTTGATTGCTTACTGTGAAGATGCATATCCCTAATGATTTTAGAGCAAAGGTGGTGTCGAGAAACACCCGGGGTCTTCCTTTTCCTGATAACTCGACTGGGTTGGCAACCAAGAGCTCGGTGTCTGGGCCCCGGTCCGTGATGGTGACCCTCAAAGAGTGTAGCATCTCCTCTTTCAATCTAGAACATAGTGTAGTTAGGGTTTCAGAATCCACAATCTTGTACCCGTCCGTCTGCTGGATAAACAGATCCATGTCTCGCTTCCCTTTCACACTAGGGGAGAATCTTCCATAAGTCATCTGATGGCGAAACCAGAAATTGAAGTTGTGAGAAATTCAACTCATGAAGTCAACTTTGACATTATTTCTTCTTGGCTTGAGGCTCTAATATTTGTGTGTAAAGAGAAGGGAGAAAGGAAATTATTTCACTATTTTAAAACCCACCGTATTATTGGAGAAGCAAATCTCTCCATCATAGTGCCAAGAGAAAGGAGAAAGGAAATAATATCATCATTTTGATCAATGAATAATGACATTAAAGTGGACTAGATTCGTTTTATTTCCGTTACCGTTTCTATAAAGATTAAAGCACGAGTACGACATTATTGTCAAGTTACTTACCCGCATATTCAAATCCTTGATTGTCCTCAGAATGTCATATAACAGACCCTTCTGATCTACACAATGTACCTGAAGCAAGGTATGTGCTGGACTTAATAAGTTATCCACAGTAACTTCTGGTTTAAGAGACGGCGAAGGAGGTTCTCTCGCCAATAGAGTGCTTAATATCTCTTCTGAAATTGCTGGTGTGAATGATGAAGAGGACTCCTGCTGACCTCCATACTCTGGACCCGCCAACTGAAGCTCGCAGTTGATACAACTGTCTCCAAGGACAGATTCAATCCTTTTGCAAGTGTCGTCTCGTCTATTTTTCGTGTGCAGAAGATCCCTGAAATATTGCAAAACAATGATCATATACCAAACCACAAGAGATAACTCAACTTTGGGGAATGTGGAAAAACAAAAATACTCACAAGCCATCAGTGATAAAGAAGAGATCCAAAGCTTTCCCATCTGGATTTGTCATTACTTTCACCTTTTGAATGGTTAACTCGAGTTCACAGAGGACTCGAGTGACAGCTGCAACGAAATATGGTATTACTAACCAGCATACAACTCTTGAAAAGTCCAAAACCGAAAGAAAAACAAGATATTCTTCATTACCGTGGAGTAGTCCCTTTTGATCGGTGCAAAACAGCTTGAGCACATACAGAGAAGGATTGGAAGAACCACTGGGCTGTTGACTGATATAAAAGGGGATCAAGCACGATGGACAGACGGCTAAAAGCCGAGTCTCTAAGCTAGCCCAATCGATGGTCAATGAACTGGCGTGTGGAATAACCCATAGTATGATGTAGCACCATCTCCCATCAGTTGAAACATCTGCACAAGAAAGAAATCCCAAATCTTCTTTACATGTACAGCATAACAAATGATCTCTATATGTTGAAACATCTGTAAGTTCAATTGATTTCCATGAGGTCATAACAAGATAGAGGATTTTCTCTATGCTCTTCAGCTTGTTGGCATGCATATGGGTATTCCAAGAGTAACACAACCGTAGTCTCTCATCTTGAATCTGAACAACTTATGGTGTGTTTGGCAACACAAACTGATTAAGTTAGCTCACCAGAAACTTTACTTGAATTCAGTTAGTTTGTAGCTTAATAAAGACAAAAGAGTATCCAGAATTTCTGAGCTACTACAAGTAAGCAGAACTTAAGCCATGAGTATGACTTGACAACAAAAATCCTTATCCCAATTTACAATTCAGTGACTCATATAGGAGCAAATCATTAATAAATTTGTTTCTTTACGTTTGGTACTCAGTGAAAGCTCAAGTAAAAAATATTTGCTTTCCGAAATTCCACGAATTGGATGCTTTTTAAATTAGACAATGACACAGTGATGCAAAAAATCATTTGTATTTGTAATAATTAGTGTTGACTATCAATGCTTGAACTCCTAAAAATTGAGTAGTCAGGTTAAAAAATTGCTTAATTCCAGACAAGCAATAAAGAACTCAAAGCCAAAACCTTCACAGAACAATTAAACCAATACAAACAAATAGAATTTCTTACAATTAACCAAAAATCATCTCAGATTAGGAGGAAACAGAAATTAGGTGAAAAGAACAGACCTCCTTTGGTAATTATAAGGCCAAATTCGAGAATTATCCGGCAGAGATCGCAACCGAGGCCGGATTTATCGGGGCAGTTGACGGTGATGAGCGACGGCTCCTCCGCCGTGTTCCCTTTCTTTATCACAACGACGTCGTCCCACGGTATCCCCATACCTCAAACCCCTCTCTCTCTCTAAGCTGGAGGGAATGATTTTTCGAGAAGCTCGTGCAAAAGCTGGACCGGCAAAAACGACGCCGTACAGATTTACATCTCGCTCGCTGGCGCTCCGCCTCTGGCCTTTTTGTGCGAAGAGGAGGACAACGGAATTGTCACACTGTCATCCATCATCCATGATGGTTCAATGTCGGCCTTAAACAGGAGGCGGGGCGGGGCCCCACTGCTTACTGTTGTACACGTAGGAAAATTTGTTGTTTGGAATTTTTTAATTTTATTTCCGGTGTGCGCGTAATCATTCTGGAAGAAAACGATAAAATGGCGGGCCATTGCCAGTCTTCGGTCTAGATCGTACCACGTTAGAGCTTGTGATTTATGCATTTTTTTAACGGTGTGGATTTTTCTCATGTGTTTCTCAACGGTGCAGATCTTTCATATGTTGACAAATAACTATTTGCACTCGTAATTGGGATTTTTAACGTATTCGTAATTATGATTTAGTTTGTTTTTTTTTTTGATAAAAAAAAAGTGTTATTACAAACCATCCATAAACAAGCGTAATCATGGGCGGACGCAGGTGGGGCCAGTATAACTCCCACTGGAATTTTGAAAAAAAAAATAAAAATAAAAAAATTATATGGGATTTTTTTTTCTTTAGCCAAAGTTTTTTTTTAAAAAATTTTAAACTAATTTTTATAGTTTTTCAATTTTAAAAATATTATTTACATAGGATTTATTATGCATAATTATCAAAATACTAAAATTTATCCAAATTTGTACAAAATTTTTCAATAAGATATGTAATATTTTTACTATATTTATCCTTATTTGTGTTAAAACTTTCAAAATTTAGGGTTTATGAATTTGTAAATTTTACAAATTAATTTTTATACAAATTTGTTGAGATTACGCAGTGAAAGTAGTTTGTAATGATTGAATTTTGTTTAATTTGTGTAATTTTTGGTCAATTTTGAGTAAAATTTCATTTGAAGTTTGGATATAGAGTGTGTTGATTGAAATTGAGATTGTTTGTGTAAAATAGATGGTAGAATTAAAAATTACGGTTTAGAATTTTGTGTAAGATAGACGATAATATTTTACTATTTAAGATTTTAGCCCCCACTGGAATACAATCCTGCGTCTGCCCCTGAGCGTAATTATGATTTAGTTAGGTAAACTAAAAAAAAGTGTTATTACAAACCATCTATAAACAAATTATAAGAAACATATTGACAAAGCAATATTATTGAATAAAATCTTCGTTAACAAAAAATATGCCTTATATAATCCATGATTACGACTAATAAGATGATAAAAAAATGTAAGTGCTATCTTATAATTCCAACATCTCTTAATTGATCATTAACAATTATCTAAAGGATTCTACCAACAAATAGTTCTAAAAAGGATGCCCAATTACTGACATTAGGTCGCTTTAAAAGTGTTTTACTTAATAATCTCTTTTGTAAAATGAAGTTTATGTAATATATGGCGGTTTTCTAAGATTTACTCTTTAAAATGAGATTCATGTTAATTAAAATAATACTATATTGTTTTGCAGATATAGTTGATTACGTATTTGTGATGTTATATACTTGTATATTAATGATAGGTTCCATGAGTACTAATTCAACTTTTAACATTGACAATGTAATAAATTAAGTTTTAATCTAGCTATGTCCAGGATCTCAACAATAAACTAATCAATCTATATTATGAAAAATCTGTCGTTGAAAATAAGAGATGATATATATAATATACAGCTAATTAGATAGAGATATTTGCAACTACAGCCAACAATTTTATTTGACATGAAACAAAAAGATGATCGAGTCAAACAAGAATCAATCAATCAATGAAGAGGTAGCCGCCGGCGATGCCAATTTGCCACACGGTGGCCATGGACGGAAGCAAAAGGCTTGATATGGTATATTTTTATAATTAAAACTAGAGAAGCTATTAAATGAGAATAATTATCTAGAAGAGAAATAAGTGTTATTTTAGGCCATTAGATTTGAAAATTAACATTTAAATATGAATTGTATCTAAGTTTAAGATGTTTTCAAGTATTTTTAGATTACTTAATTTTTAAAATTTGTAGTTTAAAAGATAGAAATTTCACGAGGTGTCAAATTTTATGAAATGTCCATATATATTGACTATTCTGTGTAGTAACTTTGATTTTTTTTTTTAATTTTACGCCTAAATGTTAACAAGCCCGTTAAGCTTAATAAAGAAAATGGGAAAAAAAGAATATATAAAAAAACATGAGAGTGAGAGGCTGGTTCGACACCGATGGTGTTGCAACACCATGGTGGTGGTGGTGGTTTCTTGCTCGCGGTTGGAGGGAGATGAAGTCATATAATTATGAGTGTCTCGTTTTCTAATATAATTATTTTGATACAAAATAGTCCTAAACATCATTATACACCATGTAAACATCCATTAATCCCTCAAAACACTTATTCTCTAAGAAAATAACAAAATATAATAACTCGGCCACAAATCAAATCCAAAAAAGCTTTTTTAAATCACTAATCTCGTTTAATACTCTCACCTACTTAAGACTGCAACCAATTAACTTAATGAAGAAAATTAAATCCTAATCATACGAAGGGAAATGGAACAAATGAAGAGAAATTGATCCATGTACCAAATTAACCCTAATATTCTCTTAGAACCTAACTCCATATAGAATATTCAAACTAAATCAATTCAAAAATAAACAAGCGATACCGAGAGAAAGTGAAACAATTTAGAAAATTACTCTAGTAGTTGAAGAGCTAGATTATGAACCGGTAGAGTTTCAAGCATTGAGAGCACTAGAATTGCCTCTACCACCTCCCATAGGGGGAGAATCAGGAGCGAGAAGTAACTCCGGTGGACGAATCGACTGGAAATTGTAGTTGGGGAGAATACTATCCCTCCACGCAAACCACCTCGAGCATTGGACCACCTCGTCGCCACCACCAGCTCGGCGTCCTAGCACCAGTCATATCGAACCAACCTCGCATTCTCCTCCTCTCTATTTTTCTCAAACAAAACAATTAGGGCTCGTTTGGTTTGAACATATGAAAACGGTAACGGAAAGGAAATGAATCTAGTCTATTTTGACATCATGATGCATTGATCAAATTTTTATCTTGGCTTGAGGGCTCTAAAATTTGTGTGTCAAGAGAAGGGAGAAAAGAAATGATTTCACCATTTTATAACCCACCCTTGTATTGGGGATACAAATACCTTCATCATAGTGCCAAGTGAAGGGGGAAATGAAACAATTTCAACATTTTGATAATGAATAATGACACTAAATTGGACTAGATTCATTTACTTTCCGTTACCGTTTCCGCAATTTAAAACAAACGGAGCCTTAGTCTTCTTCTTTTCAGAACATGTTTTTTTTCTTTTTTCTTTTTCTCATTAAAATTAACGGGCTTATTAACAGATGTTAACATGTAGGCATTTGGCGGAAAATTATAAAAGTCCAGGATTACCACGCAGAATAGTCCTTACATGTGGTTGTTTCGTGAAAGTTGCAAGAACTAAGGGTTATCTCGTGAAATTTCCGTTTAAAAAATATTATTAAGAAAATAACTTCTAAATATGTTTGAAAAGTTTTTTTTTCACTTACTAAATAACTTTAGGTTGAGTGATGTAGACAGTGTTGCAGTGATGTTTGTATAAGCCCAACCACCAAGCCCAATACATAAATTTTAATGAAGTTTCGTCAAAATTAAATCGGTTTTAATACCATTTATTGGTGAGAGATGTCGTATCGGCCCAATCGCAAAGCCCACGCACAAGTCCAACGACATTTATCATAAAATCAATTAACAACAAGAAAAAGTGTTACATCTATTTATAACTTGATTTTCTCACAATTATAATGCGAGATTCACCATTGACTCTCAACACACAATATTATATAACAAGTTTGAAAGCACTCTAAAGTTTAATGAGTTTGTGATATTAAAAATTAAAATTACATTGAAATTCAACATATTTTTACAAAATCCATCAAATAATTCAGAAAAAACTCCAACTGATCGCATGCTAACCTCATTTTGATCAATATATATATATATGGATCAAAATGAGTATATTAACTTTATTGGATGATATAAGTCTAAGGACCTTTTATTGCAATTTGCACCATATGCATAATGCATCTGGCCATGACCTTTCAATTTTCATCATTGCGGGTATTTTGGCTTTTTCTTATGATAGTATCCACGTGTGATAAAACTTAGTATATTTTTATGTTCATCAAAGCTAATTTGAATTCCATCAGTCTCTGTGATGGATTTAACAGAGACAATGTCAAACATGTCTAATGTTACATTATGCATGTTTGAAGTCCATCGAACGTACAGTTTTTAAACGGAATGGTTTGCACTATTTTGAGAATTAGAATTATGCATGTTTGATTTTATATGTAGGTTCATATCTATCGTACATTTTTGCTTTTGAACATATGATACATTGTTTTTAACATACAAGACAATATATTATTACTGCGGAAAAAACAATTCGAACTCGTTATTACGAGGTGTCATACACAACTTAATATCACGTCTCCCTAAAATAGATAAACATGTTTGCAAAATTTTAGGAATTTGTTATCACTATAGACCTGATTAAACACGGGTCTGGGTCGGGTTCGGGCCGGTCCATACCCATTTTTTGACCCGTTTAAGTGGGCCGGATCCGGGCCCGACCCGTTATTCGGAATATAATCCTTAATCGTATCCGTCCGTAATTCCGGGTCGGTCCGCAGATGGCCCGATTGATCATTCTCAAGTATTTTTTTATATTTTTTATTCTCTAAACTAATTATTTAATACTATTAATAAGAAAATTGTAAGTAATTTTAGGTTAGATTTTTTTTATTATATATTTGTTATATATATTTAAATTAATTAAAAATAATATGCGGGCCGTGCCTGAACCTATAACCGGGCCCGGCCCGCTAACCCATCCGGGCCTGGCCAAACAGCCCATTCGGGCTAGAATCCTTGTCCAAGCCCGTATTATTTGCCGGGCGGGTGGGTCGGGCGGGCTAACCCGCGTTTGCTCAGGTCTAGTTATCACGAGTGCATACAAGTTTCGACCGTCAAATTTTAACAAATCAACGCTCACGATAAGTCTTTTATTAAAAGGGGAAAGAAACGAACCAGATAACATCTGGGTCAAAATCATTAACGAAAAATATCTCAAAAATGTCAACATCCTTCAGTACTCCAAAAAAGGGAACCTCTCATGGCAATGGTCCTAACCAATCAATTTAAGAAAAGAATTTCAAACTAGTCTCCAGTGGTTAGTTAGGGATGACAAAACTATTCATTTTCGAATGGAGAATTGGATATCCAACCTCAATCTCAAAAATAATGCTTTACCACAAACTACTATTAACCTTGCTACTATTGTTAGTGAGTTTATTAACAATAATGGTACATGGAACAAAACTAAACTTGATGAAATCCTGAACCATCAAGTAATACAAAAAAATCTAGATATCCTTATACCACACCACCCAATTCTTGATAGATTGTATTGGGCCCTGAAAAAAATGGCTAGTTCTCAGCAAAAACCGTGTTTGATCTCATTATAAATAATCAAACCCTAACAATAAACAACTTCTCTTGGATTTGGAAATTAGACACATATCCCAACGTGAAAAACTTTCTCTAGAAAATATGCCATGATGGTATACCCACAAAACTAAGACTTGCTCAAAAACATGTTCATGTTCCCCTCGAATGCAACTCATGCAATAAAACCCTTGAAGATCTCATCCACTTTCTCACAAAATGCCCATCCACGTACTCTCAATGAAATTAAGAAACAAAATGCTTGCATTGAGAACATTATTCGGAATATTGATATGAATAACAAAAAACTAGAGACTTGTTGATTGAACTACAATCATTACTAACCAAAAAAGAATTCATATGCCTTAGTACTACGTGGTGGGGTATTTGGATCAATAGAAACCAAATCATCTTCAATACTAACCCAATTGACATAATAAAAGATCTATCTCAATGCATCTCCAATTTGAGATCAAATTGAAATAAAAAACAAAGAAAACACACTGCGACGAACTCAATCATCCAATAAACAAGCCACAACAAAAAAGGAAAACTAGATTTCTAAGATGAGAAACACCAAATCAAACCTTCCACAAAATGAACTTTGATGGTTCAAAACAACCTAACGGTGAGGCATGTACTGGTTTTATTATCATAATGACAAAGGAGATGTCATACATATGGAAAACAAATGATATGGGTCAAACAATCCTCTGATGGCTGAAGCACTGGCTTTAAAATACAACATTAACCATGCAAAAATACTTAATATTCCAAAATTACAAATCGCGGGTGACAATCTCAGCCTTATTAATTCTGTCAAAGGCATATGGGATTGTCCTTGGAAAATCGAAATGGTTGTTGCTGACATTAAAGTCAACCTCCAATTCTTCCAAGAAGTCCATGTTAGACATATCTTTCGAGAGGTGAACCACACTGCTGATAGAATTATCAAACTCAGCTTTTCACCAAATGTGTCTAACCTAAGTAATGATTTAGAACTTCACGTTCTCATTCGCAAGGATGCTCTAAGCTGGACTTCACATAAATACTAAGTCCAGTCTAATTCTTTCCTCATCAAAAAAGGGGAAAGGAACGGCATAACGTATTCTTTTCGTATAATTCATGTTTTTTTGAATAAAATTCGTTGTCACTCTTAAAAAAATTATTTACCAGAGATATACTAAAATGTGCACCAAAATTTAAAAGAATGTGCACTAGTGCACCAAAGTTTTTTGAGTCCTTACTTGGGAAAATAGATGTGTTTTTGAATTCTTACGTTGCAATGAAGATGAATGCGATCAGACTGAGAATTATAGGTCGGTAGCATTACATCAATCATGTTTGTGCATTAAAGAGTTATCTATTTGTACGTTGAAGCGTTATTGGTATATTTGCATCACAATTTTCGAGTGTTTGTGAACCATATTTTCATGTGTTTATGAACCATATTTTCATGTGTTTGTGCATCGTATTCCACACGTTTGTGCATTTGATTTTCATGTATTTGTTTATCGTAATATTCTAAGTATGTGCTTTAATTTTGTTATAATATAAAGTGTGTATGACATTGTAATGTACGTTTTTGTACAACATTTATTTTATTATGTGACCACATTTCATGTATTTGTGCATCAAAGACTTGTATATTTGTATGACGTAGCATTATACGTATACGTGCATCATATTTGATGTGTTTGTACATCGCATTTTACGTGTTTGTTCATCACAATATTTAAGTGTGTGCTTTTGTTTTAATATAAAGTGTGCTTGCCATTATAATGTGTTTATTTATAAAAATTATGTTATTATGTACATCCACTATTTTCTATGTTTATGGACCATATTTCCATGTGTTTGTGCATAACACTTATGTTCTTATGTGCACCACATTTCATTTATTTGTACACCATAATTTTCTATGTTTTTGCATAAGATTTCCATGTGTTTGTGCATAATAGTTATGTTACTATGTGAATCACATTTGTTGTGTTTGTGCACCACATTTCATTTGTTTATGAATCACATTTCCATGGGTTCATGCATTACGTTTTTGTTATCATGTGCACCGATACATTTATGTTATTATGTGAACCGCATTTGATGTGTTTGTGCACCATATTTCATTTGTTTGCGCACCCAGTTCATATTTTTGAGCATCGTATTTTCTTGTGTTTGTGCAAAACATTTATGTTATTATGTGCACAAATTTCATGTGTTTGTACACCACATTTTTCTATTTCTCCATTACATTTTAATGTGTTCGTGCATAATAGTTGTATTATTATGTGAACCACATTTAATGTGTTTGTGCACCACACTTCATTTGTTTGTGCATAACATTTTTATGTGTTTGTGTATAACATTTATGTTATTATGTGCACCACATTTATGTTATTATGTTGACTACATTTCATGTGTTTGTGGACCACATACTCTTATATATTTGATGCACATTTGAAAATTACAATAACTTGTGTGTTTTTAACTTCCATTTGTATAGAAAAAGCTATATTGAATGAAACATGTGCTAATCACATGACCATTTTAATGAAAATTCAATATCAACTCATACTTTTTCACGGAAAACACATAATCTTACACACCGTGCATATACTTTAAATAAAATACTAGTGCACAATCCAATATAATTTAAGTGCACTTTTCAACATACTCAAGTGCACATTTGCTACAACGTAATGCACAAAAGTGCCCAACGAATTTTAAACGCGGATTATACGTATAGAATTCGAACATGGCGTTTCTTTGACATATTAATAAAAAATCAATCTATTCATTCGGTATATAAAGCTGATATAGAAGCTGAAGCTGAATGAGTAGTTGGAACTGGAGCTAAATGATTAACTGTAGCTGAATTTATTAGCTTAATTATTAAAAATAGAATTGGTGTTCGCCCGATATTACAAGGTATTACAAGCTGAAATGAGTGAAAAATAAAAAAAGCTTGTTAATTGTAAACAATCTTGGGGTGTCACATTAAAATATTTGGCAAAATTAAGCTACATTAATCTATTATAAATTCATCAAGCAAGATTGATATTTTTTTCCCGAACACTCATCAAATAAATTAAGAATAAAATCAAGTTCTGTTAATGTCAAAAAATCTTTGTCGAGCAAAGCTTAAATTGTATATTTTCAAATCTAAACGGCTAAAATTTATCCGCACGTTCGTACCCAAGTCAGTGTCCGCACGCAATCAAAGTGTTATCATGATTTACAAATCAAAATATTAGGGTCGTTTCATACATGTATTTATAAAAACTTTATCATTTATTAATGTACTTTTAGTATTTTTTAATTTTAAAATGTGATATAAAGAAACGTAAAGAGTTAAAAGAATCATAAAAACTAGTGTAGTACCGGTACTCTGTACGGGTGAATGTATTTAAATAGTTTTAAGAAAAAATATATCTTATTCATATTGTTTAAGAATTATATAAATGGAAGATTGAAATAACAATAAATTTGTTGTTTAAAAAAATATGTTCAACATTTTATTGTTAACTAGAAATCAGAGCCCCGTGCTATGCACGAGGCAATTTGTTACTTTTGTTGAGGACGTATTGAGCTGGTGCTTGGGTGTGCGGTGAAGCATTGTCGTTAGGGGGTATGTAGAACGACCTAAACTAATGTCTTGTTGAGTTTATGGTCGGGATTTGTCTGGTTTTGCATCCGAATGTTTAAAGTTTGGTTGTACGTGTAATAGTATAATGCTTGATTATATGTATTTGGTTTGAGAGCCTAAAATGTGTTGTCTTGTGTCAAACTTCGCTTGTATTAAAAGTTCCATGTTGGGGACAACGGGAGAAGTTGTATGCCTGATACCTAATATTGGAATGCTATGCAACAATGCACTCTGTTGAATGAGCACGTCGCTCAGCGTGAGAGCTTGCAAATGAAGCAACTGAGGAGTCTACGATGCCCCAAACCTGCGGCAATAGAAGCTCGTTTGGTTAAGCCAGTGGATTTATTCTTCTAAAGCTATTTAAATGTTTGAGCACAAAAAGATTCTCAAAGCGCATATTTGAATAAAATATTGCATTCACGTACCTCATGTTTGCCGGATTGGTTGATATGCGTTCCATGCTATCTAATGGTGACAAATGTGTTGTATCATACGGTGCTAGACCTGGGACATGAGTAAATATATATGAGCCAGCTATGGTGAAAGCGTTATATTATGATGGATATATTACGCACCAAGTATGTGTTGTGTAACATTATAATCCTATGTGCTGATCATTTCCGCCAGGTTTATAGATTTTAGTGGGTCCGGACATATTTTACGTAGTGGGTTATAGTACTTACATTCATTTCGGTGGCCAAGTGATTGAATGCCTCTTTGTAAACTATATTTTGTGTGTAGTTAGCTGGCTCTTTCCCCGTTGGTAGTAACAGGACACTAGTCCTTGTGGGTGTGTAACTCGAGAAACTGCCACATAGAGTTGGCCGTGACAGAAAACTGGCCTTGGTAAATACAACCCCACATGCTTGAGTGATTGCCCTTGACTTTTATTGATAGGCATAGCATAGCAAGCTTTTAGTGGGAATTGACGACGTTTCATGACGAATGGCCATTTAGATTGGGTGGCGTTTAGTGTTATCCTAGGAATTACGACTTTATTTCCTACGCACGTGCCAGTAATAATCTCAGCCTCAACCACCCACTCCCCTAAATGCGTAATGATGAGACGGGTGCCGTTTCACAGTCCTTGTGAAGGGTTTACATTTCTTAGAAGCATCACCGACAACCCTTCCTTCAATTCAAGTGCGTGTGGTGGGATTCCTGTAATTTAGTGTCCGTGTTATTTTCATTAGTTGATGAGTTTACAACTTATTAGGCATAGTGTATGGAAATGTAAGCGAACTGTACCAAGGAAATCTTGGCTGTTCAAGAATTCGGGTGGGTACAAATGCTCTTGTTCAGCCACATCGGTAGATGCCTTGCAAATTTCATCAGCGCTTTTGTATGTCCTCATTTGGCCGTGCAGACGGTTGAACATATAGCGGTTTATCTGATCTGTATCTTCATTTAAAGGGGTTAGGATAGCTCTGTCTTGGAGGTATGACGGGTTGGTTTCGTTTGCCATGAAATCTGGAAAGACTTTGGCAATTAGCTGCTCAATCAGATCTGTCCTTGGTCCGATTATGAACTCTTGTGGGATCTCAGTCCATGTTTCTTCCTCTTCATTATCTAGCGCGATTGCTTCAGCATTTCCATCTCCGATCTTTTGAATCCATTTGTTGAATTGTTGTTTATGGATGTCAATCTCCCCATTGGCTTGCTGGTCATTCACCCTCATGCTCTTTGTTAACGTGAGAACCTAACAATGGCTCCAAATAGGTGAGTTGTTGATGCAAGCCTGAACAATGTCTTGTTGTTTCCCTTTGGTAATTACTGGTAATATTTGCGGGCCATTATTGTCTTGTAGAGATAAGTTTTCCCTGTTCCGCATGCCCCATAAATGAAGAAGAACTCTCTGGTTTGCTTATTCACTGCATTCATTACCTTGTCGTAGATTGCTCGTTGGTCCGCATTCAAGGAATCGAACATGGCCGCGTGCAACTCTCCCATTTTCTTTGCATTGTAGGAGAGTTCCTCCCTTATAAGGCGATTGTCCATTGCTGTGAGAAGTTGTTTATCTGGCATCGGTATTCCCGGGTAGTCAGCTGATGTTTTCCCATTTTTGGCAAGGAGCTCTTCAATGTCAAGCAAGCAATAGTTTTTAGCTGGTTTTCATTGAGCTCTAAGGTCAGGAATTTGAAGTCTCTTCTTTTTCGGTATAGTATGTCTTCTAATAACGCAACCCAATTGTTGTCCCACAATTTCCCCGGATCGGTCACTTCACAAAAAGTCAAGATCGTGACAAACAAATCTCGCAGCTGTACCCCTGTTGCCCACACTTGTGCTTCTTGGATTGCGTCGGTCCACTCATTGTCTTCCTTGAGCATTCCACGGGCGTAGCACGCTTGCCTGAAGGTGTCATATTGTTTTCCATTCACTGTCCGGATTTCTTCAAAGGTTCGAGGTCCTGAACAACATTCAGTAGCATGCGTAGGTAATACCTTTTGCCGGAGGCAGGATGGGCATACACAATTCTCCCAATCGGTTTGAGATTTCGCCTTGGCCCCCACACCTTCTATGACGCATCCCATGTGTAATGTATGGGTATTTCTACATACTTCAATTTCCGTGCATCATAATCTCTACAGTTGAGGGTAAACCACTCTGTAAACACCGTAGATTGCACTCCTTCTCGGTGTATCACAACTGACAGGTTCTGAGCATCCGACATTGTTACTGAGTTTTGCTCTAGGAGATGGAATGTCAGCCGTATTACAGCAGGCCAACTGTAATGAATGTCGAACCCATAAATACGCCAAGCTGCCTCACAAGCAGATAAGTAGCGACAATCTAAGTATTGCTTGATCTCATTTACGCCGGGGATTTTGGTAGCGTCACTTCCGTGTGCTTGTGAATCTTTCTGCAGGAAGACGGCAGTCGCCTTGTCTGGACCCTTGGTTATGTACTTGAACAAGTACTTGATGGCTCTTGTTCTATTGCACCACTCGACATTGATGTGTGCACCATATTTCAATAGTAAGTACCAGTTATATGGCACGACATGGTTGTTGGTGAATGTGGCTCGCCCTTTCTTCACTATAGTTCCATTGTTTCTGCGCTGGTAAACTGGAAATCCATCCTCGTCAAGCATTGTTTCTGTATAGTAGGGCTTAGGAAAGCGTTTGTTACATTTCCCATTGTGCATGCACGGTGCATTAGGGTTTGTGTCCCCGCATGGGCAATGCAACATATGCTCAGTCACAAGTTTGTGCGCCTTCGGATCTGTGTCTCTGTATGGAATTTCAGCTGAAATGAAATCATCTACGTCCGTTCCCGTTTTAGCCTTGCCTCCTTCGTGCAACCATAAGAGTATATGTGCATGGGGAAGGCCGCGTTTCTAAAATTCAATAGTCTATATAGCTGCACATCTGGAAAGAGAGGGAAGTCAATATAAGGGGATATATGCTTTCAATATCATCTGTATGCAAGTAATTGCAGGTATGAACCAAAAGCAAGATTTCTACCATTTGATTTTAGCGGTGACATACCTGCCGATGTGTGCCCAAATATCTCGTGTGTTTTTAGATCTTTTATCAACTGACACACCTTGCGCCTAAAAAGTCTGCTCATGACTTCAGGCCTGTCATTCGAGTATTGGACCTCTAATTCTTCAAGCATTTCAACTGACTCAAACCATTTAGGGTTAGCAGTGAATGTTATGAACAGTGAAGGGTTCTCGAATGCTCTACATAGCGCCATTGCATCTTGGTAATTCTGAATCATATATCGAGGGCTTCCTGTGTAGGTAGCTGGGAGCACTATTCGTTTACCGACCATTCTGGCATCTGTATCACCCTTGGTAATAGCATCACAAATGTTGTTGTATAGGTCTGCCCGTAGCTGCGCCTGGTTGTCCCTAATCCAACTTAACCTTTCCTCTTCAATAGCGGTGTAGGCATCTACTATGTACTGATGATATAGTGGGCCTCCGCGTATTAGTGTGGTACCCTCATCTGCCCTTTGTTGGAGCTTGTATGAATAGTATTCCTTCATTGTTACATTATCCCTTTTTGTTTCTCTCCGCCCTGAGTTTGTCTTATACGGGATTTGTAAGTGATAACCGTCCTCGCCATGAGGGAACAATAAAGGGTACTTAAGAGCCATGTACAACGGGTGCAACTCGGATATTCTTCTAGGCCAACCTGCTTTTGTTTGGACGTACACATCTCTGGGTGCGCTGCTCTGCCCAAAGTCCCCTATAATGAGTTCTGCTACTTCTTGCGCAGTGGGTAAATTATACTGTCTTTTATCGGGCTTTCTCTCTCCTATTAGTTTGATCGTGAAGTCTAAAGATTCATGAGCATGGGACCAATCTCTTGCCTTTCTGAACGCTTGGGCTACCACACTCGTGGCATCCAACATGTCAACTAAACTCTGAACTGTGTTTGCATCTATGTCGCTGCCGACGTTCATGCATCCAAGTCTGTTTTGAAGTTCGTTCGTTATGTCGTAGAAGTATAGTTGTGCAAATTTCGACGAGGTCCCTTCACCAGGCATCAATGCGCCCAAGCGGTGGTAGTTCTGTCCAGAAATCCTGAAGGTGTACGGGCCCTTGGTGCGATTGATGTGTTCATCTATCATGGCACCAAAGGATGTAAAGGAAAATAGGCTGTTATAGACTCTAATATTCCGCCGGAACAAAGTAGCATCGGCGGCGAAACTGCACAAGAGGTGTTTTAGCGGCTCAGGTGGTTCCTTCAGCTTGGGTAAGATGACCTTGCCCTCTGGGTAGCAGATTGACGTAGTGAAATTGGCAAAAGTTGCATTTTCAGCCTTTTCCTCTGGCCACATCCTTGCACTACAGAAACAACATCTGGTTGTCAGCGCCTTTAGTTTTGCATAGCTCACTTGTACGTCTGTGATTATAGATAATATACGATATTGGCAATGAAATATTGGCGTACTCAGTTATATTCTGAACATACTTACTGATTGAGTGGCGCGCAACGGCCGCACTTGGCCCTCTCGCCTTAGGGGGGCGCCCACGTGGTTCTGTTCTAAGAAACAATTAGACATGTGTTTTCGTTCAATAGGGGGTGGCAATAGTGCATTGGGCATAGTTTTCCTATTGTGCAATTCTTACTTGGGGTTTCCACTTGTGCGGGCTGGCCAGCAAGTAGGGAAGCACCAGCCACACTGTCATCTAGGTGCTTCGGCTTGGGGGGTCGGGCACGCCTTCCTGATGCAGTAAACAACAACAAATATGTGCGTGTTCAGAGCTGATGACTTGCATGCATAAACATAATTTTGTCATACAAATCTTACTCGGGGTATCAAGCGCTGCATGTCGGCCAGCAAGTTCGATAGTATCGGCCACACTTTCGCCTGGGTTATGCATTGTGGATGGCCGCCCATGCTCGCCTGGTAAAACCACAAAAGTGAACGATGCTTGTGCTTAGAGGGTGTGGTGTGGACATATGCAGAGGCACAAATGAGGGGTGTTGTTGTTAACAATGTTATTTAGGAACGCGGTTTCCTTTGGCAATAGCAAAAGGTACTTGTGTTTACAATTCATGGCAGGTATACACGTAGGAAATTCGGCATTATAAGGTGTTTAAAACGCACAAGTAATGAGCTTTATGTGATACCTGTGTGCATGACATTCAGGCCGCAAAAAACCTTAACCCTCCCGTCCGGTCGTGTGATATTTCTTGTAATCAGCTATAACGGGATGTCCATTCCTCCAAATGCGGGTAAGCAGTGGGCTAGCAAAATGTGTAAAGCATAGATCAATTTCGAGCTATAAACTTTATGAAACATGCATGGTTTTTTTTTATCTCATTACTACAGAAACACGTATTGTCACGTAGTGCATTGGCCAATGAAGAATATCTTATCTCCTTGCACAATACATTATATTATATACATTCATATACATATCTTTACATTTCAAAGTTGAATATCGATATAGTACATCTTTTTTCTTATATTAGATAATATAAACTAAGTTCCATAACACATTTATTCTATAATTATTATTAGTGATTAGTATATTAAGAAATTTATATGATTACAATACAATTAAATTAATCATTATATTATATACATTCATATACATATCTCTTGACAATTTTAAATTTCTAGATAAATATACAGCTACATAAACACAAGCATAACTTCCCTTAAAGTGCACAATTAATATACTCTTAGGGAAAGGAGTTTATAAAGCTCATTACTTGTGCGCCGCTGGTCAATCCAGCCTTGTCCCACCCGACGCTAACATGTTAGCATATCTGATCGACTCGAACACGTTTGATCCGAAATCGACTTAATCCAACCGAACCCGACCCATGTCACAAGTCTACTATTATGTGTTAAACACGTTAATCAAATTATTTTCTTTTAACATAATATATATTAATTCTTGCATTGGAAAGCCCAATTTACAACTTAATGTTTATTTTCAACTATACCTGGTATACCATTAGTTTACTACATTAATTGTCTACTATATGGATACACCGGTAGGTACAAACCCGAATTACTGTTTGAAATCTCGCCCTTGCACTAAAGAAAAGAAAGAGAGGAAAACAAAAGGGAACTCAATCTGCCCCTCTCCTCCCACGGTGGCAAAGGGACAAATTCCCCCAATCTCAATCTCGAAGTAATAGGTTTGGTCTTCCTGATGCGTAATTCAAATTCCGTGTCGAAACCCTACGCAAAGCTCAACCATGGCTGGTTTCGGGGTGCTTGAATGGTTGAAGAAGGAGAATAGGGCGGGCAAGGAAACCATGGACCTCATGGTCCGATTGTGACATTGTTGTCAGCGATCTTCGCGAGCCGGAGCGAGTGCACGCCGCCTTCTCCTTCTCGGTTGCCATCCCCGCCCGGAGTGCCCTAGCCAGCGGCATGTTCGCGCCGCAATCGGCCATCTGACGACCTTTCTCCCCATTTCCTCTCATATCGTTTCCACCGTCTACATTTGACCTCCTTGTTGTTATTTCAACGCGATATTCCAACTGTTTCTATTCCACCATCAGGTATTTTCTTTCCCCGATCTGGATCTCTGCGTTGATTTAACGCCATATGATTTTGCATTATATTTGAGATTGATCTGATAGATCTGCATTCATTGTTCATGGTAGGATCTCAGAATTTGACTCGGTTTTTACTTTGTTCTCGGATTTTAGATTCAGCTTTTTTTTCGATCCGTTCCTTAGGCATGAAATGTTTTATATAACTGCGGCATAATTTTAATTTGACACAGTCATATTCTGGATGCGATATGTGTTATGCTGTTATAATTTTTTTTTATTTGATATAAGTTTTTTCCAGTAAGTATTTGAGAAAATAGGCTCTTGAGACGTGTTATATCATTAATGTTTAAAATTATCATCGACCTGATTCACAGTGACCGGGACTATGATTGCTTCAAGCCCTTGAATCTAGTTGAATTTGGCCTCGGATTTTCTCCTTGGTTTATGTTCTTAAGTATTGTGGCAAACTTGTGAAGTACAAAAGTTCTGTGCTACTCTTTTCTGATATATGCAGTCTGGATTTCCCATAGTTTGGCTTCTGGATTTTTGTTTTCCTATCAATTCATATGTAATCAATTATCAATTATAGTTGCTAAATTAAGGGAAGGGGTGTTTGAAATTTATAATTATCCTTAAGAGTGACAATGTCCCAATTCTGATACTGAATTAGACAAAAATAGACCCATTTTTCTCTTGCTTGAGCCATTATGTTATCATGGTATCTCTACAGGTTTGCTGAAAAGGATTTCTTGGGAGTACATCAATGAAGAAGGCCTTGGATCAAACTATCAGAGACTTGTAAGTGTATGTAGCTTTTGGATCAAGACTACTTTCTACTTTTTTCTTATAAAATTTACTCAATTTGATGAGATGTAAAGCTAGTTAAAGTTTTGGTTAAAATCTGTCTGGCTAGTATATTTGATTGAGCAAATCTTAAATGTTTATTTAGTGTTCAGTATTGTTTTGTTTTTTTCTTATATTGTTTCTGTATATATCTTTGCAGAAAGAGGGAAGTGAACAAAAAAGTTCTTAAAGTTCCTTCCATAAAGTTCTTAAAGTTCTCACTTTTTAAGGTAAATTTTGAAGGAATTGGTTTTCGGTAACTTGACTCATATTTCGGAGGAGATTTAATAAATGTTGTAGGGATAATTCTTCAATTAGAGGTGATTTTTCATTAAGAAAGGCAAACTAAAGAGACTAAGATTCTATATCTCTGTCTCCCTCTCTCACCAACAAATACTATACAAGAAAATAAAATATATATGCTTCTTTCCTTACTGTGCTTGTTGCTTGCTGGTTGTTGCATTTGATATTTGTAGTTATGAATAATAGCAGGGTTTTGTTTGCAGCTGGCCAATCTGTATTTCTAAATATTGCTTATTTTATGATCAATTTTGGATGGTTTGATTGGAATTTGTGTGCAGGTCATGATGGATGCAAGTTCACTTCAAGGTAATTCCATTTAATTTTGGGTTTAGACTTTTTATGGTAATTTCTACTTTGGCTTATTGTGATTCTGGCATGTGTTTCCTACATTAAGACTTCTTAAACATATCCTTGTTTCACATAGTGTAATATCCCTCATTTTATAAGGATATTTTGGAATTTTTCCAACTCCCGTATTACAAGTCAAATTAATTCAGAGAAGTCGGACATTCGGTAATATGTTTGATCTCTGTAATAATTTTTCTAAGTGAAATAAAATACATCTCGACGTATTTTGGGACTTAATACTCGTTCGTGTACGATTATTTTTATCCCGGGCTAAGGCCAAGTTGATCCAAAGTTTAAACGAATGAAATATGGCATTGGCGGCGACCGCCGCCAACTAGCCGGCATTGTCAGCCCCAACTTGTCAAGTGGCCTAGAAAGCGGCGACCGCCGCCAGACACAAATATGGGCGGCGACCCCTTGCCGACGGCGGCGACCGCCGCCACTGTTGCAAGCGTTGGTGCAGGGGCTTGCCGGCGACCGGGGAGACGCCCGATCTTGGATTCGTACTCGTGTTTGTCGAATCTAACTTAGGATTTCTTTATGGGTCGATATGAAGGAATCTGTGGTCTCAGATCTGTCCCTGTTTCGGACCCAAGAAACCGTTGTCTCTAAGCTTTGTTCAAGCTTTCGTCGGATCTAAGGCAAGTGGCGGTTCACTCTTGCTTATCATTCCATGTTTCAATTAATTATCAACTGTTTAATTGTTAATTAGTTTGGGATGATTTACTGTTTTCGTTGGGAACAGTTTTGATAACTGTTTGTGATTTTAAAAGATATTATAATAGGTTGTATATCTGTTAGAACAACACTATTATATATAAATATATATGTGATTAAATACAGATATTATGATAGGTTGTATATCTGTTAGAATAACGCTATTATATCTGTTATTGGCCGCGATGGCATTGATGTGGATTATTACTGCGTTCGTAACTGTTTAGTTAGAACGAGTATTCGTAGGAACTCTATGTACCTTGTGGGGGTTTAGCTGTTTCTTTATAACTGGTGCTTGGTGGATTTTTCCCCAGTACTCTCTATGGTCATGACCATGCCCTTACTCAGGGTAGGTGTACTTCGCTAGTGCCAAATCTTTCGGGATTTATTCCCTCTGGTATCTCTTGTGAGGAGATCTGATATCTCTTGTGAGGAGATCTGATATCTCTTGTGAGGAGATCCGATATCTCTTGTGAGGAGAATTAAAAGCTTATAACGTGATGATCGTTTTGGAATTAAATGAGATAAGTGCTTTAGTGCACATGATTAATATACCCTTGGGCGAGTAGTGCAGCTAGGCAATAGTGCAGCTAGAAAATCTCGTCTTGACTTTGATCAGAGTAAAGTTCTCTTTCCAATCTGGATTCGCCTTGGACGATGAGGTTGGTCGTGAGCCGAAACATCAAGTCGTTTTTGAACCCTTGTATGAGATTATTTATAACGGTCAAATTTAGTTAGTTCAACTGCCAGAAATAATTTACTTAGATCAAATAATAATTAAAATTTGATATTATAATAATAACTCTTAACAACAAAAGACTCCAAAATATACATATTTTATCTTAAAAAAAATTAAAAGATTGTTTTAGTCAATTGAAATTTTGATTGTTTAATCACTTTTTATCTTTAAGAATGCTTTACTCTTATTTCAACTTTTTATATACCATTTTTTTTATAAATAATAAAAACACCATTTTATGTTTTATAATATATAGTTTGTTTGTATAATAAATATTGTTACTCTTGTTGATGTAAATCAGGTCAAAATACATATAGTACTTGTAAAATTTTGTTGATTACTTTATTTAAAAAATGTTTAAATTGTCTGTTAAGATTTGTTAGTTTACAAATTATTCAATAACAATTGTATTTATAATTTACAAAAATATAAAAAAATTATAAATTGTGGGATCAAGAATTGTTGTGATGACTATGAATGAAAGGGTTTTAATATAGATATATAGATATTACATATATAATATTCGATCCATGTGAGGATAAATTTTCTTCGGATAGGTGGATACAATTAAATAACAAAAATATAGGGCTTATTAGTGCTGCTAGTTAAATATAACATTACGAAAAAAGTTAAATAATAAATAAGATGGGAGAGAGATTGCATGATATATATAATATGTGTTGAAATATTATTGTCAAACTATATCATAAGAAAAAAAAGAAATTGTTGAGATTCTATTGTACACTTATCAATTATCATTAATAAAAATATAATTCATCCAATAAATGTGTAGGAGTCCGTTTGTATGCTAATAATTAGAATGAAGTAACGAATTAATTTGTTAAGATTTGTTGGTTTAATTTTTATTAAAATTTGTTAGATTTAAAATTTGCTAAATTAGTGATACAATAATAAATTATAAACTTAAAAACCCCACAATTTATCTATACTTAAAAGTTGGTTTTCTAGACAATAAATGCTCCTCTTTGAATGCTTGAAATGAAATATGCATTCTGTTCTTCATCTTTGTTCGTAAGCCCCATTGGGCCTAAAGGGCTTTGTGTCCAATAAATGCTACTCTTCAAATCCAAGTTGGGCCTGAAGCGCTTTGTACACTGCATATATGGGCTTTGTAGACAAGCCTGCTGAGGGCTGTGCTGGTACTTGCATTTATGCGATGGTCTGAAGAGTAGAGCCCTTTCATGTACACCACCAGATATAAACGCCTGCACATGTAATTATTATTGCACTTATCAGGCTGTCCTTTCATTTGCACATGGACAAGTTTGTGAAAATGAGGCCTTTAAATATTGTTTACAACCTCTACCAAGACCTCCACTTACATTACCTCTGATTTCATGCACCATGTCTTCTTCCAAGGAAACCCAGAGCAAGGCTTCGTATGGGGTTGTTTCTGATGCATTGACGAAGGGGAAAGGGCCTACCAGCATTACCGGACCCACAACCCCGCCCAACAAGAAAGGTTTTGTTGTAGTGGTGGCGCGCTCAGATGACTCCTGCGTGGCTCTTGGCGAACTGACCTTTCTCAGCTGCTCGACATTCATGTCCAAAATGAAAGGTGCGTTAACCTTCTGTTTTCCCATGTGATTCAATAATGGAAGTGCAAAATAGAGTAAACCAGTATTTTTAATGGGAAAACATAAAATAATAAAATCAGTAATATATAATCCTTCCATGTGCAGAGGCAGACAGCTCCGCGTTACACTGTGGGGTCGCCTATGCGACGAGTTTGTCGACAGAAATGCTAAAGCGCAGCCCAACTACATCCTCATCCTGCCCGGCATGCATGTCAAAGAGTGGAAAGGTATGAATTATATCACTCTGAACTGTTATTACGAGTCAATATCATCATAGAGGGTACGAAAGAGTGACCACTGAGCTAGAAAATGGAAATTGTGAATGATGGCTAAAGCTATTTGCTTACTCTTTCAATTCAATGCTAATAGAGGAGAAGGTAACAAAACATGACTATTATTCCAGAAGATGCCATTAGAGTTGTGGTGAGTCTTTAATTCCAATGCTAATAGAGGAGCTTTGCTGTCTGGCCTTGGCTGATGATTGCTCCTTGCAGCATTCTGCCAAATCCCTACAAATTTATAGCTGATTGCATGGTATCCCAAAAATATGACATAGGAAAAGAAGGGAAAACACATAATTAGTAGCAAATTTATAAGATTGGAACCTAAAAGGGGGAAACCAATAATAGAACCATGGTTTTGGTCTGCATGTAATATACCCTGCTGAACATTATCTTTTTCTGTATTCTTTCAAGATTCTTAAAAGCTTTATGAAATTATAAGTAAATAACACATGAATATTATTTCCCAATATGACATTAGAGTTCTCATACAAAAGCTATTTTGGCAGTTTTATAAGACTAACAACAACATATGAAACAATCGCAAACAGAAACAAGATGCTTTCCACATTTCATTACAGTGCAACACCCCGGGCTTAAAATCGTATTAGCACCCTAAAGGCACCCCCAAAAAAGATAGAATAGCGTTTTAATGCATTCCATATAGCCTGTTGAACACTGAATGAGTATTTTACAGGAAAGACTGTAAGACTTTTTTAATCGTTCTGCTGTAGCCTGCTGAAACATTTCCATCTTCATGTATTATTTTCCACTCATTCCATTCACTCATGTACAAGAGAAATATACTTATCAAGCACTTCAACAACCTCAAAACTTGAAGCCCAAATTGACATATCCAGTAGGAGCAGTAGAACAGACCAGACAATGATCCATTTTCATTCAAAGGGACAAGATTTTATGGTTCTGGTGCAACCCTTGAACCTATATCATGCTCTCATCGTCATTACACAAATATATACTTACTTCGTAGCTGGAATCATAGTATTTTGAATCTTCTCCACTACTCCCGCTATGAATAGAATATCTATCAGATGGCTCAAAGGGGGAACCAGATAAGTCAAGCAATATGTCCAGGGCCTGTAAGAACAAAATATGTCATTTATTAGATACACATACAAATTAGAAAAACAAACAGATTCTACAAAACTCCACCTTATCATAGCAACTTATCCAATATCAACAGAAAGCACAAATGAAGTGTCTGAATATGATGAATAAACCATGAATAACATCCCAGTAAACTGACTATTGCTTTTAACATTGGTACAAATCACAATAAGTAAATTGTACAATCAAATTATATAACAAGCTTCAAAATAAAATTCTGTTTGGAGAACTGCAGTGGCATTAGTTACTAACATACTTACAGTAAATTGGGTGAGATTAACAGTTTAGGGTGTTAAAGACCAACAAGGCAAAAGGAATTTAATAATAGTGAAAGAACGAAAGGTTATTAAGAGCTTTAAAAACAAAATAAGAAAAGAATTTGCAAAGTACAATGGATGTCTCACAAAATCTATTTTAGGAAGACAGAAGACAATATAAAAACACTGTTGTTTTTTCTATAAAAGTTCATCTCTATATTCTAAAAGGAATGAGTCTAATTTGATAGAACTGCAACTTTCTCTGAAGAACTGATACTAAGCACATAAACGGTTCTTTTTCTTAGTTCAACTACCAACTCATATCTCCTTAGTTCAACTATGGATGAGATGAACGCTCTCCTACATAATAAAGACGAAAAATACAAATCTGCCACAATATAAGATGTTGTTGGTGGAGTATCACGCAGATCTCTGACTCTAGGGATTTTCACCACACAACGCACAAAGAGACAACCTCTAGACATGACACAATATGGACGAAAAATACAAATTTGAAGCCTTAGTAATATAAGTAAATCAAGTATAGAGTGAGGAAAAAAGAGATTTACAGAGATAAAGATGCCATGGGGGCAGGAATCCCAGAGGTCGAGAGCGTGAAGTGTAATATCCCTCATTTTATAAGGGTATTTTGGAATTTTTTCAACTCCCGTATTACAAGTCGGATTAATTTCAGAGAAGTTCAGACATTCGGTAATATGTTTGATCTCTGTAATATTTTTCTGAGTAATATAAAATATAGTTGACGTATTTTTGGGGTTAAATAGTCGTTCGTGTACGAATATATTTAACCCGGGGTTAAGAAGATTAACCCAAAGTCAAAACGGTCAAAAAGGGTGAAGAATGGCCTTGACCGTACCCTGCGGTCAAGTGGCCGCACCCACGGCGAAGGCCAAATTTGGAGGCGGCAACAGAGTCGCCACCGCACCCAGCGGCCATGCCACCGCACCCCGCGGTGCAAGCCATCTTCGTCGCGATAAGATTTCTAAAAATCTTATCCTTGGCCGAGCAAGTTGCTCCACTTGTTGTTCCCTTATTTCCAGCTGGTCTCCTTGCTTGTCCCCTCTGAGGAAGCTCACTGATGGGCTATAAAAGGGGGTTGAATTCAGAAGTCAAAGGGCACTTCACCTTCCTCCTCTGTTTTCTCCTCTGGATTTCTCCATTGTTGTTCAAGCTTTTGAGCTTGGTGTGAGAAGGTGATCGAGATACCTTTGAGTGATAAAAAGGTACTCCTAAGTGGTATTCAAAGGCCTAAGGTGTTGGGAGATCAAACCAAGAACGAATCAAAGTCGAACGAATTGATTTGGGTGAGTTCTCCATCGAAAATCTGTCACGACCTTCGCCACTGTAACCTGGCCGCACCCGCGGCAGAGGCTCCACCGCACCCGCGGCGAGCCTTGTCCGAGTGTGTGTTCTTGGGTGTGTGGTCTTGGGCGAGACTTGACTCCTTCGATTCTTTTCGTATTCTTTTAGATTCATATACGTGGATATTGAATCTAACTTAGGATTTCTTTATGGGTCGATCCGAAAGAATCTGTGTTGCCAGATCTGTCCCTGTTTCGAGCCCGGAAATCCCATTGTCGTCCTTAAGCTTTTGCGGATCTAAGGCAAGTGGTGGTTCGCTCTTGCTCATCATTCGATATTTCAATTAATTATCAATTGTTTAGTTGTTAATTAATTTTGTTAAATGATATGATTGGAAAGGAGATATTATAATAGGTTGTATATCTGTTAGAACAACGCTATTATATATATATATGTGATTAATTACAGATATTATGATAGGTTGTATATCGTTAGAACAACGCTATTTTATCTGTTTCTGGCCACGATGGCTTTGTTGTGATTGATTACTGTGTTGAACTGTTTAGTTAGAACGAGTATTCGTAGGAACGCTACTGTGTATCTCATTGCGAGTGCTAGTCGTTTCTTGATAACCTGGTGGTTAGGATTTAGTTCCTACCATCCTTCTCTAATGCCGTTTGTAGGGATTTAGTTCCCGACTCCGCCTTGAGGGATTTAGTTCCCGCGGGATTTAGTTCTCGATTCAACTTTTGGGATTTAGTTCCCGAGTCAACTCCGCTTGTAGGGATTTAGTTCCCGACTCGACTCTGTTATAGGGTTTTAGTTCCCGAATCGACTTTAGGGATTTAGTTCCCAAGTCAACTCCTTCTTAGGGATTTAGTTCCCGACTGTATCTCTTTATCCTGAAGGATGAGAGAATCTAAAAGCTTATAACGTGGTGTGCGTTTTGGAATTTAATAAGATAAGTGTCGTGGTGCACATGATTAATATACCCTTGGGCGAGCAGTGCAGCTAGGCTGTAGTGCAGCTAGGAAAGCTCGTCTTGATTTTTAAACGCTTGTGTGTAATTATTAATGTTCCCCAACATTTGTCATGTTTCCGATAAGGCTCATCTCGTTGGAGTCTTCTTTTGGGATTGATTGCTGTGAGACTCGGTCTCCAGAATATTCTCTTGATCATGTCTTTTCATAGATTTCAGTAGAAGTATGGTGGTTGACTATCGTCGTCGATTGTTATTCGAGAAACGATGAGTCTAACTTAATACGACTACTTCAGACCACTCTGCTTTGTACCCTTGCTTATTCTTTCATTAGACTAACCAACCGTAATTGTTCTCTGCATGGTTGGCTGGTGTCATCCGTTCGATTTGGCACATCAGATAAGTTGTCGTCATGTGAAGGCTAGAACGACTATGAAGGCAAACGATGTTTTTGACAAGTTTTTCAGGTTAAGATCCTTGGTGGGTGATCATAGCGATCAAGGCCCCCTTTTGTTGGTTATTTAAAGTCTTCCGATGTATTAAATATATCTTGTATTTAAGTCTTTCGCTGTATTTTGGTTGTCTTTCGGATTATGGATGTAATACCGAGACAATGATTTTAAATGAAAGTTATGATATTTTGTATCATAATTGTTGTTTGATGATTTATATCAACTGGTAAAGCCTTGGGTGACATCGGACAGAACGTCTGAGGTCACTGGCGGTAATGCTTTCCAAGGGAATATTTTGGGGGTGTTACATGAAGAAGGTAAGAAGCGCCGTCGGAGATGGAATGGTGTCCGGGTTCAACCAAACACCACGAACGTTGCAAGCCCTCCGATTTCTGAGAATCGCCAACAACGGAATCGTCGAACTTCAACCGAAGTCTAAACGCCTACGTCTAGATTTGCGGCAAGAGTGTGAAGCAGTGCACAGAGAGAGAGAGAGAGAGACTGCGAGAGGAAGAGACAAGATTCAATTGCGATTCTGAGGGCCGAGAAGAAGAGACAAGATTCAATTGCTTTTTGGCTTCTGAGGGTTTCTTTAGAGCTGCTGAGGGTCGAGAAGAAGCAACAAGTATCAGTTGCTTTTGGGCTTCTAAGGGTTTCTTTAATTTGGAGATGCTGAGGGCCGAAAAGAAGAACGAAGTTTCATTATGTCAAAATCTTCTACAATCAATAAAGTGGTGTTTTATTTATTAGGTCTTATGTTTTTCTTATTTAATATTTAACTCACATACATATTAATAATCTCATACCTTGCTCGACTCGGTATTATATAAATGCTAACATTATCTTAACGACGCACATTATAAATACACCTACTGACAGGGCTAAAGTCGTGATACCTATCAAATAAATCCCAAAATACCTACTAAGTAGTATAGTAAGCAAGACAGGGTCGATCCCACAGAGAGTCAGGTTATCAATTTGTGTAATTCGTTATTACCAACTAGGAACTGGGGGGGGGGGGGTTTGTAGTGTTTTTCGTAATCAAAGTAAACAAAGCAAGAAAACAGATTCGCAAGTAAAGGTTGTAAATATTATGGGGAAAAGCGCCACACTCAACAGAGATCCACACAACAATAGAAAGGTCGATCACGGAATTCTATCAATCTCAAGTTCTTAATATTCCTATAGTTGTTCTTATCCCGATCATAGATAACTATTAGTTCTACCAGCCCTAATAGTACTTATTACTAAATTAAATCCGAAAACCTTCATAACTCAATAAAGCAATAGCATTCAACCAAGGATTAACAAGACACATGCAATAGAAACAACCCGTTACTATAAACATGCAATTAACTCTCTCTCACAATTATGCGCTCGGATCCCCTATACGCACAATCGTGTTCGCTACTAGATATGCAACCCGAACCCGGAATCACAAGTCCTAGCAATTAGGAAGATATCAATAAACCTAGGTGATCAATCTAGATAAATTAACATAGACCAATAAACAATCAAGCACAAGAGAATTAATCCAATTAGATAGGAAAACGAACAAGAGTAGAAAACTCACAATCAATCAATTGCTGGCTTCAAACTGTCAAGTGCAACAATGGAGGTTTAGTTCTCCATTAGGGTTCGTGAGAAAAACGTAGAAAGGTGGCTACTAGGGTTAGAGAATAGATGATCCTCTAAAAGAGTCTTAAACCTAACTTAAATACTAAAGTAATAATTCAGAAATAAAGAAAAGAAAAATAACAAACTTGGAAATAAAGTTTCAGAAATAAAATAAAACGGATAAAAGATCTCGGAAATAAGCCGAGAAAAGTGTTCAGCGCGTCTCCACCGCGGGTGCGGTGGCTCCACCGCCGGGTGCGGTGGCTCCACCGCCGGGTGCGGCCATTTAACAGAAACTCCAGTTCTCTGACGACCTCGTCGCGGGTGCGGTGAGGCTGCTGCTGGGTGCGGCCATTATCCAGTAGCTTGTCTTCTTTCTGCTCCTTCCACCGCTGGCGGCGGTGGCCTTCGGCGCGGGTGCGGCAAGGCTCCAGAACGTCTCCTCGTCTATGGCTCTTCCTTGCGAACTCTCGCACCGCTCCTCAACTCGTCTCTTCACTCCTTTGGCGTCTTTCCTTGGTGGCTTCCTTCTTCGGTGTCTCCTAGATATCCAAAATCACTCAAACACCTCCATAAACACTAAACTTCGCCTCCAAACGCCTTGCTCATGAATGTGCCTAGATCTACCCGAATGGCACCAATAAACTCTCTAAAGACTCTTACTTAAGCCCTACAAAGTAGTGCTTATCACCTACCTAATGAAATTGTTACTCCAAATAATAATAATAATAATAATAAAAAGATATCTTTATTTCAAAGCATACATAAATCGTAGAAATACAAACATTCAAATATATATATATATAATAGAGTTCAAAATACTTTGCAAACATATTACTCTATCGTTTCAAAATAATATTAAACCATACGACATATGCATCTAACCAAAAAAAATTATTATCCAACTTCAATGTCATGACCAACCAAAAATAAAATTAAAACACAAAGCTGGTTATAAAACTATACATTAAATAAAAAAACAACAATTTTCACACATAGAACATCTAATTAATCATTTATATTAAATAATAGAAAATTACACCCACTATCACTCCATGAAACGTCTTCATTATATTAATGAAGACGTTACATTAATCATTTTGTTAGGAGCATCCATTGTGTATGTTTACAAATAATGTTTACATTAATAATAGATATGTATGTTTAGAAAATCATAAAACAAAACCTCCTAAAGTAAAAAGGGAAAATTAATGTAATTACTAATGTAGATTTACGCAAAGATAACATGTACAATTTAAACTTTTCATTACAAAATACAGACAAACATATATGATTATGACATTTAGACATTGTGCTAACTTTTTATTTATCCAAACTTTTGTTTAAAATATAAATACTATGAAATATTATTTCATTAACCCTTATATGTAGGACCTTAGGGTACGTATTCAATTGTGAACTCAAGTTGTTATCCGAATCATTTTTAGGTTTAAAATATGCAAACAAGGTCTAATTTGAAAACTTTCATTGCAAAATTAACAGTACGAGCTCCTTCTGTAATTAATTTATACAATTATATATTGACTCATGAAGTTTAAAGCTTAATATATAATAAAACATATCTATCATATACATGAGGTCAAATATAAACATTATTTAATATATATAAAGCAAAGATATTTAAGACATAACAATTATATATATTAATAAAATGTTAAATAAAATAAATTTAATATAATTTATTAAAGCCCGTGCTACGCACGGCATATAGTGCTAGTTTACTAAATATTTCATATATCAATAAATGAAAAAATAAAAAACTAAAAAATTGAGTGCAACTTGCCGTTCTCCCGCCAATATTCTCCGGCACTGGCCGCCACGGTCCCACCTTCTCCTATTCTTCCGCCACCGCGAAACTCGCCGTTCTCCCGCCAATATTCCTCTATTGAGTGCAACTTCCGATATTCTAAGAGTCAACGGAGATCGATCTGCGGCTTCTTCTAGATAAAATTCTGGCGAAATCCGTCTCTTATTTCCTTGTACGTTCTAACACTGTGATCCTTGCAGCACCGTAATTCAGTAATATGAGATCCGTAGTCCGTACTCCACTTTGATCTTAGCTTTGATTAGTGATTCAAGAAAACTCCGTTACCGGGAACCCTATCTTTCTGTTGATCTTTTGATTATCGATGAAACTGAATTGTTGTTGGCGTGGCGTGGAACGGGATCCAGGAACGGCCTCTGTTGGATTTTGTCGAGTTTGGTCATCTTTACCGGTTGCTCACACACCATCTTGCTGATCTCAGAGTTTTGTTATGATTTAACGGAAATTTCCCACCCGAGGTTAAAAAATGTGATGTGTGATCTTATCTGTAAAGCAGGAATATCACAACACAACAATTATATGATGGCTTGATAACTAATCTCGTCAATGAAGAGGCTAGGCACCTCATTCTTGTATCACATGTTTTGGGTTATGCTCTTTAAACTGCACTCTTCCATTTGAAGGTTGGTTTAACCCCTTCCATGTAAGAGTTTTCTTCAAGTTTTATGGAGTAAATTTGCTGCAGTTGTCAAATGAACTGAAAAAAGGCAAGTCTTTGTGAAATTAGCAATTCTGATACAAGGAGATGCTTGAAATTTCTGTCCCTTTTTAACTGTGACAGAATAAATTATTCAGAACAGCTCAGTAATACAAATCGGAACTATGAACAGCAAAACAAGCTTTTAAGATTCTTCTTCTTTGATAAATGGTAAAAATATTCATTGTTACAGACAGACAGCATAAGATCCTTCAAACAAAAATCTCATATGCCACCCACATTACATACAGCACTCCATCATCCACCTTAATTATGAATCTCAACCAAAATTAATCCAACTTACCCCTACAGTCTACAGATAACAATCTAAGCAAAAGAAGATAAAAATTCAAACTCAATCTAACAAAAAATCAATCCAATTGACACTAATAGCATAAGATTCTTCTTGTTTGAGGACTAATGCCCGGTATGAATTGAAATCAGAAGTGAAAGCGAGAGCCGTTGAGAAGGAAAGAGACGACCCGGAAGCCGGAAAGGAGGGAGGAGAAGGCGAGGGAGAGGAAGGCGACGAATCCAAGGGCCACGGATATGTCCGACTGCAAGCAGAATGATGTAGTGGCCGTACACGTGTCCGTCGTCTTCAGCGCCTTCGCCATCGCCGTCCCCGCCGATTCCGCTGACAACAGCATGTACGCGAACACCTGCAACGCGTCACTCGAAAACGCAGCGTTTCAGGATATATGAAAATATGGTTGCCGCGTAAGAAATTCGATTTTCAAAATTGGGGTTTTCAATTTTTTTAGGGTTTCGAATGAAAGTGGAATAGGGATTTGAGGAGAATTGCCTGATCGTGGCCGAAATCGAACCAAACTTGGAGGAATTCCGGGAACAGAGTCGTGCTTCTGGTGATCTCCCAAATTGAGGCAATCATTTCGAGCAGAGAGTAGAGGGCCACAATCGCCCCGGCCGCAAACACAAACCTGTTTCCAATTCAGAAACATCCCGAAGATCTCAATTCTACTGTTCTTCTCCATTTCCAAATTCGTTAACAAAAACAAACTTTACCTGAAAGCGTCGTAGTCGAACCAGTGAAGGGAGTCGGAATCGTAGTCGGAGGAGGCGGGGCGGGAGTTGGTGAGCATGAAGACGGCGGAGGAGAAGGAGAAGATGAAGGTGACGACACGGAAGACGAGGACGAGGGCGTCGAAGCGGCGTAGCTTAAGCGAGGAGGCGGAGTGGAAGGTGGGGTGGGGGCTAGGGGTCGCCATCAGGGGGATTGGAGGCGGTAGACGGGGCCGCGGGGAGGAAGACGGCGTGCTGATGGCGGACTCGCCGTTACGGCGGAGGGACTGCGGAGACCGCATCGTCACGGCGACTGGGCGTCGGTGGCGGCGAAGGGGATCGTGCAGCAGCAGCAGACTGAACTGGTGAGAGGAGAGAAGCAACTATAGCTTCTGATCCGAACTCCGAAGAGGTTGATTGGATTCACGGGAAACGGAAAAGTGGGGGCCACAGAATTGAAGCACAGACAGACTGAGAAGGGAGTGAGTGAGAGTGACTGACAGAGGTGAGATTTGGGATGAATGAAGGTATTTTTTTCGGACTTGTTAATTAAATTTAACCCAAAAAGTCATTCTATTAATGGAGTTATTCTTTCATGTTATTTTAGTTTTTAATTTTTGTTAAAAAAATTGTCATTTTAAAAATTTTGTTTAATAATTTACGAATAAGTTATAAGGTATATTATTGAAAATTATACATATTGATATTTTTATATATATTATTGTTATTTATTGATAAAAAATGAGGTAAATAGTAAATAATTACAAAGTATAGATTTTCGATAAAGTTTATACACTCTACATGTCATTATAGATTTTGAGACGACTATTAAAAAATCTATTATTACTACAAATTATTTCTGAAATTTATGATTTACTATCTATCCACCTTTTTCTAATCCATTATAAAGAAAAAGTTTCATTAAAAAAACAATATATACAATCTTTAATAACAAATCTCATATTTCACTAATAAATTATTACCTAAAATTTTAAAATAATAAATAGTATTTTAATTTAATTATTACGGTATTTAATAGTTATATCAGTGTTAAGCAAAAGGAGTACAGGGTGAGATTGGGATGAATGAAGAGAGATATTTTCGGTCTTTTTTTCCAGATTTTTATTAAATATATGAGCCTAACCCAAAAAGTCACTCTTCTAATGGAAGTATATAATCTTGTATGGAAACAAGTTTATACTCGCAAATAGTGACAAGTTTGATTCCTTGTTCTCTCATAAGAGCACGAATATGTCCACAATGAAACATTCTCCAAAATAAAATGATCAACATTAGGTTAATATTGATATGTTAGTCTGTTTTCGTTTTTCTTCAAGGAATGGTGTGTATTTTCTAAACCAATATCAACATTATGTTTTTCTAAAATTTCATCAGAAGTTACCCCAAATAAATAGGATTGTTTTCCTAGCTGATCCTAATCAAGGCCAACAAATATTGACATTCACACAAGGATATTTAACGGTAGTTTTCTTGGAAAAATATTAAGAAGTCAATTCCACATATGTAAAATTTGTAAAAAAGAACGAAGTTTGAAACCCAAGTTTAGGCTTCTCTAACAATGATCCCTACGGCTGGAAGTAGCCCTTTTGTCCTCCGTCCTGGGTTCACAACATTTCTTGTGATTTCCTCACACAACGGCTTACTTTACGCTTGAATTCATCCCTATTTTCTCTCCATTCTTTCTGCACATACAGATTAATTGCCATCTCGGCGTCAGAAACTCAAACCAGTAGCAAATAAGTGTTGAAAAATGGAACACAAACATGAAGGCAATAGAGATGAAAGAGGTGATGCTAAAATCTATGTGCATATATATAACAAGGAGAATGATGAAAGAGATTATCTTACCGCAGCTTCGACGTTTGCAGGGGATTCATCATTCGGGCATGAAAGCATAGAGATGATGCTCAAAACTATGCTTTCAACCTACAATTTGAATAATCACATCAGAAGCGAAAAATGTGAGCTGTACACACATTAATGTGGAAATGTTCTACCAATGAACATCATACCATTCATCTCCAACCAGTTTTCTTTTTCTTTTTGATGAAGACAACTAGATTCATTATAACTCTGTTTTCCCTCAAATTACTTATAACAACATGAATGCAACTAAACAGATGATATCCTATACTCATCATAGTCCATTATTGTGTACAATAGTGTGAGATCAAACGAAATAATGGTCTAAAGCAAATTGAAGCATTTTCTTCCAATCCACAATACCGAGAATGCAGACAAAGAACACCAATCCAGGCAGATTGAGCCCCATGAAAATTGGGACATGAAAGTCTATACTAGGCATATATTGCTAGTCCACAGAGCTGACATCATTAAACCATAATGGTGAATTAACATTCAAAAGCAATCAACATTAGACCAGACATCCTGCAATTGATGAATTGTTCCTCCAACCATCACCAGCAGACTTTACATGCTGAATAAGAGAAAAACCTTCAACCTTGAGAATAGGTCTAGCTTCATATAACTAAAAGAAATATCTATTCAATAAAGTATGCCTAGCAGCTCTATTTCAACATATAAACTGGGATGGAACTTTTTTCTCGTTATCATGAGAAACCATGAACAAAAAAAAACATAGTCACAAATCTGCTTGAATGCATTTTCACTTTTCCAAGAAACAAAGAGAAATAAAACAGAAATAGTATTTCACCCACATAAGTTAGCAGAAGTAGTCAAATAATCGTTATAGTGCCTTAAGATTCTTGTTAGAAATCTTTACTTGACTCGAACAAATTATGAAGGAATAGTATGCAATATGCTATACACCTACCGTATGGACTGGCGACCATCGTTCACTTGCCAGTTCATAGCCATTTGGATCATCACCAGGTGGATGGAGTATTGAAATGCAAACCTTTCCATCAGCATAAACTGCAAACATAGACAAATATGACTTAGTACAAGATAATAGACTGAATTTTATCTGGCCAATACAAAGCGCACTAATAGCTGAAACCGGCAAAGAAGCTTTGCCATAATTAAATAAACAAGTGATAGAGAACAATGTTCAGATAATATTTCTATGAGCCAAATGACCGCTTTAAGCTTTCGGAAATCCAGCACAATGTCAACGAAACAAACAACCGTTAATTTTATGATGACTAAGAAATGAAATTATAACTTACCATTAGGGTGCCACACCTCTGATGTAAACCTTACAGCTGGTGGGCTGTTGGGATAATTAGAAGGGAAACTCATTATCGCATTAAAGAAGCCTCCTTCACTGCAATTAATAAGATGACCGTTATAATACTTGCGGTTTATGTACAAAGAGAATAATTAAATAGTTGGCAGTAGATAAGCCCATGATTCAATCAAGTGAATCAGATACTAAGTTACTACCCATTAATTTCTACCGAATTGATCAAATTTGTCTCATTAGATGAAATCAATGTGAAAATCACACCCAGCATAGCCTTCATTCGTCAATATAATATGTCAAGCTTTTAGTTGGACTGTCCTCAGCCTTTTGTTTAATGATGTACAACTATATTCACCCTATACAAGGTTCTCACAACAAACAGAGAAACAATTACGCGTCCTAGAAAAGAAGCAATGTTGACATCATTTCCTCTTAAAATGTAATTTCTATGATTGATCAAGAAAATAAAACAAGGACAGTATATAAGCAAGCTTCACAAGCAATATAAATTTATCAAGAATTCAATATTCTTGTCAAACTCAGATATTGCATCAAATTTCCAACCAGCTCCGCAAAGTCATTCCTACTCCGACATTGAACAATTTCTTGAGAAAACCAAGCACCAACCATCCCAAATCCATTTCAAGAGGAGAAAGGAAAAGATGGATAAAGCAAATTATTGAAGAGAATTTCAAAACCCTAGAACCAGCCAAAGCTAAATAAAACAATAACCAAGAAGTGAAAGATTTAGTTCATAATCTGATCAGAAAAACATTGAAAACCATGAGAACACTCAGAATTGCAACCAATTGACTCCATCCAAGCACCGAACTCAAAGACTGCTGTTCAAATCAGACAGAACTAGAAGCAGGCGACCCCATTTCACGACAAAGACAGATACAGACTCAAGCTTTCATCAATTAAAAACACAAGAAATTAACAATGGAAGAGGAGGAAAAGTAAATTTCGAACTTACTAGATAGTATCAGGAGGTCCAATAATGGTGACACTCCATTCAAAGACGTTGCTTTCGTCGACCAATCCCGCCGAGAATCCATCCACCGGGTGTTTACAGAGATCTAACCAAGAACCGCCACAACAAGCAATCAAATTGAGGAGATCAATCAACAAACTCCGAAAATCAGAAAAAGAGAATGCGATTGAAAGATTCGACAACAACAGTATTGAATTATTGATCTGGGTACCTCTGAGCTGCTTTTGGAGGAGGAGCGTTGCTTGAGATTGAGAACCCATGGATCGCCGGAGAGAGAAGAGGGTTCTAGAAACCGAAGAGAGGATTTTGGGGGGTTAAAGTGGAAGATGATGCCAACTATAACCAGAGTAATAGATGCGCATGCGGTGGAACTCGACACGGCTCTTTTTTAATTATTTCTATTTCTTGGGAATTTTATAATCTACTCACTCCGTCCCATAATGTTCGTGGCGTCCTCTTTTGTTTGTCTTATTTTTTTTTTTTATTCATTTTTTCTTTTCAATATTATCCTTATTCATTTCATCTTTTACACCATTTTATCCCACATCCAATCATTTACATCCAATCATTATCACCTATCATCTTTATCCATCTCAAACTCCATTAATATCCACCATTTTTATCCATAATCTAAAACTTAATAAACCATATTCCATTAACCTAATTAATCTAATTAATTAAAATTTTAATTAATTAATTAAACTAACAAAATTAACCAAACTACTCCTAAATCCATTAACTTAACCCAAATTATATTTTTAACCAAACTAACCCAAACCCATATTTTAACCTAACCCAATATCCCTAACCCATATTAACCTACCCCTAATCTACCCATTTAACCCGGCCTAATCTACCCAGCCCAATTAACCGAAACCCTAATCTACCCAGCCCAGCCCATTTCCCACCCTAACCCTAAATACCCTAATCTGAGCTCTCACCCCTCACTCTCTCGTCTCACTCTTCGCCGCTCTCTTCTCTTCTCCTCTCTCATTCTCTCTGAAACCCTAGATCTGAGCTCTCTCGTCTCCTCTCTCGTCTGAGCTCTCTTCACCTCTAGTTCTCCTTTGTGCTCTCATCTGACCTCTCACTCTCCTTGAAGGTGCCTCTCCTTCTCTACTCTCTCGTCTGAGCTCTCTCTCTCTCGTCTGAGCTCTCTCTGAAACCCTAACTCATCAAAAATGATCTTGATCTGTTGCAGATCTGCTCGCCGGCGATTAATCTGCTCCGGCTGTCCCCAAAACACAGAAAAGGCTTGCTCCTCGTCTAGATCTACCCATATCTCCCAAAACCCGCCCAAAAAACCCTAAATCTAAGAAATCGTTGCTTTGAAAACCCCGGTCCCCTGGGTTCCCTTCTCTGTTTGCATAAAAAATGGGTGATTCAGACCTATTTAAGTCTAATGGGTCCTGGACTTCTGATGCACTTTTTGTTGCTTGCTCTCAAGCTCCACAGTGCGAGTGGGGTGGCGATTGTGTTGGGGATCACAGCTTCACTCCTGTTGGCTCAGAGGAAACTGTGGAGGGGAAGCTGCGGGAAGAGCCCCCAGAGATCGTTGAGCTCCCTGCTACCCCTGAGTTCGTTGAGCTCTTTCCTACCCCTGAGATCGTCGTCCTCCCTGATTCCCCTGAGATTATCTTCATCCCTGATTCCTCTGACGATGAAGCTGCGAGATGAATCGTCCCCGGTTATGGTGATGTTGCCTCTAATTCTGATTTTTAGCTAAGTCTCACTCTTTTTTAGTTGTTTATGCATGGGTACTTTTGCTGAGATTATTGCTCTGAATTATGCATGTTGTTGAATGAGTTTGTTGTGCTGTTGACTGAGACATTGGTATTCTATTTTGTTGTTGATGTTCTGATGACTAAGACATTGGTATTCTGTTTAAGTTGATTCTTTGTTTTGGTGTGTTGGTGTTCTGTTTTGGTGTTGCTGTTCTGATGTTGGATTATGTTGTGTTGCCTCTGTGTTATGATCGGTGATGATGCATGATAACTGAGATACAAAACCTTTATGTTCACTGGACTTCTGATGTGTCATGGCAACACTGTGTCACATGTAATTGATTGATGCTTATGTGTATGTTAAGGTACTGTGATTGGTATTGTATCTATGAGGGTTATGGAGACATCCGAGATTATTTATGTATTTCAATGATGAAGTCTTGAAAGTGAGATGCAATACCTTTAATGTCACTGCCTTAATGTGCCATATGAACACTTTTATATGTGGTTGATTGTTGCTTATGTGTATGTTGAGTCTTGTGATTGGTCTTGTGTCTATGATGACTATGGGGACATCTGAGATTATTTGTGCATTTCAATGATGAAGTCTTTTTGCTGAGATGCAAGACCTTAATATCACCGCCTTAATGTGTCATAGGAACACTTTCACATGTGATTGACTGATGCCTATGTGTATGTTAAGGTCTTGTGATTGGTCTTGTGTCTATGATGGCTATGGGGACATCTGAGATTATTTATGCATTTCCCTTGTCTGTCCCGAAATGTTTGTCCTAAAGTTCTAAAAGCTCTTGTGATTGGTGGTGTTATTCTCCTTGAGTCTATCTATGATGAAGTCTTGAAACTGAGATGCATTCCCTGCATGTTCATTGTCTTAGTGTGCCATTGGAACACAGTCAAATGACTGATTGATGCTTATGTGTATGCTAAGGTATTGTGAATGGATTTGTGTCTATGATGGTATTAGGGACATCTGAGAAATGCATTGTCATTGTTGTGCCATTACTTGTGCTTGTTTACAAAATTACAAAAGTTCTTGCTCTGTACACAAAATGTTCAATCTTTGTCATATATTGCTAAATAAACTGACTGTCTTCAAGTGCTTCTTCAGTGTCTTGATCTTCAACTTCTGTTGTCCCTTGTTGACTCTGTTGACCTGCTATTGATGTTCCTGCTTGATCTGCTTGTTGTGTATCCCCGTACACTATGTCCCATGCTTCTATGATAGCCCACATAGGTGCCTTGATCTCTCTTGGTAGATTTCTTTGAGCCATTAATTTCTTCTTGTTTACATGTGGCAAATCATACTCATTGCCTCCCTTGCATTTAAGTATTTCATTCATAACAAATTATAGTGTCATCCACACATCTCTTAGAGTTGTAAAGGCCAATTCAAAAAATGTTTCATGCACTGCTTCTATCATATGATCAATACTTTTTGGCATCTTCTTGTGCATGAGTGACTGAATGCTTCTGAAAAATCCTAGATCTAAGATGTTTACATCTGGACTATTAGCTGGCTGTTGTATTAAGATGAAAGTGAATCCATCCTGAATGTATACATGTTGCCATTCTGGATCTCTTTGAGTTATATGGGCCTTTGCATTGTCTTGTTGTATGAATATAACTCTTTGAGCTCCATCTTGTGGCCACTTTGCCTTGATTGCTGGAATGATTTGGTTTATCAACATGTTCCTTGTCACTTGTTTGTTGACTGATTCAACTAGCTTTGTAACTAGTGTCCCCTTCTCTCTGTTTTTGGATGACCTTTTTGCTGCTTGTTGATATGTGAATGGAAAGATTCTTATCTTCCCATCAAAAATGCAATGTCCCTCTGCATCAAATCTAGGCCTTGCTACAACTGCAGTGAACATAACTTTGGGAATGAATTTAGATGAATTTGCAGCTCTGTACTTGCCCCTTTCATTCTGTGCTAGATATACTCTCTGTGATTTCTTTGATAGAAAAAACCACTTTTCATCCAAGTGTACAAAATCAAACATTGGATAATACACTGATTTTTCTTCTACTGTATCCCCACAAAGTAACTTCAGTACCCAATCCAACCTAGCCTTCTTATGTCCCTCACTCAAACCAGAATGGATTGGATTTGTATGTGGCTTTATTGTACCTTGCTTGACCATCCTATGCACTTTGGTCTTTGAAAGACTAAGCTTGCTAGCTAAGTCTCTAATGCATGACCTGTCTCCCATGCCCAGTGATGTGATTGAATTCATCTCTACTTGAATTCATTTTCTACCACAGTTGTGATATTTTGTGTTTAGATTGTACCTCTGCTGTGCATTATGTTGCTTCTTTGCTGTGTTCCAAAGTCTGCCTATGCACCTTGTTGACATTTTGAACTCTTCTGCAACTTTCTTTATTGCACCATGTGGTAATTGTCCCTCTCTAGATCTTGCTAGCAGAGCATTCAATATGTGCATTTTTTGATCACTGCTGAGCCTGGTATTATGTGTTGGCTGATGATGTTGTGTTGCCTCTGTATTGTGCTCTGCTTCTGATGACTGTCCCTCTTCATCTCCTGGTTCCCGGTTGAGATCAAAGCTATGTTCACTATCTTGTTCCATGTCCCCTGATGACTGTCCCTCTTCGAACTCTTCTCCATCATAAATGTACTGTTCATCTGGAAGTGGAGCTTCATTTAAGTCCCATAAAGCTGAGGCCATGACACCACCAGGCTGTGATGCAGAGATTGTATTCTGTCCTTAATTTCTCTATGTGATTTACTGAAGCTTTGAATGTAAATTCTGTAAATTTAGATGAGAATGCTTGACCATCCTGTGATGCAGGTAATGTTTAGGGGCAATTTTGTCAGGGCAATTATGCCCTAAGTCCCCTTTTGTTTAGGGCAATTCTGTCCCTAAAATTTGTAAGTGATCCGTGTGCCCCTAAAATCAGTCTTTCATTGGCTGAAATTTCATCTGTGGTAAATAACCACAGATTGCACTGTAGCAGGTCATGTCCCCTTCTGCCTTAATGTTAATTTTCACTGTAGCAGGTCATGTCCCCAATTGTACTTTGTTAATTTTCTTAATCCAAGAGCTTTTTGTACTTTAGGACAAATATTTCGGGACAGAGGGAGTACTATATAATAAATACTAAACTAAACGCAAATACCGACTGAGTCACGTGGCGCTCCCAGAATGAGTCCCGAATTTTAAGCTGTCACGTGGCGTTACGGTATTGAATTGGACACGTCGCGGCCTGTGATTTTTTTAGATTTATTTATTTTAAAAATTATGTATCCTTCCTTTTTCTACATTTTACAATAACTTTTACATATATCAATTTCCTTATTTAACAAATACAACTTACCATGTTTTATAAAAAAATCTATTTAATAAAATATAATATAAGATAGTCTAATAATTTACTTTCTAGATATGCTATATTAAAATATGCAAGATTATCACTTTCCAAATTTTTACCCACTAGGGTACATATTAGGTTTATTTTGGTGAAATCAATAAAATATATGAATACAATAAACCTGTACGAAAAATTAATTGTTACATAGCACTAATTTATTATGGGTTAGTAGAAGATTCTTGAAATATTAGTGCAATAATTTATACAACCATAAGAACTTCTCAACTTATTTTTCTCTACATTTAATTTTTTTTTTAAATAATTATATCCTTAAAGAGTAGATAGATCATTATTATTTATAATTTTGATTCTTAAAAAAACTTAAACAAAATTTAAAAATTAACCTTACATGTTAGAATATTCTGCAAACTCCCAAATATTATATGTCCTATATTCAATATCATCTACATTTTTTAAATTAAGTTTTAATACGGTGAATTTTATGAGTCCACTATATTTTTTAAGGCAGCTTTGGATATGTGATTTCATGATTTTATTAGATGAACATTTAAGGCAAGATTACCAATATTGATAAGATTTTTCTTTGACAAGAATGCGATCTACCTATATATTTGTTTTAAAGATTAGTTAATACTCAAAGTTGATTTTATGGGAATAAGGATGTTAACAATATATCTTATTTTATTGAAAAAAATTATATTAATTAATTTTATCATAAGTATAATTAACTAATTTTATATGGTTTTATTAAGATTCGTGAATAATTAATTATCAGAATGGTTATATATTTTTTAAATAATTATCACATTGACTATTTTCAAAATAGTTATATATCATAGAACAAATGTGTCGTACAATGCATTTTATTTCACAAAAACGTATCCATATATTTTTTTACCATTATCTTTCTTGTATATTTTTAACCTATCATACTTAATATGATTTTATAAAGTCTTTTTTTCTTATGGATCTTATCAAAATATACATACAAATAAAGTAATTTTCATATTAATATTTATTTTACAAGGTAAATTGTTGTTGAAATATAACCTATTAAAGGAATTATATTCAACATTTTAATGGAATGATAGATATATATTGTATAAAAATACCTATTTATTAGATTTAATATAATATTATATAATATTCTCATAGACATATGAAACGAAATGTGTTTAACATATTCTTCTTGCTAGACAATTTGTCAAGTGATGCAATATAACAGAATATTTAAGGTCATTTTGCTAGACAATTTGTATCTTAAGCTCCTTCTACTAAGGAGGCCTTTCATATTTCTTTTTATTACCAAATATAAAGTATGTTCTTGACTATAAAAATTTATATTTTAATTATGTGCAGATTATGACGAATGTGATATTATCATATTTCTAAGTATTTCGTTTGCGAATGATAACTATTTTACATCTATTTTTCATCTTAAATGTATTTACAATCCCAATATGTTTCATAAAATTTGTTATATGTCGTTAACATGCAATATTTTTCTACAATATGAATAATGGGTAATGATATTAGGTGTATCAATTAACTCTATTGTAAAGCAAGAAGCTTGGAAGATACGTGTTCGATGTATTCACATATAGTATGTTGTAAGATTTCTAGGAAACAATGACATTATCGACAAAGAAATGAGTTTTATTGATGAGAAGTGATTGAATTTATCTATGTATGTTTTGTTCATGTCATATATCAATTCTATTATTTCATAGTGCACTAATTCATATATATCATCTAATTTTTTAGGAGATGTATAATATATGTTTTTTAAGACAAATAATGTTGGTATATACCCTTATTCTTCTCTTTCATACAAGATGATTTTGCAGATGAGCACATATGTCAAACTCATTGATTATCTCAATTCCACAAAATAGATTCCTTTTCTTAATTTTAATAAAATATTCACCAAATCCCTCGGCATAATCTACTTGATTGGTATGTATTATATTTATTTGAATTATTCTTCCACAAATATATTCATCTTATTTTACTGATCAATAATATATTAATTATGAGTATAGATGTTATCGGACCACACTTGAAAGTAATTGTCGATTTCATCATATGTGAGAATAAAGGTGACATGAAACGATATAATAGGGTAAAATTTTGGGGAAAAAATTGTTGTATGTATTATTTCTTCTTCGATATTGTAAGCTCTATTTAGAAGCATAATCTTGAATAGATAGAAAAGTCTATTTTATTAGAGAATCTCAATTTATATGCATAGGGAGTTTTTAACCATTTATTTTCCTAAGTAATCTTGAATAGATAGAAAAGTCTATTTTTCATATATCTTATTTGATGGTGTAAGTAAATATATATCAACTAATCTTGCTATATCATCTTAAAACACTTATGGTTTTTACAAATCTTCTCTATAATTTTTCTACATATTGAAGCTATACAATATTTTTACGATCAAGTTCACAAATTGCTTAAAACCGTAGATTTCTATAAAGAATATAAAAAATATTATTGAAAAGATTCTCTCGAAGTCGATTAAGATAAATCCAGTGTTTATGTTATAGTAGTTTACTTACCAATTTCCATAACTAATGTATTTCGTAGAGTCTATTGAAAGTCATTTAAATCCAATTTATACGAACTAAAGAGCATATAGTATGTTGTATTTATCAAATGCATTGTTTATATATGTATTATATTATATGAGTGCGGTTCCGGTGCGGAGCACTCTTCCCGTGCGGACGTGCGGACATGCACTATAGGGTCTTATTTGTGCACTTTAGAGCCTTATTTGTGCACTTTTGCAAAAAAATTGAAAAATGCTTGGAAAAAAATTTGAAAAAGATTTTTTTTTTTTGAAAAAGTGCACAAATAAGACGTTAAAGTGCACAAATAAGGCCTTAAAGTGCATGCTCCGCACGTCCGCACGGGAAGAGTGCTCCGCATATGATCCAAACTCTATATTATATTATGATATATATATGCTCTTTCCTAATGTATTTTTATCTTCAAACGACAACTCTATAAAATAAATAAGAGAAAATTGCGGGAAACCACCCGTTAAAGGGCCGATTTTTAGTGGAATCACCCGTTATAGACAAAATTATTTTAAACCACCCATTATAACCATTCCGTTAGCGAACAACCACCCAAAGCCGAAAGTCGTTAGTTTTTCCGTCTCACTGTGTTAAATGACCATAATACCCCTGTTTTTTTTTTAAAATTACGAAGGAAACCAGGCTTGGCTTAAGTTCATCTGATGAAGAGCAAATGGGGCTTCAATCGATTTGGGGGGATTTCGAACTAAGGTTACTCTGGTTAAAATCGAGAGGAGAAATTGTTGGCCCTCGTTCACAAGTTTGCGTTCGATTTGAGGGTTAGGCTTGGCTTCACAAGTTTGTGTTTGATTTTAGGGCATTTCGAGCTAATTGTTGAATTCGAAATTGGGGCAACTGGTGACAATTGGTTGGTGTATCCCAAGTCAATCGGTTTCGAACTAAGGTGAATTCTTATCCTTCCTTAATTGATTTGTCTTTCATTTAATTCACTTTTGATGCTTGCATTATAGTTGTTGGTTCAATTTTGATGCTTGTAAATGTCAGATTGAAAATGTCAGATTTAATTCAGTTTCGAACTAAGGTGAATTCGATAGATTGAAAATGTCATCACAAACATTGGTTCACTGGTTCAATTTTATAGTTGTTGCTTGCATTAGAGTTGTTGGTTCAATTTTTGATCCTTGCATTATAGTTGCTGGTTCAATGGTTCCCTGATTCAGTTTTGATGCTTGTAAATGTTGTGTTGGGTCTACTAGGTTTCAACAGATTTAAAATGTCATCACAAACATACAATTCAAGTGCAAGAACTGGTGGTACCATTTGCAAGTGTAACATGAGAGCAAGGATTTATACAGCCCACACAGCAAAGAACTATGGAAGACGATTTTTTGGGTGTCCATTGTACACAACAGATGGTCCAAAAGGATGTGAATACTTTTCTTGGATCGATTCACCATTCGAGAGCAATGCAACAAGTATCATCAAGAAATTGGTGGACCAAAAAATGGAACTGGAAGCAAAGAACAACATGCTTGAAGAGTTATTGAAGAAAAAAGAAGCTCAGATTGACAAATGTCTTGCTAGGTCTAGGATAGATTTAGTGCTTGTTGTTGGTAGTTTTGGTTTAGCTTTCTTGATGAATTTTCTGTTTAGGGTGTACAATGTCTAGCAACAATCGCTTTGTCTAAGTTTAATGCTTTTCTATGATTGTAGAACCAAAAAATGAACATGTTTCAGTTGCAGCAAGTGATCACTTGTTTTGTTTTCTATGAATGTGTTTGATGCTTGTTGTTATATGCACATGTCTAAGTTGCAACAAGTGACACTGAGCATAACATGTTCAAAAAAATGGCAAGGTTCTGCCTGAATACACATGTTTATAACCTGTAATACAGAGAAACAGACAACCCGCAATAACAAACAACCTGCATACACTATACCAAAGACACAAACAACCTGCAAATACAAACAACCTGAGCATAACAAACAACATGCTTCAATTAACCAAAGGCAACATGTCGTACAAAAGTACTACTTAACATCAGTTACAAACTGTCTCCTTAACATCAGTTACATCACATTTTCAAGGTCTTCAGTTACATCACATTGTTTAGGATAAGTCACAAATAGGAAACACCTACCAAATTACATCCTTCACTCGTGGTTCCTCTTGAATGCAGATCTTGTTCTTGTTTTCATGGCACTTGCTAGTTGAGACCTTGTTGTAATTGTGGTCCTCAGTAGTGGCCTCCTTATAGGGTATAGCTTCCTACCATTCCTGGATCCAGAATTCACTTGTGTTGGTGGAATATCATTGTTCACCATAGTTGAGCATGGTGCCTGTGATCCTTGAGTTGGTATTTGTTGATGGTCAAATGAAATGAGTTCCTCCTGCATAAGAGCAAGTTCATGACTTTAGAATGAGGGCAACAAATATTTTAAAGCAAGTACATGTTAATTCATCCCTAAGAGTGTATTTACTTACCATATCAAAGTCTTCAGTTTGGGATTGAGGGGCTTCAGGGGATTGAGGTTTTTCAGGTGCTTCCGGGACTTCAGGGGCTGCATGGGCTTGAGAAGCTTCATTGGATTCCATGTGTGACCTCACCTAGCATTATAATATAAAGTTAAAATTCTCATTTTTATATGCAATAGGCATTTCAAAATTAAATTTACAGTCAACTTACCTCTTTCCTTGTGTACTTTCTCTTCCTAGGATGAACAGGTAAAGTGTTCCCACTTGGTGGTCTCCCTCCTACATTAGAACTCCTTGGTGGCTCAGGTCCCTTAGGAGGGTTTTTACACTTATTCTTATAATGACCTTCTTCCCCATAATGTGAACACTTGTTCTTTCCCGTCCTTAGTCTTTTTTGCTTGGAGCTTGTGGCTTCTTGATCAGCGCTACTTTGTAGGGTTTAACTAGGAGTTGTTATCGGTGTTTTGGGTGCCATTTGGAGACATTTAGAGCACAATTATAGAGATTGGAGTTGAAGAGAACAAGTATGATTATGGTGGTCTGGAGAAGCTAAATGAAGATATGTAGAAGATGGAAGGAAGCCACCACGAGAAGACCGCGACAGAAGCAAAGAAGTGCTGCAGAGAGTTGGCCACGGTCGTGGATGACTTGGCCGCGGATGGTCGCGGAAATGTCGAGAGCTGCCAGTGGAGAATTGTATTTTCCGCGATCGCGAAACCTTTTTTCGCGGTCGCGGAAATCCCATTATCAGCGCCGTGTCTCGTCCGAAGATTTATTTTATTTTATTTCCTTTTATTTTATTTCTTGTATGTTATTTTCGTTAGTTTCCTTTTAGATTTTATTTCCTATCTTATGGAAATTAGGTTTAGCTAAGTCTATATATTCTTTCTTAGAATATTAGTTTAGTAAGGGGGGTGCTCTCCAAGTTGGATTCTACCTTTCTTCATCTTTTCTCTTTTCTTAGTTTAGTTCTTTATTTTGTTTTTGGCTAGACAATTGAAGTCTTGGTTTGAATTTGATATTGAGATTATTTATTTCTTTATCCTTGGATGTTATGATTCTCTTGTGCTTCATCCCATTGAGTTTTATTAATTTCTCTAGTCTGATCACCTAGTTTTATTGGTATTATTCATACTGCAGGATTAGGATTTTGAATTCTATTGGTTGATCTAGTTCATCAATTGTTGTGATTAGTATTATTAATATTGGTTTCCCTAGCGTGACAAACTAGTTGAGATTGGTATTATCTATAGTGTTGGTTCCCCTAATCTGGTCAAGTTGTTGAGATTAATAATGTTCATCCCTAATTCAGAGTAACAATCACGATTTACTGGAACGAGTTGTGAATGTTTATTGTGAAGAGAATTGATTACATGTCGAGTACTGACGAGTTGTTGAGTATTGCATGCGCCTATCTATTCCTGAGCTTACTGCTGTTGTTAGATTTATCTTGATAGTTTCTTGATTGTTTAATAGTTAGGGTTATCAGGACTAGTTGGACTGGTAACTAATTTAGAACAGGGATTAGGACATTCACGAGGATTGAGAACTAGGGATAATCAATGATTGATCAACCAAACTAAATGTGGATATTTGTCTAGCCAAGCTTTCTATGTTTTATTTATCGTTTTCTTAGTTAGATTCATACAAAACCCTCCCTTTGTCTTTGTTATCAATTGATGAATGATTTTGTAAACAGGATATATAACTTGATTCTCTGTGGGATTCGACCCTTACTTATCAGACTACATTAGTTGGGTTTTTAAGGATTATTTTGGTTAGGCGATACGATCCTTTAGCCTCTATCACTTCTCCTTGTTCTTTCTTTCTTGATTTTTTGGGTCTCCCGGGTTGAACTATAACTGCAGGAGGTTCTGGTGCCTTCTGTGCAGTCTTCTCCCATTGGTCCTCCCCTGGCATTGGATGTACTGACTCATTGTATGCCCTCATATATGTCTCTTTCCAATAATATTGGTCCACAAACTGATCCATTCTTAGCCTCCTTTTCAGAATGCAACAAATTGCATGTGAGCAAGGCATTCCTGTCAAATCCCACATGTTACATCCACAAGTCCTTTGATCAAGATCAACAACATAAGTGTTTCCCCCAGAATCAACTTCATATCTGTTTTCATCACCATAGCATTTGCATCTGTATAGACTTTCTACCTTAGTCGATTCAACCTTTTTAGTAGCTTCTGGAGTGAGGAATCCATTATGAGCTCTCATGTTATTTCTTTTGGTGATGAACATCTTCATCAGCTTTCTCCTTATCCACTCACACATGAAGAGAATGGGCATCTCCCTTGCTTCTAGAATACAACTGTTGAATGACTCACATGCATTGTTGAGCAGTTCTGGTGATTTGCAGTAGTGCTTAAACTCATGCAAAGACCATGTTTCAGGGTTTGCATCAATGAGATATTTGTAAGCTCATTCATCCATACCTCTAATCCTATCCATTGCCACTTCAAATTCATGCTTAGTAGCAGCCCTAGCAGCAGCCCATACAACATCTTTATAAGACTTTCCTGGCCACTTGACTTTGAAATTATTGTGCAAGTGCATCACACACACTCTAGTATCAACAGTGGGAGCAACCAGATTGATGGCTTCAAGCAGGCCCTGAATAAACACAAATAAAAACATAGTTAGTGTTACACCAAAATTAAGGAAAAAATAACAATGGTAAGGGATCTAGAAGTACCTTTTGTCTGTCAGACATAAAGGTCAAATTTTGACCTCCTATGTCTTGGATCAAATTTTCAAGGAACCAACACCAAGTGTTCTTTCTCTCAGCCTCCACAACTGCATAAGCTATATGAAAAATATTTTCATTGCCATCCTTTCCTACTGCAGCTAACACTTGTCCAGTGTATGCCCCTTCAAATGACAACCATCTAGACCCACCAATGGCCTACAACCTAGCAAAAAACCTTGCTTGCAAGCCTGTAGGCATACATAAAGTCTCTGAAAAATTGGCCACTCAGGTTGCTCCTATGTAACCTTCACATACACAGAGCTCCCTAAATTCCACTTCAAAACAATTGCTGCATAATCCCATATTTTTGCATACTGCTCAGGAGCATAACCTTGAGTCATTAGGATTGCCCTTAGCCTTGCCCTCCATGCTTGGTAGTAGGAAATGTTAACACTATGCTCCCTCTTCACTGTGCTAATGAATGTTTTAATCCTCCATTGAGGATCATCTCTATAATGTTCAAGATATTTTTCAGCAAGCCATGTGGATGTGACCTTTGTATTCACATCCTGTCATCCACACTCATGCTTTGGATCAAAGGTTTTGAGTTGAAAACTACCATCATTACCCATTTTTCGTACAATAGCCCTAAATCCACACAAGGTCTCCTTACAAACACATTTTTTTCTGCCGTGCTTCATTGAGCAGTGACACTTGTTTTTACAATATGCAGAGACTTTAGTTTTGTCATTGTGTAAGTAGTAATAGTCAAACCCATTCTCTAGTGTAAATTGCCTCAATGCCTTCCTGAAAATCTCATTTGAGCCAAATCTCATACCACTCTTGAGGGTAATTTTACCCTTAAAATCAACTAGTGGATTAAACTCAGGGTACCTCACACGGCCCTTGTTACCCTCAGAATCAACTCTTACATCAAACACATGTTCTTCATTACCATCAGCTTCTACACCCTCAACAACAACATCAGTATCAACATTATCTTCAAACGCAACATCATCATCATCTTCCTCATAAGACTCTCCATCAAATATTTTCTCATCAAATGGTACATCAGATGTATCAGATAAATCAGAGGAATCAGAGCCTAAGACATTACCTTCATATGTAGATCCATCAGATTCATCTGCAAATAGATCATCAGGTACCTCCTCTATAACATGTTTTGGTTGGGAACTTTGCTTACCACATCTGCCAATAATACCTCCACTGGAAGCACAAGATGTAGATAAGAGTTTCCTAGGGTTTGCATCAGATTTGGAATTGCCAAGACTCTTTGTGGAATGACCCCTATCATTTATTATAGTTTGCTGAGTTGGTTGAGATAAAACTGGTGGGCCGGCTGCTATGGAAATTCCCCCACTATTTATGGGCCTAGTAGAATTTGTTGGACTACTAATGATTGGCCCAGTTACACTTTGTTTCACAGTAGTTGGAGTAGGTTCATTTGGTTGCACAACATAGACATGTAGTGTTTTGTCTGACCCAACACAAGAACATAAGTGGATGATATCATTGTCACACTTTATTTGTCTTAGGCCATTATTTAGACTGAGTCCTGGCTGTGAGTACCAGAGTTCTATCACATTTTCAAGTCCCACACCCTCTTTTATAAAGCACTCTAGCTCGATCTTAGATATAAGATCAAGGTCAACAAATTGCTTGCAATAAACAGATTTCTTCCTATAACACACATGGTCTTCGAGACCTTTGTAAAATTTCCCATCATACAAAAATCTGATTGTCACATACATATGTGAATTCATATCAATTCAAAAAGGGAATGAATATGCAGTTAAAATCACATACAATAAACATCACATAATTCAATAAAAATGCCTAAAAAACACCAAAAAGCAATGTGTAGTGAATCACATGGCAATGTCATGTAACAAATGGACAACACAACAAATACAGTCAATCGTGACAACACCACTTGGATTATATATACACATCCAGAAAGCATAAATATAAGGGCAATGGAATCTTACCTTGAAGACATCAATGACACTGAAATCGCCCCTTATCGTGGAATCTCCCTCCACTAAGCAGAAGAAGCACAAGATGGGACCTCGTATCGCTCGAAGTTCCAATTTGAAGCATTCGTTATCGTCGAATCCCTACTTTGTCGCAGCTCCTCAAACCCTTCCTCTGTCGCAGCTCCTCAATCCCTCCTATGTCGCTCGAAGTTCCAATTCGTCCCCACTTTCGCTCAAAGAAGATGATGGAACACACTCAGGTTTATCTAGCAGCAATCACTCTCCAAAATCACTCCCCAATTTCGCCAATTCATCACCAAATTCATCCCTAAAATTTTTCTAAACCTAATCCTAAAATTTCCCCCCAAATTTTACTCGTAATTTTCACCAAATGAGGCAACCAAGTGACTGAAGGGCAATTTGGGGATACCAGCCTGGTTTCCTTCGTAATTTTTTTTAAAAAGCAGGGGTATTATGGTCATTTAACATAGTGAGATGGAAAAACTAACGACTTTCGGCTTTGGGTGGTTGCTCGCTAACGGAATGGTTATAATGGGTGGTTTAAAATAATTTCGTCTATAACGGGTGGTTCCACTAAAAATCGGCCCTTTAACGGGTGGTTTCCCACAATTTTCTCAATAAATAACACACTTTAACATAATTGTAAACCAAATTTTATATGGGCCTAATCTTCACAACGTATTTGTTAAATATAATTTATCATTATTATTATTACTATTTTTTAAAGTACTTATTGGTTGTAGTTAATATAGTTTGATCATTTCACAAGTTATGGTTTTGTTAACTTTACAACTTAAGTTCATGTACAAAACTATCTGAATTGATTTGTGATGCCAACTTATTATCTGGGATGAGATCCGATGACGAATAGATTCTATTTTGAAGCATTAGACATGACTTTAAAAGATATTCTATGGGCTACAGATCCCCTTAGTCCAGTACAACCTTTTAGAGGGAAAGTCGTAGTATTTGATGGAGACTTTAGGCAAATCCTACCCATTATCACAAAATGAAGCAAGCAAGATATTATTTTTGCCACCATTAATTCCTCTTATTTGTGGGAATATTGCAAAATTCTTAATTTGACAAGAAACATGAGGATTCAACAAGGTACATCTAATTATGATATCCAAGAAGCAAATGAATTTTTTGAAAGGGTATTAAGCATCAGAGATGGTATTGTAGGCGATGACAAGATGTAGAAGCACAAATACAAATTCCTGATGAACTATTGGTGAAGGATTATGACTTAGATCTGATTCCAGCAATTATTAAGTTTGTTTATCCATCTCTTTTGGACAATCAATTGTCTCCAAAATACTTTGAATAACGAGCAATTCTTGCACCACCACATGAAGAGGTAGATAGAGTTAATAACTATATATTGTCTTTGTTACCAGGTAATGAAAAAGTCTATCTCAGTTCGGATAGCCTTTGCAAGACATGTTTTATTGCAGACAATGATGCAAGTGTTTATACTTCTGACTACTTGAAAAGTATTCGATGTTTTGGTGTCCCAAATCATGTATTGAAAACTAAGGTTAATGTCCCTATTATGCTGCTTTGAAATATTGATCATTCTTCAAATGTATGCAATGGGACAAGATTGATAACCACGCAGCTTGACAGTCATGTCATACAAGGAAAAACCATTTTAACTACAATATTAGACATATAGTTTTGAATCCTCGCATGCTCATGTCACCGTCAAACACTTCATACCCGTTCAAGTTTCAACGAAGACAATTTCTCTTGAGTGTCTGTTTTGCTATGACGATAAACAATAGCGAGGGTCAATCTCTTACAAATGCCGGTTTGTATCTTCCACGTCCTGTTTTTGCTCATGGTCAGTTTTATGTTGCATCACTCATGGTCAGTTTTGTGTTGCATCATCAAGAGTTACTAGCAAGAAAGGTTTGAAGATTTTGATATGGGACAAAAATAAAAAAAAGATCTAATACTACTACCAATGTAGTATACAACGAAGTTTTTCATAATTTATAGCAATTTTGAATATCTTACGAGATTTTATGTTTAGGGTTTCATTTTCATCTATTAGATAAATATTTTGATTATGCTTTATCGTTTTAGTAGTATAGATGTTAGGGATATGACTATCCACGTTTCAAAACTACTTAACCAATTTTACTATTAATAAAGTTATGGAGAGTTTCGCCTCTCTTTTGATAATGTATTTTGTTAATCTCTTTAATATTTTGTATTCAATTAGTCTTTTTTTACATTAGCATTCATCTACTTTTATAATAGTCATTACCTATATATTTCTATATCAATTAAATATATAATTTTTATATACTATATTTTTTAAATGTAAGAAATAATAAACAGATCCCGTGCACGGCACGGGTATTACACTAGTTTTCCAATAAAAAAATTACATATATGTATAGTAATAATATATTTTCTTTAAAAAAAATACAAAAATGTATTTAATTTGAAGAAAAAATCGATATATAATGAAAAGGATGATGGCAACTTCGATTACTTTTTATATCAAGGACTTTACTCATTCAATGGTATCTAATAAGGCTAACACAAAGCATGAGCACATCCAAGTTCCAAACTACAATTATTATTTCTATTACTATTCAGAGAAAAGTAAGGCTTAAAAAATTGATGTTTAAGATAAAGAGTAAATAAAAATACATACTCGTTTCACCTGTTAATATTTTCCAATTTGAATATTTAATAATTATTTGTAGGTAAATATATATGTGAAACCAAATTCGAGCTTAATCAAGTTATTTTTCTTTTTAGAAAAAAATAAATTATAATCAAGCTATTCCTGGAGAATCAAATCATTAGAAATCTAGAATACAAATTGAAAACATTATACTTGGTGCTTCATAATCTTCCATAAAACCTGGTGTTTACTTTTAACATGTGTTAGAGCAACTTTAATGGAGTCCTATAGAATGGGTTTTTTAGGAGATTTTTGGATGAATTAATTATTAAAAAACCCTAGGTGTATTGGGGATTTTTAGGAGGGATTTTTAGGTTTAATTAAAAAAAATACATAAAATTTAAAAAATTTATTTACAATGTAATTTTCATATACAGAAATCAATTTGGTATTTATTTTATTTTAAACCATCAATAATAATAATAATAATAATAATAATAATAAATTGATTTATTTTCACTTAATGATACCTATAATACAAAAAATATTAAAATTTACCAAATATATCCAAAATGCATGTCTATTTGTCTATGGATAGAGAAAAATAGGGTTGTTCATCGGTCCAAAACCGAACTGAACCAAATAAGGTCCAACCAAATCAAAATATCGAAATTTTATGGACCGAAAATCAAACATACTCAGTTCGGTTCGGGTTCGGCTTGGTTCGGTATTTGGACCGAAATAACCGAATATTTTGAAATTAGGTTAATTTAGGTTATTGAAGTGGATTTAGTGCGCAAAACCGAATTAGACCGAACCGAACTTGGACCGAATTAGACCGAACTAGACCGAACTTGGACCGAACTAGACCGAACTGGACCGAACCAAATAAGGTTGTACTAGTTTATCTAGAAATTTAGGATTTTATTTTAAAAATATTCGGTTTTGACCGAACCGAACCGAACCGAATCGAAAACCGAATATTATTTTTATGCGAACCGAAAACCAAACCGAATATAGATCAGTTCAGCTTCGGTCCGGTCGGTTCAGTTAGGTTAAAAACCGAATAAAAGCCGACCGATGAACAACCCTAGAGAAAAATGTAATTAGAATTATGATAATTTTTTTTAAACCAACCAATTTTTAGATAAATTAATTTTAAAAATAAAATACGCGGCGCGCATCAGGCGCGCGAGCGTGCGTCAATCAACGCGCGCCGCGTGGCACTTTCTTCTACTGCTACTTTATGCTACGTTTGAGGGAGGGCATAAAACGACATCGTTTTGCATTAAAGTGGGAGCAAATTTTTTTTTAGCCACCAAAAAACCCTTTATGTCAATTTCCTCCCAAATGTAAAAGACGGTCCCGTAGAAACCCAATTTTTTCGGACCCTGATAGGGGCTTTTAGAAGATATCAAATATTTTATTCTCATAAGGGCATCTTAACAATGGGCTCTTATGGGGCTTTTGGAGGGGCTTTTTGCCAAATTTAATGGCTAAAAAACCCTATGTAAATATTGGATTTTATCCATGGGCTTTTAGGAGGGCTTTTAATTTAATTTTGATTTACAATTATACCCCTTCATTTTTATTTAACTACCAATATATCATATTTATATTATATCTTATTAAATTACAAGTATACACCATTTTATATAAAATTGATTAAAGATATTTTAATTTAATTGTCATATTATTAATCTAGAATTAAGAACGAATATTAAAAATCAAAGAAAATTAATGAGAATCATACATATATATTAAAAACAACAAACGAGCAATGCATAAATTTAAGAAAATACACACGATAAAACAACATAAACTTAAGCCTTACATATTTATAATTTAAATTATTATAAATAACGATAATATGGTTTATTTGGACTTAATTATATAAAAAAAAATCAAAATTCATATATAAAATTTCTTTACGATGTCATTTTTATATGAAGAAATTTAATTGGTACTTATTTTATTTTAAACCACCAAAAGTAATAATAAAATAATTTATTTTCACTTAATGATATCCAAAATACATAAAAAAAATTAAATCTACTAAATATATCCAAAATGGATGTCTATAGATAGAGAAAAATGTAATTAGAATTATGGTATTTTTTTTAACTTGTATTTTTTTCATAATTTTTTTTTTCAATACCGAATGGCCAGGAATAAATCCTGGCCGTCGGTTAAAGCGCCACGCGTCGCGCATCGGGCGCGCCAATCGCAATGCGATGCTGTATAAAAAAATAAAACAAAGCCGCGTTTGGCTTTAATGAGAAACGACGTCGTTTTCAATGGGCTGGGGGCAAACTTTTTTAACCCGTCCAAACGCGCCCTTAGGAGCTGTTTCTTTGGAAGCTAAAAGTCGGTCCCTTGCAGTGCCCATTTTAAGGGACTGAAGGAGGGGCTTTTAACTCTTCTTTTATTATTTTAATCAAAAAAATCTAAAAGCCCTACTAAGAACCCATTGATAATAATGCTCTAAGACCCATCTAAAAGACGGGGATAAAAATGCCCTTAGATGGGGCTTTTAGGTAGGGTTGAGCACCGGTCCAAACCCGGACCGGACCGGAACCCAAAACACAAAAAATGGTGGACCGGAACCCTGACCGGAAATATCCGGTCCGGACCGGTCCTATTTGGACCGGATTAGGCCCTTACACTGTTGCACAACATGATATGAAATTGAAAATTCTGGAGTAATTAAAACAAGTTAAGGCTTAAGCACAACACACATGATCCAACAAAATTTAGCAAATAGTTCTACACTAAATCTCAAACCCTGCAAGTTTAGTAAATCTCAAATTACAAACCCTGCAAGTTTAGCTATCTCAGCAGAGAAACCCACATACTAAATCTCAAACCCTACAAGTTTAGTAAAGCCTTACACTTACATGGCAACAAAAATATAAATTCAGAGAGTTTCTGCTGTTATCTCAAATAAGGCTTGAATTTCTTTTGACTTTCATATGCTCGACCCTCGAGTTCTTTTAGTGCTTTGCCTTTGGATATTGGAGGTTGACATCTGTATGTACATTCAAGAAATCAGAAATATAAATTCAGAGAGATAAAAGAAAATTTGTAAATCAGTTACAAACTTATGCATCAAATTGTTCAACCAACAAGGCAGTAATCCGGTATTGCCCAAAAACAATGCAAATCCAAATTAACTATTAACCTAACTCCATTTGTCTTCCCCTTATGCATCAAGAAGTCATTTCAATCTCATAAAATGCGTAAAACACAATCCAACACACATTCACAAGGACAAGATCCCCAATGCAATTACCACACCTCCCACGACTGAAACCACTCAATTGCTAGCACAAATAGTAACGTATTAACTTGACCAATCTACGAGCTACTCAAAAGCGCCAACAAATATTTTCATTAACCCTAATTTTTTTCCTTCCCGCCCCAAGAACACCCTCCCTCAACCCCACACCATCACAAAGAATACCAACCACAACCACACTCTACACGATATGACAAATTGAAATTGAATAAACCGACACTCTATTGCAGGAATTAATAGAAGCAATGACCAACCACCACCAATTTCTCAATGTTTTCAAGAAATAGCAACTGTAAAGACTAAAGAGAGGGAAAAAACGAGAAAGAGGAGAGCCAAGACGGGAGAGACTAACCTTGGGTTGTGGCCTGTGAGTCCGTATCAGTCTGGCCGGCGACGGTTTGCCCGCGAGTAGGAGAAGAGCCAGGAGAGGAGAGCCGGATGGAGAGGAGAAGCGAAGGGAGAGGAGAGGCGGATGTGAGTCCGTATCAGTCTGGCCGGCGATGGCTTGCCGGCGAGTAGGAGAAGAGCCAGGAGAGTTGGAGAGGAGAGTCAGATGTAGAGGAGAAGCGGAGGGAGTGGAGAGACGGTTGGAGAGTGGAGACTGGAGTAGGGTTGAAGAGCAGAAGAAGAGGAGATAACAATAGGGTCAGTATATATACACACCAAACAGTGTCTAAATGCACACTGTTTGGTGCGTTAAGACTTAACGCACACTTTGGTGCGTTAAGTGTTAGCGTATAAGGGTCAGAACAGTCCGAAAGTTGTAAAAATATTCAGAACTGGTGCGACAAAGCTTAACGCACGATACTGTTCATGTACGTTAACACTTAACGCACAAATTGATGAATTCAAAGTCCCAACGGCTAGAAAAAATCAGACGATACTGTTCACGTGGTGCGACAAGCCTTAACGCACGATACTGTTCATGTGCGTTAACACTTAACGCACAAATTGATAAATTCAAAGTCCCAACGGCTAGAAAAAATCAGACCGTTGGTGCGACAAGGCTTAACGCACCAAAGGGTCTGATTTTTCCGAAGCCATTTCAGCCTATATATACCCGAAGAAATTGATACCATTCTCTTGCACACCAACTCACTCAATATGAAGTATTATAATCATGAAAGTGAGGAATGTAATTGGGTACAAGCACGAGAAGATGAAGAAGTAGACGAAGTGAACGAGTCTTCGGGTTCCGATGACGAAGGAGACAATTGTGATTCGAGCGGCGATTCTTGCACGTTTAGTGTTGATTTCATTTTAATTTGAGTAATGAATCATGTCCTAGTTTTGTATGAAGTAGTTATGATATTAGGTATGAAGTAGGGGCTTACGTAGTTGCACATAAAATTCATGGATTGTATTCTGAATTATTAATGTCTTTGCTAAATTGATGTATTTGTAGTTATAATTGTAGAAAGTATAATAATTATTAAATAACAGTTAATTATAGGGGGAAGATTATGAAGATTATTTTCGTACTGTCCTAGAGTGGGGGAGTAAGAATGAAATGCTTGAATGGGCTAGAGCTAAAGCAAAAGAGCTGATGATAGTTTTGGTAAAACGTATTTCAAATGCGTATGTGGTTAATTTGACATGCGATAGATATGGTGAGCCGAGATCTTGGAGACGTAAAGTTAATGTACAAAATCCAGAGTTGTCGGTTGAAAGGATTCAAAAACGTAGATCGAAGAAGTGTGGTTGTAAATTCGAGCTATACGGGTGTCGTTTCCACAAGAAGACATGATCCCTTACTGAAAAATGGGTGTTGGATGTTATACATGGCACCCACAACCACAAGCTTTATGCTAGCTTTCATGGTAATGCATTCATGGGTCGAATGACCCAAGAGGAGGAGGTCATGGCTAGGAAATGGGGTGATGGTCGGAAGACTCCGAAAGAGATTGTTTCGAACTTGAGAAAACACTTTCCGGAAAATGTGACATCAATGAAGCAGGTTGCAAACTTTTTGCAGAAGCTCCAGTACGAGGATCGTGGGGAATTGACGATTACCCAGTGGTCTCTGACTTTTTTGAAAGAGAACGGGTATCTTTTTTATCCTCTTAGGAATAATAAGAAAGGGCAAGAGGTAGAGATCCTGTTTTTTGCTCACCCGGAGTCGCTACGCTTGTTGAAGAAGTTCTCGTACGTGGTGATCATTGACGCCACATACAAAACAAACAAGTATGTAAAACCATTTAATAACAGTTAATTTTGTTTATGCTCTTGTTTAATTAGTTATATTGACAAGTATTAATGTCCACTGGTAATAGGTATGATATGCCTTTGGTGGAGATTGTTGGTTTTACCAGCACTCACAAGACGTTCAACATTGCGTACGCATTCACAAAAGCAGAGACGTTTTCCCATTACCAGTGGATATTGACTGCCCTTCGGAACTTGTTTCAGCAGTTAGGAGTTATGCCCAATGTTATCATGACCGATTGTGAAAAGGCTCTCATGAAAGCTATTAAGGTAGTATTCAAAGACTCCCCGGTTAGGCAGCTCTTGTGTTGGGTCCATATTAGAAACAACATCAAGGCACATGCGGATAAGGTTATAAAAGATAGTGCCAAGGTCGATACGTTTACAAACCAGTGTTGGGGACTATTTTGCTCGACCACAGAGGAAAGGTATGAGGAGAGGCTCAGAGCATTGAGGAAGTCGTGGAAGAGCGGCCTTGTTGGATACGTCGAGAGAGAATGGTTGACTCCTTACAAGGAAAGTATAGTAAGATCCTGGACGGATGACACCCTTCACTTCTTCACACGAACTTCAAACAGGTATAATTTGAACATTGTGTAGTTAGAATAGTTTAGTATTCGATATGAATGTTGTACCCTGAGTAAAATTTTATTGTTTTGATAGGGTTGAGGGGATGCATCGTGTGTTGAAAGATATTGTAGGGTCTAGCAGAGGCGGCTTTAACAGAGTGATCGTAAGGATCCACCATGCAATCCTTCTTCAAATAGACACGATAAAAGCGACCATGAATAAGTCACTGTCTACACGACCAATGGAGTTCAACGACCCAGGGTTTCCAGAGCTTGCTCGAATGGTCTTTTCAAGGCTGTTTTGCAGAGTGTCGGATATGTGTTTTGATTTGTTGTTGGCCATGTATGATCAACTAGTGAAGGATGAGTATTCAGAAGTATGCGATGATCATTGGGTGAGAGACTGCCTTGGGTTGCCATGCGTCCACGATATTGCAAAAGCCATCATTACAAAGACAACTCTCACTCTAGACGACATTCACGACTTCTGGAAGGACTTGCATTGGGAAAACGATCCAACAACATGTGCGCTTGGTGATGACGGTGTAGCTATTTCCATTCCAGAGTTGAGATTGCGTGAGATGTGGTCGAAAGTGCAAAGCCGTACTTTGACCCAAGCCACATTATGGCAAATGAGTGAGTTGTACATGGCCTTGGAGCATCCGGAACAGAGTACATTTATGGAGCCGACGGGCATACGTTCCAAGGGAAGGCCAAGTGGTGCGAAGAACAAGGAAAAGGGGTCGCCGACTAGGGAAAAGAGTCTGCATGAGCACGTAAGAGAAGACTTAGTGAAGTCTGAGAAGGCAAAGGCAAAAGGAAAGGCAAAGGAGAAGGCAAAAGGGCCAGGCCGTCCCAGAAAGCAACCAAGTATTGTGGTGCTCGACGCTGAGAACATGCAATCACAACCGCAACCAGAAGAATCACAATTTGAGGACGCCGATGTGGGAGTCCGTAAGTCGGAATGGCCTGAGGAACCCATGATTCATTTTGGGGTGGACTTTGGGGTTCGGAATATCGATTACTTCTGGTTTGGGTACATTAACGGTGCTAAGGAAGTACGTTCAGATGGACATTGTGGCTATCGGTCTTTGGCTGTGCTTATGGGGATGAGTGAGGGTCAGTATCCCTTGATCCGTAGCGCGATGGCAAAGGAGTTGCGTGTTAACCGACAAATGTGGGAGCCGATACGAGCTTATGCAAGACCAGGGTCATGGGACGATCTAATGGTTCAAATTAACTATGTTAATACCCCTTGTGGCGCGGATTATTGGCTTGACATGCCATTCATGGATTTAGTGTTTGCAACGGTGTATAACGTTGCTATCGTCGTCATATCTGAGCACCCTTCATTGTGCTTACCAATACGGGCGTCTGGATCAAACTTCGCACCTCCCATAAATTTTGTGGGGATAGCACACGTAGGGTGTCACAACCACTGGATACCGGTAATGTTTTGTATCTCTACTTGTACCTAGATGTTTCATTTGCAATATTGTGTATGCTAATTGGGTTTTGTTTTTGTATTCCAATAGGTGACGCTCATTAACGAGTCTCCATTACCACCCATGACAGATGCGTGGCGAAGACATTGTGATCCGAACATCCTTTGGTGGGAAACATTGTATGCTTCGAAATTTCAAGAGTTTAGGGAATGCCGCATTACAGCCGGCAAGAATCCAGATTATGTGGCGTATTAGAGTTTAGTGTGAATTGTAATACAATATGAAATTTGATGTTATTTAGCTTGATTATTTGCTGATTATTATTGCTTTGGTGTGTTTGAGAGTAATCCAAACGTAAAATTACATACTTAAAATTGGAATACAATATAAAAAGACATTAAACTTATACAATCATAACATTGTAATATTACATAATCAAACAACATCATTTCGTTATATCATAACCCCGATAATATATCGTTCTCTTTAACTTCCAACATTTATCGGAAAGGGTGTCACACAGTTCTTGAAGCTTATTTCTTTCCTTCACCAGATCTCTGATAACCTTGGCAGTATTCTCGTCATACGGTGGATCGAGCCACTTAAAGGTACGACACCCTCTTTCATCTTCATACCGCTCCGATGGGACGTAATCTTTGCATGCGAGGTACCTTCTTTTATAGTGATTGGGCCTGTCGCAAGTGTACAATACGACCGGAAAATTGCATTCGCACATTGTAACCGGAGGCAATGCACTGTTGGAGGATGAAGTCATCCCCTGATATGTAATACGAATTATTGTATAAGAAATTATAAAGTCTTGCAAAAACTAAAGCAAAAAGGTGATTGTTGTGTTTGGATGTGGAAGTATGAAGAAATTGATATGGGTATATATAGGAGGGAAATTCGACTGTTATAAAATTCTTACCATTGGTGCGTTATCCCTTAACGCACAGAGAACGGTCAGATTTCATAACGGCCGAATATTGGCCGTTCAGGATGGATTCTGGGTGTGCGTTTAGGCTTAACGCACACCTGGCTGGGCTTGACTCTGGCCCCAACAGTCATTGGGCTTCGTAACAGCCCAATGAATATGTGTGCGTTTAGGGTTAACGCATAGTATTGTTTTAGGGTTTAGGATAGGGTTTAGGGTTTAGGGTTTCTTATATACGTTCCAACGGTTTAGGGTTTAGGATTAAATGCATATTAAATAAATTAATATTATCTTACCATATGGTTAATACTAATGTATTGTTTAAGGTTTAGGGTTTAGGATTTAGGGCTTAGGGTTTAGGGTTTAGGGTTTCTTGTATATGATTTAGAACTTTATACTTATAAAGCATTCATCAGTCATGGTTTATACTAATGTATTGTACATAATTCTTAAGCAATCTCTACTTGCACTATATACTTACATGAGTTTCATAGTAACGATATATCACGAAGTATGAAGAAGCTGTACGTATAGGTTATAATACTATGTTATTATAATATTATACTGAGGTCTCACTCGTATTATAAGTTAATGGGTCCAGACAAAGTTTTATGAAGTTATAATGGGCCTAGTTTGGGCCCAATATGCGTTTGTTGGTTCTATCGGGCCTAGTTTGGGCCCAATATGCGTTTGTTGGTTCTAGCGGGCCTAGTTTGGGCCCAATATGCGTTTGTTGGTCCTATTGGGCCTAGTTTGGGCCCAATATGCGTTTGTTGGTCCTATTGGGCCTAGTTTAGGCCAAATATGCTTGTTCGAGCCTAGTTTAGGCCCAATATGCGTTTGTTGGTCCTATTGGGCCTAGTTTGGGCCCAATATGCATTTGTTGGTCCTATTAGGCCTAGTTTAGGCCCAATATGCTTGTTCGAGCCTAGTTTGGGCCCAATATGCGTTTGTTGGTCCTATTGGGCAAATTAAAATATATACATGGGTAACCCAAAATACAAAACACAAGTCCAAAACACAATTTCAAAACACATAACATCGCTAATATCCGAGCTGACTCCCACTACCCTCCCCCGGCTCGTGTATGGAATCCGGGAATATCTGTGATGCACGAGGTGGAGGAGGGGCCATCGGAGGAGTCTCATCAGTCAGCATATGCAATAGAAGAGACATCATCTCGTCAACCTCCTGAATGGGGATAAGATCCCTACGCGTCCGCCTCTGGAAATAGGCACGAATCTCACCAGCAACCAACTGGTTCCGCTGTATTGGCAAATACCCATTATAATTTAAATATGATTAATTAATAAATGACATTAATTGATTTAAACAAATTAAACAAATTGCACATACCGCAAGAGTGTCCACCGATGGTGTGGGATGGACAGGGCCATGAGGACGCTCCTGTCTGGTGGATCTAGGATCCACCAGCACATGTGAATACTCGTCCAACCAATCCAGATAGTCATCTGTAACATCCCAATAGCGCGTGACTGGTGGCGCCTCAACATGGATCAAAGGCCTCGGATCCTCATCCCATGCCCCCAATAGATGAGCGTCGAATTTGACGTCGTAATGCCTGAGGTCGTCCTGTCGGATCAATGAGCTCGGCTCTGGGGGTAAGATCGGGATCCCCTGTACATGGCTAAACTGATGAAGGCAGCGGTCCGGCAGGTACGGCTCCTGAATATCCATGATCTGAATGATCCCTCTAAACAGGGAAGGAGCGTACTCTGGTCGGTCGAATGATACTCTAGGAAACGGACACCACTGTACCTGTAACAAATAAAATTGATAACATATTATAAAATATATAGCATGAAGTACATATTATAAATTAAAATACTAATATGGTGAAACATATTACCTCCTCATATCTAATACTGTCCAGCATTTGGCGCATACACACCAAACGCCCTGGCTCCTTGCTCTGTGGTACCTCCTGGCCTTCTCTGATGGCAGAAGCATCGTCGGCCATGGCAGCTGGGTCCGTGACATAATGTCCACGGAAATGAGAAAAGTACGCCCATATCCATGACTACATAATAAGATCGAACGAAGTATAAGGTTACAAAAGAAATAATTATAATGTATAAAGTAAATTCAAATTTATTAAATTTAAATTCTTACCCTCAAAAGTATGCCACAACTGGCAATGCCCTGTGCCTCTCGTCTGGACGCCTGTCCTAAGTTCCGGTACAAGAACGCCAGAATGCCTGCTCCCCATGCATATCGGCCTGTGGCCTCGTGATCGAACAACAGTGCCAACCACTTGTGCTTGATCTGACGGGTAGACTTGTCGACCAACACTGTGGAGCCGAGCATCAAGAACAGATAAAGTGAAGCCAAGACGCTCTCGTCCCTCTGCTCGCTACCCATCATGCGCGTCAAATCGTCCTGTAGCCTCACGATAGGAATGCCGCCAGTACGGTACCATCTATCCACCTGAGAACTATCGTCAAACCCAAAAAGCTCCAGCGCAATCCTCCGTCTGAGCTCTAGATCGTTCACGCCTGGTGCCGTACAGCTCCTCCCGTCAATGGGCACCCTGAGTATCTCATAAACGTCGTGTAGCGTAATCGTCATCTCGCCCTAAGGAAAATGGAACGATGACGTCTCAGGGTGCCATCTCTCCACAAAAGCAGAGATCAGGACGCGATCAATAGCCCCGGTGCCAAGAACACGGAGATGTGTGAGGCCACTACGCTCCGCTAGCCGAAACCATGACTCTGGCTCGGGTCTGATGAACGACTCAAGATCTGTGACGATGCCGACGTGGAAGTGAACCCTCAAGACCTTACGGGTCTGCATGTTCGATAATTAATATTAGCTACGAAATTTAAAAAAAAAATTACATTTCTACAAGACAAATGAGTTAAGAAAACGCACCAAATCCTGAGTCTGCTGGCGGGCCTGACGACCTGAAACACGGGGAGCGGCCTCAACATCTGCAGCCTCCTCCGGCGCAACCTCGGGAGCAGCCTCTGGTGCAGCCTCTGGAGCATCCTCTGGAGCAGCCTGTCCTCTAGCTCTCCTGCGCCCTCGCTGCTGTGGAAGGGTGGGGGCACGAGGGGGAGGAGGGGCCAAAGGAGTCAAATCATAAATCGCCCTCGCGATATGTGTGGTGTAGCTCGGAAGGAGGAAAGGGACGTGCGGCCCTCCAGGCATCCAAGAAGACTGCCCTAGAACGGGGCCATGAGCTGGTGCTGGAGCTGGTGCAGGGGAAGAAATAGGGGAGGGGGAAGCAAGACTATAAGGGAACGGGGAGGAAATGGGGGATGGGACAGAACAAGGAGGTGGAGGGTCGGTCTCATCCGGTAAAATCGGCTCATAAGAAACCGTGTAGTCTGCCAACAGGTCCTCGTCCTCGTCTGACACATGACATGCCACCTCATCAACTGGCATATCGTCACCAGATGTGACGTATGCGTCCTCCATCCTCGCATCCTCGGTCGGACAAGAAGCTGGAACCGGCGACGCATCCTCAGTCGGACCAGAAGCTGGAACCGGTGACTCTACTGCTAATAAGTCCGCCCTCATCTGCACCGCATGACGCCGCACTGTCGCTGAGATGTGCCTTCTAGGCACACCGCGTCGATCAGCTACCGGAGCGGGATGTGTCATCCCCTCAGATCCACCCAACGCGTCCCGTAATGCCTAAAATTATTGTTTCGTAATTTATTATAGTCATTCTCTAATATCATTAATTTATTTCTCTCAATTTCAAACGAAATTCGAACTTTTATTTTAAACTTAAATTATATAATTTAATATCTATAATATCTAATTTTATAAAGCATTATTTCTAATTAATCTATTTTATCTAAATTTCATATTTATTGATCGGTTCGGAATTATCTAACTTTCATACCTATTTCGCTAAATATTATATGACATTTTAAATTTCATTTAAATTTTATATAAATTATATATATTTTATCATATTTCTCTAAATTTTATATAAACTTAATTTTGGATGAATTCTAAGCAAATCTAACAAATATAACGATTAAAATTTAACGTCAAAATTTAGATGAATTCTAAGCAAATCTAACAAATCTAACAAATATAACGACAAAATTTGAATAAATTTGGATGATTTCTAAGCAAATCTACTTACCTGACGACTGATGCCTGTTGTGGGTGTAACGTCAATAGGTGGACTCGACGGGATCAATGGGGTCAACCGACGTCTCGCGCCACCAGTAGTCCGTCGGACTAAGCTACCATCCTCCTCCTCCTCCTCCTCCTCCTCTATGGCCATCCAAGCCGGAGCTTCACCAGCGGCGGCTCCACCTCCGACACCGACGGCGGCTCCACCTCCGACACCAGCGGCGACTCCTCCACCGAGACCGGCCGTCGTCTGCACCCCCTCAGCTCCGGAACCAGACGCCAAACCACCACCACCGGCGCGAGTCTGCTGCACAGGAGCTCCGGTCGCCACCACTTCAATGCCTCCGGCCACCTCATCACCACCAGTCGGACCGCCATGAGCCCCCCTAGTTGAATCCATGATCGGATTTGAGATTGAATAGACGAAAATTCTGGGAAATCGAAATCGAAAAAACGAGAAAAAATTCGGGAAAAATATTCGGCGCCGAAATCAGGAAATGGGAAAGGGGAAGAAGAATCGGCTTCAACCCTTATCGCACCATTGTGCGTTAACTCTAGTCGCACAGAAATATGTGCGATATGACTTAACGCACACGTGGTTAAGCTGGGCCAGACTATTTTTGGGCTTGTCTCCCTTGGCCCAATTCAACCTGTGCGTTAAGTCTAGTCGCACATAAATATGTGCGATATTCCTTAACGCACACGTGGTTAAGCTGGGCCAGACTATTTTTGGGCTTGTCTCGCTTGGCCCAATTCAACCTGTGCGTTAAGTCATGTCGCACAGATTTTACCCCCGAATTTTCCGAAAATGCCTCTTCTGTCCCTTGTGCATTAAGAAATATCGCACAAAATCTGTACGTTAAGGGTTAACGCACACTTTGGTTTGCATTTAGACGATTTTTCGTGTGTATATATCTTTTAACATAATAAAGTTAGGGTTTAGAATATTAAAAAAAAAAAAACGGGTCAGACCGGACCGGTATTAGCCCGGACCGGACCCGGAAATCAGGAAATGTCTGGACCAGAGACCGGACCGGTTAGAACCGGTCCGGTCCAGTCCAAATTTCCGGTCTGGCCCGATTTCTGCTCAACTCTACTTTTAGGGGGGGATATATTAAAAAATAGAAATGGGCTAAAAGACCCAGCAAGGGTCCCTAAATTAAGAGCATTTACGGGACTGTCCCAAGCTGGCCACTCCAAGGGGGTGTTTGGTTGGGCTTTTTTTGCCATGAAATACACACAAAACAACGTCGTTTTGCCCTCCCCCCAAACGCACCCTCCGAACTGCTGCAATGGGAAGTGCCACGCGGCGTGCGCTCGCGCGCCTGATGCGCACCGCGTGGTTAAAAAAAATTCATTTATGTAAAAATCGATTGGTTAAAAAAAATTATCATAATTCTAATTACATTTTTCTCTATCCATAGACATCCATTTTGGATATATTTGGTAGATTTTAATTTTTTTTTTTGTATTATAGGTATCATTAAGTGAAAATAAATCATTTTATTATTATTATTGGTGGTTTAAAATAAAATAAATACCAAATTAATTTATTTATATGAAAATTACATTGTAAATAATTTTTTGAAATTTTATGTATTTTTTTTTACAAATTTTAATATAATTAAGTCTAAATAAACCATATTATTATTATTTAGGATAATTTCAAATTATAAATATGTAATAACTAAAATCATCGATACTAATTTATAGTGGGAGAGTAAATGGTAGGTATGGTTGGAGAGTAAATAAAGGGTAGGTAATTCTATGGTGTACTAACTACTTTTTTTAATAATTTAACAAAATAGAAAAAAATGTAAATGAATTTTTATTTGCCTATAAATAAGATATAGTTGCAATTGTAAAACTCACATAATCTTCTATTCTCAATCTATCATTTATCTATTGTAACCTCTCATTCTTCTCTTCTATTCTTTCATCATGAATCAAAACCAAGATGACATCTCAAATAACTTTGGGAATTTGTCATTAGATGCGTATGATCCTTATAATATGAACTACACACAACTCCTCTTACAAAATTCAAAAAATCAATAAATAATATAGCAAAATAATTAAATTAAAATAGCATTAATATATTTTATGTAATCTAAATTTTTATAAAATATTTTTTTAATTTAATATATAATAAGGGATATAATTATAATTTAATATAATAAAGGGTATATTGATAATTTAATATAAACAAAATGGTATAATTGTAATTTAAACTAAACCTAAAAACCTCTCCTAAAAGCCCCCAATATCCCTAGGGGCTTTTAGCAACTAATTCATCCTAAATGCCCCTAAAAGACCCACTCCAAGAGACCACATTAATAAAGCCATGTTTATTAGTGAGACTATAGGGGGGCTTTTAGAATTTATTTAATTAAAATAATGAAGAAATCCCACGAGACTACATGAGGAGGCCCAAGAAAATGACTTTTCTTGGGACGACCCATATGGGTCTCCACCACAAGGGGCTGTTTGGAAAGGAAAAAACATTTGCCCAGAAACGCATCAAAACGGCGTCGTTTTGGAGGGCTGGCCAAACGCTGCCACGCGTCGTGCTCGGAGTGCGCGCCGTCGATATTTAATTAAAAAAAAACATTTATCTAAAAATTGGTAAGTTAAAAAAAATAAAAAAATTACCATTATTCTAGTTTCATTTTTCTCTATCCATAGACAATCATTTTGGGTATATTTGGTAGTTTTTTTTTTAATGTTTTTTGTATTTCATTAAGTGAAAAAAATCATTTTATTATTTATGTTGGTTTAAAATAAAATAATACCAATTTCATTTATTTATATTAAATAACATTGGGGACAGATTTTATGTATACATTTTGACAAGTTTTGATATAATTAAGTCCAAATAAATCTTATTATTATTATTATTATTATTATTATTATTATTATTATTATTATTATTATAATATACTAACTAAAATTATTCATATTAAATTATGGTGGGAGATTCATGGTAGGTAAGATATGGCAATGTATCGTGTATAAGTTGTTCCGGTGTTATGTGTTGTTTTTTAATTATTTAAGTCATGTATCGTGTTACGTGTATGATGTTTGTGTCAAGTTCGGTTATTTACATTAGTTTAAGTTGTTTTAATGTACTGTTTTTTTCTTCAATATATGCATCCATTGTTTGTTGTTTTTAATATGTATGTGCTTGTCGATAAATTCGGTTATTTATTTTTATCGTTAATTTTCTTTAATTTTTAATAATATAACAAAACTATTGAATTAAAATATATTTAGTTAATTTTATTTTGTAATTTCATATAAATAATATTTTAATATAAAAAATATATTGATAATTTATTATAAAATAAAATAATTATAATTTTCAATAGATTTGATAATATACTATAATGCTCTTAGGATACGGAAATCCAAATACAAAGAGATGTGCTCATTGTGCCTGCTTTGCTTCTGAGCTGTGGCCACATATGAAACCTCGACTAACCAACCACAAATCACAGAACAAAAATGAATCAAATTCTAATTTTGGTGCTTCAGAATCTTGAATCAAACCCTGATTAGCAAAAACATTATACTTGGCAATTTTCTCTGCAAATTTATCAAATATGATTGTGCCAAGTCCTGCATGATCCTAATGTGCATATATTTCTTTGTTACAATTTCTCATGTGAGGGAGTTACTTACAAAAAAAACAAGGTAGGATTCGGAAGATTTAATCCTCAAGTATGGCAAGACATTAATTTTGTACTCAAGATCCAATACAATGAGCCTTCTATGAATTTGATTCATTCAAAAAAGAGAGCCTTACTTCAACTAGTCATATGACATTAATCCTGAAATGAGAGGTTCACAGCATGCTATATCACAGTTGCTTGGAAGTTTCAAGAGTATGGATGACTTACAACTCATTGGTTGTTCAAATTGACTATAAGACAACCAAGACAAGTTGATTTTCTTCATGTTGCTACCACAAGACCCTACAAATAGCATAATAGGCATCTATTGATTGGACATTTCTTCTTGGCATCTTCTAGCAATGATTTGATCACTGATCATGCACACTAACTACTTCGCCCAAAAACTTGGGTTTCATCTTTAGATTTTGCAGGAGAAAAAAACAGCATATTTCATGTGCAAGTAGAGGTCTTGATTTGATTGCACAACTCATATTTCAAGTTCAAGTTGCTCATGTGAATCAGTAAATGTGACTCATATTTCAAGTTTCAGCTTTGGTGAAGCCAATGAGATAGAAGCGATGCATGTGCAACTGTTCAGTTTGTGTGCACATGAGCCACAAGGCCCACAAAGGCAACAATCAATACTTCATGCAACCCAGAAAAATAAATAGATCAGCATGCCAATTGAATGCAAACTCTAGGCAAATCAAGCACCATAAAATTTCAGTAGTGAGCTATCACTATCAAGAGTACACCCACTTGACCACTTTGCATATGGAATCTGTGGTGACAGAATTATCAACAATCTTATAGTCCATTGTTAGATGACCTTGGTTAACCAAGGCTTGAACAGTACAAGAAACTAGAAAAACAAGCAAGATGAAAAGATGATGCATAGGATAAGAAAGGTTTCCCATGCTTTTTGACACTGAAAACAAAAATACAATAGGTTCAACAAGATGTCAATTCTCTACCCTAGTGATCATCAGAACCACATCTGTCAAACTAAGGCCTCTTGGAGGTCAAATGGCCTCTCAACCCAAGGCGAGGGCCTTAGACACACACGAACTTCGTGTTCCTCTGGCACAGCACGCTGTTTGGGCACCGTTATCTCCAACACCGTTCCTGTCTCATCAAAATACGCTTCAAGATTGCCATCTTCAGGAATCCGGGTAGGGAGAGATATTTCCCTCACAAAATCTCCTGGAGGGCAGTGCTCTGGAGATGGATCTGCAAGTTTGAACGTCCTCCCGTGTCTCTTGAGTAATGGCATCCCAGATGTGCTAGCACACATAATTTTAACAATACCGTGAGAGGGTGTGTTCCTCCAAGTGACTTTTAGCCTTTGAAGATCAGCAAAAGGCAGGCTTATGATGATCAGAAAGCCTTTATCATCCTCATATATGGTTTTTGCACCTGCAACGGGTCCATATACGTTCTTCATCGTCCCAGTAAAGTCATTTGCCCATGGAATGTCAATTGGCGTCTTTTCCACATCTAGCATCAATCCATCAGCATGTGAATTAATATGCAAGAAACCGTTGTCATTGCTACCCTGATTGCAGTATTCCTTCCTCTGTCTTTTGCAGCGAGAAGACAAATCCTCCCCATTGCTGTTAGGAGATTTCATGGGATGAGCTGACAAAGACAGACCATTACCATGAGGTAGTTTTCTTTGAGTATGATTCCCATTTCCCTTTGCAGATAAAACAGGCCGCTCAACCTCAATTTCCATCGGTGGAAGATTCCTCCAACAGCCATAATCACTAGCATCAATGGGTATCGAGAAGCACAGGTCTCGGCCTGTAATCTCCTTCCACTTCTTCCTCTCGCTCTCATCCAAACCAGTAAAGTCCGGGGATCGAACAAGCTCGATCCCATGGACACACTGGGGATTAGACAGACCTCTGTAGTGCTTCCTTTGCATCTTGTGAGATCGAACGAAACCCTTGTCTGCTCCATAAGGAAACGGCCTTTCCCCTTGCCTGGAGTGGCCATTCATGTAGCTCCTCAACTGCATCTTCCCCAAAGAGCTATCGGGTCTTTCCTTAAACACCCACATATAAATATTCTCCATGTCATGCTGAACCATAAAAGCATCAAGTCTCAAGTCAGTCCTATCGTAACCGCTCAAACCATTGCCATCCCTCGTAACTTTAGACTTTGAATTCTCCTTCAATACGGGTTTGAAGTAGAAGCTAAAGAAGAACCAGGCACCCCAAATCGTATCAGCTCGTTTGGCGCATTTTTTCCCAACTTTGGGGACATGAACAATCGTCTCCGGCTCATAAACCTCGGGCCCAAGACCAACATCCAATAGCTCACAAGTGTCATTCCACATCTGAGCTTGCAAACCAAGCTCCTCAGCTATGGGGAGATTGATATCAACAGGGCTAGATTGCATAACCCGCCGGTTCCCATCCCTATCGGAATCTTCATGAGAAGAGGAGCTGGAGTCCATGGACAACATTGTAGAAGGATGATAGTTATCAATCGTGAGGGTCGTTAGAAGGGTGTCGTTCATCTTCTCTCTCTGCCTGTTTTCCCCCCTTTCTTAAAACTCTAGGGTTTTTCCAAAATCCCAAATCAACAATCTCTGTCTATGTCAACAACCGAATGCAAGTCTACCCCAAATGAAAATTCTAAGCCACAAATCGTGTTACAGATTGAGAAATAGGAGAAAACCCTAAAACCGGTAGAGGAACCCCAGAAGCGAAAAGTAACAAGAGAAACCAAGGTGCATATTGGGGATCGAAATAATAATAAAAAAAGGCACAAGGACCGGCCTTTTTCGAGAATTCGTGGAGCTGGGATTAAAAATCTTCCTTAAGACCCCCTCCAATCACATAAATCAAATGAATACGTGAACAAACCACAGAATCTCATGAAGATTCGAGGACGAGTATCGTATCAAAGAGATCAAATCCATCATCTAAAGGGTCAAGGCGGAAAAGCGATAGATTTTTCAAAAGAGGAAAGGTACACAAAAGAAAAAAAATACTGGGAGATTCAAAACGTTACCGAATTAGATATGCGATGAATCTCCATAGACGAATTCTCTGAAGGCCGATCCAAAACGCAGAAGAAATTGAAGGAAGCGAAAGAGAGAGGAGATGAAAAGTACGAAGAGCAAATGTGAGAGAGACTGAGAAACGATGGTGGGAAGGTTGGAGTGGAAGCGGGGGAAGGAGGGTTGAAAAAGGGAACTGCCAAAGCAACAACCTTCACTAGTTGCAACCTTTTCTCCTTTTTCTTTTTCCTTTTCTTTTTTTTATCCCTTTCAATCTTGGTGGCGAGGAAAGGGGAAATTCACGAATGATCCCTTAATTTTAAGAAGTTATAAATAAGTCCCTACATTTTTTTCTCGGACAAATAAGCGTAATTTTGTCAATTTTCAGTTTTTATTTTGAAGCATTTATTTTTTATAGTTATTAATTTAAAACAAACTTGGTTATATGCCCATCAAAATATGTTTAATTATATATATATACATTAAAACTTAAAAATTGGACATATATCCATCAAATCATAGAATTTTTTTTTAAATATATTTACATTTAAAACTATATAATATAATCATTCATATTAATGAACAATTACACAAAATTAGTCATAAAACATGAGGTGTTTATAAAATCACCTATAAAATAAAATCTACATGAGTGATTTTTCAATTATATTATATCTGTAAAATCATCCATTTTAGAAATTTTAATTAAAATGAGGCTAAATAAATATTAAGAAGATAATAATTTTTTTACTAAATATATTTCCAGATATATTATTTTCCTTTTTACACTCATATTTCTCTATATATTATTAGTTTTTTTTTCTAAATTTTTACAGCACCAAAACAACAACAACAATTGACCCAATATCGTCTCGCCGAAGCAGGGTCAAAGGATTGAAAAAGACTAAAAACAAATATAGAAAGAAAACACAAAACGACAATAAAAAAAGAGCAAACAAAAACACAACCAAAATAAAACAAACAACACCCATAACTCAACCTAAACAAACCCACAAAAAGTACATGGACTGGACCTAACGAGGACACAAACCCCCTCTTACCTATCGATCACCTACTCTAATCTTATCCCCCCATAAACTTCTATTTTGAGCCATGTCTTATGTGAGTGTCAAGTGGGTCAAATCATGCTTAATCAAACTTCTTCCAACTCTTTTGGGGTCTACCTCTTCTTCGCCGAAAATCGCCCAAATCTAACCATTCACACCTATGCACTGGGGCATCGTGTTGCCTCCTCTGCACATGCCCGAAGCAATGGAGTCTAGTTTGAACGCAATTTATCCCTATTACCCGCCACTTCAACCTTGTCTCTGATTACCTCATTTATGATCATGTCCAAATTGGTATGGCCACATATCCAGCGAAGCATCCTCATTTATGTCACCATCATCCTATGTTCTTGAGATTTTATGATCGACTAACACTCTGCACCGTACAACGAAGATGGTTTGACTACCACCTTATAGAACTTACCCTTAAGTTTGAGAGCTAGGCATATTTTTGTCACATAGTACTCTTGAACCCTCCTCTATTTTTTCCATCCCATTTGTATTCGTTATTTATCTGCATCTAGTCCCTCTTTCACTATGCATAAAAGACCCCAGATACTTGAAATTCTCCTTCTTCGTTATGATCTCCCCTCCAAGCCGTACTTCCGCCCCAATCTCTTCTTCCTCTCCAATTTTGAAGTCTACATACTCCGTTTGTATCCTACTCCCTTAAAGCCCTTCGATTCAAACTTCTCCCTCCAAAACCCCAACTTAGTGCTAACATCATCCCTAATCTCATTCACTAACATTATGTCGTCAGCGAACAACATACACAAGGTACCCCACCTTGATGTTTAGTAAACAATACCAATGAAAATGTTTATTTTGTATAATTGCAAGTTTTATACATGAGTGATTTTATACAAAGTCTCAAGTCTTGTGGGTAATTCATGTAATTTTCAGTTTTATAGATATTTATATGAAAATTATAATTTTTACTGGTACTTTTGTTTAATTTAACCTATTTTTGAATTATACTATTTATTATTTTAAAAATAATAATAATCTTGATAATAATCTAACTTTCCTAGAAATTATTGAATATATGACTAATTTTCAAGTTTTAATGTGTGTATATTATAGAAGCTTTCATGAATATATAACCAATTCTCCCAATTTAGACAAATTATTTTAAAATATGTCATATTCTAATAGTCACCTTAATTTTCAAAACTGACAACTATAATTTGAAAACATGAAAATAAGTTTCTAAAAATGTGCTTTTAGTTAAAAGAAAAACTGAAAATAATTTTTTTTATATAATTACCAAACAAGATTTTGGTTATGGTGAAACAAGCATTTAGGGTAAAACGAAAGTATAAATTAGAGCCTTTAGATTAGAAGTAAATCAATGGTCTGGATTGAATGTAAGAGGGTACAAATTTTGTATAATGGGATGCACACACTAGATTGATCCAAATCCCATGATTTTAGGGATTTTCTCTATCCAAATCACAGCATACGATTCAGTTCCAATTTTGCTTTTACAAGCTTCTTCGATTACTCTTTCCTTCAACCTCGACTTCCTTTCTCCTCTCCTCCCCAAAATCGCCCTCCTCCGCCTCCCCCAAATACGACGTCTTCATAAACCACCGGGGAATCGACACCAAGCGGAAGGTGGCCAGACTCCTCTACCACCACCTGCGGGGGCTGGCGCCCATCCCTTCCTGGACAGCAAGAGCATGCGCCCCGACGACTGCCTTTTTGACAAAATCGACATCGCCATTCGCGGTTGCAAGGAGAGAGAATATCGAGAGTCGAGAGGAGATTTCAGATCTGGATCACGGAGAGGTACGTCTTCTTCACAAATTTGATATGCCTCTGGAACTCGGAGAATCCAGCGAAGGGGACTGTGAAGCAGATCTTATCGGCGGCGGTGAGGTGGAACTCGACACGCTTGTAGGGGGATCTAGCGACGATGACGCCGACGTCGCCACCGCCAAAACAAAGGATGTCATCCACGGAGCGCCGGCATTGTAGCAGTCGTGCAAGACGTGGAAGGTAAGGATGTTTTGGAGTGCGGAGAGGGATGGATTGTGGGAGAGGAGGCGTTCCATTTCGGCGTTTTCGTCGATTCGTCCTTTCATAGTTTCTGTATTGTTGTTTGTCGAATCTAACTTAGGATTTCTGTATGGGTCGATCCGAAGGTACCAGAGTTGGCAGATTCGTCTCTGTGTCGAGCCCGGAATCCCATCGTTAGACTTCGTTCAATCTCTGCGGACTCAGGCAAGTGGCGGTTCGCTCTTGCTCATCGTTCCATATTTACAGTAATTATCAATTGTTTATCTGAGTAATTAATTTGGAATCATTATTGTGTTTATCTGGAAATGGTTTTATAAACTGTTTTGGAAACTATAATAATGATATTATAATAGGTTGTATATCTGTTAGAACAACGCTATTATTTATGTTCGCCTTGATGACATTTATGTGGATTTATCCTGAACTATTGTTGTGCTTGAACTGTTAGTCAGCACGAGTATTCGTAGGAAGGCCTGGATTCTGAGAGGTCCATTCGTTTCTTTATAACTGTTAAGGGCGAGTAAGACCCTGCGATAGTAGAAGCTTGGACTCTGTGAAGTTCATTCTTTCGAGATAGATGAGGTTTGGACTCTGTGAGGTTCATTCCTTAGATATGTGTTCTGCGTGACAGGGCATATATATTTAAAAGCTTATAACGTGTTGTTCGTTTTAGAATTAAATAAGATAAGTGCCCGAGTGCACATAATTAATATACCTTTGGCGAGTAGTGCAGCTAAGTAAATAGTGCAGCTAGGAAAGCTCGTCTCGACTTTGATCATAGTACGTTTTCCTTCCAATCTGGATTCGCTGTAAGCGGTGAGGTTGGTCGTGAACCGAAGCATCTCAGTCAGTTTTTAAATCATTGTTATATGATTCCATAAAGTTCTCGACTTTTGATCAGAGTACGTTCTCTTTCCGATCTGGATTCACTGTAAGCGGTGAGGTTGGTCGTGAACCGAAACATCTATGTCAGCTTTTAAATTATGTTATCTGATTCTTTAAACGTTCCAGATTTGTCATATTTCCTTAAAGACTCAGTCTCTTGGAGTCTCTTTTCGGGTCGATTTCTATGAAGATTCAGTCTTCCAGAATCTTCTCTTGTGCATACCTCTTGTTTATTCCAGTAGGAGTATGATGGTTGACTATCGTCATCGGTTATTATTCGAGAAGCGATGAGTCTAACCTAATACGACTGCTTCGAACCATTCTGCTTTGTACCCTTGCTAGTCTATTCAGTAGACTAACCCACGAACATCGTTCTCTGCATGTGGGCTGGTGTCATCCGTTCGATTCGGCACATCAGATAGAGCGAAGATATGAGGAGACTAGATTGACTATGAAGACGACTGTTGTTTTTGGATGTTTTTAATAATTTCTTTTAATCAGGTTGAGATCCTTGGGAGATGACCATTGTGGTCAAGATCCTTGTTTGTAATATATTTAAAAGACTTCCGATGTACCTTATTTAAAAGACTTCCGCTGTACTTTGTTTATATTTCATAAGACTTCCGCTGTATTCATTTAAACTCTGTATTTGTCCTATTCGGGATTGTGATGTAATCCCGGGACTCATGTTTCATTTGATTGATGTTTTGATTTGAATACTTTGATCATTATGTATCAATTGTATTCCATGTATTGTATTTAAAACGGTAAAGCCTTGGGTGATCTCGGTAAAGAACATTGGGGTCACTGGCGGTAATACATTTCCAAATGGGTTAAGATTTGGGGGTGTTACAGTTGTGGTATCAGAGCTAAAGTTTTTAAAACAGGTTGGGTATTTGAAAACCATTTACTCGTTTTCGATTGAAAGATATTTTCAAAAGGCTCTGAGTTTAAAAATAAAAACGGTGTTTTCATTTTCAATCGTTCATAGTCATGTCTTCTATACAGTCTGATATAGTAAGCGTGCTTCTATGTCTAGAAAGACTAATTCCTTTCCCGTTGCCCCGTTAGACATGGGTGCATTCTGTTCTCTTCAGAGGAACCCGGAAGAAGCGAAGGTGGTTTCGCCATCTCCAGTTAGGCTTGATTCCCAGTTCGCTCGCTATGATTTGAGGTTGTAGAACCTAGTATCTCAGTTTCAGTTCATCAATGGAAATTACCAAGTTTGATCTATTCTAAGTTGATTTTATTACAATAAGTATATCATAATGATACTAATGTGATAAAATCCTTGGAATTTGATCGGTAAACAGATGGTGAACACAAGGAACGTTATCCGTGCTGGTGCTGGGCCGAGCAATGACCCCAGACCAAACCCGAGGATTGATGCAGACCCATCAGGAGAGCGTGAGTCTGTCTTCAACAATAATCCAGGAGGCAATGGCCAAGCTTAGGCCGACGCTCCAGTAGTGCTCGATGCAGCAATAGTCGCAACAATTCGGGGGATTGTTATGCAAGCATTCACCGAGATAATGCGACCAATCGCACCTCAGGCACAAGGAGTGCCAGTACCTCCAGAAGTTCTGAGGTTTGAGGAACAAGAGAACCAGGTACTACAGGGAGGCGTGATCAGGAATAGAGGGGAGTATGGCCGAGCTCTGAAGGCCATTAACTCTATGAGACCTGACAGCTATGATGGAAAAGGAGAGTCAGTCAGAGTGGCTCATTGGTTCTCACATATGGAACGGTTGTTTCGTAATGTTGAGTGCAATGAAGCGGAGAAAGTGCACATAGCTTCTCTACAGTTGAAGGAAGAAGCCAGTGAATGGTGGGAGAGTATCGGCTTAGCTGATAACCCGATGTTGACCTGGTCAATGTTTAAGACCAAGATGACGGACCATTTCTTCTCTCGTGCTATGAGGGAGGAGAAACACAAGGAGTTCTTGTATCCTAAGACGGATGGATTGAAGGTGATCGAGCTTGCCACTAAATTCAATCATTTGCTGTAGTATGCTGAACCAGAGATATCCATTGAGGCACAGAAGATCTGGTACTTCCATGAATGGATGAACTCAGATATTAAGCCATGGATGGTGCACCACACATGCTCTACTCTGGAGCATTACGTGGATGCAGCCTACAAGTTGGAGGTCACACTGGAGGAGTCCGCTCATAAGCGGGAGAAGCAAGTTAAAGGAAAGGGTGGGCAGCAGGATCGCCAAGTTGGTTCGTTCAAATGACCGGCATCGCCTACCAAGTTTGAGAAGTCTGGTCGTGCTAAGACCGAGACAACTCAGTCTGACTCTGCCAGGGGCTCAGGTTGGAGCAGCGGAGTAATTCAATGTCACAATTGTGGTGCTTCTGGGCACAAGAATTTTGCATGTCGGAATGAGAAGAAGACTTGTTTTGGCTGTGGAAAGGAAGGGCATATGCAGAGGTTCTGTAGGCAGGGAAATCAGATAGGAGCTGAGTCGCAGCAAGGGTCTGTTAATCAGAACAGCCGACCCAAGTTCAGTCCGGTGGAAGCTCCTAGCCCTTCAATACAGACGACTGCCCAGGACAAGGGGAAAGCCCCAACTACTTCTGAAAGTCAAGGTCAACGCCTTTACATAATACGTGAGGAGGACGGACCCTATGCTCCTAATGCTTAGAGTACTTTGTATCTGCATTACACTTTTGTTAATGTGTTGTTGATGTGGGTGCTACCCAGACTTTCATTTTGGATGGTTGTAAGTTAAGTTATGTATGCGGCTAAGTTTGTGAACCTTTGGTTATAAATATTATTAATATGAAATATTTGATTAGAACCAATCGTCTGTCGGAATTGTCGATTACCATCAAGGGTAAGAAATTCAAAGAGATTTGACCTAAATAACCATGGTCCCATACGATAATTATTCTCGGTATGGATTGACGGAAGCGTCATAAGGCAGTGATCGACTTCAGTTTTGATATTCCTGTGGTTAGAGGATTTCCGGGTGTCTTTCCAGAAGATATTCCTGGATACCCCGAATCGTGTTGTGGAGTTTGCCGTTGATCTCGAGCCGAGTACCACGCCGATCTCTGAGGCATCGTACCGGATGGCTCTTGTTGAGATGCAAGAGTTGAAGAAGCAACTCAAGGATCTTCTTGACAAAAGTTATATAAAGCTGAGTGCATCACCTTGAGTAGGAGTGCCCTCGTTTTATTTGTCAAAAAGAAAGATGGACCGTTTCGACTTTGTTTTGACTTTCGAGAGTTGAATAAAGTCACGATCAAGAGCAAGTATCTGTTGCCAGGAGTGATGATCTGTTGGATCAACTACAGGGAGCAAAAGTTTTCTCCAAGATCGACCGGAGGTCTGGTTTTTATCAGCTCAGGATTCGTGAGGATGATATTCCGAGGATTGCGTTCGGACGAGGGATGGTCACTACGAGTTTGTTGTCATGCCATCTGGGCTTCGAATGCTCCAGCAGTTTTCATGAACCTAGTGCATCGATGTTTTAGACCAGTACTTGAATAAGTTCATAGTGGTCTTCATCAATGGCATTTTGATATTTTCCCGAGCAAGGAAGCTCACAGGGAACATCTGTGGATTGCTTTATCGGTCCTTAGACCAAGTCGGTTGTACGCAAAGTGGGTTAAGTGCGATTGTTGGATCTAGAAGTGGCTTTCTTAGGCCATGTGATCAATTAGAATGAGGTTATGGTTATTCCCAGAAGAGTGAATCAGTAGTTGTTTGGAAGCGGCCTCAGGGTGTGAGCGAGGTGCGCAGTTTCCCAGAGCTTGCTGAGCATTATAGACGGTTCATGGAAGGATTTTTCTAAGATCACTCCACCTATGACCAGTCTGTTCCACAAGGTCAACAAGAAGTTGTCTGGGATGACAAGTGCAAGACCAGTTTTCAAGAAGTTGAAACAGTGTCTGACTTATGCACCAGTTTTGGCGTTGTCGGAAGGAATGATGGTTATATGGTATATAGTAATGCTTCGAGAAATGGGTTGGGATGTGTCTTTGATGCAGAGGGGCAATGTTATTGCATACGCATCTAGACAATTGAAAACCTATGAAGCAAACTAACCAACACATGACCTAGAACTAGCAGCAATAGTGTTTGCATTGGAAACTGAGGTTACTTGGGTGACCCAGAGGTCAGCAGAAGTTTTCCACCAGGAGATTGTCCATTTATATGGCATTCCTAAAGACTATTGTATCGGATCGAGATAGCCGATTCATGTCAAGGTTCTGGCAAGAGCTTTATAAGGCCATGGAAACTGAATTAAGATTCAGTACATCATTTCATCCTCAGACAAATGGACAGTCTGAAAGGACCATCCAGACCCTGGAGGATATGCTAAGAGCATGTGCACTCGATCGTCCGACTAGCTGGAAAGACAGCCTGAGTCTGATTGAGTTCACGTACAATAATAGCTGGCATGCTAAGATCAAGATGGCTCCGTTCGAAGCTTTGTTTAGTCTCAGATGCAGATCTCTGACTTATTGGGATGATGATAAGCACTACTTTATAGGGCTTAAGTAAGAGTCATTAGAGGTTTATTGGTGCCATTCGGGTAGATTTAGACACATTCATGTGCATGGCGTTTGGGGGCGAAGTTTGGTAATTAATTAAAAGCCACGTAATTGATGGGCGAATTGGATGAATTAGGCCCAAGTGAATAAGCGGCCCACATGAAGTACCCGAGTGAATTGAAGCGGAATTGAAGTTGGAGAAATTGCAGGGGATGACATCAGCGCGCTGGATATTGGAGAGGTGGGCCGCTGATACTTTCCTGTGTGGGCCGATGCCGAAGTTGCTGCCGAGTGAAATGGTGTGGGCCATCACGTGATGCGGACGAGCCACGCCGAGAATTGGAGGCCGAAATGCTTACGGGATTAATTTCCCTATTTTAGTTTGTTTGATTATTATTATTTTATTATTTCATTTTAGGTTAATTTAGATTTTATTTCCTTTAGTATTTTAGGGTTGAAAAAGGCTTTTTGCCAATTATCATATCATCTTATCATCGAACTCTCTTCAACCCTAATTTTATTCTACGGTATTTGCTATGAAGAACTAAGCCTCCCTGGCTTAGTCGGACGCTGAAGCTTTCGTTTTGATTCAGTTGTAAGATTCTCGTTCTTAATCTATTGCATGGTTTTTATCTTTCTCTTGCTTAAGTTGCTTATGATTGATATTGATAATCTCTATTTGGACGCATCTAGGGTTTGTTGTTATTGATTGATTGCTAGATCTAGATTGTTACTGGTTGAGCATATTTATTTCAGAATAGCAACTGCATCGTATTAGTAACTGGTTGTGCTAATCTTATGCAGAAGAGAATTGATTTACATTCTAGGATAAAAGCTGGTTGTTTTATGCTAGAATTATATCCAACCATATTCCTATCCGTAACGCTGCTATTAAACTGAATCTTGATAGTTTCAGGGTTATTTGATTAGTTAGTGCTAATAGTATCTGGTTGTGCTATTAGTTATATTTGAAAAGGAATTGGAATTACCATTGCATGAGATTCTGAATGAGTATCTATGATCAACTTGTCATACGAATAGTGGATGTTGTTTGACTAAGTGCTTTTCCCATCACTGATTTCACAACCCTTTCGCTTGTTTACCTTTTGCATGCTTAGTTACTTAAAACAAACAAAACCCCCCCTTTGGTTACGTTTGATTGACATACGAATTGCATATTTAGATAGAATTCGCCTCCCTGTGGATTCGACCTTTACTTACCTAGGACTACGGTTTATGGTTTGTTTGGATATTTTGCATAGCAGTTTTTAGAACGACAAAAAACCTGTTATCAAATTGGCGCCGTTGCCGGGGAGGCAATAATCTATTTTGTGTGCGATTTGTGTGTCAACTATTGTGTGGACCTATCTTACGGTCCACACCCGTGCTATTGATTTTTGTTTTTCCTTTTTGATTTTGTTACAGAGATGGATAGATTTCCCCACTTCCATCAGGAACCGCAATATGACCCATACTCATACGCATACACTCCAGGGTGGAGAGATCACCCTAATTCGAGTTATGGACACAATCCAAGTCCCTCCATGTCATTGGAGGACATGTTTCGATCTTTCAAACAGAACACGATCCAACTTGAACAACAAATAAAGTCCAATATCCAGATCATTGAGAGGCAGATGGCGCAAATGGTGCAAGCATTGAGCAGGATGGAGTCCATGACGTCAGCAGAACCACTATCTCACCCAGTGGTGCACCAGGAAGAGAATGTCTTCTCGTTGACCCTACAAAGTACTGAGCAGTTGCATGTCGCCCCCTTAGCTGACAGGGAGGAACAAATTTGTGAGACGGGTGCAGAATACAGCGAGATATCTGCAGAAGAGAACCCAAGACCGCGGGAGGTATACCTCGATCTCGGTTCACCCACTGAGGAGATGGGTATTCCAGACGATATTTTGGACCGCGTTGTGCTTTCTGAAGAAGAGTATTTTTTGGGACTGGAGGAATTCAGCGATCAAGAGGAGGAGAGCCACGATCGCGAAAATGATCATGTGACGCTCGTTCCTCTCGAAAATGCCCCGGCAGCCCCCGACCCTCTCGAGGCTGCCTATGATAAGTATGTGCATCTCAACTCCTTTCCACTTGTCTTGCTACACCCCATCACGCCCCTCCATGCGGTATTCCAAGATACTCGAAGACTGAAGGACGACAAAGAGCTATATGAAACCTTCAGTACTCGGGAGACAACCATTCTCTTGCTCGAACTGACAAGTTGCATCCCTCGCTACACAGAGTTTTTAAGGGCGCTGGGCAATATAAAGAAGAAACCAAAGGGGAAGCACAAGAAGGAGACCTTAATTCAGGTGATAGATTTTTACATGCTGGATACGGGGCAGGACATACATGCAGCCCTTGAGATGTTGGGTAGACCGTTCCTGAAGATGGCAAGTGCATTCATAGATATGAACAACGGTCCAACCATTATGAAGTACACAAGCATGGGGGAAAAGCTCTACAGGGAGTATACAAAGAGACATCCCCCTGATATAGATCTCAAGAGTTCAAGTGCTAGGACAAACCCAAGTTGAGGAGGATTGAGTAGGATGTCGAGCCACGACATTAACCAAGGCGCTGCTCGGGAGGCAACCCGATGTTAGGTAGTCTATTTTCTTTGCCTTAGTCTTTATTCAGTTGTTTTTGTTTTTCCTTTCTGTGTCGAACTAACCTGCAGGAAGCGCGAAAAAACGGAAATGGTGTTCACGGCGCCCGCTGCGAAATTTACGGCGCCCGCCGTAAATACCTCGCCAAGCAAGTTAGCTACGACCTAAAAACGGCGACCGCCGCAATTACGGCGACCGCCGCACCCTTCACGGCGACCGCCGCACTTTCTTAGGTAAAAAAAAAAAAAAATTACCCAGCTGTCCAGATTCTCCACGGAGAGGTGCGCATCATGTCGTAAGGAGGAGACATTAGCCCCACTTTGTATTTGACAACGATGATGGCCCTACAGTCGACAACTGGAGAGGAGGTACACCAGGGCCCAACCACGATGACATCTGGGCCCATTTTTGAAGGCCTTGCAACCCCGTTCCCTTGATTGACCACTACTCCCCACAGTGGTTCCTTTTGGTTGCATGGTACAAGTTGATGGAGTTGAAGGCCGTGCCGCCCTGAGTTCATGTATAACCACCGCACTTCACAGTGGTTTCCTATGGTTGCACGGTAGATGAAGTTATGGCGTTGATGCCAGACATCCAGGACATGAACTTTTCTGACTACACCGCCAGCAACAAGGAAGTGTCCAAGCCAACTCGGCAACGTTGTGAGTTATTTTTTGCTTTTCCCTGTGCTTTATTCTTTTGTCTTTCATTACATTGAGGACAATGCAATGTTTAAGCATGGGGTGGGGTTTTATACTTGCTACGTTGCTGAGGAGAAAAATGAAAAAAAATGAAAAGAGCCAAAAGTTTGAAAAAAGGCTATCATTAAAATCCTGGGATAGGTCGAAAACCCGAAAGGGCGGCCTAGGTAATAAGCAGGTGGCTTGGACCAACATTAGGCTGGGGTAATATGAGGTCAAGAGTGACGTGAGCTTATGTGAGTACATCTATTGGAAAATGAAATGAGTGGCTTGGTGAAAACCCGAAAGGGCGCCTTGGCAAAATGAGCGAAAAAGAAGAAGAGTGATTTTAGGATTTTCTCTTTATTCTTGGCGAGGCGTCATAAGAAGGGGAGACAAAGAAGGATTGTCGGGTAGGTCACTCTGGGAGACATAAGGAGCAATAGATGGAGGCTAGGATTAGAGGTTACTCACACTTTTGGATGTCCGGGTTAGCTTTGGGGAAGTATTCTGCTTGCCCCTTAAGCTTGTTGAGTTGTGGATGTGTTGTGAATGAGATTGGTGCCAGGAGCTTGGCATGGGTTAGGTGACTCTTAGTTGGAAGATATGCTTCCTGAGACCTTGGATGCTGAATTGGAGGAGTAGACTCTTTATTAGTTTACTCGAGGACGAGCAAAGGTCTAAGCATGGGGTGGTTTGATAAGCACTACTTTGTAGGGCTTAAGTAAGAGTCATTAGAGGTTTATTGGTGCCATTCGGGTAGATTTAGACACATTCATGTGCATGGCGTTTGGGGGCGAAGTTTGGTAATTAATTAAAAGCCACGTAATTGATGGGCGAATTGGATGAATTAGGCCCAAGTGAATAAGCGGCCCACGTGAAGTACCCGAGTGAATTGAAGCGGAATTGAAGCTGGAGAAATTGCAGGGGATGACGTCGGGATGACGTCGGGATGACATCAGCGCGCTGGATATTGGAGAGGTGGGCCGCTGATACTTTCCTGTGTGGGCCGATGCCGAAGTTGCTGCCGAGTGAAATGGTGTGGGCCATCACGTGATGCGGACGAGCCACGCCGAGAATTGGAGGCCGAAATGCTTACGGGATTAATTTCCCTATTTTAGTTTGTTTGATTATTATTATTTTATTATTTCGTTTTAGGTTAATTTAGATTTTATTTCCTTTAGTATTTTAGGGTTGAAAAAGGCTTTTTGCCAATTATCATATCATCTTATCATCGAACTCTCTTCAACCCTAATTTTATTCTATGGTATTTGCTATGAAGAACTAAGCCTCCCTGGCTTAGTCGGACGCTGCAGCTTTCGTTTTGATTCAGTTTTAAGATTCTCGTTCTTAATCTATTGTATGGTTTTTATCTTTCTCTTGCTTAAGTTGCTTATGATTGATATTGATAATCTCTATTTGGACGCATCTAGGGTTTGTTGTTATTGATTGATTGCTAGATCTAGATTGTTACTGGTTGAGCATATCTATTTCAGAGTAGCAACTACATCGTATTAATAACTGGTTGTGCTAATCTTATGCAGAAGAGAATTGATTTACATTCTAGGATAAAAGCTGGTTGTTTTATGCTAGAATTGTATCCAACCATATTCCTATCTGTAACGCTGCTATTAAACTGAATCTTGATAGTTTCAGGGTTGTTTGATTAGTTAGTGCTAATAGTATCTGGTTGTGCTATTAGTTATATCTGAAAAGGAATTGGAATTACCATTGCATGAGATTCTGAATGAGTATCTATGATCAACTTGTCATACGAATAGTGGATGTTGTTTGACTAAGTGCTTTTCCCATCACTGATTTCACAACCCTTTCGCTTGTTTACCTTTTGCATGCTTAGTTACTTAAAACAAACAAAACCCCCCCTTTGGTTACGTTTGATTGACATACGAATTGCATATTTAGATAGAATTCGCCTCCCTGTGGATTCGACCTTTACTTACCTAGGACTACGGTTTAGGGTTTGTTTGGATATTTTGCATAGCAGTTTTTAGAACGACAAAAAACCTGTTATGAAGGCCGACAAGATTCTGCTTGGACCAGAGTTGGTCGAAAGGACAGTTTTAGTCATTGCTTTGATTAGACAGAGGATGTTGACCGCTCAGAGTCGGCAAAAGTTTTACGCATATCAGAAGCGTTAAAGTGTTGAGTTCGAGGTTGGTGGCAAGGTACTTGTCAGAGTATCGCCACCCAAGGATGTTTTCAGGTTTGGGAAGCGTGGGAAGCTTAACCCTCGCTACGTGGTACCATTAGAGATTCTGGTTAGAGTAAGATCTCTAGCGTACCGTTTGGCGTTGTCGCCATCAACACACCCAGTGCATAATGTGTTCCACGTATCCTTGCTAAGGAAATTCGTGCCAAGATGAGTCTCATGTGCTAAGCTTTAAGGACATCGAGATTCAGGCAATGATGCTTGAGAGGAAATGCCAGTGTGCATTCTCGAACACCGTGTGAAGCGACTGTGCAACAAGATCGTACTGTTGGTATGGATCCCGTGGTCCAAGATTGGGAAAGAGGAAGTTACTTGGGAAACCGAAGCAAAGATGCTCAGACGTCTTTCCAAGTTATTGGCGACCTAAGTTTCAGGGTCGAAACTTCTTTTAAGGGGGGGTGATGTGATACCCCTTAATTTTGTAAGCCTATTTTGGGAATTATGGATTTTTCCCGAACGTCCGTTTGGTACGTCGGATTTAATTCTGAGAGCTTAAGACATTCTGTAATGTGCTCTGTCTAGGTAATATTTTTCTCAGTGAAATAATATACAGTCGACGTATTTTGGGAGTTAATACTCGTTCGTGTACGACTTTATTTAACGCGGGTTAAGATTATTACCCAAGAGTTGTTATCTAATGGGCATAAAGTATAAGATTCCTTAACCGAAGGTTATTGTCCAAGAGCTATTATCCAAGAGGCAAAGTGCAAGAGGTTATTACCCAAAGGTTGGAGAGGAAGCTTCCTAGCACCTTCCTAACCCTTGGGTTTGCCTATAAATAGAGAGTATTGGGAGAGAGTGAAGGGGTTGGAAATCCTAAAACGCTCTCAAACTCCAAAAAATGCTCTCAAGGAAAACGCTCCCTCTCGGAAGGCTTGAGTCGAGCGTCGGAGCTCGGTCGGTGTCATTCTCGGTGGCCAAAGGAAGCTTGGGAGACCCTTCGAGGCCTAGAAACCAAGCAAGGCGGAAGACGAGCCAAACCGATCGTCGAGGGTAAGTTTTTCCCTCTCGTATTTCTGTTTTCGTTCGCGACGGCGACCGCCACCAGGGAGACGGCGCCCGCCGTGATGAGGTTGCCCAGCCGCCGTGGATGAGCGGCGCCCGCCGCGTGTGAGGCGGCGCCCGCCGCATTTAAGGCGGCGCCCGCCGTGATTTGGGCGGCGCCCACCGGCGAGAGGTGGTGGCCGTGAGTTGTTGTGGTTGGCTTCCGAGGCCTTCGTTCGGGTTTCATTTCCGTCGATTCCTTTCGTCCTTTCATAGTTTCTGTATTGTTGTTTGTCGAATCTAACTTAGGGTTTCTGTATGGGTCGATCCGAAGGTACCGGAGTTGGCAGATTCGTCTCTGTGTCGAGCCCGGAATCCCGTCGTTAGACTTCGTTCAATCTCTACGGACTCAGGCAAGTGGCGGTTCGCTCTTGCTCATCGTTCCATATTTACATTAATTATCAGTTGTTTATCTGAATAATTAATTTGGAATCATTATTGTGTTTATCTGGAAATGGTTTTATAAACGGTTTTGGAAACTGTAATAATGATATTATAATAGGTTGTATATCTGTTAGAATAACGCTATTATTTATGTTCGCCTTGAGGGCATTTATGTGGATTTATCCTGAACTATTGTTGTGCTTGAACTGTTAGTCAGCACGAGTATTCGTAGGAAGGCCTGGATTCTGAGAGGTCCATTCGTTTCTTTATAACTGTTAAGGGCGAGTAAGACCCTGCGATAGTAGAAGCTTAGACTCTGTGAAGTTCATTCTTTCGAGATAAATGAGGTTTGGACTCTGTGAGGTTCATTCCTTAGATATGTGTTCTGCGTGACAGGGCATATATATTTAAAAGCTTATAACGTGTTGTTCGTTTTGGAATTAAATAAGATAAGTGCCTGAGTGCACATAATTAATATACCTTTGGCGAGTAGTGCAGCTAAGTAAATAGTGCAGCTAGGAAAGCTCGTCTCAACTTTGATCATAGTACGTTTTCCTTCCAATCTGGATTCACTGTAAGCGGTGAGGTTGGTCGTGAACCGAAGCATCTCAGTCAGTTTTTAAATCATCGTTATATGATTCTATAAAGTTCTCGACTTTTGATCAGAGTACGTTCTCTTTCCGATCTGGATTCGCTGTAAGCGGTGAGGTTGGTCGTGAACCGAAACATCTAAGTCAGCTTTTAAATTCTGTTGTCTGATTCTTTAAACGTTCCAGATTTGTCATATTTCCTTAAAGACTCAATCTCTTGGAGTCTCTTTTCGGGTCGATTTCTGTGAAGATTCAGTCTTCCAGAATCTTCTCTTGTGCATATCTCTTGTTTATTCCAGTAGGAGTATGATGGTTGACTATCGTCATCGGTTATTATTCGAGAAGAGATGAGTCTAACCTAATACGACTGCTTCGAACCATTCTGTTTTATACCCTTGCTAGTCTATTCAATAGACTAACCCACGAACATCGTTCTGTGCATGTGGGCTGGTGTCATCCGTCCGATTCGGCACATCAGATAGAGCGAAGATATGAGGAGACTAGATTGACTATAAAGACGACATTTGTTTTTGGATGTTTTTAATAATTTCTTTTAATTAGGTTGAGATCCTTGGGAGATGACCATTGTGGTCAAGATCATTGTTTGTAATAAATTTAAAATACTTCCGCTGTACCTTATTTAAAAGACTTCCGCTGTACTTTGTTTATATTTCATAAGACTTCCGCTGTATTCATTTAAACTCTGTATTTGTCCTATTCGGGATTGGGATGTAATCCTGGGACTCATGTTTCATTTGATTGATGTTTTGATTTGAATACTTTGATCATTATGTATCAATTGTATTCCATGTATTGTATTTAAAATGGTAAAGCATTGGGTGATCTCGGTAAGGAACACTGGGGTCACTGGCGGTAATACCTTTCCAAATGGGTTAAGATTTGGGGGTGTTACAATTATCAAGTAATTAAAGCAATAATTAGAACAAATCACATCTGTCAAAACCCCTTAGCATCATCAAATTAATGCACAAAATCAACAGAATAATAGAATCACAAAGCCATACCAGCAAGCACTCAAGGCCCCCCTAAAAAATTCACTGTGAACAGCAAAACCAAAATTTCACTAGGAAGGTACATACTTAACTCGTCAACAAAAACTCGAACGCATAGCCGCTGGAGCAGCCCCATGGCGGTGGAGTGATGCGGCGGAGGTGCTGGTGTGGGTTCAGCGGCATGGCGGGGCTCGTGGGCGGTAATGGGGGCTGAAGGTGGTAAGGCACGGTGGTGAGCAGGCTGCGAGGAGGCTAGTGGGCAGCAGCGGCTTGAGTAGGAGGGCCGAGGCTGGTGTGGGTCGGTTTAGATCTGGGCACGGGACGACACGGAGGTGCAGCAGGTGGTGTGGTGGCTCGTGGGTCTGGGAGCAGGCATGTGGGCGCGACTGTGGACGCGAGGGCATGGTGGTGTGGTGGTGTAGACAGGTCGCGTCGGTGCATATCCACGGGGGAGAGGTTGAGTGTTTTAGCCTGAGCAAAATTGATGAACCTGGCTGAGCAAAATCGATGAATGGTGCCTCCTCCTTGTGTTATGTTGGTTGTCGGTCAAGTGACAGAAGCAAACTTGATGAACGCCAGATCAACCATGGTGAGGTTGAAGAGAGAGTCAGAGGAAGAAGGAGATTCGGTGGCTGCTCTACAGAGAACTAGGGTTTTTTTAGTTTAGTTTTCTTATTTTGGGATGAGGCGGGCTCAATACTCAAAATAATGAAATTTCTACCCGGGAATTGATATCATTTCCCCGCCCAGCCGAATTTGAAAATAATTCATGTAAAATATTTTTGACCCGACGGGTCAACCGGTCCAAACCCGGAAATATTCGGGTTTAGCGGGTTCGGTTTAAATCGGGTTTCGGGTTTAATTTTTCGGGTTTCAGCTTGAAAATTTCGGTCGGGTTCGGTCGGTATTTCGGATTCGGTCAAATTTTGATAGCTCTATCTGTACCTATCAAATAAACCTCAATAACCCAACTAATGTAGTCTGGCAAGTAAGGGTCGAACCCACAGGGAATCAGAGCCATAGCATGGTGTGCACGTGATTTGATGGCCAAGGTGGTCGTTGACGTCGAAGGGCACCAGAGTGGGGTCATGGTGACACTGACGCGGTTCAACGCCTGTGGCGCGGAAGGATCTACGCGGTAGACCGGATTCGCGTTCATCGCGGCATGCGCGGCCAGCAAGAGGCATTGAGGCATTCTCGCGGCGACGTCGTGTTCCTTTGGCTGCATACCTGTCATGAAAGTCAAAGGGTTCAGAGTACTCACCCTGTGAACCATTGTCGCGGTCGGAGCCATTGTCGTAGCCGGCAGGGGTTGCTCGCGGTGCGTAGCGTTCGCGGTGCAACACGTATCCTTGGCGGCTCTCTATCACCGACTGTATCCGTTGTAGGCGTGGTTGTTGGTTGGAGGTTGATGGCATCAACCCTTTGCCCTTGTCCACGCGTGGTTGGCTTGGCCCAACTTCAGTGTGGCGCGGCACTCCCGCAACATCAATAGGAATCATTGTTGTCGTCGTTGGCAGCACTGGTGCAGCGCGCTGTGTTGCTTGGAGTTGAGCAACTTGGCGTCGTAACTCTTGTATCTTGTGTTGTTCAGCGGAGAGCTCTTGAATGGGATCTTCAAGGTTGGGGTCATGTTGGGGAACCAAAGAAGGGTTTGGCGCGTTGCCGGTGTCGTTGTCGTCTCCTTGATTATGAGTCGGGGCCGTCATGCTTCCTATGACAATGTGAACAAACATCCAAGTAAAACGAACAAGAGACAAAAGCAACCAAGAATCACGTAAGCCTAAACAAGACACACAAGTTCACGTAGGTGGTCAATTTTAGGAATGCCGAGAGGGCGGCTAGGCTAAACACAATAATGGTGTGAAAAGCAAGTACGAAAAGCAAACAGAACTTAAGCAAATAATCCTAACCTCTATGCAAACAATCAACAATAGTTAACGTAACTTACCTTCTAGGAGGAACCTAGACGGCGGAGAGGTAGAGAAATGAGCCAAGGCCGAGAGGGAGAAGAAGGGTTGCCTTATTTTGGCTTTCCACTTCTTATAGATCGGATCTTGTTTTTTTTTTAAATTTTAATTTTTTTTTTGAATTAATGCATGAGATCTTTGACTTTGAACATATCTCGGATAAGAAAGAATCACAACAAGTAACGGCCTTGGTGACTAAGAGAGAGAAAGTCACACAATATTTTTGTGATTGGAGAGAGAAAGATTTCATAGATTTGGTGGTTACAACTAGAATTCAAATTACGCAAGATATTAGTGATATTTTACGCAAGAAAATCAGCAATCAATCACTCGAATCTCGGAAGATCTCGAACTAACAAATCACACCAAAAATCGCGTGGAATGGGGAAAAATATCGGCCAAGTGCTTGACTTGAGAAGCCGATGGGAATGGCAATTTTTTTTTTTGAATATGATGGTGGCAGAAGCAATGGATGTTGGCAAGAAAAAAAAATTGTGAACTAATGCCCTTGGGACAGCGACTTACAAGACCAAAGGCTCTGATGCCAATTGATGCGTTCCTGCCTTCGGATGTCGGAGAAGATGTCGCGACGGCGTCGAATCTAGGTCTTGGTGGTGAGTCGCTCGTCTTGGCTTCAATTGTTGTGGGAAGAACGCGATGAATGTGATACTACGCGAGCGATGGAGCGCGATGACGGTGGCGATGCAGAGTGATGAAGGTGGAGTGGCACAACGCTAACTAGAGCGATGCAATGGTTGGTGTATGACTCGCGACCTCAGGACTAGGCACGATGGAGGGACAGGTGGCTCGATGGATCGAGCGGTGTCGTAGCGTCGATGGCGGAGTGAAGGGGATGCGAAGATAGACTAGGGTTTTGACGTCCGATCAAAGGGAGGAGGCAAATGGCACTCAATACTCAAGCTTTGATTAAAATTGAACGTAACCTAATACACGAGACTGAGATGGCCTTATATAGGGGTCGCGGGGCTCGGATGGGCCGAGTCTCGCCTAATGGGCTAGCCCACTCAACATGAGTGGAACACACGGCCAAATTAAAAAAGTATTTAAAAATAACAAAAGAGTCTCTAAATGAACGCGGTGCTGATGGTGGAGAGGAGTTTGAAAGTGAACGCGCTCTCTGGACTAGGCGCGAGGAGTTTGAGAGAGAACGCGTTCTCTGGCGCGCCTTGGCTAGCGACGATGCGCACTATCAATGATTGTGTCGCATTAGCGATGGCCTTGGCATGCGATCTTGTTATGGGCCCTTGTGAGCGGATGCTCATGGCTTCCTCCTCCTCAGCTGCAGTCATGGTGGGTAGGGGCGCATCACTAACGCCGGTCCGGGCCCCTGAATTTTGCCTAAGCCGCCCTTTCGGGTTTTTGACTTAGCCAGGCTTTTCTACTTTTTTTTTTACAAACAACAGCAAGTATAAATCCCCCCCCCATGCTTAAATATTGCATTGTCCTCAATGTAATGAAAGATGAAAATCTGGGGAAAAGAAAAATACTCACTATTGTCGCCGTGGTGGCCTTGGGCGCGGACGGCGGGGTTGGCGTGGCGGTGGAAAATCATTGAAACAAGAGTCTTTGGTGCGATGGCGGGTGACAATGTTGTCCAACTCATCGTTTGTTGGTCCCCTATACCGCGACCACTCGTTTCGAGCAAACTCATCCCAGTGCTGGCCGTAAGTGCACGCCACCAGCTGTTGATCCCGGAGCGTCCGAACATCCTCATCTAGCTCAGCTATCCATGCACCATGCTGAGTCTGGGTGCTCCTGGTGTCAGCTACATCGGTAGTCATACGATCCAAGCGAGTGGCAAACCGATGCTGCTCATCCAGAGTATACCGTTGGTCTGCAGCCATCTCTCTAATTATCATGTCCATCTCAGCTTGGCGATAAGCCACCTCCTCCTGTCGAGCAGAAATGCCGGATATAGCAGCCAACATCTGCTCCTGCGAAGAACTAGACCCACCGGAATTGCATGTGGGACCACTCGAAGTGCCCGCCTCATACTGCCTATCCGTGTCAGCGGCCTCATCATGTAGCCCCATATCAATCATCATATCGGTAGGCGCCCCTAGAAACTCCTCCTCAGTAGCTACTCTATCCTCATCATCATCATCAGCCATATAAAAATCCCGAGCCGTAGGTCCAAAGGGAATGAAGCGAGGTAGGGTAAGATGATGGATGCCACCCTTCCCCGCCTTCCAGAAATATTGTCCCTGTGTAGAACCCAACAACCCCGCCCTCTTCAGAGAGTGCTCATCACAAACATATGCGCCAGGCAACGACTGATAATTCTCTGGCGCTTCCGGTCTCCAAATTCTAGCAATTAGGGTGATCATCCCACCCATAGCTATCTTGTCAGACTCTTTGTCGCAGACCCGTAAGCAACTTGCCATAAACAGAGCAACCCAGTCTGGAATGGACTCACTCTTTGGAGTCATGCACCAGAGAACAGACAGATCAGCAGCAGAAACCTTGTTGACCTCTCCATGCCCTAAGAACACCATTGTTATCACCTTATGGGCTAATCTCAAGCAGGGATGTGAAATCTTGTAGTTATACTCCCCTTTCTTAGGCTTGAAAATCTGACCAGTAGCTGCCTGCCAGAAATCATAGTGTCGGGTGCCCACAGCTGTCCACCCCTCAGTTGGTGGAACGGACACTCCAAAAACCTGTCTAAGCTCATCAAATGACAACGAGCGATCCTCATCATTCAAGTGAAACGTAATCCTATCCCCATCTATTTCCAGTGTAGCAAAGAATTCCATCACGAGAAGGGGATAGGTAGGAGCTCCCAAATTAACAAAAGCACCCAAACCACCATGCTCAAACAAAAGCCTTTTGCAGTCAAATAGACCCAAAGTATGCAAAGTAGGTACATCAAGGAAGCGGGTTTGCACTATTTCACGACGACAGAGTGCATCCCAACGCTTCATTTGCACTCTGTTCAACCTTTCCAACCCTCGACCAAACATCTCCAACAACACAACCGCAATTTCAAATTCAACACAAGGGGGAGTTGAGCAAACTCACCGCAGAAATAAAGTCGTTGCTGACGAATGGCATCGATTGCGACTTGAGCACGGCAGTCGCGGCTTGAAAGATAGAGAGGAAGCAGCGAGGAGACGACCAGATCTTGGTAGCGAAATGAGAAAAAGGGGTGGCGGCGTCGCGGCTTGAGAGAGAGAGAGATAGGGGAGGAAAGTAGAGACAAGGGTTTCTATAGGCAGAAAAGCAGGGCTGCGATCGCGGTTTTCAGGCAGCGACCGCTGCTTTAAGACATTCCGATTTTTTTTTGCGAGGCAGAGAGGGCTTACAAATTTTTCACGTATATGACAGGGCCGCGATCGCGGTTGACAGGCAGCGATCGCGGCTTTCACTTCGAAAGCGTCTGTACCTGCAAGTTAATCTAGAAAATGAAACAAGGGGAAAATGACGACAGAAGAAGAAGAGAAAATGACGAGAAAAACTTCATACCTCGGGTTGCCTCCCGAGAAGCACCGTGGTTAATGTCGTGGGTTCGACATAGTGCATTTAGATCAATGTTCAACATCTGGTTCTTCAAGAACCGTCTCCTCTATTGCTTCCTTGTTGAACCCTTCATGATATGGTTTCAACCTTTGGCCATTCACCTTGAAAACCTTGTGAGTCGCATGCTCATACAATTCCACCGCACCATGTGGAAAAACACGAGCAACAACATACGGGCCTGCCCAACGGGATCGGAGTTTACCCGGGAAAAGACGTAAGCGAGACTGAAATAGTAAGACTTTGTCTCCAGCTTTAAAGTCTTTCCTCAAAATGTTCTTGTCATGCCAAGCCTTTGTCTTTTCCTTGTAGTTGACTGCATTGTCATAAGCTTCTATCCACAGTTTCTCCAATTCTTGCATCTGTAACTTGCGGAATTCTCCAACCTCATCAATCCGCATGTTGCAATTCTTCACAGCCCAAAAAGCCTTATGCTCGAGCTCCACTGGAAGGTGACAAGCTTTCCCAAACACCAATCTGTAAGGCGACATACCGATGGGCGTCTTGTAAGTTGTATGATAAGCCCATAGTGCATCATCCAATCTCAGACTCCAATCCTTCCTGTTCGGAGCTACGGTCTTCTCAAGAATGGTTTTGATCTCTTTGTTGGACACCTCAGCTTGTCCATTTGTCTGCGGATGGTATGCAGTGGAAACTCTCTACGTGACATGGTATTTCTTCAATAACGCGCTCACTGTCTTGTTGTAGAAGTAAGTTCCTCTGTCACTGATTAGATGTGGAGATCAGGGATAAAAAGGGAGCCAAGAACTTGGTGGCTTATTACTTAAGCAGGCTCGTACACGAAGAGGACATATCAAAGAAGGAGGCGCAGATACAGGGCAATTTTCCCGACGATACATTGTGAGGAATCACTACAGAAACTTTTCCGCGATCGCGGATAAATTTTCGTGACCGCGGAAATTCCCTTGAGACATCACCAGTTTCAAGCCCTTCTACAGAAACTTTTTCGCGATCGCGGAAAAGTCCCTGGAGCATCTGTTTGTCTCGTCAATTTTCTCGAAGAACCTCCGCGACCGCGGAATACGATTCGCGACCGCGGAAAAGCCTCTGACTCATCCTCCGAACTTCTTTCTGAAGATTTGGTTCTTGGGCTCCGCACACTCCAGCCATGGTATGCTAACATGGTAAACTTTCTCGTTCGAGAAGAGTTCCCGCCTAATTTTTCTAAAGCACAAAAGGACAAGATACGGCGTGAGTCTCGATTCTATGTGTGGGATGACCCCTATCTTTGGAGGCACTATGTTGACCAGGTAATCCGTCGATGTCTTCCGGATAATGAGGTACAATCTGTTTTAGCTTTTTGTCATTCTCATGCATGTGGGGGCCACTTTGGGTCAAATAAAACTACTAGGAAGGTGTTAGACGCAGGATTTTATTGGCCACACATCTTTCGGGATGCACATGCCTTTTGTAAGTCCTGTGATCGATGCCAAAGGGTCGAGAATATTTCTCGAAGGAGCGAGATGCCACAATCTTTAATTTTTTGTGAAATTTTTGATGTTTGGGGCATTGACTTTATAGGACCCTTCCCTAGCTCTTTTGGGAACCTATATATTTTACTTGTGGTGGACTACGTTTCCAAATGGATGGAAGCGAAGGCCACCAGGACTGATGATTCTAAAGTGGTGGCATATTTTATGAAGAAATGCATTTTCTCTAGATTTGGAATACCCAAGGCTTTGATAAGTGACATGGGAACTCACTTCTGCAACAAGACTGTGAGTGGACTACTGAAGAAATATCATGTCACGCAGAGAATTTCCACTGCCTACCACCCACAAACCAATGGGCAAGCTGAAGTATCAAACAGAGAGATCAAAACCATTCTTGAGAAGACAGTCGCTCCAAATAGGAAGGATTGTAGCTTGAGATTAGATGATGCTTTGTGGGCTTATCGGACAGCCTACAAAACCCCCATTGGGATGTCCCCTTTTAGATTGGTATTTGGAAAAGCCTGCCACCTTCCGGTGGAGCTTGAGCACAAGGCATTATGGGCTGTGAAGAAATGCAATATGCAAATTGATGAAGTGGAGGAATGTCGCAAGTTGCAGCTACAAGAGTTGGAAGAGATACGCCTTGACGCGTATGACAACGCAGTTATTTACAAGGAGAAGACGAAGGCTTGGCATGACAAGAACATTTTGAGAAAATAATTCAACATTGGGGACAAGGTACTACTATTTCAGTCTCGCCTGAAACTCTTCCCAGGGAAACTCCGTTCCAGATGGTTGGGTCCCTACGTTGTTACTCACGTCTTTCCACATGGTGCGGTTAATATATATGATGGGGAGACCGACAAGGTGTTCAAAGTGAATGGTCAAAGGTTAAAACCTTACCATGAGGGATTCAACAACGCGGCGATAGATGAGATGGTTCTTGAGGAACTAATTGATGAGACCTAGTGAAGGGCACCAAGTCGAGCCACGATAATAACTAAGGCGCTGCTCGGGAGGCAACCCGAGGTATGTATTTATTTTCTTGTCTTTTCCTTTCAAGTTCTTATTGTTTTGTTGTTTCGTTTTTGTTTTGTTTTTAGACTAACTTGCAGGTAGGAGACCCGAGCAAATTCGAAGACGGTGTTTCACTCGCACCAGTAACTTTTCCACGGGCGCGGAAATTCTTCCGCGGTCGCGGAAATATCACTGTAAGTCCACTGACCTGAAAAAGAAAAAAGTTTTACCGATGGCCAGTTGTCCGATTTCTACTACGAGGGACCGATGCGCATCATGCTGCCAAGGAGGAGACATTAGCCCCACAATTTTTTATTTGGCAACGATGATGGCCCAACATTCGACAGCTGAGGAGGAGGAACACCAACGCCCACACCATGTCTACATCTGGGCTCCATTTTTGTGTTCATTGAAGGCCGTGCAACCCCGTTTTCTTTGATGTACCACTACACCTTACAGTGGATTCCCTTTGGTTGCACGGTAGAGTTTGAGTTTGAAGACCGCTGCAATACCAGCGACTTGTGCTTTTATTGATTTACCGCCAGCAACAAGTTCCAAGTCTAGGCCAACTCGACGATGGTTGTAAGTACCTTTCTGCTCTTCCCTGTGCTTCATCCTTTTTGTCTTTCATTACATTGAGGACAATGCAATGTTTAAGCACGGGGGAGTGTTCTATACTTGCTAGTCGTTTGAGGAGAAAAGAAAAAATAATGAAAAGGAAAAAAGTTAAAAATTGAAAAAAGACATAAATAAAATCCTGGGATAAGTCGAAAACCCGAAAGGGCGGCTTAGGTAATAAGCAGGTGGCTTGGACCAGCATTAGGCTGGGGTAATAATTGGTCAAGAGTGATGTGAGTTTATGTGAGCCCATCTATTGAAAAATGAAATGAATGGCTTGGTGAAAACCCGAAAGGGCGCATTGGCAAAATGAGTGAAAAGAAGAAGAGTGATTATTAGGATTCCTCATTTTTTCCTGGCGTGGTGACATAAGAAGATGTGATATAAGGAGGATTTGGGTAGGTCACTCTGGGAGGCATAAGAAGATAGATGGAGGCTAGGATTATATGTTTATCCACTCTATGGTGTTCGGGTTAAGCTTAGGGGAAGTACTCTACTTTCGTTTAAGCTTGTATGTTGTGTTGTGCGTATTGTGTTGGTGCCTTGGAGATTCATGCTTAGCTGCAATTCTTAGCGGAGAGAGTTTTGCTATGCTTCTTGAGACCTTGGGGATTTGATTGGAGGAGTAGGTTTACATTAGCTTACTCGAGGACGAGCAAGGTTTAAGCATGGGGGAATTTGATCAGTGCTACTTTGTAGGGTTTAACTAGGAGTTGTTACTGGTGTTTTGGATACCGTTTAGATGAGTTTAGAGCACAATTGTGGAGTATGGAGTTGAGGAGAAGAAGTATGATATTGGTGGCGTAGAAGAGCTAAATGAAGATATATTGAAGATGGAGACAAGCCACGAGAGAAGACAAAGAAGTGAAAAACCGAGAATTCGCGATCGCATGAGCCCAAGCCGCGGTCGCGGAAAAATCAAACAACGAGAGTTCAACAGTGAGTTTTCCGCGGTCGCGGAAGCTATTGCCGCGATCGCGGAAATCGGTCATCAGACGCGCGCAGGATATTTCGTTTCCTTTCGTCCGAAGATTGCTTTTTATATTTTATTTCCTACTTCTTTTATTTATTTTTGTTTCCGTTTTATTCTTTTATGAAAAAGATATTATTTCCTATTTTTAGTTTTTGGCTTGCTAGGTTATTTAACCTAAGTTCTTAGCAGCCATTTTAATATCTTAGTTTTTATCGTTTTTAGTTTAAATTAATTTTTCCCTTAAGAGTTTTTGTGTTTGAAGACTATGAAGAACTAAGCAACATTTGCTTAGTCCGACGATTGAAGCCTTCATTTGATATATGGTTGTGAGATTATAATTCTATTCATATTCCTTTGATTATATCTTTTTTCTTGAGCTTATTCCTATTGATACTTATTGATTTGACTGGATTGATCACCTAGTTGATATTAGTAATTGTCTATTGCTAGGGTTTGGATATTTCGGGTTGAAATCCCTTATCTTGTGTAGCAAACACGATATTCTAGGACTGGTTGGACTAGTTTATTGTGAAAGAGAATTGATTATGTGTTGAATGCTGCGGGTTGTGGTGTTGCATGTATCCTGATTAATTCCTATGCTTCTTGCTGCTGTTAGAATAAATCTTGAGGGTCTCTTAATTGTTTAATAGTTAGGGTTATCAGGACTGGTTGGACTGGTAACTATTTCAGAATAGGGACAGGAATATTCATAGGAAGGAATAGAGATAATCTAGGATCAACCAATCGAATGAATGATGGATATTTGTTTGGCTAAGTACTTTTTCCCAATTGATTACAACCTTTGCTTTTATTTTATTTAGTTTACTTGCAAAACAACCAACAAAACCCCTCTTTGTTACTTTGGCATATTACTTGCGTAAAGAAAGATAACTCCTCCCTGTGGGATTCGACTCTTGCTTGCCTACTTTACTTTGTTAGGTTTTTAAGGATTTACTTTGATTAGGCATCACGACTTTAGCCTCTATCAAATTGATAGAGGCTAAAGTCGTGATGCCTAATCAAAGTAAATACTCAAGAACCTAACTAAGTATAGTAGGCAAGCAAGGGTCGAATCCCACAGGGAGGAGGTAATCTTTCTAAGTGCAAAAGTGTATGCCAAAAGTAACAAGGGGGGTTTTGTTGGTTGTTTGCAAATAAACAAAGTAAATAAAAGCAAAGGTTGTAATCAATTGGGAATATTCCTGTCCCTATTCTGAAATAGTTACCAATCCAACCAGTCCTGATAACCCTAACTATTAAACAATCAAGAGACCCTCAAGATTTAATCTAAGCAAGAAGCATATGAATTAACCAGGATACATGCAACACCACGACCCGCAGCATTCAACACATAATCAATTCTCTTCACAATAAACTAGTCCAACCAGTCCTAGAATATCATGTTTGCTACACAAGATAAGGGATTTTAACCCGAAATATCCAAACCCTAGCAATAGACAATTACTAATATTAACTAGGTGATCAATCCAGTCAAATAAATAAGAATCAATAGGAATAAGCTCAAGAGAAAAGATATAATCAAAGGAAAGGAAATAGAATTATAATCTCACAACCATATATCAAATGAAGGCTTCAATCGTCGGACTAAGCAAAAGTTGCTTAGTTCTTCATAGTCTTGAAACGTAAAACTCAAAGGGAAAAACTGATGTAAACTCCGATCTAAGATAATGAACGATAATTAAAAGAGGCTCTAGGAACTAGGTTTAAATAACCTAGCTAAACCTAAAAACTAAAGATAACAAACATAACCTAAAAGGAAATAAAATAATCCAACCGGAATAAAGGAAATAAAATAAAAAGGAAAATAAATAAAAATCAAATCTTCGAAAGAACGAAACTCGGCGTGCGTCTGATGCAGATTTCCGCGACCGCGGAAAATTCACTGTTGAATCCTCGTTGTTCGTATTTTTCCGCAACCGCGGATTCTTCATTGTAGCTCTTCTCTGCTTCTTTCTTCGTCTTCTCTCGTGGCTTGTCTTCATCTTCAATATATCTTCATTTAAGCTCTTCTACGCCACCAATATCATACTTCTTCTCCACAACTCCATACTCCACAATAATGCTCTAAACATCTCCAAATGGTACCCAAAACACCAGTAACAACTCCTAGTTAAACCCTACAAAGTAGCGCTGATCAAATTCCCCCATGCTTAAACCTTGCTCGTCCTCGAGTAAGCTAATATAAACCTACTCCTCCAATGAATTACCCAAGGTCTCAGGAAGCATAGCAAAACTCTCTCCACTAAGAACTGCACCTAATCATGAATCTCCAAGGCACCAACACAACAAACACAACACACACAGTATACAAGCTTAAAGGAAAGCAGAGTACTTCCCCCAAGCTTATTTCGAACACCATAGAGTGAATAAACATCTAATCCTAGCCTCCATCTATCTTCTTATGCCTCCCAGAGTGACCTACCCGAATCCTCCTTATATCACCTATTCTTATGTCACCACGTCAGAAAAAATGAGGAATCCTAATAATCACTCTTCTTCTTTTCACTCATTTTGCCAAGGTTCCCTCTCGGGTTTTCACCAAGCCACTCATTTTATTTTTCAATAGACAGGCTCACATAAACTCACATCACTCTTGACCAATTATTACCCCAGCCTAATGCTGGTCCAAACCACCTACTTATTGCCTAAGCCGCCCTCTCGGGTTTTTGACTTATCCCAAGATTTTATTTTTGTCTTTTTCTCTTAATTTTGACTTTTTCATTTTTTTTTCTTTCTCCTCAGACGACTAGCAAGTATAGAACAGGACCAGCTCACCTTGCTGGTTTTTTACAACTGTAATGCCCCCCTTCTTAGGGACGACCTGTGTAGGACTTACCCACTTGCTGTCAGAGATGGGGTATATCATACCAGCCTGCAGAAGCTTCAGAACTTCTTTCTTCACTACATCCATCATGGGCGGATTCAGCCTTCTATGTGGCTGTCTGGAAGGTTTGGCTTCTCCTTCCAACAGGTTCATGTGCATACATGTCGTGGGACTAATCCCCTTGATGTCCGCAATAGTCCATCCTATAGCTGTCTTATGCTCATTGAGCACATCCACCAGCTGTTCTTCTTGACCCTTGGTGAGCTTGTTCGAGATGATCATCGGCAACGTATCATCCTCTCCAAGGAAAGAATACTTAAGGTGAGCTGGAAGTTGCTTCAATTTGACCACCGATGCCTGCACTATAGAGGGCAAAAGCTTCTCGCTGGGCAAGGTTAGTGGTATGGGCTAAGAGCCCGGTGAAATAAGAGGGCGCTTCAAATAAGCATCCAATTCAGCGACAACTTCCTGCATGTTAGTAGATAATGCAAATTCCAAATTTGTATCCACTATAGCATTTTCCAAGACAACTTGTACATCTTCCAAACAACTCACATCAAAGACATCTTGCACAACTGGGTCAATCACATCAATAGAGCATAAAGAATGATCATCACCAGGGTATTTCATGGCATCATAAATATTATACTCTACCCTTTCACCATCAAACTCCATGGTTAGCGAACCACTACTCATATCAATTTTAGTGTTGGCGGTCTTAAGAAACGACCTACCTAACAGAACAGGGGATGCATGCTTGTCATGTTCCATATCCATCACAAAGAAATCAGCAGGAAAAATCAGTTTGTCAACCATCACAAGAACGTCCTCTACTACTCCTTTCGGATAAACATTCGAACAATCGGCTAGTTGAATCACTACCCCAGTTTCATGCAATGGTCCAAGCCCCAAAGATTCATATAAAGAGTAAGACAACACATTAATAGATGCACCTAAATCTAACATGGCTCTTTCAAACTTGGTGTCACCTATCACACAAGGAATGCTAAACATGCCAGGATCGCCACACTTCTTAGGTATTCGCCTTTGAACCATAGCAGACACATGTTCACTCACCTTAACCTTTTGCTTCCCTTTCAATTTTTGGTTCCTTTTAATTGTACACAATTCCTTAAGATACTTTGCATAGCGAGGAACACTTTTAATCAATTTGAGCAAGGGAATATTTACCTCACATTTACTGAAGGTCTCGAAAATCTCCTTGTCGTTCTCCAGTCTTCGTGTGTCTTTCAGCGCCTCAGGGAATGGCAGAACTGGTTTTTGGGAGCCGAGTGGAGGAAAATCCGGCCTTTTGTACGAGTTTTCAGCATCTGAGGCAAGGCCGCGATCGCGGTTTTCAGGCAGCGGTCGCGGCTTTGCCTCAGACTCATTTTCTGCTGCTGGGTTCAAGCCGCGATCGCGGTTTGCAGGCAGCGACTGCGGCTTTGCATGAAAATCGTCCTCTGCTGCTACGTCTCTTTCCGCAGCTTCTGGATTTGCAGCTGGTTCGTCTCTTTCAGCTAAGGGAACGCTACTCTCAATTATGTTGTCCAACTTCCTCCCACTTCTCAGCATGACTGCATTAACATTCTGCATCGGGTTCAACTCCGTCTGAGATGGTAGTTTACCCGAATCCTTAGCTTCCAATTTGCTTAAGGCTTGAGAAATCTGCCCAACCTGAGTCTCTAAGTTCTGAATGCTAGACTTGGTATCATGCTGGAATTGTACTAGACTACCTTGCATCGTGGTCATGTTCTGCGTAAGGGCCTTGATCATATCCTCTGCAGTCATAGATGAACTCGGATTCTGTCCCTGCAGTCTAGGATTATATGGGGGTCTGAATTGTTGCTTACCTCCATGCTGCTGAAATTGCTGCTGGAATTGCTGGTTCTGCGGGTTCCCTGTAATAACCCTCAATTTTAGTAGGGGTATTTGGGTAATTTTCAAACTTTCATTTTGTAAGCAAGACGTGGTTAGCATGTTTTGTAACCTCTGTAAGAACCATTTGAATGTGTTGATATACGTTTAATGAAATATATGGGTCTTAAATTATTTGAGGATTGCTAAAAACGAGATTAAGCGTTACCGCAATCTAGGCCGAGAGCCACATGCAATGGCCATGGGCGCGGCATTGCCAGCAGGCGCGGCTATGCCCGCGACCACGGTTTTGAAACCGCGGGCGCGGTTTGGCCTATGGGCAAACCGCGATCGCGGTTTTGAAACCGTGATCGCGGGTACTGTTGCATCGTCTTCTTCCTCTGCCTTCCAGAAGGCCGTCGATCGACCTTTCTCCCACGTTGGAGTTGAGTTGGAGCTGGATCGATTCGGTTGCTCGGCATTGATGTGGAACTCCTTCTTCTGAGCCTATAAAAGGAGGTCGTATCACCGAGCTTCTCCACCATTCTCAGCTCTCTCTTCCCCTCGTTAAATGTTGTTGTGTTCGTCGGAGTTGTCATCATCGGAAGTCGAAGTCGTCGCCGTTGGGAAGTTCTTGGAGTGTTGGAGGTGCTCAATTGTCCAGAAGCGAAGATCCGTGCCTCGTCGTCGTCGGTATGGCTCAAATGTTCGGTTTAAGCTCGTGTCAGGATGGAGTCCCGCGACAGCGGCTCCATCCACCGCGACTGCGGCCAGGCAGAGACCCGCGACCCCGGTTGGGCGCGATCACAGTTATAAAACCACGGGCGCGGTTTTGCCCAGCAAGGCCGCGATCGCGGCTAAAACATCCTCGACCGCGGCACTGGCCTTTTTCCTTCGTGTTGTTTCGTCTTTTCATACCGTATCTAATTTAGGGTTTTATCTTAAAACTCATCGTCGTCGTAGGCATCCGTGCTCAGATTCAAGTTTCCAGATCTCGAAACCAGATCTCTTCGTTCGTCTAGTCTAAGGCAAGTGGTTGTTCGCTCTTGTTGGTTTATTCCATATTTCCCTTGATTATCAATTAGTTAATTGTTTAATTAAGTTGGAATAAAGTTGTTGTTTTGTGTTTGGGAACAGATTTGATAAAACGAGGTGTTAAAATATGGATTTATACTAGGTTGTATATATTGCTAGAAACAATGCTATTATATCTATGATATTACTGTAATGGTTTTGGTGTGGATTTATATGTGAACTTACATGCTTAGTTAGCACGAGTATTCATAGGAACGCTATGTACCTTACGAGGTCTAGTCGTTTCTTTATAACTTTGTGTTAGGAGGATAAATGCACTAACACTTTTTCGTCATGACCTACCCCTATCCGAATATAGGTGGTGGTGCACTTAGCTAGTGCCAATCTTCGGGATTCGTCCCATGTTACATATCTCATTGCGAGATTGATGTGGATTAAAAGCCTTAACGTGAATGTACGTTTTGAAAGTAAATAAGATAAGTGTTTTTACGCACATAATTAATATACCCTCGGGCGAGGAGTACAACGTGGAAACCGCCCGGACTCTTGTTAGAGTAATTCCTCTTTTCAATCTGGATTTGCATTGCGCGGTGAGGTTAGTCGTGGACCCAAATAATCAAGGTCGTTTTAAACTTGTGTGAAACTTAACGTTCCCAAACAATTGCATACGTTTCCTATAAGACTCAATGACGTTGGAGTCTTCTTTTCATTGCATATATTCTTCTATCATTCCGTGAAAGTTCTAGGTTATGTATCGTTCCTTCGGTTATTATTCGAGGGACAATGATAGTAAACGGTTACGATCACTAGAACCATTCTGTTTGTACCCTTGCATAGTCTTTCATTAGACTAACCAATCGGGTTTTATTCCTTGCATGGTTGGCTGGTGTCATCCGTCCTATACGGCACATTAGAGGTTGGTCCCCGACGATTGAAGTAACCAGTCGAAGAGAAGGCTTGCAGTTGAAGTTTGCGTTTTAAGAAGTAATATTTCCAAGGCGTGTATGTTTAATTTGAAATAAGTGTAATACATAATCATGTAATTAGGACTACTTTAAAGAGTCTTCCGCTGTCACTATACTTTGTTGTAAAACCGTACTTTTCATTTTACGAGAAGAATCTTAATAAAAGGTTGAGTTTATTCATTTAAAAATGTCTTCCGCTGATTACTCTTTTGTTATTTAATATTTATGTATTTATTTAAGCTTAATTGTTCTGATTAAAGCCTGGGGTGACTTTGGACATTAACGTCTGAGGTCACTGGCGTGTGGCACCACCGACATAAGTCGGGGGGTGTTACATTCCCATATCTCAAATTGGGATGATCTCTCCACCCAGGATTGTAAGTGTTGGAGTATGGGTCATAGCGTGGTCTCGGAGGTCCGAAACCTCCCACAACATTCACTTCAGCTTCAGGCTCTTGAAGTGTCGGACATGCATCCGTAGGATGGAGCGTGTCATAACAGATGCCGCAAGCCTTAACTTGCTACGAGTTACCTTTCACCATAAAACGCTTCATCATCTCCTTCAACTCGTTCACATCAGATTGCAGTGCAGATGATGGATGAAAGTCGGCTGCTTTGGCTGTGTGAGAGCTTGCTCTCTTGCTGAATTGCCTTGAGCCTTCAGATAGCTCAAAAAACATCTCAAAAGTTGTAGCAGGCGTTTTGTTCAGAATGTTACCTCCATAGGCTGCGTTCACCATTCTGCGCTCATCATCAAGAAGTCCTCCATACAGATATAGAATGATATCCTGATCAGAATAACCATGGTACGGACAACTTGATATTAGTCGTTTGAATCTCTCATAATACTCATACAAAGTCTCAGTAGCATGTTGTTCAATGTTGTTGATGTTCTTATTCAGGCTATTGAGCTTTGTTGCAGGAAAGTACTTCTCTAGAAAAGCATTCTTCATCTTTGCCCATGTATCAATACTTCCCGGAGCTAGATAGTAAAACCAGTCATTGGCCGAATCCTTCAAAGAGAAAGGAAAGGCCCTCAGCTTGAGCTGATCTTCAGTAACTCCTCTCGGCTTCATGCTGGTACAGATAGTGTGGAACTCAAAAAGATGCTTGTTGGGATCTTCGCCATTCATCCCATGGAAGTGGGGTAGCAAATGAATCAATCCAGACTCCAACTCAAAGTTCACACCATCAGCCAGCTCAGGAAACTGCACAGCAAGCGGTTGTTGCTCTAAATTCGGTGCAGTTAACTGCCTCAAAGTCTGTTGTTCAGCCATCGCAACTTCGTTAGGTTGCTCACGAATTGCTCTTCGGTTTCTGAAAAGTGTCCGCTCGATTTTTGGATCAAAATTCAGAGGTGAAGAATTAGTAGCACGGGTGTGAACCATAAACAGGTTCACACAACAATTGGTAAACAATCACACAAACACGAAAAGAATAGAACTTTAGAATCCCCGACAACGACGCCAAATTTGACAAGGCTTTTGTCGTATGTACCTATCAAATAAACCTCAATAACCCAACTAATGTAGTCTGACAAGTAAGGGTCGAACCCACAGGGAATCAAGCTACTTATCTTGTTTGCAAGAATCGTTTACCAATCATTAACGGTAACAAGGGGGGTGGTTTTAGTTATAAAGCTACGAAACTAACTAACAGGAGTAACAAAGACGTAACAAAGTTGTAGACAAGTTTTAACAAAATAGCTCAGCCAGACAAATATCCACACTTTAGTTTGATTGATCGATCATCGATTATCTCTAGTTCTTTAAACCAATGAATATTCCAATTCCTTTTCTTAAGTTTATTAAGAGAACAACCAGACCATGATAATACTAACTATCAAACAATCAGGAAACTATCCATATTCAATTCAATAGTAGCAATAAGTTTCAGGAATTTCAGCAAATACATCTAACATAAAACAAGCAGCTTTATTTAGCATGCAAATCAATTCTCTTATACAATAAACTATTACAACTAGTTCTAGAATATCGCAATTGCTACTCTGAATCAAATATTTCAACCAGAAACGATCTAACTCTAGCAGAATAATAATACCAATGACCACTAGTTGATCAGACTAGTATAATCGGTATTAATCGAAGACAATGAATTCAAGAGAATCAATAACATTCAAAGAAGTAGAACAAGAGTGATAATCTTACAACAGAATCAAACGAAGGCTTCAATTGTCTGACTAAACACAAGTAACTTAGTTCTTCATAGTCTTCCAAAACACAATAAAACTCTCCGTGAAAACTCAAACTGCCGTAGTGCTAATGATGAATAATCTAACCTAAAGAAAACTAAGTCCTTTTAACCTAAGTAACAATCTTCTTAAAAAAATAACCATAACCGAAATATAGTAATATAATATAAGATAAATGAAACAAAATAAACAAGTGGATCAACGCGTGAAAATCTTCCGGATTCTGCACGGCCGCGATCGCTGCCCTTGACCCGCGCCCGCTGCTTCCTTTCCGCGTCCGCGGCTTTGCTCTTCTCAGCTTCTAACGCTCCAAACTCACTAAAATCCATCCTTTCTAGTATTAATCGTCCCAACTCCTCAATCACAAATTAGCTTCTAAACTAATACAAACATTCCCAATAGTGTACTAACAATCCCTAGTTACGCACTATAAAGTAGAGCGTATCAATTTTGTTATGGGGTTTTTAGAAAAAAATAAATGTGAATAGATATTTCAATTCAATTTACAATCCTAATTTTTTGTATTATAGGGGTCATTTGTTTCTATACCATAGGTATAGGAAATAGGTATGAGAATGGGTCAATCCGATTTTGGTGTTTGGTAAAGATAGGAATGTGTATAGAATTATTTCAAGGTATGACTCATACCAACCCACAACATTATATTTCACACCCATATAAAACTAGAGGTATGACTTAAACCTGATTTTATACTTGTTTTCATCTTTCCAAAAATTATAACAAACACAAAGTCATAGGAATCACTTAACTCCATTATTAATATCCAACTCGATTCCTCATTTCAACTCGATTCCTATGAAAAATGAGATTTTGTGTCAAATAATAATAAGATGGACTCGTTTATTCATACTTTTAAAAGAAAAAGATGGACTCGTTTCAGTCGTTTATGAAAAACAGAAGATTTTGTGTTAAATAATAATAAGCAGCTAATAATTAGAAGTTATGAAGAGTGTGTTGGGCCTCGTTTTTTCGGCCAATTGGATCGGCCCAATAACTTGAACCAAAGCTGCCTTCTAGAAGGTCTGGTCAGTTCAGCCTCTAGAAATCTCGGGACGACATGTCAAGATGACATTCGTCGAGACAAGACACGACGACTTCCTTCAAATTAATCTCCTATCAAGTGGATTTGAGAGGTGACCGTCGGTTCAAGAGGCGACGTTTGTCAAAAACGTCACTGATTGCATATCATTCCAATGAATGTATAAATGATATGAATCATTATTGCCATAAAGAGAATCAAAGAAATCAATGGCGGAAATCAATAAAGCATTAACTCCCTAGAGAAACTCAAGGGATTTGTCTTCAACAACTATATCCACAACTTGAGCATCAAGGAAGAGAATATTTGGAATATTCCTAGAATACTTTCTAGCTATATATAGGTCTTGTCTTCTACTTGTAAATAAATCTAGTCATTCTTACTCAATTCAAGCTGCTTTATACTATTGTTCTACTCAAAATAAGAGATCATTCTTGTGTTTAGTCCGTTATTCCGACATAGAAGCGACCGACAGCTAAATTTCTGTATTTCATTAGTCTCTTATTCCAGGGAGATAAGTTTATATTACATTCGTTTAATCGCATTCTCTTGATTGTTAAGTTGATCTGAATTATTTAAATATTATTCATCTAATTGTTGTCTAGTTGCTTTTTTTTAAGTAATTCAGGTCGATTCGATCTTTTTCATCCAAAACAGAGTGCATGGCTAAATACAAATCAGTTATGTCAAATATATGTTTAACAAATAACTGAGGATTAAACTGTTGAAATACTTTTTTATCTCGAGAGTATAAAACAAATTCCAATTAAAAATCAAATACATTGTATACATCCGCCTATCAGAAGGTGGTTCTGTGTAATTTCTTTTTGAAAAAGCCATGTGACGCTAGGATAAAGGATGCATATAATTGTTGTACAAGTGCTCCACATTCCCCTTTTGATAAAGAAAGCTTCATTTTTTATATTTAAAAAATGGATTTTATTAGTCAATTGCCGTTTGCCACTGATCAAGACCCAAGGGGTCATATGATCTCTTGAAAACAATATAACAGAAATTTTCAACTTTTTCCATCCGGAAAAAAGAAATTCATTTTTACAAGTGGTCCTCTTCAATATTTTCTGTAGATTATTTAATATAACTAATATTCATTTATCATGTCTTATTAATTTGGTCGATTTTAAGTGTTTTTCTCATTTTGTATTTAGGAAAAAAACCACATTTGTTTCTAGCTTGTATATTTTGTTAGTTATGAAATGTTATAAAATTACAGTATTATCTTTCTTACACCAAATTATGGGGGTGACTAGGGGAGGTTGTTTTCATTTGACTTATAAAAATAGTAATGACTAATGATCCACATCTCTTACACAATAAAATAACGCAATCAGTGTATATAAAATAGTCTCCTTATCACCCTGCCCTAGATAGTTGCGGACCTGCGGTGAGGTTATCTTGAAATTAGGGTTAGACAACTTATGGTGGCCTATTACGCTATAATGGATCAAGACTGTCATTAATTTCAGATGGATTATGTCAAATTATAATTGGTTAAGATGGCCAGATGGGGATTGCTTTATTTAAATACAATACATAGGGTTCGTTTGAATAGCAAATTTAATGCATTAAATTATATTATCTTGTATTAAATTAATAATTTAATACAATTTAATACATTCTACGAGGGAATCCAAACAAACCCCTAGTAACAAGTGCAAGATGTAGAGGTGCTTATCACCATAAAGAATCATAAATTAAACTAATACTCCCTCCGTATCAGAATACTTATCTTTTTAGTCTAAATGTTTTGTCTCAATACACTTGTCCTTTTGATATTTTTTACATCTACTTTACATATATGTCCTTATAGTTTTTAGCACTTCTTAACAAATGAGAGAATAAATGTTAATAATTGTATTATAAAAGTAAACAAAATAAAGTAATAAATAGGGAAATATTTGTACATTTCATACTCTCCTTAATATATGTGCAATTGTCCACAAAGACAAGTATTGTGATACTGAGGGAGTAGTATAATGAACGAGGCCGAACAAACAACGTTTGCAATTTTATACTATGTCACTTGTTAGTTGTTGTCATTAATTTTTGGCTTTTGATATGGTCTATCTTGTACGAGTACTCAAATTGGATTAGTGATAGATTACTAGGTTTTGTTTGTAAGGATTATAATCTTACTTACTCTAAAAGTCTAGCTCGGGAAATGAACAGTAGCTCGTGTCACGTGTAGGTCGCGTGTTTTTGTATTGGGCTGGGCTTTTGGGTCCTTTAGTTAGCTGTGAATGTTAGGGTTTACGCTCGCTGATTCTGTGTCGTTCTTCTCTGCCTCTCTCTTGCCTCCGTCTCTTCCGGGTTCACCTTGCTCGACACTCTTCTGTTTTCGCTCTCGAATCTTCTTCTATCTTGTTCATCTCTATCTGTGAATTTCTCTTTCGTCGTCTTCGTCTGTGAATTTGGTTTCTCTGTTTGGCCATCTCCATCTGTGATCTGTGATCTGATCTTTGTTCATATCTATCGTTTTCTTTCTTTCACCATCTTCGTCTGTGACTTTGGTTTCTCTGTTTGGCCATCTCCATTTGTGATCCGATCTTCGTTCATAACTATCGTTTTCTTCCTCTGCTTCCATTTTCGAATCTTCCATCTTGTTAATCTCTATCTATGAATTCCTCTTTCGCCATCTAACCCTAATTTCTGATTTTGTTTTTTTCGGCCTTTTATGTGGGATTCCTTTTGTTTCCAGAGTTCTCATCTTAGGCTTTTTGTGTTTGTCTCATGTTGTCGCGGTAGTTGTGCCGTTGCGGTCATTATACATGTATTTCTTACGTTTGTCTTTGTATTTCTCTTTCGTCATCTAACCCTAATTTCTGATTTTGATTTTTTTGGCTTTTTATGTGGGATTCCTTTTGTTTCCAGAGTTCTCATCTTAGGCTTTTTTGTGTTTGTCTGGTGTTGTCGTTCCTTTTGTTTCCAGAGTTCTCATCTTAGGCTTTTTTGTGTTTGTCTGGTGCTGTCGTGGTAATTGTGTCATTGCGGTCATTATACATGTATTTCTTAAGTTTGTCTTTGTATCCGATTACTAGACTGTTTGTGCATTGTCTTGTTGTTTTGTATTTTTCCGCTATCTGATCTTAGATTCTCTCTGTTTCTACATTTCTTATCTTAGATTTCTTGCATTTGTGTTGTGTCGTCGCGGTCATTATACAGGTATTTCTTCAGTTTGTCTTTGTCTCCGATTGTAATAATTATAACTACACTGTTTGTGCATTGTGTTGTTGTTTTGTATTTTTTGTCTCTGTCTTCGATTGTAATTATTATAGCTACACTGTTTATGCATTGTGTTGTTGTTTTGTATTTTTTGGTGATTGTGAGTTACATGTTTCTATGTATTGGGTCGCCTATTAAATTGTTGATCTAGGTCTATAGCTGTGATGACAATTTTTTGCCCTGCCATTTGGAGAGGATGTTTGTTTCATATGTTTTTTTTTGGTTGGTTGTTCGGTTTGTGTTTAGGTTTTTCCTCTATTTATTTTGGTGGAGTAGTGCAGAGGTAAAAGAATTATGGTTTAATTACGGCTTTGTGGATTTATAGTTGTATTTTGTGTATATTGTGTTTGCTGATATTAATTTTGGTTGTGTTTCATATATTGTGTTTATAGTTGTGGTGACAATTTTTGGTCCTGCCATTCGGAAATGATGCTTGTTTCATATGTTTTTTTGGGTCGGTTGTTTGATCTGTGTTTAGGTTTTTCCTCTATTTATTTTGGTGGAGTAGTGCAGAGGCAAAATAATTACGGTTTGATTACATCTTCGTGTATTTATGGTTGTATTTTGTGTATATTGTGTTTGCTGATATTAATTTTGGTTGTGTTTCATGTATATTCTGGTTGCTCCTTGGCGGAGTAGTGGAGAGGCAAAAGAATAACGGTTTGATTATGACTTTGTGTAATTATGGTTGTATTTTGTGTATGTTCTATTTGCTGATATTAATTTTGGTTGTGTTTCATGTATAGTCTGGTTGCTGGTATTGTATATCTTGTGTATATTCTGTAGAGGCAAGAGAATTACGGTTTGATTGTAGCTTCATGTAATTATGGTTGTATTTTGTGTATACGGTTTGATTGCAGCTTCATGTAATTACCGTTGTATTTTGTGTATATTCTGCTTGCAATTATGGTTGTATTTTGTTTTGGTTGTGTTTTATGTATCTTCTGTTTGCTGGTATTGTATAAATTATGTATATTATTTTTGAATTCTGTAGAGGCATATATTGTTTTTTAATTCTGCATAGGCAAAAGAATTACGGTTTGATTAAAGCTTCATGTAATTATGGTTGTATTTTGTGTATATTTTGTTTGCAATTAGTGTTTCATGTAATTCTGCAGAGCATATTAAATTGTTAATCTGGGTTTATAGTTGTGGTGTCAATTTTTGGCTCTGCCATTCGGAAACGATGTTTGATTCATATGTTTTTTTTGGGTTGATTGTTCGGTATGTGTTTAGGTTTTTCCTCTATTTAATTTGGTGGAGTAGTGTAGATGCAAAATAATTATGGTTTGATTACAGCTTTGTGTAATTATGGTTGTATTTTGTGTATATTGTGTTTGCTGATATTAATTTTGGTTGTGTTTCATGTATATTCTGGTTGCTCTTTGGTGGAGTAGTGGAGAGGCAAAAGAATTACGATTTGATTATAGCTTCGTGTAATTATGGTTGTATTTTGTGTACATTATGTTTGCTGATATTAATTTTGGTTGTGTTTCATGTATATTTTGATTGCTGGTATTGTATAAGTTATATGTATATTATTTTTGAATTCTACAGAGGCAAGAGATATACGGTTTGATTGCAGCTTCATGTAATTATAGTTGTATTTTGTGTATATGGTTTGATTACAACTTCGTGTAATTATGGTTGTATTTTGTGTATATTTTGCTTGAAGTTATGTTTGTATTCTATTTTGGTAGTGTTTCATGTATATTCTGGTTGCTGATATTGTATAAATTATATGTATATTGTTTTTGAGTTCTGCAGATGCAAAAGAATTACGGTTTGATTACAGCTTTATGTAATTATGGTTGTATTTTGTGTATATGTTGCTTGAAATTATGGTTGTATTTTGTTTGGGTTGTGTTTCATGTATATTATGGTTGCTCTTATTATATAAATTATATGTATTTTGTTTTTGCATTCTGCAGAGGCGTATATTGTTTTATGGCTGTATTCCGTTTCGATTGTGTTTTATGAATATTTTGGTTGCCAGTATTGTATAAATTATAGGTTGTGTTTCATGTATATTCTGGTTGTTGTTATTGTATAAATTATATGTATATTGTTTTTGAATTCTGCAGAGGCGTATATTGTTTTTGAATTTTGGAGGGGCAAAAGAATTGCGGTTTGATTACATCTTAATGTAATTATGTTTGTATTTTGTGTATATTCTGCTTGCACTTATGGTTGTATTTTGTTTTGGTTGTGTTTCATATTCTCGTTGCCGGTATTGTATAAATTATATGTATATTGTTTTTGAATTCTGCAGAGGCAAAATAATTATGGTTTGATTACATCTTTATGTAATTATGGTTGTATTTTGTGTATATTCTACTTGCAATTATTGTTGTGTTTTGTTTTGGTTGTGTTTCATGTATATTCTGGTTTCTTGTATTGTATAAATTATATGTATAATGTTTTTGAATTCTATAGAGGCAAAAAAATTACTATTCTTTTTTCAATGGTCAATCTTCTTTTTCTGGTTTGTTCGCATTGGATTTTTCACTATTCATGTCCTTTGATTGTTGCAATTTTGTCTAATGGATGACTTCCTTCTAATCTGACTACGTGGAGTTTGTCTATTACAATGTTAGGTGCATTGACAGCTATTGGGGCCTTACTATTGGCTTAATAAGTTTCAGATAAGGTCAGGAGCTAATGCGAGCATGTGTAGTCGTTGAAGGTGCTACGATAGGACTTATGGTGGGGATAACCTCCTACTATGAAGATCGATTCTCAAAATTTCACACTTACAAAAAGTCACAGTGTCAGGTGATGTGATCTGCATGATCGGTGAATTTTTGTCTCTTGTATCTTGGTAATGTATAAGTATTAGTTCATTCTTTATGGTGCCGGCTTTGGTCAATTTATTGTGTTGATACTAGGCCATCTCAATCTTCTCTTTTTGGTTTGTTGGCATCGAATCTTTGACTATTCATGTCGTTTGATTGTTGTAATTTTGTCTAATGGATGACTTTCTTCTAATTTTATATAGTATGGTAGGCAAGCCATTACTAATTGTTCGTATGTTTATTATGGATGTCGGATACATGGGAGAGGTTGCGAATGTCTTTTTCTGGATGATGTGCAATATAGTATTGTTAGCTGTAGCTGATTCGAAGGTAATTCTTTTTGAAATGAAGATTGTTAGTTTTGCAAATCTTTTCATTATTTTATGTATGTCAGTAGTGAGTAGTCTACACTTGAGTGCTAATTCCCTTCATGTCTATGCTCTTACTTATACACAGGCAGAATCGGTTTTCCATATTCTTTATTGGCAAATTTATATAGAATGTGCTTAAATTTTTTATTTCAGTTTCAATTACCTACAGTTTTTATATGTTTATTTTAATTTGCATTCTTATCATATTAGAGTGATCCGTCTTTTTTTGCTCGTTTGTTTGCCTTGAATCTTTGACTATTCATGTCGTTTGATTGCTGCAATTCTGTCTAATGGATGACTTTCTTCTAATTTTATATAGTATGGTAGGCAAGCCACTACTAACTGTTCATATGTTTATTATCGATGCCAGATACATGGGAGACGTTGCGAATGTCTTTTTCTGGATGATGTGCAATATAGTGTTGTTAGTTGTAGCTGATTTGAAGGTAATTCTTTTTGAAATGAATATTGTTAGTTTTGCAAATCTTTTCATTATTTTATGTATGTCAGTAGTGAGTAGTCTACACTTGAGTGCTAATTCCCTTCATGTCTATGCTCTTACTTATACACAGGCAGAATCAATTTTCCATATTCTTTATTGGCAAATTTATATAGAATGTGCTTAAAATTTTTATTTCAGTTTAAATTACCTGCAGTTTTTATATGTTTATTTTAATTTGCATTCTGATCATATTAGAGTGATCCGTCTTCTTTTGCTCGTTTGTTTGCATTGAATCCTTGACTATTCATGTCATTTGATTGCTGCAATTTTGTCTAATGGATGACTTTCTTCTAATTTTATATAGTATGGTAGGCAAACCACTACTAACTGTTCGTATGTTTTTTATGGATTCCAGATACATGGGAGAGGTTGCGAATGTCTTTTTCTGGATGATGTGCAATATAGTGTTGTAAGTTGTAGCTGATTTGAAGGTAATTCTTTTTGAAATGAAGATTGTTAGTTTTGCAAATCTTTTCATTATTTTATGTATGTCAGTAGTGAGTAGTCTACACTTGAGTGCTAATTCCCTTCATGTCTATGCTCTTACTTATACACAGGCAGAATCAGTTTTCCATATTCTTTATTGGAAAATTTATATAAAATGTGCTTTAAATTTTTATTTCAGTTTCAATTACCTGCAGTTTTTATATGTTTATTTTAATTTGCATTCTGATCATATTAGAGTGATTCGTCTTCTTTTGCTCATTTGTTTGCATTGAATCCTTAACTATTCATGTCGTTTGGTTGCTGCAATTTTGTCTAATGGATAACTTTCTTCTAATTTTATATAGTATGTTAGGCAAGCCACTACTAACTGTTCGTATGTTTATTATGGATGCAAGATACATGGGAGAGGTTGCGAATGTCTTTTTCTGGATGATGTGCAATATAGTGTTGTTAGTTATAGCTGATTTGAAGGTAATTTTTTTTGAAAAGAAGATTGTTAGTTTTGCAAATCTTTTCATTATTCTATGTATGTCAGTAATGAGTAGTCTACACTTGAGTGCTAATTCCCTTCATGTCTATGCTCTTACTTATACACAAGCAGAATCAGTTTTCCATATTCTTTATTGGCAAATTTATATAGCATGTGCTTTAAATTTTTATTTCAGTTTAAATTACCTGCATTTTTTATATGTTTATTTTAATTTGCATTCTGATCATATTAGAGTGATCCGTCTTCTTTTGTTGGTTTATTTGCATTGAATCCTTGACTATTCATGTCGTTTGATTGCTGCAATTTTGTCTAATGGATGACTTTCTTCTAATTTTATATAGTATGGTAGGCAAGCAACTACTAACTGTTCGTATGTTTTATATAGATGCCAGATACATGGGAGAGGTTGCGAATGTCTTTTTCTGGATGATGTGAAATATAGTGTTGTTAGCTGTAGCTAATTTGAAGGTAATTCTTTTTGAAATGAAGATTGTTAGTTTTGCAAATCTTTTCATTATTTTATGTATGTCAGTAGTGAGTAGTCTACATTTGAGTGCTAATTCCCTTCATGTCTATGCTCTTACTTATACACAAGCAGAATCAGTTTTCCATATTCTTTATTGCCAAGTTTATATAGAATGTGCTTTAAATTTTTATTTCAGTTTAAATTACCTGTAGTTTTTATATGTTTATTTTAATTTGCATTCTGATCATATTAGAGTGATCCGTCTTCTTTTGCTGGTTTATTTGCATGGAATCCTTGACTATTCATGTCATTTGATTGCTGCAACTTTGTCTAATGGATGACTTTCTTGAGTGCTAATTCCCTTCTTGTCTATGCTCTTACTTATACATAGGCAGAATCAGTTTTCCATATTCTTTATTGCCAAATTTATATAGAATGTGCTTTAAATTTTTATTTCAGTTTAAATTACCTGCAGCTTTTATATGTTTATTTTAATTTGCATTCTGATCATATTAGAGTGATCCGTCTTCTTTTGCTGGTTTATTTGCATTGAATCCTTGACTATTCATGTCGTTTGATTGCTACAACTTTGTCTAATGGATGACTTTCTTCTAATTTTATATAGTATGGTAGGTAGAGCTGTCAAAAAATTACCGAATCCGTTTTACCGACCTGACCGACCCGCTTTTGGACCCGACCCGACCTAACCGAAATTTTTGATAACCCGAAGTTACCGAACCCGAATTTACCGAGACCGAACACGACCAACCCGAACCCGACCCAATTAACGAATAAATGTAGAGTATTAATAAAATATATATGATAAATGACATATAAATAATGATAACATGCTGAATATCCTAAAAAAAAAGAATATTGTTGTACTTATATAATTTTTTATAATGTAGAAATTTATAAATTAATATAATAAAAAATAAAAACAAAAATAAAAAATGATTTTGGTCTACTAATATCAATTACATTAAAATAATTAATAATATTATTATTATTTTAATTCATTTCAAATTATTTTGACATATTTAAATTAGTTTATAACTATTTAATAATATTTAAATAGTGAACAAAATATTTAAAAAATGACGCTCTTGACCTGTTGGTTAACCCGAACCGCCCGCTGACCTGTAATGACCCGACCGGCTTGACCTGTTATCCGAAATGACCCGACCCGTTCTCAACCCGAACCCGAAATAACCGAACCGAACCCGACTTGACCGACCCGATTGACAGCTCTAATGGTAGGCAAGCCACTACTAACTATTCGTATGTTTGTTCTGGATGCCATATACATGGGAGAGGTTGCGAATGTCTTTTTCTGGATGATGTGCAATATAGTGTTGTTAGCTGTAGCTGATTTGAAGGTAATTCTTTGTGAAATGAAGATTGTTAGTTTTGCAAATCTTTTCATTATTTTATGTATGTCAGTAGTGAGTAGTCTACACTTGAGTTTTGCAAATCTTTTCATTCTGGATGATGTGCAATATAGTGTTTTTACCATTTTGCGTCTCATAAATATATCTGAATTTATTTCGGCTTTATTTATTTCACTGACTTTAACTCCTAAATTTTTATTCAGACATAATTCCCATTGTCTACAAACTGTCATAGCAAGATTGTAATCAACCCTGATGGGGTTAGGGCAAATGAGCTTTGTAAATGATATGTGTTATTCAATGTTATATAATATAACAAGATTGTTGTGATCTAATTTAGTCACTGTTTGTAATGTTTTTCAGGTTTGAAGAGAACAAAGAATTGGTGATGGCAAGAGATAGTACTATTATCAAGAAGGAGAATGGAGGAGTTGATATGCCGATTGTTACGATTGAACATGCCTTAGAAATAAAGGTTTTGACTCACTATTTTTCCCTTAACATTATTATAACAATCAATTATCTATGTATTTTATAATAAAAAAATATGTTGGCGTATATGTAGGCAACTGAGATTACTTTCAGTGGTATGGTTAAGATCAATGCCTATATTTCTTATTTCACCACCGATTGTTTACGCATGTCGGTTAGTTGTAATTGGTGTGGTAAGGGTTGTGATGTTCCTCCCAACAGTTCTTATGTATGTGACTCATGTCAATAGTATTCAGTGTCCAAAGCAAAGTAAGGAAACTATAATGTAATGCTTTATCACTTTGATTAGACCAACCATATATTCATCTTGTATTATTACCTTTGTGTAGGGTGTTTTTTGATTTCATGGCTACAGATGGTATTGGAACCTTGAAGTTGGTTGTGCATACTCGCACTGTAGAACAATTGCTGAAACTTAAACCATCCGAGATATGTTCTATGAATGACGAGGCAGTTGGTTGTAGATAAATTTACACTTCTTGTTTTTTTTTTGCTTCAGGTTATTTCGTTAAATCTTCGGCATCTATATACTTTGTTGTATTTGTATGCACATATATTAATTATACGGTTTGTAACTCTGAACATTCTATTATTGTTATTGTTATAACATATATTTATCTTTTCTACTTACCTTGTGTACATTTGTTTGAGTGAAATCATTGTCTTATACATTCTCATCTCTTTTCTTTGTGTTTGTATTGTGGCAAATGCTTGTGTAACATGAGCATGCTTCATTTGTAGACAAGCTGAGCACGACATTTTGTAGCAAGAAGATTGAAATGTTGTTGTGTCCTATGACGACTTTGCTTGAAGATCACAAGACTGTGAGGTGGATGCTGAAAGATGTAGTATAAAATGTCTTCTCTCTACAACTATATATGTTGTCTAGACTATAGGTGAAACGCTAGCTACTTCTGAAAATCAACATATCATATATATGTGATATGCTGCTTTTCAGATGGTTTAGTGTTGTTATGGTGTAAGCTCATGCTCCTCCATGAAGCAACAATGTTTTTTGTAATGAATCATATTGTAGTTACTTCTGGGTGTTCTTTTTGTATGCAGTAGATGGTTTTGTGTGGTCGAGGATGCTAAAAAAAGCTTTCTTTTTTGTGTATAGGATATGGGATTACTATGACCAATGTTGTATCCCTGATTTTGTATTTGTATAGGGGTAGTAATTATATTTGCTAAGGTTATATATATATATATATATATATATATATGAATCACTACTTATTGTTTTTTTTCCAGAAAGGTATTAAATTAACACATTATTTTTTGTAGAATTTGAGATCATGGTTATGCATAATCTAGATACTTCTTTCCTTCGTGCCTATGCTCTTACTCATACACATGCAGAATTGGTTTTCCATGTTCTTTATTAGCAAATTTATATAGAATATGCTTTAATTTTTTATTTCAATTTAAATTACTTGCAGTATACGAGTGTAAAAGATTGAAGAAAGACATTACATTAGCATATGTCATTTCCTCCAAAATTTGCGCTTGCTTTTTTCTTATCTGTTCAAATAAGATTTGTTTGTGACTGGGTTAATTTTTGCTGGAGATTATAGATAGGTATTGCCGATTGACACACAAAACACAACATGAAACGACTTGTGCTAGCTTGGTGAGTTCTTACCTGTGGCCAAAACTCATAAAAATTGAATACCCTATTTTTTAGAATTTCTATTATGGCTTGGTTATGGATCTCTACAAAATACAGCAAAAAACTTTAATCAAAATACCAATTGGAATTTCACACTACATTACCAACGATGAAAATTGCCTTGATCTTTTGGTGCAATTCATTTTCCCAGAAATGCCTAGACCTTCACCAGATAACTCCATTTTCTGTGGCTGAGCATATTAACTCCTATGAATGAAGATGTCGATATGATGAACACAACTTTGATTGAAAGATTTCCAAGAGTTTTGATCAAATATAGAGGTATAGATTCTGTAGTAGATGACAACTGTAAAGTGTACCCGCTGGAGTTCATATATACTTATAGCTATGTACACAAAGAATCAATGGCAAAATGCGTAGTGAGAAGGGAACACCCAATTTTAGAGAGGGATATTCGGGTCTTGATTTGTAAGAAAGAACGGTAAAAAGAGTAGCGGGTAGAACATAAGAAAGAAAAAGAGAGAGGTGGTGAGAGTTAAACCCTAGAAAACCCACATGTCAATGACACATGATAATAGCAGCCAGGCTAAGGCCGATCCACCTTCTCTCTTTGGGTCAATTATTGGGCCTTAATTTTCAAACGAGCACAAGTTAACCATGGACTCTCAATCAGATTGTTCATACTTGACTTTTGTCTGTGCAAGCCGACACGTTATAAATGCAAAGCACACAAAGTAGTTGTATCTCGCCTCACAAAGCAATGTTCACAAGAATGGAAGTCGGGATTTATCACAAATTTTCTTGACTTCAAACATGTCTATTTAAACAGCAGGGAAAACACACAAAGACACACAGTCTTTTGCACTCCTATTACATGATAGTTTCAACTGAAATAAAATCTATGTGATCACAAACAACATCAAACAAAGTCATCGAAAACAAACCGTAGTTTCTAATCTATGTTTATCACTTCAATTCTAGGACGTATCCATGCATGTGTTCCCATTCCAATGAAGATGAAGTCTGAGATCCTGTCCACTCACAATAACATTGTTGTAATTGAAATAAGAGAAATGCCGACAAGGTTCTGCTCGGACCGGAGTTAGTCGAAAGGACTGCCTCGGACATTGCTTTGATCAGACAGAGGATGTTGACAGCTCAGAGTCGACAAAAGTCTTATGCAGATCTGAAGCGCAGGAATGTCGAGTTTGAGGTTGGTGACAAGGTGTTTGTCAGGGTGTCGCCATCCAAGGGTGTGTTCAGGTTCGGCAAGTGTGGGAAGCTTAACCCTCGCTATGTGGGACCGTTTGAGATCCTTGACAGGGTGGGGTCTCTAGCGTATCGTTTGGCATTGCCGCCGTCGGCACATCCAGTGCATAACGTGTTCCACGTATCCTTGTTGAGAAAGTACATGCCAGATGCATCTCATGTGTTGAGTTATGAAGACATTGAGATTCAGGCAAATGGTACCTACGAGGAGATACCTGTGCGTATTCTCGAACGCCGCGAGAAGCAGTTGCGGAGCAAGGTAGTACCATTAGTACGGATTCTTTGGTCCAAGGCTGGATCTGAGGAGGTTACTTGGGAAACCTGGGAGACTGAGGAGGATATGCTTAGCCGTTTTCCCGAGCTGTTTTCGGCCTAGTTTCGGGGTCGAAACCTTTTTAAGGGGGTAGTGTTATAATGCCTCGTTTTTGGTTTATTCAGCCAAGTTTCGGGGTCGAAACTTCTCTTAAGGGGGAAGTGATGTAATACCCCTCATTTTTAGTAAGGGTATTTGGGTAATTTTCCCAACCCTCGTTCTGTAATCGTGTCTCTTTCAGAGAAGTTCGGATTTTCTGTATCGAGATTGATCTCTGTATTTTTCCCTGAGTGGTATAAAATACATTCGACGTATTTTTCGGGGCTTAGAATATTTGTTCGGGTACAAATATATATAATCCGGGGTTTATACCCACGCCAAGCCTTCCCCGGGCAAACAGACGCGGAAAGGGCAATTCCTCGACCGCGGCAGCAATTCCGCGACCGCGGAAAATGGCTCTCAGAAGAGCTGGGCACAGGAATATTCCGCGACCGCGGAAATGGTTCCGCGACCGCGGAAAACTCCAACACGCCAACGTCGCGTCGTCTGCAGAGTCTCGTCGTCCGTGCCGTCGTTGATCGTCTGACTCGCCGTTGATCTGGGCAGGGAGGGCTCCTCCTTTGGGCTATAAAAGGAGGTCAATTTGGGAGGTTTAGGGGCACCCAAATCTGAGATCCCTCTCACTCTCTCTCTCGTTTCCATACTCGCCGGAGTTTTGAGCTCTCGCCGGAAATCTTTGAAGTGTCACCGGAGGCCTCGCCGAGAGTAGTAGTAGCCTTGGAGTGGTGCATTGGAGGCGCAAGGAAGGCTGGAGTCGAAGCCCTCACGAACCAAGCCCTCTCGCATCATCGCCGGTGAGTTTTCTCCAATCGGAGTCGCCGGAGTTCATGGCCGCGACCGTGGAAATGAACTGCCGCGACCGCAGCAGTGACAAGGTCGGCCGCGGCCGCTGTCATGACACTCGCGGTGGCCTTGTCCTCGACGTCCGCGACTGCGGAATCCCAGCCGCGACCGCGGATTGCTCTGGCAATCGCGATCGTGGCCTTGGGCATGCCGATCTCGATCGGGACCTTCGTTCTTTCGTTTTCGTTCATTCTTTCTTAGATTCGTATCACTTTATTGTTGAATCTAACCTAGGGTTTCGTTATGGGTCATCGTCATAGGAATCTGTAATCCGTCTTCTGTTCCCGTTCCGGACCCAAAAACCCGTCGTCGCTCAATCGTTCGTCTAGATTAAGGCAAGTGGCGATTCGCTCTTGCTTATCATTCCATGTTTCCATTAATTATCAATTGTTTAATTGTTAATTAAATTGGGATGAACTATTGTTTTCGTTTGGGAATAGATTTTATAAATGATACGATTAAAACATGATATTATTATAGGTTATATATATTGATAGAAACAACGCTATTATATCTGTTATTACCATGATGGTATTGGTGTGGATTTTATGTGTGCACTTATATATTATAGTTAGAACGAGTATTCGTAGCAACGCTATGTACCTTGCGAGGTCTAGTCGTTTCTTTATAACTGGTATTAGGACGATTTTTCCCTAATACTCTCTCTGGTCATGACTATCCCCTATCCGAGTATAGGGGAGGTGCACACAGCTTGTGCCAAACAATCGGGATTTATTCCCTTCGATATCTCTCGCGATGAGATGATATATTCTAAAAGCTTATAACGTAAATATACGCTTTGTCATTAAAATAAGATAAGTGCCGCTATGCACATAATTAATGAACCTTGGGCGAGAAGTACAACTTGGAACCTCGTCTGGACTTCGATTAGAGTAAGTCCTCCTTCCAAATCTGAATTCGCATTACGCGGTGAGGTTGGTCATGGACCCAAATGGTCAAGTCTTTTTAAACGCTTGTGTGAAATTATAATGTTCCCGTACACTTGTCATACTTTCCGATAAGACTCAATCTCTTGGAGTCTTCTCTTCATACGTTTTCGATAAGACTCAATCTTTAGGAGTCTTATCTTGATCATTCTATTTTGTATCCTTCCGTAGAAGTATTGAGGTTTACTATCGTCATCGGCTTTCATTCGAGAAGCGATGGGTCTAACATAATACGACTACCCTAGAACCTTTCTGTTTTACCCTTGCATAGTATTTCATTAGACTAACCAACCGGTTATTTTCCCTTGCATGGTTGGCTGGTGGCATCTGTCTCATACGGCACATCAGGTAAACTTCTGTTCCGTAAAGGCTAGAATCCGACTATGAAGACAGATGAAGTTTTAAGAGTTTTTATCTAGGTTGAAGATCCTAGGCGAGTGATCGCTTCGATCAAGACCCTTATGTTATTTATTTAAAAGACTTTTGCTGTATTAAACGTATTCTGTATGTTTGTTGTATTTGGGATTTACGGATGTAATTCTGAGACTTTGGTTTCAATAAAGATTATGATATTTCATATTATCAGTGTGTTTTATATATTGTATAAATTGGTTAAGCCTTGGGTGGCTTCGGATGTGGAATCTGAGGTCACTGGCGGTAATACTTTCAAGGATATATATTTGGGGGTGTTACAGATCTGGTATCAGAGCTGATTTTTTTTTTAAAACGGGTTGGGTTTCGAATCGTCTTACTGAAAGCAAAGATTTTATCAACCGTTTATCCGTTTTGAACTGAGAAAGTTGTTTAAATTCAAAAATTTTGAATTTCCGAATAAAACCATACTTGACTAGAAAATGTGTTGTTTTGAAATCTCTGCCGTTCTAGTCGTGCCTTCTTTTCAGTCTGATATAGTAAGTTCGCTTCTATATTTAGAAAGGCTAAACTCTTTTCTCGTCGCCCCGTAGGTTATGGGCGCATTCATCTCTCATCGGAGGAACCCAAAGGAAGCCGAGGTGGCCCCGCCATCTCCAATTAGGCTCGAGTTCCCGGTTCCCTCTCTGTGCTTTGAGGTAGGGGAGCCCAATAGTCCACCCGAGGAGGTGAAGACCGTACTCTCAGAGTCGGTGGTATTGGTATCTGACAGGGCTGAGGTTCCCGAGGCGGAGCCTGAAGCAGACCCAAGGGAGGATACCGAGGAAGAGGAGGAGTCGGCGCAGTACCTGAGAGGGTACTACGACGACGACTTCAAAATTGAGGAGGATCCTGAGGAAGATCCTGAGGAGGACCCGGAAGAGGATCCGGAGGAGGATCCTGAAGAAGACCCGGAAGAAGATCCGGAGGAGGATCCGGAGATGGAATTTATCTTCCCGAGTCCGGCGTCGCCACTTGAGCGGGAGTAGTCGCCATCGTCCCCTGCCACTTGGGAGGCACTTAGTGGTGAAAGTACCGCTAGGAGGAGGAGGCCAATGATGAGTCCTGACTCGCGATAGGTGTTTCGCCAGTGTCAGATGGCTTCCTCTGAAGCGCATCGCCTGGTGGACGAAGCGGTTGAGAATGCTCGTAGGAGGGCAAGGCCGTGGGAATCAATGGGTACACCGAGGGTGGTCCCGACCCAGCAGGCCAGGCCTAGGCCCCAAATGCTGGAGGAGTGGTCGAACTCCCTAGACGACATGGAGGAGAGGACATACGAGGCTAAGCTCGGTCTCTCCCGAATGCTTGTGGACGTCCGCAAACTCCAGGAGTATATCCGCCAAGCAAGATTGCTACTTGACCCTTTGTACGAGGTGAACAGGGCAGAATTCCAACCAGGATTTCTGGAGGAATTTTGCTACCCACCGGGATCTGATGGGGCTGGACCAAGTGTTCCCACGCCTAGGGAAAGGCCGAGGGCACCAAGGCCGAGAGGTGAGCCGTGTGCTCCAGGGCCGAGTAGGTATAGAAGTCCGACACCAGACCCCAATGATAGACCACGTGCGAAGAAGCAGTGCATGAGAGTTCCCGATTATAGGAAGTTTTCCAAGGCACCATGATGGGGGCCAATGTTAAGTTTAGCAGTCTTCTTTTCTAGTATTTCGGTTATTTCGTTTTGATAGCATTGTATTCTCCAAGCAATTTTGCCTTGTCGCTTGGAAGAATTTCCGATATAGACCTATCAAACTCAGTTTATGTTCATCAATGAAAGTTTACCAAGTTTGGTCTATTCTAAGTCGATGTTATACGTTGTGCATGTTGAAATGATATTAATGTTATAAAATACTTGGAATTTGATCGATAAACAGATGGTGAACACAAGGAACACCATTTGTGCTGGTGCTGGGCCAAGCAATAACCCCAGACCGAATTTGAGGAATGCCGCGAACCCATTGGATGAGAACGAGTCTGTTTCTCACAACAATCTTGTGGGCAGTGACCAAGTTCCGGTCAACGCTCCAGTTATTTTCGATGTTGTGGCAATTGAGGCTATTCGGGGGATTGTGATGCAAGCAGTCACCGATATTATGCGACCAATCGCGCCTCAGGCACAGGGTGTGCCAATTCCTCATGTGGTTCCTAGATTCGAGGAGCCAGCAATCCATGTACCCCATGAGGATGCGGTCAGGAACAGAGGCAATTATGGCCGAGCACTAAAGGCCATAAGCTCTATGAGGCCTGATAGCTATGATGGGAAAGGAGAGCCAGTCAAAGTGGCGTATTGGTTCTCGCACATGGAACGACTGTTCAGAAACGTCGAGTGCACAGAAGCTGAGAAGGTGCACATTGCTTCCCTTCAACTGAAGGAGGTGGCTAGTGAATGGTGGGAAAGCACCGGTCTAGCTGATCACCCTGGGTTGAACTGGGGAATGTTTAAGGTGAAGATGACTGATCGATTCTTTTCCCGAGCTATGAGGAAAGAGAAGCATAAGGAGTTTCTCTATCCGAGGACGGATGGATTGAAAGTGACTGAGCTTGCGGCCAAGTTCAATCACCTGTTGCAGTACGCTGGGCCGAAAGTGTCCAGTGGTGAGCAGAAAATCTGGCATTTCCATGAGTGGATGAATCCAGACATCAAACCACTGATGGTGCATCACAGATGCTCTACTTTGGAGCAGTACGTGAATGCAGCCTATAAGTTGGAGGTGACTCTGAAAGAGTCGACTAAAAAGCGCAATCGCCAGAGACCGGCACAGAGCCAGCCTCAGGCAAGTGGGTTCAAGCGACCCGCGCCACCGTCAAACTTTGCCAAATCTGGCCGGGCGAGAACAGAGATGACTCATGAAGGGTCTACGTAACATTCGGGCTAGGGCAAGAATCCGATCCAGTGTTACAACTGTGGTACACCCGGGCACAAGAGAAATGAGTGTCCGAAGGATAGGAAGACATGTTTTGGCTGCGGGAAGGAGGGGCACTTGCAGACATTTTGTCCGCAGAGGAGACAGAAAGGAGCTGAGTCACAGCAAGGGTCTGTTAGTCATAACAACCGACCCAGGTTCAGACTAGTGGAGGCTCCTAGCCCTTCGGCACAGGCAACTGCCCAAAATAAGGGGAAAGCCCCAGCTGCTTTAAGAGGTCAAGGTCAGCGACTCTACGAGATGCGTGAGGCTGATGGACCAAATGCTCCTACTGCTCAAGGTACTTTATACCTCCATTCTACTTCTGTGTGTATACTTTTTGATTCGGGTGCTACCCATTCTTTCATCTCGGAAAGTTGCGTAAGTAAGCTAGGATTAGTATGCAATGAGGCTTGTGAGTCTTTCGTTGTGAACCTTCCCAATGGTGAACATTTAGTTGGAACCAAGCGTTTGTCAGAATTTCCGATTACCATTCAGGGTAGGAAGTTCGAAGCAGATTTGATCTGTATAGCCATGGCTCCATACAACATTATTCTCGGTATGGATTGGCTGACGCGTCATGGGGCGGTGATCGATTTCAGCTCAAGGATTGTGACGGTGTCATCTGGGGGCCAGTTCGTATGCAAATTTAAGGGTCGTAACAACGCTAATAACGGCAAGCTCATCAATGCGATGGCTGCGTGTAAGCTACTTCGACAAGGTTATGTCGGGTACCTGTGCTATCTGGATAAGCCCAAGAGAGATGAGACTTCAGTTATTGATATTCCGGTCATTCGCGAATTTCCGGATGTCTTTCCGGAAGAGATTCCCGGTTTACCCCTGAATCGTGACATAGAGTTTACCATTGATCTCGAGCCTGGTACCGCGCCAATCTCCAAGGCACCGTATCGGATGGCTCCAGCGGAGATGCAAGAGTTGAAGAAGCAACTCGAGGACCTTCTTGAGAAAGGATATATAAGGCCGAGCGCATCACCTTGGGGCGCTCCGGTTTTGTTCGTCAAGAAGAAGGATGGATCATTCCGACTTTGTATCGACTATTGAGAGTTGAACAAGGTCACGATCAAGAATAAGTATCCGTTGCCAAGGATTGATGATCTGTTGGATCAACTGCAAGGAGCAAAAGTCTTTTCCAAGATCGATCTGAGATCTGGTTACCATCAGCTCAGGATTCGTGAGGAAGACATTCCGAGGACTGCGTTCCGGACGAGGTATGGCCACTATGAGTTCATAGTCATGCCATTTGGCCTTACTAACGCTCTGGCGGTCTTCATGGATCTGATGCATCGATGTTTCCACCAATACCTGGATACGTTCGTGGTGGTCTTTGTTTTGGACGGAAAATGACCAATCGATCTTTTATCCGTTGATTTGAGGGGTAACGATAGTTAGGGTGATAAATCTACTCCGTTTGATGAGAACAAGTGATTACAAATGGTAATTTCGTGATACAAGAGAGGAAGAAGAAGGTTACAACATGAATAGTCGAAGAAGACGAGATGGTCGGATCAGACCACAAGTGTCGGTCGGACTAAACAACGTCGGACAAGATAGAATATATAAAAATGAGAGTTTCGGTGATGAGAGTACAAATGGTTGTTGCTGAAATGGAGTGTTGTAGAATGTCATAGAGTGTCGTAGAGTGTCGTTTGAGGCTTCTCCTAGAGCCTTATTTATACTTGTTTGATCTCTCCTTAAATGCTCTTGATCTCTCCTTGATTCTGCATTAATTACGCTTGATCTCCTCTTAATAAGCCTTGATCCTCTCTTAAAGATGGTTGATTCCTTCCTTGATGGCTGAAATAATGCATATAGCCGTTGGAGATCTTGGAGTTGTTATACTTAAAGGAGAAAATCTCGCTGGTCCGTTGCGTCCAGGAATCAGGCGACGGTCGCATGGCTCACGTCCGACGGGTCTGATGCGTCCGACGGTGGCATCAGACAGTTGATGCCCATTGGACGAGTAGTCAATTTTCTGACCCCAACAATTGCCCCAAATTCATCTTAATCATCGATGTAAGGCGGTGGATGAGATGAATTTCAAGTCTTCAAGGGAATCGTCCTTCAGTAATTTCGATTTGTCTGAACTCGTCCTGCTATGTAGATAGTTGATGAATTGATGTGATGTGACGTTGCTTGTGTAAAAGCTTTTGTCTTTGAAAGTGTTGAATTGAAGTTTTTAGCCATCGGGCGTTAACTCCGTAAATGTATATTGTATCGTACCACCGTTTGCGTAAAAGCTTTTGTTGGTGGGTCGTGTGTAAGTTGTAGCCGTGTGAGGCGTTAACTTTGTAAATGTGTACTGCGCAGGTTTGTGTATTTGTAGGTACCGTATGTAGGGTTTGTCACCCGTAATGTGTGTTAGTCATGACGTTTGTGTAGACCGAGAAGGAAAGCAGTTTGTTTGCTGCGTAAATAAGGTGGGTTCCCTTGTGTAAGGTGGGCAACGTGCCGCTGAACCGTAAGTCATCTCCCCGTGTACCGATCGATCGTGTAAATGTAGTGTAAGCGCTTTTTGCGGATGACTGGATCCAATGTGTATGTTAAGGGTCGTCACCCGTATGTATGTAAATGTAACGCGACATGTCAAGTCGATTTGTTCATAGTTGATTTTGATGTTGTCTTGTATTCGCCGCACTGAATAGATTCATCATGTACCTTATAGGATCAAAAAGACATGGTAGGATTTGGTGCTCGAGTTTATCGACAATCCTCCAATAGTCATGTTAGCAATCATGTCAAGTAATAGTATATAGCGAGAATATATTTAAAATTGAAATGACACGAATGTAATCGTAGGTCGACATGTAAAAGTCAAATTATTTTGTAATTCGAAAAGCGATAATCCAAAGATGCGATGAGTGCAAATAGTAAATGATAATACGTAATAAATTACTTAGAAACGATATGGATGAAACCTATTGTCCCTTCGATGATGCATCGTCCTTTCGGGTGCGTCTTCTTCGAGTCGAATTTGAGCCGTTGCCTTAGCTTGGGCGTCTTCAAAGGTCTTACATGGGTACCTTGTGAGATCTTCGTAGAGATCGCCTTCTTTATCGAGTCCTTGGCGGAACGCTTCTATGGATGTCGGGACGTCGCAATTGAGGATCCCAATTTTCTCCCGGTTAAACTGCTTCAAGTATTCCCTTGTCGTTTCGTCGTGCCCCATGTAAGGGCTGGTCCGTCAGACACGGTCGTGTCGTCTGGTCTGATCGCATCGTTGGATCATGTCGTCTTGTCAGATCCGGTCGCATTGTCAGGTCAGGTGGCCTCGTTAGATCTGGTCGCCTTGCTTGGTCGCCTATATTAAGGAGTCGACCTTGTCTTGAGTTTGAGACATTGGACCTAATTTTTTCTCGTAGGGACTCATTTTGAAGAGTCAACTGTGCTATCTTGACATCGGTTTGAGCTTTTTGGGCAGCCATCTCGATGATCTGGGCCTTTTGGAGATCTAGTGTTCTCCTCAATGAGTCGATCCCTTTTGAGAGGTCATCCATGGTGACTTGCCCCTATCCTCCTTGCATGGCCACGAATTGGATGTGTTTGGATTAGGAAGTAGATGAATCAGGATTATCTAACTATCGGCCCCACGGTGGGCGCCAAATTGTTTTGGACGGAAAATGACCAATCGATCTTTTATCCGTTGATTTGAGGGGTAACGATAGTTAGGGTGATAAATCTACTCCATTTGATGAGAACAAGTGATTACAAATGGTAATTTCGTGATACAAGAGAGGAAGAAGAAGGTTACAACATGAATAGTCGAAGAAGACGAGATGGTCGGACCAGACCACAAGTGTCGGTCGGACTAAACAACGTCGGACAAGATAGAATATATAAAAATGAGAGTTTCGGTGATGAGAGTACAAATGGTTGTTGCTGAAATGGAGTGTTGTAGAATGTCGTAGAGTGTCGTTTGAGGCTTCTCCTAGAGCCTTATTTATACTTGCTTGATCTCTCCTTAAATGCTCTTGATATCTCCTTAAATTCTCTTGATCTCTCCTTGATTCTGCATTAATTACGCTTGATCTCCTCTTAATAAGCCTTGATCCTCTCTTAAAGATGGTTGATTCCTTCCTTGATGGCTGAAATAATACATATAGCCGTTGGAGATCTTGGAGTTGTTATACTTAAAGGAGAAAATCTCGCTGGTCCGTTACGTCCAGGAATCAGGCGACGGTCGCATGGCTCACGTCCGATGGGTCTGATGCGTCCGACGGTGGCGTCAGACAATTGATGCCCATTGGACGAGTAGTCGATTTTCCGACCCCAACAGTCTTCATCGACGATATTTTGATCTATTCCCTGAGTGAGGAGGCTCACGAGGAACACCTTCGGATCACCTTGTCAGTCCTTAGACAGAATGAGCTATACGCAAAGTTGTCTAAGTGTGACTTCTGGATCAAAGAAGTGGCTTTCTTAGGCCATGTGATCAATGAGGATGGGGTTATGGTTGATCCCCAGAAGATTAAAGCGGTATCCGACTGGAAGCGGCCTCAGAATGTGAAGGAGGTGCGCAATTTCTTAGGACTCGCTGGATATTATAGACGGTTCGTGGAGGGATTTTCTAAGATCGCTCTACCTATGACCGGTTTGCTCCGCAAAGTCCACAAGAAGTTTGTCTGGGACGACAAGTGTGCGGCTAGTTTTCAAAAGTTGAAGAAGTGTCTGACCTCCGCACCAGTGTTAGCGCTACCGGAAGGGAATGATGGCTATGTGGTCTATAGTGATGCTTCAAAGAATGGGTTAGGGTGCGTACTGATGCAGAAAGGAAAGGTTATTGCGTACGCATCTCGACAATTGAAAACCTATGACGCAAACTACCCGATGCATGATCTGGAGTTAACAGCTGTAGTATTTGCGTTGAAGATTTGGAGGCACTATCTCTATGGTGTAAGGTGTCAAGTCTTCACCGATCATAAGAGTCTCAAGTACGTGTTCACTCAGAAGGAGCTGAATATGAGACAACGTCGCTAGTTAGAGCTACTCAAAGACTACGACATCGAGTTGTTGTATCATCCGGGCAAGGCTAATGTAGTAGCCGATGCATTGAGCCGGAAGACGTCGCACGAGACTGTAGTGGCTCTACTCACTGCTCAGACCAAGCTGAACCAAGGGTTGTGCGAGATTGAAGTCTTGTACGATCAGCGTCGAGGATACCTGAGTATGCTTGAGATTCAAGCTACGCTACTTGATCAAATCAGGGAGAAGCAAGTTGACGACGTGGTCTTGGTAAAGCTAAGCAGTGAAGTGATGGACGGGAAAGCTCCCAGATTCGTGATTCAGGAGGATGGATCACTTTGGTTTTAGGACCGGATTTGTGTGCCTGACGTTGATGGTCTTTGCCAGTTGGTGATGAAGGAGGCCCATTCGCCAGCTTATTCTGTACATCCAGACTCTAGTAAGATGTACAAGGACCTCAGGAAGAAATTCCGGTGGCCCAACATGAAGTGGGATGTAGCGGAATTTGTGGCGAAATGCTTGACTTGTCAGAAAGTCAAGATAGAACACCTTAGACCAGGTGGTGAATTGCTACCTCTTCCAGTGCCAGAGTGGAAATGGGAGGATATCGCTATGGATTTCGTCACAGGGTTGCTGATAGGTGTTATTTCATACACCTTTACTAGCAGTTATTAGCATGATTGAGAGGAGTTTATGAGTGGTTTTTAGGCTAAGTCTGTGATCCAGAAGTTATGGAGAGAAGTGAAGTTATCCCAGGATTTACAACTTAGATGGAGACATGAGGATGGAGATGGAGCTGCTGAAGCATACATGGAGAAGACTACCAACACTTGGTAGTAATTAAGAGCAGCAGACGAGAAGAAGAGCTGAAGAGAAGTGGGCGACTTCACCGCATCGCGCCAGAGGAAGCCACCGCCCCGCGGTGGGAGCCTGACGCCCCGCGGTGGATCTCACCACCCCGCGGTGGCCGTGTTTAACACCGTGCGTCTGAAGACAATTATTTCCTTTTATTGCTTTCGGACTTTGTTATTTTATTATTTTGTTTCCTTTATTATTTTCGTTAGTTTTAACCTAGTTTTCCTAAACCTATTTAAGTCCTCTTTCTAGGTTAAGAGGCAGGGACTGCTACTACTTCTACTATTGTTATCATCGTTACTTTTCTATTAGGTTTTCATTCTCATCTGAATGGAGAACTAACTTCCCCTTTGTTCTGCTAGACGATTGAAGCAATACAGTTGATGTGTTTGTGAGATTTCTATTCCTTGTTCTTATCCTTATAAGTGTTGGTTTGATTCTCTTGGTTATATTGATTATTGATTTCTTGTTGTTCTTCATAGCCTGATCAACTAGGTTGAATACTTTTTATCAATTACTAGGATTTGCATATAGGGGTTCCGAGTGCATATCTAGTGGCATACACGATTGTTGCGTATAGGGGTTCCGAGCGCGCAATCGTGAGTGAGAATCATTTGCATTTAAATAGTAAGGTAGCACCTTCTATTTGCGTGTATCATATATCCTTATATGCATTGCTATTGCTGTGTTAGTGGTAAAGTATACCGACAACTGTGAGAATCGGTGGTATTTTCCCATTGACAAAGTAATAAGTCTATCGACAACTGTGAGAATCGATAGTACTTAAGATCAGGGTGGGAACAACTATAAGGATAGTAAAAGAACTTGGATTGAATAGATTTCTGTGATCAAATTGCATCTTTGTATTGTGGATCTCGCTCTAGTAGGACTATTTTCCCCCATCATATTTTCTCAACTCAACCAAACTTGTTTGCTTTGTTCTCTCGTGATAACTAAAACCCCATTGCTTGTTACTTGTCATTCATATTTGCATACTGCATCAGATCTTCCTTGTGGGTTCGACCCTTACTTGCTTACTATACATCCATTTAGTAGGTCTGTTAGGATATTTACTTTGACTAGGCTAATCAACGATATTTGCATTGCGCATTTCTAGCCCGTCAAATTTGGCGCTGTTGCCGGGGAAGTTTTCTGTTTTTGTTGTGTGTTTTTGTGATTGATTTTTGGTGGAGACCTATCTTATGGTCGACACCCATAGTACTGACTCCCCTCTAGCTGCTTTTGATCCAGAAGTCGACAGATCGTTCCATGCGAACCTACGCGATCAAGGAGAAGAAGAAGTAGAGGTTGAGATCGTTGAGCCGACTGAGCCAGTTGACACCCCTGCTTTTGCAATGGCTGGAACTCTGAGAGAGCTGACTGAACCGAATATTGGAGCACAACCCCTGGCTGTCATCATCCCTGCGCTTGGCGAAGGAGTGAACTTTGAGCTGAAGTCTGGAGTTGTTGCCTATCTCCCTAAGTTCCATGGTTTGAGTGGAGAGGACCCGATCTCTCACCTGGGCAAGTTCCACAATGTCTGCATGACTATGAAGCCCAGAAATGTGACAGAGGATCAAATCAAGATGAGAGCTTTTGGTTTCTCCTTGCTAGACTCTGCTAGCGACTGGTATTACCACTTGCCACCAGGAACCATAGATACCTGGACTAAGCTGAACAAGGCGTTTCTTGACAAGTACTTCCCAACGAAGAAGGCGAATGCTTTGAAAAAGGCAATTGCTAACATTGAGCAAGCTGGTGATGAGACGATGTATGATTATCTCGAGAGGTACAAGAGGCTTTGCTCTAGCTACCCATTCCACGGATACGCCAAGCAGGACCTTGTTCTCTACTTACACAATGGTCTGCTAGATCAAGAGAGGAGGATGGTTGACGCTGCATGCGATGGAAGCATTCTGAATCTGACACCGGACAAAACCATGGAGAGATTCCAGGAGATGAGTGAGAGTACCAGGAGCTTTGGAAAGACTTACCAGAGAAAGGCGGTCAATGCTGTGACCCCTGCATGACCTAGCCCAGTGTTGAATGAGCTAGCTGAGTTGAAGGAGATGGTGAAGAGAATGGAAAATCAAAACACTCCTCAACAAGTCAAAGCATGTGGACTTTGCTCTGATCAGTTCCACCCTACCGATACTTGTCCTCAGCTGCAGGAGGAAGGTACTGCTGAAGTAAATGTTATAGGAGGTTACGGACCCCCTAGACCGCAGTATGGTGGACAACCCAACTATAATCCGAGAGGGCGAAACCACCCAGGTTTTCGATGGAGTGACCCTCAAGGAGGTCAACAGCCGACACAACAGCAGTACCAACAGAGAGTCCCGTACCAACAGAGGCCTCAAGGCCAGACCTCTGGTGCCTCTACTGAAGATATGCTCAAGACTCTGACTCAGCATTTCGCCACGCATGTGCAGGCTACTGAGTCAAGTATTAAGAACTTGGAGAGGCAGATTGGCCAACTGGCTGATGTTGTGACCAAGATAGACCAGAGGACATCAAACTCTCTGCCATCTCAGACTACAGTGAATCCAAGGGAGAATGTAAGTGCCATCACCCTTAGAAGTGGTAAGAAGCTAGTCGTTACTCCTAGTACTGAAGAGGAGAACGAAGCTGTAAAGGCAGAATTCATGCACCGCCCCGCGGTAGACACCACCGCGACCAGGCGAAAAATTGAAGAGGCGGTCAGGAAAGAAGAGTTGTTACCACCGCCCCACGGCAACCCTCACCGCGACCCGGCGGCAGATCTCAGTAATCCTACCGAGACCCAACCGCCCCGCGGAGATGACCACCGCCCTGCGGTGGGCTTACCACGACCCGGCCCCTAACAATCCAGCTCCGCTGATGAGTTATGTGTTGATGACTATGTTCGCCCCGTGTTTCCTCCTTTGGGTTCTGAGAAGCCACCAGCACATTTTCCTGAGGCGCTGAAGGCCAAGAGAGTAGCTGAAGACAGCGATCTGTTCGAGATATTTCGGGACTGTGAGGTGAACATTCCCCTGATCAAGATTATCAAGGTTGTCCCTCGATATGCCAAGTTCTTGAAGGAGCTGTGCACCGTGAAGATGACACAGAAGCTAAAGGTCCAGAAGAAGGTTCCAGTGGGTGAACATGCATCGGCGGTGTTTCAGAGGCGTCTGCCTGAGAAGTGTAAGGATCCAAGTACATTTACTATTCCTATTACTATAGGTGAGCACCGATTTGAGAAAGCCTTGTTAGACTTGGGTGCCTCTATTAATGTGTTGCCTTATTCTTTGATTGAGGATTTAGGAATAGGACCCTTGCATGATTCTAACATTGTGATACAACTTGTTGATGGTTCTTGTGTGCCCCCTAAGGGTATTGTGGAGGATGTTCTTGTGAGGATAGGTCCTTTGATTTTCCCTGCTGATTTCTTTGTTATGGATATGGACTATGATGAGCAGGTTGCTCCTGTTATGTTAGGTCGACCTTTTATGAAAACATCCATGACAAAGATTGATGTAGATAGTGGAACTTTAACTATGGAATTCGATGGAATAATTTTTGAACATAATATTCATAAAGCCAACTCCATTGAATTGCCTTCCCCTTGCTGCATTAGTGATATTGATGATCATGTGCATGAAAATGTTAAAACTGGTGCAGTAGAGACCGTAGTTGAGTGTTCTACTATTGATGGACCTATTGAGTTGCATGAATTGCATGTTGATGATGTCTTGCTGGATGACATAGGAGAGTCGATTCCCTCTAATTTGGGCACATGCCCCCCCCCCCTGCACTAATCATACAAGGCTGTAAGCCTTTATCTAGTAACGTGCAGCATATTCAGGTTGAGCCATATCGGCCCCCACATCGCTCTAAGTATGGGGGAGATGCTCCAAAGGAAGTAATCACGGAGTCATTGGCTAAGAGGGAACATGGTCTAAGGTCTCAACCTTTCCATGGGAAGTCTCGACAGGAAGAGACGAGTAGGAGGATTCCGAGGGGATCCTATTCTAGGTGGTGATTGATCTGCAGTACGTCGAGCCAACGACGTTAACCAAGGCGTTGTCCGGGAGGCAACCCGAGGTAGTTTTTCCTTGATTTTTCTTTCTCTTAGTTTAATTTCGTAATTTCTTTTGCTTTGTTTCGTTCGCCTGTCACTAATATTTCAGGTACGAAAGTAAATGGAGAGGAGACGGTATTCTCAGTTCGTCCCACCGCCCCGTGGCGATCCTCACAGCCCCGCGGTGGATGTCTGGTATACCTTCTCAACTCCGGAAAAAAAAAAAACAAGAATAAAGGGCCCCGAAAAAACCTTAAACGGGTGAGTACAATTTTTATTTCTTGAGTGGTAAATAAGGTTTTGACGGTTGGTCCCCCCTTTGGGCCAAGATTTTTCTTTGGGCCATGGTACATATCTGTCCCCATCATCCCCTTTGCTTCCTTTTCCCTTTCCCTAACCTAGCCCCCACTCTCACAAAAGCCCTCCATTTCCAACACCCCTCTCAAGCTCTCCAAGCCAACTCCCCCATTCTCCCACAAATCCCTCTCGTCCTTGATCCGAATCTAGCCCCAAATTGCCTAAACCTTGAGTTTCCTTGCCCAATTTGGAGTCTAGCCTCACAAACAAGCCAAACACAACCCCGCCGCGTCGTTGTCACCCCGCCTCGCATTGTTCTACCTCGCATCGCTGCTGTCACCGCCCCGCGTCGACACCCACCGCGACCCGACCAGAATTCCCAGTTGTTCTCACCGTGACCCGGTGACTACTCCACCGCCCCGCATCGAGACTTCCAGGCTTCGTGTGTTTGCTCGTTTGTAAGTCCTCTTGGTTGCCCTTTGTTTTGAGCACTTCAATTCATTAATTATGGCACCTAGAGGTAGGAAGCAAGTGTCTACGAGGGATGAGAATGAGGACTACAATGTTGTGAAGGAGAGGAAGGTGTTGGTTACTAAATTCTTTGACAAGCCGACATTGGTTGAGTTTGGTATGTTGGAGTGTGTATCCCTGTGTTTAGCAGAGTGTGGTTTGGGGACTTTCCTGAACAAGGTTGCCCATGCGTATCCCGAGCTTTGTTACCAGTTCATCGCCTCTTTCAAGAGGTATTCTGATGGTTCAGACAACAAGAGGTTGATGAAGGTCACGTTCACCTACAATGAGCGTGATTATGCTTTGTCTGCTGCTGAGATTCGTGATGCCCTGGGCATTACAAAGGTACCAACGGATGGATGGTCTGGTGGAATTATTGAGTATGATATGTTGCAGTTCTGGAAGGCTGCTACGGGCAGGACGTTCAGGAAGGGTCAGGAGGTGAACTCGAAGTTGGTGAACCCTTGTCTTAGGTTGATCCACAAGGTGATGATGAGAGATTTCTTTGGCCATGCTGATGATGGTAAGGTTCCTCTGAAGGACTTCCAGTGGTTTATGAGCATCTTGGAGATTGTTTCGTACACACCGTGTTGGGCTACCCTCTTTCTGGGTTCCCTGAAGAGGATTCGTGATGGTGAGCCACGTGATATCTGTGGGGGTGGTTTGATCACCCTTCTTTGTGCTGACATTATAGCTACCGATCGGATTCCTCGATCGGTTGCTCATGCGGTGTATGATATGACGCACATGAAAGTGTGCTCGATGCTGAAGCCATTGGGAAAGGATGGTGATTTAGTCTGGTCCTCCTATGATGGCCACATTCTGATTCTTCCCCGGACGTTTGCCTATTCCCCTTCATTTGCGGATTGGTGGATTTCCAGTGATAGTAGAATGACGACTGATGATACCTCTGCTGCTGCTCCTTCAGGTTCGTATGGCGAGGGCCCTGGTGCTGGTGTTGCTCCTGCTGCTGCTGAGTTTGTGGGTGAGGATACTCCTATGCCGACTCAGTTTGATGCGCCCTCGTCTTCTTATGGTCCTGCCACGTCTTGGCAGGAGTTGTATGCAAGATTTGATGCATTCTCAGTGCAGCAGACTCACTGGAACGCCCGAGTAGAGACCGGTCTACAGACTTGGCAGACCCAGTTCCGTGCTGATGTAGATGAGCGTCTGGACGGTATGGACACTCATATGAGGGACTACTTCGGGAGGTTCCCACCACCACCACCATCAGGCCCGCAATGAGTTTATTTCTTCTTCCCCTATTTTATTTGATGTTCTCTTTTCTACATTGAGGACAATGTTCGGTTTAAGTATGGGGGAGGGATTTAGACTTGCTATCTAGCTAGCTAGTGTATATAGCGTTGTTTTGTTTTGTGTTCTGTAATTTCCGTTCGAGTATTTTATTCTTAAAAAAAAATCAAAAAAGGCAAAAAGATGTAAAAAGGCAACCAAAATCCTGGGATGAGCTGAAAACCCGAAAGGGCAGTTCAAGTAAAAAGCAGGTAGTCCGGCTGGTATAGACCAGGGCAATATTGGACTGGAGTGATATGAGTATATGTGAGATATCTAGCAAAATGAAATGAGTGGCTTGGTGAAAACCCGAAAGGGCGCCTTGGCAAGATGAGCGAAAAAGAAGAAGAGTGATTTTAGGATTGCTCATTATTCTTGGCGAGGCGTCATAAGAAGAGGTGGTATAAGTGGTTCGGGTAGGCCACTCTGGAGCGATAAGGAGCTAGATTGGAGTTAGGATTAGAATTATCTTTGCATCACTTGTTTTGGTTGTCTGGAGCTTATTGTTGATATGTTATAATTGCTGGTGTCATGTTTTCTTGTACTTCCAGAGACCTTGGTGTTGATTGAGAGAGTAGGTTTTTCTTTAGCTTACTCGGGACGAGTAAAGGTCTAAGTATGGAGGAATTTGATAGGTGTTATTTCATACACCTTTACTAGCAGTTATTAGCATGATTGAGAGGAGTTTATGAGTGGTTTTTAGGTTAAGTCTGTGATCCAGAAGTTATGGAGAGAAGTGAAGATATCCCAGGATTTACAACTTAGATGGAGACATGAGGATGGAGATGGAGCTGCTGAAGCATACATGGAGAAGACTACCAACACTTGGTAGTAATGAAGAGCAGCAGACGAGAAGAAGAGTTGAAGAGGAGTGGGTGACTTCACCGCCTCGCGCCAGAGGAAGCCACCGCCCCGCGGTGGGAGCCTGATGCCCCGCGGTGGATCTCACCGCCCCGCGGTGGCCGTGTTTAACGCCGCGCGTCTGAAGACAATTATTTCCTTTTATTGCTTTCGGACTTTGTTATTTTATTATTTTGTTTCCTTTATTATTTTCGTTAGTTTTAACCTAGTTTTCCTAAACCTATTTAAGTCCTCTTTCTAGGTTAAGAGCCAGGGACTGCTACTACTTCTACTATTGTTATCATCGTTACTTTTCTATTAGGTTTTCATTCTCATCTGAATGGAGAACTAACTTCCCATTTGTTCTGCTAGACGATTGAAGCAATACAGTTGATGTGTTTATGAGATTTCTATTCCTTGTTCTTATCCTTATAAGTGTTGGTTTGATTCTCTTGGTTATATTGATTATTGATTTATTGTTGTTCTTCATAGCCTGATCAACTAGGTTGAATACTTTTTATCAATTGCTTGGATTTGCATATAGGGGTTCCGAGTGCATATCTAGTGGCATACACGATTGTTGCGTATAGGGGTTCCGAGCGCGCAATCGTGAGTGAGAATCATTTGCATTTAAATAGTAAGGTAGCACCTTCTATTTGCGTGTATCCTATATCCTTATATGCATTACTATTGCTGTGTTAGTGGTAAAGTATACCAATAACTGTGAGAATCGGTGGTATTTTCCCATTGACAAAGTAATAAGTCTATCGACAACTGTGAGAATCGATAGTACTTAAGATCAGGGTGGGAACAACTATAAGGATAGTAAAAGAACTTGGATTGAATAGATTTCTGTGATCAAATTGCATCTCTGTATTGTGGATCTCGCTCTAGTAGGACTATTTTCCCCATCATATTTTCTCAACTCAACCAAACTTGTTTGCTTTGTTCTCTCGTGATAACTAAAACCCCCTTGCTTGTTACTTGTCATTCATATTTTTGATACTGCATCAGATCTTCCTTGTGGGTTCGACCCTTACTTGCTTACTATACATCCATTTAGTAGGTATGTTAGGATATTTACTTTGACTAGGCTAATCAACGATATTTGCATTGCGCATTTCTAGCCCGTCAGTTGCCAAAGACTCAGAGTCAAAAGGATGCGATATGGGTAATCATTGACAGGCTCACGGAGAGTGCTCACTTCATGGCTATCAAGTCAACATGGGGAACCCAGAAGCTATCGGAAGTGTTCCTACACGAAATTGTCCGTTTGCATGGTACACTAAAGACCATTGTATCGGATCGTGATGGTCGATTCATGTCGAGATTCTGGAAGGAACTCCACAAGGCCATGAGAACCGAGTTGAGGTCCAGTACTGCGTTTCATCCTCAGACGGATGGACAGTTTGAGAGGACCATCCAGACATTGGAAGATATGATGAGAGCTTGCGTACTTGATCGTCCGACTAGCTGGGAGAACAACCTAAGTCTAATTGAGTTCACGTACAACAATAAGATGGCTCCATTCGAGGCATTGTACGGTCAAAAGTGCAGATCTCCGATTTGTTGGGATGAGAATGCCGACAAGGTTCTGCTCGGACCGGAGTTAGTCGAAAGGACTGCCTCGGACATTGCTTTGATCAGACAGAGGATGTTGACAGCTCAGAGTCGACAAAAGTCTTACGCAGATCTGAAGCGCAGGAATGTCGAGTTCGAGGTTGGTGACAAGGTGTTTGTCAGGATGTCGCCATCCAAGGGTGTGTTCAGGTTCGGCAAGCGTAGGAAGCTTAACCCTCGCTACGTGGGACCGTTTGAGATCCTTGACAGGGTGGGGTCTCTAGCATATCGTTTGGCATTGCCGTCGTCGGCACATCCAGTGCATAACGTGTTCCACGTATCCTTGTTGAGAAAGTATGTGCCAGATGCGTCTCATGTGTTGAGTTATGAAGACATTGAGATTCATGCAAATGGTACCTACGAGGAGATACATGTGCGTATTCTCGAACGCCGTGAGAAGCAGTTGCAGAGCAAGGTAGTACCATTAGTACGGATTATTTGGTCCAAGGCTGGATCTGAGGAGGTTACTTGGGAAACCTGGGAGACTGAGGAGGATATGCTTAGCCGTTTTCCCGAGCTGTTTTCGGCCTAGTTTCGGGGTCGAAACCTTTTTAAGGGGGTAGTGTTGTAACGCCTCATTTTTTTGGTTTATTCGACCAAGTTTCGGGGTCAAAACTTCTCTTAAGGGGGAAGTGATGTAATACCCCTCATTTTTAATAAGGGTATTTGGGTAATTTTCCCAACCCTCGTTCTGTAATCGTGTCGCTTTCAGAGAAGTTTGGATTTTCTGTATCGAGATTGATCTCTGTATTTTTCCCTGAGTGGTATAAAATACATTCGACGTATTTTTCGGGGCTTAGAATATTTGTTCATGTACAAATATATAATTTGGGGTTTATACCCACGCCAAGCCTTTCCCCGGGAAAACAGACGCGGAAAGGGCAATTCCGCGACCGCAGAAAAATGGCTCTCAGAAGAGCTGGGCACAAGAATATTCCACGACCGCGGAAATGGTTCCGCGACCGAGGAAAACTCCAACACGCCAACATTGCGTCGTCTACAGAGTCTCGTCGTCCGTGCCGCCGTTGATCGTCTGACTCGCCGTTGATCTGGGCGGGGAGGGCTCCTCCTTTGGGCTATAAAAGGAGGTCGATTTGGGAGGTTTAAGGGCACCCAAATCTGAGATCCCTCTCACTCTCTCTCTCTCTCGTTTCCATAGTCGTCGGAGTTTCGAGCTCTCGCCGGAAATCTTCGAAGTGTCGCCGGAGGCCTCGCCGGGAGTAATAGCAGCCTTGGAGTGGTGCATTGGAGGCGCAAGGAAGGCTGGAGTCGAAGCCCTCGCGAACCAAGTCCTCTCGCATCATCGCCGGTGAGTTTTCTCCCTTCGGAGTCGCCGGAGTTCATGGCCGCGACCGCGGACATGAACTCCCTCGACCGCGGCAGTGACAAGGTCGGCCGCGGCCGCTATCATGACACTCGCGGTGGCCTTGTCCTCGACGGCCGTGACCGCAGAATCCCAGCCGCGACCACGGATTGCTCTGGAAATCGCGATCGTGGCCTTGGGCATGGGTCGTCGTCGTAGGAATCTGTAATCCTAGGTCGTGGCCTTGGGCATGTCGGTCTCGGTCGGGACCTTCGTTCTTTCTTAGATTCGTATCACTTTATTGTCGAATCTAACCTAGGGTTTCGTTATGGGTCGTCGTCGTAGGAATCTGTAATCCGTCTTCCGTTCCCGTTCCGGACCCAGAAACCCGTTGTCGCTCAATCGTTCGTCTAGATTAAGGCAAGTGGCGATTCGTTCTTGCTTATCATTCCATGTTTCCATTAATTATCAATTGTTTAATTGTTAATTAAATTGGGATGAACTATTGTTTTCGTTTGGGAACAGATTTTATAAATGATACGATTAAAACATGATATTATTATAGGTTGTATATATTGCTAGAAACAACGCTATTATATCTGTTATTACCATGATGGTATTGGTGTGGATTTTATGTGTGAACTTATACATTATAGTTAGAACGAGTATTCGTAGGAACGCTATGTACCTTGCGAGGTCTAGTCGTTTCTTTATAACTGGTATTAGGACGATTTTTCCCTAATACTCTCTCTGGTCATGACTATCCCCTATCCGAGTATAGGGGAAGTGCACACAGCTGGTGCCAAACAATCGGGATTTATTCCCTTCGATATCTCTCGCGATGAGATGATATATTCTAAAAGCTTATAACGTAAATATACACTTTGTCACTAAAATAAGATAAGTGCCGCTATGCACATAATTAGTGAACCTTGGGCGAGAAGTACAACTTGGAACCTCGTCTGGACTTCGATTAGAGTAAGTCCTCCTTCCAAATCTGAATTCGCATTACGCGGTAAGGTTGGTCATGGACCCAAATGGTCAAGTCTTTTTAAACGCTTGTGTGAAATTATAATGTTCTCGAACACTTGTCATACTTTCCGATAAGACTCAATCTCTTGGAGTCTTCTCTTCATACGTTTCCGATAAGACTCGATCTTTAGGAGTCTTCTCTTGATCATTCTGTTTTGTATCCTTCCGTAGAAGTATTGAGGTTTACTATCGTCATCGGCTTTCATTCGAGAAGCGATGGGTCTAACCTAATACAACTACCCTAGAACCTTTTTGTTTTACCCTTGCATAGTCTTTCATTAGACTAACCAACCGGTTATTTTCCCTTGCATGGTTGGCTGGTGTCATCCGTCTCATACGGCACATCAGGTAAACTTCCGTTACGGATGTAATTTCGAGACTTTGGTTTCAATAAAGATTATGATATTTCGTATTATCAGTGTGTGTTATATATTGTATAAATTGGTTAAGCCTTGGGTGGCTTCGGATGTGGAATCTGAGGTCACTGGCGGTAATACTTTCAAGGATATATATTTGGGGGTGTTACAAGTTTGGCTTCAGGTTCCAATGTCAGTCAAATTTGCGTTTCAAATGGAGTTTATGCATGCCTAGAAGAAAAAGAAAAAAAACGCCTATAGCAATTCATAAAAGAAAAAACGATTTTAATGAAGAGCATTGCATGCTAGAAGATAGAGTACACACTGTACTCCATTCACGTGAATATGTACAAATTCACGTGAACCTGCAAAAGTCAAGCACTCTCGGTTTTTTAAACACCTACAAGGCAAGATAAGGTCAACTGTTTTAATTGATTGCATGCGTTTAACCTGTTAGACAAACCTTTAAAAGCAAATGTTCCATTAATTAAGTGATGAAGATTATTTTACTTTTGTTGATCATTTTATGGATTAGATCACATCTAAATTGATTGCACCTTTGAGACTTGATACTACGTATTTAAGTTACTAACTTATTTGAGCTGAAAAGTTGGATTTTACAGCTATTTTAGTCCTTTTCAGCTCAAATTTAGTTTTGATTGTCTTAAAAAATATATCGAATACTCATGATTGATTTTTATCTATCCATAGACACCCATTTATATATGTCTTTCATTAAATATATAAAGTGAAAAAAATTGGATTGAAAAATTATGAGTATGGAAAGAAGTAAAAGAATTTTTACATGATGTGGCAGAGAGAGAGAGAGTTGAAAGTTGGCTAAAAAACTTTGTTAAAAAAACAACTACTCTGCATCCTCAGCGTCTTTCCCAATGTTCTGTGCAGAGCAATGAAATTGTATTATTCATTTTAAAATGATTGAAAGAATGCAATTTTTGTTTCTTTTTTTGTTAGACAGCTATCAAGCTTGTTTTGAGAACACCATCTGAGTGGGATTTTTTTTGGGCCTTCACCAAGAGTTAAACCAAAATCCAGTATTTATATGCACGTATGATCCGAAGTAGTCAGATACACACATTGCTAACTAAATTCGAAGGAGCCTTATCATGTTGAGAAAATCATTTCAATATATGCGAGTGAAACAAAACAATACCACAAATTTTTACACGTAAGTAAAATCCACCTTATGGTTTTGATTTAATCTTACACTTTCATTATAGTATTGATTAAATTGTAGATTTATAAAAAAAAATTATCCACTATCTACTAGATAAAATGTACTTTCACAAATGTGATTGTTCTACAAATTTCACATTACTTACTTTTATGTGCTCACATTTTTTCAGGGATTTATACTCAAAGTAGAAAATGAGGTGGCACATCATAGTCTAGTATCTGTTTACTCAACATTGTTTGAAGATCTTAGTAGCTCAAAAACAGTCATCACCTAAAAAACGTAAGCAAGAAAGAATCAAGCCATCTCTAGAATATTTCACTATCCAATTTGGTGTCACGAATTGGGAAGAAATGAGATGTGCAGAAGGACTTAAATATCTTGGAGTGAAATGATATTAGACCACCAGTCTGCACCCCTTCGAGTAGTTCAAAATGAGTTACCGTTCCTACCTTGTGTGGTCTTGGATTTGACAATGGTCGGGAGTTAGATTAGACATTCGGCCATGCACAATCATATATCACAATAAGGTAGGATGGGTAATTCAAAAAATAACTTTACAACCAAGGAGGGCATTATTTTATTTTGGATGAGGAGATTGGTATTATTTGCAGAGTATGTGGTCACATGCGAGAAGAGATGAAACATGTTGTGTCATCGTTTGTAATCCTGAATCCAACATTCAATCCACACAATCTGTCGAATTGATTTCCGTTTTTGATTAATATATTATTGTCCATTTTGAAGCATGAGAACCCGTTTGGAGTTTTGGATAGGAGCGACTTGCGCAGGTGTGCAAGACTGCTTTGTTTTGAAACATTGCAAAGTGAAGATCCAGTATTATTAATGGGTAGTTTGAAACATGAATGCGTTGTTCTTCCAGTAGGTATATTTGATGTCGCAATTCCTGAGGCAGTGGTTGGAAGGACAATCTCAAAGACAATCTCAAGGACAAACTTCATCGGAATCGTTTCAAAGATAATTCCAGGGTTGAGACAAAGCACTCTCTTACTAAGTCCTAATTTTATTTTGTCTTAAATGAGATCATTACATTTTACTATACATATCTGATAAATAGCTTTAATTTTTTTTTTATAATTTGAGGTTCACGTATTGCTAATGTGTGGAAAGATCATAAACTGTAATGATTTAGGATTGCCTTCGTTTTTTGGAAGGGTCTTAGTATTTACCTTCTTTCGCAAAGGGACAAAAGTTATAACAAAAAAGCAATGTTACTTGATTTTTGTTCTTACTTATTAATAAAGGGAAAAAAACAATAGAAACATCCATTCTGAATAATAAAGTCATACATTATTGTAACATATTAACCAACATCAAGAAAATATAAAACAAGGGAAACCATCACTATGTTCATGAAGTTCAAAATGAGAGGATTAACATCAAGCGTAGTTTATAAAATTGCACAATTAATATATGATGTTCTTAATTAATCAACAATACGGATATCATCCATTTCCCAAAAAATATGTTATGTACAAAAAAAATTATTGTGATTTTTATGAATATTTACTCCTGATACAACCTCTATTTTGATTAAGTCAACAATACGCTCTGCGCCTCCATCTTTTCGTCTAGCTGCAGAAAATCCTCAGACCTACCCTAGAAGGCTAGAAACTTTGTAAATTGTGAAATTTGATTATGGAAATCCAAACGTCAGAGATTTCCATCAAACCGCCGATGGATACCTCCCTTTTAAACCTTACTTTTTCACATCTACAAACCCTAATCGTCGTCCTACATCGGTTGAATGAGAAAGAAAATCAAATCTTGGGTGAAGACGAGTTATTGATTAAGACAGTGGAGTGTCCAATATTTCAAGAGGACGACCTCGCTGAGAAATTTAAGGTTTGCAGTGGAAGTCTCAAAGGTAACATTTCATATTTTTGGTTTGATATTATTGCTGGTGCAAGTCAATATTATAGGTTATAGAACAATGTCTTTATGAAGAACATATATTTGCTACTGAAATCTGAGTTGTACATCCATATAAAATTTTAACACATTCGTTTCTCTTTTCCGCAAAGAAGTAGATAGTTGGAAACAATTTATTGGTCAATCTGGGTCCTTGCAAGTAATAATAAGACTTCCTTGAATTAGATACTAGAATAGGAGGTTTGCATGACCTAGATTAAAATTCATGAAGTTAATTTTGTCTTGATATAAATTGAGTGTTAAGCACTCTGTGGGGAAAAGTTATGTGATAGTAGAAGTCTTATCAGGTGTAATGGAGACGATGTGCCCAAAGAAGTCTGATAAAGGTTAGGGCCTTTACGATTAAACCAAACAAAAATGTAGTGCAAACCGTTCAACTACTACTGGTTGGTTATATTGTTAACCACCTTTTAAACTGCCATCCTTCTCCCATTACTACTATATATATGTAAGAAGGTAAATTTCACACAAGGACTTTTTTTTCTGAAGAAGAAAATGACAACTAGGATAGTTTCTAAATCATTGTAAGTGTTCGTAAAGGATAGTTTCTAAATCATCTGCCACATCTCAATTTTGTTTTTATAGCATACTGTTAAATATTGCCTTTCCATTTTTTTTTTACGTATGTTTCTTTTGTTGGCATTTCTATCCATCACCGGTTGTCTTCTTGAGTTTGTTAACTATGGACAATGAAATCCAGTTTTCCATGTAGACTGAATGGATTGAATATAGTACTATAACCACTGAAGTAATTGTTCCCCTAGAATTGGCAATTGAATTTGTCTACATATGGTTCTTTTGGTACATTGTCTGACAATGAATTATACACCTACTGCAACATTCTTGTTTTTTTTCCAGGTAATATAGTATTTTCATGTTTTATTGCACAATTCATTCACAATGCTCTCACCATCAAAACAATTGAATTTTGATTCCACAACACAACATTAAATTCAATAATGGTGTAACTAAGGAATTTATGATGAATTAGATCTCCAATTATATAAACATGTGTAATTGTGCGCATATCATTGTGTTGTCTGTTAGGTTTGGTTTACCAATAGTATCCTATCCGTATGAATTCCATTGTTTCACTATGTTTGTATTGTTTCAGTTTTAAATTCGTCATCATTTTAATAATCTGCCAAGTTCACTCAATGACTTTTGGATTGTGAGTTCATCATGATATGATGTAGGTTCATACCTAATGGCTGACAACAACGATGAGTCCAGACCCACGGTCCTCGCATTTGCCGATTTGTGGGATATGCTTCAAACTGCAAGGGGCGTGAACCATGATCGTTGTAATAATGAAACACTAACCCTGTCAATTGTCAAATATACTTATAAAATTGATTGATGGTTATTGTGGTCTGATTTTTGTTATATTCTTGTGTACACTTTAGGGCGAAGAATGGATATTGATGTGTATTCCACTTACATGCGGTCTATCAAGAACTGTGAGCGCAATTACTATAAGTACATGGACGACCAACACAAACTCATCGACCGGTTGCGTGCATTGGAGGAAAGCACTCCCGAGAACTGGGCCAATTATATGACATGGGAAAGGAAACTTCATCAGGTAGATGTTAAGCATGTAGTGTCATATACATAATATAGTCTTATATTTAAAAATAACGTACATATTTTGCAGATCCAAAGGGAATGGATGTGGAATGACCAATCGTTGGATGCTATGATTAACATTGCATTGCTCTTGAAGTCGTCATTGGAGTTTGCCTACCGTCCATGAAGTTTATAAGGGTCTTTGGGGAGGTTGCTTTGTTTTATGATTGTTGTTGATGAATCTGGTTTTGTAATGACAATTTGCTGCCTATGGATTTTAAGATTGTAGTTGTAATATTGTTAATATTAATTCTTGTTTGATTAACAAACAACCAATGCTAAGCCATTACCCGCCTGTTTTTCATTTATTTAATCAAGTCTTTTTGTTAATTCGTAAATTATCATGTTATCAATGTTGTTATCCATGTCATGTAATGTCTATACTTACAAAATTAATAAATAATTTCATTTAAATAATATATCAACACGTCATTTTTTATATGAGTTTATCTAATTCTAATTATGTTAAAATGTTTTGGAACCATTTGATCATATTGATCATACACTATAAACAAAATCAAATTAGAATTTAATAAACGACAACTTTACTTTAGAGGATATTTTTGTTTAGAAATATTGTACCTTATTCATAAGAACAAAATATATGTACTATATGCATCTAATAAATGGTTGTAGGTAATTTTATACAACTAAAGGTTCAGTTATTGCCAATGTGTGAAACGATTTAATAAAATTATTTGAAATAGAGCCATAATAAATTAAATCCTATTTTATTATTGTATTTTTGTATATATTAAATGCGTACATTCATTTTATAGCTTACATATGTGTAAAACAATTTAAATATAGTTCATATTCTACGTACTTTATTTTCTACAAAAAAATGTAAAGTCTTGTCCGCCAACTTCGTAAAGTGTAGAAATTTATTGTGGAAACTCAAAAGTCAAACAAGTCCATCATATCATCCCTTATATCTCCCCTTTAAGCACAATTCTCTTTTTAGTTCTCTACAAGTGCATCGATCTCAGCCCCGTCCTCCAAATCCAATACCACACCTTCAAATTCACTCCTCACAGCTACACCTTTATCTTTACAAACTCATATGGGTTTTCGCCCTCTCTTACTTTCAAAAGATCTTAAGGTACGTTATTAAGTAGGCGACTGGTATCAACATAACTTTCGATTTTACCCATTTTCTACTCCATTACTCTGTTCGGAGACTTTAAGTTTCTTTTTGCATATATCCATTTCTTCAGGACTGTACAATATCGGATTTAATTTCATATTTCAGGAAATTATGGGTTTGTGGTACTTTGATGTGTGATTACTAAATGTTTTAGAATTTGCGACATTCAAATTGTTTGATAAATGCCTATAAGGATATGAGAATAGAGACTACCTCAATGTGTTCATGGAATGTTGGTCTAAAGATGTTTATTTGGTTAATTAGGGTTTAGTTGTTTTACTTATATGATATTCTTATTAAATCATTTTCTTCTTACTGGAAAAAGGAAATTGGAATCACTTTTTTGTGTGTAAACCGTTTAACTATGGTTAGTTACATTGTTAACCACCTCTTAAATTGCCATCCTCCTCCTATTACTACCATATATATGGTTACATTGTGTAAACGTTTCACTGGCATTTCGTACCCATCACCGGTTGTCTTCTTAAGGTTGTTAACTATGGAGAATGAAATCCACTTATCTAATGCAGGACATCCAAGACAACTGAATAGCAATTCTTAACTATGGCATTTCGTATCCGTTGCGCTTCTGTTATTTTGTTGAATCAGTCTTTTGTTTTGTATCTGGCTATTATGTAAATCTAAACTCATTGCTTGTATTAGAAAATTTTCTTCTCTCTTCTCTGAAACTACAGGAATGACTATTATAAATATATAATGTAATTCCGGGTGTTGATTAATCCCTTCAAATCTTAATCATTTCACTATGACTAAGTGGATAAAAGACCGATTTACAACTTCAAATCTTAATCACCTTCTAACTCTAAAGCATTTGAACACAACTTTAGATACTATGGCATCCAACACAAGCGGTGGTTACAGACCCCAAAATACAGTGTGTCAAGAATTATGGGACCTACTTCAAACTGCCAAGAGGACAACCAGACCCAATGGTGGTATTCAGTCGTAATTTTCTTCATACATACTCACAATAAATTTAATTTCATACTTACTTCAAAACAACTAAAATTGTTACTAGAGCGGGCAATGAGCTTTTAAAGGGTTGTCGAATTTATGCGAAGTATACAAAAACAAGATCGGAAAATCACCGGACTGTTGGTAGAGAAAGAGAGGATCAACCAAAAAATAACTGAAGTCCTCAACCGTAACCCCCAAACACCGTATGAGATTTTCGCTAACCAAAATTAATAGCAAACGGTAATTCTCACTTCATGTTAATTTATCAATTTGTGCATATCATATTTAACTCCATGTTGTGTGCTTTACAGCTTCAAAATCAACTTCTTCAAATTGAGTTCTCACTTGAAGATACGGAAGATATGGCAATGGTTCTAAGATCTTCTATGCGTCGGGTCACTCGAGCATGAATCAAAACAGTTTTTAATGATAATCCTATGTTAACTTATGTTTGTTAGTGACATTTGGTTTGAATGTTTGTTAGTGACATTTTTAACATTGTTCAAGTGTTTCATTAAATAACTCGTGTTTTTATCTTTAACCATATATTACTCAATGCGATGTTGGATGATTTGCTTGATTATTACATCTACTTAATTATTATTCTTATATTTGTTAATTATACGGTTTTTATTTATTATATGAAGCACAACTTGCGGCATACACAACATGATTGACAAGGTTCGCAAAATGGGAAGATGAGCGGACACTGTTACTTTTTTTGGCAATTAACTTGCTTTAGTTATCATATTTTAGTTTAAAGATTATCACATTGCCTGAAGTTGACTGTTCACCTAACACATGTATACATGAGAGTTTGTAAAAAATTGCATTACTCCGCTATAAGAGATCTAATTCCCTATGGTTAGTAAATATTTGAAACCATATATTTCTTGCTCCATCTATTGATCTCCTTACACGCTTTGCATGTGAACTATTTGATTGAGTGTGGGTCTTTTTGCACACAACTCGTGATTTTATCAAAATTGTACCCTTTTGAATAATGCAAATGAGCTTGCTGCAAAAAAGAATGTCAAGGCCCTAACGAGCTTGCTTGTGTTGAGATTCTTTGAACTTCTACTCTTCTTTGGATGATTGTTTACTTTTACTCTAGCACATCATTCCTGACCTTTCTATTCTTCCCATTTCCATGTACAGATCGAGAAATTTATGACATGATATGAATTTATCAACGTTTTGATATCATATATGACTTCATTTTATGTGATTTGTAGCTTCAAAGAGAGCTTCTCTACAATGAGTTATCAACTGAGGATGTCGAATACATGGCAATGCTTGTAAGATCTTTCTTGAGTCGAGCCGCTCTCCCATGAATCATGACACCTCCTTTTGCTCATTATATGTTAACACCGTATCCGATTTGGTAATAGATATTGCTAAAATGTTTGTTTATGATATGTTTTAAATAATTCAAATACTAAATAAAATAATGTATGTTTTCATCTTTGTTATATGTTGCTCAATAGACTACTGGATTTCGTTGTTGAATAAAATCTTCACGAAATAATGACAACTCATATGCGCTTGCGCACGCGAACCCTACTAGTATGTAGGAAAAGTAAAAAAAAAATATTTTAAAGAGGAAAAGTAAAACAAAATTATTTTATGAGACGAGTCCTTGCAAGCTGGGCCGGCCCACATCAATATGTGCCTTAACTGCTCATTAATGCATAGCTTCACAAATTGTTATTCTTTAATTTTGTTGTGCAAACAAAGCAATCTCAATTAGTATTTTATCGTACCCACGAAAATACAAGAAAAGGATATTGTGATTCTCCCACGATGTATCTTATGTAATCATTAGGCTTTTTTTTCTTTTCTTTTTTTGATGAAAAAGACCAACTATATTAAATATTTACAACAGTTACAAGAGAGTTACAGAGCAGGGGCCTTTGAGCTTTGAGACAAAAGACAACCCTTGCCTTGTTCCCAAACAAGGGAAGGAACGAAGTGAATAAATACCCAGAACAAGCAAAAGAAGACCCTAAATAATAGCTTTTGAATCTAAGTCAGTAATTATACTAGATTTTACAGATTTACTCTCTATCACAGTCATTGGATCCAATAGACGGATCAAGAAAAGCTAATACCAGGCAAGCCAGATCCTTCACAGCCGAAAGATCTTCAGTACTTAGTTTTAAAAGCTTATTCCTAAGGAGTGCATAAGACCGAACAGACTGAAACAAGGACAAGACAGGCCATCGGAGCCAACGACCCACAAACAAGCAACAAGCTGTACAAAAAAGACACTAAAAGAAACAAAAATACTAGAACAGGCAAGACAAAAGAAACTAAAACAAGGGAAATCTGGGCAAAACATCCAAAACCAAAAGAACTCCGAAATTGAAATCGCCCAAGACCCAGTAGCGCTGGAGAAGAAGAACGGCGGCCAAATCAACAGAAACCCAAACTTGAGGTCATCACGACCGGCGGCAACAGGCGGCGCAGAGAGAAAATTGGAACCCCAAATCCGAACTCCACTGGCTTCGCGGCGAAGACGCATGAAGATGAAGAAGACGCCGATACCAAATTCTTCCCAGACTGCAAAATACGCACGAAACAGAGGCCAAGACAGAGGCGACCGGATTTGAATCTGGCTCTGCATGCAGAGGATTGGCAGTGGCGACCGGAGCAAATCCACCAAGCAGGAGCGGCGGCGGACCTCGGCGACCGAGAGCAGGAAAAGTGGAGGCGGCGCAGAGGGAAACCTGTACAAAAAGGAAGAGGGATGGCGGAGAAGCAGAAAGGCAAGAGAGCGGAGGAGGGGAAGAACGGTGAAAGAGCGGTGGTGGCGAGGTGGGAGAGCGGTGGAGGCGGCGAGGAACAGCGAGGATCTACGAGCCTGTACAGAGGAGCAGAAAGGCTAGAGAGCAGTGGCGGTGGAACAGCGGTAGAGGCGCGGTGGAAAAGCGGTCGAAGGGAGGCGGCGAAGAACTGCAGCCTAGCACAAGGCTAGATAAGCCTCCGCAGAGGGGGGAAGGAAGAGGGAAACTCCTGAATGTAATCATTAGGTTGAATACACACTAGTTGAGTACCCCTACCAATTAGGCACGTTAATGGTTCTATTAAATATAAATATTGTCCGTAAATTATATAACTATTAGAATATATGTTGCACGAACTTGTTTACGAAGGTTAATATCAAGTTGTAAAATGATAAGTTTAGATATCAAAAATATGAAAATTAATAGTAAAAAAAAAAACCAACACATTAAACCATAATGCTACTCAGACTGCACAAATAGCATTAAAAAAAACAAGAAGAACAAGACTGTAGGATTGTACGTGTTAGAAATCAAAGGGAAGTGAGAGTTCAGTTTCTTAGCAGCGGAATATGTAATAACACATAATCAAGACAAGTTTCTTAGAGTGGGAACCTTTGATAACCAACTAGTTATCCAGGATAAAACTCACAACCTCTCTTTCAAGAGGATTTCAAAATCTACTTCTTTTATTAAGCTTCGATTACAATCAACTAGAATAGAATACACAGATTAAGACTTAAGACACACTTAAGACTCTCTACCTAGTTTGACATAATCAAGCACAAAAAGCAAGTGACTTACACAGTTCTTCTCACAAGAACAAGCTCTGTTTTCTTCACCTTCAACAATGAGTGAATGCGTGAATAGTTGAGAGAGTTTGATTACTTTATTTATACATAACAACCGTATAGAATCAAGATCTACAGCTGGTTGATATGCACAAATAAAATAACCAAAAAGAAATCGGAAAAGATAATCTTTGTTACCAAATATTATCTTTAATGATTTTACACTTTTGTTTCCATAAAAGATATACAAAGAATCTCTAAAGATATATGGAAACAAGGATATTCTAATCTTCTCTCTCCAAGATAAGATCTGCCCTAAAACTATCAGCTGCCGCTTCTTCAAATCTCTTTCCAGTTAAGCGCGGCTTCGGCATTCTTCAGTTCCTATGCCAGTTCCCAAATCTGGCATCTTGGTCTATGTCTTTCATTTCCGTTTGTTGAGATCCTTGTTCATCTACACAGATGAAAATATTAATAGCAAAGTGTTTGTCATCGTCAAAACTAGAAAAACTGAAGGAGTGAACTTTCAAGGGAACTGGAGTTCCTGAAAGTTCAGATCCTAACAAAGACCAAATAAGAGAAGATGCAAAAGATTGAGATGGAAAAAAACACCAGATAAGTTTATAAAATAAATTTGGAGGGACCCACAAAACCAAATGGAGACTCAACCTTTGGAATGATATTTAGATATGATAAAGGGGAACAACTACTAATCGATGCTGCTCAATGTGGTAAATCTACAACGCTTAAAAATGAGGTTGTTGCGCTTCATAATGCCACAATAAAGGCAAAATAAATGAAATTTGAATACATTGAAAATGATAGTGATAATATTATAATCGTGAACATCCTAAATCATATCTTGCACTGTTCATGGGAAATCAAGATCATAATCTCTTATATCCTATTTCTGCTACAATCTTTTGTACAGTGTGGATTTTCATATCTTTCGTGAAATTAATGCAATGGCTGACCTTATTGCAAAACTTTGTCACCCTCTTTCACTGAAAGATATCAGTACAAATTCAAAACTTATGATTTTCATCTAAAAGAATATCATAGGCTGATTTTCAAGTAAATCTTCAATATCAGTTTAATTTTTACCTAATAAAAAAAGTATTTTATCATATAATAAGCACTATGTCCTGTACGGTTTGAGTGGAAACTATACACATAGAAAAACTATAAAATCAATACAAATAGAAAATTTGAAGACATTATGCATATGTTAATTACTTCAGGTAATAGAATGCTATGATATGTTCAGGCTTAAAAAAATCCCTTCAGGTTTACGGTTTACTTTGTTAGAACTTAGAACGCTTCGTAAGCTAAAGATTTTTTTTTTTTTTAGGTTTATAGGAGATATTAGATCATTATAACGAGATATTTAAACTCGTGATTTTGTGATCACATGAACTCATGTTTATTTGTCGGTGAGAACAGGGCCGTCCAATGTATTTTGGAAGCCTTGTGCGACAATATATCACTCCATATCTCATGATAAAAGTTGATATCGAAATCATTAAAACGAAGGAGTGTAAATTAGAAGTTTGGATCCGGTGCGAGAAATTATCAGCGTGAGAATATGCGATTAAGCATATACAGGCAAAAACATATACATATACAAGTACAAATTGTGCATATTCTAAAAGTGTATAAGTTTTTACATATATGTGCATGAGTTTTCACTTAACAAACGTACACACATACAATTAAAAACATATGCACATACAAACACAAACTTAGGCACATTCTAAAGAACATAAGTTTTAGTCTCTATGTGAATGAGTTTCACTTAACAAAGTCACGCATATATAGGAAAATATCTATACACATAAAGACATAAACTTGCACATATGTCCATTTACACATTTTCATTTTAATAATTTTTCGCATCTAACACTTTTTCATAAATTAATATCCTTTTCATATAAAAGAAAAAATACTTTAATCATTAATTATGTTTAATTCTTAACAAATTGTTATATGAAAGATATTTTGACAATCATGTAATAGTGTAAATAGTGTAGTAAGTTAGAAAAAACATACTTATCCAATTGGCTATTTTGCAAGGGTATACCACATTGTGAATGAAATTTGCAAAGTTATACTTATATTTTTGGATATAACTGTAATAACATAAAGTGACTTTATTTGATTTTATTTTGCTTTTATATTTTAGGTAGAAAATGCATTATCAGAATTTGTAAATCGAAATTTAAAAGGAAAAGAAAAGAAGTTGAAAAGTTAAAAAGATGGCAACAGGCTTGATTGTACTGTGTGTCAGAATTTAAAATTATATATGGAGAGAAGCTGTGATTAAGCCGGATGGAGATTAAGCTTAAGCTTAATGTTAAACCAAGTGAATTTCAGCCATAAAAAACGTTGATGTGTAGCTGTCAAATCACTGCATATTTTCCGCCAAAACTAAGCTAGCTTAGTTAATCGTCTCTTTCCCACCAAAAATTACATTAGGCTTCTTCATCTTACCAGGTTATTGCCACTGTTAAACCAAGCTTCCTTTATTTATGTCCTCTGCTTCATACCTGCCATCCGAGTTATTGCCACTGTTAAACCAAGCTTCCTTTATTGCCACTGTTAATATTCTCATTTTCTATGGGTAAGTTTTCATATTAGATTCACACGTGCTCTGTTTTATTTGTGTTTATTTTTGTTTGTTTCTTTAATTAACTTTTCTTATTTTTTGCTTCTTCAGGAAGATCAACTCCAACGTATATGGTTTCTCTAATCAGTGGAGGAAAGTGGAGGTGCGAGAATGAGATTTGGATTTATGAAGGAACAAAAAAGGCGAAGGGGATGATGGTTAGTGAGAAAATCGATTATGAATCACTGAAGATCAAGATTGCAGAAAAACTGGAAATTGATCTTACCAGGTTCGACTTGAAGATGAGTTACATGTCTTTACAAAATCCGCACTTTCCTCCCTTTGATATTTGCGATAAGGATGATGTAGAAGCATACATATTTTTGAACATGACAAATTGTAAAGACAGAGTTTGGCCAATTGCTTTGCATTCCATTGTGCAACCAAAATCTGGAGTTTCAAAAGAAAAACCTAAATTAGTTCCAAAAGAAGAAGAAGAGATGATCGATGTTCCATTAAGTGCACCTCAACCTGTATCCCAGCCTGGAAATGATGGTGCATCTTTTACTCCTATACTAAGCCAAAAAAGAAAGTCGGACCAGATGTTGAGCGACATATTAGATGCTGATCTTTTAGAAGATGAAATAGGAGTGGAGGGGATGCATGTCCGGATGTCTGTGAAGGGTGGAGAGAAACAGAATGTTGACACTGTTACAAAGTGGTTTTGTAAGAAAGCCAAGACAGTTGAGGTTGTGTCACTAAGCAGTGACGATGAAGAGGAGGATGTTGTTATTTCTGCAACCAAGCATAAAGGTTGTGACCTTGTCAACCTTTCCGAGGAAGAAGAGGAATACATTGAAAATGTTGACAACGTTGAGGAGGTTGATATTGGGAAGCCTGAATATCTGGATGCTATTGATGAAGCCAAAGAGAGATATTACCGTTCTGAAGTCCCTACTGACTTTCAAAATTTGGTGGATGTAGAAGAAGTGGAGGACAAGTCGAAGTCCAAGACAATCAAGTGTGGAGATATGTTTCAAACCAAGAAGGAGCTTCAGCATTCGTTAGCCGCATATGCTATGGACAATTGTGTAGAAATGCTTGTGAAGAGGTCTGATAAGACTTGTTATGTGGTGGAGTGTAAAAACAGAGAATGTTCATTTGGTTTTCGTGCTTCAGTGAAGATAGGTACTAGTGCGTTTATTGTCCGAAGGTTTGCTACAAACCATACATGTGGGATGCTGTTCAGGCACGATCACAACAGGCATGCCACTGCCTCCGTAATTTCACAGAGTATTCTTGATAGGTATATATTATTTTTATTGAAGATTTTAATTTCAATTCAGACAGTTTTATGCAAAATGTCTAAAGACTATCTATTGGTGTTGGTGTAACAGGTTTAGAGGTCGCAAGGATGCACCAAGGGCAAGAGAGATACAAGCTGTCATGAAAGGCCTGGGAGTCGATGCCAGTTATCACAAAGCCAATAGAGCAAGAGTGCTAGCAGAGGACATTATTCGAGGGACTGCCGAGGAAGGTTACAGTCAACTTCACTCATGGCTACATATGTTGAAAGAGGTCAATCCTGGCACGCAAACAACTATAATAACAGATTCTTAAAACCGTTTTAAGTACTGCTTCTGGGCCTTGGGTGCTTCCATCAGGGTTGTTCCCCGTTTGAGAAAGGTAACTTTATGTTTCTCCAACTTTATTGTTTGTCTTGATTATATAATATTACCTGGAGGGTAAACTGCAATTGGGTGACCGGTTTTATATGAAAATTAGGTGATTTGTGTTGATGGAGCACACTTAGGAGGGAGATTCAATGGACAACTTCTTCTAGCTACTGCCCAAGATGGAAACAGACAAATCTACCCCCTGACCTTTGCTGTAGTAGACAGTGAGAATAAGGATTCTTGGTCCTTCTTCTTTAAGGAGTTGAAGAAAGCTGTTGTACCCGATAGCGTGGATGTGGTTTTTGTCTCTGATCGTCATTTGAGTATAAAAGCTGCTCTGAAAACACAATACACTCTTGCTAGCCATGGATATTGCATTTATCATATGCTACAAAACTTCAAGCTGAAGTGCCGTTAGGGAGGCTTGCAAGACCAGTGGTTCAAGGTTGCAAAGGCGTACACGGTAGAAGAATATAGGACCGAGCTTGAGATCCTAAGAAACAGGGCTCCGGCTGTGGTAAAAGATACTCTGAAAGTGCCCCTTAATCAGTGGTCAAGGGCATATTTTTCAACTGACAGGTTCAACATCATGACTACAAACAATGCAGAATGTCTGAACAATGTGTTTAAAGAGGAGCGTATGTGGCCTATTGTACCATTGTTTGATGTTATCTTGTATACCTTTGCCACCTGGTTCTGTGAAAGGAGGGAGTCGGCTGCTACGTGGGCTGAGGTAAGTACCAGGTCTGTGACCAAAACCATGGATCAAAGGTATACGGCTTCTGTGACAATGAGTGTCCATAGGCTAAGTGATATTGAAGCAGAGGTGACAGATGGAAGGAATAAGTACGAAGTGAATATTCGCCGACTAACTTGCCAATGCAATGTCTTTCATAAAGATCGAATTCCATGCACACATGCTATGGCAGTAGCAAAGGATATGGGTGTTGATGTTACTACTCTGGTTACTCACTTCTATAGCAACAACAGTTTGAAAGAAATTTACAAGGAAACCATCCATATGGTCCCCCCACGCAAGCAATGGGATGTTCCATTGTCCGTATCGCAAATCGCATGTTTGCCACCACCATGGAAAAGGGGCGCTGGTAGACCAAGGCAGAATAGATACAAGGCTAGGTGGGAGAGACCCTACAAACGTGTGTCCAATAGATGTGCAAGATGTGGGCTGACTGGTCATACTTACCAGAGGTGCTATCGGGCTGCAAGAGGAGGATCAAGGGTAAGACCATAGTGTGCTATCTTTCATAGTGTGCTATCTTTTATATTCCAGTTATGAACAATGCTATTTTTTTTGGTATGGTTTTGGTAAGCTTAATATGACCAATAAGAGATCTCAAACTCTTAAATGATCTCTTATAAGTCATATTACTTTACTTTTGTGTCTGTTACTTATTCCAGTGATGAACCATGGGATGATTTATGCTTCTTAGTTAATGTAATACTATCTCGCCACCTTTGAATGTAAAACCTGTCACTTATCTACCTTTCCCATAAAATTGCCACAATTTCCAAAACCCGGTTTTGGTAAGCTTACACTTTCCCATAAAATCCTACAGCTTAAATAGTTCTAGACATAGATAGCTTACAAGACTCTTAACAACCGAGAGCTTACAACAGGCTAAGTGAAATAGACTTTAATTACACAAGCCATTACCACAAAAAAACAAGTAACCTTCAGCACACGTTCAACATAGTTTGACGCCTTAACTCGACACTCTTCTTCATGACCGATAACACTCTTTGCACCACCTTTAAGCCTTATCACTTCCTGCTGTAGCATTCCAAGCTCTGCCTCATATGCTGAAATTATACTCTCTTTCACATCCAATGCATCTTTCACCTGGATTATCTCATCTCTTAGCATAGGAATAAGTTCTGTTGCAATAGGACAAAGTGGAGGGTCATACCATTCCTAAAATCCACAACCTCCAACCTGCATTCAATCCAAAATACATGAAAACTGGATTCGTATCATAAAGTATTCAAAACACTTTTAAAACAAAATATTATGAATATTACAAAATCAATATATTGATAGAGTATGTGGACAAAATTTACAATTTTTTTAAAAACCGGTCACCCTTACCAAATTACCCCACCACTTAGTTGGTTCAATTAAGCTCTCCATGAAATCATTGTCAATGTATATTTTGCTAACTCCGCAGAATTCTATAGGTTTGCAACATAAAGGACAATATAAGTACATAAACTTCATTGGATGAGAGAGATATAAGTTGGATATACATACCTTTCATCCTTGTACCACTCTATTACAGGAGTCATTTCCTTCACAGCTGGATTTTTTGTGATCCTTTTCCAAAAACTCTTACCCCTCACTTCCTTCTTCTTGTCCTTGTCCTTCTCATTGTCCTTGGCCTTTTGGTTGTTTTGTTTCTTAGATCTATAAGGGGAGAGGACTGAAGCAGATGGCTTCACACTACGCTTGGGGAGGTACCTTGACTTCTTTGGGGACTTCTTTGGAGATAGACCCACAGCCTTCTTCCTATTGCCGAAAACAACTTGGCCTTTGGCAAACTCTTGTTTCACATTCACAACCTCCTCAATACCCTCCTTCTCAACCTCTTCCTTACCAGCCTCTTCCTTCTCATCCTTGTCAATGTCAACCTTACCAACCTCTTCCTTCTCATCTCCTTCCTTCCCAACCTCTTCCTTCTTTCCCGACCTCCTTCTCTCTAACTTCCTTCTCAATAAATGAACGGCTACTGCCCTAGAAACCTGGACTTCTGCTTCCTGGCTTTCCTGCTCTTCCCTTGGGGCATCTTCTACATCATCTGTGATAGTACTATCAACATTCGGTATCAACTCATCTTGCTCCCTAGGGGCATCAACATCATCATCAGGCATTCCATCCTTATCAGTTAGCTTCTCACTAATGTCAGCTACAACATCCATTACTATATCTCCAGTTCTTCTACCAACACCAACTAATATATAATTTTCCTCCAATTCCTGAAGTTACATTTACCACAAAAATATATATTACTTCAAAATAATGTGCATATTCCAATTTTTAAAACCTACAACACATTTCTCAAAATTTATAACTTGTCATGCTTCATTAATACACTCGACATGTACTTATGGCATACCTTATATACTTGTATGGCCAAACCAGAATTGTCTTGTATGGCCACATTTTCATCATTGTCTCTAGGGTTGTCATCTAGGTTCACATCATTATCCTTTGAATTTTTTTCAAATGCCTCACTAACAAATTCTTGATTATTCTCAATAATGGGCTCAATGTTTCCTCCTTCTGTTTCATTTCCCTACAATGATAGAGAATTTTTAGTGTTATCTATCTAATTTAAGTTTCTTCAACTCCATATCCTGCCACACTTCCTTAAAATATCTATAAAAGTAGAAATCTTAAAATAATTGGAATGTCATACCTTAGTATCAACATCCATCAAATTATGATTTTTTTCACCTACATCATCTCCACGATCATCATTTCCTCCAAAAACTTCCTCATATACTTGTATGGCCAAACCAGAATTGTCTTGTATGGCCACATTTTCATCACTGTCTCTAGGGTTGTCATCTAGGTTCACATCATTATCCTTTGAATTTTGTTCAAATGCCTCACTAACAAATTCTTGATTATTCTCAATAATGGGCTCACTGCTTCCTTCTTCTGTTTCATTTCCCTGCAATGATAGAGAATTTTTAGTGTTATCTATCTAATTTAAGTTTCTTCAACTCCATATCCTGCCATACTTCTTTAAAATATCTATGAAAGTAGAAATCTTAAAATAATTGGAATGTCATACCTTAGTATCAACATCCATCAAATTATGATCTCCACTAACAGCCTTGTCACTACCAGCCTTTTCATCATCCTCATCCACACTAACAGCCTTGTCACTACCAGCCTTTTCATCCTCACTAACAGCCTTTTCATCATTCTCATCCTCACTAACAGCCTTTTCACTACCAGCTTTTTCATCCTCACTAACAGCCTTTTCATCATCCTCACTTTTTTCATTGTCACTACCTTCACTATCACTTGCTTCAGTCTCAGAACCTTCTGAATCATCTATATAATCATCAACTCCATCAAACTCTTCACTATCACTATCACTTGCTTGAGCCTCAGACTTCTTAACCATTCTTTTCTTCCTCTTAGGAACCTTTTCAAAAACTTGGACATTGTTCCTCTCCAACCTGTCAATCCTCTCACATAGACTGTGTTCCATCTTAGCAATCTTGTTACACAACTGATTAATGATATCCATCATCTGCCTTGCATTTGCATCACCACTAACTTCTCCTTTGAAAGCCTCTTTCCCCTTGTTAGGCTCTTTCAGTTTGGCATTTGCCTTTCCCATAGCCATAGCCTCAGATACTATTTTGTCAAAGAAAGGGTCCTTGACTTCATCATGGAATCTGCAGGCACTTAACAAACTCTTCTCAGATTCATCAGGTATGAGAATAGGCAGGACCTTCAGCTTTGGATCAGCAAAACACAACTGAAGCAGTCCATGTTCAGGACATTGCTCTGAGTACCAACGAAGACCTCGGGATATAGCTGTCTCATTTATCTTGGAAGCATACTGGACTTCAAAGCTTTGGACACATTCCCATATCCAAACCTACATAGACACGACTTTTTCATTATTCAAACTTGTATGAACTTTAACATTTCAAATCCAGACACCCTTCACTAGGTAACTAGTCAAGCATATTAAAACTTGTATGAACTTTAACAATTCAAACAAATGTTTGCATGATTTCAGGACAAATTCCATATAACAATTCAATTCTTTGATTTAAAAGTGATCCAACAGTTTCTCAAACTTCAAATATTTACTTTATAGGTATCACTTCAAGTTTAAACACTTAAATCCCACCACCCAACACTATCAAACTTGTCAGGGATATATAGGCAAATGCAATTACTAATTTAATATACCTGAAATACAACTGGCATTCCTTGAATGGTATAGGGAATCCTTGCATCTTCAGAGAGTAGCAAAGCTTTATCAATAGTAAGCATTCTTCTGGCCAGAGATTTTGTCAAAGACCTGTGCAACTCTTCATATGCAACTCTTCCCCAAGGATAATCCCAAAACTTGTCCATGTTATCCAACAGCTTCACATGTTCAGCTTTAACTAGTCTCTTCTTATCTCCTCCAAGAAAAATACCTTCAACTATCAAAAGCAATGCCATCTTCAACTTGTAATTATCTAGCAGTCTATAATCCCTGAACCTCTCGTACAAGTCTTGCACTGAGGTTTTAGGACCAGCAGGACCACCAAAGAACTTCTCCATCACTTGTACATCTTTCTTTTTCTTCTTCCCAACTGATTCTGGTGGCATTTGACCACAATTTAAACCAGTTATCAATGCAAACTCCTTCATTGAAAACCTTAACACTTTACCACCTATCTCGTACCAGGTCTCCCACTTCTTTTTTGATTTTATTTGCTTAAAAAGAACAGTATGTACAGTTTGGAAAGAAAATGTAACCTGACGCAGCATTTTCATTACATTTCCAAAAGGGCTTGCAATTATCCTTCTCCAATCTGCCCAGTCAATTTGTTTTCAATATCACGCACGTATGAAAACCTACAGTTGATATTGATTCTTCCATATAAAGGGTCGCCTTTGTAGAACGCGTACTTAATCTACAATTGAATAACAGAACTTGCATAAGTTACGGACACAACGGTGTCGGGATATCAATAAACCCTAGATTGACAAATTGAAAAGGTCAACATTTCTGAGAGTTTTTTTTTACTTACATCTTCCTTGAAAGCTAAAGGCTTCATGCTTTTCCACCTTTTCAGAAGAGCGACAACTTCCTTTTTCTTCACAGAATAACCGCTCTCTGATTTAGCCTTCTTCTTCTTTGTAGCTTTGGGTTTTGCAGATGGAGGGGTTTTCTTCACCGCATATTTTCCCTTCCTCTTACCACCTTGTTCTTCTTCATCCACCTCTCTTTTTCTTTTCTTCTGCGGTGTCGCATCATTCGAAGATCTGGTAACAACCATTCTCTTTTCTTTCTTTGTTTGGGCTTCAGGGAGGTTAGCAGAGGTTGACGACGATTACAGAGCTCGCCGGAATTCGATTTCGGTGTCCGGTGAAGAAGAGGAATTTTGGGGGGGTTGAAAATGGGTTGATGTTCTGATGTTAAATGGGTGAAAATTTGATGTTAAATGGCTTCAAATTAATGGGTTGAAAATGGGTTTACAATATTGAAATTTTGGTTTACCTGTTAGCACTAAATACGGTTGAAATTTTGGTTAATTTAGTTAAGCATCAGATTTGGCAATTAATTTGGTTAATTTTACAATTAATGGGTTCAAGTTGAAATTGGTTGAAACAATTTCCAATGGTAACCTGTTAACGGTCACATCATGACAAATCACACTCATTTTTTTTTTTTCTTTCATTCCGAAATACAATAAAATAAACATTACAATTTTGCAAAGAAAAGGTAATTGTAAATCCGAATTTATCTTTTCATTTTTGTATCCAAAATATGTGTTTTACCACTTTTGCCCTTATTTGGGTAGAAAATAGGATATTCTTGTCATATCCTATAAAACAATACCCACTTTGCAAAATATGCCACCAAAGTGGTATATTCGATTACAATTTTTCTATCCAATTATATGTCTCAAAGCATGTTCTTTCAGTTCTAAAAGTAAAAATGAATAATAAAAGATCTAATGCCAGGCCACGAGGCAATGGGAAAATTTTGAGGAATGAAAATGATTACTGAATTTGGAGTAAAGGCTAGTTAGACGAATAAGGATCAAGGAAGGAATTTTAAAAAATAGAAAAGGCAGGAAATGAGGTAGGGAGAGGGCCCGAATGCTTCGGGTACTAGGGGTGGGCATAAAAAACTGAAACCGAAAAACCCAGCAAAAAAATCAAAAATCTGATCAATTTTTTGGTTAACCTTACTGAAGAAAAATTGATTTCCGATTTCGGTTAACCGACCGAACTAAGTTTCGGTTATTTGGTATGGTAATTGTTAGTGTTTTTTTGGTCTCGGTTAACCGACTAACTGATATTATAAAAAAATATGTTTAGAATTATAACAAGATAACTAATGTGACATACTAGTAGTGGACACATTCTAAAATGAAATGGGTGTTTTGTCTTGGTTCGAATCTCTCTAGACGTGACCACCCATTTCCCTTTTAGTTATGTATAAATGATATAGTGATTGTGACACATAGGCACGAGACAATGAAATAGAAGATGATTTAGAGTACTAATTAATATTGAAAGAGGATCAAGTAATTATATTAAGTGGAAGGGACAAAACTCATGACAATACACTAGTGATTGATTTCATATTCAAAGGGCTTAGTTTTTCACCCATTTCTTTTACTTATTTTTTAGCATATATAATATATATCAGTAGAATATATAATATAATAGATATACTTAGATTTAAAAATTGAGGAATACGACCAAAAACACAGTTTATCAACACAAAATATTGGAATTGAGGGAGATTTAGGCTAGGCTACTAATTAATATTGAACGGAGATTAAAATAATTTGATGTTATATTGTTAATCTTGTTTTAGTTATGTAGATGCCAAACACCAATCTAGTGGAGATAACTCATATAAGAGATAAAAGTAAGGAAGATGGTGTTGAAAGGATCAGTGAGTTGAACAAGTTTATTCGTCCTTCGACTTTAGTATTATATTATTTTGTTTCGTGTCAAAATTATGGGATGGTAAACTAAATAACTCGATTTTCATTTTATGATTGACGTTTTTTATTTTACTTTTATGTGTTGTGCAAGCAATATTAAGAAAGTTGAAGAAATAACTAATAATAGTAAACTTCATTAGAGCACTAAAATACCTTCATTTTTTAACATTACGTTTTTTTGGTAAACCGAATAACCGTATCGAAACCGATGGTTAACCGGGGTTAGTGGTATGATGAATACACTAACCGAAATCTCGGTTAACCGCCCATGCCCTGGGAACAAGAGGAATTAATTAGAATGAGTTATGAGGGAAGTAAGAAAATTGGGGATCGGACCACTAACCGCAAGAGTCGAACAGGGAACGTGGTAGAATTGTCTTGAAACTCTACCGTCTGAGCAACAACGTTCTTCTCTTCTAATTCAGCTAAAATAAAATATATTGGGTCCCTAGATTTTGAAAGCCCTGTTACATCGCCTATTTTACACATGTTTATGGTCGGACCTGGGTGAGAAGATTTAACTATGTAAGCTAATGTTCTAACCTTATTATTTGGTGCACACGTAAAAGATTAGTAGAGGATTTTTCAAGAAAAAACAAAAGAATACTATGAGGTGTTCATAAAAAAAAAAAGTAATATGAGCATTATTGTATTTGTCCCAACTAACTCGTAAAGGCAATCCATCCAAGTCCCACAATATAACATAGCATAACTGGTCTGTACATATATATATAATTTCTGCTGTATAATTGCTCCTTCTGTTGGTGAAGTCATAATAATGCTTTTCGGCAGTTGCCATGTTTCAAGACCTAAAAAATGAGAAAGGACAAAAGCCGATGAGCCCATTAGGACATTGGACAAGTGGGTCACTTGCCCCCCCCTTTTTTTTTTTTTTTTTTCTATTCTGAATTGTGACTTAATAATCTACCAAAGGTCGTAGTTAGATTAGTCACCCATTGGTGAGCCAGTTTTAGAGTATTATGGATTCAATTAGCATACACACTTGCATATTATAAGTATTTTACTGTATAACTTAATGCTTAATTAACATGATTAAACACTAAGGGTGTGTTTTAACCAATTTTATACTCTAAATGTTTAAACAAACTGGTTTATTAAGTTTTCATTACTTGCCTTTGACAGATAAACCCTATCTATCATCAATCACCATACTTTGATTATGACACAGCAAAACTCCAAGATCTAGCACAACCGAAATTCTTTCGACATACAAGCATAAGCCCATCTTGGGCTCGAACCCATAACCTATTATGATCATGATGCGTTGACACTAGAACAATTGGCGCCTATAACAAGGTACAAGCTGCACACATATTCATAGACTTGTGTATGCATAACAATAACATCATGTTTATGTATGTTGCGCTACTCCTGTCAGTTAAGGTGTCTAGAGCCTGATAAGCACACTTCAATTTTTTTTTTTTTTTTGGGTACACTTCCTCTTTCCTATTTTACATATGTCAGAAAGAAACCAGATTACACTAGCTAAAAGACAACTTACTCTGATTATCTATAGGAAACGAGTGCTCCGGGAAGAGCTTCCATCTCCAGCCGAAGATCATGGGTCAAGCTACCAGATTCAGGGTCTACTATAGTTTCTGCCATCTTCAGCTCGTCCAAGGTTCTCTTAGTGTACACGCTGAATGCAACTATGGTTACTATGGCAACAATGAAGGAGATGATGTTGTATACGATTTCCACCCAAGTGAGATGACGGTTATTGTACTTTACATCAGCGTATGTCCTTATCAACCGGCCACTGCAAACGAAGAACACGAAGCATGAATCAAATTCGCAGGCTAGGAGCAGAAATGTCAAACATAATGTTTGTGATCTAGAATAGAGTTAATGCTGTGCAATGGATTCAAAGCACTGACCTGTAGATGTACAGAAAAGCTTCGGGTACCATTCCAGCAATTGATCCCCATAAATACGGCAAAAATCTCATGTTAGTGACCACTATTGCATAGTTAAAGATTGTATAAGGAAACGGTGAAACCCTAAACAGTGCAACAACACGAAACTGATGGAACCAAGTCCCTTCTGCGGCCAGCCTAAGCATAGCAGCTTTCTGGGGCCATTTCTTCAGCCATTGCTGTAAGAACAGTAAAAAGAGAAGAAACCCGCCCCATGAGAATACAGTTGATAAGAAGTTGAAAAGACAGAAATGTAAATCAATAACAACTGCCTCCAGTTGAGTGAGCAATCTTACGTGAATTCGATCACGAAATAGCAGCCCAATTGAAAAGGGAAGTACCATTCCTATGGTTGTTCCAACCATTATTATTATGAAACCAAGGCCATAACCAAAAATCATCCCAGCGAGCCACATGGAAGGACCAGAGGGAATTAGAAGTACAGGGAACAATGCGAGTGATGCTACAAGAACAACGGCAAGAAGTGGACGACCAAATGCAGTGGCTTCCCATTGCATCATTGGCAGGAGAACCTGCAGCATATAATGCAGCACTACCATCAAATTTGTGACTGTGATGCACTAAAATAACATGTTTATATGATATCACCATGAAATAATTTTATTTTCTCACTCAAAGTAGTCCCTTGAGAGGATATCATAATACCATATTATTTCTTTTTGTGTGCAAAGATGAATGACTCTAGAGAAGGTTATGATGCATGAAAATATTCAAAAAAACAAACAGGATCTTGTTTGCAAATGACTAGATACTAAAACTAATGACATTCAATCACTTTTAGTTTGACAGCATTACCAATGAGCATGGATTCTTGTGCAACTTTTGGTAACTTAGATTTATTCCTCATATTCACAGCTCATAGCAATCAAACACAAAATTAAGGTACAAAAGCATGTCTTGGAAATCAAAGTCAGCGCTAGCTTGCTCGTGTCTTTCTTAAGTATTAAATGAGAAAGGATAGCAGAATATAAAGAAGGTAATTGTGAACAAAGTATATGGTGAACTTACCCTCCTAGTCATGTCTAAAAGACCTACTTAAATAAGGAAAGAATTACGGACTTGCTTTCAATTGAAAGCAGTTTAACAAAGATGAGATATACGTAAATGCAGTTATACCTTTTCAAAAATAAACGGCACTCCCCATCTTACAAATATAAGAAGAATTAGCCCAGCAATGCAGCAGCCTATCAAAGCTTTTATCCACCAGAGCAGATATCTTAACCTTGAGACATCCTGAGATTGCACAGCATCAGCTGGAGGTAACTTGGTCAAATTCAATGTAACAAGCCCCACATATTCACTGTTCTCTCGGACAGATGGAGCAGGAACTAAATCATGCTTGGTGAAATCATCAAGGGATTCAGGCATCTCTACGAGTTCTCAAAAGCTGAAAATGAGCATAGACTCATAAGCAACAAGATTGATGAAAAAAATATAAGGAAAGCACAAGTATTTAATAGAGCCACCAGGAAACTATCAACATCAAGAATTTCTAGGCTATAATACTGCATGAATACAAAAACTACGTATAGGAAGAAAAAGCACAGAATCCAAGGATCTCCCCTGATTTACAGAAAAGTAGATACAGGGTAATTGTATGAGACACATGCTAAGACGTGTTAAGTGTGTCCAAAGTTCAAGTCTATACTCCTATTTTATAATTTTTATGATGTTCCAAACCGGCCATGCACTCAGCTATGATGCATCCCATACTGCAGAGTCGATTCAACCAACCTTCCAATAATGTCGATCCTTCATAGTTACAACAATTAAGTCGTAATAAACTGAAGACTAAAAACAAGGGATACTAATACATTCACAAAGAACAACAAAGGGTTAACACCTTATTGAGTTGACACAGTAACACCAACTTAATTTGCAAATTAAACATAATTCGAGCACAACATGGCAAAATGTTGCTTTGTACTCTCTTGTCCCAACCTCACCTACCTGATGTTTAAAAGAAGACGCAGTGCATGATAAGATACCCCACCTGAACGCCATCCTCTCACATTAAGTCTCTTAATGATCCTTTAACATGTGACGAACTACCAATCCACTTGAGAAGATATGAAATCTCCTCTCAAAATAACTTTCAATCAATATGACCTTGGAAGGCAATATTTAAAATTCGATGCAGTATCTAACAGCCAAGCAAAACCTTTGAAAATAGTTTAGCCTTGAACATAAAGGCAAGTCCTACTTCTCTGCAAATTACCAGCTTTATGGTAATTGGCTTCCCAGGCAAAACCCTACCCCATTTTCTTCTGCAATCTACAACTTCTGTCCTTGTTGGGATTTTATCATTTGGCATCATGTTCCCTAAAATTACAAAACTGAAGCGAAATTGCATCCGTCACTTGATTTCTCCAGCAAAAAAAAAAAGACTCGACGAAAACACATGGAAAGAAAAATCTAACTCGTGTCTTCTTAAATATACTACAAGGCTTGGAATTGTTTTTTTTTTTTAAAAAAAACGACAGAACATGGCCACCATTAATGATCCCGATTTCAATTAAATTAATCCCATCCGATTACCTCCGCCCAACAAATTGGGGAAAATAAAGAAAGAAACTGACCTAAACAGATAATAAGACATAGATGATCAAGAAAAAAACCAGCTTCTTTTCACCAAAAAAGAAAAAAACCAGCTTCAGCAAAAGAGTTGGCAGAATTTATTCAATCATATGAGGAAAAATCTAATGAAATCACAAAATTACTAAAGAGTAAATCCGATTCTTTAATTCGTCTCTCTATTCCTCTTCTGTCTGTATTAATTGTCAAAAAATAATGAACCCTAAAAACACGGCAGTAAATCTGAACCAAAACGAGAACTACAAGAAACAATGGTTTACCAAAACCCAGTGGGAGCACAAAACCTAGGGCAATTGACCCGGGCACCTCGCCAGCCAATCCACTGAGCTCGATCGTTCTCTCTCTCTCTCTCTCACTGAAAGCTTCAACGCGTAGTGCTCGCCACGAAGAAGAACAATTTGAGATGGAATATATTTGCTCGAAATTCAAGGTTTTCCAATTTCCCGATTTTCCTGGGAGGATAAAGAAATTGAAAATAAAAAAGATAAAAGATACTGACCGTGTAAGTTCCTCCCACCCAAGCCTTTTCTCAGGTGCTACCTTCCGTTAAATTAAAGCGGCCCATTTCGCTCCCCAAATCGGCCCACTAATGATTTATCACTCTGGCCCACAGGCCCATCATAAAATTACCCTTTATCTATTATGTGGTTAAGATTTTTGACCCCTTAAGAGGGATGAAATAACAAATTTGGAATCCTAATTAAATAAATTAACTCATTGACTCCCTAAGTTATTAAACTCTCCTAAATCCTAACCCCTAAACCCAAAATCCTAAATCCTAAAAAAATATTTTCAAAATGTCTTTGGGCCATATGTGTAGCAATAGGGGATCACATCGGTGAGTTAAGTAAATAACATTTTGATAAACCCTTTTTAAAACTAATGACCCTTAGCAAAAATGGATCTCTCTCCCTCTTTCTAAACCCTATTCTCTACCCCTAAATCATACCTCTTAAATCCTTAAAAACTAATAGGGATCTATTTTATTAATTGAAAACTCTTAAATGATCAATGGGCCCAAAATCTTCGGATCACACTTACAATTTTTTTTTAAAATAGGCCTAAATATACTATTTATGTGAAAAAAGGATCCTTTAAATCCAATTTTCTCTTATCTATATTGCATTTAATTCCTTATTATCCACATTTTGTTGAAATTTGAACTTCTATACCCATAATCAGTATTAATACGTATTGATATTAATCTTGAAAGTATCGTGTCTCATACTTGTTATAAAAAAGAAACAAAACTTAAAACTCTAAACATTTATAAGTAAGAAATTAAAAAAAGGAAGATGTAACTCGTCAGTTTTGTGCGAGTATGATTGAAGACGCGATGCAATTATGCAAAGAGTCTCATTTATTTTGAGGTCATGCAAAGAGTCTCATGATTGGCACGATTTTGACTAGATATAATTGTAAATGTACTAGTTCTTTTCTATTTTGTTTTTGTTTCTCAGCCACCTACCAAGTTAAGAAATAGATAAGTAAAATAATATATTATTTAAAAGTTCTTTTTGTCAACTAGCTTGTAAATAAAGGGTGGCAGTTTGATTATTTTCAAAATTAAAAAGTGCTACAATAAATATTACTATATTCGATTTAAAATAAGTATCGTTTTAGTTTTTGGATACAATATTTAAGAAAAATATTAACCACTTCTAAAATTATATTTTTCTCAATCTTCTCATATATTTAATGTTTATCATATTCTTTAGCCAATGAATAAAGAGTATGGAAGCAAAATAGTCAACAAAAATAAATTTCAATAACAATTTTCATAAAACACTCTTAATTAATGCCTAAAAATCTTAAATCGATATGTAATGTTGATTAAATTTCAATTGCTAAAACGACATTTAATTTCGATAAAAAGGAATAATACTCCTATTTACCAAGTAAGAGGTTATACAAGGGACATTAACAACATTAATTGAATAGGCAATAGTCATATTAAATGATCATCAAGGAGACAATCTGACTTTTCCTACCTGTACATCTTGTGGGTTCGATAATGCATTGTTTTAAAAATGGTAATTTGCTGGCTATATCGCATAAATGGACATTATGCATAGTTTGCTAATTTAAAAATAAAATTCCGGTTGTCATGATCTTTCCATCTAAAAATTTTTATGGTCGATTTGGCATGTTTAATTGTTGATCTCCTATAGATTTTATTTGGGATGTTTGAGTTTGAGTTTGAGGCTGTTAATTGTGTCGGTTAGCATAACATTGGAAAAACGATTCAAACTAAAACATATACTCCACAATGTATGTGCTCAAAAATAAGATTATCTTTACTCAACTTTAGATAAAATAATATAAACTTATATTTATTTACATGAGGGACTGCTACGTGACACCATTAGTGACTAAATTCTACAATTTTACTAAGAACACATTAAATAAATCCAAACTAAGGTATTTATCAAAATAAGTTTCCAACTCAAGAGTCAATTTGTCTGATATAAGGAATCTTTGCTCATGTAAAAGTTTTACATGACTTTTACTGTTTTCATTTTTGTAAATAATTTTAGATTTTTTCCGATGGTAGTATAATGTAGGTTTAAACAGAACATAAAAGACTATCTTCATCTTTATAAACTAGTCAAACTTAAGTATATATACATTTCGTATTTCATTAATGTAATGTTTATTTTTTTTTATCTTTTACTATTCTATTCGAATTTACTTATCCTTTTAGTTTTTTTTTTAATAAGGTAAGAATTCAAAGTTGCAAACAATGCAACTTCGAGAGGCCGAAACATCAGCTTCGGATAGACCGTCAAAACAACAAACAAAGACAAGAATGCAGAAAAAAAAAAAAAAACAATAACAAGATAAACAAACTCCAAAAAGATAAAGCAAAAAAACCCATAAGTGAGGTGAGTAAAGCACAAACAAATGCTACGCCGTCGGAAGGTTGGTCATCCTCGACCTTGCCCGGAACTACAACTCGATTCATTGCCTATGAAAGCTCTATCATCCAAAGAATGCATATGAAGATAGTCATTAACAAAGGGTTGCACAAAAAAAGAGGTGGTGGTCGGAGCGTCTAGCTCGGGGGTGGTCGCCGAATATTTGAAACAAGACTCTCAAAAGGTCGTTTGGGCTTTGAATCTGGGCCCGTCGATGTCGAGGTTGTGGATCTGGGTTCAACATGTCGCTGAATAGGAGGAGGGCAGCAGTCGGAGATTGTCGTGGAGGGTCCAAGTGAAGCTTGAACAAGGCTGGTGAGGCGCGAGTGCGGTTGGGTCGGTTCGATTCAGCAAGGCCATGGTGATTGGTGAGTTGCAGCAAATCTGGGCTCAGGTAGGTTTGTTGGGCTCAGGAAGGCAGTGTTTGTTGGGCTCAGGGAGCCGATGTTCGAGAAGCCGCTGACGTCGAGCGGCATGGGGAAGCTGAACCGGCTCATAATCCCCAAGCAGCACACCGATAGGCACTTTCCCCTCGACAGCGGTGGCGACGCGACGGGGACGCTGCTGGCGTTCGAGGACGAGGCCGACAAGAGCTAGCGGTTCCGGTACTCCTACTGGAACAATAGTCAAAGCTACGTGTTGATCAAGGGTTGTAGCCGCTACGTCAAGGAGAAAACGCCTCGACGCCGGCGATGTCGTCTGCTTCCAGCGCCACCGCGGTGAGCCTGACTGGACGTTCATCAGGTGGCGCAGGTCGTGACTTGGTGGTGGTTCGGATCTGGGCGCGGAGATGGAGGCTCGGTGGTGGTTCGGATCTAGATTTTAGCCCCAAATCCCGCCTTCACTCTGGAGAAGGAGGTCGGATTTCACTGGATTGGGTTTGTAGATAATCAATTTCATAAGGAAGGATGATTTGTGGTTAAGCTTACAATCGGGGATGAAGATCGAAGGCTTTGTGGTGGCGGCGGCGTTTCATTGTTCAGGGTTTACAGAGGGAGCATTTTGGAGGTTCTATATTGGTTTGTCCTTTTAGTTTTGGACACACATATTATTATTTTTTTAAATTATACAAAAATATTCTTAATTAAACGTCTATTTTCTTACATTGAAAATTGAAATAATATACTCTTAAATTATTTTGCCAAATTAAGATGTTTTGTCAAAAACATACTCCCTCCGTCCCTAAATGTTTGTCCCATGGCCAATCTTGACACTATTCACAGTTGAAGAGAATCTTCAAGATTTCTTCCAATATATAAGAAAAAACATAGTCATGTGGGGTCTTGTTTGATTCGTCTCAACGAGTACTTTGATAATATCAAAAAATTATAGTTTTTATTAATATGTAATATAAAGATATTAACGATACAAAATGTGCATCAACAAATGTGCCCCTCCCCCATTGGACAAACTTTCGGGACAGATGGAGTATAAAATAATAAATATTTATTAACAAAATTTATGATCTGAAAGGATAAATAAATCCCTAACGGATAGAATATAATTAACCTATAAACTTAAGTTATAGTTAGGGGTACAAGATGTTCACGGTTTTGGAACCGCCGGTTACGGTTCTAGAATCGCCGGTTCCGGTTCTAAAAAATCATGAACCGAAACTGGAACCGACCAAGTCCGGTTCCATCCGGTTTTGCCGGTTCCGGTTTCGGTTGCGGTTCCGGTTTCGGCCGGTTTTGAACCGGTTCCGGTTCCGAACCGGATAAAAATTAATATTTTTATACAAAATATCTAAAAAAAAGTTGAATATAAAAAAATAAGAAAATATTAACATTAATCATTTAATCTTTATATTTTAATTATACAATATATTCTTAAAATAAAAAATATAATAAGCATTTGTCTTTATACAAAATTATAAGGGAAAAAATTGGAAAAATAAAGGTTTGAACATAATTAAATTGCTTACGTGTTCTCTCCGGGTTAGAGAAATCAAAATCCACGTAGTCCTCTTACCTTTATTATGGAAATTCACTTAGCTAATAGGTTTGAAATTGGCGGTTCTGAAACGGTTTGGAACCGCCGGTTTGGAATCGCCGGTTCCGAACCGCTTCGAATCGCCGGTTCCACGGTTCTATGAAATCTTGAACCGAAACCGGTCTCGAATGATTTTAGTCGGTTTCGGTTCGATTACGGTTACGATTTCAGACGGTTTTGGATAGTTCCAGAACCGCCGGTTGAACGGTTCAAAGGAACCGCTGAACACCTCTAGGTACAAGGAAATAAAAGTTGTTAAAAAGCAAACAATTCAGTGAATTTGAGTAGGGGCTGTGCAAATTCGGACCGCACCGAAAAACCGGATCGGGCCGGACCGAAAATGCCCAGACCAGGGGAATTACAGTCCAGTTCCCGATCTACATATTTCTAAAATTTCGATTCCGATCCGATCCAAACCCGGTCATTTTCGGTCCGAAAATAAATGGACCGGTTTTTTATTATTTTTAACTTTATTTTATATATTAATATTTCATAACATTATTAAAAATTAATTTATATCGTTCCAGTCCGGTCTAATAATTGTAAAAATTCCAATCTAAACCGAATGCACAGTCCTAAATCTGACAAAAGGGTCCCTGATAGTCCAGTGCTCCAACTGTTTTAATTTTCACCTTGTCGTCCCATGTGAGCGAAGAATGTGGTTCCTCTATTCTCTTCTACTACCATATTAATCACTTTGTATACGAGTTTAAAGGATTTTCACCTCCCCATACACCCTCATCGTAATCCTTTTTATGATGCTTATAAAGTATAAACCATCAAAGTGAAATCGTTTTGAAAAAACACTTTCAGAAAAGATAAGTATCTCCCAGGTTTATCCTTTCTTCGTGGGTTATTGCAAAGAGGGAAGGTTTTTATGAGCACAGTGCATTTCTGCTTTTCTTAGTCAAGTGAGCAGTGGCTTTTTGGTGAAGTTTGTGAGTTGCGGCTGAAGTGTTTGATGAATTGCTTGTTCCAATGAGATTTAAGCACAGTTCATTGATAATTGAAGGCTTGAGTAAATGACATTAATTGCTCAGATTTGCCCATTAAGATTTGATGTTTGTGCTTCAGTTAGCCTTTGTTGTTTCATGCCTTCTTTTGTAGTAAATTAGACATTGTACATGAGCTTTTAGAACCAAAAATGAAGTCTTTGAGCAGCGTGGGGGTTGGCCTGAGTGTGATGTTTGGCCTCTTATTTCTTGCCCTGGTTGTCAAAATCTACTACTTGCTGTGGTGGAAGAAGAGGGTAACAGGGAGAGTCATTGAAGGTGATGATGGCAATCCTGCAAGAGAAATCCTTTACATTTTCTGTTGTAAGAGCAAGAAATTGAGGTCTACAACTCTCACCTCTCAAGAGCTGAGAATCTCAGTAGACAACCAATCAGAAAACGGGCTTCGGCTCCACACCAACAAGGATTTGTACCTGTTTGATGAAAATTGTCTTGAAGCAGGGTTCTTGATGGGCCCTCCGAGGTTCCTCTTCACCATCAAAGAGGAAACCAAGGAGGATTTGGAGAGTGAAGATGGCAAGTCCAAGAAACTGAGTGATCTGATGCGGAACGACGATACCCCATACATGACACCACTTTCTTCTCCAGCATTATTCACACCTCCTTTAACCCCATCCATGGGCTCTTCTCATAGCAATGGATACAATCCTTTCTATGAGTCATCCTCTGATGTGGAGTTCATCAAGATGAAGTCTTCTCCACCTCCAAGGTTCAAGTTCTTAAGGGACGCAGAGGAGAAGCTTAGGAGGAAGAATACAGTAGAGGAGGATAAAAGGGAAAACAGTATGTCCTCTTCTAATGTTAGCAGTACAATCAACACCAGCAACTCAGGTTTGCAAAAGGGTGAAGGAAAGGTGTCTCATGTAACAATCCTAGTTGCTGATAAAGACATTGAACAATACAATTCACCACAGTCCCAATCAAGCTCTTCTCCACAGGTACTCCCTCTGGCCTCTTCCACTTTCTCATTGGATTCCTCCATACCAGATGGAAGTTCGATCATAACTTAAACCAATCTAGTTCTATCTTCCCCTTGGAACTCCATTTTTCACCATTTCACCTCTTGTAATTTTTGCACAAAGTTTTAATAGATTGTTGGTGAAGCTTCTCAGTCCAACAATGGCATCTTGGGGAATACAGGTATTGCTGCAATTGCTTCTTTTTCTTCAATTGCCTCCATCCCTTCCGACCCATCATTTCAGAGGCTTAATTATTTTTAAAGAGTAATCTTTTTTATATCCCTTGTGAATTGTGATGCAGCCAATGAATATGTTACATATAGAATCAAACATTCTTTGCACCACAATGTTAGACAAAATGGGTGTATTCCAGTGCTAGTGGGGGACTTATGAGTCATGAATTTTTGTACATCTTGTAACCATTGACATGAGTTCTGATACACCACTAATCCATGCACTCAGCTAAGGGTATTATGGGGATGCAGGGAATTGTGGCAAGTGAGTGTGTGACTGGAAAGAAAGGATAGCAGAGTTGTGTGGGGCCATTAAGGGATAGACTCAAGGTTGTTAGGCTGTGAGGGAATGCGATAGTCACTCTTGGGTGACATAGAAATAGGTATTACTATAAATAAAGGCACTAGGCCTAAGCGTAGATCATCCAGTCATTTTCCTTAGAATATTTGTAAAGGCTTGAAGCCTTGTTTTGGCCGGGAGAGAGCTGTTCTCTTCCTGAGATTGTTCTGGCCCAGATTGAGCTTTGCTCATCTGGAGGGGTTACTAATTAATCTAGTGATTTTCTACCTTCTTGAGTTCTATTGTGTGTTCTGTTGTCTTATGGTGTGTTTCCACTTTATAAACCCATCAAGTTCACTGATCTTATCAGTTGAAGCCAATACCTCCTCTTTAAAGAGCAGTGCTTGCTTTGTCCCATTTCATGCTGTTATTGTAACAATTTTATTGGTGCAAAATGGCAGAACCAATTGAATTTCACACCTAACACACTTTAATATCAGTGCACCACCTCCTTAGAGCATAGAAGGACTATAGTTTTGGCTTAGATCCTAAAGTTTTGGTACGGGTGCTTTGGTGGCACTACAGTAGAGAACTGGACCAAAGTGATGGTCTTCACACGTCCAAAGTGATGGACAAATACGATCAAGAGATGATCAAGAAGTTCGCCAGAGGAACGTTGGATAAATGCTCGAAGCGACGAGCAACAGGATCGATCCTAGGGATCTTAGGGGGTTGATGTTGGGATTCAAGAAGGAGATAACTCAACTTAACAACTCAAATTAACATGATCTTATTAATGACATAAGTAGTGTTTATATAACACAATTTCGTGGCCTATAGCCTTGCAAAAGAAGAAAACTACTTAATGCGAAAGATAAGGAAACTAGATAAAAGATAAGATCTTGCTAAAGAAGCAATTAGGAAACCAAACAATCTTGGATACTAATTCTTCTTATCTAATCCTAAAGAAATAATAAACTAAATAAAAAGGATGGAAATAATAAAAATCAAACAAGGAAAAACGGATTAAACTATATCTAATAGAACCTAATTAAGGAAAGTGAATAATTCTCGTTAGAAATTGCACAACTCTCAGTAAAACTTGATTTTGACCATCTTTTTGTTGGAATATTGATTCGACGTAAACTATAAAGTTGTAGATCTTTGAATCAGTTTTCCAACGCATCTTGAATCATCTCGAGATCAATTTTCTAGTCACAGTTATGGCCGTTTTACTGAAGACTGTCCAAAACCAAACGAGAAGTACCAATTTCAAACTTGCACAAGTCTTCACCCTTTGCTTGAGCCTCTTCCTTGGAGGCCTTTGATTAATTCTCCCATGCATGTTGCTATCAACTTTATCTCTAGATCCCTCAACCAAATAAATTTGGAAATCTGGACCAAAAGTTTTTTCAATTCTCCCTCGCTTGCTCCTACGGAGAATAGGTGACTCGTTAGGAGAAACATTTGTGTCGTCTTCTTCTTTAGTTCCACTTGTGCTAGGAACCAAATCCTTTGGTCTAGGTATGGACGAGAACCGATTCTCATCAAATATCGCATCTCTTGACTCAATCACGGAGTGAACCGAGATAGAATCATTAGGCTCTATTACATAGAACCTATAAGCCTTGGAATGCTCAGCATATCCAATAAAGATGCAATCAATACCTCTTTCTCCCAAGGTTTTTATCTTGGGCTGGGGCAGTCTAACGACCGCCCTACATCCCCAAACTCGAAGGTAATTCAAGCTCGGTTTTTTTTCGTACCAAAGTTCATATGAGGTTACCTTGTTCCTTTTGTTAGGAACCTTATTTAACAAATAGCAAGTCATTAACATGGCTTCACCCCAAAATTCGTCACTCAATCTCGAGTAGAATAATATGGAATTAACCATATCTTTTAGGACTCGATTCTTCCTCTCCGATACACCATTTTGTTGTGGTGTATAGGGAGTTGTAGTCTCATGTATAATGCCTACAGACTGGAAATATGTAGAATCATAATATTCTCCACCTCTATTAGTGTGTAGTTTCTTAATCAAGTCATTTCGTTGCAATTCAACCTCGGTTTTATAAACTTTAAACTTATCATGGGCATCGTCTTTACCGTGTAATAAATACACATAACAATAACGAGAATAATCTAGTTGATAACACGCACACCATAAATCGCATAACATATATATACAAAATGTAAATAATCGACCAGTCTATACATAGTATAGTAGGGGCTAATGACTAATTTGTTTGGAAACAGTAGAGTCAAGTTTGTTTTAGCCAATCAATATAACTATACTGTAGGGAATAACATGACCAATAGACTAAAAGGTAATCTGGTCAACTTAGTAGACTTGCCATCTCCGGAAGTCCACGCCCGCGAACTTCCCCAACTTCCCAAACTTGGAAGTCATATCGTGCACCGATGCAACTTTCATTGATCAACCATGAAATTATTGGTTTTGAATGTTGTATAGAGGCCATGTGTAACATTGATAAAACTTCGGTTCGTCTTGGATAGCAATTGAATCGTGCTTGGGCACTTTCCAAAACCAATATTTTGACCCCACTCTTGTAGCCTTAGGGTTACACGAAATTTGATTCGAGATAAGACAACGCAAACCTCTATCGACCAAGGTAATATCAAATAGAGAAGCACTTGGTGTTTTTTGGTTTTGTTTGATACACAAGAGATAGTTCTCTTCGGATATCCCAGGACTTGCCCCAACCTCGCCCTTATATAAGGCATAGGTAGTTAGGCGGTTACATGGTGGTTGGGAAGTTGCATGGCGGTTGAAAAACGGTTAAAATGCCCAAGCTACTCAACCGCAACCTACGAGCGGAAATTTACACTGCAAGGACCTTGAATATGACTTATCGGAGTCCGCCTCTCGAATCCCGACACGTTCCGTAACCCTGAGTCTGAATCCACGCACACGAGTGTGCACTCCGCACCCCCGAATCCCGACTACATCAAATGACCGATGACACTAAAATCACCAACAAATTTAACCTACCTAACCCCAAGAATTTTTGGTTACGTCATATTGAAAATTGCTTGCTCATAAATAACATACACCCAGAATAACCTATGACCCAAAATACTTGGATTTAGAAACATAAAACCCTCTTCTACTAGTAACTCTTGACTTGTTCAACAATGATGAAACACCTTTCAGTTAGTTACGTGATAATGCAAATTTAGTAGATAGATCAGTTAGTGGTGTAGGGGGCTCGTGAATGGGACACCAATGTGGCCTTTTTGCTTAAAAAACAAAGGGGAGACAAGCCAAGACCCACCCGTAAAGGCTATTGATTTGCCTTTGAACCCAAATGCTTCAGTCATGAATATCAATATTTACAGGAATTGTAAGCTTTTTTGTTCTTTGTACTACCAAGCTTCTTAACATTCAAGAGAGTTTGAGAGGAAAGAGAACTGATTTTCATTGAATGAATCAACAAAGTGTTTACACGAAGCTTTTATATCTGAAGCTGTGCTAACAAACTAGCAACAACTTAACGAACTTAAGAAAACAGAATGTTGACTATCCTCTCTAATAGATACATGTGTCTTTACCTTAGCTGACAAACTAACTAACTGGAATGAGACGTCATCATCCCCCCTCAAGTTGGAGGGTAGGAGAGACTACACCCAACTTGGAAAGGAAGTCGCGGTGTTGAATGCCAGTCAATGGCTTAGTGAGAATGTCAGCGAGTTGGTGACGAGTAGGCACATGGGATAAAGAGATCAATCCTTCAAGGAGTTTCTCTCGGACAAAGTGACAATCCAAGTCGACATGCTTGGTTCGCTCATGATAAACGGGGTTCCGAGCAATGTAAATGGCAGCCAAGTTATCACACTTGAGATCAATCGGTGTGATGTCAAGGACTCACAATTCGTGGAGAAGTCGGGAGAGCCAAGCCAATTCAGCACATACACGCCTCATGGAACGGTACTCGGCCTCTACAGAAGATAAGGAAACGGTCTGTTGCTTCTTTGATTTCCAAGATATGGGAGAGCCCCCAAAGAAGATAATGAAGCCACTAACGGAACGACGGAAATGAGGGCAGGATGCCCAGTCAGCATCACAAAAAGCCTGAAGCCGAAAATCAAGCTGTTTGGAGAGAAGAATTCCAATATCTGCAGTCCCTTTGAGGTAACGAAGAGTATGAAGAGCAGCAATGAGATGAGGTTGACGAGGTTGCTGAAGGAACTGGCTGAGAAACTGGACTGTGAAGGCAACATCAGGGCAAAAGTGTACCAGAAAATTTAACTTGCCAATGAGCCTGCGGTAATAAGAAGGATCTGATAAGAGCTCACCAACAGTTGGGTCGAGTTTGCAATGGAGCTCGAGAGGAGTTTGAAAAGGGCGAGCTTGGAGAACAATGAGTAATCATTGAGTGAACAAATTCAATGCCAAGGAAAAAACCAAGACGAGGAACAAATTCAATGCCAAGGAAAAAACCAAGATGCCCCAGATCTTTGATCATGAATTCAGAATCCAGAAAAGACTTGAGACCATTGATTTCGAGGAGATCATCACCAATAATCAGTATGTCATCGACGTAAACAACCAGATAAACTGCAGAGGAGGAACTGATCTTGGAGAACAATGAGTAATCATTGAGTGATTGATGATAACCACGAGACTGAAGTGCAACAGAGAGGCGAGCATACCATTGGCGGGAAGCCTGTTTGAGGCCGTATAAAGACTTGTGCAGAATCGAGTGTGTTAGTACAAAAAATGGTATAACTGTTCCTTGAACATCGGAATATCGTAACAGAATAACAGAGTAACAAACAAAGTTTCTTAGAGAGGAAAACTTAATCAACCAACTAGTTGACTAAGAAAAACCTCTACCTCTAGGTTTCCCTAGTAGGATTTCGAAAGTCTACTTGTGTTATTAATCCCGGAATTACAAACAAGCAAGTCTTATCTCAATCTAGTTTACTCCTAGATATCTAGACCTCTGGATATAACGTTCCTAACAACACCTAAGACAATCAAAACCCTAACAAGTACTCAACTCACCAAAAGTCTTGTCCTTGTAAGTTCTTGATACTTCTGAATACTCTTCTCTGTGGAAATGCCATAAAAACTGTGTCAAATGAAGTTTGCAACTTTCTATCTTATAGTCTAGGTATTCTATCTAATTTACCCTAGTTTTACTTAAGGAAAATAAGATAAAATAATCCTATACAATCTTTTCTAATTTATCCTAACCATAATATCTCCAACGAGATCTTATCTTGAGGCCCAAGTTGCTCCTTCAATCTTTGTTTCCATAAAAGAAGGATTCGGCAGGCGCAAGGGATCACATCGTGCGTCATGTGTTCCTTGGCGTTGTTCCCTTTCCTTTTCTGATCAAACACGCGCGTCTCTCTTTCTCTTTCGTTCCAGCGTGTTGTTTCTCATTGTTGACTTCTATGTTCCTTGCATTCTCTGTTTTGATTCTTCACTTGGTTTTCATCGTTCCTTTGAACCATTTGTTTCCTAAAACTCATAGTCACACTAGAAACCATCAAATGCCATTGAGTTTATCATCATCAAAACTAGAGGGAACATCATCGTTCCAATAATTTCCCCCCTTTTGGTGATGACAAACTCCTTCAAAATGTGCACGTTCAAAACATACAAGTAAGAAGTCAAATTTACATTTAATCACACAAATACTATGTTCAAAATATTGACATTGTTCCCCCTCAGAACGTTCATAGAAGGATTTACCTTCAAGCAACATTATCGTTCTCCTTAGCACTAGCTTCTATTATCAACCCTTCCTTGGGTTTCACATTTTCCATACTTCCCCCTTTTGGCATCATCAAAAGATCACATAAATCACAAAGACTTGACTCATGTGCAAATCATAAGCAAAATATTTCATTCATAATGCAAGGCGAAGTACAAAGCAAAGGATTGAGACAACTATTATCAAAAGATAAGGAACAATCACACAAAAGACATAAGAACATAAAAAAAAAAAAAGATTAGACGGGCAATGGGGTAACGGGGAACACTCAGATCTCAGGGTCTTCAGCAGCGTCCTCAACTTTGCTCAGAAAGTGATCTAGGAGCAATGTCATCGTGGTGTTCAACTGCTTAAGCTCAGCCAATATCTGGTATTGAATTGAGCTTCCCTTCGATGTTCCTTCACCAACTGCTTTCTTTGCAGTCGCAGTGCCCGTTCCCTTGGTATCACCCTTGAACTTCATCTTCTCCACAGCTGTAGAGTCCAACTCACTTCCCAAAGACACTTCATTCTCTTCAATATAAGCTTCATCTCGAAGCAACAACATCTTCACTAAGCCTGGATAGGCTAAAGAGTGAGACTTGGCTTTGCACCGATCCATATGGCACAATATCACTCGAGGGAGATCGATTTTCTCCCTTCTCAAAAATCGATCAAGCAAAAGCAGGTCACACAAGGTGATGGTGTTGCGCCTTTCTTGGCGAGGCGCCACAACTCTGGAAATGATGTGGAAAGCAATCCGCTGAGCCAAAGGCAGCCTTTCAGTGTGTAGCTCTCCAACGACGGAACCAAACAGCCGTTCCATACAGGCAAGCTTCTCATCATTGATCTCACTCGCAGGAACCTCATAGAATCCACCCAAAGGAACAGAAAGAAGCGAGGAGATCACCTTAGGAGTAAAGGACATATCTTCACCACTGATCTTCGTGGACCCACACAGAACATCAGCTTTGGATAGATGGAAGTAGTGGTAGAACTCTCTCATCTTCACTTCAATAAATGCCAGCCACTGATTCAAATTCCATGTTCCATACACATCTGTTCCCCCTCAATCTGAGCAACAGTCGTCGTTCCCCCTGAGACCAAGAGTGTTTACGAGGCTCGTCTGGATATTTCAATGTTGGGTTCACACAAAATATAATATATCCAAACATATGGTAGGGTGAAAAACAACTCAGATAATTATTCCCAGTAAAATAGTTTAACAAAGAGGGATCATAGGAAACGTTTACCTGAATCGCGGCTAAGGTAGGCAGTACAACCAATTATCATGTGGGCTTGTAATGAGGGTTCAATTCATCAAATTGGTTGTTTTGGGTCTCAAAGAAGATGTTAGCATGCAATCAAGTAATTCAACACAAATGAAGGGACAAAGAAGTTTTAGACCCTAAGACAAAGCAATTCGAACAGACACAAATCATGAAACCATAATGTCAAGAAATGCAATGTAAGCAAGGAACTTCATGAAATCTATGAGACAAGTTAGCCAATCATTGAGGGAATAATGGGTGGGGAGGTCCTCAATTTAGAGAGATCATGCCAAGGAGTAATCGAAGATACTCGAATGGACCTTTGTCTAGTGTTTTGGTGAAGATGTCTGCTACTTGATTTCCAGTCCTGTAATGTTCCATTCTAATAAAGCCCATGTCAACATTATCACGTAGGAAATGATGACGAATGTCAATGTGCTTAGTACGTGAATGATGAACTGGATTTTTCGAGATGTTAATGGCACTAGTATTATCACACATGATGGGAACGGTGCCAAGAGACATACCAAAGTCTACTAGTTGTTGTTTGAGCCACAATACCTGAGCACAACAACTTGTCGCGACAACGTATTCAGCTTCTGCAGTGGAGAGGGCCACATAGTTTTGCTTCTTGGAACCCTATGAGACAAGACAGGGACCAAGGAACTGTGCCGTTCCAGAGGTGCTTTTGCGATCTACAACGTGCCCAACAAAGTCAGCGTCTGTGAATCCAACTGAAGTCACAGTTCTTGGGATACCATAGACATAGATTATCCATTCCTTTGAGGTATTGAAAGATTCGCTTGACTTCTTTCAAGTATGAGTCCTTTGGATTGGCCTGAAATCTAGCACAGAGACACACACTAAACAAAATATTTGACCGACTAGCCGTGAGATAGAGGAGAGAACCAATCATTCCTCTATACATGGTGGGATCAACATCTGTTCCATTAAGATCTGCATCCAAGCGAGTGTTAGGAGAAATAGGGGTAACGATAGGTTTCGCAGAATCCATACCATACTTCTTCAACAACTCCTTGATGTACTTTTGTTGATGTATCTTCGTTCCTTCCTTGGTCTGAGTAACTTGTAATCCGAGGAAAAAGGACAATTCCCCAATCATGCTCATCTCAAACTCACTACTCATCAGATTTTTGAACTTTTCTACAAGAGCAGGGTTAGTGGAATCAAAAATAATATCATCAACATAGACTTGAACCACCAGAATCTTACCTTCTTGTTCCAGAAGGAACATAGTTTTGTCAATCGTTCCTCGACGATATCCGTTGGAGAGAAGGAACTGTGCAAGTCTATCATACCAAGCACGAGGTGCTTGCTTAAGACCATACAGTGCCTTGTCCAAATCATACACATGCGAGGGAAAATTGGCATCTTCAAAACCAGGGGGCTGCTTCACATACACCTCTTCTTGGAGATATCCATTCAAGAACGCAATCTTGACATCCATTTGGTATAATGTGAATCCCTTGTGAGCGGCATAGGCGATGAGAAGACGAATAGCTTCAATGCGAGCCACTGGAGCATACGTCTCATCATAGTCAATCCCCTCTTGTTGATTGTAACCTTGAGCAACCAACCTTGCTTTGTTCCTTGTGACCACCCCAGAGTCATCGAGCTTGTTCCTATACACCCAGTGAGTCCCAATAGCATGTTTGTTTCAAGGCAAGGGAACGAGCCGCCATACCTTGTTCCTCTCAAATTGATGTAGCTCCTCTTGCATAGCTACGATCCAGTCAGGTTCCTTCAATGCTTCCTTGATGGTCTTGGGTTCTACAAGATAGATAAAGGCATGGAAGGCACATAACATATTTAATTTAGAACGCAAACCTCTTTCACCAAAAGGTGTGACCAAATTATGAGTGGGGTGAGCCTTTTGAATTCGAACACTCTTTGACACGAGTAATGATGGATCATCAGGTTGTATCTCAGAGTCGTCCGTTGAAGATGGATGTAACTGGGCATCTTCAAATTGGTTTGTTCCGCCGTCATCGCTTTGAGAATCAACAACAAAAATATCACCAGAAGTTCCAGATGGAACAGTGATAGTGGCTTCTGCATTAGGTGGGGGCATGATTGTTGAATCAGCAGTAGATGAGGAGGGAACGTCTGCATCTTGTGCAGAATCACTTGAGGTATCCTCCTTGGAAGAGTCGTCAGGACTAGAAGAATCTGGAGAGGATGTAGACACATTGGCAGCATTGGAAGGACCGTTCCTACGACCTACATTAGATCGTGAAGAAGAACCGTTGTCTTCATCATTAGAATCCTCTTGTTGCATTCTTGGATAGCCTTCCTCTGGGAACGTCGCCTCTAACTCGCCATTGGAACCTTTTGAGTTCTCATCGAAGACAACATGAATGTTTTCTTCAATTTTGCAAAGCCTCTTATTGTATACTCTGTAGGCCTTGCTTGCCTTTGCATATCCCAAGAAAATCCCTTCATCACTTCATGGGTCAAACTTCCCTATGTTATCCTTTCCATTGTTGTGAATATAGCACCTGCATCCAAAAGCACACACGTGAGAAATATTGGGCTTGCGATCCCTTATTAGTTCATAAGCAGTTTTATTCAATAAGGGACGAAGCATGGCACAATTGAGAATATAACAAGCAGTGTTAATGACTTTTGCCCAGAAGATCCTTGGAAGGTTGCTTGTAATGAGGAGGGTTCTAGCCATGTCTTCCAGAGTCCTGTTCTTCCGTTCCACAACCCCATTCTGTTGTGGTGTCCTAGGCGCGGAGAAGTCATGTGACACACCATGTTCTTCACAGAAGTTGAAGAACATAGAGTTCTCAAACTCCGTTCCATGGTCGGACCTTATAGCCTTCAGCTTCTTTGCCAAACTTGTTTCCACCTTCTTGATGAATGCCTTGAACTCAGAGAAGACTTCATCCTTCAAAGACAGAAAAATTGTCCAGGTGAATTTAGAATAGTCATCGACAATTACGAAAACATACTTGTTCGCTCCGTGACTTCTTATCCTCATGGGACCACATAGATCCATGTGAATCAGTTCCAGAGGATGAGAGGTTGTTACATCAGGTTTAATCTTGAACGAGGAACGGGTCTATTTCCCTTTCACACAAGCATCATAGACACCATGGAACTCTGATCGAACATTGGGAAGACCACGAACATGTTCCTTTGTATACATCTTGTGAATGAGTCGAAGATTTGCATGTCCAAGCCTTCTATGCCACAGTTCCGTCTCATCAGCTATAGACGCAAAGCATAGAACTTCCTTTGGCTTGAAATTCTTGTCCACAATGTACAAATCCTTGAATCTGACTCCTCTCAAGATTATGTTCTTGGTTTCACGATCTTTGAAGTAGCATTCTTGTGAAGTAAAGACCATCTTGTTGTTCCCTTGGTCGCAAAGATGTGCAACACTGATACGCTCTACTTTATAGTGCGTAACTAGGGGTTGTTACCGTCATTTTGGGTACCATTTGGAGTGATTTAGAGGAGATTGTAGAAGATTAGAGTTAATTGGAGATATGGCAAAATGGTAGTCTCAAGTGCATAAGTGGAGAGACTACAATTGAAGACCGAAGAAATATGAAGAAGAGAAGCCATATGGAGCCACAAAGGAGCTGCCGCGGCCAACCGCAACCAAGGAAGAAGCAACACAGCAGCCGCGGCGGATGGCGAGACGCGGAGCCATGAATGTCATAGCCACGACCGCGGCGAAGGCATCCGCGCCCGCGGAAAATTCAGAGCGCCAGTTCAAGAGCACCAAAGTAATTTCCGCGACCGCGGAAATCAGGCCGCGATCGCGGAAGCACACGCTGGCGAAAACCTTCGTTATTTTCGAACTTTTGTTTTGTTTCCTTTTTAGTATTAATTTTATTTTACGTTTTTATTTCTTGATGGAAGATATTGTTAGTTATCCTTTTGAGTTAGGTTTAGTGAGAGTAAAACCTAGTTGTTCCGAGAAGGAGATTATCATTCAGTTTAGTTTTGACGTTTTTGTTTTTTCTTCCCTAGTTCTTGCTCACAAACCATGAGAAGGAACTAATCTCCATTGTTCTACCTGGCGATTGAAGCCTTCAGTTTGATTTGGTTGTGAGGTTATATATTTTGTTCTATTTCCATTGGGTTGTTTTGATTCTCTTGTGCTTAGTCTAATTGATTATTATTGATTTCGCTTGTTGGACGCAACTAGTTGTTATTGGTAATTTTCTATTGCTAGGGTTTGGTTATTTCGAGTTGAAATTCCTTATCTTAAGTAGCAAACATAATTTACTGGAACGAGTTGTGAAAGTTTATTGTGAAGAGAATCAAATGCATGTTAAATACTGACGAGTTGTTAAGTACTGCATGCACCTATCTATGCCTATGCTTCCTGCAACTATTGTTCTAAATCTTGATAGTTTCTTGTGCGTTCAATAGTTAGGGTTGCCAGGACTAGTTGGACTGTCAACTGATTTAGAATAGGGATTAGGACAACCATTGGATTGATTGAACAAGAGAACCTAGGATCGACCTATCATACTGAAGTGTGGATATCTGTCAGGTAGAATACCCTCACCATTCATATTTACATTCACTTTAATCATTGCTTGTTTTCATTCATTAGTTTAGAACTTAAACATCAAAACCCCTTTGTTCTTAGTTGATAACTTGCTTGCATACCTAGAGATAGATCCTTTGATTCCCTTGGGATTCGACCCTTACTTGTCTGCTATACTTAGTTAGGTTTTTAGGGATTCTTTGATAGGCATCACGACTTTAGCCTCATCAAATTTGGCGCCGTTGCCGGGGAATTAATTTTCTATTTCTTTGTTGTTTGTTTGTTTGTTTGTCAACTATTGTGTGGATCTATCTTACGATCCACACCTGTGCTACTAATCCATCTACCCTAGTCTTTTGATTCAACAGGAAAGTGCGTGAAACTTTCTGAGATGGCTGACCAGCAGCGTACCTTGAGACAGTTAATCGCACCCAACTGGGTGCAACAAGAGCTTGCTGTGCAGTTCCCTGCTTTGGATGAAGGAGTGAACTTTGAATTGAAATCTGGTTTGATTCATTTGCTCCCACAATTTCATGGTCTGAATGGAGATGATCCCAACAAGCATCTTGCTGAATTTCATTCCGTATGCGTAAGCATGAAACCTGCTGGAGTCACTGAGGAACAAATCAAGCTGAGGGCCTTTCCTTTCTCTTTGAAGGATGCGGCCAAGGATTGGTTCTATTATTTGGTTCCCGGCAGTATTGATACGTGGGAAAAGATGAAACAAGCGTTCTTGGAAAAATACTTTCCTACTACGAAGTTGAACAACCCGAAGAAGAAAATCAGTAATATTGAACAACAGGCTAGTGAGACTTTGTACGAGTATTATGAGAACTTCAGGAGGTTGATATCTAGTTGTCCATATCATGGTTATTCTGACCAAGATCTTATTCTCTATATCTATGGTGGGCTTCTGGATGATGACCGCAAACTGGTGAACGCAGCTTGTGGCGGTAGTATTCTGAACAAGACGCCAGCCGTAACATTCGAGTTATTCTGTGAGCTATCTGAAAGCTCACGACAATTCAGTAGAAGGGCGAACCCCAGTGCAGTTAGACCATCTAAAGCTTGCATAATCTGTCATGATCCGCTGCACTCCACCGATGACTGCCCAAAATTTGAAGATCCCGAAGCTGTAGTGAACGCTGTTAGAGGTGTTGGTCCACAGAGACCGAGACATGAGCCATATTCAAACACCTACAACTCAGGGTGGAGAGATCACAATAACCCACGATACGGAAATCAGCAATATCCTCCCTATGGCCATGATAACCAGGAGTTCAATCCATACCAACAACAGTCCAATCCGTATGGAAATCAGCAACAGTACGGGCAACCATATGCACAGGGATTTCAAGGCCAAAATGCAAGTTTGCCCATGCCCAGTGCAGAGATACTCAACACTTTGATGCAGAGCATGGAAACTATGGCTCACAGTGTGTCTTCGATGGGGGCAAAAATAGAAACAGTGGTCCAACATCAGCACGAGGCGAGATCTAGTATTCAGACCTTGGAGAATCAGTTTGGAAGAGTCGATCAAGTGTTGAGCAAGTTGGAATCCGGACAACTACCATTTCCTACGGTAGAAAACCCATGAGAGACTGTCTGTGCGATGACACTGAGGAGTGGTGTACAGTTGGGAAGCACACCCTTGATAGAGGAAGGTGATCAAGTGAAAGAAAATATAGCAGGAGATGGAGCTATAGTAGCCAAAGACGCCACAGAAGAGGATCCGTGACCAGACGCAGACAGCCGCGACCGCGGCGTCTTACTTGAAGGCGGCGATTATTCCGAAGAAATTCCGCGACCGCGGAATGAAATCCGCGACCGCGGAAAAAACCAAGAAAAAGAGAGCCAGGTCGAGGAATTTCCGCGACTGCGGAATGAAATCCGCGACCGCGGAAATTCTCCTGATGCATCTGAGAGCTTTGACGCAGATCCGCGACCGCGGGCGCCACTCCGCGACCGCAGATCACCTGCTCCTTACGTAGATGACTATCTTAGGCCATATTTTCCACCGCTCGGCTCGACGAAGCCACCCGCGCCATTCCCTGAAGCGTTAATGGACATGAGAAGACCGGAGAATGACAAGGAACTCTTCGAGACCTTCAGCAAATGTGAGGTGAACATCCCTTTACTTAAACTTGTCAAGAGTATTCCTCGATACGCAAAATTTCTTAAGGAGCTATGCACGATCAAGAGGAATCATAAATTGAAAGGGAAGCAAAAAGTCCAGGTAAGTGAACCGGAGGATCAGGAAAAGACGACATTTACATGCCCTTTTGGTACTTTTGCATATCGCAGGATGCCATTCGGGTTGTGTAACGCACCCGGAACATTCCAAAGGTGCATGGTAAGCATTTTTTCTGAGTATATGGAGCAATTTATTGAGGTTTTTATGGATGACTTCACAGTCCATGGGGATAGTTTTGATGCATGCTTAGACCACCTAGCACTTGTACTTCAAAGATGTGTAGATACCAACTTGGTTCTTAATTATGAAAATTTTTATTTTATGGTTGAGCAAGGTATTGTGCTAGGTCATATAGTGTCTGCTAGGGGTATTGAGGTCGATAAGGCAAAGATTGATATAATTCAATCTTTACCTTATCCTACTAATGTGCGTGAAGTGCGTTCTTTCTTAGGCCATGCATGTTTCTACCGCCGGTTTATTAAAGACTTTTCCAAGATCTCATCACCTCTATGCGAGCTGCTGAAGAAGGAAGATAATTTTGAATTCAATGAGGACTGCAAAAAGGCATTTGATGATTTGAAAGCTTGCCTTACTAGTGCACCGATTATTCAAGCACCGGATTGGTCTAAGCCCTTCGAGATTATGTGTGATGCTAGTGATTATGCTGTGGGTGCGGTCCTTGGACAAAAAGAAGCACGAGCATCTCATGTGATTCATTATGCGTCCATGACTCTGAATGGAGCGCAGCGGAACTACTCCACCACGGAAAAATAATTACTAGCTGTCGTGTTTGCCCTGGAAAAATTCAGACAATATTTGTTGGGTACCAAGGTGATCATCTACACGGATCATACAACTCTTCGATATCTATTGACGAAGAAATAAGCAAAACCAAGATTGATTCGATAGATACTGCTGTTGAGTGAGTTTGATGTAGAGATCTGAGACAAAAAGGGAGCCGAGAACTTGGTGGCTGATCATTTGAGCAGGCTCGTACATGAAGAGGATGGGTCGAAAAAGGAGACGCCAATTCAGGGAGATTTTCCAGACGAAATGCTGTGGAGTGCCACAACAACGATTTTTCTACGACCGTGGAAAATTGGAGGAACAGCTTCGAACAGCGCCAGATGAGGAGAATTTTTCGCGACCGCGGAAATATTTCCGCGATCGCGAAAAATTGCCCGAAAACTCCATTGCTCTCGTAAAGTCGATTGAACATTTTCCGCGACCGCGGATTGAGACCCGCAATCGCGGAAACACCTCTGAGCTATCCATTGAGCCTTGGTTGGAGGAAGAACTCCTTGGGCTCCGCACACTCAAGCCGTGGTACGCGAACCTCGTGAACTTCCTCGTTCAAGCAGAATTTCCCCCGAACCTTGCAAAGGCACAGAAAGACAAAATCCGGCGTGAGTCTCGATTCTACGTATGGGATAACCCCTATCTTTGGAGACACTGCGTTGACTAGGTAATCCGTCGATGCATTCCGGATAATGAGGTACAATCTGTCTTAACCTTTTGTCATTCTCATGCATGTGGGGGCCACTTTGGGCCAAATAAAACTGCTAGAAAGGTATTGGAAGCAGGATTCTACTGGCCACACATCTTTCGAGATACAAACGCCTTTTGTAGATCCTGTGATCGATGCCAGAGAATGGGGAATATGTCCCGAAGGAATGAGATGCCACAAGCACCATTGATCTTTTGTGAGATTTTTTATGTTTGGGGGATTGACTTTATGGGACCCTTTCCCAACTCTTTTGGGAATCTGTATATTTTACTTGCGGTGGACTATGTTTCCAAATGGGTGGAAGCGAAGGCCACCAGGACTGATGACTCTAAAGTGGTGGCAGATTTCATAAAGGAGAACATTTTCGCTAGATTTGGCATCCCAAAGGCTTTGGTAAGCGACAGGGGGACTCACTTCTGCAACTCTACCGTGAGGGGATTATTGAAGAAATATCATGTTACGCAGAGAGTTTCCACTGCTTATCACCCACAAACCAATGGTCAGGCTGAGGTGTCAAACATAGAGATTAAAGTCATTCTTGAGAAGACGATCACTCCAAATAGAAAGAATTGGAGTTTGAGGTTAAATGATGCTTTGTGGGCGTACCGTATAGCCTATAAAACCCCCATTGGGATGTCCCCATTTAGATTGGTGTATGGAAAATCATGTCATCTTCCCGTGGAACTGGAGCACAAAGCATTATGGGCTGTGAAGAAGTGCAACATGCAAATTGATGAAGTGGGAGAGTTTCGAAAGTTGCAGCTTCAAGAGTTGGAAGAGATTCATCTGGATGCTTATGACAACGCTGTCATCTACAAGGAGAAGACGAAGGCCTGGCATGACAAGAATATATTGCGAAAGGACTTCAACGTCGGAGACAAAGTCCTACTATTTCAGTCTCGCCTGCAACTCTTCCCAGGGAAACTTCATTCCCGATGGGCCGGTCCCTATGTTGTCACTCGTGTCTTTCCACATGGAGCAGTTGAGATACATGATGAAAAGAACGACATGGTGTTCAAAGTGAATGGTCAAAGGTTAAAACCTTACCATGAGGGATTTAGCAACGAGGTGATAGATGAGTCGGTTCTGGAGGAACCAACTGCTGAGACTCAATGAAGGGAACCATGTCGAGCCATGACAAAAACCAAGGCGCTGTCCGGGAGGCAACCCGAGGTATGTACTTCTTTCCTTGCTTTTCATTCTTTATTTTTACTTGCATTTGTTTTAGTGTGTTTTTGCTTTTGTTTTTTGTTTTTGTTCGACCTAACCTACAGGGGGAGACCCTATGCCAATTGAAGAAGGTGCTACCCACACCAATGTAAGTCTCCTATTTCTCTGCACGCAAAAAAAAAAAAAGTTCTCCCGAAGTCCAGCTGTCCGAGTTACCTTGGCAAGATGGTGCGCATCATGTTATCAAGGAGGAGACATTAACCCCACACATTATTTGACAACGATGATGGCCCTATATTCGACAGCTGAGTAGGAGGAACACTAGAGCCCCCACCACGATTACATCTGGGCTCCACCATGTGTTCGTTGAAGGCCGTGCAACCCCGTTTACTTGATATACCACTACTCACCATAGTGGTTCCCTTTTGGTTGCATGGTAGGAGTTGAATTTGAAGACGCCGCAACACTAGAGACCTGTGCATATATTATAGACCGCCAGCAACAACGTTCTTGTCCAAGCCAACTCGGCGACGGTTGTGAATTCATTCTTTACCTTCCCTGTGCTTTATTCTTTTTGTCTTTCATTACATTGAGGACAAATCAATGTTTAAGCATGGGGGGGATTCTCTACTTGCTATGTCATTGAGGAGAAAAGAAAAAGAAAAAAAAAGCCAAAATTTGAAAAAAGGCAAAAATAGAAATCCTGAGATAAGTCGAAAACCCAAAAGGGCGGCTTAGGCAATAAGCAGGTGGCTTGGACCAGCATTAGGCTGGGGTAATAATTGGTCAAGAGTGGTGTGAGTTATACTGTGAGCCCATCTATTGAAAAATGAAATGAGTGGCTTGGTGAAAACCCGAAAGGGCGCCTTGGCAAAATGAGTGAAAAGAAGAAGAGTTATTATTAGGATTCCTCATTTTAGCTGGCATGGCGACATAAGAAGAGGTGATATAAGGAGATTCGGGTAGGTCACTCTGGGAGGTATAAGAAGATAGATGGGAGATTAGGATTAGATTTTATTTACTCTATGGTGTTTGGGATAAGCTTGGGGGAAGTACTCTGCTTTCCTTTTAGCTTGCTTGTGTGGTGTTGATTTGTTTTATTGTATGTTGTGTTGAGCTTATTGTATTGGTGCCTTGGAGTTCATGTTAGGTGCAGTTCTTAGAGGAGATAAATTTTCTGTGCTTCCTGAGACCTTGGGGATTTGATTGGAGGAGTATGCTTATTTTAGCTTACTCGAGAACGAGCAAGGTCTAAGCATGGGGGAATTTGATACGCTCTACTTTGTAGTGCGTAACTAGGGGTTGTTACCGTCATTTTGGGTACCATTTGGAGTGATTTAGAGGAGATTGTAGAAGATTAGAGTTAATTGGAGATATGGCGAAATGGTGGTCTCAAGTGCATAAGTGGAGAGACTACAATTGAAGACCGAAGAAATATGAAGAAGATAAGCCATATGGAGCCACAAAGGAGCTGCCGCGGCCAACTGTGACCAAGGAAGAAGCAACACAGCAGCCGCGGCGGATGGCGAGACGTGGAGCCATGAATGTCATAGCCACGACTGCGGCGAAGGCATCCGCGCCCGCGCAAAATTTAGAGCGCCAGTTCGAGAGCACCAAAGTAATTTCCACGACCGCGGAAATTAGGCCGCGATCGCAGAAGCACACGTTGGCGAAAATCTTCGTTATTTCCGAACTTTTGTTTTGTTTCCTTTTTAGTATTAATTTTATTTTACGTTTTTATTTCTTGATGGAAGATATTGTTAGTTATCCTTTTGAGTTAGGTTTAGTGAGAGTAAAACCTAGTTTTTCCGAGAAGGAGATTATCATTCAGTTTAGTTTTGACGTTTTTGTTTTTTCTTCCCTAGTTCTTGCTCACAAACCATGAGAAGGAACTAATCTCCATTGTTCTACCTGACGATTGAAGCCTTCAGTTTGATTTGGTTGTGAGGTTATATATTTTGTTCTATTTCCATTGGGTTGTTTTGATTCTCTTGTGCTTATTCTAATTGATTATTATTGATTTCGCTTGTTGGACGCAACTAGTTGTTATTGGTAATTTTCTATTGCTAGGGTTTGGTTATTTCGAGTTGAAATTCCTTATCTTAAGTAGCAAACATAATTTAATGGAACGAGTTGTGAAAGTTTATTATGAAGAGAATCAAATGCATGTTAAATACTGACGAGTTGTTAAGTACTGCATGCACCTATCTATGCCTATGCTTCCTGCAACTATTGTTCTAAATCTTGATAGTTTCTTGTGCGTTCAATAGTTAGGATTGCCAGGACTAGTTGGACTGACAACTGATTTAGAATAGGGATTAGGACAACCATTGGATTGATTGAACAAGAGAACCTAGGACCGACCTATCATACTGAAGTGTGGATATCTGTCAGGTAGAATACCCTCACCATTCATATTTACATTCACTTTAATCATTTCTTGTTTTCATTCATTAGTTTAGAACTTAAACATCAAAACCCCTTTGTTCTTAGTTGATAACTTGCTTGCATACCTAGAGATAGATCCTTTGATTCCCTTGGGATTCGACCCTTACTTGTCTGCTATACTAAGTTAGATTTTTAGGGATTCTTTGATAAGCATCACGACTTTAGCATCATCAAACACTCAACAAACTAAAACCAAGTTCATGAACTAAACTAACTTCTTTTACCGTGATACTGGAGTTTAGTTTTGTTTCGCCTGTTCCAATGATTTCTCTGCATCTCTTGTCTCCAAGAGCAACACTCCCTCTTGAGTGTTTGTGAATGAGGTAAGTTGATCTTCTTTTCCGGTCATGTGGCATGAACACGCGCTGTCAATATACCACTTCTCATTCCCTCTCACTTCAACCTGCACAGAAAAAGTTAAGATTTGGCGACCCAGACAAGCTTAGCCTTACCTGGTCGAGACACATAATGCAATTGTTCCCTAGAAATAGTTCTATCAATGATGACAGTTTTCTTCCTAGACTTAGCATGATTATGATTGTGCATATGTGAATCATCATAGAAGTCATTCAAGTTCACATTATTGTTCCTACTGTTCCTTCTCTTTGTGTGCTCCTCAGAGAACTTCTTTTTCTTTTCACAGTCTCTCTGTAAATGTCTGTTGTCCCCACAATACCAACACAGCTTGAACTGGTCCATCTGAACATACTTTCTGTTGGGAACAACACTCTTGCGTTGTTTCGCACGTTCTGGACAGGGAACGTTGGATTGCTTTCCTTGAGACTGCTTGAGGAAAATCTTATGGGCGAGTTGTCCAGTGTACCACGACTGATTTTCATCCAGTCCACTCTCAAGGATCTTGACTCGTTCCTCAAGATTGCGATTCTTCTCCCTAGCATCTTGGAGTTCCCTATCTCTTGCTTTACGTAGTTCCAGAATAGATGGATCATCTTCCTTTTGCTTGGAACCTGTATAACCAATGCCATACCTTGCTTCGACGAACTGAATGTTGTCAATTTCAGCTTTCTATTCCATTAGCACAGAATGAATCTTGTGAACATAAGCTTTCATCCCAGACATCTGTTCCTCAAGCTTGGTTGACCCAGCTACACCTCTTGCATCAGTATTGTTAGAGACTTCATTCATAAGCAAAGAGACTTTTTCATTTCTTAACCTCTGAAGTTCCTCATGATTAGCATCACATGAAGAACAAGGAACAGTTGAGCTACTAGCAGTATTAGAAAGGTTTTCTTTTAAACTACTGTACTCATCTTCAGAATTAGCAAGTTCCTCTTGTGTTTTCAAGTTTTCAGAATACATTTCTCTTATGAGAGCAATCAAAGATTTCTTATCATAATTCACAAGGGATTTTAAAAATGTTTCAGGATTTACCTCAAGATCCTCAAAAGAGTCGTTGATGGCCATTGCACACATCCTGCCACTCCAGGCTTCAGGATCTTCACCATCTGATTCATCCTCATTGCCCCATACAGCAACGAAAGTTTTCTTCTCATTGTTCCCAGTAGGTTTGCTTGGTTTCTTGGGCTTTGGGCATGAACTAGAGTAGTGACCCTTTTCATTGCAGTTGTAGCACGTGATATCCTTGATGTCACGAGTCTCACTGTTCCCACCTCTATTGTTTCTTCCTTTGTTGTAGAGGAAACGCATGACTTTAGTTAGAAATACCACCTCAGGATCATCGGGGCCATCATTATCATCGAGGTCATTTTCAATCCTATCAATAACATTTCCAACCATCAAAGCGATTTCTTTTTCCTTGGAATCCTTGTTTCTTCCAGCCTTCTCTTCATTGTCATACTTCCGAATCTTGCTAAAGACCTCATGGAACATCAGTTTGACAGTGTTGGGGTTATCTTTTAGAATGGCCTTGGTTATCGCGTGATGATGAGGAAGCCCATCAATGATAATAAGGATCTTCTCGTCAGGGAGGATTTCTTCATCTGAGACCGAGTGAGCAGTCAAGTTTGCAGTGATTTTCTCAAACCTGGCTTAGTAGGAGCTCACATATTCTTTGTCGTCCATTTTGAAATTGTAGAAATCCTTCTTAGCAGTTAAACGATCAATATCACGAAGGTCCTTACTTCCCATGTTCATCTGTTCCACGGCAAGCCACTTAGCATTGACGGATTCACAAGACTGAAGCGTTTGCACATCTTGCTGATTAAGAGCATTGTTGATGAGCATGGCTGCTCTGCAGTTCTTCTCCATGATATGGAGATCCTCTTGATCCCATTTCTTCATTTTTTTCTTCTTCTCAAGATCAACAATCTCAATATCTCCAAGGGAGATCACCAACCAGCATTGGTAATCATTGCTTTGCATCCACTTGATGAAGAGTGCCTTCCAATGTTGGTATTGGCCAACGAGCAAGAGAGGAGGCCTTGAAGAGTTCAAACCGACTTCGACAGTAGTAGGAGACATTGTTACCTGAAAATCTGTAAGTAACACACAATCTAGAACAAACCTGCTCTAATACCAATTGTAGAATCGAGTGTGTTAGTACAAAGAACGGTATAACTGTTCCTTGAGCAGCGAAATATCATAACAGAATAACAGAGTAACAAACAAAGTTCCTTAGAGAGGAAAACTTAATCAACCAACTAGTTGACTAAGAAAAACCTCTACCTCTAGGTTTCCCTAGTAGGATTTCTAAAGTCTACTTGTGTTATTAATCCCGGAATTACAAACAAGCAAGTCTTATCTCAATCTAGTTTACTCCTAGATATCTAGACCTTTGGATGTAACGTTCCTAACAACACCTAAGACAATCAAAACCCTAACAAGTACTCAACTCACCAAAACTCTTATCCTTGTAAGTTCTTGATACTTCTGAATGCTCTTCTATGTGGAAATGCCGTAAAAACTGTGTCAAATGAAGTTTACAACTTTCTATCTTATAGTCTAGGTATTCTATCTAATTTACCCTAGTTTTACTTAAGGAAAATAAGATAAAATAATCCTATATAATCTTTTCTAATTTATCCTAACCATAATATCTCCAACGAGATCTTATCTTGAGGCCCAAGTTGCTCCTTCAATCTTTGTTTCCATAAAATAAGGATTCGGTAGGCGCAAGGGATCACAGCGCGCGTCATGCGTTCCTTGGCGATGTTCCCTTTCCTTTTCTGATCAAACACGCGCGTCTCTCTTTCTATTTCGTTCCAGCGTGTTGTTTCTCATTGTTGACTTATCTGTTCCTTGCATTCTCTGTTTTGATTCTTCACTTGGTTTTCATCGTTCCTTTGAACCATTTGTTTCCTGAAACTCATAGTCACACTAGAAATCATCAAATGCCATTGAGTTTATCGTCATCAAAACTAGAGGGAACATCATCGTTCCAACAACTTGCGTAGTCGACAAACCAGAGAAGAATCTGTCAATTGCAGACCAGGAGGTGCCTTCATGTATACTTCCTCATGCAATTCACCATGGAGGAAGGCATTATTAACATCTAATTGAAAGATGTTCCAACCTCGCTTGATGGCCAAACCTACAAGACACCTAACAGTGGTGATCTTGACAACTGGAGAAAACGTTTCTGTGTAGTCCACACCCTCCTTCTGTGTGAAACCCTTTACTACAAGATGAGCCTTGAACCTCTCAACACTACCATCAGCTTTCCTCTTGACTGATACGGGGTTAGCCGTGTAGAAGATGGATCTAGGCAACGGATATCAAAACAAAAGAAAATACAAGATTAGAACAATGGCGGAAGTGAAACTAATGGATAGGATAATAGATAGAACCAATAGAAACGACGAGAAAACCCGCTTGCTTGATAGCAAGGAACCTTGTCGAACGATCTACCAACCCGATCTCTACAACGCCACACAACCAAGAATCGCTGACGAACTTGGAGCACGGAGAGGATTGCTTATGAAGTACGAAATCACCAACTCCAGAGGGACTTGACAAAGACGAAAACAACTAAGCAGGAAAGAACAATCGATTGAGACTCTCACGGGGAGCCGAGTTTTCAAAGCAAAAACAAGCTCTGTTTTTGTGTTTTAACAATGTGAGAAATCTGCCTAATGAAGAAGACAAGGGAGCCTTAAATACCCATAGAGGGCCGGCCCTAGCTTCCCAAAAACGTCTAAAGCTAATTTTCTATTATCCGGAAATAGAAGGCTTAAAACAATTAAATAATAATCCTAAAATAACCAATGCAGAAATTAATAAGATTATTAAACATAGGTAACGTTGACCAATAAAGTCAACGCCTTGACTTTGGACTTGTCCTCTTCGTCATGTGATACATCATGTGCCATAAACGTCTCCAGCTCTTGACGTAGTTCCTTCAATCTTGACCTAGTAATCGGTCCATCAAAGGTTGGCACTAATGGCGGGGATGATTCCTCATCATTCTCCCCTTCTTGAAAAGGACTCGTCCTCGAGTCATCAACATCAGCGGCTGCATAAGGGGTAAGATCACCGACATTGAATATCGGGCTCACGCCATAGTCATCGGGCAGCTCTAACACATAGGCATTGTCGCCTACTCTCTTCAGCACCTTGAACGGTCCATCACCTCTGGGAGACAACTTCGACTTCCTCTGCTCCGGGAACCGCTCCTTGCGCAGGTGTAGCCACACCAAGTCGTCGGGCTCGAACAACACTTGACGCCGGCCGTGATTAGCTTGGGCTGCGTTCTTCGCTGCAGTAGCTTCCAAACGAGCCTTAGTCCGCTCGTGCAGCTCCTTCATGAACTCAACCTGTCTATCAGCATCAAAGTCTGCTCGTTCCGGTAAAGGCAACGGCTTAAGATCCAAAGGGGTTAGGGGATTCAAACCATACACACATTCAAAAGGGGACATATTAGTAGAAGAATGAATAGTCCTATTATAAGCAAACTCAACATGTGGTAAGGCTTCTTCCCAACTTTTCAGATTAGATTTAATAACAGTCCTAAGAATAGTACCCAATGTACGGTTAGTGACCTCAGTTTGTCCATCTGTCTGGGGGTGACTAGCAGTAGAGAACAACAACTTAGTACCAAGTTTACCCCACAAAGTCTTCCAAAAGTAACTCAGAAATTTGACATCCCTATCACTCACAATAGTACGAGGTACACCATGCAACCGAACAATCTCTCTAAAGAACAAATCAGCAACATTCCTAGCATCATCAGTTTTATGGCATGCAATAAAGTGAGCCATCTTAGAGAACCTATCAACAACCACAAATATAGAATCTCTCCCCTTCTTAGTCCTAGGCAATCCAACAATAAAATCCATACTAATATCAATCCAAGGAAAGCAAGGAATAGGCAAGGGAGTATAAAGACCATGTGGTTTTGCCTTAGATTTAGCCTGTAAGCACTCAACACAGCGTTTGATAAAATTCTCTACATCCCTAAGCATGTGTGGCCAATAGAAATGAGTATGCAACATGTTATAAGTCTTATCTCTACCAAAATGACCCATCAATCCACCTCTATGGGACTCATCAACAAGTAACAACCGTAGAGAACAAACAGGAATGCACACCTTATCAACTCGAAACAAGAATCCATCAAACAAGAAAAACTTATCAAATGAACCCTTTTCCACACAATGCTTATAAATCACTCCAAAATCAGCATCCATATCATACAACTCCTTAATATAAACGAATCCAAGGACCCGAGCATCCAAAGTAGTCAAGAGTGTATGTCTCCTAGAAAGGGCATCAGCTACAACATTATCTTTTCCTTTCTTATACTTAATCACATAGGGAAATGTTTCTATGAATTCCATCCACCTACCATGCCTCCTATCCAACTTATCTTGACTCCTAAAATGCTTTAAGGACTCATGATCAGTTTTAAGCACAAATTCTCTAGGCCAAAGGTAGTGTTGCCAAGTTTTCAGCACTCTAAACAAGGCATATAATTTCCTATCATAAGTAGAATAATTCAAGCATGCACCTTTTAACTTCTCAGAAAAGAAGGCAATAGGCTTATCTTCCTGCATGAGGACTCCTCCAATACCAATGCCAGAGGCGTCACACTCTACTTCAAAGGGGCGAGTGAAGTCAGGCAGAACCAGCAATGGCGCGTGTGTCAAACGATCCTTGAGAGTCTGGAACGCCCTTTCTTGAGCTTCACCCCAACGGAATGGAGTATTCTTCTTTGTGATCTCTGTCAGCGGGGCTGCAATGGTGCTAAAATCTCGAACGAACCTCCTGTAGAAGCCAGCCAGGCCGTGGAAACTACGTACGTCACCTAGGTTCCTCGGGGTCGGCCAGTCACGGATGGCTTGCACCTTCTCTTGATCCACTTGCAGTCCATGAGCACTCACTACAAAACCAAGAAACACAACTCTGTCAGTGCAAAAATCACACTTCTTTAGATTTCCATACAACTGTACAACTCTGAGAGTGGATAAAACTTCCCTGAGGTGCTCTGCATGTGCTTCCAAAGATTTACTGTAGATCAGAATATCATCAAAGTAAACTACAACAAATCTACCAATAAAAGATCTCAAGACATGATTCATAAGACGCATAAAAGTAGAGGGGGCATTAGTCAAACCGAAAGGCATAACAAGCCACTCATACAAACCAAACTTCATCTTGAATGCTGTCTTCCATTCGTCTCCTTCCTTCATCCGGATTTAATGGTATCCACTGCGAAGATCGATCTTGGAGAAGGTGGAGGCGCCATGGAGCTCATCCAACATGTCATCGAGCCTGGGGACCGGGTGCCTGTACTTGATCGTGATGTTATTAATAGCCCTGCAATCAACACACATACGCCAATTATTGTCCTTTTTGGGGACGAGTAAGACAGGCACAGCACACTGGGATCGGCTCTCTCTAACATACCCTTTATCTAAAAGGTCCTGGACTTGGTTCTGGATTTCCTGGGTCTCAGTAGGGTTCATCCTATAGGCAGGCCGGTTGGGTAGGGTAGCACCGGGAATCAGGTCTATTTGGTGCTCAATGCCTCTAATAGGGGGTAGGCCAGGGGGTATCTCATCCGGGAAGACATCAAGGAACTCATCTAAAAGGGTCCGGATAGAAGCTGGGAGTGTAGCTCGGTCGTCGTCACCTAACAGGGTATAGGCCTGACAAAGGGACATGAGGGCGACGTCCGGGGGAAGGTAATCTACCAGGTGGTCTCTGCTGGATGCTAAGAGCACTCGGCTAGGGGTAGAGGCGAGGGTGAGGTCGGTCCGTGTGGAGGCAGTGGATGGTTCGGCTGGGGACTTACCCTTACGCTCGGCCTCTCTTTTCTTATCATAAGCCTCAGCCACTTGAAGCGGCGTCATCGGTTTCAACACCACTTTCCTACCACGAAACTCAAAGGCATGTTGGTTAGTACGTCCATCATGAATAACATGTCTATCAAATTGCCAAGGACGACCTAACAAAATATGACAAGCTTGCATAGGAACAATATCACATAAAATTTCATCCTCATAAGTTCCTAGCTTAAGTGTAATCTTAGCTTGTTTATTCACCTTGAGTTCACCACAATCATTCATCCAATGAAGTCTATAAGGTCTAGGATGCAAAAAAGTAGGGAGTTGCAGTTTATTAACTAATTCAACACTAGCAATGTTACAACAACTACCACCATCAATAATCATGTTGCAAACTTTCCCTTTAACAAGACATCTTGTATGAAACAAATTCTCACGCTGATTATCATCACAAGGAGCCTGATTAACATGCAAAGTCCTCCTAACAATCAATGAATCACCATGCTCGTATTTAATAAAATCCAAATCATCATCATTGGCATGCTCATTCATATCATGGCTAGCAACTAAATTTTCATGCTCAGTGTCAGACTCAGACTCTAACTCACCCAAATGATTAATCATCAAAACACGAGTATTAGGACAATCCTTCATGTAATGACCCTTTCCTTGACATTTAAAGCAAGTGATATCTCTAGCTCTAGGAGGAGGGTCAGCAGGGTTACCTCGTGTAACTACAGGGGCGGGCCGTGTGGGCTGCTGTGGTGCGGTGGAGGTAGAGGGGTGCGCACCACGGGAATTCTGCTCATTGCCGCGAGGCAGACCGGTTGCCGGGCGGGATCTCTGGTGTCCGATGCGGCCCTGCTACTGGTCGGGACGCCAGCTTTGGCGTTGTGGCACCGTGCGGTGTTGTTGGGTATAGCAGGACTTGAATTGTCTCTCCACTTTAATTGCTTGGTGTAGCAAATCTGTCATGGTAGAATAGGGATACAATTCTATAGTGTCAGCTAAATGAGGATGCAAGATACGTAGATACCTGGACATAGTGGCCTCTTCATCTTCGACGACGTTGCCGCGTGCCATGGCTATCTGCATATTGTTGTAGACCTCTTCAACACCTAAAGAGCCTTGCCTCATAGTCTCCAAATGGTTGTGGAGAACTCTATTATGGTGGTGGTGAACGAAGCGGGCCCACATCATAGCTCTCATCTGGTTCCATGTGTTGACCGGAGGGTCCATGGCTTGTCTTCGAGCCTTCACAACAGAATCCCACCAAACCAAAGCATAACCAGTAAATTCAAGAGCAGCGAGTTGTACCTTTTTATGTTCAGGGAAATTGTGGTAATCCCAAATCTGCTCAATCTTCGTCTCCCATTCAAGGTAGACGTCTGGATCACACTTTCCATCAAAAGCCGGGATCTTCACTTTGATCCGTCCAATGCCGTCTTGTTCGGCGTCACGGCGGCGGGGCTGTCCGCGGTCATTCCGGGGGCGGTAAGGACGCCACTCATTACGCTCCTCGCGCTCATAGTCCTGCATATCATCATCACCCCATAAACTAGAACGTATCGACATAGGAGGGGACTCAGACCTATCACGAGGTGCGGGATGCCGAATCGGGCGTATGCAGTCGGTGCCAGTGGCTCTCGGTTGGCGATGCTCGTCCATCGCCGCTTGGTAGGCCGTGGCTTGGTCGACCAAGGGCTCGGTGGCGGGAAGCGGTGCGCTATGTGATGGACCAATGTGTTCCTGCGCAGCCGGGAGTGGGTTGGAGCGGGTCTCCAACGAGTCAAACTTCGCAGACAACTGCGCGACTGTAGAAGCCAACTGTTGTAGCATCGCCTGCATATCGACATGGGAACCATTTGCAGTAACCTGTTCATCACCGGAACCTGTCATGATCACCACTTAGACGAACACAGAAAGACGTTAAGGTTAGGAAAACCAAAAAAAAAAACTCTCAAGTGTTTGCACTCGGTGATTGTACAACCTGCGAAGGTAGGCTCGTAAATGACAAGTTCTCTATGTGCTCAAGATACGCAGCAAATCAAGGTCAAGCAGAGATGTAGTAGACAAGACAAGTAGATGTACGACGAAAAAAAATGACTCAAACAAAAGCGAGACTAGAGAACGACTCAACAAGGAAAGCGACACAACTATAGTCACAAGAATGAAATGTAACTAAAGATGGGGCTATATATGTGTTTCGAACTCAAGAAATGTGAATTGCAAGTCAGAAAGACGTACCTTTGTCGACTCGGAATGAAGCCAATTGGAGAAGATGGATACGGGGTTAGCCGTGTAGAAGATGGATCTAGGCAACGGATCTCAAAACAAAAGAAAACACAAGATTAGAACAATGGCGGAAGTGAAACTAATGGATAGGATAATAGATAGAACCAATAGAAACGACGAGAAAACCCGCTTGCTTGATAGCAAGGAACCTTGTCGAACGATCTACCAACCCGATCTCTACAACGCCACACAACCAAGAATCGCTGACGAACTTGGAGCACGGAGAGGATTGCTTATGAAGTACGAAATCACCAACTCCAGAGGGACTTGACAAAGACGAAAACAACTAAGCAGGAAAGAACAATCGATTGAGACTCTCACGGGGAGCCGAGTTTTCAAAGCAAAAACCAAGCTCTGTTTTTGTGTTTTAACAATGTGAGAAATCTGCCTAATGAAGAAGACAAGGGAGCCTTAAATACCCATAGAGGGCCGGCCCTAGCTTCCCAAAAATGTCTAAAGCTAATTTTCTATTATCCGGAAATAGAAGGCTTAAAACAATTAAATAATAATCCTAAAATAACCAATGCAGAAATTAATAAGATTATTAAACATAGGTAACGTTGACCAATAAAGTTAATGCCTTGACTTTGGACTTGTCCTCTTCGTCATGTGATACATCATGTGCCATAAACGTCTCCAGCTCTTGACGTAGTTCCTTCAATCTTGACCTAGTAATCGGTCCATCAAAGGTTGGCACTAATGGCGGGGATGATTCCTCATCATTGACTTTGTAAACCCACTTACAGCCGATAGGCTTCTTTCCCTTGGGCAGAGTGACCAAATCTCATGTATGATTTTGATCCAGAGCAAGGAACTCTTGATCCATAGCAAGAACCCATCGATGATCAAGGCTTGCAGCATGGTAAGAAATTGGTTCAGTGTCAACAGATTCGGAAGAAGAGGTAATGGCCTGAAAACTAAAGGCCTGGGGTAACAAAGATGTAAGGGTATGAGGACAAGGTGTATGAGCAAAGGAATCTGTAGCAACATGATTACATATGTAGTCCTGCAAATAAGCAGGTGGGTGATGAGATCTGGATGAGCGAGTAGGAAGAGGAGGTGGAATAGCAGGAGGAGAAGGAGAAGGTGACAAGGAAGCACATGTGATGGCAGTAGGAGAATTTGGCTCATGAGTGTATGGTGAAGGAGGAGGAGAGGGGGTTGTAATAGGTGAAGATTGCTCAATAATTGGTGATGAAGTAGATGAAGGCAATTGAGAATCACTGTGATCAGGAGGTGGTGGAGGAAACAAGGGTGATGACTTATCTGAATAAGGGAAGACAGACTCGTGAAATACCACATCTCTGGAAATAATAATGGTGTTGTTGTCGAGATTGAACAGTTTGTACCCCTTCTTGCCAAAAGGGTAACCAAGAAATATGCACTTTGAGGCATGAGGAGCAAATTTGTCTCTACCATGTTGCAAACTAGAGGCATAGCATAGGCATCCGAATGTGAGAAGACTGCTGTAATCAGGTTTAGCTCCAAATAAAACTTCATAAGGAGTAGCATTATGAAGAATAGGATAAGGAAACCTGTTGATGAGATGTGTTGCAATGAGCACACAGTCACCCCAGAAAGTGAGAGGGAGACCAGACTGAAACAACAACGCCCTGGAGGTTTCCAATAAGTGCTTATGTTTCCGCTCGACGACACCATTCTGCTGCGGAGTAGCAACGCAAGAAGTTTGGTGGATAATACCTTTGCTATCAAGGAACTGCCGTGTGACATGACTGGACCCAAGTTCTAGAGCATTATCAGATCGCAAAATCTTGATTCTCTTCCCAAATTGTATTGCAACCATTTCCACAAAGGAATGAATGAATGTGAATGCATTGCTCTTTGTGTTGAGCAAGTGAGTCCAGGTTGAACGACTGAAATCATCGACCACGATAAGAAAATATTTGTATCCTTCGCGAGTGGCAGTGTTGTATGGCCCCCATATGTCAATGTGAATGAGCTCAAAAATATCATGTGTAGATATGCTACTAAGAGAGAAGGGAAGTCTTTGATGTCTAGCAGCACATACATCACAAGCAACAGTTACATCATCTTTAGTCACACTAGGAGTCAAAGACAAGGTTTTCAGTTTATAGTATGGTAAATGGCCAAATCTATGATGCCACAACTGATAAGAAGATATAAAAGTAGTAGGATCAATTAAGGTAGGTAAAACTGCATAATCTTGATGAAGGAGATAGATTCCATTCTTGGAGCTACCAATGGCCTGTGGCTTGCTCTTGGAAAGGCCCTGCACAACACATTCAGTGCTGGTAAACATGACTTCACATTTGAATTGCTCAGTAAACTTGCTACAGATATCAAGTTGAACTTGAAACAGGGAACATATAGTACTCCTGTCAGAGTAAGAAGAGATGAAAGCTCCACGTCGCCTTCCATATTAACAGCAAATTTGTCATCATTAGGTAAGATAATAGAGAAAGGTTTATGCAATGGTCGAATAGACTTAAGCAACTTAATGTCGTAGCACATGTGTGTGCTTGCACCACTATTAATCACCCAGTTTGCCACTGTAAAGAGAGGGTGAGATGTCATATCAGCCAAATTGAGTGAGGATTGAGTCTCTGTGACACCAACAACACCACAGACTCCCTGACCTTGCGAGGAGTTGCTTTGTAACAGCTTGAACAATTGTTGACACTGACTAGCAGACAAGCCTGGAATATAAGTAGTTTGAGGTGACTTATCTGCAAATGATTCTTCTCCCTGAACAGATGTTGCTACTTTCTTGTTTTTGGTGAACTTGAAATCTGCAGGAAAACCATGAATCTGGTAGCACTTGTCAATAGAATGTCCAGGTTTCTTGCAGTGATTGCAAATCACAGAAGACTTCTTTTGGTCAGCCTTGATCTTGTCCTTGGTGTTGTTTCTAGCATATAGTGAGGCAGCCTCACTTAAGATCTTGGATTGAGTTCCAAGCTCTCTTTGCTTCTCTTCTTGCAACAACATCGCATACGCAGCTGGAACAGAAGGAGTTGGTTGCATCATAAGAATCTGACCTCTGATCGATGCATAGGCTTCATTTAACCCCATCAGAAATTGAAGAAGCTTATCTTTATCTTCTTGATCGTTTGAACATATTGCAATTCCACACTTAGGACATTGAGGAACCTTGTGTAAACTCCCCAGTTCATCCCAAAGTCCTTTGACTTTAGTGAATTAAGAAGTAATTGACTGATTACCTTGTGACATGGCATTCAATTCTTTCTTAATCGAGTAGCGTTGAGCGCTATTCGATTGTCCAAATCTTGCATGCAACTCGTCCCAAATTTCACGAGCCGTTTCATAGTAGATGACGCTTCTCTTAATCTTTGGACTGAGCGAATTCGTCAACCAAGCCACCACGAGATCGTTGCATCTCTCCCAAATTTGGAGCCGATCTGGATCATCGACTGGTTTCGCGATCGATCCAGTAACAAAACACCACTTGTTTTTAGCTGATAACGCAACTTTGACTGATCTCCTCCATTCTCCATAAGCTTTTTCGACGAAAATTTGGGAAACAATTGGAGATCCAGGTTGATCTGAAGAGCCGATGAACAATGGATGAGTGTTAGTGATCTTTTCCTGAATAGTTTTCTCCTGAACGAGATCGGCCATGGTTGAAAGAAAAATTAGAGAAAAGATCGAAGGGGTGAAGTGACAGAAGATGAGAACAAAATCTCAAATTCGCAAGAAATTGAAATCTGAAGAACTATTGATCTTCAAACGAATGATCAACAAATGAAACTAAGAGAAATCATCATGAAGTAGGAAGCGAACGATCGCTTTTGCTCTGATACCATCTTAACATTCAAGAGAGTTTGAGAGGAAAGAGAGCTGATTTTCATTGAATGAATGAATAGAGTGTTTACACGAAGCTTTTATATCTGAAGTTGTGCTAACAAACTGGCAACAACTTAACGAACTTAAGAAAACAGAATGTTGACTATCCTCTCTAATAGATACACGTGTCTTTACCTTAGCTGACAAACTAACTAACTGGAATGAGACGTCATCAAAGCTTGGTTGGCATCATTGGCAATGACCAACAAAACTTGGTAGTCATTACTTTGATCCACATAGTGAATGGATCCTTTCTTTGTTGAAATTGTCCAGGAAGGAGCAGTGTCTTGTTGTTCCTAAGCCCGACTTGTTATGAATAAGACTAATCTGTATAAATGGTTGTTGCTTGCCCTTATTGGAGTGAAATTTGCCATGTTCCGAAAAAAAAACATAAATTGGACTATGTTTTTTACTATGCACAAAAAAGGTGCAAGGTTGCCGAGTGGATTTATCGAAATCTCTTTTGCTACCAACTGAACTTGATTAAAAATGTGCACACAAATGAAAATATCAAAACCTAACCATCTAGCTTTATCTAAGTACATACTGTAAATATACTCACTGGCGGAGCCAGCTAAGTGTAGTCCCACTGGATTTTTTTATTTTTTTAATATGTATTTATAAAGCTTTTGTCTGAAATTTGCTAAATAGTCAATTAAAACTTAACGGAGGGAGTATAATTTTTAAAAAATATTAAAAAAATACAATTTTATCTGAATTTGTACATCTTTTAATAAAAAATACACTATCTTCTCTATATATACTCTTATTTGTATTAGAATTTTCAAAACTTAGATCTATGGGTTTGAGAATTTATTTATTTTTATAAAAATCTGTTGAAATTACACAGAGATATTATTACTTAATGATAAAATTTGTTTAAATTGTGTATTTTTTGGATAAATTTTGAGCAAAATTTCATTAGGGTTCAAATATAGGGTTTATTGTTTGAAACTGGGATTACTTGTGTAAGTTAGACGGTAGACTTAGTGTAAACAATAACTTTTTAGTCACATGCTAAAATATTCCATTTATAAAAAAATAGAAAATTGATGAAACTTTTTATTTGCATTATCTAAATTCAATGATATATAGATTTTTCTCGTACGAGTTGGGTGGGGTAATGATTTTTTTCTAATATCTCTTTAGGGATTTTACATCTAACTCAATGATATCGGCTAAATTTATTTAATGATATTTGGTAAGGGTTTATATTTTGCTTTTAAAGATTTTTAGCCTTCACTGAACTTAAATCCTGTCTCCGCCGCCTGAGTATACTAGTATACATGTTCTAGCTTGAGGGTACACATAAAACTAATTAAGGAGGGAACGAACAATATGTGATGAACCAACAATAATAACTACAAAGAGTAACCCATTTTAAAGCAGAAGCATTGATGAGGTGGTTCAGCACGGAATCTCTTTTGCTACCAAATTTTTTGGATGGATTCCCATCCGTTAATTATGGTATTTGGTATTTTGGTTAGACATATCAGATTAGGTTAGGTTGTTATAATATGATCGAACTCTACAGAAGGTGTCACATGGTTGGGCCTTTCAAATATACAGAAAGAAAGGACAATTGGAAGTACGTCAATAGTCTAGGCGAATGGATTCAAAACTACACTTAGATACTCTTGAATCTTGATTGAGTAATTACATCATCATCATCGATCTCACTTGTTACATACCCAATCCAAATGCTCGATCATTCAGTTGGTATATAAGATCAACTTGTATGTACGTATGAGCTAGCTAGCTAGCGCGCGGTTTAAGAACCTAGAATAATTATTGACACGGTGTCTTGGACGTCGGCGACAACGATAAAGCCTCACAAGATGAAGTTCATCATCGAGGACCGGAACACGATGACAAACAAAGGGCGTGCGCGCACCATCAAACTGCAGACGTGGGTGGCACCTAAAGCGTGGGCGGAGACACACACCGCATTAGCCATAATGCATATGAATAGTCCGTAGTGGGATCGCAAATGCTTAACAATCTGCACAATCCCGAACCCTTGAAGAGCATAAAGTAGATTAGCAAGACAATAAACATTGTTGAAAGCAAGGAGGCCCACTACCACAAACCCCAAAACCCAAAACCGGCTTGAGTGCAAACACCAACAATCCTACATTTAGGCGGCGGCCTCTGGACTCCCATTCTCCGAACAGCGTCCCTGAAACGCCTTGATGAGCTGCATCGCCGCCGTCCATGAAAGGACCAATCCAGCATCTCGAGTATTTAGGAATGATCATCAATGGGAATAAATGGAGCATCGGCATAAAGTGAATAGGATGAGGTACATGACAATAATGTTCCACCTCAAGCTTCATGCCATCGTTTTTGTTATATTGGGATCATGCAAATATGAGCGGACAACATAAGACAGGCCGGTGGCCAGACAATCGATTCTTGCCGGCACATCCTCCATTATATTGATGCTTAAATGATGAACAACTAAGTTAATCCCCCTACTATATAAGCGTCACCAACTGTTCAAAACAAATTAAATTGGAAAACGAATTGAACAGAAAGTGTAACAAAATACGTACGTTTCGTATGGGATTTAAAAAGGAGGTGATTAATATCACTTGTTCTTTTTTTTTCTTTTTTTTTTTTGGTGACGTGGGAACCCACCACTTGCGGGGTGGTAGGTAAATTCCCGGGATCGTGATCCAGCCGGCAAGCGCCACGATCCAGGTAAACCGGCTTGCGCCGATCGGCTCGACCCAGCGGCAAGGGACACGACTAACTCCCAGAAATTACACCCAGAAGAAAAGGGACAAGCAGGGATCAAACCCGAGACCTGCCCATACTCCCTCTGTGCCCTTACCACCAAGCCAAGCCACCACCGAAGTGGCAATCGCCTTTCTAGACCTAAACGGAAAAGGGTTCAACGAAAAAAAAGTAGAAAGATAAGAAAATGGTTCGTTTGGATATATAAAGATAATACATTAAATTATATTATTTTATATAAAATTAATAATTTATTAGAAAATAATATAATTTAGTTTATTATTTTTAGAATTCAAACACACTCAAAAGCTCGACAAAAACAAAAAGTAACAACTAACCTCTCACAAACTTTATTCTCTTAAAAACTTTTTTAAGCTTTACCGTACTTGCACATGTATATTAGAAACCCTCCGATAACATATCATATAAGGATATAAAAGTAGTTAATCTCAATCACTTTACTAGAAAGTGTGAGAGAATAATGAAATTTCACTTGGGGGTTTATTTAGAGTTGGACAAATATGAATCCGAATCGGTGAACCAGAATCGAACCAGATTAAATCCGGTCAAACCTTAAATTGGACTGAAATTGGATTGGTGGTTCAAGGTTTTGGTCAATTTAGGTTTACCCCTCAGTTGAGCCACCCTTATAAATAAAAAAGTATATTTCTTATAATTTAACTATTTTTATTTAATGTCTTTTTTGTATATAATTTCAAAACACATAATAATATTTTTTATAAAAAAATTATTTTACAATTTTTTTGATTTTTATTTTATTTTTTCATTTTTTGTTGAACCAGGTTCTGAACCAAAACCGGTATAAAACCGGAGGGAAATCGATTGAACCGGAATTGGACTGGCGGTTCTAGGGGGTTCCCGGTTCATGAATCGGGGCAACTCTAGGTTTATCTTGATATTTCTCATATATGTAGGAATAGAGGGACACTCTAGTAAAACGAGTGGACAATTTTGGAGCGTTGGATTGAGGGTGATAAATGGCTAGATTAGGATAGAGAAAAGATGGGGGGCGTAAATCAGGGAATGAATATCACAAAAAGCTTTTTTGAATTTTATTAATTAACCACCTCTAAAATAGGAAGTTAAGTGTAGATTTGGAGAGAGAAAGATACTGCAAATCCCCATCGGCGTTATTCCTCAAGCCTCCACCGAGATCTAGTATTCACCATTGTCTCCACCAAACCTCCATAGCAAGAGCTACGCATTGATACAACGATCTCCATTGAATTTTGCTTAAATCTCCATTATCGAACCTGCAAATGAGAATATTCGAATTCCATATTTGAATATGGAAGATGGTTAAAGTTAAACTATTGAATTCCAGTTTTGGGTATACGATTTTCAATTGGTTACGATTTTCAAATACCACTGTGTTTTTAGTTAATACGCATATTTAGTGGAAGTTCGTGCATATCAATATATTTAATTAGTTGGAAATTAACATTATGCACATCGACATGAAAATTGTGAAAATTGTGAATATTGGTAAATTTTGTTTACATATCTATTAATTTTGTTCATGTTCCATCGTATTTATGCTGATATTCACTATCCTATATCTGTTATTCAAATATTGTGAGTACTTATTCACTATGTATATAATGCATCCACTGAATTGAAAAAAAAAGTGTACATATCAAAACACATTATTTGAATAGCGTTCAAGTATTTTTGAATATCTGTTATTTGTAATCATGTTCAGTCGTATACATACTGATATTCATAAACTCTGAATAGATATGCACTATGTGGTAGTTGATATTCCAATTTAAAATATTTGTATTCAAACTATTTGAAACTTTGTGCATATCAAAATAAATATTGTGAATATCGTTCAAGTATTTTTGAATATCTGTTAGTCGTGCTCATGTTCAGTCTTATTCATATTGATATTCATAAACTCTGAATAGATATGCACTCCGTGCTAGTTGATATTCACATTTAAAATATTTGTATTCAACTTGTTTTGAAACTTTGTGCATATAAAAAAATCATGAATATTGTTCAAGTATTTCTGAATATATATTAGTCGTGTTCATGCTCAGTCGTATTCATACAGATATTCAAAAGCTCTGAATTGTATGCGTTCTTCTGTAAATGATATTCGCTTTTAACTCTGAATAAATATGTGTTCCTCTTCATTAGACAATGATGTTGATGTATCTGATGATGGGTTGTCAGACGAAGAAGAAGCTGCTTTTGTGTATGAATATCAAATCCATAAAATTGCATATCACATACATGCATATCATATCAATATCAAAATAAATATTGTGAATATCGTTCAAGTATTTTTGAATATCTGTTAGTCGTGCTCATGTTCAGTCTTATTCATATTGATATTCATAAACTCTGAATAGATATGCACTCCGTGCTAGTTGATATTCACATTTAAAATATTTGTATTCAACTTGTTTTGAAACTTTGTGCATATAAAAAAATCATGAATATTGTTCAAGTATTTCTGAATATATGTTAGTCATGTTCATGCTCAGTCGTATTCATACAGATATTCAAAAGCTCTGAATTGTATGCGTTCTTCTGTAAATGATATTCGCTTTTAACTCTGAATAAATATGTGTTCCTCTTCATCGGACAATGATGTTGATGTATCTGATGATGGGTTGACAGACGAAGAAGAAGCTGCTTTTGTGTATGAATATCAAATCCATAAAATTGCATATCACATACATGCATATCATATCAATATCACCACAGAAAGCGTGACTCCAAATATCAAAGAATTCATCCTTGAATATCATAACCGAACAATAAAAAAATCATCAAATTTGAGAACGAAAATCCACAATCGAAAATCCACAGTCGAATGATTTTATGCATTTTAGTAGAGGGTTATAGCAAACACCAAAACACAGTCTAAGCACATCCAAACAACATACACTCAAACTAGCTCCAATTAATCTGTTTGGTTTTGAAAAGACAAAGCCCTAAAATTCCCAAAACAATAGATGCCCTAAATTCAACTGCAAAATCAAACAAAAAACAATATATGCCATAATTTGTACAAAGAACAAACATCTCACTCATTACATGTCCTAAATTCAACAACAAAATCGAAAACGTTCTAATGGAGGATGGATGATCGAAAGGAACAAACTTGGGGGAAATTATAAAAAATGTTCTAATAAAAAAGAATAAAATCAAATCCGAGAAATTTACCCTTTTCTGTCGAGATTTGTGGTTGGAGAACCTTGGGGGAAGTCGACGACAACCGGCGCGAGAGAGACAAAGTTTGAGCTTCAATGGAGGACGGTTGAACTTCGAGAGAGAGAGAGAGAGAGGGGGGGGGGAGGGGGGGGTCTTCGATTGAGAGAGAGTGGAAGACGAGTGTGGACTAGGGGTGAGTGTAAATGCGGTGTTGGAGCGTTGGATGCGAAAGCGAGAAGACGATGGCGAGAGAAAACTTCCGTCAACAATGGAGGAATCAGAAATTGTGGAATGGAGGAAATGGGAATGGGAGTTGAAAGGGTGGTAATTGTGGAAAGATGGATAATTGATATCTCGTGAAACTAGAAAATAGGAAGAATCTGGTGTGGTGATTTTCACACAAGTTTCAAAGCTCAATGGCGACAATTGAGAACACAGAGCAGCAGCACATCACAATCATCAATCCAATTTGCAGAGATGAGAAATCAAGATGATGGTGATAAACAAGAATTAGAGTTAGGATGCAATCGGAAAGAAAAACCACAGCAAGTGTAATTATCTACAAATCCGACCTAAAACAACAACAATGCAATTAAAACATCAGAGATTTGGTTAAATTTTAACCTTCATCTTCTAATTACTCTCGCTCCTGTGCCGGAGTTTACAGTGCCGGTGGCGATGGAGGGGTTTTTGTTGCCGTTTCCCTCTTTCTTCTTCTGACCGAAAACGAAAACACCGGATTTCGACGAGCCACGCAGAGAGCAAACGGGGGCGTTGAGAAGAGGGGTAACGCGTACGGTTGCTGAGTAGGATCTCTCCATCCCTCTGTGGCGGTGCCTTGGACCGCCATTGAAGCTGCTTGGGCTGCTGGAGCTTCTGCCGAGGCTCTGGAACACGATCTTCCCCGACGAGCTCATCTTCGGGCTGTCCGCAGAAAGAACCCTAGAAATCGAAGGCATTGGATTCTCCGCCACAGTGGCGGAGAGAAAGCGGAGGTCTGGGCGGAGGACGGGGTAAGAGATGCGGGAGTAGTAGATCTGCGGTGGAGTGTGAGGCAGCTAGTGCACGAATCGAACCCTAAATTTACCAATCGAAACTAAATTTATACAGCTAGTGTGAGGCAGCTAGTATGGGGTTAATTGTCAAAAACAATTTCATTTTTTTTAAAATAATTGGACATTTATCGCGGTTCTACTATAAATCGCGGTGTAAGATTTATTTTTTTCTTTTAAAAATATATATAAAGACTACGGTTTTTAACAACCGCGGTTTGATGTTGCACCGCGGTTTAAACACAACCGTGGTTTGGGATTTTTTTACCACGGTTTAAAATAACCGTGGTCCGGAATTTTTTTACCATGGTTGAAAATAACTGCGGTCCGGCTTACCACAGTCCCGAAAAACGTGGTCCAAGAGTCGGATTGCGCCGAGAACAACCACAGACGGTAAACCGTGATCCCATGACTTAAAAAACCGCGGTCCGACCCTATGTTTTGTACTAGTGTCCTTACAAATCAATGAAAGCTAAAAGTGTGGTTTTCTTTGAAAAATTAATTAATTATACTATATCATTATATAGGTAAAATAAAATGCTAGTAAATATTAGGCTGTTATTCTTTTTAAATTTGGATAATTGTATTATGTAATAATATAGGTACAAGAAAATGGTAGTACATTAGTAAAGGGAAGATTCTATATATAATAACCAATATTCTCTAGAAATTTTTATTTCTTTTGTTGGGCGCATGACCACATGTCCACAACTCAAGAAGCTAATTGAAATGATTTCAAAGGTGTTCCTTCAAAACATAGATTAGTAGATATGAAAATTGAAAACATGAAGAGTTGAAAAGAACAAAGATTTCCATAATACTGGCTATTAGGATAAAAGGGCACGTGATGATCACATGACAATTAAGCTTTATATATCATACTTGCTTATCAGCAATTAGTTAATAATATAGTCATCATATCAACAAACTTATAATTAAGCCTTATATATAACAACCATGCAAATCATGTCAAATGTGCCCAAGGTGGCAAATAAGCTAGCAATAAAATTAATGAACAATAAACAAAGTCAAAATATATAGCAAAAACAAAGTATATATGACATCGTATCATTCCCCAAAAAAACTATGACATTATATATATCCTAGTTAATGAAGAGAAGAAGAGACAAGCTCAATCAAATCGATATCCTTCCTTTGTTGATCACCCATCATTCCAATCTCACATCCATTAGTAGCACTTGGATCTCCTCCTTGCAGGTAAGAGGGATAATGATCATGGCATTCATAAGACGACGCCGTGTTGTGCAAGGAAAACAGCGGTGGTGGAGGCGGCAGTAGCCCCAGAGGCTGGTGGTGAGCACCATTAAACAGACTTAGCATGAAGCCGAGCTCTTCTCCGCTAGCGGGTTCATTAATCAAGGACGAAGAGTGCTCGTACTCGTGCTCGTATTCCGATATAGGAGTGGCCGGAATCCTTGTTTTGTCAGCTTCAGCTTCAGCTTCAGCTTCATCTTCATTTTCTTGGGAGGGAATTATATCAATGTTAGCAGTACCATCACCGTAGAGATTGCTCCTCATTATGTAGTCTTGTAGGAAAGAAGGGGGTTTTGGGAGGGTTTCACTTCCTTTCTTCTTCTGCTTGCTCACTCTATCTTGCCTTCGCCTTCTCTTGGCCGCGTTCCAGTGGTTCTTGACCGCGTTTTCTGTTCTCCCAGGAATCCTCCTCGCGATCTCCGACCACCTGTTTCCGAGCTTCTTGTGTGCTTCCACAAATACCTTCTCTTCCTCTTCGCTCCATGAGTCTTTCTGGAAATGTTTCAAGTCCATGAAAACAAAGTTTAGGGTCGGTCAATTAGTATACATTATAATTATATGGCACGTTAAAAAGTTCACAAATGAATCCTCACAATTTCAATTAGCAAACATGCAGCACATATCATTTCGATGATCTTGATTTGTTACTTAATAAAAATGAAAGAATGTATTCTACTTTTTTATAATTTAAGATATATAATTGCATTTGTGGAAAAAGACGATATATAATGGGTGATTTTCTCTAATATATTGTTAAATTCAGACAAGTTTTGGCCCCCCTTATACGGAAGATGGATCGTTTGTAGAAAGAGGATTAGATCCGTGTGAAATCGATCTATCGTAAGATATAGTATGAAATCCGGCTCACTCCTAAGTCCGAAGATTATGTTTTACAAAAATGAATGAAAACGAGTTGTACGTTAGTTGTTAGTAATTAAGAGGAAAATAAACCTTGATATCTGGACGGAGATGATTTTGCCAGCGCTCTCTACACTGCTTTGCAGTTCTTCTATCCAACTTCTGAGCAACACAAGCCCATTTCTTCATTCCATACTCCTTCACCAACTTCATCAAGGTCCTTCAAATTCATCCAAATTAAAACCCAATTAAACTAAAAATCACCATTTACAATTATATCATACTACTCTAGTGAAAGGTAAAAATCATAACGGATTATCAGAATTACAAAAGTACGTGTGTGGGATGCAATATTATAAAAATTACCTATCTTCCTCTTCTGACCATTTTCTCTTAACCAAAGTGGAGCAAGATCCCCTTCTGCCTTTTATGGAGGTCTTTGCACCGAAACTCGCGCCATTTTCGGGATGATTTTGGCTGTTGTTGCTACCATTACTCATCATTTCATGGGTAGTACTAGAGATAATGTTACACTCATGAAAACTATGATCATAATAGCAGAAAGTAGTATAGTCATGAGGATGATCTCCTTGCAAATCAGGAAGAAGCCAAGAATTGGGAGACCCGTGATATTGATCTTGATCTTGATCACCACCAAATTCACCAAACCCACTTTCGATTTGACTGTTATTGGTGTTGGTTTGAGCCTGAAACTGTAGAAAGTGGGTTTGACCGCTCAAGAATCTGTCTAGGGCTGAGAATGGAGGGTTTGAAGGAGCTAGTGTTGGAGGGTAGCACTGTAAATTTTCATGGCCAAATCCCATGGTGAAATGCTTTGCAAAGGAGGCTCGGCTAAGAGTTTGACCGAAAGGGGAGATGAAAGTGAAGAGAAGAAGCGAGAGAGAGAGAGAGATTTCTTCTGCTGAATTGCCGTTGTCATTAGCATGATTTATGCTTATGAATTTATGCAAGATTTTGACCTTTTTTTAATTTTCTTTTTTATTTTGGAGTTGAGGAGATGCAATCAAGCATATAACTCCTCACCTTTCCTTACTTGTGATTTAGGTTAATTTTATTTTTCAAAACTAAAAAATTAATTAGTAATTACTACCCTCTTTAATTTTTAAAAAGGCTAAAAAGATGTTACGTTTTTACCATATAAATAACAAAATTAATGCTGTATTAAGGGTCATCCTTGCGAGTCTTTTCTCATTATAATCTCAAATACGTATGCTTCTTCATTTTTCGACTTTTAAGTACTTTTATCCAATAGTTAATTTTTTTAAACTTATTATTGTGACTTGCGAGTGCTAAAAATCCTTTGTACGTAGTACCTTCCTTGGGAGCATTAATTTTCGTAGACCAATGTAATTCAGAGACACACGTGATAAGAATTTTTTATTTAATTTAATTTTTTTTCTAGTATCTATAAATATATAAAGTAGACTAAGAATGCAACTAATACCGAATAAATTTGAGAAATTATTTCTTATTTTTTTGATGATCTTTCATTACAAACTATATCTTCTAATATAGCTCAATAGTTAAAGACACTCTTATAATATAAGAGGTCTAGGGTTCAATCTTCATTCTTAATAACTTTGTTTTACTATTTTATCTTTCATTATTTTTTTGTTTACATTAATGAGTTACTCAAATTTTTATATCTTTCTATTTATCTATCTATCTTCTACATATAAAATAGAGTTTTTGTCCAATTAACGACTCATTAATTTAGCATCTAAATAAAATAATTTTTCAATTACAATTCATTTGTTAAATCTTTCAAATTCTAATGTACACGATCAATCAAAAAACTTAGCCGTATAAAAGTTATTGTCCAATTAAAAACTCATTATTTAGTCTTCAAATTACACAATTTCTCAATTACAATCCATCCGTTAAATCTTCCAAATTCTAATATACACAATCAATCTATATCTCTTTATAAACATATAAAGAAGATTTTTTGAACAATCTATGATCATTTTTTTAACCTTCAATCTTAATTGGCTTTCACCTTTTACCTTCCATCAATTTTGACACTTAAAGTTACTAATTTTTTAACAAAACTAACAAACACATTGAGAGTAGGTACACAATAACATTATGGAATTATTGGATGTTTCATGATTATTTTGATTTCATCAAATATAAAAATAACATTAACATGTCAACCTATTAATAAAATTAAAAAAATCTAACGTACATTAAATTATTGAAAAATAACCGAAAAACATTGAATTAGCATATATATGCTACTTAATTGTGCAAACATGTAACTAATAAATACTTTGGTATATATAGTGTCTAATAATCTGCTTAATTATGTTAATATTCAAATAAATAAAAAATGATATCATGAATGTATAATTGTTGAATTCACACCCTGTTAAAACCTCTAAATTTGACAATAAAATGGAAATGATTTGCTCAAAATGATTTAGAAATATTAAATGTAGAATGAAATGGGTACAAACTTCATTTTATTATAACACCAAATTGCAATTTCAATACTGAAGTATATTAAAGTATTATATTCTATATAGTACAAAACATAGTAAAGTTTTACATAAGAGTAATAAAATGATTTTTAGCTCATATATTTTTATTAATGTTTCATTAGAAAAAGATCATTAAATATAAATTTTAAAATTAGTAAACATAAACCAAAAGGAAAAAACAATTAAAATACCAGATTACTATTAATTATTTTGATTTTCTTGAACATACAAATAACATTGCAGAAGAAATGTCAAATAAGATCATGTTATTTTCTTTTGTATTATTATTTACTTTGATGATTTAATCCTATGTATGTGTTAAGACTTAAGACATATACTGATATACATATGCAATCAATTCCTTTTTCAAAACATTTTTAAATTCTATTTTTATCTATAGATATACCATTTTCTATTAATAATGTTAGGTTGTATAAAAATATAGATATAAAATCTATGTTAATTTTTTTTTAACTTTTATCCTATTTATAATCAATAGTTTTTTTTAAAGATTTAGAATCATAGTTAAAGCGGCTATTCACGATATATAATATTACATGCTCAAATTTTTTATGATGTATATGTTGCTTCAATTAATAGTTTTACCTTTTGACAAATTTATAAATTTTTTAAGATTACTTTATATAAAGTTTAGTTATTTAGTTGAAATTAAAATTAGGTACACTTATTTAGAAAGTTATTTTGTATTTTAAAATATTTAGGTCCTGATTTTCTTAATTTCTAGATTTTGAATGTAAGTGACCATGCGTGTTTAACCACTTTGTCCGACATATTTTGTCATTCCACATCATTTATGTATTGCGTTTCTTTGTCAATAAGGAAAAAAAACTGCAAAAATAATAACAAATGTGAATTTAAAAAGAGATTTAATAGCCCAACATTTAATTCAAACAAAAAAAGTCATGATAAAAAAAAAGACATAAGAAGTTTACAAGATTACAATGTAATATGTTTAAAACTTATGGAGAATTTCATCGGTCAATTATCTAAATTGCAAAATTAATATCCACGCTTATGTTAAAAGTTAACCCGGATTTAGTGATTTATATGTTTTGTAGGATCATGTTATATAATGTTCGAAAGTGCAAACGTACTATTTATGTTGCATTGTGAATTGTGATCATTTGTCGAATAAAAAAATTAAATTATTATGAACGTAAATAATGATATAGTGTCCAATATCAATTGTTAATTAGTGTAGCTCATACAGACTAATTTTACTTTCATTATAAGGACTTAAGGAACTCTATTACACCAAAAAATGGAAATAAAAACAAATTATAATTTTTAATATTGTCAAAATATACATGAGATAATTGCTAATAATAATTTATGACGACGTCTTTCGAAAAAAATCTCCATACTTCCATCTCAACATCCTTAAAGCTATAAAATTTTGTGTTACTTTTAATGGAAAAAAGAATGTTAGATATAAATCTCCATTTTAGTTTTTTCATATTAAATTCATATATATCAAAAACAAACATTTTTTAATATAAAACTTGAAAATTCAACGTTCTTTCTCTTATCTATTTTAGATATATTTAATTTCGAAGATTATTTCTATGCTACATTAACAATAATAATTCTTAAATTAATCTTAAAATTTTAAAATAAACAAAATAAATATTATAAATGATATCAATAAAAAAAATTAATCCCGTGCATAGCACGGGCATGAATATCTAGTATATACATAAAAAAATGCTAAACTTCACCAAACTTAATTATCACCATTTTAAAATTCTTATAACTAGAAATTGAAGCCCGTGCTTCACACGGGCCTTTTGTGTATATGTTGTCGTGGTTTAAATGTGAATTTGTAATATATGGATTGTTTTGCATGTTTTATCTTAAATTATATATTGTTTGATATGTATTTAATGTAATATCTAAGTATTTTTGGTATAAAATGTTATGATTGTATGAAGTATAATTTTATTTATTTTTTTGGTCAGAAGTTTAATTTAAATTTTGAATTAAGGTTGTAGTTGTTTTTTGTAGGGATGCATTTTTTTCCTTTGAAAATATTTGGGGAATATTTTAGAAATTCCTATCTAATTATATGTTGTATATGTTGTGCTTGAACTGGTGTATTTATAAAAAACTTCCTACAACAACTATCATATCATGCTCTACTACCCTCCACATTTCTAACTTTTGCCTTTATCTTACAAATATATTGTCTTTTAATAAAGTTTTTTGTTATGCTTCTGTTATTAATATTCATTAATATATTGTTTTATTTTTTTGGTCTGGAATATATATCGTTTTATTGGTCACATTAACTTTACATATTCCTAGACAAATATCATTTTAATTAAAATATATTAGTCATTACTTCCTATTCTTATAAGTAATAGAAATAATTGGTGACTCTGCATATTCTTAAACCTTGTTACATTTTATATAAAAGTACATTAGTTATTTTATTGGTACATGCTTAATCTTCTTAGCGAAATTATAATTCATAACTTCTTCCTTGTACATTTTATATGTGAGAGTGAGTATATGTCAATTATTTTGACTTCCATCCTTGATTAATTCCTCTATACCAAGAAAAATGAGGCCAAATTTAGTATATATACATGATGAGTGTAAAATGAATATGTATAAAATAAAACAACAAAAATCATCCTTAACCAAAATAACAACACACCTACCTAAATCGATTAGTACAAAAAAAGAACTAAAAATACGAACCTAGTTGAATTTATGCTACCAAAAGTTGAAGGGTTTACATCATCCATAAAATAGTTTGCTTTATTCATTACTAACAATCAATTGTCCTAAATCAATTGTATTTGTCCTCCTTCTAGTGAAAGCTACCTATGCATGATGTAAACAATCGATGCCTCAATAGTGCTATTAGATTATCCAATTCTATGACATTTTCACATAAAATTAACCTATCTCAATCAAAAGACAATTATATTAATAAATTTAAAGCGATAGATGCAAGTATTTAGTGCATGCATGTGTAGACTACTAAAGATATCCAAACACATATAATCAAGGATAGTTTACCATGAGGTGGATATATACTTGCATCCTCGACAATCGAAAATCCTCATTCACATCTTTAACTTAATAATTATGCTTACTTAAGCGACCATGTCTTTTTAAGGTGTTGTCCACTATCTCTCAATTGTATGTGTAGAGGCTGCCTTATTATTTTGAAAGAAGAAAGTGTATCTAAAAATGTGAGTTTAAATTGCTTCCCTTTCAGTCAGTAAATTACATTGGTCTACGAAAATAATCATATTAAATATGCTAAATTTCCAAAATACACTTATCTTTCCTAATAACAAGAAATAGAAGCCCGTGCTTTGCACGTGCCATTTGTGTATATGTAGTGTCACGATATAAAAATGAGTTTGTAATACATGAATCGTTGTTCTGTTTTTTATGTTAGACAAATATTATTTGATATTTATTTAAATGTAAGTATGTTAGGTATAAAATGTTATGATTGTACATAACAAGCGGGTTATTTTATTTTTTATAATTTTGGTTAGAAGTATAATTTTAATTTTGAATTAAAGTGGAAGTTTGTTTTTGTAGGAATGTGTTTATATTTTGATGAAAGGTTTTGTGAATATTTTAGAAATCTTCTATATCTAATATAAAGTTTGAATTTTTGTGAATTAAGTGTATTCATTCAATACCATACAATTTTGAAAGTATTAAATCGGCTCTGGCTCTAGCGGGTGGAGCAACCATGAATGTTTCCCTATCGAGCTTTTTGATCTTCTACCATCTATTAAACAAAAAATCTACGGAGGAAATAATACGAATCCTAAAAAGGTAACAATTGACAGAAAAGACAGAGGATATAAATATCAAAGAAGAACTCCCAAAAGGAGAAAAAATCTATACCGAATTATTTTTAAAATGAAATTAAAAATAATAACATTATCTAAATTGTGTTCTAGTTTTTTGTTCTTTGTTTTGAGAAAGTAAGGAATTCAAAATTTTGTTGCTTTTTATTTTGACAAATTGAGGAGTTTACAAAGGTATTTCTTAAGAAAAAAATATTTTTGGCATTTTAAAAGTTGTGTAAAAGTAAAATTTTCTACACATTTCTCCTAACTGTACTACATATATTTTTCTATTGATAAATACATTTTATCCAAGCAACTTTTAATAAGAAAATACATATTTTTATAAAAGTCTTTATAAATAGTCACATCAAACAAATCCTTCTAATCTAACCTATTAGATTGTCATGATCACGGTGTAGAGAACTTGATAATATTTGTTGATTTGTCGTTAAAGGGTTCAGTTTGAATAGAATTGAAAAAAATAAGAGAGGTAGAGTTGAATAAATCTTGAATTCTTGATTGTTAAATAAGATTTTTTTTAATAATGATTATCATTTTTATATATCTATTTATATTTTTTTATTTTAACTTTTATCGACATATAACTTTTTTGCTATATAGTTTTTGATTTCTACCAAAGAGTTTCTTTATCCAAGCAACTTTTAATAAGAAAATACATATTTCTATAAAAGTCTTTATAAATAGTCACATCAAACAAATCCTTCTAATCTAACCTATTAGATTGTCATGATCACAGTGTAGAGAACTTGATAATATTTGTTGATTTGTCGTTAAAGGGTTCAGTTTGAATAGAATTGAAAAAAATAAGAGAGGTAGAGTTGAATAAATCTTGAATTCTTGATTGTTAAATAAGAATTTTTTTAATAATGATTATCATTTTTATATATCTATTTATATTTTTTAATTTTAACTTTTATTGACATATAACTTTTTTGCTATATAGTTTTTTATTTCTACCAAAGAGTTTCTTTAAAAAACTTCATAGTTGAATTTTTACATCAATATAACATTGAGGATTCAATCGATCATTTAAAATTATATGGACATTTTTCGTATTTTTCTATAGGGCACTCATTGTTTAGTTTAAAACATTTTATAGAGTGAGGGCATATTTTATGATAAAGAAATTTAAAATTTTGTTTTTAATCTGATAAGTATTTTGAAAATCCTTACAATTTTTTTTTGCTAAACAAAAGGTTAGACTTAAAAAATACAAAACTTTCCTACAATGAGTTCTCCAAGAACATCCTAGTCTAACACCCAAGCTTCCAAAATTCCAACTACTTCAAAATTCCAGCTTTAAAATTTGTCATTACCAATAGCAACACCACGACGCTAGCGATGCGTCGTGGTGTTGCTATTGGTGACTGCAAAGTCAGTGCAGGTGAAGATTCGATTCCGGTAAAGTCATTTTCTTAGGTGCAAATTGGCTGATGCTGGAGTTTTTTTAGAGGTTGTGGGGTCAAGATTCAATTCCAGTAAGGACATTTAGTAAGTCTCTGGTAAGGTCATTTTCTTAGGTGCAAATTGGTTGATGTTGGAGGTTTTTTTAGAGGTTGCAGGGTCAAGATGTAATTCCCTAGAGCTGATTGGAAGAGGTTCATTCGGAGATGTCTATAAAGGGTATGAACAGCTGATTCATTGTATAATTTCATTTGATTTGTTTCTTGATATATCCAAGAGTTAAATATGTTTTTAAAGTTTAATATGCTAGAATTTACTGACAGTCTGAGTTCATGCAGTGAACATTAGCTACGTTTATGGTTCCTGAGATGATACCCAATACTTGCCCAATACAGAAGTTTTGATTTCCTTGTTCTATTTAGTTCAAGGTTTTTTTAGGAACAATACTTAATTATCTATGTTGGATTGATGCAAGAAAAGGTGTATTGGTAGAAAAGTTTTGGTCACATACCGAGAAGGAACCTGGACCTATTACTCGTACTGTACGTGCATGTCGTCTCGAACGTGAACTCAACAAGAGCAACATAGGATTCTTCTACCTGTGCCACTACTACAACATATCCCTTCTTGTTGGGGGGGGGGGGGAGGGGGGTCCAATAACCTTCTTGTTGGGGGGAGGGGGGTTGCGGGTCCAATAATGGTGCTGGTATCTTTCGCTTTCATCTTGGACGTCGTCGATGCAACAAATCCCTTCTTGTCCGTGGAAGAAGCCATGGTGTATGAGATGGGAGCAAATGGAAGTGAGGTTCTCACCAGCCATATTTATAGGCGCAAGGATGAGGAAGACCATTGATGTAGGTGCATGTGATAGGTCGATCGTTTACTTTCTTCCATGCCTCTTCATCGTCCCTACTTAATTATCATAATTATATGTCGTTAAATGGAGGCATGTGTAGGGTTTAATGTTGTTTCAATGTTAGCAGATGATTACTGATTAGCAGATGGTACACGTCATATTGGCAGGCCTTTTGGGCCAATTTAAACATAAGGCATTTGGGTCCATTAAATGTTAGCACATGTGTGTTGGGCCAATTTTATTTAAATGGTAGCAGATGTTGTGTAACATATTATAGGAGCAACGTGTAAATTTTTCTAATGATGGAAGCAGATGCATGTAAGTCATATTGGCAGGCCTTTTGGGCCAATTTAAACATAAGACATTTGGGTCCAATTCAACATAAGGAAGGAGATACTTAAGGAAGCCAACAGGTATTTGTTACCATTTTGGGCCAATTTAAATATGCAAAGTATCTTTTATTATTCAGTCAGTGTACCTTATTCAGAAACATAAACAATTTTCCTCAATCTTTCTCAGAAATAAGACAAAAAGAAGAAAACAAGAAATGATTTTTTTGCCATCCATCCACCTTGGTAACTCTCAAGTTCTCTAGAAGCCTCAAGGATCGGCACTGAGACAGTTCATTTATTTCAGTAAGTTTCCATATCTTTGATTTGTCATTACTTTCTTCGGTTATTTAGGCTTGACATCAGCTGCAGTCCTGACATCTCCATTCTGAGAAGTAAACTGTGTCTTAATACAAAAGGTATAGGATATTCTAATTTCTAACAGCAATAGACCAACCCTGAGATAAACTGGAGTAAACAACAAATACATACTATTCCAGGGATGGAAAGTACTGGTGTGCCTCGCTCAGGAAGACCAGTGCTAGTGGCAGCGGCAACAACAACATCTGAAATCGGATTCACGCTTGGCTACATGGGATAAGAAATAATTAGCATGCTTTCATAGCCCTAAATTCAATCATTAAAAGCAGAATGTATAATCAGACATTTACCTTTGTCATGGATTCAGAGACTCTTGAAGAATCATATGAAAGATTATCAACTGTGCGTAACAAGCGTAGACCTTCTGCATTGGCTAAAATTTTAATTCCATTCTCATTAGCAGAAACTGCCAAGAGGGCACCATCCTTGTTAAAGAGGATTCGTGGACTTGCCTAACAACATATTTAGAAGTAACCATGAGCAACACATATCATAGTATCATACATTCAATTATACCTTTGGGTTGCAAGGACCATGGTGGAAGTTGAGGGGGGAAGATTTTTTTTTTTTTTGAGAAATTCCAATTATAAGTTATAACATAGTGAAAAAACGCATGATTTAATACAAAGGTAACATGCATAAATAACAAATCAAATTTTGACCACCATGGTTATACATTAGTTCCATTTATACTAGCTGTCATGAAGTGCTTACAGGGAGTCCTCCATCTGCATCAACAGACATCAGTAGTTGAACATTGTCCATATCCCATAATTTAATTGAGAAGTCATCACCAACAGCCAAATACCGGTTTTTAGTGGTATCAAATTGGACAACACCCAAAGAGCGTTTCCGAAATCCTTGATAAGTTCTTTTCAGAGAACCTTCACTTTCATTCCATTCAACAATATGAGATTCTCCATCCTTACTAGTACTGTTGAAATCCGTTTCAACAGTTCGTGAAGACGTTGGGGGTCAACACACCCTCAACCCGGATGTACTTGGAATTTGTTTGTTTTGGGGGATGTCCTCAACTGCTTTCTTTATTGATGACCTTTGCGTGAAATGTCGGGCTGCGACAACGGACTTTCCAGGATCTGGCCTTCTCTTCAAGCTGGGTTCTGAGCTACGTCACCTCGTCACTTCGGAGAACTGGGACTTCTAACCTGTAATCTGCTCATGGTTTCAGCCTCCTTCCTCCTTGTATGACATCTTGGCTCCGCCTTCCTGTCCTCCTTCTCGCTGCTTGACCTGGTGTTGACCTGCGATTCCCGGAGAGAGCTTTCCCGGGAGAACACCTTCCGACGCCCAAGTCAGTGATGAGAGCAACGAATCTAATGGTAGAGAAGAGAGATAAAAAAGGGAAACAAGGAAGAAATCGCTCGCTGGCCACCGGTTTCAGAGAACCCAAGAGCACAAAGCCATAGATGGCAATGGAGCTTTTCTGACTCTCTTTCTCTCTCCTCCTTGCCCGAATCTCCTCCTAGTGGTAGAGAAGAGAGATAAAAAGGGAAACAAGGAAGAAATCGTTCGCTGGCCACCGGTTTTAGAGAACCCAAGAGCACAAAGCCAGAGATGGCAATGGAGCTTTTCTGACTCTCTTTCTCTCTCCCCCTTGCCCGAATCTCCTCCTTTCTCCTTATGGAATTCAAGGGTATATATAAGAATTGCTACCCACTACCGTGCTGCCAAGTGTCGCTCGCTGATTGAGAGGGTTCATCCACATGCGTCGAACCTTCTTCTGGCCTGACACCCAACTCTCTCTCTGTAACAGAATTCTGGTAGGCCTAAGGCCCTACACGTAGGATTCCGCACGCATGGGAAATCTGACTCCCACAGCCAGCCCCCCAAGCCCTTTGCGAAGCATGAGCGAAGGCTTGATTCGTGGGAGCCTCCAGAACCTTTTCAGGGCTCTCTGCGCGTAGGTTTCGTTCGGGGTTATCCACGTGGCATCCAAGTGCGTCCCTTCAACTGCCGTCCCAAACCATCAAACCCTATAAATTGTCTTCTTTATGGGTTTCTCTCCTACCTTGTTTTACTTACCCAGAAGACGGTTCTCCTTCCGGCGATTTTCCGGTGGCTGACTCTTGTCAATCTCGTATCTCCGGTGGTTTTTGCGCTTCAACAGGTAGCTTCTTTTACTTCCTTTCTCTGGCTTTTCTTCTCATTCTGGGTGAGCGAGGGGTGTGTCAAAGTCATATCTTCGAGGAAAAGGTTCCTCTTTTTCCGGTTGCCGTGACTCGGATTTGACCCAGGCCGTTCCCTGGCGATGGACTTGCAATTTGAGGTACTTTCCGAGCTTCCCCTTCTGTTCTGTTACCTCTCTTGGGTGCGACTTTTCATTTTTCTCCTTGAGTTATTTTAGGGTTTCTTTGGGATGAAAATGGTTTCTTCTCTACCTTTGCTGATTTCGATCAGCCTTCTGGTTGCTCTTGGGATGCTTTGTTTTGGGCCCGCCTATCTCTTTACACAGTTCTTTTAATCGGGACTGATGTTTCCTCTTTTATCTCTTTGTTATGTTTGGGGTTCGATCTTCCTACCGAAGAGGGTGATGAACTTCAAGCACCAGGTCCGTACATCTAGTGAGCAGAGCCAACACCCAACATCTGAGGAGTCTACTTAGTCAGAGGGGTCGCCTTCACCAGACATGCGTCCTAGGAAGTGACTCATCCTCCCTGAGGCCCGTTATAAAGCTAAGCATGACCGCGCTCCGCGATATGACGAGGTGAGTATTCGCGGGGAAGGGCTTCGCGAGAAAACATCGCCTTCGACTTCTGGTCGGAGCCAACCCTGTGCTGACGTGGCCCCTACATCTTCGCCTTCGCATACTATGTCGGGGAGGGACAACCTCTGGATCTTGAAGAGGCGCGTAAGGCGACTGCCATCCGCGGATAATGCTTTCTTTCGGGAGGACGACGGGGATGAGTCTGTGTTGGACCTTGAGCATTTATAGGGGATTATTCAGACTTATCCGTTTCCTGCTGGGTCTGTTTTAGCTCTTCCAGAGGAGGGCTTGTGATCCCTTCATTGTTTTCCCAATTTTATGGCAGTATCACTTCCAGCACTATATGCCGGATTTCGCGTGCCTATTCATCCACTCTTCAAAGAGGTTCTGAATACCCAAGGCACTAGCCCCATTCAGTTGCATCCAAATTCATGGAGGAATTTTTGTTGTCTCTTCCTCCATTGCCGTGAGTTGAATGTAGAACCTTCCCTTGAAGTCGTTCGAAATCTGATTTCTACACGTGACATTGTTGACGGGTATTGGTCTTGGAAGGTTGAGTATACACAGCGGGTCTCCAAACCCACAAATCTGGGCATGTGGCGGAATGAGTGGTTTCTGCTCAGGGTTCCCGGAGCGTTTGGAGTTAATATCAATCCTGGGAGAGCCATTCATTTCTCTTGCCTTGCATCTGCCCCTGCTAAGAAGAGACAACAGAGCGAGAAAAAGGCTTTGATTGCAAAGTTCGATCGTACCTCGTGCTACGAGTATGGTCAGTTGATGACGGTGGAGAAACTTGAAGAATTGGGCTTGAATTCCCCCTACCCTCGCGGGGGTGAGCTGATCTTTGTCATTCCTGGGCTTTGGTCTCTGTGGACTGGGTCTTATGATGCTTGTGGAAGCGCATATTGACTTGTCTTTTCTTTTCTTTCCAGTCGCATGTCTTTTGCTAACGCTTTTATTTCTGTTTCTTCTAGGATCTTCGTCTGCCATGTTGTTTGATTACATGGACGGTCTTGAGGACTTGGAGGCAGGACTCGCATTCGTGGACCCGGCGCCGGGCGAAGGCCAACGGGGCCTTCTTGCTTCTTTAGATGGAGCAGAGGTCTCTCAAGGTCAGGCGAAGGGAGTAGGAGAAGATACCGGGGATGTCGTTTGTGCCTCTTCCCGGGGAGGGAAAGCCCCAGTGATAGAGTTGAGGGAGAGTCTCGAGCTCCCCTTGGCTGATCTGAAGAAGAAATTTTCCCGTGGCAAGAAAGTGAGGCACCATGCTAAAGACCGGTCTGACCCAGTGGGGTCCGTGGCTCGCTACTTGGATACTGTATGTACTCTTCTCTTTCTTTGCGTTGGCTTTGCGGACTATGCCCTCTATTAATATTTCTTTTATCGTACAGGCTATGAAGGGGTATCGTGATGCTTTGGGTGCTTTAGGGAGAATTACTTCTCATGACGCAGAAACTGAATCGCTTCGCGAGCAAGTCTCTCGGATGAAGACGGAGATGAATCAGATGAAGATAGAGATGGACGCTGCACTGGCTGAGAAGACATCGCTGCAGACAGAGGTCGAAGAACTTCGCGGACTCAAGGGTCTTGTCAAGAAATGCACCGTGTTGGAGGAGAAAGTGGTGGTGTTGACAGGGGATTGCAAGAAAGCTAAGGAGGAAGGAAAACGAGAAGGGGTGGAAGAGTATGTGGCGGGTTATCGTATGAAGGCCCGATATATGTACTTCGCTGTCGGGGAGTTCTTCCACGGCTTGAAGATTGGCGTTAAGCAGATGGATGATTATTATAAGCTCCAGCCGATACGTCCTGATCCCCATAATTCCGCGGGGGTGGTCTATAAGCCGAGGGCTCCCTATAAGGTCCCAGTCATAGGGGATGTGAAGGAAGACTGTGATGCAGTTTTAGAGGCCTGGAGCGTGACAACTTTGAGGGAAGGTGATCCCTACGTGAAGAAACCGTCCTCCCCTGCCGCGACATCTATTGGAAACAAACGCACGCATGAAGGCTCTCCGCGCGGGGAGTTCTCGAGTGTTGTTGTCTCCCGCCCCTAGTTCAGCTCTAGCTTACCCTTGTTTTCTTCGCATTGCTTTAGATTGTTCTCTTGCCTTTTTTATGGTTTTTGTATTGGTCGATGCTTTGTAAGATACTTCTTACTTTGGGACCATTTTGGGTGCTCGTCTCTTTACTCTCGCGAACGTTTGTATGGCAGATGCTTTTTTCTTTTCAATATTTGGGCTCTTGCTTTTGTTATCATATGACTCGCATGTGCTTGCTTGGTTATTTTTGTTTTATTCACAGACGTGCCTTTTTATCTTGGTTTTGCTATTGTTTCGTTCAATGTTATTTGCTCGCGTTTGACCTTCCGCGGTTTGGCTCTGAATGCGATTAGACCGGGGTGGCTCAGTAACCATTCCTTTCTCCGAGCTTACCCCTCCCGTTTTGACATTCCATCTCCATTAAATGCGGTTAGTCACCTCAGTCTTTTCACAGCGCGGTTTCTGATGGTTTCTCTCTTTATTAGAGGGGGGAAGAGATAGTTTATTATTTCAGGGGCAGTTATTGCCTTGGCCGGTTTCTTGTATGGAGAGAGAATAAATTCTTTCTTCTTTAAGTGGTTTTACCGGGGGGGAACAACTGCTCTTGAGAACCGTTTCTGCCTTATAAATACCCTATCTTTCTCGTTTTTCTCACTTATCTTTTTGCCTTGCTTCTCTGTGTTTCTTCTTCTTCTTTTGTTTTTCCTTGCTTTCTTTCGCTCTCTTTGTTAATCATGGTTAGGTTGACGTTGGTTGTTCACTACAACGGGCGAATCGTGTGTCAGCGCGGTGATCGTCGGCTGTTCTCTGTCCACCGTTATGATGGTGGTTACTTGTGGACTATGGACATGGGTACTGTGGGGGAATCCGTTGGGGAGTTTGATTTGGAAGTTATGCGTTCCCGCCTCTTTCCAAAAGCTGTTCGTTTGGGGGTGGGGCGCGTTTTCTACTTTCCTCGACCCCTGGCTAGAGGGTGACGCCTGCACGAGGTTATGACAAATTATGATACTGCTCGTATAGCTTGTTTGGGTCGAGAAGGACCAGCTCATGTCTGTGTGCACAGGCCACCTCCGCCTGGTTTTCATGCTCGTAGCCTTCGTGCTGTTGGTCTTTAGGGTGTTTGTCCTTGCTTTTACTTTTGCTTGCGATCCCCCCCTCTCCCCCCCATCCTTCTTTTAGTCGTTGGACTAAAAGAAGGATAGAAGAGGAGTCGTAGAGGGTGACCTGTTTTAGGTTTCTTATCTTTTGGATGTTGCGCCCCTAGAGGGGATGTATGTAATGCGGCATGTAACGCATCTCTACGCGTGGTCTTTTGGATGGCAAAGATGAAATTTTTCTTTGAATTTTTGTAAAAACAACGTTTGTAATTACAATGACTCTTTTAGCTGAAAGTAAAGCTCTGGCGCAGGGCCTTTTGTACTCTCTATGTATCCTGCTTCATTTTGCTTGCGTGCTTGCTCTTTCTGGGCTCGTCCTGTTCAAATTCGTATTTATCGTGAGTAACTGTTTGTATGGCAAATTGTATGATTTGAATAATGTTGCATTAGGTACCTTATCGCTACTTCGTTTCTTGCTTGCGATAATGGCTTTTTGCTTCCTACACGCTTACTCAAGACTTGCTGGTGTTGCTACGCATACTGGCCAATACTTGCCAAGCTAGTACCGTCTGATGTTGCTACGCACACTGGCTAATAATTGCCAAGCCAGTGCCGTCCGGTGTTGCTATGCATATTGGCTCGATGTGGCTGAGCCCAATACCGTCCGATGTTGCTACGCGCACTGATAATTGCCAAGCCAATGCCGTCTGGTGTTGCTACGCGTATTGGCTCGATATGGCTGAGCCCAATACCGTCTGGTGTTGCTACGGGTATTGGCTCGATGTGGCTGAGCCCAATACCATCTGGTGTTGCTACGCGTATTGGCTCGATGTGGCTGAGCCCAATACCGTTCGTTATTGCTTTATCGTTTTCCTGAATATCACACAAGAAAAAAATGGCTTTAGACTTTTTGGTCGTTTGTTACAAATCTCTGAATGGCTCGCGTGCGTTTTTCTTATGGCACTTCGCGTAATGTACCTTATTATTTCTCCTTTACTCTGCCCCCAGGCTTTTTGCTTTTTAGTTATTGCTTTGAGTTACGACATTGCTGCCTGTACGATTAAGGCTCCGGGTTATGATTTAGTACGGGTCGCATTATTTGAACCAATTAAGGTTAGTGAGGATCATACCTGGGGCGCACCTTCCTTTATGGGTAGTACTTTTGGAGCCTCATTATGTTCCACGAATTTGGGACCATGTTCCCTGCATGGTCTTTGAGGCGTAGGCTCCAGGTGCTACCTCACGTGCAATTATGTATGGGCCCTCCCATCCGGGATCAAGCTTTCCTCCGTCGGTCTTTCTGAGTACTAAATCGCCTTCTACGAAGCCCCGTCGTTTCACTTTTTTGTTGTAGTAGGCAGCTATACGACACTTGTACTCACTCTTGCGTATGGCCGCCATTTCTCGTATCTCTTCTGCTAGCTGCAACTCCAGTTGTAACTTCTCAGAGTTCTTCTCATCGTCGTAATCCAGAAGCCTTTCGCTGGGGAAAAGGTGCTCCACTGGTATCACAGCTTCAAACCCGTAGGTTAGTGCAAAGGGTGTTTCCCCTGTACCTCTCTTAGATGTGGTCCTGTTAGCCCAGAGCACTAGGGGGAGGATCTCTGCCCATCGTCCCTGCGCCCGCGTGAGCCTTCTTTTGAGATCAAAGAGGATCCGCTGATTGGCATTCTCTACTTGGCCATTGCACTGGGGATGGGATACTGACGCAAAGTGCAATCCAATGCCCAGACCTTCACAGAAGTCGATCAACTTCTTGGTATTGAACTGTGGGCCTCGATCGGTGATGATGCTTTGCGGGAGTTCGAAACGGCAGATGATGTTTTGCCACAAGAACTTTTTGACTTGCCCTACTGTCGTCGTAGCGAGTGGAACGGCCTCAATCCACTTGGTGAAATAGTCTATTGCTACGAGTATAAACTGCAACTGCCCGGGTGCCCGCGGAAAAGGCCCGAGTAAATCCATTCCCCATTTTGCGAAAGGGCAGGGGGCGCTGATGGCTTGCATTTCAACGCCGGGCTTATGTGAAGCGGGGGCGTGTTTTTGACATGAGCTGCAGGTCTGAGCTATGCGAAGAGCTTCTCCTTTCATCGTAGGCCAGAAGTACCCTGCACGCAGAGCTCTGTATACCAAAGATCGCCACCTCGCATGGCCGCCACACAGTCCCCCATGTATTTCAGTCATCATCTTTCTTCCCTCCGCGAGAGTGATGCACTTTAGACCCGCGGCCATGTACCCTCGTTTGTATAGTATTTTGTTTTTCATGTAGAAGCGGCTCGCTCTCATTTGCAACTTTCTTTTTTTCTTGTGAGTTCTCTAGCGCGATGCCTGACATGATATACTGGCAGATTGGAGTTCTCCAGTCATTTTCGTCTTCTCCGGAGTCGATCATCATCAGATCTGCGTTGATAGCCCGGGTGGCTCTGGAATCTACCTAGACTTGACCTTTCTGCATCCTGGTTTTTGATCCGAGCTTCGTGAGCTCATCCACCCTGGCATTTTCTCTTCACGGGACAACGTGAATTTCGAAACGATCGAAAGCATTAATAAGCGTATTCACCCTTGAATGATACGCAGGCAAGTTCCCAGTCCTGACTTCGTACTCCCCCTGCACTTGCTTCACTACTACCCCAGAATCGCTATAGCACATAATTCTGTGAGCGCCGTTGGTCAGGGCTAAGTCTAACCCAGTAAGGAGTGCTTCGTATTCGGCCTTGTTATTTGTTGCTTCAAATTCTAGACATAGTGCATATTTGAATTGTTCTCCTCCGGGTGATGTGAGAGTGATTCCTGCCCCATTTCCTTCCTCGTTTACGGCCCCGTCGACAAAGAGGACCCATTGGTCTTTCTCTGTTATGTCTTCATTGTGTGCTTCGCGGAAACTGGTCTCCACGAGGAAATCGGCGAGGGATTGTACCTTGATTGCTGGGCGTGGCCTGTACTCTACGTCGAATTCTGATAGCTCGACTATCCACTTAGTCAATCTCCCAGACATGGTTGGTCTACCGAAAAGGCTTCGCAAGGGGAGATCTGATAAAACCTGGATGGGATAAGCCTGGAAGTAAGGTCACAACTTTCTGGCGGCTGTGATCAATGCTAGGGCGATCTTTTCTATGGGTGGATATCTGATTTCTGCTGGCCCCAATGCTTTGCTCACGAAGTACACTGGTTTCTCTTGCCCGCGTACTAGTACGGCGCTAACTGCCCTTGATCCAGTTGCCAAATACAGCTGTAGATCTTCCCCCGGGGTTGGCGAGGACAAGGTGGGAAGGCTGACTAGATGTGCTTTAAGCTCCGTGAACACCGACTCACACTCGGGGGTCCACTGGAAGTCTTGGGGATTTCTTAGAATGGAGAAAAATGGGAGGCTACGTTCCGCGAGTTTTGAGCAGAAACGTCCTAGGTAATTGATGGATCCCACAAACCTTTGTACCTCCTTGACGCTCCAAGGCGGAGCCATTTGTAGCACTGCTTCCACTTTCTCGGGGTTCACATCTATCCCCCGAGAGCTAATAAGGAACCCCAAGAACTTCCCTGCCTTGACCCCGAAGACGCATTTTTCCGGGTTGAGGCTCATCCCATGCCTTCGCAATGTAGCAAACACCTCGCGGAGGTCATCTACATGGTCTGCTTCTTGCTTGATTTTCACCACAATGTCGTCCACGTAGGCCTCGACGGAGGAGCCGATTTGACTTCGGAAAATTAGATCCACCAGCCTCTGAAAGGTAGCCCCAACATTTTTGAGCCCAAATGGCATGACTGTATAGCAGAACGTTCTGCGCTCCGTGATGAAGGCAGTTTTTTCTTCATCGGTTGGGTTCATCTTGACTTGGTTGTATCCGGAGTACGCATCGAGAAAACTCAGGGCTTCGTGTCCTGTTGTTGAATCCACTAGCTGATCGATTGAGGGTAAAGGATAGCTGTCCTTTGGGCAGGCCTTGTTCAGATCTGTGAAGTCCACGCACATCCGCCATTTCCCGTTAGACTTCTTTACCATGACAACATTCGCGAGCCATTGTGGATATTTAACTTCATGGATAAACCCAGCTTTCAGCAACTTCTCGACTTCTTCTCTGGCCCCTTGGGCTCTGTCTCCAGCTTGTTTCCTCTTCTTCTGTCTTTTCGGTTTGATCTCTGGGCTCGTGTTGAGCGAGTGGGTCATAAGGGTCACCGGGATTCCTTTCAGATCTTTTGGAGTCCAGGCAAATACATCTCGCGAAGCTCCTAGCAACTCTTTGATTTCGCCCTGCGTGCCTGCGCTTAGTGCTTGGCCCATGTACAACCTTTCCTCTTTGCGGGCAAACGGAGCGACGAATAGCTTCTCTTCCTCAGATATCGTGGCCTCCATTCTACATCTGACTTCCAGTTTCGCCTTTTCCTTCTGTTTTGACAATTCAGGCTGATCAAGCTCGTCTCTCAGGCCCAATACTGGTAGACATATATCGCTGAGCGCCGCCAAGTAGCAAGTGCGGCTCTCCGCGTGTTGTCCTCTAGCGATGCCTACTCCCACCTGCGTAGGAAACTTAAGAGCAAAGTGATAGATGGAGACTACGGCCTGAAACTTACATAGAGAGATCCTCCCTAGGATGACATTGTACGCGGAGGGTGATTGGAGCACTAGGAATTCCACCTTCTCGCATCTCCGTGGACTCCCCTCTTCTCCCAGGATTAAATCTAGGGTTATTACCCCGATGGGCTTCACCCGTTCTCCGGCGAAGCCGACTAAGGTGCAATCCGTAGGCGCGAGGCTCGCGGGATCCAGGCCCATCTTCTAGAATGCCTCCCAGTGCAAGATGTCAGCTGAACTTCCGGTGTCCACCATTACTCTCTTTACTATCTTCGTGCCCATCTGCACGTGAAGAACTAGAGGGTCGGTGCTGGGAATGCAGGACTCGGCGATATCCTCCGAACCGAATGTCATCTTGTGGTATTGTCGCGGGGGGTTGGAGATACTCATGACCGGTCTTCCAACCGGGGGAGGGGCGTTAGCTATTCTTCTCATTTCTCTCTTTCTGGGGCCCCTCGGCTCATGCCCTCCTGAGATGGTCCCCACTTGCCCATCCGGCCGTGGAAAGTTCTATTCGACGGGCGGGTAGGGTGCGGGGCGTCTGGGTGTTTGCCTTGGCGGCGCAGGCCCCGGCTTTGACATTGCTCTCCCTCGTGGGGGTCCATGCCTCTGACATTCCCGTTCATCATGTGCAGTCGACTGATGATAGACACAAAATTTCCTTCCTTGCCGAGCATGAGGTGGTGGCGGTATGTTGGTCTGTAGAGGAGGTGGCCTCTGCGAGTATATGGCAGTTCGTTCTTGGCTATTCATTTCCACCGCGATCAAGGGTTTTTAGGAGGCCTTTCCCCGCTCGTTCACCTGGTATCGGCGTGGTTCCCACGCAGCGGTATCCCTTTTTGAGGTTTCATTCCTTCTTCCACTACTCGCGAGTGGTGCAGCCACCGTTGCATTTCCGCGTGCCAACTCCTCTGCCACTATATGCTGGTTAGCCTTTTCTAGCAACTTGGTGTACGAAGCATGTGGTTTCTTGCAAACGCTGAGCTTGAAGTGTCCATTCCGGAGTCCCTGAATGAACGCCATGCGCGCCACCTTTTCGTCGAAGTCATGAGCCTGAACTGCTTCTGTTGTGAATCGTTTGACGAAGGAGGCGAGTGATTCTCCCTCACGTTGCCTGACATTCAAAACCTCTTGCATACTGAGCTTCCTCTTTTGTGAACACCCAAAGTGAGCCATGAAGGAGTCCGCGAGCTGTTGAAACCCCACTATGCTCTTCGCGGGCAAACTTATCATCCATGTTAGGGCAGACCCAGCTAAGGTGTTCGGGAAGCATTTGCACATGGTAGCTTCGTCTGCTTTGCTTGCAAGCATTAGGTACTGATACCTAGACAGATGGTCCCTCGAATCTTCGTCTCCAGTGTACTCTTTGAACGTGGGTATCTTGAACTCCGCGGGCGGAGGTGCCAGGAGGATGTGGTCCGCGAACGCTGTAGATCCGAATAACGCTAGCGGTACCTCTAGCTACGTACCTCGGGCAGTATTGAGGCTCATAATCTGGGTATCTTCCCCTATGCACTTCTCTCCATGGTGAATACCGTAGGTGTTCGTGAGTAATGGAGGCTTGGTCTCCTTGGTAACGCTCCTCGTACTCCTTGCGAGGATCTAGCGGGATGTACGGTTCTGGGTGGGGTTGCATTGTTTGATGCTGTGGTGGCGCCGCTTCTGGCGCGGGGAGCTCTTGACTGACTTTTTGCCACTTGCGGAATAGGCGGAATTGCTCCCACTCTTCGTCGTTCATCAACACTTCTCGTGTACTGTCATTGGGCGCTCCTTGTGGCGAAGACATTTCCCCCTCGATCCCTACTGACGGGTCTTTGTTCATGGTCGTCGTTCTCAAGGTTTGCGTCAAGCTTAGCTGCACGAGGACCTCCCCACGGTCGGCTCCAGTGTTGAAATCCGTTTCAACAGTTCGTGAAGACGTTGGGGGTCAACACACCCTCAACCCGGATGTACTTGGAATTTGTTTGTTTCGGGGGATATCCTCAGCTGCTTTCTTCTTTGATGACCTTCGCGTGAAATGTCGGATTGCGACAAGGGACTTTCCGGGATCTGGCCTTCTCTTCAAGCTGGGTTCTGAGCTACGTCACCTCGTCACTTCGGAGAACTAGGACTTCTAGCCTGTAATCTGCTCATGGTTTCAGCCTCCTTCCTCCTTGTCTGACCTCTTGGCTCCGCCTTCCTGTCCTCCTTCTCGCTGCTTGACCTGGTGTTGACCTGCGATTCCCGAATAGAGCTTCCCCGGGAGAACACCCTTCGACGCCCAAGTCAATGATGAGAGCAACGAATCTAATGATAGAGAAGAGAGATAAAAAAGGGAAACAAGGAAGAAATCGCTCGCTGGCCACCGGTTTCAGAGAACCCAAGAGCACAAAGCCAGAGATGGCAATGGAGCTTTTCTGACTCTCTTTCTCTCTCCCCCTTGCCCGAATCTCCTCCTAATGGTAGAGAAGAGAGATAAAAAAGGGAAACAAGGAAGAAATCGCTCGCTGGCCACCGGTTTCAGAGAACCCAAGAGCACAAAGCCAGAGATGGCAATGGAGCTTTTCTGACTCTCTTTCTCTCTCCCCCTTGCCCGAATCTTCTCCTTTCTCCTTATGGAATTCAAGGGTATATATGTAACACCCCTCGATTTATACCGGTTGTGCCACATGCCAGTGACCTCAGACGTTGTTGTCCGATGTCACCCTAGGCTTGGTCGGAACAATTAAACTTAAATACATAAACATATTAAATGAAAGATTAAACAGCGAAAGACATTTGTACATGAAACTCAATCCTTTTATTAAAATATCTTTCTTCCAACGAGGAGATTATTTTACAACAGAGTGTTAATACAGCGGAAGACTTTAAATTACACAGCGGAATTTTTTTAAGAATCTTAATAACTTAAAACACTTAACAACTTAAAACACTGACACTTAAATCTTCGTCTGCAAGCCTCTTATCCCTCAACAGGTTACTTTGACTTCGGGCATCAACCACTAATGTGCCAAATCGAATGGATGACACCAGCCAACCATGCAGAGAACAATTACGGTTGGTTAGTCTAATGAAAGACTATGCAAGGGTACAAGCAGAGTGGTTCGAGTGATCGTAACCGTTTACGATCATTGTCCCTCGAATAATAACTGAAGGAACGATATATATAACCTAGTACTTTCACTGAATGATTATTAATTAGATATGCACTGAAGAGAAGACTCCAAAGGAAGTGAGTCTTATAGGAAATTATGACAACTGTTTAGGAACATTAAAGTTTCACACAAACTTTTAATTAAATCAAGACGAGCATTCCTAGATGCACTACAACCTAGTTGCACTACTCGTCTGAAGGTATATTAATCATGTGCGACAACAACACTTAACTTATTACTTACAATACTCACATTAACGTTAAGACTTTTAATATTATTATGAGCAGCTACGAAGCTTTAAACCTCAGGGTGACAATTATGTCCACCCATACTAATACAACGCTTAAGGTTTATTAATTATGTGCTTAACTGTACTTATCTTATTAAATTACAACACACACATTACTGTTAAGGCTTTTAATATTATTCCGAGTAACAATAGAAATTTAATACACAGGGTGACCTTACGTTCACCCAGATTGCACTTACAAGGTGCTTAATCTTAACTCACAGGATGACAATTATGCCCACCCAGATTGCACTAGCTAGGTGCTTAACACACAGGGTGATAATTATGCCCACCCAATTGCGCTAGCAAGGCGCTTAAACACCTCCTACCTTAACAGAGGTAGGAATCAATGGTCATGACCCTTAAAATTATTCGGATATTATCCCGATGAGTACCAAGTTATAAAGAAACGACTAATCCTTAACTGGATTAGCGTTCCTACGAATATTAAGTTATAAAGAAACGACTAATCCTTATCTGGACTTAGCGTTCCTACGAATATTATGTTTTCATGTGGCCTTCTCTTCCACAATTATGACATACCCGCTTATCCTTTTGGCAATTAAAACTTTTATGCCCAACTTCACCACAGTTGTGGCACTGAATTACTCCGTTACTCCAACCTGAGCCTCTGGCGGAGTCAGACTGAGTCGTCTCGGTCTTAGCACGACCAGACCTCTCAAACTTGGTAGGCAATGCCGGTCGTTTGAACAAACCAACCTGGCGATCCTGTTGCCCACCCTTTCCCTTAACTTGTTTTTCTCGTTTTTGGGTGGATTCTTCCAGCGTGACCTCTGTCTTGTAGGCCGCATCCACATATTGTTCTAACGTAGAACAACCGTGACGCAACATTAGAGGTTTGATTTCTGGATTCATCCATCCATGGAAGTACCAGATCTTTTGTTCTTCGCTCGACACCTCTAGCCTTGCGTATTGCAACAAGTGATTGAACTTAGCTGCAAGCTCAGTCACCTTTAACCCATCAGTCTTAGGGTACAGAAATTCCTTATGCTTTTCGTCCCTCATAGCACGGGAAAAGAAACGGTCAGTCATTTTTGTTTTAAACATGCTCCAATTCAGCTCGGGATGATCAACTAGACCAGTGCTCTCCCACCATTCGCTAGCCACATCCTTGAGTTGAAGGGAGGCGATGTGCACTTTCTCAGCCTCAGTGCAAATAACGTTTCGGAACAGCCGTTCCATATGCGAGAACCAATACGTCACTCTGACCAGTTCTCTAGTACCGTCGTAGCTGTCAGGCCTCATTGAACTCACAGCTTTCAATGCTTGACCATAATTTCCTCTGTTCCTAACAACATTAATCTGAGGCACGTGTTCCACTGGCTCCTCAACTTCAGGAATAGCCTGAGGAACTGGAACACCTTGTGCTTGCAGTGCATTCGACCGAATTACGTCGGTAATCGTCTGCATAACAATTTCATGAATGGCTTCTTTAATAGCGTCATTCAACACTATCGGAGGATTAGCCTGAGCTTGGCCAATGCCTGCGGGGTTATTGTGAAAGACAGACTCACGTTCCTCCCCTTGATTAGCGGCGCTCCTCAGATTAAATCTCGGGTCACCACTTGGTTCTGCACCAGCATGAGCTGTGTTTCGTGTGTTCACCATCTGTTGGTGAATCATAACGTTACTTTAGAACTTTTCCAACTTGATCATGACACTTAAGTCAAATACGCTATGATACAGATTTTAAGGGTCTAAACTAATAACTTTATATTAGTCTGACTAACCCTTCACTGTTAACTGCAGAAACGACCTTCTTCTGCTTACTTAAGAATGAGTATTCTAGGGGAATGTCAACCTTTAAATGACATTGGCCCTAAGAAGAGACAATATTCCTAAGAATGGATCTAAGGAATAAGTAACACTTGAAACTTGTAGAAGTTTGAAAACCACTTATTAATAACTTCTTACTTTCAAACTTCATACCTTTAAACTTTATATATTAACCTTAATGAAATAATTAGTTTCGCCACTAGTGATACGATTTTCGCAAAACACGTACCAAGATCAAATTCACACTTTGAAAGTTTACAATCTTAAACTTATTTTGACTGCGTAAAACACGCCTTTTATAAATCAATTATAAATAGCTGATAGGTGTTATTTCATACACCTTTACTAGCAATTATTAGCATGATTTGGAGGAGTTTTGGATGAGTTTTGGAGCTAAGTCTGTGATCCCTGAAGTTATGGAGAGAAGTGAAGATATCCCAGGATTTGCAGCTTAGATGGAGACATGAGGATGGAGATGGAGTTGCTGGAGCATACTTGGAGAAGACTACCAACACTTGGTAGTAATGAAGAGCAGCAGAAGAAGAGAAGAGGAGCTGGAGAAGAGAGTGAGCGAGTTCACCGCCCCGCGCCAGAATCACCGCGGCTCGGCGGTGACTCCCAGAGAAGATTGAAGCCCCGCGCCAGAGGAAGCCACCGCCCCGCGGTGGAGAGCCTGACGCCCCGCGGTGGCCGTATTAAATGCCCCACGTCCAGAGACATTTATTTCCTTTTATTTTGTTCAGACTTTGTTATTTTATTATTCTGTTTCCTTTATTGTTTACATTAGTTTAACCTAGTTTTCTGAAGACTATTTAAGCCCTCTTTCTAGGTTAAGAGAGAGAGGAACTTCGCTTTACATCAGACGTTATTTTTCCCTTAGATTTTCATCCCCCTTTGATGGAGCACTAATTTCCCTTTGCTCTACTAGACGTTTGAAGCAATACAGTTGATGTGTTTGTGAGATTTCTATTCCTTGTTCTTATCCTTATAAGTGTTGGTTTGATTCTCTTGGTTATATTGAATATTGATTTCTTGTTATTCTTCATAGCCTGATCAACTAGGTTGAATACTTTTTATCAATTGCTAGGATTGCATATAGGGGTTCCGAGTGCATATCTAGTGGCATACACGATTGTGCGTATAGGGGTTCCGAGCGTACAATCGTGAGTGAGAATTATTTGCATGTTAAATAGTAAGGCGTCTTCTATTTGCATGTTAAATAGTAAGGCGTCTTCTATTTGCATGTATCCTATATCCTTGTGTGCATTGCTATTGCTGTATTAGTGGTAAAGTATACCGATAACTGTGAGAATCGGAGGTACTTTACCAGTGACATAGTGATAAGTCTATCGACAACTGTGAGAATCGATAGTACTTAAGATCAGGGTGGGAACAACTATAAGGATAGTAAAAGAACTTGGATTAAATAGATTTCTGTGATCAAATTATATCTCTGTATTGTGGATCTCGCTCTAGTAGGACTACTTTCCCCATTATATTTTCTCAATTCAACCAAACTTGTTTGCTTTGCTTACTTTGCTTTCTCGTGATAACTAAACCCCCCTTGCTTGTTACTTGTCAATCACGACTGTATACTTCATTCGATCTTCCCTGTGGGTTCGACCCTTACTTGCTTACTATACATCTGTTTAGTAGGTCCGTTAGGATATTTACTTTGATTTGGCTATTCAGCGACATTTGCTTGTGCACTTTTAGCCCGTCAATAGCCTTTGACGTTCAAAAAGCTAAATCATTTAAATTAAATTACCAAGTTACTTATAACTTTTAAATTTAACATTGAAACTCTCAAAATTCTTTTTTTTTTATATAAAAGATAGATTTAAAAAAAAAATCAAAATTAGTTCTCGAAAATTCTCAAACCTAACAATAGGACAAGAATTTTAAAACCATTGCTCTGATACCATATCTGTAACACCCCCCCGATTTATACCGGTTGTGCCACATGCCAGTGACCTCAGACGTTGCTGTCCGATGTCACCCTAGGCTTGGTCGGAACAATTAAACTTAAATACATAAACATATTAAATGAAAGATTAAACAGCGGAAAATATTTGTACATGAAACTCAATCCTTTTATTAAAAGATCTCTCTTCCAACGAGGAGATTATTTTACAACAGAGTGTTAATACAACGGAAGACTTTAAATTACACACCGGAAGACTTTTAAGAATCTTAATAACTTAAAACACTGACACTTAAATCTTCGTCTGCAAGCCTCTTATCCCTCAACATGTTACTTTGACTTCGGGCATCAACCACTAATGTGCCGAATCGAATGGATGACACCAGCCAACCATGCAGAGAACAATTACGGTTGGTTAGTCTAATGAAAGACTATGCAAGGGTACAAGCAGAGTGGTTCGAGTGATCGTAACCGTTTACGATCATTGTCCCTCGAATAATAACTGAAGGAACGATATATATAACCCGGTACTTTCACTGAATGATTATTAATTAGATATGCACTGAAGAGAAGACTCCAAAGGAAGTGAGTCTTATAGGAAATTATGACAATTGTTTGGGAACATTAAAGTTTCACACAAAATTTTAATTAAATCAAGACGAGCTTTCCTAGCTGCACTATAGCCTAGTTGCACTACTCGTCTGAAGGTATATTAATCATGTGCAACAACGGCACTTAACTTATTACTTACAATACTCACATTAACGTTAAGACTTTTAATATTATTATGAGCAGCTACGAAGCTTTAAACCTCAGGGTGACAATTATGTCCACCCATACTAATACAACGCTTAAGGTTTATTAATTATGTGCTTAACTGCACTTATCTTATTAAATTACAACACACACACTACTGTTAAGGCTTGTAATATTATTCCGAGTAACAACGGAAATTTAATACACAGGGTGACCTTACGTTCACCCAGATTGCACTTACAAGGTGCTTAATCTTAACTCACAGGGTGACAATTATGCCCTCCCAGATTGCACTAGCTAGGTGCTTAACACACAGGGTGACAATTATGCCCACCCAATTGCGCTAGCAAGGCGCTTAAACACCTCCTACCTTAACGGGGGTAGGAAGCAATGGTCATGACCCTTAAAATTATTCGGAAATTATCCCGATGAGTACCAAGTTATAAAGAAACGACTAATCCTTAATTGGATTAGCGTTCCTACGAATATTAAGTTATAAAGAACCGACTAATCCTTATCTGGACTTAGCGTTCCTACGAATATTAAGTTATAAAGAAACGACTAATCCTTATCTGAACTTAGCGTTCCTACGAACCCACGTGCTATTCTAGCATTAAGTTCACATTAAATTCACAACAATACCCTCACTGTAATTAACACATATAATAGTGTTGTTCTCACAGATATACAACCTATTATAACGTCACCTTTTAATCACGTTATTTATGAAATTAGTTCCCAAACGAAAACAACAGTTCACTCTAATTTAATTAACAATTAAACAATTGATAATTAGTGAAAACATGGAATGATTAAGCAAGAGCGAACCGCCACTTGCCTTAGATCCGACGAAAGCTTGAACAAGCTTAGAGACGACAAGTTCCTGGGTCGGAAGCAAGGACAGATCTCGAGTAACAGATCCCTAAGAACCGACCCATAACGAGACCCTAAGTTAGATTCAATATCCACATATATGAATCTAAAAGAATACAAAAGGAATCGAAGGAACCAAGCCTCGCCCAAGACCACAACACCCAAGAACACGCCACGTCCCAGCTCACCGCGGGTGCAGTGGGACGCTTGCCGCGGGTGCGGTGGCTGCACAGGGGCAGAGGACGAAGACAGCGTCCATGGAGAAAACTCACCCAATCCGATTCGTTGGGCCTCGATTCGATTATGGTTCAATCTCCAAACACCTTAGGCCTTTGAATACCACTTGAGGGAACCTTTACCACTCAAAGGGAACTCCGGTGACACTCCGGCGAAGCTCCAAAACTCAGACAACAATGGAGTTTTTGGAAGAAAAACAGAGGAGGAATAAGGAGATCAGATGTGCACTCTCCCCTTCTGATTTCTCTCCCTTTTATAGGCTCAAGCAAGGAGGGGACAAGCCCTCGACCAGAAGGGATCAAGTGGGCGAGACGTGACAACCGGCGCTGTTGACAGGAGCAGAAGGGAAGAAGATAACGTTCAGAAAAGATCTCACCGCGGGGTGCGGCAGGGTGCAGTGGCCGACTCAGAAATTTGCCTTCACCGCGGGTGCGACAGGGTGCGGTCAAGGCCAATTTTGCCCCTTTTTGACCGGTTTACTTTTGGGTTAATTATCTTAACCCCGGGTTAAATATATTCGTACACGAACGACTATTTAACCCCGAAAAGATGTCAGCTGTATTTTATATTACTCAGAAAAATATTACAGAGATCAAACATATTACCGAATGTCTGAACTTTTCTGAAATTAATCTGACTTGTAATACGGGAGTTGGAAAATTTTCAAACTACCCTTACTAAAATTAAGGGGTATTACAATATATAAGAATTGCTACCCACTACCGTGCTGCCAAGTGTCGCTCGCTGATTGAGAGGGTTCATCCACATGCGTCGAACCTTCTTCTGGCCTGACACCCAACTCTCTCTCTGTAACAGAATTCTAGTAGGCCTAAGGCCCTACGCGTAGGATTCCGCACGCGTGGGAAATCTGACTCCCACAAGTACCACATGAGAAAAGCCTGGCATTGCAGCATGAACCATATAAGATCATCAAGCAGTTGGCAAAGGAAAATATACATATAGTGCAATAAAGAATCAAAACAGGCAATGATATACGTTCAAACCTTGGAAGCTGAAATTTTAGAAGCTAAACCAACCAAGAAGTAACGTTTGTTGAATAGGATGAAAACCATGCTCATAGGAGAAGACCCCTGATTTAAAGACCTTGTAACGTACAGTCTTTGGCAAATCATCAGGTGCACCAAATACTTGGCTATGACCAGAACCTTGACCATGACATGGAAATGGTAGCACATTCACTGACAGATTCACCTACACAACAGAAGCCTGCTTGATAAAACCAAACACACTAACTTGAACTTTGATTGCTCAAGGTATGGAATGCAATGAAACCGAAAAGGGAATAAGGGATACCTCATCAGCAATTCCCATGGGCCTTGCTCTTTTGGCAGCATGATCAGGATCACCAGATGAATATTCTACAGAAGGATTCATTGGAGGATGCTTTAGTGCAGCTACAGGCAATAGAGTCCTTATTAATTGATAAGATAGCTATAGACCATTTATTGTTAAAAACCGCCTCAAACAACTCGCTACCTTGAATTGATGGAGCACCCAACCCAATAGGTCCACCAGAAACTGTAGGGGGATTAGTCATCCAACCGGCAAGCTGGTTCGGGACAGGCTGTGGTGCTGGTTGAAAAGGCTACAAAATTTTTAACAAGATATTAGTACCCACAACAGAGGCAAAAATAACTGTTCGATTTTGCCAAACCATTAGCCCATGAACACCCAAAGGTGGAAATCCTCCAGCCTTTGGCAAGGAGCCCAACAATGGATTTAGTGGATTGCCAGCAGGCGATGGAGCACGAGCACCATTTGGCTGTCCACAAAAAGTGTCTTTATATCTGGATTTGGCCTTGGGTTTTTACAAAGTTGATGCTACCAATTCAAGATGCAATATTAAGAGGGTAAATTACCAATCGTGGTAGGTGAGCAATGAACTAAAGTTACATTGATCGTGTTCATATCCATAATCGGCAAAAGATATAATAATACAGAAAAGCAGACTTTGCATAATAATTCTGGCCTCATGGGCTAAGAGTGATTGTAATCAATCAATTATTGGACATCTATTCAAATCCTAGAGACTAGTTATGGTTGTAAAATAAAAAAGACACATCAGCTCAGCATCAAGTGTTACCAACATATACATGAGCCCAACACCAAAACAATGACCGTTTTTAAAGCACCCTGCTTAGATAACACTTATACTTCCCAAAGAAACTATCCAACTAGTACAATTGGATTTTCTATATATAAAGAGTAAAATGCACTTTGCTAGATTATATAATTTAATGTCAACTTTGTCTCTCCTACTTACCTTTGGTTAATAAGGGTCCGCAGTCTTGAATTCTTAAGGATTTGAAGAGATCATCGCGAGAGACGACAAAGTGTCAAAGTCTTCAGAAGAACGCGTTGTTTCACTTTCGATGGTGGCGAGGACGACGAGTCTTGGATTGTCGTCTGGGCTTCCTTGGCTGGCGACGGCGCGTGCGATAAGTGACGCGACGGCGGCGGCGATAGCCTTGGACCTAGACCTTGTCACTAGGCCCTCTGAGCGTAGGCTCATGGCTTCTTCCTCGTCTTGGGCCGTCATGGGAGACAGGGTCACATCACCATACAATTCTTTATTCAACTTACAAACATAGTCAGGAAACTGAGTACTGACAAACCATGCAAAAAGGTGTTCTTCACATCCAACTGGTGAATATACCGATTTTTTGAGAGAGCAATGGTGAGAACGATACGAACAGTTGCAGGCCTGACAACGGGAGAGAAGGTCTCATCAAAATCAATACCATGTTGTTGCAAATAACCCCGGGCAACCCATTGAGCCTTGTAACGGGCTAAACTGCCATCAACTGCAAATTTGTGTTGAAAGAACCATTTGCATGTCACAACATTAGCATATTTCAATCTCAGAATAAGGTTACAAGTCTTGTTATTAATCAAAGCATTAAACTCTTCTTTTATTGCAGTAAATTAGAGAGGATCTTGGATGGCCTTTTTGTGAGATGACGGGATTGGGGAAATTGTAGCGGTAAAGTTTAAATTTTGTTTCGGTTTAGATATACCCAATTTTAATCGGGTACACATGGTGTGGACATTGGATGGTGGGGCCGTGTTTGGCTAGTAGGAAAAGGCAGGTACGGTGGATTAGTGGTTGACCGAGTTGTTGGTATTGGATAAGGGTGGGGTGGTTAAGGAAATATCTGGTGGAGATAAATTAGGAGAGGATGGGGGTGAATTATTTTGCAGGGAATAATTACTGGGGGAATTGGGGAAGGTAGGGTCGGCAGGGGATGAGGGGTGGGGTGGGTTTCTAATGTGTTGAGCCGGTTCGTTGAGGGAGTGGGGTGGGTTTATGGCAAAACCAGGTGGGAAATAAATTCTGAGGTGAACCAGTCGAGGTTAGGGGGGTTGTTTGGGGCATTTTTGTGGGGGTATGAGAATGTGGATTCATAAAAAATCACATATCTGCTTATGATGACTTTGTTCGTGGACAAATCAAGGTCTCTATAACCCCGATGATTGATAGCATTCCTGAGGAAGACACACGGGGAGAACCGTGGTACGAGTTTGTGGGGCATAACATCGGGAAGATTAGGATAACAGAAACACCCAAATACACGGAGACGAGAGTAGAGAGGTTTTTTATGATGTAAGGACTTGTGAGGAGTCTGCATCGATTGAGTTTTTGTGTGGAGAATGGGGAGGATTTTGGCTTGTGGTTTCTTTGATTTCATTTTGGTTTCTCTTTGATTTTTTTTGTTAGTGGGTTGTTGTTTTGTTGGAATAGTATTATATGCTCTAAGTTATGTGTGTCTACTTGTTGGATGTGCTGATGGATCGCGCTATTTTCATATAGCGCTCAACGCGTTGGATGTCCCCCTTTATTCCCTTCATGACCTTCTATCAATGAGGAGGATCGCGAGTCAACGAGAACGAACGCGTCCACCTTTAAAAAACTCATCGCGGAGAGTAACAAGAAACCTCGCAACATCTCTAGCGCGTCTATTCCCTATGACCGTGTAGTAACTGTCGGATGCCACTTAACCTCCACAAATCTATCGGACCAATCCGGGCATGCCAACCATGCATCTTCCCAGCTTGACACATGTCTTCCCATCCAGCTGGTCCAATCACGGCCTTGCACCTACTCGCCGACGTCTGTCACTGGATGAATCACGAGACGACACGTATCCCCGCATATCAACCGACTTTGAGCAAGACCCCTCACCTATAAATAGCCCAAGACCCTTCATAAATCGTGGTCGAGAAAAAAGGGAAAGAACAGTGCCACAAGCCTGTTTCTTAGATTTTTTAAGATCTGTGATGATTCCCATGTAATTGTAAAGGATTGGAAAACTTTGCGTTCATCGCCTATAATATATCACGTTCTTTATTTGAGTTTGTGTTCTTGTATCAAGATTGATTTATCGCGTTCATTTAGGACCAAGTCTTTTATAGCTTGATGCTTTATTTACTTCGAAAACCTGAGAACCATCACTGGCGCCGTCCGTGGGGAACTCCCTCACACTAGGGCAGCCTGGTCCTCTGTGAACGCGACGGAAGAAGATGTGAACTGGGCTTCTTAAATGGGTGAGATCCCCCAACTCGCTTGGGGCTGCCACCGCATTCTTCTAAACGGGTGAGATCCCCCAACTCGCTTGGGGCTGCCACCGCATTCTTCTAAACGGGTGAGATCCCCCAACTCGCTTGGGGCTGCCACTGCGTTCTTCTAAACGGGTGAGATCCCCCAACTCGCTTGGGGCTGCCACCACGTTCTTCTAAACGGGTGAGATCCCCTAACTCGCTTGGGGCTGTCACTGTGTTCTTCTCATCGAGAAAGTTTACTATGTCACTCAAAGATTGCAACTACCTAGAAAGATGACAAAGTTCAAAAAGTTGTTTTTCATTCATCCGATATTTTACTAATTGTTTCATGCGATGACATACATGTAGAAAAGTTGAAGAAAGTCTACAAGTCGACTAGTGGAAATCAAGGAGCATCGCGATCCTCGAGCAGGGTTGCACTGGTTGTCGCGGCATTCGTATCCACATCCATGGCTTGGTTATCTCCTTCCACGGGGTCTTCGATCGGAGGCTCACCAAAAAGATCTGTGTAGTCTGGAGTGAAATAAACAATCTTGGGATCGATCTCGCTGAACCTCGCCACCGCTTGCTTGACTCCAATCCTTATGCCCTGCTCCCAATGGGGTCCCACCTCATCGGCCAGCTTCATTTGGTAGTCGTCTGACTTGAGATAGTCAGAAACAGCGCATTCTGCCCTGGCACACCATTTTTCAGCTTCAAGGTTTGAGGCATCGCGCTGCCTTCTAAGCTCAGCCACCTCATCATCTTTTTCGGACATGACGCGCTGGAGGTTCTCAACATTCTTCTTGATCAACGCGTTCTCCTCCTCAAGCTTTGCCTTCTCATCCTCAAGCTTTGTCGCGTTTGCATTCGCCTTATCAAGTTTTGCGGCAGATTGCTCAACCTGTCTGGTTAACGCGGCCACTTTTGTACGAGCTTCATTATCTTCACGGATGCCTTTGCATTTGGCATCTAAGACGTTGCAATATGATGTGGCCGCCAACATGCTGAGACGAGCCTGCAAACTCAAATATCATAAAATTAGAGAAGTAAAAATGGTGACAAAAAGCAAGAACAAGCAAGGAAGCGCATACCATCTCCATGTATTCCATGCCCTCCAGCTGAAGGACAAGGGGAGGCAAGGAAGTCAGCCATTCTTTTTCTTTGACACATACACCATTTGGGATGGCCAGCTTACGCATGTCGACCACAGAGGGCACTGGCGCGGCGAAAATGGACCTCCCCGCAGCACAGATTGGAGCAGGGTCAACGTTGCTCTCAGACCTTAACCTCTTTGCCCCATGACACGCTTGAGAAGGGTCATCGCGCTTATCTCCTTGCACCTCTGCCTCGACTGGACTGCTTGGTGGTAGCGACGAAGCTGTTGTCTCACACATGATCATCGCGTCAAGAGTTGGAGCCGGGGCCTGCTCCGACGTGGTCTGCTCATCAGTTGCTCTGACTGACGACTTTGATCCGCTCGCGATCTTCTTGGCCCGCTTTAGCAAGAAATCGGACTTCATCCCTGAGAATACAGAGGTCAGCTAATACAATGCGTGAAAATAAAGAGTAGCAAAAGAATAAATTACCACTCGACTCATCGCGTCCAACGGGATGCGGCTGTAATACCCCTCAATTTCAGTAAGGGTATTTGAGAAATTTTCCCAAACAGCGTACTGTAAGGAAGACGCGTTTGGCGTATTCGGAATTTCAGTAATAATCTTTTGCCAACATATTAATATACGTTATTGTATTTTTGGTCTTAAAATATCTTTTTAAGAGTGCAAGAATAATACTAATTTGGCACGCGTTGGACGAAACCCGCGATCTGAGGCCAAATGACGCATTCGCGGCATTTCCGCGACGGCGGAGGAGTTTCCGCGATCGCGGAAACTGTTCTTTGTCGTCTTAATTGCCTTTCGCGTTTTCGCCGATTTGAATTTCGGCGTTTCGCCGATGGAGGGAGCTCGATCGATTCGTCTGGCCGACGTTATACTCCTTCCCACCCTATAAAAGGAGGTCGAGGCCTCGGAGATATGCATCCTCAGCCCCGAACCAATCTCTCTCTCTCTCTCGTTCTTGCCTCGCTGGAGTTCGTGCCTCGTCGGAATTTCGTCGGAGTTCTTCGTGGTCGTCAGTGGTGCCTTGGAAGCTTGGAGTGGTGGCAAGCCTTTTTCGAAGCCGAGGAGTGGTCATTAGCATCGTCGTCGTCGTCATCGGTGAGCCTCGAACCGATTTAGAGTCGCGACAGGGGGAGATCCGCGACCGCAACTATGAACACCGCGGCCGCGGCTCTGCCCCGAAATCCGCGACCACGGCTTGCTTTAGCAAGCGCGGTCATGGCTTGGAGGAGCCCGGTCACGGCTTTGACCCTCGTTTCCTTTTGATTCTTTCGTTCGTATATTTTATCCGTTTGTATAGAATCTAACTTAGGATTCCGTCGTTGTTTCGTCGTCGTAGGAATCCGTAACCACATTCTAGTTCCCAGATACCCAGAACCCGACAACTACATTCGTCTCAATTAAGGCAAGTGGCGGTTCGCTCTTGCTTATCTTTCCATAATTCCGTTAATTATCAATTACTTTTGATTGTTAATTAAATTGGAGTGAAGTGTTGCTTTCGTTTGGGAACAGATTTTATAAATGTTGTGATTAAAATATGGATTATAATAGGTTGTATATACTGTTAGAAACAACGTTATTATACCTGTTATTACCGTGATGGTATTGGTGTGGATTATTGTGTGAATTTAACTGTGTAGTTAGAACGAGTATTCGTAGGAACGCTATATACCTTGCGAGGTCTAGTCGTTTCTTTATAACTGGTATTAGGAGGATTTTTGCCCTAGTACTTTCCTGGTCATGACCTACCCCTATCCGAGTATAGGTGGTGGTGCACACAACTGGTGCCGACAATCGGGATTTATTCCCTAGATATCTCTCGTATCGAGATGATATATACTAAAAGCTTTAACGTGAATGTACGTTTTGTAATTTAATAAGATAAGTGCGGTTATGCACGTAATTAATGAACCTTTGGGCGAGAAGTACAACTTGGAACCCGCCCGGACTTCGGTTAGAGTAAGTCCACCTTCCAAATCTGAATTCGCATTGCGCGGTGAGGTTGGTCGTGGACCCAAATGATCAAGTCATTTTTAACGCTTGTGTGAAACTATAACGTTCCCAAACACGTCATACGTTTCCGAAAGACTCACTCTTTTGGAGTCTTCTCTTCATAAGTTTCCTTAAGACTCAATCTTTTGGAGTCTTCTCTTGTTCATACCTTTTCGTATGTTTCCGTAGAGGTGTTGAGTTTCACTGTCGTCATCGATTATTATTCGAGAAGTGACATGTGTAACCTAATATGACTACTTAGAACCTTTTTCTATTTTTACCCTTGCGTAGTCTTTCATTAGACTAACCAACCAGTTATTTTCCTTTGCATGGTTGGCTGGTGTCATCCGTCTCATACGGCACATCAGGTAAACTCCCTTTCCGTGAAGGCTAGTACGCGATGATGAAGGCATATGACGTTTAAAGAGTTTTCAAGGTTAAGGATCCTAGGCGTGAGATATCGCAGATCAAGACCCTTCGTGATGTTTATCTATTTTAAAGACTTCCGCTGTATTAAAACAATTCTGTATTTGGTGATATTTGGTATTGATAGTTGTAAAACCGTGACTTTGGTTTGAATAATATTTGGAAATTTTATGATATTCAATGTAGTTGTGTTATTATATGGTTGTTATAAAATGGTTAAGCCTTGGGTGACCCCAGATGTGTAATCTGAGGTCGCCGGTGGTAATACTTTCAAGGAAATATTTGGGGGTGTTACAGATTTGGTATTAGAGCCGAAAATTTTAAAACGGATTGGGTTTTCAAATTGTTTTATCTAAAACAAAGTTTTATGAACCGTTTACCCGTTAGTGTTGTGAGAATTGTTGGTTAAATCCAAAAGTTGAAAATTTTGAATAAAATCATACTTGAGTAAAAAGTATATTTTCAAATCTCTGCCATTCAAGTCGTGCCTTCTTCCAGTCTGATATAGTAAGTTCGCTTCTATATTTAGAAAGACTAATATTTTCTCGTCGCCTCGCAGGATATGGGCGCATTCGTATCGCAACTCAGGAACAAGAAGGAAGCCGAGGTGGTTCCACCATCTCCAGTTAGGCTTGAGGTTCCAGTTCCCCCTCAATGCATTGAGGTCGGGGAGCCAAGTTGTCCACCCGAGGAGGTGAAGACCGTACTCGAGGAGTCGGTAGTGTTGGTGTCCGATGGGGCAAGGGTTCCCGAGGTATAGCCCGAGGCAAACCCGAGGGAGGACACAGAGGAGGAGTCAGCAGAGTATCATGGAGGGTACTACGACGACGACTTCGAGGTGGATGGGGATCCCGAGGAGGATTCAGAAGAAGATCCGGAGGAAGAGGACCCTGAGGAGGACCTCGAGGATTTTGGCTATGAATCAGATGGCCTAAAGCACTTGCTTGAGGACAGTGAGGACCCCGAGATGCAGATCATTTTCCCGAGTCTAGAGTTGACGCTTGATGAGGAGTATATGCCGTTGTCCCCTGCCGCTTGGGAGGTGCTTGGGATCTTGGGTATTAGCAGGAGGAGATATGGGCCACTGGATGCACCAGTGAACCCGCAGTTTATCCCCACTCCGAGAAGGCCGATGGTGAGCCCTGCTTCTCGGCACGTGCTTCATCAGAGCGAGAGGGTTTCCTCCGAGGCTCGTCGTCAGGTAGAGGAGATGACTGAGCGTGCTTGCATGAGGGCAAGGCCTTGGGAAGCGATGGGTACCCCGAGGGTGGTCCCGACCCAACAGGCCAGGCCTAGGCCCCGAGTGCTCGTTGAGCGCATGGAGGAGTGGACGAACGCCTTGTACGATATGGAGAAGAGGACTTACGAGACTGAACTTGGTCTCTCCCGTATGCTAGAGGATGTCCGCGAGCTCCAGGAGTACATCCGCCAGGCCAGGCTGCTACTCAACCCTCAGTACGAGGTGAGCAGGGCAGATTTCCAACCAGGATTCCTGGAGGAGTTTTTCTACCCACCGATACCTAAAGAGAGGCCAAGTGTTCATGTGTCCAGAGAGGGACCAAGTGTACAGAGGCCTAGGGAAGAGCCGTGTGCTCCGGGCCCTAGTAGGTCGAGGAGTCCAACACCGGAACCCGAGGATGGTCCACTTCCGAAGAGAAGATGTCAGAGGTCCACTGGGTATATGAAGCTCTTCATGGCACCGTGAGGGAGGCAGTGATGGGCTGTAGTGATTTCTTTTTTAGTCATTTCGTTTCATTTGTGTTAGAGTTGTAGCCTCCTAGCAATTTTGTCTTTTCGCTTAGGAGGGCTTTTCTGTAAAAAAAAAAAACTTATAGAACTCAGTTTCAGTTCACTGCATCAATAAAAGCTTACCAGTTTGATCTATTTCAAGTCGATTCTATGCGTCGTGCATTTTGATAATATGATATTAATGTTGTGAAATACTTGGGGAATTGATCGGTAAATAGATGGTGAACACAAGAAATACTACTCGTGCTAGTGCTGGGCCGAGCAACGACCCCAAAATGAATCTAAGAAGCGCCGCAAATCAAGGGGAGGAGAGCGAGTCTGTCTCTCACAACAACCCCATCGACAATGGTCAAGTGCGGGCTAATCCTCCAGTGGTATTTGACGCTGCGGCTATAGAAGCTATTCAGGGGATCGTTATGCAAGCGGTCATCGATATAATGCGGCCAATTGCACCACAGGCACAAGGTGTGCCGGTTCCTCAGGTTATGCCTGAATTTGAGGAGCCAGCTATTCATATGCATCAAGATGATGCCGTCAGGAACAGAGGGAATTATGGTCGAGCGTTGAAGGCCATTAGCTCTATGAGGCCTGACTGCTATGATGGCAAGGGGGAACCAATCAAAGTGGCGCATTGGTTCTCGCACATGGAGAGGTTGTTCAGAAATGTCGAGTGCACTGAGGCTGAAAAAGTGCATATTGCTTCCCTTCAACTGAAGGAGGTGACTAGTGAATGGTGGGAAAGCACTGGTCTAGCTGATCATCCTGGTTTGAACTGGGGAATGTTTAAGACAAAGATGACCGACCGTTTCTTTTCCCGTGCTATGAGGGAGGAGAAACATAAGGAGTTCCTGTATCCGAAGACGGATGGGTTGAAGGTGACTGAGCTTGCGGCCAAGTTTAATCACCTATTGCAGTATGCTGGGCCGGAAGTGTCCAGTGAGGAACAGAAGATCTGGCATTTCCACAAGTGGATGAACCCAGACATCAAGCCTTTGATGGTGCGCCACGGATGCTCTACTTTGGAGCAGTATGTGGACGCCGCTTATAAGTTAGAGGTGACTCTAGAGGAGTCGGCGAAGAAGCGCAATCGCCAGAGACCGGCGTAGAGCCAGCCTCAGGCAAGTGGGTTCAAGCGACCCACGCCACCGTCGAACTTTGTCAAGTCTGGCCGGGCTAGAACGGAGGCAACACAGACAGATTCCACTCAACGCTGGGACAGGGCAAGAACCCGATCCAGTGTTATAATTGTGGCACGCCGGGGCACAAGAGCAATGAGTGTCCGAAGGATAAGAGGACATGTTTTGCCTGCGGAAAGGAGGGGCACTTGTAGACGTTTTGTCCGCAAAGGAGACAAAAAGGAGCTGAGTCACAGTAAGGGTCAGTTAGCCATAACAACCGACCCCGATTCAAGCCGGTTGAGACTTCTAGCCCTTCGACGCAGACAACTGCCCAGAACAGGGGGAAAGCCCCATCTGCTTCTGGAGGTCAAGGTCAGCGGCTTTACGAGATGCGTGAGGCTGACGGACCAAATGCTCCGATTGCTCAAGGTACTATATACCTCCATTCTACTTCTGTGTGTATATTGTTTGATTTGGGTGCTACACATTCTTTCATTTTGGAGAACTGTGTGAATAAGCTAGGCTTAGTGTGCAATGAGGCTTGTGAGCCATTTGTGGTAAATCTTCCAAATAGTGAACAGTTGATAGGAACCAAGCGTCTGTCAGAATTTCCGACTTCCATTCAAGGTCGGAAGTTCGAGGCAGATTTGATCTGTATAGCCATGGCTCCATACGACAGTTTCATCAGGGGGGCCAGTTTGTATGCAAATTTAAGGGCGGTAAACGATTTCAGCTCAAGGACAGTGACAGTTTCATCAGGGGGCCAGTTTGTATGCAAATTTAAGGGTCGTAATGACGCTGATAACGAGAAGCTCATCAATGCGATGGCTGCGTGTAAGCTACTTCGACAAGGTTGTGTCGGGTACCTGTGCTATCTGGATAAGCCCAAGAAGGATGAGACTTTAGTTCTTGATATTCCTGTAATTTGCCAGTAACCGGATGTCTTTCCGGAGGAGATTCCCGGTTTACCCCCTAATCGTGACGTGGAGTTCACTATTGACCTTGAGCCTGGTACCGCGCCGATTTCTAAGGCATCGTACCGGATGGCTCCCGCGGAGATGCAAGAGTTGAAGAAGCAACTCGAGGACCTTCTTGAGAAAGGGTATATAAGGCCGAGTGCATCGCCTTGGAGCGCTCTGGTCTTGTTTGTCAAGAAGAAGGATGGGTCGTTCTGACATTGTATCGACTATCGAGAGTTAAACAAGGTCACAATCAAGAATAAGTATCCGTTACCTAGGATTGATGATCTGTTGGATCAACTACAGGGAGCAAAAGTCTTCTCCAAGATCGATCTGAGGTCTGGTTACCATCATCTCAGGATTCGTGAGGAAGATATTCTGAGGACTGCATTCCGGACGAGGTATGGGCACTACGAGTTCGTAGTCATGCCATTTGGGCTTACTAATGCTCCGACAGTCTTCATAGATCTGATGCATTAATGTTTCCACCAATATTTGGATAAGTTTGTGGTGGTATTGATCGATGATATTCTGATCTTTTCCCCGAGCGATGAGGCTCACGAGGAGCATCTTCGAATCACCTTGTCAGTCCTTAGACAAAATCAGCTGTATGCGAAGTTGTCTAAGTGTGAGTTCTGGATCAAGGAAGTGGCTTTCTTAGGCCATGTGATCAATGAGGATGGGGTTATGGTCGACCCTCAGAAGATTGAAGCGGTAGCCAACTGGAAGCGACCTCAGAATGTGAAGGAGGTGCACAGTTTCTTGGGACTTATGGAATATTACAGACGGTTCGTGGAGGGATTTTCTAAGATCGATCTACCTATGACCGGGTTGCTCCGCAAGGTCCATAAGAAGTTTGTGTGGGACGACAAGTGCGAGGCAAGCTTTCAGAAGTTGAAGAAGTGCTTGACGTCCGTACCAGTTTTGGCGCTACCAGAGGGAACTGATTCTATAGTGACGCTTCAAAGCATGGGTTAGGATGTGTACTGATGCAAAAGGGAAAGGTAATTGCGTACGCGTCTCGACAGATGAAGACCTATGAAACAAACTATCCGACGTATGATCTAGAGTTAGCGGCTGTGGTATTCGCGTTGAAGATTTGGAGGCACTACCTCTATGGTGTTAGGTGCCAGGTCTTTATCGACCATAAGAGTCTCAAGTATGTGTTCACTCAGAAGGAGTTGAATATGAGACAACGTCGCTGGTTGAAGCTACTCAAAGACTACGACATCGAGCTGTTGTATCATCCGGGCAAGGCTAACGTAGTGGCTGATGCATTGAGTCGGAAGACGCAACACGAGACCGTAGTAGCTCTACTCACTGCTCAGACCAAACTGAACCAAGTATTGTGCGAGATTGACGTCTTGTACGATCAACGTCGAGGATGCATGAGTATGTTGGAGATTCAGGCTACGCTACTTGATCAGATCAAGGAGAGGCAGATTGATGATGCGATTTTGGTGAAGCTAAGCAGTAAAGTGATGGACGGGAAAGCTCCCGGATTCGTGATTTAGGATGATGGATCACTCTGGTTTCAGGACCGGATCTATGTGCCTGACGTGGATGACCTTCGCCAGTTGGTGTTGAAGGAGGCCCATTCATCAGCGTATTCTGTACATCCAGGATCCAGTAAGATGTACAAAGACCTCAAGAAGAAATTCTGGTGGCCCAATATGAAGTGGGACGTAGCAGAATTTGTGGCAAAATGCTTGACTTGTCAGAAGGTCAAGATAGAACACCGTAGACCGGGTGGTGAATTGCTACCTCTCCCAGTGCTAGAGTGGAAGTGGGAGGATATTGCTATGGACTTCGTCACGGGGTTGCCGAAGACTCAGAGTCAGAAGGATGCTATATGGGTAATCATTGACATGCTCACGAAGAGTGCTCACTTCGTGGCTATCAAGTCAACATGGGGAACCCAGAATCTATTAGAAGTGTTCCTACACGAGATTGTCCGTTTGCATGGTACACCAAAAACCATTGTATCGGATCGTGACGGCCGATTCATGTCGAGATTCTGGAAGGAACTCCACAAGGCCATGGGAACTGAGTTGAGGTTCAGTACTGTGTTTCATCCTCAGACGGATGGACAGTCTGAGAGGACCATCTAGACACTGGAAGATATGCTAAGAGCTTACGTACTAGATCGTCCAACCAGCTGGGAGAACAGCTTATGTCTGATCAAGTTCACGTACAACAATAGATGGCATTCTACCATTAAGATGGCTCCATTCGAGGCTTTGTACGGTCGAAAGTGAAAATCCCCAATTTGTTGGGATGAGAATGCCGACAAGGTTCTGTTCGGACAGGAGTTAGTCGAAAGGACTGCCTCGGACATTGCTTTGATCAGACAAAGGATGTTGATAGCTCAGAGTCGACAGAAGTCTTACGCAGATCTGAAATGCAGGAATGTCGAGTTTGAGGTTGGTGACAAGGTATTTGTCAGAGTGTCGCCATCCAAGGGTGTGTTCAGGTTCGGCAAGCGTGGGAAGCTTAACCCTCGTTACGTGGGACCGTTGAGATCCTTGACAGAGTGGGGTCTCTAGCGTATCGTTTAGCATTGTCGCCGTCGGCGCATCTAGTGCATAACGTGTTCCACGTGTCTTTGCTGAGAAAGTACGTGCCAGATGTGTCTCATGTGCTGAGTTATGAAGACATCGAGATTCAGGCAAATGGTACCTACGAAGAGACACCTGTGCGTATTCTATGAACACCGCGACCGCGGCTCTGCCCAGAAATCCGTGACCACGAAAATCCAAACCGCAACCGCGGCTTGCTTTAGCAAGCGCGATCGTGGCTTGGAGGAGCCCGGTCACGGCTTTGACTCTCGTTTCCTTTTGATTCTTTCGTTTGTATATTTTATCCGTTCGTATCGAATCTAACTTAGGGTTTCGTCGTTGTTTCATCGTCGTCGTAGGAATCCGTAACCAGATTCCAGTTCCCAAATACCCGGAACCCGACAACTACATTCGTCTCAATTAAGGAAAGTGGCGGTTCGCTCTTGCTTATCATTCCATAATTCCGTTAATTATCAATTACTTTTGATTGTTAATTAAATTGGAGTGAAGTGTTGCTTTCGTTTGGGAACAGATTTTATAAATGTCGTGATTAAAATATAGATTATAATAGGTTGTATATATTGTTAGAAACAACTCTATTATACCTGTTATTACCGTGATGGTATTGGTGTGGATTATTGTGTGAATTTAACTGTGTAGTTAGAACGAGTATTCGTAGGAACGCTATATACCTTACGACGTCTAGTCGTTTCTTTATAACTGGTATTAGGAGGATTTTTGCCCTAGTACTTTCCTGGTCATGACCTACCCCTATCCGAGTATAGGTGGTGGTTCACACAGTTGGTGTCGACAATCGGGATTTATTCCCCAGATATCTCTCGTATCGAGATGATATATACTAAAAGCTTTAACGTGAATGTACGTTTTATAATTTAATAAGATAAGTATGGTTATGCACGTAATTAATGAACCTTCGGGTGAGAAGTACAACTTGGAACCCGCCCGGACTTCGATTAGAGTAAGTCCTCCTTCCAAATCTGATGTCGCATTGCGCGGTGAGATTGGTCGTGGACCCAAATGATCAAGTCGTTTTTAACGCTTGTGTGAAACTATAACGTTCTCAAACACTTGTCATACGTTTCCGAAAGACTCACTCTTTTGGAGTCTTCTCTTCATAAGTTTCCTTAAGACTCAATCTTTTGGAGTCTTCTCTTGTTCATACATTTTCGTATGTTTCCGTAGAGGTGTTGAGGTTCACTGTCGTCATCGTTTATTATTCGAGAAGCGACAGGTGTAACCTAATATGACTACTTAGAACCTTTTTCTATTTTTACCCTTGCGTAGTCTTTCATTAGACTAACCAACCGGTTATTTTCCTTTGCATGGTTGGCTGGTGTCATCCGTCTCATACGACACATCAGGTAAACTCCCTTTTCGTGAAGGCTAGTACGCGATGATGAAGGCATATGACGTTTAAAGAGTTTTCAAGGTTAAGGATCCTAGGCGTGAGATCGCACAGATCAAGACCCTTCGTGATGTTTATCTATTTTAAAGACTTCCGCTGTATTAAAACAATTCTGTATTTGGTGATATTTGGTATTAACAGTTGTAAAACCGTGAGTTTGGTTTGAATAATATTTGGAAATTTTATGATATTCAATATAGTTGTGTTATTATATGGTTGTTATAAAATGGTTAAGCCTTGGGTGACCCCAGATGTGTAATCTGAGGTCACTGGCGGTAATACTTTCAAGGGAATATTTGGGGGTGTTACAGCGGCAAACTGAGCCCCGCTTTCTCCAAGTTCTCTTGAGTAATCACGCTCTTATAGTCAGGAGCATTTCCCTCATTACGAAACTGATTTTTGCACGCGTCAATCTCCTTCTGATCTGGCTTGTCCGGACGCATGAAAGGGCCAGGAAACAATTGGCAGTTGAAGACCTCATGAGAAGAGCATCGCGCTAAGAACCATTTGTCCTTCCATTTGCCCACGTTGGAAGACTTACTGATCACGTTTAGGGTAGGTAAGCTAAGATTACAGAAGCCCTTGTCGTACTTCAGAGTGAAGAGCTTGAGCATGTGTTGTGCATTGGGAGAGAGGCCAGAATGATAACATCGCATCGTATATCCACTGAGATACCTCCACGCGTTAGGATACAGTTGGGTAGGATTAAGATTGATGAGCCTCAAGAAGTCGCGGTAAAAGTCAGGTAAAGGAAAACAGAATCCGGCCTCGACGCTAGCCACGAAGATGACTACACAATTTTCGTATCGCACCAAGTAAGTCCCCTCTCTCAGGAAGACAGAGTTCTATCCCTGCTGGCCACGAAATTGATCACGCTAAATCCTCTAGTGTGGATAGCGAGACAGTGGTGGCTACTCCAAGACTGCGCATGTCCTTTCCTGGATGATCCCTTATCATTGGGATCTCGTCTGGGATCACCGCGGGGATCGGGGGAGGATCAACGTTCAACCGGTGACTCGCGAAGCTCTCCACGCTCTGCGGTTTTTCTTCTTGGGCATTGCTTGGAGATTTGTTTGCTGCGGAGGGGAAGAAACCACACCTTTGCCCCTTTCCTGCTCAACTCGCTACGCTCGTCTCTTTGAAACAACTTTGGCTATGGTCTGGCGCGATGAATCACTCGAAGATGTAGACGCGACCTCAGTTTTCGGACTTGTGGCGGATTCATGCTCTATGTACGCGTTCCACACTGCTCTACCATATGTGTCGCCACTCCCTGAATTCGTTTTGCTTGACATGATGAAGAGGTGAAAAAGGACGTTTGCGCGTGATAGAACAAGCCCTCTCTGAAAAGGAGAAAAGAGTTTAGTCACAAAGAATGAGAAGCAACGCGCGCAAGCAAAACAAGACAGATGATGGTCCTTAGAAAAAGAACGCAATCAACATAATTCGAGGGATCTGGAAACATAATTCGAAGAGCCGGGTTAAAAAGAAGAAAATTTAGTGACCTAACTCGAAGAAGAAGGAACGCGCACAACCAGGGTAAAGAAAAATAAAGCACTGCTAGGAAAACATGCGATCAGCAATAAATTGAAACGGATGGGGTTGTCAAAAGATCTAGAGGCAGAATTTCAAAGAGTCAAGAAGAAGAAGAAGAAGAAGAAGAAGCAAGATTGAGGAAAAACTATGGAGAAGTGACAGTAAAACCCTATGATCCATGGCCTACGACGATTCGCCGAATAAGGTCATTCATTTTTTTCCCCAATATCTCTATTTTCACCTTCTCAGGAGAATACCCGGTGGCATTATCGTCACCGCCATTGTTACCCAGAAGAGAGAAAGATAAGAAGATGAAGCGGCAAAGGAAAGAGAAAAAAGAGGAGAATGCAATCGTCCACCAAAAACTGAGAAACCAAACAAAAAACAAACACATTCGAAAATTAGAAAGCAAGGGAAGGTGGTTTACCTGGGTGATTCCGAGAAAGACGATGAAGAGGTAGCACAGCTGACTGGAGCGGCTATGGAAGAAACCCAATCGACGCAAGGCTCTAGCAGGAAGAGAGAGAAGAAGAAAGGTAAAGTGACGGCTTCCCACCTCTGACTTCTCTTATATAAGGGACCTGTTGGGCCAATCTGATGAGGGCCCATTGAGAAAAGGCCCACCATTGTGGAACCATAACATCTTGAAGTGAAGTAAATAAACACGGTCATTAAACGCGTTTCCCTTGGATTGCCTTAATGCCTCATGCGTTCACCATTAATGCAAGGGGCTATGATGGATCACACTATTTTCATATAGCGCTCAACGCGTTGGATGTCCCCCTTTATTCCCTTCATGACCTTCCATCAATGAGGAGGATCGCGAGTAAACGAGAACGAATGCGTCCACCTTTAAAAAACTCATCGCGGAGAGTAACAAGAAACCTCGCAACATCTCTAGCGCGTCTATTCCCTATGACCGCATAGTAACTGTCGGATGCCACTTAACCGCCACAAATATATCGGACCAATCCGGGCATGCCAACCATGCATCTTCCCAGCTTGACACATGTCTTCCCATCCAGCTGGTCCAATCACGGCCTTGCACCTACTCGCCGACGTCTGTCACTGGATAAATCACGAGACGACATGTATCCCCGCATATCAACCGAATTTGAGCAAGACCCATTGCCTATAAATAGCCCAAGACCCCTCATAAATCGTGGTCGAGAAAAAAGGGAAAGAACAGTGCCACAAGCCTGTTTCTTAGCTTTTTTAAGATCTGTGATGATTCCCATGTAATTGTAAAGGAGTGGAAAGCTTCGCGTTCATCGCCTATAATATATCGCGTTCTTTATTTGAGTTTGTGTTCTTGTATCAAGATTGATTTATCGCGTTCATTTAGGACCAAGTCTTTTATAGCTTGATGCTTTATTTACTTAGAAAACCTGGGAACCATCATGTGCGAGTTCTAATTTTCTTTTTATCTTGATTCTTGCAGGAAGGATCCCACATCTATTGTAGCTTTTATTGTCTCTATTGTAACACAACTTTCTGAAGAGAAAAAGTCGGTGCGAGTTTGGTATCCTACTCCATTTTTGGGTTAAGAGATTTGATAGCTTTCTTTAATAAGTATTATTGTATCATGAAAAGTAATCTTGTAATGTCAAAGTGTTGGGCATTTCAGTTCAAGTCTTGGCATTGTTGACGAAACAATCTTTCTGATTTTCCTTCCAATGCTATATAGACGATTAAATTGACAGGCAAATTTAGTTTCATGCTCTCTTTACGGTTGATTTTCATAGAGAACGGGATAAACCTCTGATGTTTGTTAATGATTGTCACTGAAGGTGGGATTTGTGATTCCCTTGAATCTTTAGTCTTAGGAATTCAGTCAATTGTTGGTCATGATTGTATCATGGGCGGAAGTGGAAGGAAATGCATCAAAAATAAATGACACTGAATTTGGCTGGAGGTGGCATCATATGGAGACAACAATAAAGTGTCAACTTTTTTTATTGTGTTTATTAGTGAACTGAATAATCAACATCTTCATATCATGTGGATAATTGATTACATATGACTTGTCTTTTGTCTTGTGTATTAATAATTTTTTCTCCTATAGCACCATTGTTTGGCTGCGACTAAGAACAACACATAGCTGAAATGTGCTAGGGATATGAATCATAAACTCTAAGAGTGTAACCTAAGAAAGACTTCTCTCCTTGGGCAATTAAGTTTTAGGAAATCTTGGGTTATTTTACATATATAAGCACTCACAGATTGATGGCTATTCTAATCTAAGCTTTTCATTCCCGTTGTAAAAATGTATACACTCATATACATTTTTACAACAAGAATGCACATAGTTAACGTTTTTACAGTAATATATACGAGGCGTATTTTTTCTTACATCAGGAATGCACATAGTTAATGTTTTTACAGTAAGATATACGGGATGTATTTTTTTTTACATTAGGAATGCACATAGTTAACGTTTTTACAATAAGATATACATGGCGTATTTTTTCTTACATCAGGAATGCACATAGTAAACATTTTTACAATAAGATATACATGGCGTATTTTTTCTTACATCAGAAATGCACATAGTAAATGTTTTTACAGTTGATATATGGGGCATATGTTTTCTTACAATAGGAATGCACATAGTAAACGTTTTTTATAGTAAGATATACGTGGTGTATTTTTTCTTACGGTATCAACCTTTGAGAATAAGTAAATGTTAAGATCTCTTATAAGAAGTATCAATTTAATTAAATAGAATATGATCATATTTCATAGGCTTTTTGCTTAAAACCACCCGTTAAATGGGTCGTTCTGCTCAAAACCACCCGTATCTCAACTATTTATTTAAACACACCCATTAAATGGAAAATGTTAACAAATAGCCACCCAAAGCACCCATCCGTCTAATTTTCCGTCAAACCCTGTAAAAAGACTATATTGCCCCTAATTGTTTTAAAAAACCATGGGCAAAATAGTCTTTTGGCAACCTAGCCTAAACCGCTCCAAATAACCCGGTTTTTTATTAATAAATGAACCAAACCGGGTTCAGATCTTAACAAAACAAAATCCCTAAACCGCAGGTAGCTCACTTTCGCTCGACACTCTTCACTTTCACTCTCCACCATTGGCGACATCGAAGGTTGACAATGGGTCGATTAAGGTGATTTTGAAGGTGGATCTGGGCGCGATTAGGGTTCATGTTCGTGGAAGGTAAGTAATTCGTATCATTTGTTTTGGATTGTTTCAAGGTTTGGGATTGGTTTCGAATTGGGGCTTTAGGGTTTGGTTTAGGATCGGGCATTGATTTTGCTTTATAAGTTTTAAACATTGGGGATTGGTTTCAATTGGGGATGTATGGTTTGGTTTTGATTTGGATTGTTTCAAATTTGGTGAGCGGTTTCGATTTGGGGATTTAGGGTATCAAATTGGGGATTTAGGGTATGGAATTGGGGATTTAGGGGATCGGTTTTCATTTGGTCAGGGTTTGTAACTTTTTATTTAATGAGGGTTTATTGAATTGGTTTCGAATGTGGATTTAGGGTTTTAAATTGGTTTACTAAATTGTTTTAAATTGAGGATTTACTGAATTATTTTAAATTGTAATTTATTTAATTTAGGTTATCGAAGTGTTTACTGGATTGGTTGTGTGTTAATTGACGGTTTAAGGTATTGTAATTGTTTACTGAATTTATACAGCTCGTTTACTGCAATGGTTACTGTAGGTGAATATGTCAAGCTTTAGTTATGTGTCATCCAACAATAAAGTCACTTGCAGTTGCAATATTCAGGCAAGGATATGCACTACCCATACTCCAAATAATTATGGGAGAAGGTTTTATTCTTGTGCAAGGTTTGAAGCAAATGTTGAGAAAGGATGTCGTTTCTTCATGTGGATTGATGAACCATTTGAGGATAAGGCAACAAACATAATCAAGAGGCTTGTAACCCAAAAGAAGGAACTGGAAAGTAAATGTAGTGCTCTACAAAAGGCTGTGATAGTCAAGGATGTTGAGATTGATAGAAGAAAAGCATCATCAATCCAAAAAGGGTGGTATTGCTTGGTTTTGTTGTTTTTGCTATCATTCTAAATGGTTTACTAGGTGCTTATAATGAATAATTGATGTAAGGCCTTGAGGTTCAATTGGTTTTGAGGTTTAGGGTAATGTTTTGTAGAAGTATAGTGTGTATTGTAGGGAAGAATGTAATCCACTAGTTTGCTATATGTAATGTTATAGTGGCATTTGAGCATAATGTAATGTTTTGTAGATGGCCGTGAGCTTCAATTGCTTCACTGTGTACTATTATGAGTGTCAGTTTGCTATGGCTCTTTTGTAGGTTCAATGGCATGAAATGAAAAACTATTGTATGATTAATTGAGTGGCATTTTGCTATGGCTCATTTTGCTTCACCGTGTACTATTATGAGTGGCATTTTACTGTGTACTGTTACCTTGTTCCCTGTATGAAATGCAACCTTTTTTAGAGCAAATGTGTTGTTCATAGTGAAGCAATGTTGTGTAGTTATGGGCATAGTTAGACTATGTTGGCATGAAATGAAAAACTTATAAATTGACAACAAAAACAGAAATAAAAGCATTGATAACAAACTGAAAGGAATTAAACCATTTTCCTGGACTAAAAGCATTGACACTAAACTGAAAGGAATGAAACCATTTTCCTAGACTAAAAGTATTGACCGCAAACTGAAAGGAATGACCTTTACACAAAACCAAAGCATTGACGGCAAACTGAAAGGAATCCTGCACAAGAATAACCTGAAAGGAATCCTACATTGCTCCCAACATTACATAATTGTTTCATAAACAACACAACACTTTCACAGTTAAATAAATTGAAAGGAATCCTGCATATAAGTTAGGCATCCTACCTTAGTTACATAACTGTTTCATAAACAACACAACACCTTCACACAAAAGCACAGCCGGTAACATTGTTCACAATCAACTGACAGCAGTTACAATACTTTCACAAACGGGTTGTTTAGAGTGAAGTTCCCTTGTCCTTCAACCGATTGCTTGACCTCCTAGTGACAGATGACAGTTGGGATCTTGTGGTAATCACATTCCTCTTTGGTGGGTGAACATGATATAACTTCCTTGATGACTTTACCCTTCTATTGGACGACCTTGTCTGCACTTGACTTTGAGTCTGGTCCACAGATTACACTTGAGTTTGAGTTTGGTCCACATATTGCACTTGAGTTTGAGTCTGGTCCATAGAAGCATTAAATTGAAAGGAATCTTGCATCTACACCATTACAAAACAAACATTATAAATCAGGCTGAACATGTACTTGTGTGGATACTTGTGCAATTGAAAAGGAGAGCAAATTAGGGTCTTCATTGAGCATAGTCTGTACCTGTGTGGATACTTGTTCAATTGAACCATGTGTTGATATCAAAGGGTATTCATTGAGCATTTGATTAATTTGTTCAATATCAGCACTTTCATCACCCTTTAAAAAAATAGGCCAAAAAATAAGTTATGACAAGTATTATGCATTGGGATTTATGTAGGTTAATTAACACTACAACATTACTTACCTCAAAGTCATAGCCTTGTGCCTCAAAGTCATTGCCCTATTCATGTTCATTCAAGTCTGATGTCCCCTCAAGTGCATTTGAGTAGTGATATAGATTCCCTGAACCCGAAGCAAAAGTACTCCTCATCCCCTCAACCTTATAAAGAAGAGAAAATGGAAGGTTAAATTCATGAAGCCATTTCAGCTAAAAACTTATAAAACTTTTTACCTCAAAGTCATTGCCCCTCATGCCCGATGTCCCCTCTACAGGTGCATTTGAGTAATGAAATGGACTCCCTGAACTTGTAGGATGAGTACTTGTCACCTTGCATTATAAAGAAGAGAAAATTGAAGGTTATGCAACTGAAGCCATTAAAGCTAAAAAAACTTATAGAACTTATTAAACTATTTACCTTTCTTGTATACTTCCTTTTCTTACAAGGGATTTGTACAACTTTTTCCTTTGGTGGCCTTCCTCCTGCACTTTTCTTCCTTGGAGGGTCATGTTGTTTGGGAGGATTTTTGCATTTGTTCTTGTAGTGGCCCTCCTATCCATAGTAAGTACACTTATTCTTTCCATGCCTTAATATAGTTGAATTCCTTGTGTCCTTCCTCTTCTCTCCTAATTCCCTTTTCCTGGACTTTCTTGGCCTTCCAGGATGAACTATAAACTCTGGTGGCAGTGGTTTGGTGATACGCTCTACTTTGTAGTGCGTAACTAGGAGTTGTTATGATTATTTTGGGTGCCATTTGGATTGTTTTAGAGGATATGTTAGAAGATTGGAGTGAATTGAAGATATGTCGAATTGGTGGTCTCAAGTACGTAAACGAAGAATTATTGAAGATGGAAGAGGAGACCACAAGTGAAGACCGAAGGAAGAATGAAGAAAAGAAGCCATTTGGAGCATCCAAGGAGCAGCCGCGACCGGAGCAGCCCGCGGATGACACCCGCGGAGAAGTCGTAGCCAAGAACCTGAAAGGTGCAATTTCCGCGACCGCGGAAATCCTTCCGCGATCGCGGAAGTGCATGCTAGCGCGCCGTGTTGTTCTTTCCGAACTTTTAAGTTATTTTCCTTTTTCGTTAGTTATTTTTATTCCGTTTTTATTTCTTTATGGAAGGATAGTGTTTGTTATCTTATGAGTTGAGATTTAGCTAAGGGTTATACCTAGTTTCCCTAGAACTCATTCATTATTTCAGTTTTAGTTTTACGTTTTGTTCTTTTCCCTAGGTCTTGTTCACAAACCATGAGAAGGAACTAATTTCCATTATTCTGCCTGATGATTGAAGCCTTCAGTTTGATTTGGTTGTGAGGTTATAAATCTTGTTCTATTTCCTTTGGGTTGTTTTGATTCTCTTGTGCTTATTCATATTGATTATTATTGATTTCGCTTGTTGGACGCAACTAGTTGTTATTGGTAATTTTCTATCGCTAGGGTTTGGTTATTTCGAGTTGGAATTCCTTATCTTAAGTAGCAACCACAATTTACTAGAACGAGTTGTGAAAGTTTATTGTGAAGAGAATAAAATGCATGTTAAACACTGACGAGTTGTTAAGTACTGCATGCACCTATCTATTCATATGCTCCCTGCAACTATTATTCTAAATCTTGATAGTTTTTTGTGCGTTCAATAGTTAGGGTTGTCAGGACTAGTTGGACTGGTAACTAATTCAGAATAGGGATTAGGACAACCATTGGATTGATTGAACAAGAGAAACCTAGGATCAACCTATCATACTGAAGTGTGGATATTTGTTAGGTGGAATACCCTCACCATCATACTTTACAACCACTTTAATCATTGCTAGTTTTCATTCATTAGTTTAGAACTTAAACACACAAAACCCCCCCTTAGTTCTTCGTTGACAACTTGCTTGCATATTTAGAGATAGATCCTTTGATTCCCTTAGGATTCGACCCTTACTTGCCTGCTATACTTAGTTAGGTTTTTAGGGATTCTTTGATAGGCATCACGACTTTAGCCTCATCAAATTTGGCGTCGTTGCCAGGGACTTAATTTTCTATTTCTTTGTTTGTTTGTTTGTTTGTTTGTTTGTTTGTTTGTTTGTTTGTTTGTTTGTTTGTTTGTTTGTTTGTTTGTTTGTTTGTTTGTTTGTTTGTTTGTTTGTTTGTTTGTCAACTATTGTGTGGATCTATCTTACGATCCACACCTGTGCTACTAATCGGTCTACTCTAGTCTTTTGATTTAACAGAGAAGTGTGTGAGACTTTCTAAGATGGCTGACCAACAGCGTACCTTGAGACAGTTGACCGTACCCAACTGGGCGCAGCAAGAGCTTGTTGTGCAGTTCCCTTCTTTGGATGAATGAGTGAACTTTGAATTGAAATCTAGTTTGATTCATTTTCTCCCACAATTCCACGGTCTGAATGGAGATGATCCTAACAAGCATCTCGCTGAATTTCATTCCGTCTGTACAAGCATGAAACCTGCTGGAGTCACTGAGGACTAGATCAAGCTGAGGGCCTTTCCTTTCTCTTTGAAGGATGCGGCCAAGGATTGGTTTTACTATTTGGCTCCTGGCAGTATTGATACATGGGAAAAGATAAAAAAGGCCTTCTTAGAAAAATACTTTCCTGCTACGAAGTTGAACAACCTAAAGAAGAGCATCAGTAATATTGAACAGCAGGCCGGTGAAACTTTGAATGAGTATTATGAGAAATTCAGGAGGTTGATATCTAGCTGTCCATACCATGGTTATTCTGACCAAGATCTCATTCTCTATCTATATGGTGGGCTTCTGGATAATGACCGCAGACTGGTGAACGCAACCTGTGGCGGTAGCATTCTGAACAAGACGCCAGCTGCAACATTTGAGTTATTCTTTGAGCTAGCTGAAAGCTCACGACAATTCAATAGAAGGGTGAACCCCTATGCAGCAAGGCCGGTTAAAGCCTGCAGAATCTGTCATGATCCGCTGCATCCCACTGACGACTGCCCAACACTCGGAGATCCCGAAGCTGAAGTGACCGCTGTAAGAGGTTTTGGTCCGCAAAGGCCGAGATATGAACCGTATTCAAGCACCTACAACTCAGGGTGGAGGGATCACAACAATCCGAGATACGGAAATCAGCAATATCCTCCTCATGGCCATGATAACCAGGAGTTCAATCCCTACCAACAATAGTTCAATCCGTATGGTGATTAGCAATAGTATGGGCAACCATATGCGCATAGATCCCAAGGCCAAAACGCAAGCTTGCCCACGCCCGGTGATGACAGGCTCAACATTATCGTGTAGAGCATAGCGACCTTGACTAATCATGTGACCTCGATGGGGTCACAAATTCACGCAGTGGTCCAACAACAGCACGAGACGAAGTCTAATGTTCAGAACTTGGAGAATCAGTTTGGACAAGTCGCTCAAATGTTGAGTAAATTTGAGGTCAGGGATTCCGGGTAAATACCAGGTCCTACGGTAGAGAACCCAAGAGAAAAGGTCTGTGCGATGACACTAAGGAGTGGTATACAGTTGGGAATCACACCCTTGACAGAGGAGGGTGATCATGTGAAAGAGAATATGGTTGGAAACGGAGCTACAGTAGCAAAAGACGCCACAGAAGACATTCCGTGACCACACCATGAAATCCGCGACCGCGGACCAGTACCAGAAGGCGGTGAATTTTCCAAAGAAATTCTGCAATCGCGGAATATTTTCCGCGACTGCGGAAAAAGCCATGCAAACGAGGAACAAGTCGAGCATTTTCCGCGACCGCGGAATGAAATCCGCGATCGCGGATTGTCCCCTGAAGTATCCGAAGACACAAACGCAGTTCCGCGACCGTGGGAACCACTCCGTGACTGCGGATCACCTGTACCTGTCAAGGATGATTATGTTCGGCCAAACTTTCCACCGCTCGGCTCGTCAAAACTACCCGTGCCATTCCCTGAAGCGCTACTGGACACTAGAAGGCCGAAGAATGACAAGGAACTCTTCGAGACCTTCAGCAAATGTGAGGTAAACATCCCTTTACTTAAACTTGTCAAAAGCATTCCTCGATACGCACCAAGATCTTAAGGAGCTATGCACGATCAAGAGGAATCAGAAATTGAAAGGGAAGCAAAAGGTTCAGGTAAGTGAACAAGTCTCTGTTGTTTTTCAAAGGCGTATGCCTAAAAAGTGTGGTGACCCAGGCATGTTTAGTATTCCATGTGTGATAGGTGACACTAAATTTGAGAAAGCTATGCTAGATCTTGGTGCATCTATAAATGTTTTGCCTTACTCCTTGTATGAATCTTTACAATTGGGACCATTGCATGAAACAGGAATAGTTGTCCAATTGGCTGATAGATCTAATGTGTACCCGAAAAGGGGTAGTTGAAGATGTCCTGGTAATGGTTGACAACTTGATTTTTTCTGCTGATTTCTTTGTGTTGGATATGGACCACGATAAAAATGCAGCCCCTATACTGTTAGGTAGGCCATTTATGAAAACATCCCAGACAAAGATTGATGTAAGTAGTGGAACCCTTACTATGGAATTTGATGAGGAAAAGGTGGAGTACAACATATATGATGCTATGAAACACCCCATTGATGATCATTCTTTGTGTGCTATTGATGTGATTGATCTTATTGTGCAAGATGTCTTTGATACTACTTGTTCTGATGAGTTGCAATCTGCTATTGAGAATGCCATTGAAGAACCACATGAGTATTATGCTTTAGACACTAACTTGCAGGAAACTGTGGCTCACTTAGCACACGGTACACCCCCTTTCCATTCTTTGGGCAATGGCCCCATCCCACTAACAATGCCAAGCGAGAGGCTTTTACCTTCTGTTGTGCAGGCACCAGAGATTGAACTCAAGCCACTACCGGACCACCTCAAGTATGCCTTCCTGGGCAAGGATGACACACTACTGGTCATTATCTCTAACAAGTTTTCCAAGGATCATTTGGCTTGAGGCATTTTCTCCCATTGATCATCACCAGGCATTGGATGCACAGTTTGACTATAAGCCTTCATGAAGGTATGCTTTGTGTAATATGAGTCCACAAAATGCTCAACCCTCATTCTTCTCTTCAGAATACAACAAACAACATGAGAACAAGGTGTAACACCCCCAAATATTCCCTTGGAAAGGCATTATCGTCAGTGACCTCAGACGTTCTGTCCGATGTCACCCAAGACTTTACCAATTGATATAAATCATCAAACAACAATTATGATACAAAATATCATAACTTTCATTTAAACCAAAGTCTTGGAATTACAACATAATTCCAAATACATCAGAAATACATCGGAAGACTTAATACAAACATATTTAACACAACGGAAGACTTTAAATAAACAACAAAAGGGTCTTGATCGCAATGATCACCCGCCAAAGATCTTAACCTGAATAAACTTGTCAAAAACACCGTTTGCCTTCATAGTCGTTCTAGCCTTCACAGGACGACAACTTATCTGATGTGCCGAATCGAACGGATGACACCAGCCAACCATGCGGAGAACAATTACGGTTGGTTAGTCTAATGAAAGACTACGCAAGGGTACAAAGCAGAGTGGTTCGAAGTAGTCGTATTAGGTTAGACTCATCGCTCCTAGAATCACAACCGATAACGATAGTCAACCACCATACTTCTACTGAATTATATGAAGAGACATGATCAAGAGAAGATTCTAGAAGACTGAGTCTTACAGCAATCAATCCCAAAAGAAGACTCCAATGAATTGAGTCTTATCGGAAGCATGACAAATGTTGGAGAACATTAATTAATCACAGAATCACAGTATCGCATACGAGCGATTTAAAAGTTAAGATGAGTTTTCCTAGCTGCACTATCGCCTAGCTGCACTACTCGCCCAAGGGTATATTAATTATGTGCGACAACGACACTTATCTCATTAAATTCCAAAACACACATCACGTTATAAGCTTTTAGATATATGTTTCGTCATGAGGGACATATATCGACGGGAATCCTTCCCAACGTTTGTGACACTAGCTAAGTGCACCACCTCTATACTCGGATAGAGGACGATCATGATCCACCAGTTGGTGTCAGGGTCTCCGATGCCCTCTCAACCAATAATTATCAAGAAAGGACTAGACCCCAGGGTCCCAGTAACGTTCCTACGAATACTCGTGCTAACTAAACAGTTCAACACAGTAATAATCCACATCACAGCCATCATGGCCAACAACAAAACATATATCTATACTAGCGTTGTTCTAACTGATATACAACCTAGTATAATATCATGTTTTAATCACATATATAATAGCGTTGTTCTAACAGATATACAACCTATTATAATATCATATTTTAATCAATTCATTTAACAAAACTATTCCCAACGAACAATAAATCAGTAAATCATTCCAAATTAATTAACAACTAAACAATTGATAATTAATTGAAATATGGAATGATAAGCAAGAGCGAACCGCCACTTGCCTTAGATCCGCAGAAGCTTAAGCAAAGCTTAGAGACGACGAGTTCCTGGGTCCGAAACTGGGACAGATCTTGGATTATAAATCCCTAAGAAACGACCCATAACGAGACCCTAAGTTAGATTCAATATCCACATATATTAATCTAAAAGAATACGAAAAGAATCGAAGGAGCCAAGCCTCGCCCAAGACCACACACCCAAGAACACACACTCAGACAAGGCTCGCCGCGGGTGCGGTGGAGCCTCTGCCGCGGGTGCGGCCAGGTTACAGTGGCGAAGGTCGTGACAGATTTTCGATGGAGAACTCACCCAAATCAATTCGTTCGACTTTGATTCGTTCTTGGTTTGATCTCCCAACACCTTAGGCCTTTGAATACCACTTAGGAGTACCTTTTTATCACTCAAAGGTTTCTCGATCACCCTCTTACACCAAGCTCAAAAGCTTGAACAACAATGGAGAAATTCAGAGGAGGAAACAGAGAAGGAAGGTGAAGTGCCCTTTGACTTCTGAATTCAACCCCCTTTTATAGCCCATCGGTGAGCTTCCTCAGAGGGGACAAGCAAGGAGACCAGCTGGGAACAAGGGAACAACAAGTAGAGCAACTTGCTCGGCCAAGGATAAGATTTTCAAAAATCTTATCGCGACGAAGATGGCTTGCACCGCGGGGTGCGGTGGCGTGGCCGCTGGGTGCGGTGGCGACTCTGTTGCCGCCTCCAAATTTGGCCTTCGCCGCGGGTGCGGCCACTTGACCGCGGGGTGTGGTCAAGGCCATTCTTCACCCTTTTTGACCATTTTGACTTTGGGTTAATCTTCTTAACCCCGGGTTAAATATATTCGTACACGAATGACTATTTAACCCCGAAAATACGTCAACTATATTTTATATTACTCGAAAAAATATTACAGAGATCAAACATATTACCGAATGTCTGAACTTCTCTGAAATTAATCCGACTTGTAATACGGGAGTTGGAAAAATTCCAAAATACCCTTATAAAATGAGGGATATTACACAAGGGATGTCAGTCAAGTCCCATTTGTTACACCCACAACTCTTTTCTCCCAGATCCACCACAAAAGTTTTGCTTCCCTGTCAACCTCATATCTGTTATCATCGCCATAACACCTATACCTCCTCAACCCCTCAACCTTTGCAAGTTCTATCTTTTTCACCACCTCAGGAGTTAAAATACCATTATGCTCCCTCATCATTTTTCTTTTAGCCACAAACATGTTCATTAATTTCCTCCTAATCCATTCACACATAGCTAGAATAGGCATTTCCCTGGCTTCTAGTATGCAACTGTTGAAAGACTCACAAGCATTGTTTAATAACATGTCAGACTTACATTGATGGTTGAATGCATGTAAGGACCATGTATCTAGATTTGCATCCATTAAATATTAGTAGGCCCTTCATCCATTCCCTTTATTCTTTCCATGCACACATCAAAATGTGGTTTTGTAGTAGCCTTTGCAGCTGCCCAAACACAGTCCTTGAATGTCTTCCCTGACCACTTTATTTTGAAATTGTTGTATAAGTGTCTCACACATACTCTTGTGTTAGCTTGGGGAACCACTTGGCTTAGGGCCTCCAGTAATCCCTACAATATTAAAAAAACAAAATTAATAACTGAAATACCCAAACATAAATTGAGAAAGTATGTTATTCATACCTTTTGTCTATCTGACATAAAGGTGAGATGTTGGGATCCAATATCTTGCACTAAATTCTTCAAAAACCAGCATCAAGTTTCCTTTCTCTCAGCCTTAACAACTGCATAAGCAATTGGGAAGATGTTTACCATCCTTTGCAACTGATGTCAAGACTTGTCATGTGTATGCTCTTTTAAGGTGACAACCATCTAAACCAACAATGGGCCTACACGCCATTAGAAAGCCATGCTTGCAAGCAGCTAAACAAACATAAAGTCTCTGAAATAGTGGCCTCTCTAGATCTTGTGGTAATACTTTCGCAAACACTGAGCTACCCCTATTCCACTTCATAATAGTAGTTGCATAGTCTCACACTTTGGCATACTATTCTGGTGCATGCCCTTGTGGCATCAATGTTGCCTTTTAGCCTTGCTCTCCATGCCTGATGGTATGAAATTTTCACACCATGTTATCTCCTCACAATACTCATAAATGTCTTGATTCTCCACTGAGCATCATCTCCATAATGCTCTAAATACTTTTCAACAAGCCATTTTGCAGTCACCTTGGAATTAATATCTTGCCACCCACACTCATGTTCAAGGACCCAAGATTTCAATTGAAAACTCCTATCAGAACCCATTTTCCTAGCACAAGCTTTAAACTTGCAAGAGTACTTCTTACAAACACAAATTAGCATGCTTCATTGGACAATCACACTTGTTCTTACATTATGCAGATACATTGTTCTTATCATTATGCAAGTAATAATAATCAAACCCATTTTGTAAAGCAAAATGCCTTAAAGCTTTCCTAAAAACAACATTTGAAGCAAATCTCATACCAACCTTCAAGACAATAGGGTTGTTGAAATCAACCAAAGGGTTGAATTCTGGATATCTAACATGACCTTCACCTTCAGAGCCACTAAAGCTCAAGAAGTCATCAGATTCAATAACTTTTTGGAACACATCTTCCTCATTTTCTTGCTCATCCACAGGTTCTTCAGAACCCACTTCATCTAAACCATCATCAACATCCACATCCACATGCTCCTCAAATATAGCATTATCAGTGTCTTCTTCACTAAACACATTCTCTGGAATGAAAGTGTCACTATCAGTAGAGGAGTCTAAAGCTAGTGGATCTCCTTCTTCCTCATCTTCTTCTGTACGGAAATCTGTATAACCTTCCCCACTTTCATCATCAATAGATCCACCCTCATCGGCCTCATCAACTTCTAGTGGTGGTATTGGCCTCCTAGGGTTTTTCTCCAGATTTATACCATATGAGGAGCATATGGTTGGTGATATATTTCCAGGTGTAATATTTAGGCCTTGGGTATTAAAGGTTTGTTCCTTATATATCCCCTTTCTGGGATACACAGTGAAAGGCAATTTTGGACCCTCACACAAGGCCCTAATTGCAGCTGGACTGACCTCATTGTCTTGGACCACATAAACATGCAATGTTTTGTCATTACCAACCCAGGAACACAATTCTCTTATTTCATTGTCACCTACTATTTGTTTCATACCATTATGCAAGGTCATACCAGGACATGAGAACCATAACTCATTCACTTTATCAATACCAACATCCTCTTTCAAAAAAGTTTCCAGCTCAATCTTTGATATTAGATCTATGTCTACATTTTTCTTAGAGTGCACACACTTTTTTCCTATAGGAAATATGCTCTGATGGACCCTTGTAAAATTGACCCCCATAAAGAAATCTAATTGTCACATAATCCACATTCATCTGATAAAAGGAACAACACAATACCAACATTGTTTACTCAGATTCAGAATATTTTATTCACTCAACTAACATAAATTATTGCATCAATAATATCAAATGCATTCCATATCACATGCAAATTTCAGAAACTTGTCACACTCAACAATAATGACCCTAAAAAGACAAAACTTGCACAATAATTTATTCACTCAACTAACAATCAAACTACATATTTATATTCATAAAGGCATGTGACCATTAAACTACAAGAATAATTCACCAACACATGGGACCATTAAACTACAAGAATAATTCATCCACACAGTGGCTTGCAATGCCATTAAACTACAATAATATTTCACCACACAATAAAGGCATGGAATTAATCACCTTATGCAGAACAAGAGGATGGAGGATGAGTACTCCACAGAGAAGCCGATGAAGAAGCCCTAATTAGATATCCCTTCCTTCAACCTCCAAAAATTGACCCACACACTGGCTCGCAATCGCATTCGCAAACCCTAATCAGAATCGCGATCGAAACTCCAAACTTGGAAGCCCCAAATCGCCCAACTTCCAGATTCTCACAACCCTAAAAGCAAACTTCGAATCCTCTCCCAAATAGCTCAAATATTGTAGCCCTAAACCAGCTCCAAAGCTGGAAGCCCCAATTATCGCCCAATTACATCCCCTTTGTGGATCGCAGTTGAAATCGCGCAAACCCCAAATCGCCCAACGCAGTTGAAATTGCGAAAGTGAGCTATTGAGAATCGAGCGGTTTCCCCTTTTTTTGCTAACAATATAACAAACCCGATTTGGTTAATTTATTAAATAAAAAACCGGGTTATTTAGAGCGGTTTAGGCTAGGTTGTCAAAAGACTATTTTGCCCATGATTTTAAAAAAAGGGCAATATAGTCTTTTTACAGGGTTTGACGGAAAATTAGACGGAGGGGTGCTTTGGATGGCTATTTGTTAACGTTTTCCATTTAATGGGTGTGTTTAAATAAATAGCTGAGATACGTGTGGTTTTGAGCAGAATGACTCATTTAACGGGTGATGTTAAGCAAAATAGCCTATTTTATAATATAAATGTAATCTTAATGTTTGTTTTATCAAGGTTTCGAAAATATTAACTAGATTGACTGATCTAAAACACAAATAGTTTAATGACAAACAATAATAATTTTTTAATATAAAGAATTTTAAATTACTTTAATTTTTTTAAGCATAAAATCTTAAAAAAATGTATGAACTCCCTTTTTACCTTTAGTAAAACCTAAAACCCACAACTCTCCACTTCTACTCTGCTCGCAATCTCCCTACAATTTCATATATGCATATGAAACTTTATATACATACGAAATTTATATGTAATTTTATTATTATTAAAAAATAAAATTCAAGAAGGCACAAGGACACACATTAGTTTCATTCATAATCACCCTATAGCTTCAACTTTTCTGACCTAGAACTAGTGCAGTATCCGTACCTTGTACGGATGAACATAAATTTATAAAATCATTAATAATTATTCATGATTGAATTAAATTATGTTATATTTAAGTAGTTTTAAGAAAAAAATATTTAATTAATATTGTATAAGAATTATATAAATGGAAGATTGAAATAACATAAATTTGTTAATTAAAAGAAATATGTTCAACATTTTATTGTTAATTATATAACTTCTATAAATATATTATATTTTTATTCATATATATTCTTGTACAGTTATCCTTTTTATTTTTAATCATGTAATTATCGTCATGCACATGATATTTTTTTTGAAGTCGTGTATGTATTCCACTACCATTTATCGTGTATTTTCAATAAACGATGTTATTATAACATAAATATTCAAATTATGTTAATATTTGAATATTAAAAATCATAAGTAATAATATTATTTAAACTTAAATATGTGTACTTATAACAAAATTATAACTTTAAAAGTGATATTTTATAAGGCTATATATTAAAAATATATTATTTTAATATATATTATTCAAAAATATGAAAATATCAATCATGTTAACTCAAAAATGAAAATAAGAAATTACAATTGTGGCTCATTACATTGTTATAAATATATTCAAGTAATAACATTTTAATAAATCGACATTCAAGATGTCTAGAAAATCAAAGTAGACTTTTGAGTTAGGAAATTCATTTTCATAAATTAATATAAGATAGATTGAGTGAAAAGCTATGAGTTCGTTTGATAACCTTGTGAGATTTTAGTTTTATATCTAGAAATATTTTTGACAAAAATAATTTGTATTCATATAAAGAAGTAACAATTATAATGATTTGTATTTGTTGGTGCAAATCTTGTTAAGGTTTTTTTTGCTAACTTATATTTTGCTGATTATTTAATATGATAATTAATGGAAAAAAAACCTTTATAACTCGGACCTAAAAACACTCTTATGGCTCAAAAAAGTGATCATTTCCAATCGTATATATATATGTATATAAAGTAGACTAAGGGTGCAAATAAATATTCTTTCCCTAAACCGCTCCAATCTTCTCTAGGTTAGGAAGGATCTTCACCGGCGGAAGCTCCATTGCCGCTGCACATGCGTCTTCCTTACTTGTTGTCTACATGGAATTGTCATCAAGCCATTGATTTTGTCGAACCCTTCGAATATCCCAACTCAAAAATTGAATGACTAATCATCAAGCAATCTACGTTGGGGCCTAATCGACTCGTCTTAATATGAATCGAGGTGTGAAATTTGATTTTCCAGCAAAACCCTAATTCCTCTAATTCATGATACATTGACTTGTGCCTATTCGACTTGATTCACTGATATTCATTGTTTGTTTGTAAATATTCAGTTTGATTTTTTGTATTTGATATTTGTAAGATACTTGTACATCCAAACAATCGTTGATATATCATGAATATTGTTTGTGTCGTTTTGAATATCTTGAATCGATGTAGCGTGATTCATACAATCGTTACTGATATTCGTTTACTGTGTACGCCATATTCATGAGCCCAATAAGGCGATATTCATACAAACTGTACGGATATTCGTGTGTTACTCTCAATTTTATAGGATTTGTAGGCTCTGTCGATGTGATTTGTTTGATTGGTTAATGAACTGTGATTTTTCAAGTTTGTTCAAACTATTGATGTTAGATGAGTATGGTTGAAGTCGATATGAACATTGCTTCTTGCGTGGATCGTCTTATCTCGAGTACTATTGTGATATTCATAATCGATTGTTCGATATTCGTGTTTTCTCTCTAGATATTTTAGGGTTTCGTTGGTTTAATTGTATGAGTTCGTGTGTTTTGATTTGATTTTGGTGAATGGTGAATTCCAAACATGATTAGCGTATCCATGTTAGTTTCATAGAACACCGGCCATGATTTAGAGTTTTGTAGGTCTAGGGTTGTTGTTCGTCTGTTGTTGTTTAGTATACAATATCGAGCTTGACTTTACACTGATATGCATACTATTTGTTATGATATCCAGGAAAATTAAATGCATATTCAATCAATTGTGTTTTTAGTTCATCGCGTTCCTTTGCAATGCATTGATATGCATGATACTATTAATGATATTCGGAAATTGATATGGCATATTCAAGACAATGTGCTTGAAATTCATATATGCCATGAAGTGAAAAATCATGCATACCTATATTGAACAACGTAAATATTGTTCATAAGGACGTGCTCATGGTCTTTAGCATTGCATTGGTATTCATTTTCTTATTTCTAATATTCATGTATTATGTCTTCATATTCACTATGTTTATAATGTAATAACTTATTTGGAAATGAACGTCGTGCATACCATTATTAATATTTTGATTATTGAACACAATTTTTAGAAAATCTTATAATGAGTCGTATATACGTATTGTTACTCGTGTTCATGTTCCGTCCAATTGCATTGATATACAGTAGCTTATATGTCGGTATTCAATAAATGTTAACACATATGCACTTTATCATGCAATACATATACTCATTATTGGGATTCATTAGTTTTTCCACCTATACTCTCAGTGTTGCGCAAAGAGAGTGATTCAAGTGAAGGACAAGGGCAATGACAAATGATGAAAGACCGAAATAAGAAGGCTATAATTGTACTGAAGAAGGGCATGGGGAAATGCAAAAGGTGCAACAAGCATACAGGACAAGATCGTAGGAATTGCAAAAAAAGACTTGTAGTTTAGATATTCATATTCTTATTCTAAATATTCATGTTTTGAGTAGCGATATTCATACTTTTGGCAATAATGAGAATTGGGCTTGTGTTCGATATATATGACATGATATTCGTATTCTAATACAAGATATTCATATGCTTGATCCAGAAATTCAAGATTTGCCTAGCAAAATGTGTATGTCTTGTATTTCAATGATTGGATTTGTGTTTTTATTTTCATGAATATATAAGTGATCTTCAAACATATTGTGTGAACTGTAAGGTAAACTTGTATATTTTATAATCAGATTTGTGTTTTATACATTCACATTAACTAAATTGATATTCATATTAATTGAAATAGTATTCTTGAATTTCCGAGCGATGCTCATTGAATTACATCTGATATTCACACATACATCGTCGTGCACAAAGTTGCGACTGTTGTGTTATACACTGGTAGAATCATTTGAAAATATTGATAAAATATGAAAGAATATCCAATAATAACGTAGAATGAAGTCAGATATAAACGTAAATCCTGAAGTTTGCGTGTAGTAAATAGATTTGATTGAACTAAGTTGCGAAACAAATTGCATAATAGTCATTAAAAACGGTAAATCCAATAACCATGAATATTGATATGCTTGAATCTAGTTTCACAATACTTTACACATTGACCTAGATATGCCTTTACATGGCATATGCGTATACACCACAATCAATCTTGTTTTTCTCATCACGCCACTTGTTAAGAATTTCGGGCTTCTTTTTCTTTTTGGCAAAACCGATGAACCTTGTGCCTAGATTCTTGAATATCATCAAAGTGTTGTTGCTATATAAGGATATGATAGAGAAAAAGAACTCTACATGTCCTGTGTATGTTTGAACAACACTATATCATTGTATGAATATCAACAAAATAACACATGAACATAAAAAAACCCATACACATTAACCCTAAACAACAAACTCAAAAATCCTAAACTCCTAAACCCTAAACTCCTAAATACTAAACCATAAACCCTAAACTCCAAACCCTAAACCAGATTTCCTAAACTCATAAACCCCTAAACCCTAAACCATCAACGCTAAACCCATAAACCCTAAACTTTAAACCCTAAATCATAAATCCTAAACTCCTAAACCTTAAATCCTAACACATCAAACCCTAAACATAAATAAAAGAACCAAAACTGATCAAACATGAATATCAAAAGTATTTGTATGAATATCACATCAAATAATTTGAATACCAATTGCAAACTCTACAAACAACACCAAAATTGGTGCAACATGAATATCAACAACATTATAGTGAATATCAATTCGTAAAATTTGAATATCAACTACTCAGATCATGAAACCTACATCCAACATGAATGTCAAAAACATTTGTATGAATATCACATCAAACAATTTGAATATCTATTGCAAACAGTACAAAGAACAGCAACAAAACACCAAAACTTATACAACATGAATATCAATGAAATTATAGTGAATATCAAATCGTAAAATTTGAATATCAACTACTCAGGGTCCGTTTGGATTCCTTTGAATTGATGATTTAATGTAAGATAATGCATTTTAATGCATTCTACATGGGTATCCAAACACACCCTCATACATCAAACATGAACATCGAAAGCATTATATGAATATCACATCAAACAAATTGAATATCAATTGCAAACAGTACAAACAACACCAATAAAACATGAAAAACTGATCCAACGTGAATATCAATAACATTAACATGAATATCACATTACACGACATGAATATCAACTACTCAAAGCACTAAACCTACATCCAACATGAATATCAAAAGCATTTGTATGAATATCACATCAAACCATTTGAATATCAATTGCAAACAATACAAACAACACCAACAAAACACCAAAACTGATCCAACATGAATATCAACAACATTATAGTGAATATCACATCATAAAATTTGAATATCAACTACTCAGCGCATGAAACATACATCCAACATGAATATCAAAAGCATTTGTATGAATATCACATCAAACAATTTGAATATCACATATAAAAATGTGAATATCAATGATTAACAACTCATACAACACCATCAATAAACAGAATCTGAATCCACATGAATATCAACAATAATATAATGAACAACACCAGAGAGAAACTGAATATCAAATATACAATATCCGAAACATAAATATCAAAACATAGAAACTGTAACACTGTGAATAACAATACTGTAAACATTTTGTCTTTTCCCATCAGTCCCCTACCATGTACAAGGCAAACCCTAACATTGAAAAGATTGAGAAACCGAAAGGATAGGGTTCAAAAAAAATAGAGTAAGATACCTGTGGAGAAGCGAGGGATAAGGATAATCGAATTCGAAGACGGCGCCGACGATGATAAACCGAGGAGGCGAAGAGGAGAAGCGAAGATCCGACAAAGTCGACAATGGCGGTTTCCTGCGGTAGAGAGGAACACAAGAGAGAGAGAGAGAGAGAGAGAGAGAGAGAGAGAGAGAGAGAGAAGACGCCGACGATAACACGAGGAGGCGCGATCGACAAGGAGAAACGAAGCTTGGTGAGGTCGTCAATGGTGGTTTCATGCGGCGCCAGAGAGAGAGAGAGAGAGAGAGAGAGAGAGAGAGAGAGAGAGAGAGAGAGAGAGAGAGAGAGAGAGAGAGACGACAATGGCTGTTGAGGGGATCTGTTGGAGCGGCTGAGAAAAACAAGAGAGAGAGAGAGAGAGAGAGAGAGAAAGAGAGATTGAAAGAGAAAGTTGAGGGGATTTGGTGAATATTGTAATCCCTTGATTTTAGGATTTGAGGGGATCTAGTATGGTCACATCCACCATAGAAAATCGGAAAATCCCATCATTAAATCAGAGTCATCTATACTCCTCTCATCCAATGCCCTAAATTAATATACTCGCTTTACCGTAATAGGTTGTTTCACTAGAGCCTAAATCTATATAGATATATATATATATATATACACGTTTAATGCTTTTTTTTTTGGGTATGTGCGCTAAATGCTCTTTCATCCAACATATATGGTGTGTTTGGGCTAAACATTATAATGTCAAAAACTGATATTATAATGTCAAAAACGATATTATAATATCAAATTAAAAACAAATATCACATAATGCGTAATCCAAACACACCCATAATCACACTTCTCATATACATTGTTTTTCTTTCGTTTATAAAGTTTTGAATACTAGTGTCTCTTCTTCGATCAGAAATAATATTTGTTATGTCTACACACGTTTTAGGTATTTTTCAATATATATTCATTCTATTTTAATATATGTTTAGATTGGATTGATTTTGTTTATATGAGCTCAATTTGTCTATTTTATTTTATTGCATTTGATATAATGTTTCCTATATTCAACCGTATCTTTTGTGTCTAGAAGAATAGTACAAGATAACTATTACCAACATGATTAAATCATAAAAGACAAAATCATATCTCCAAATTTTAAATTCATATAAAACGATATGTAATTAACTCGACATTCATGATGCAATGCATATTTTTTCTTAGCATATGTTCTTTTATATATCAATGTAATGGTATGCATTTTATATTAGGTGAGACGTAGTAAATAAATATATCTATTGCACATCATATGTATCATAAATTTTTTTATGCTCAAACATACTCCTTATGGATATATGTACTTTAAATTATCTCTAATATATAAAGAATTTGATCTTATGAGTTTTCACGTTTTTTTGATACTTCATCCATATTTAGTGTTTATTATTTCTTGAAATAAACAAATGTTATTTATTTTTATACAAGTTTATACTACAATTTTGATTAATTTTTATATATAATTATTGTTATTTAAAATTAATATAAAAAATGATTATTGATGAAATATATTTATGGTGTTACGGTTTATATAATATGAAAAATTAAATGTTATATATATCATTTAAAAAGATACTTTGAAGGAATCTGATTTGATTATGAAACATTTAAATAATATATCATTTTTGCGCTATTAATTATAAAAAGAAAACATTTTAGAAAAAATATACGATCAATTTTCAATATAGTATATGTTTTATTATTTTAATCGATATAAAATGTAATTTTCAATTTATTTAAAAATTATTATAAAACTGAACTCGTGTTTGGTACGGGCATTAAGTATATAGATCTGAAAGTGTTGTTTGCTTCATAACTAGTTTTTTTTTAAAGGTTTTGAAAAGAAACAAAGACAGAGTTGCAATTTGAATCAAATTGAAGAAGATGAAAAGATTTTTGGAAAGTAGGTTTTCCTTTTTTATTTTTTAAAAAACATTTGTTCATTTTAAAAAATAATAATCAATTAATATCAATGGCCAAGTGGTCCAATGAGAGCATACCTATAGGGATGGTAATATATATGATAATAGGTAATTTGGACTGTACTTTTATAGCCAAAATTCAAACACTGATTTGCATAGGTGTATAGTTTGGAAATCTTGATTGCAGAAATACCCACTTTGTTTTGCATTTGCATAGATGTCTTGATTAGGGTATTTTTGTAAAATAAAAAAAATCAGAAATTAGGGAAAAGATTGGAAAATTTCCAAAAGAAAAAGAAATAAATTTCCTAAAGACAAAAAGATTTGAAAATAATGTATCTTACTTTTTTCCCATCTAAAGTAAAATCCAATTATTTCATTTCCCTCCTAAAGTACCATCCAATTATTTCATTTCACTCTTTCCTTTTCTAGATTCTCTTTTAAATTTATAAATGCTAAATGTCACCACAATTTACCATCCATGTCACTATTTCTTATATTTTAGACGATATTACCCCTCTATCCTAATCCCGCCAAACTCTTCACGATTCTCTTCCTCTCCCTCGTGCACCGCCATCTTCAACATTTTCAGAGTATTTATGCATTTTTCTTCGATTCTCTTAAATTTGCTCGAAAGCATAACATTTTTATTTGGTAATATGACATTAGTATTATACATTTTGACAAAAGTATATTCACTTACAAGAAATAACATTACTTACATGAACATATACATAAAATAAAATTGTCACATGTAGCTAAGAACTTTTAACATTTACATAATAAATTGTAAGTAGTTGGAATAGTTAAGGAATACAATTTTGAACTACAACAATATATGCCACCAAAATGGCTATAAACTAGCTATATGTGTTAAGTTACCAAAAAGTCGTCAACTTAACCGCATGGCTAATTTGCCTACATTACCTATGACTTGCTAATTCATAAATAGTTTTTGCATTTCAGTCGTTAATCACATTGGCTCTACTTCCCCTGGAATATACTAATGACTATCCTCTTCCTGAAATGGTCCACAAACTTGTCAAACACAAAAGTGAGATTCCTATAGTGGTCCAAAATGAGAATGGATTTGCACGCAGATCAATATTGAGCACTATAACAATAAGGAGACACTTATATTACATACCAAAATATGAAAATAACATAATTTTGTATTCATATGAGCTGAACAAATGTGGTACTTGATAGCCTCCAAGTCACCTCTAATCAACCAGTCTCCAGACTTGGTTATAGCTTGATCGACGTAAGACAAATTAGGAGCAATGGTATCCCTAGCTCTTGTAATCCGCTCTTATTTATTATCCTTGTAAATCTCAATGCTGAATAAACCAAAGTTCAAGTAATTAAAGCGATCTAGCAACTCCCTAATTAATTAACTTCTACAAAGCTACAAGTAATTAAAGTCACCTCCAAGTATTTAAAGTTATTCAAAAGAATTTGCTACAAAACCCAAATTGCATTTGTTCAATTAAGAACCCTAGAATTATGTAAAGCAAGTCATCATAAAAGCCTAACTCAAAACCAATTTCACCAGGATAAGAAAATAACATCTTCAACTCAAGGAAATTCCAACAATCAACCAAAAAAACATAATATTCTAAAATTCAAATAGTCATGGTGACTAACTCTCTAAGAATGGCAACAAAATTCTCATCGTCAAAAAGAGCAACGTTGCGGGTAGCGTCAATGTAGAACTTGTCGGTGTCATCGATGGCGAGCACGATCGACACAGACATGTTGACGATGGAGCCTTCGTCGAATCAGAGCGAGTTGAAGTGGAGCGTTTGGAAGAACACGTTCTCCCTCATGAACTCATGAAGTGAGCTCGCCAACCTTCGCTGAGTACTCGAGATCGATCCAAGAAAGAATCAACCTCAGAAGAGACAACGTCTCGTTCTTCTTCGACCTCCTTAGCGGCTCATCGACTAGCACCTCCGCCATCTTTCTGATAACAATTGTCAGACTGCTGATAACAATTGTCAGTCGAAGGATTTCTTTGAGTCAGGAAAGATAGAATAGACAGAGGAAGTATTGTGCTGAATGCTGTTGTTTTCTTATTAAGAATTGAACGGCCTTTTATAGGCGATTACATAAACTGACCTAACCTTAATTTAGGACCCGTTACAACCACTAACAGCACTAACATAATGCTGCAGTATTCTCTCTAAAGTAACAACCCATAACTTCCTAAAATTCAGTAACTGATAAACCAAATTAGGAAATATCAAATAATTAAGGAAATACGAAAGATCATGAAATATCTAACAAATCCTCCCTTACACTGAAGTTTGCAAACATCAGTTTAAAGCTTTGATGGTGCAAAGATCAAGTAGTTTCCTGAGCTTCATGAAAGACTCCTTCTTGAGTGATTTTGTGAATATATCAGCCATTTGTTCTTCACTTCGACAAAAGATGAGATCAATTATTCCATCCTTGCTAAGATCCCTCAAGAAGTAACTCTCACATCAATACTTTCAGTCTTCTGGCTCAATTAGCTCCGATGAAACTTGGAGTCTCCGAATTCGGGTTTGGGGTGCTCGGGTCCAAATTTAGAGCAGCATTGGGAGATTTTCACATTTTCACGCTGATCTTCACCATACTCAATCCATATATTCATTTCCGTCATATTTGAGAGTGTTTTCATCAGATTTGATAGGACGAGAGGGAAGAACACCCACGCCCATCCACAGTTTTGCTCCAAGAGGGAAGACTACCTCAAATTCAGCATATTTCGTAGACTTAGGGTTTTATATTTGCAAATGTAATATGATTTGGGGTGGGATTGAACCCACTTGGAGCAAAATCGGTCAGGTGGAGCATTAAGGAATGAGATTTGGTCCAATTTCAATTTGGGAGATAAGATGTGGGAGAGATTGTCAAAATTTTGCAATTTTCAGCTTGAAAAGGCATGATGAAGAGTGGGTTGGTGAGCGGTGGAGAAAGCGGAGGTAGAGAGACGAATTAATTATTTTTGTAAAACTAAAAGAAATTTTGAATTAAAAAAAGAATTTTTATTTCTTTTGATATGTCATTATTCTCATTCAAATTTATAATAAAAAGCCTATTTTCATGTATCTTTTTTTCATGGGGTATATTTGCAAAAAAAAAAAAAAGATTTTAGTGGGGTATTTTTGCAAAAATAAAAGAAATAGTTACTCTTGCAAAATAATTTATAGTTTAGGATATGGGGTGTTATTGTTCAAATTCAAATTAGAAAAGGGAACTAATGTCTTTTTTGTACGACAATACATACACGACTGCATACCGGCATGGTCCGTATAATATCTTTATATATCTACTTTTCTCTGGTTAATCCTAAACGTTCGTTTCTGTGAGCTCAAGGCGTAAGAAAATGGTGTTCTTCTTCTTCCTACCGTCTCTTTGGTTTGGAATTATTTTTATTAAGGAATCTTTCTATGTTACTAACTTTTTTGTCTATAATGTCTTGAACAGGTAGAGGGAATACAAGAAACTGCAACTGTGAAGAAAGTCCCTCCTCTACCTCCTCCATACCCACCGGCGCGTCCTATCCTTGACATGTAAGTTTTATTGAAGATTTATGTAAAGCGTACTTCTAATATTGATTCAATAGAAAACTTATACAAGATGGAGTAACAACTTAAGAAGATAAAATCTCACACTAGTTACTGGTTGTTACATCAGTTAGAGATAAAGAAGCACTAATTAATTAATAAAGGAAATACAAATAATAGCTAAACATTATTATTATCATTCCCCCGCAAGCTGAACGATCGGAGAGAAAGTCACGCTTGGAGAGGATTTCGTGAAGCCGGATGGCGTCAAGCGAAGCCGCTCCCGGTTTCGTCGGAGTCGGGCGGTGCCGCTCCCGGTTTCGTCGGAGTTGATTAAGATTCATACGGAGTGGCTGGACTAGTTTCGACTAGAATCACCTGGATCAGGAGGCCATGAATGGGTTGGCCAAAGGCCGATTTTGTATAGGCCGGAGCCTAGTTTTGTTGGCAAAAGCAAGAAAAATAGGTCATGATCGACCTGGTGATACCATATAGAAGGAATTATGTAAAGTGTACTTCTCTTATTGATTCAATATGAAACTTATACAAGATGGAGTAACAACTTAAGGAGATAAAATCTCCCACTAATTACTGGTTGTTACATCAGTTAGACATAAAGAAACAACTAATTAATCAATAAAGGAAATACAAATAATAGCTAAACATTATTATTATCAAGTTTCTCTAATTTTGCATTTCTTACCGCATTGAACACTTACTTTTCACTTTGGACAAAAAAAAAAAAAACTTTTCACTTATTTTGTTTCCATTTCTTATTTTTTCCTTCCAGAGTTTTTAACTTTCAACTCCCCTTCCGAACCATAATCATCTCTTTGGTTCCTATGCAAAGTTTTAACCTTGCATCGAGACCTAATTTTCTTATGCAAAGTTTTATGCTACCTACACAAACTCACAATGAACTGGATAAGATCAATAGATCCTTTTTTTGGAATAAAGACTCCTCATTTAAAGTTTAAACCACTTATAGGATGAGAAAAAATATGTAAACCAACGCAACAAGGAGGACTCAGATTGCAAAAATCAAAAGATGTGAACAAAGCTTTACAATTTAAACTATTATGGAAACTCTTGGCTAAACCAAATAATTACTGGGTAAAAATTACAATTGAAAAATACCTGAAAACACAACACATCCTGCAATATAAGAAGAAAAAAAAGGTAGTTGCTCTTGGCAATGGTCCAGAATGACTGAAATTTTGGACGATTTTAAGAAAGGTCTTATTTGGCAAGTGGGAAATGGCAGAACAATTAAATTCTGGACTGATAAATGGATGTCACAGGCCCCCTATGTGACATCATTGACATACACACAATTCTGAACAAAAATGCGACAGTGGTGGAATTTATTCTACCAAACAATACATGTAATAAGGAAATGATTGAACAATTTCTCTCACCACACCTATCTAAACAAATCACATCAATACCTCTACCTCTTAACAACATACATGATAGAATGTACTGGAAAGCCAGTAAAAATGATTGGTTCTCAACAAACTCCGCCATATATATGATCATTACAAACAAAAGATATACAACCTATGATTCTTTTTAGATTTGGAAGTTGGACACGTATCCTAAGGTCAAAAATTTCCTATGGAAAATTACACAAAATGGGCTCCCCACCAAAGTAAGACTAACAGAAAAAAGGAGTAGCACTCCAACAGGGTTGCGTTCGCTGTAATGCACAAAGCGAAGACTCTAACCATCTATTATTCCACTGTAACAATACCATGAAAACAATAAAAAAGGATAAATCGTCAACATATGAAACTATAAGAAATTTAAATATCGGAAATAAAAAAAACAAATGAAATAATGGAGGAAATTCAAAACAAAACTGATTGTTCACAATTTGTGGAATACGCTATCTCTTGGTGGGGTATCTGGTTCTATAGAAACCAACAAAGCTTACAAGGACAAACAACAATCATGATTCGATTAAAGATGTGCCTTCCTACATCAAAAATCAAATAAATAATTGGGAAAAAATGAAGAGTTGGAATCCGGATTGCCTAGCTGAACATACGAAAAATAAAAAGGACAAACGCAATAGAAGAAGATGACCACGTAAAAAATGGAAAAAAAACTCCAGACAAGGTGATTAAAATAAATGTGGACGGATCGACGAAATCTAATGGGGAATCTAGTTATGGTTTCATCTGCCGAAATAATAAATGGGAACTTGTATTCTTTTTTGGTGACAAATTCGGCATCTCAACCCCACTAAGAACAGAAATCTTAGCGGTTATGAATGCTTTGGTGAAAGCCTATGAACTAGGCCTCAACAACATTGTAATAGAATGTGATAACCTCACTATTGTTAATGTTCTTAATAAGATCTGGCGCTATCCTTGGGATATTGAAATGTTATTTTCTGATATCCTATGTTTTCTACAACGATTCTCTACAGTGCTGATCTGTCATGTTTTTCGAGGTACAAACGATGTGGCCGACTGTATCGCAAAATTGACTCATCGGAGTTCCTTGGAAGATATTGAAACCAATCAAGAGCTATTAGTTTTCATCCGCAAGGATGCTATAGACTGAGTAACCGTCTCTTCTGTGGTTACCAGTCTAAGTTTTACCTTATCAAAAAAAAAATCTTTGGTTCCTATTTTTCTTGTGGCCCATACATGGAATGGGTCGTTTTGTGATGCTTTAGCTGAGAGCAGTTTTTGTGAGTTGTTCAAGTACTTGATTATCTTGCTATAAGTTTTTGTAGCCCTTCTGAGTGCCCTACATGAGGATTTTGTTGTTGAGATTGGCCTAGCCTTAAGGGCTAGGCCATGGGTCTATGTAATCATCCTACCCATTTTCCAAGCAAACATTATCTTCATGTCCAACATATTCGCCTATCTTAATGTGTCCATCGTTCTTTGTGTGAGTAGTTTTATGCTCCTAGCTGTTTCACTCTTTTACTTCGAGAGAGCCCATGAGCTCCGAAACCTTGGGCTTACCATGGCCGTGACTTTGTTTGCCCAAGGAAATCTTGCTTCTCCTGGATGTTCCTCCGGGTAGAATCTTCGCACCCGCAATTTCTTGCAACGCACTCCATTTTGGGCGCAACAAGGATGCGTCCAAAATGGGGGTAATTTTTTTTTAAAAAAAGTTTTAATCTTGGGCGCATCCTTGTTGCGCCCAAGATTAATAAATATCTGAACCGGGTTTAGTAACCTGGTTTAGGTTTAGCCGGTTCATGAATAAAAAAATAATAAAAATCTGAACCGGGTTTAGTAATCCGGTTTACAATTAATTTAAAGTTTTAAAAAAAAAATATTTAAATATTAAAATTAAAAATAAAAAAATAAAAAAAATTCAAACATTGAATCTGGATCTGGGCGCAACATGGATGCGCCCAGATCCAGATATGGGCGCTACGTCGTAGCGCCCAAGTAAATGTTCTATTTACTCGGGCGCGACGACGTAGCCTTCCTTCATCGTCCTCCTTCTTCGTCTTCCTTCTTCGTCTTCATCACCTTCATCTTCTTCATCAATGGCGGAATCCGGCGTCGGCGAAGATTCCCAAGGGAGAGCGGCGGTGAGATCCGGCTTGAGGAGGGTGGGTCTTCCTTCGAGATCCCGGGGACAGCGGCCGAGAGCGGCGGCGGCGAGAGCAGTGGTGAGGCTAAGCGGCGACGGCTTGAGGCAGAGGAATGCTCCGCGGTTGCGGCGGCGGATCTGGACAGAAATCCAGAATTCACGGCCGATTGGGCGACGTGGCTGGCGGCGGCGACGACCGATTACACGGCCGAAATTCCGGCATCGGCGACGGGCGATGTTCCGGTGACGGCAGCGGCGGCGAGCGAGGTTTCGGTGGGGTCGGAAAATGCGTTGGAGGTTGCCGCGGCCGTTGGTGTCGAGGCGGTGGCCCAGGTTGGAGTGGTGAGCCAACCCAGATTGCCCCGAAAATATATTCGTCGCGAACGACACGACGTACATATTTTTTCTTATTAAATTTTATATTTAATAATATATATAATTAATTTCTAGAAATATTTAAATTTGTTAGAAAATATTGGAATTACGTAAAAATTAGTGTAATTATATTATTAGAATAAATTAGTATATTACAATTGCATATAGGTGAATTGCATATAATATAGTAGAATTGCATAAATTAGGTAATGTATAAGTTAATATGTAATTAGAATATTAAATTAGAAATGTATCGTAGTTTTATAGCAGTTAGAAATTTGTTTAAATTAGATATTTGGAAAAAATAGGATGTAGTTGAGAGAATCAAACGACAGATGCGGGGGGGGGGGGGGGGTCGTATGGTGGAATCTTAACTCGTGACTGCTTCCGGTCGCAAGAACATATACCTCCAACCCCCCCCCCCCCCCCCCAAGTGCAAGAGTAGAGTCCGTAAGGATACCGTTCCAATAGCAGAACCCGTTATTGTAACGTTATCCGATCCGTTAGCGGATCCTCGTCCTCACGTGTGTTCACCTTCGGCTTTGCAGAGTCTCGTCCTAGACACGGAGGAGGCATTTGCCGAGACAGAGAGCTTGGACGACGTTGTTATGGAGGAGCCCGTCCCCCCTCCCGCACCCCACGATGCTCCACCTGCCATAGAGCCCCCCCCCATACGGGCTTGAGTTCCCTGATGTGCTACGGAGCTTCACGACTCATGTTGCGCACCGGATTTGGCACGCTCCTCCTCCGCCTGTACCGTCTCTCGTACGACGTTTGAGGGCTTATACTCGTCCGGCCGAGTTCAGTGAGTGGAGTCCATACATTCCGGATGGGGTGGTTGAGGGTAGTTGGTATTGGCTGGTGCAGCAGTCCGGGTTGGCCGCTCTCCGAGATTTTCAGTTTGCTAGGGTCGACCACATGCTGATATCAACGTTCGTCGAGAGGTGGCACCCTGAGACGAGCATCTTTCATTTTCCGTGGGGCGAGATTACGATCACGCTTCATGACGTGGAGAGGATTTTGGGACTGAGGATAGATGGGTTTTCATGCCGCGATCCTACAGTTTCTATGGACACCGACCCCAAGGAGATTGACAAGGCGCTGGGGGCGGAGATTTTTGGCTACATGTTCGGCGTTGGGGGTGAGATGCAGAGGGATGCCCTTAGAGGTCGGGTTTCGGCCTTTGATTTTGCTGAGCACCTGCTTCACATGATACGAGATGAGGACGAGGCCCACTCGATAGCGGCGGGATACCTATGGCACGTTCTCTCCTGCAGCATTTTCGTGGACAAGTCCACGAACCAGCTGGTGGTGAAGATGTTGCCGTTATTCGTGGATTGGGACCGAGTGGTTGGCACGGCTTGGGGGACGGGGGTGCTTGCTTTATTGTATAGAAACATTGGCGAGGCTTCCCGGGGAGAGGTAGCAAGCATAGCGTGGTGCACCTATCTGCTTCGGGTAAATTAACTTTATTTTCTATTTCGTTGCAGTAATTATTACATTATTTAAATTATTATTAACCAAACCTATTATTTATTTTGCATGTAGATGTGGATATGGATGTACTTTGTATATTTTTCGGGGAACCCTAACCCCCTCCCCGGAATGGGCGACGACGAGCGACGTGCTGCTCGGTATTATATCCAGCGCTCCGCGCTGCGTGATATCGACATCGGTCGGAATTATCGGCGTATTTTGGACGAGTATCGGCCCGAGGATGTAAGCACCCTAATGTTTTTATTACTTATTGGTCATCTATGATTAAATTGCTATTTTATTGTACTTTTTTTTCGATTGAAGGTACGTTGGACGCCCTATGGCAGTCTAGATTTTGCTGGTGCTTATAGGGCGTCCACTTACTGAGGGACGATCGCGTTCATGGACGTCGAGGAGCCGTACATGCCTGATCGGGCGGTGCGACAGTTTGGACGTCGGCAGAGCAGGCCATTGGATGTCATAGAGCCGTCGTCCGCTTCCCGGCCAGCCAGGTTTGTAGGGAAAGATACATATAAGCTTTCATTTGCTCGGGCATGCGACGGCTGGGAGCACCTCGACGAGCATCTGTGTCCATACATTTTGGAGAGCCCGATGGCCGTCCCAGCATGGGACGTGGACGAGGAGTACTTGGACTGGTATTTACAGATCTCACATCCGTATGTGAGCCCCTCGTCATGAGTCCAGCCTCGTATTCGAGCTTCTCATCCCGCTGTGGATTCTTACAGAGTACGTTTCTTCACAATCCTTGTTGTAAATGTTTGCTTTGGTTATTCTTGACATTAATATTGTTGTTTTACATCGTTTGGCCATGGCGACAGCATTCGCTCGGGAGATCACTCAGAGTGGGGGCGGCAGTCTGGATTGGGACCATATGCTGGCCATTCTATGCGGTGACAAGCTTCCTGCAGCTGCACCTCTTATCCGCGCGTCGCAACTATTATCACAGTCGTCGGGTGGTGGTGCCGAGTCGTCCTCAGCCGCAGAGCACTGAGCCCGAGTGGGGCGTGTCCCATCCATATACGAGAGAGGAGAGTCTTCCAGGGCCGCGGCTGCGTCAAGCGATGACGATATGTAGCTTTTGACATTATGACATTGTTTTATATTTTGGCTTTGATTTTGTATTGACAGTATGGATTATGTACTGACATTTTGTGTATATATGGGTCGAGTTAGTGTTGACATTATTGTTTATGTATTGATATTTTGGATTGGATTTCAGGTACAACCACATTTAGCACACAATACAGAAAAGAAAACATATTGATCATAAACTTAGAAAAAAATTAGAGAAAATATATGACACTACTTTAACGTCCGAAGAAATTAGGATAGTCTCTGGTAAACGTTCGCTTCGTATGCACGTTGTAGAAGATCTTGATTTTTCTTAACAAGTTCTTGATTTTGCTTAATAAGATCTTGTTTTTCCTGCCATTGTTTTCGAATAACCGTGTGTGCCCTGTCCTCGTACATAGGATCAATCCACTCTCTGAAAATACACCCCAGTTTTGGACATCCCCAATACCTCCTTCCGTAGTTCCACTGCAAATCCCAAGTACGGACAACGGCTTTCAAATTACACTCGCATAGCCTATCTAGGTTTGTTGATGATTCTGATAAAGATGCCATAATTTGTTGTAGGGTTTGGGTTTAGGGTACCATAAACCCCTTAATATAGTCTTGTTACAATGGTAACTTGGTGGGCGCAACCAGGTTGCGCCCAAGAAGTTACCGTAAAAAAAACGGTAACTTGGTGGGCGCAACCTGGTTACGTCCAAGAAGTTAACGTAAAAAACGGTAACTTGGTGGGCGCAACCTGGTTGCGCCCAAGAAGTTAATGTAAAAAAACGGTAACTTTGTGGGCGCAACCTGGTTGCGCCCAAGAAGTTAACGTAAAAAAACGATAACTTTGTGAGCGCAACCTGGTTGCGCCCAAACTAGAGGGGTTCATTTTAGGGTTTAGGATTTTAAAGGGGGGTAATTTTCAAACTAAATCTTCAACAGCATATAGAAATTTGTTTGGGAATATTTAAGTTTTCTCTAATGGTCCTTCTGCAGAAGAGTTGCAGAAGCACATTAATTCTTCTTTAAATTCGCAATTCCTGTCTCATATATATTGATTATATAGGCTTAAACTTTACACCTTAATGACCCTAAACGTACGTAGGAAACTCGAAATCATTGATTTTGTAAAACGTATGTAGGGAACTTGGAGATTTGTCAAAGTAATGATTCAGTGTCTTTTCAATTTCCATACGTGGATAGCGAGTTTTTCGAAACGAACTTGGACATCCCAAACATTGAACCCTAATGAATGCACCCTACCCACTAAAACCCTTCATGAATCTCAAGTCGTGTATTGAGAAATTTTTACAACAAATAATTAATTAACTGAGACGTGACAAAATGGAGGATGAGGGGATCATAAGTACATTTTTGGTTACGCCAAAAACTTCAAAATATCGAGGCAATATATACATATTCAATGGAGGTTTAGGGTTGTGGTTAGGGTTTAGGGTTTCATAGAACACAGGTTTAGAATAGATATAGGTTAATTGACCCTAAATCTCAAATTCTAATTGGACGCGGTGTGTAGAGGCGATTGAGCTCATAGGGTTTGACTCTTGTATTGAGAAATATGCAACTCATTGGTTTAGAAAAATATCCTGTCCATATGTTGATATTGGGATCTTTTCGGTGAAAATAAATCATATAGGCTTAAATTGTACACTTTAATGACCCTAAACCCTAACTCTCAAACCCTAAACCCTAAACCCCAAAAAACCCTATCCTAAACCCTTTCACAGCTAGTTGGGCGCAACGCCGTTGTGCCCAAACTAGAGGGGGTTCATATGGGTGGGTGCAACGCCGTTGCGCCCAAACTGGCTGGGGTTAGTGTTCAGGGTTTAGGAGAGTTTGGGGTTTAGGGTTAATATTCACACTAAACCTTCAACATTAGCTAGAGTTTTCCCACCAGCAACAGTAAACCCTATCCTAAGTACCGCCCCAACTGCCTCTGTCACCTCCACCGCCTTCACGAAAAAAACTTCAAAATATCGAGTCAATATATACCTATTCAAGATATTTTATTCGAAAAAAAATTCACGACCCTAAATACAAGACCCTAACCAATAAAACTCTAAACCCCTAATCCTAAACCCCAAAAAAACCCTAAACCCTAAACCCTCTCACAGCTAGTTGGGCGCAATGCCGTTGCGCCCAAACTAGAGAGGGTTCATATGGGTGGACGCAACGCCGTTGCGCCCAAACTAGAGGGGGTTCATATGGGTGGGCGCAACGCCGTTGTGCCCAACTGGCTGTGAGTAATTTATAGGTTTAGGGTTTAGGGTTTAGGGTTTCAGATGGATTGATGGATAGAGCTCATTTCACTTTACAACTTGAAAATTTGAACTCCATACTCTCCTCCTTTTCTTCTTCTTGAACCAGCTTCAAGTAAGGGCCTTTTAATTTCTCCATACTCTCCAACTGTTCCACACCATTTCAGGATAAAATATTTAACTTCACAATTTCAAACATGTACAATTTTACTTTACAGCTTGGAAAAGAAGTGGATTTACATCGAATAAACATATCCAACTCCATCCCGTTCCAACATTTGGATACCCTAAGTCCTAGGTCTAAAGAAATATGCCACCGTTACCACCCATCCTTCTTTGGATAACGTAATCTTGCATCCTATCCTGAAATGGTTGCTCCCATCCTTCAACGCTTGCATCTTTCCATCGGGTCCAAACTTCGGGCGGGGGTGGAAGTGGACATAGGTCATCAACTAGCCAAACCTTTACAAATTCAAGGGTTAGAATACATTACAAAGAAATAAAGGTTAATGATGATCGAATGTGGAAATGCTTACCGGTACAAAATAGTCATGGTTGCCTACAAGGGCTATCGCATGCAATTTTGTAGGAGGTTGTGCGCCTGGGGGAGCCCACATTGGGAGGCATGTGTGAGGTCCAGAATATGATAGCACAACAAGAGCCACCTGGTATCGTGTGGCAAATACCAAGCCAACAATGGGAACTTCCATCCAGTGATCCCTCGTACACACCCCATTAAAATTCACAGACCTGATGAGGTCCGATATGGGGGTTAAACTATAAGCCAGGGTGTACAACGCTCGACGTTCTTGTAGCTCCTTGGAAAGCTCCCATCAGACGTACCGATAATGGTCTTCGTCATGCCCTAATAGTACAGCAAGCGAACGGTACCCACAGTGACCATCGTCCATTACATTTTGTACTCCTCCAATGTAGGCGAACATAAACGAATCAATGTTATCTCGGCCCCAGTTGAAGCCGAGGTAAATAACGTCCATGTCGCCCTGAGGTGCTCTACAAGTGCTTTCCTTGCCAGGTGAAACTCCGTTGCGTTGCTTACCGCTCGGAGGACGTCCTTTAGATCCCACTGAGGAATTTTTCCGGTCCTCGGCCTTCTTCCTCTTTTCCTCGTCCTTCTTCCTTTTTTCTTCCTCCATGTGCTCAAACCAACTAGGATCCCTCTTGGTATCGTTCTTCTTCTTTTTAGGTCTCCCCTTCTTGGTCGAAGCAGCCGGGGGCTCTTCTGCGGTACACGATCTCGAGTCATGGAAAACTTTGTATCGGCTTGAAAAGTCGGTCTTCAGCTCTGGGTGCAATTCTTCGTTGCTCCACTCTCCAAACATGGCACCTAAGATGATATCTTCTTCTGAGATCAATACGTCATCATTCGGTGCGAGATCAGCATGCTCAACCCGTTCCCACTTGATTTGCTTCCAATAACTATGGATTTCACTTGGCCTCAACGGGGAACCGGCCTTTACATATTCTTTGATCGTGTGTGGGCAAGGCAGGCCTAGGGTGGCTCTCCAAAACACATCACGGCATTCTTCATCGGGAATTTTTCCTTGCATGGCCCTAACAACTGAAGGGTATAACATTCTTAAGCACTTTTCCGAGACCTTATACAGAATGCGCCTGAAAAATGTCTTCACCGAAGGCGGGCTGGTTACGATCTCTGTGGGCACCTTAAAAGCACTTTGCTCCATATCACCCCTGATTTCCCGAATCTGATCAGCAAACATATTGTCGATTTGCTGTACGAGGGTATCCAAGCCTCTAACCGACGATTCAATCCCGTCCTTCAGCATAGAGTGCTGACTCTCGACCCTGAAATTTAAAACTCAAGTTACGCTTAGTTGCATATATCAATTTAGCTTTTAGATGATCGCTTATTAATTTACCTGTTTGATGATCTTGTGCCAAAATGGAGTACAGTGTCATACCATGCACAGACTAGCATCTTCTTGTATTCAACAAGCCATACCCTCTTCACGTAATCCATTAGCCATGGTAGCTTTTCCCACTTTTCCGTCAAGTATTCAAGTCGCTCATTATACACATCCTCAGTGGACGACCTTAACAACCAACGAATATTACCACTAAAATGGTCAACATTGGGGACCCATTTCATAGCAACACCCTCCACGTTGCGGTTCACATGGACCCTACACAACAGATGCTTCGTGTTGGGAAATACTATATCCACGGCTTTCACAAGACCGAGCTCTCGATCTGACATGATCGCCTTGGGTTCCTGTCCCCCGAGAATGATCTTTAGGCGGTCCAATGCCCATGTGTAGTGCTCCGTCGTCTCATCATACATGAATACGATCGCAATACAAAATGTACGGTTGGTGCAAGTGAATCCAACAAACTCCAACAAAGGCATACCGTACCTATAAATGTACAAATTATAAGAAATAAGGTATGCAATTACATATTCAATAAGGTATGCAATTACATATTTTAGATGTAATAATAGCGATAATTGAACATATTCATACATGTTCGTCTTGTAGGTCGTATCCATGATGACGATGGTGGGGAACAAACTCAACAAATGTATAGCTCCGGGGTGAGAAATAAAAATATCACTCAAAACCTCTCTCCCTTCTTCATTGCGACACGTCTCATAGCTTGTATAATAACGTCTCGCGTCTAGAAAATCCAGCATGTACTGCAGCACCGTCAAATTGCCCCTATATTTCAGCCTCTCCCGACTCTTGTAATTATAGAGCTGGTTCCTTGATGTCAAGCATTTGGGATCCTCGTGTAGAAATAGACTCATAATAGCCTTCGGCTTTATTCCGGAGGCTGACAAAACTTTCACACGCTCTCGTTGTTCCTGCGAAAGCCTCCCAACAAATGCATGACCGATCAAACTACAAGAAAGCTCATGGTCATGCGATCCACAAGCGACAAATAATCTCCAACGGTCAAATTTGAGCCAATCTCCTTTCACAATCACCCCATGCAACTGAAACGGACACTCACTCTTCTTTGTCCTCGCATTGTATCTCCGTTTAGGGGTTGTCTCGGTACCGTCACCCGCCTTCTTCTTTGCCGCTCTATATGGCCCAGACTTCTCACACGACAGTATGACCTTTCGGTTAGGCCATGACTTACTTATTACAATCACCATATGCAACTCCAAACCTACGTTCTTAGCCCAGCTGATCATACTATCTCTATCACTCCATTCTTTATCCGTGGTAAAATGAGCAGAATAATCCACTGGCGAATATTCGCTATCACTACAGTCCTCCTATTTATGATAAATAAATAAATTATAAATTAGGTGTTTTTCTAAGGGCGTTTCTTACAACGAATGTATACTTTACTTCATGATCAATTAAAACACCTAAATAACAAATTACTTCGCACATAAACTTTCAGAAAATTATTTCACAACTATATAATACAATACTGAAAATACAACTATATTATCGTAAACATTTTAATCAACTATATTATCGTAAACATTTTATACAACTATATTATCGTAAATATTTTAATCAACTATATTGTCGTAAACATTTTAATCAACTATATTATCGTAAACATTTTAATCAAAGTTCTAAACTACAACAAACTACTGTAAATTACTACATTTGAAATAAACTTTGTAGTAAATATATGCTTACCCCTAAATTATCAAGATCGGGTGCGTCATCCAAGTGCTCAACTGGACTAAGTGCAGCATCCATCCTCGACAAAGACATTATCTTCAATGGATAATGTCTTTGTCAAGGAATAGTTGCATATATATAGCAACAAGATGGATAAACCCGAAGAAGTTACCGTTTTACAACGGTAACTTTTTGGACGCAACCACAATGCGTCCAATAAATTGCGTCTAACATTTTTTTATAGCCTTTTTTTTAATAATTTTTTTAAAAAAAAAAATAAATTTTTTTTTTTTATCGAACCCTAAAACGTAAACCGATTTTTAATTAATTTTTCGAATTTCTCAAAACCGGATACCAGCTCTTGGGCGCATCCTTGATGCGTCCAAGATTAAAACCTTTTTTTTTAAAAAAAATTCCATTTTGGACGCATCCTTGTTGCGCCCAAAATAGGGTGCGCCGTAAGAAATTGTGGGTGTAAAAAATAATCCCCATGTTCCTCTTGTGGCTCACAACCGGTGCCCTCATTGTGTTTCCTCCCCCTAAAACTGAGTACCCTATTATCGCCCTCCCTGATGATCATGTTGAGCTTCTGCCAAACCTGGAGACGAAGAGAAAAACAAAAAGAAGGTGCGTGAAACCTGAAATTGAGGCCCCTGTGACCTTCGATGTGAGATGATGGTAAGACCCTGACAACAACTGAGTCATGTGTAGGAGAGCTCCATGATATATGATTCGTACGTCTTTTCTATTGGTTTTACTTTATTTGTTTTTCAGCAATTTGCATGCCAATGTTTTGGCTGTGTTGGAGACCCCCACTAGCATTTGAATTTAGCTTGCCTTGTGTTCTTATACCTATGAGTCGTTTTGCTTATGAATATTCTAAGACTAGCATTTGAATTTAGCTTCAGTTAATTGTGTTCTTAGACCTATGAGTCGTGTTGCTTATGAATGTTCTGAAACTAGGAGTCCTGTTTTATTATCTTGTCAACAATTCACATTTCCATATAATGCATCAGACGTTTGGGTATGCATGTTTGCAATTAATTGCTATGAGTCATGTTTTTTCGAGAAGGAAGAGATGAGAAATGATTTTCAGAGAGTGGAGAAGCGGAGAGAGATAGAAGTGGAGTGGGATTGCTTTTTTTACTGATATGTGTCATTTCATACACCTTAACTAGCAATTATTAGCATTATTTAGAGGAGTTTATGACTAGTTTTGAGGTTAAGTCTGTAATCCAGAAATTGTGGAGAGAATTGAAGATATCCAAGGATTTACAGCTTAATGAAGGATGAAGATGATGAGGATCCGCTTGAAGACTAATTGAAGAAGGCTACCAACACTTGGTAGTATGGAAGAGCGGAAGAGAAGAAGAAGAGCTGAAGAAAGGAATGGGCGAGTGTCACCGCCCCGCGCCAGAGCCACCGCGACCCGGCGGTGGATCTCAGAGATCTCACCGCCCCGCGGTGGGAGCTGCCGCGGCCGCGGCCTTCTGCGCGAGGTGAAGCATGGAAATCCACGTGATGCTGATGATGGGCCAAAGTGGATGATAATAGGCCCAATAGAAGAAGAAGCCCACGTGAAGGCTGGAGCCCGCGTGAAGAAATGCCGCGCGCGAATTGAAGCTGAAGCGGAGCAATGATGTCATCATTACATCAGCCGCGCATGTGCATGAAGGTGGGCCGCTGATGATGTGCTGGAGTGGGCCGAAGTTGAGCTGAGCATTTGTTGGGCCGAGAGGATGAAGCTGCTGATTGGATGTGGACCGAAGCTGCCAATTGAAGAGGCCGAGCATGAATTACGGGATTAATTCCCAAATTTGGATTGTTTATTTTGCTATTATTTTATTGTTATTATTTTATTATTTTAACACACTTTTAGAATTAGGTTAAAAACCCATTAGTTAACCTAGTTGCCACAATCGAGAAATCTAGAGACTCGTTCTCATTCTACCTCTAGGGTTTTAACCCATGGAGAACTAAACACCCTTTGTTCTACTAGACGTTTGAAGCAATACAGTTGATTCGGTTGTGAGATTTCTATTCTTTGTTCTTATTCTTATATGTGTTGGTTTAATTCTCTTAGTTATATTGATTATTGATTTATCGTTATTCTTCATAGTCTGGCCAACTAGGTTGAGTAATATTTATCAAATTGCTAGGGTTTGCATATAGTGGAATACGAGTGCATATCTAGTAGCATACACGATTGTTGCATATAGTGGAATACGAGTGTGCAATTGTGAGTGAGAATTATTTGCATGTTAAGTAGTAAGGTTTTCTTCTATTTGCATGTATCCTATATCCTTGTGTGTATTGCTATTGCTTTGTTAGTGGTAAGGTTTTCTTCCATTGATATTGTGATAAGTCTATCAACAACTGTGAGAATTAGTAGTACTTAAGATCAGGGTGGGAACAACCATAAGAATAGTTAAAGAACTTGGATTTAATAGATTTTAGTGATCGACCTACATCTCTGTATTGTGGATCTCGTTCTAATGGAACTACTTTCCCTAATCATATTCTCAAATCAACCAAAGCTGTTTACTTTACTGTGTTTGATAATCAAAACCCCCCTTGTTACTTTGCATGCTTATAAACACATAGATTGATTACTTCCTCTATGTGGGTTCGACCCTTACTTGCTTACTATACATCCATTTAGTAAGTCTGTTAGGACATTTACTTTGACTAGGTCATTCAACGATATTTGCATTGCATATTCCGGCCACGTCAGTTACCCTAAACCCCTGTAGGTAGAGAAGAATGACGATGTGCGGCTAAGATTTTTCTAGATTTTTAGGAATGGACGGATGAGATGGAGGGAGTTGCGGATTTGAAGTTTTTTTTGAAATTTGATTGGTTCATACTTTGTTGAAATTCTAATCAGATAGGATTTTACTAACATAGCATGTGATGACGGCGTTTGTCAACAAGGGTGGGTCGTCGGTGTTCTTCTGTTGGGTGTTGTCGACGGGTTTGGTGGTAGGTATGCGAGAACAACACGCGACATTTTGAGAACAACACGCGAAATACCTGAAATTGCATATACCAACCTTTTCATCTTTGAGAACAACATGCGACATTTTGTATTGGATCAAATTTTTTGACAACCTTAAGCCAATCATAGTGGAAATTCGAGTTTGATGGATACCCTTTCATTCACCATTAGTAGCTCACATGGCCATTCACGAGTAAAGAATTACCCGATAAATAGATAATCTCAACTATATGCGAAAAGAATCAAGCCTCCCTGCTTGCACTTGTGTTGTAGCTCCAATGCAATTGTGGAGGTAAAATTATGCAATTATTTAATTAAATATTAATGATAATAATTATTTTCTTTTATTTATATCAAGTCCATTAAAAAAAATAGATTATTATATTAAGTAAGGTATTTAATACTCTCTTGAAGCCCTAATTAAAGGGGATTCTCATTCTCTCTAGACTGATGGCTGCCTCCCTTAAAACAAAACAAAAAGGCGCACAGAAGGGTCTTAGGTGAGATCCGCCCCACTGACGATGTTTCTTGTGCACATTGAAGAGATTCCGCTCGTGGTTCATGTTTCTTGCGCAATTGGCGTCATCCGTGATCGACGACGAAACTCCAACACCGGTGCCTCACAAACAATAGCACAACCCGGTGAAGAAGATCTATTTCCCGAGCTCTCAGTCGAGCCCCAAGGACCCCTCATGAGCCATCTACGCTTGAAAAATCTCCGAGAGAATTTGGGAGATCTGGTTCGCGGCCTCGGTATAACTCCATAATGACGATTTCGAGCAATCATCGACTCGAGCGCAAATTTGAGGGCGGTGACGCAATTTCTGGCGGCTTCGGATTTGCCATCGCGGGCTTGCTCACCATGGCTCCGATTGGTCGATCAAATTGTGGATTCTTGCGGACGATGGGGCCTTAACATCACCCTTCGATTGAGAATTTGCACAGCTTCTTCCTGCACTCCAACATCATGCTTATCTCATGTTGAGCGGATATCAGGGCCATCTCAAAACCCAATAAATCAAGAGGAGGGTGGTGTCTTCGTCTGCGACCTGCATACACTATATGAGAGCAATGAGTCCAATATAGCTATGGTATGGGGTTCTGTATATCAGTCGAGGAACATGAATCGATACGTAAGTTCTAAACGCTTGGCACCGTGTCGGTATAAACTCCGGAGAAAATCGCTTGCTAATTAAAGCGACCGACTAAGCGAGACATATGATTTTGTCGACAAAGATCATCGATCCCTTGGAAGTGAGATCCAAAAGCTAGCTATGGAAGACCGAAAATCGCAACCTTGAATTAAGGTCTGGGACAACTAAGATTCTTAGAAAATGATTTGACGTCAAACACGACTATTGACATTAAGGACACACAACAAGCCCTACGGAATTTGTTCAAAGAATTTGCATATCATGACGAATCAACAAGCTCAACCCAATCACAAACAAGATGTAGAGCTTACTCGCCAGCTAAGTTTTCTATCATTCCTTCCGAGTATCTGAAGTTCAGTTCATGCTCATTATTCCCATTATCTTAGTGCTTTCAGTTAATGTATTTACTGATTCAATTAGTGGCCGATAGGTTATGTTAGTGGGCCACTACTTGAGAGATTGTAGGTCTTGTTAGATAATCTCTCAAGGTAGTTATTTCAATCCTGTATAAGTAGAAAATTCTCTTAATGGAAAAGATATCACTTTCTACACAATCTTATATGGTATCAGCTTAGCAACAACGATCCCTCCTTCTCTCTTCTTCCAAATCACACAACCACCAACTGCAACTCGATCTCTGCCATGGCCGTCGATTTCATCATCGTCCACTTCACAAATGCAATCAAATTATCCTCCACCAACTACATCACTTGGAAATCTCAAATCCAAGCAACTCTAACCGGTTACGATCTCTTCCAATTCCTCAATGGCGACAACCCAGCACCTCCACCAACGATCACAACCAGAACCATCACCTCAACCAATCTGGCGTACACCTCCTAGATGCGCCAGGACCAGCTTCTCTACGGTGCACTGGTTGGTACCCTAACCACATCAGTAGCACCGCTTGTCACCCGTGCAAAGACTACGAAGGAGGCGTGGGACATCCTTGCTCGCACCTACACCAACCCTTCAAAGGGGCACATCAACCAGCTTAAAGATCGGCTGCGCACCATCACCAAAGGCGCTCAGTCGATCACTGGTTATATGCAAACCATCTCGTCAATCGCCGATCTTCTCGCCTCTCTCGGCAAGCCAGTTGATGACGACGACCTTGTCGCCTATGTTCTTCACGGACTTGATGGCTCCTACCAGGCTGTCATTGATGCCATCAAGGCCCGAGATACAACAATCTTGTTTGATGAACTCCATGAGAAGTTAATCGTCAAGGAACTTGAACTCAAGTATGCCGCTTCCTCCTCCTCGAGTGCCCCTGCTATTGCATTGAATGTCCAATCCCGCCCCAAATCAAACCGCTCTCGTCCAACTCCACACCCTCCTGCCTACCGCCCTCCACCATCACAGCCTTTAACTCACTTTCGCCCACCTCCGATGCAACCTCCACACCAATCCCGCCCCTTCCTCGGCAAATGTCAATGGTGTCGTGAACCTGGCCATGCCGTCGGCTTATGTCCCCTGTTTCGCCAGCAACACCCCACTACGCGTCCACCTCCCCCAATTCGCCCAGCTTACAACCCCACCCAGCCACAAACAAATCTCACCTTTCCCGGCGCCCCAGACAACCCCTACCTCCTTGACAATGGTGCATCTCACCATGTGACGAACGATCTCCAAAATCTATCCCTGCATTATCCATACAGTGGCTCGGACGAACTATTTATGGGCAGCGGTGAAGGTTTGCACATTTCACATTCTGACACTCTTAATTTGAAGTCTTCTGCACATAGTTTTCATTTGAAAAATGTTCTTTGTGTTCCTCAGATGACGAAAAACATAATTTCCGTATCTCAATTGGCTTTTCAAAATAACTACTCTATCACATTCTTACCCACCTTCTTTGTTGTGAAGAGCATAGCAACAGGTCAAACCATTCTTGAAGGCCCCTACGTGGATGGCGTGTACGTCTGGCCCCACCACTCTCCCACCGTCAATTCCGCACATCTCTCCACCTCCAACTCATGGCACCACAAGCTAGGCCACCCATCTACCGCTACCCTCAAGTTAATTGATCAGTCTCTAGGTTTCAAATCCTCAAATTTTCAGCAATCTGATTGTGTTTCCTGTCAGAAAAATAAGAGCCACAAGCTCCATTTTCACAATTCTACTTTACGCTCTACTTATGTTCTTGAAGTAATTTTTTCGGATGTATGGACATCACCGGTTTTGTCTTATGATGGCTTTAAATATTATGTGATTTTTGTTGATCATTTCACTAGATATCTATGGCTATATCCTATAAAACGCAAATCGGATGTTCACTCTACATTCGTTAAATTTCATGCTTTGGTAGAAAATTATTTCAAGCGTAAAATCAAAATTTTTTATTCGGATAATGGGGGCGAATTCTTGGCTTTAAAATTGTTTTTAAGTGACAAAGGCATAAGCCACTTTACTTCCCCACCTCATACACCGGAACATAATGGAATTTCAGAAAGAAAACACCGTCACCTAGTCGAAACGGGCCTTGCATTACTCACCCACTCGAGTATGCCGCTTGAATTATGGCCTCACGCCTTCCTCACGGCCGCGTACCTTATAAATCGACTCCCATCTCCCATCATAAATAATCAATCTCCATTTTTTAAGGTCTTCAATAAATGTGCAGATTACTCTAAACTTAAGAGTTTCGGATGTCTGTGTTTTCCATGGTTACAACCGTACTCTGCTCACAAATTGGACTCTAGATCCACTGTTTGTGTTTTTGTAGGTTATTCGACAAATCAAAATGCATACTACTGCTTGGACCCACAAACCCGCAAAATATATACATCTCGTCATGTTCGATTCGTTGAACACACATTTCCATTTCAAACGCTGCCTCAAAACCCGGCCTCATCCACAACCCAGTCCGACTGGGCCCGCCTTGCCATCCCCCTCCTCAGACCCAACGGCCCACCAACCACCCCTCCTACATCTTCGGCCCAATCCTTCCCACTAACTTCCCCCTCCACCTCAGCCGGCCCACAACTCTCACACACTCCCCAGCCCACTCCCATTCCTCAACAACCCATACCTCTCCCTCCGGCCCACAACACACCTCCCACATCCCCTATAATATCATATGCTTCCCAGTCATCATCTAACCCTGCCTCTCATTCCCCAGAACCACAAACAACCCCGCCTCCGCCACAACTCATGCCTGACATGGGCATTGTCACTCGCTCCAAAAATAACATATTCAAACCAATTCAAAAACTGAACCTCTCCACTCATCTCGATCACCCTCAAGAACCCAAAACCATAACCCAAGCGCTCAAGGATCCCTCGTGGAGGAAAGCTATGCAGCAAGAGTTTGATGCCCTTACCAACAACAACACATGGACTCTGGTTCCTCCTTCCCCATCTCAAAATCTTGTGGGATGCAAATGGATTTTCCGGATCAAGTATCTTGCTGACGGTTCTGTTGATCGATTCAAAGCACGATTGGTCGCCATGGGATTCCATCAACGTCCCGGGTGGGACTACAACGAGACATTCAGTCTGGTAGTCAAACTCGTGACGGTTCGTGTCATTCTTACTCTAGCAGTCTCGAGAGGGTGGAAACTCAAACAACTCGACATCAACAACGCCTTTCTTCAAGGCACACTTACAGATGAAGTTTATGTCAGTCAACCACCCGGATTCCTTGACCCTGCTCGACCAGGTTATGTATGCAAACTGAACCGAGCCCTTTATGGCCTAAAACAGGCACCGAGAGCTTGGTACACTGAGCTCCGCACCTTCCTACTTCAACTTGGGTTTGTCAACTCTGTATCTGACGCCTCTCTTTTTGTGTTTCATCATGGTCTAACAACTATCTACCTGTTAGTCTATGTTGACGACATAATAGTCACAGGAAATTCAGACCATTCTGTTGCCGAACTCATCAAGAAACTTGTTGCTCGCTTCTCTTTGAAAGATCTCGGCTTGCTCTCTTACTTTCTTGGCGTCGAGGTAATTCCACAATCTGGCGGCATCTTTCTCTCTCAAAGAAAATACATCTCTGATGTCCTTGTCAAGGCCGACATGGCAGACACCAAGGTTGTGTCCACTCCCCTATCTGCTACCTCTCCGCTTCTCAAGAATGGCGGCACTACACTTCCTTGCCCAAGAGACTACTGATGTCTAGTCGAAAGCCTTCAATACTTGGGGCTCACACGACCTGATGTCGCTTTCACAGTAAATCGCCTATCTCAGTTCATGCAGAGTCCGACTACAGAGCATTGGGCAGCCTTGAAACGCCTTCTGTGCTATCTCGTCGGCACCGCCAGCCGTGGCATTTCTATACAACCAACGTCCACTGCTGCTCTTCATGCGTTCTCAGATGCAGATTGGCGGGCGACCGTGATGATTTTGTGTCCACCACTGGCTACATTGTCTACCTTGGATCGACCCCAGTCTCCTGGAGCTCGAGGAAACAAAAAGCGGTTGCCAGATCCTCGACAGAAGCCGAGTACAGAGCACTAGCAGACACTGCCTCTGAGGTATTATGGGTGTTGTCTCTATTTCATGAACTCAAGTTGAAGGTCCAGCAACCAGCACTATATTGCGACAACATGGGGGCGACGTTCTTATCGTCCAATCCAGTATTCCACTCTAGGATGAAGCATGTCGCCATTGCTTACCATTTTGTTCGACAACACGTCCAGGCCGGCACCTTTCGAGTTTCTCATGTTTCCACCAATCAGCAACTGGCGGATGTCCTAACCAAACCACTCCATCGTCCAAAATTTGATCTCATTGTCTCAGTTTCCACCATTTTGTTCGACAACACGTCCAGGTCTACAACTCTCACCTCTCAAGAGCTGAGAATCTCAGTAGACAACCAATCAGAAAACGGGCTTCAGCTCCACACCAACAAGGATTTGTACCTGTTTGATGAAAATTGTCTTGAAGCAGGGTTCTTGATGGGCCCTCCGAGGTTCCTCTTCACCATCAAAGAGGAAACCAAGGAGGATTTGGAGAGTGAAGATGGCAAGTCCAAGAAACTGAGTGATCTGATGCGGAACGACGATACCCCATACATGACACCACTTTCTTCTCCAGCATTATTCACACCTCCTTTAACCCCATCCATGGGCTCTTCTCATAGCAATGGATACAATCCTTTCTATGAGTCATCCTCTGATGTGGAGTTCATCAAGATGAAGTCTTCTCCACCTCCAAGGTTCAAGTTCTTAAGGGATGCAGAGGAGAAGCTTAGGAGGAAGAATACAGTAGAGGAGGATAAAAGGGAAATCAGCAGTACAATCCTAGTTGCTGACCAATCAAGTTCTTCTACACAGGTACTCACTATGGCCTCTCACACTTCGGATCCCTCCATAGCAGATGGGAGTTTATAACTTAACCTTTCTACTGCGATCTTCCACTTTATAACTCCATTTTTCACCATTTCACACCTCTTGTAATTGTTGCATAAGTTATACTAGATTTCGGTGAAGTTTCTCAGTCCAACAATGGTAACTTGGGAAGTACAGGTCTTTGCCTAACTGCAATTGCTTCTTTTTCTTTGATTTCCAGAGGCTTACTCGTATAAAAAGAGTAATCTTTTATATCCCTTGTGCAATGCAGCCAATGAATTTGATACATGTAGAATCAAACATTCTTTGCAATACAATTTTAGACAAAAATGGGAGCATTCCAATGCTAGTGGGGGGAGTTGTGGGTCATGTATTTTGTACATTTTTAAACCATTTGACATGGGTTCAATGATCTCTTATCAGTTAAAGCCAATATCTCCTCTTAAAGAGCAGTGCTCGCTTTGTCCCATTTCATGCTGTTATTGTAACAATTTTATTGGTGCAAAATGGCAGAACCAATTGAATTTCACACCTAACACACTTTAATATCAGTGCACCACCTCCTTAGAGCATAAAAGGACTATAGTTTTGGCTTAGATTCTAAAGTTTTGGTAAGGGTGCTTTGGTGGCACTACAGTAGAGAACTCTCATCAACAGTCTTTTCTACAAATTCACATATATTCATATCATGATTATCATCACAACTTTGAAATCAAAATACATGTAATGAGTACACCTGTGAAACAGTCAATGTCAATGTGTCACCTGGTGAATGTAGCGATGATAGATGAGTTAGTGGTGTGAAGGGCTCGTGAATAGAACACAAATGTGGCTTTCTTTGCTAAGAAACAAAGGGGAGCCAAGCCCATACCCACCCGTGAAGGCTTTTGATTTGCCTTTGAACCGAAAGGCTTCAGCTATGAGTATTATCATTGTTTACAGAAATTGCAAGCTTTTCTGTTCTTTGTACTATCTGTATGTCCATATATAAATACCATTTGACAATACATGTGGACACGTCACTAGATTGTGTAATCCAATGTTTTTTTTCTGTTTGAGAAAGTACGGATCAGACATTTGTGCTTCAGTTCTGGAGAAGAAGAGGTTGGATGGGAATCAGAAGTTATTGGTGTGAGTAAAGGAAGGCCACTTTAACATGCTTTGTTCTCTATAATCACTACATTTGTTCATAGATTAGGTGTTTGGAAAATTGAATTATGCCAAAATGACAACTTCTTGTTCTTCACTCTTTATATAGTCCTTTTACATTGTATTACACTATCACATGATACATTCAATCCTCTTCTATCTTAGTTTCCCATTCCGGGTGATGCACATATTAGGTCGAAAACTCAGAGTCTCAACATACATTGGGTTAGCCAGACTAATGAAGAATTCGTGGAATTAGTTGTCAAAAAGTTGTTCTTGCAGGCTGTAATTATTGGTAAAACCAAAAGTGAACAAAGCAAGAATGAGATGCAGTAAAAATAGACACAACCAACAATTTCAGAAGAACTTCAATGCACAACTTCCATTACAAAGGATGAGTTTCATGATAACACTTCCCGGAAAAACAAAATCAAAAGTAAGAAAAAGTTCATAATTGCAAAGAGAGAATAGAAACAAGCTGATAACAGAACTCCAAGGCTTCCAATCTGACAGTGATAGATTCCCAGCTTAATCAACTTCTTCAATCTTGGGACCTGCACCACTGCCACCGCTGGTGGGGCCATCGGTGTCCATTGAGGCGCCACCCATGTCAGCGCCGCCTTGGTACATCTTGGCAATGATAGGGTTGCAGATGTTCTCAAGCTCCTTCATCTTGTCCTCAAACTCCTCTGCCTCACCCAGCTGGTTTGACTCCAACCAGCTAATGGTCGACTCGATCGCTTCCTCGATCTTCTTCTTGTCAGCGCCGAGCTTGGAAGAGATCTTGTCATCGTTGATGGTGTTCCTCATGTTGTATGCATAGTTCTCCAACGCGTTCTTGGCTTCCACCTTCTTCTTGAGCTCCTCATCCTCTGCCTTGTACTTCTCTGCCTCCTGAACCATCTTCTCAATCTCCTCCTTGGATAACCTTCCTTTGTCGTTAGTGATGGTGATCTTGTTCTTTTGCCCGGTTGTCTTGTCCTCAGCAGACACATTCAAGATGCCATTCGCATCAATGTCAAAGCAGACATTGATCTGAGGAACACCCCTTGGAGCTGGAGGGATTCCAGAGAGCTCAAACTTACCCAACAAGTTGTTGTCCTTTGTCCTTGTTCGCTCGCCTTCATAGACCTGGATGAGGACACCTGGCTGGTTGTCAGAGTAGGTAGAGAACACCTGCTCTTTCTTGCATGGGATGGTGGTGTTTCTAGGGATCAAGACTGTCATCACTCCACCAGCAGTCTCCAAACCAAGTGACAAAGGAGTGACATCCAACAACAGAAGATCCTGGACCTTCTCATTACCTTCTCCACTCAAGATTGCAGCCTGAACTGCAGCACCATACGCAACAGCCTCATCCGGGTTGATGCTCTTGCAGAGTTCTTTACCGTTGAAAAAGTCTTGCAACAGCTGCTGCACTTTGGGAATCCTAGTGGAGCCACCAACAAGCACAATGTCATGGACAACACTCTTGTCCATCTTGGCATCCCTCAGGCACTTCTCAACAGGCTCCATACATTTTCTGAATAGGTCCATGTTCAGCTCCTCGAACCTGGCACGGGTAATAGAGGTGTAGAAGTCGATACCCTCAAAGAGAGAGTCGATCTCGATTGTCGTCTGAGCAGTGGAGGAAAGAGTTCTCTTAGCCCTCTCACAAGCGGTTCTCAACCTCCTGAGTGCCCTTGGATTTCCACTGATGTCCTTCTTATGCTTCCTCTTGAATTCCTGGACAAAGTGGTTCACCATCCGGTTGTCGAAGTCCTCTCCACCGAGGTGAGTGTCACCAGCCGTTGCTTTGACCTCAAAAATTCCCTCCTCAATGGTAAGGAGAGAAACATCAAATGTACCACCACCCAAATCAAAGATCAGCACATTCTTCTCCCCGCTGCTGCTTGCCTTCTTGTCAAGGCCATAGGCAATGGCAGCAGCGGTTGGCTCATTAATGATACGCATAACATTCAAGCCTGAGATAACTCCGGCATCCTTCGTCGCCTGCCTTTGGGAGTCGTTGAAATATGCAGGTACAGTCACAACAGCATTCTTTATAGTGGTACCTAGAAAAGCTTCTGCAATCTCCTTCATCTTGGTGAGGACCATTGAGGAGATCTCTTCAGCGCTGAACTGTTTCTCCTCGCCTTTGTAGTTTACGACGATCATCGGCTTGTCGCCTGCACCCGGAACAACCTTGAAGGGCCAGTGCTTCATGTCACTTTGCACCGATGGGTCGCTGAATCGCCTACCAATCAACCTCTTTGCATCTGGAATTTATCAACAACAGGTGTGAGAAACATCATAGAAGGACCAGTGCTTCATGTCATGGAACAAAATTTTCCTTAAACACTACCTACTTCAGTAACTACCAATACAGAGCTTCTAAGAAAATCATATTCGGTTGTAGTTACATGTGATTGAACACAATTTGAAAATTTATGAATAATTCATAGTTAGCATTCAGGGATAGAATCCCCAAAAATAATTGAATCAGTTTAAGCACACATATAAGAATTCAATCAACTCTATGTCAAGATATTGATCATAATCAGCAAGTACCAGCAAATAGCAATTCGTAACTATGACATCTTAACATAGTCGTAACCATTATTCACCCAAATCTCTTCGAAGTAAGAGGAGCCAAAACCTAATTAAGCAGGAATAAATAATCGATAATGCCTTGACATCTTATTGTACAATTATTTGGGGCAGATTAGTCACCGATCAAACACTACCGGTCAAATAGGTGTGATGTTATGATTACACAAACATAATCCCCAACTCTAATCGCACAATAACAACTGATTAAAAACACAGAGAGAAGACGTACCAAAAACGGTGTTGGTAGGGTTCATGGCGACCTGATTCTTGGCCGCATCGCCAATCAAACGCTCGGTATCAGTGAATGCGACATACGACGGCGTAGTCCTGTTACCTTGATCGTTAGCGATGATCTCAACTCTATCATGCTGCCAAACACCTACGCAGGAGTAGGTAGTGCCGAGATCGATTCCGATTGCCGGACCTTCTCCCTTTGCCATGTCAATAAACCGGAATTATGAACGGAATAGACAAGAGAATCGAGAATTAAGAAGCGAGAGATAGAAAATTTTAGGGATTTGAGAGCTTTGTGGTTGATAGCTAGCGATTGCGTGATTTTGGATGGAAGGAGATGGGGAAATCGGAGGATGTATATAGGGGAAGGAGAGTCGAGCAGTATCCAGAAGCTACTGGCGAGCGCGGGAATTGGTCTAGGCGGTTCTTCTTATTTTGTGCCATTGAAAAGTATGAAATTCGATTTCTCTAGAATTTCTTAACCGACCACTCTTTTTCTTTTCTTTTTTCCCTCAAAATATTTGTTTTTTTTTTGTTTTTTTATAAGTAGTCCCTCCGTCTAACATTAGATATCTTTTTAGTCTCAATATTTTGTGTTTCTAGTCTCAATATTTTGTGTAGAAAAAGTTGTTTTTTAAGCTATTTTAGTTACTTTTTTTCCAACTTTATCCCTAATGTGATTTATTCACTCAAAAAATTATAGAGTTACTTTTTAACAATTTAATAGGGGTATTTTGGAGTAGATTTTAAATCCTAAAATATTGTGTCAAAGTCTAAAAAGACATCTAATATTAGACAGAGGGAGTAAGATTTTTTTTCGGTTTTTTCCCTAAAATAATTAAAACACTAGTGTAATTCTCGTGTCAAACACGGGTTTTACGTCATATATATTGAATAAAAAATATGATTAATTATTAAGACCAATCTATTTATTAAAAATCAGATCTAGATAATATTAATATTAAAATCAATTTAGGATCAATAATTTAATATCTCAATCATCCATATAATTAGAAAATTTTGGATTTGTAATGTTTGTGATTAACTTGTAATCTGTGTGCTTGATTTGTATTTAAATTAGGAAAAATGAGTGATAGGTTTAGGATAGTATCCATTGATTTAAAATTAGTTTATTTAAAAAATTAAAAAAAAAAGAAGAAAATGACATGTGGTGATTTAATGAGGGAGTGTTATGTGACATAATTAGGTTCTAGTTTAGTAGACATATAGTAGATTAGGAAATTTTGGATTTGTATATAATTACGACTTTTTGGATTTGTAATCTTTTTAATTAACTTGTAATCTTTGTGCTTGATTTGTATTTAAATTAGGAAAAAATAAGTGATAGGTTTAGGATAATAATCTTTGATTTATAATTAGAATTATTTTTAAAAAAATTGAAAAAAGCAGAAAATGACATGTGACGGTTTTAATGATGGAGTGTCATGTGATGGTTTTAATGATGGAGTGTCATGTGGCGTAATTAGGTTCTAGTTTAATAGAGATATACAGAATAGTAGATTAGGAAATTTTGGATTTGCATATAATTAGGAAATTTTGGATTTGTAATATTTGTGATTAACTTGTTATCTTTGTGCTTGATTTGTATTTAAATTAGGAAAAATGAGTGATAGGTCTAGGATAATAATCTTTGATTTATAATTACAAATATTTTAAAGAATTGAAAAAAGCAGAAAATTACATGTGGTGGTTTTAATGAGGGAGTGTCATGTGGCGGTTTTAATGAGATGGTACAATATGGCGTAATTAGGTTCTAGTTTATTAGATATATAGTAGATTAGGAAATTTTGGATTTGCAATCTTTTTGATTAACTTGTAATCTTTGTACTTGATTTGTATTTAAATTAGGAAAAAATAAGTGATATGTTTAAGATAATAATCTTTGATTTATTTAAAAAATTGAAAAAAATAGAAAATAACATGTGGCGGTTTTAATGAGGGAGTTTCATATGGCGTAATTAGGTTCTAGTTTAGTAGATATACAATAGATTCTATTTATCTGGATTATGTCTATGTCTCTAAATTTTGTAACATAATTTATATTAGTTTTCAAATTTTAAATTGTTATAATCTACCATCTATTTTTATGTATATTAGTATTAAAATACATCAGCCCACAAAATATGTCATGTAGGCAAATCTTAATATATTTTTACAATTTATCACTTCATTTTACATAAATTACGTTACCTTCTACATATACAATTTTTCTTATGTATTGAACATAACTTATCATGTAAATTTAAGAATTTATTTAATAAAATATGATATATTTTTCTTATTCATCAAACATAACTTATCATATAAAATTAAGAATTTATTTAATATGATATGACAAAAATAGGCTAATAATTTAACTTGTCCTAATAATTGTGCAATTTTATATATTAGATCCATCTCAGTATTTGTCTTACAATTATATTTTTTTCTCTAAATTTGTCTCTATACAATACTAAAGTCGAACTAATTTATATATAATACTAGAGTTGAACTAAATTTTCCTGAATGTAGTTCATTTAGCTATATCATGCATGTAGGATTATTTTCTGACCAATTAGCTTTTCATCCTTCACAATTATTGGATATTACTTGACCATTTAAAAAAAAAAAAAACTTTATTCATCCAAATTATCTTTATTTCATGTATTATATAATTTCAAAGATTCGATTTTAGATAACAAGGAACATAAATTTTTATAATAATATTAATATTTTTTATGTCACCAAAATTTTAGCTTATGTGGAATAAATCATTCTCGTATATGCAAAAAAAAAAAAAAAAATTCAGAGCTTAATTCTTATTTTAATAAGGTATAGTATATTTATTTTTTAAGCAACCTAATCGTTCACATATCTTTTAGCATCTTAATGTAACATAACTCTTATAATACTGTATTCACATTAATCAATAGTATGTTATAAAAATAAAATTACTTCATCATTAAATATATAATTTATATTTTTCCAAATCCGTGCAAGGAACACGAGCATATGCTAGTTTTATCTCTATATTGATCTAAATATACAATGCTAGAGTCAAACCAATTTGTCATACGTATCGTTCATTTATCTGTGACACAGATTTTTTTTTTTGAGTAATCATATTTTCACCCATCATATATACTTCGTAAATTCTAATGATATCGAAACTCAATTGATCCAACTAGCCCAATTAACAAGTTGAGTTGTAATGTTTTTCATAATGTTTTTCATAGATTAAGTGTATTGTCTTGCATATGGTTGTAGAAATATGGCCAAGAGAATAATTTCTTATTTTGGTAAACAGATATATAAAGATTTGTCCTTTGTTGAGATTATTATGCTTGTTTTTATATAGGGTTCGAGAATTACAATTAATTTGGTTGTTACCAGTAGTAAATTAAGCCGAAGATGATTACAAGCAAACAAATATTATTTGATGAGAAAATACGTTAATAAAATAACACAATTTTGTGGATATTTTTTTTTAAGTAAAATTTTAATATACAATTATATCATAAATAGAGTAATTATATTAGACACCGATATTGGTCATACATATTGATTTCTTGCATGCTCATTACACCACTAAACACTATGTATATATATTCATTTAAGTTTTAATGAAAATAATTTATCTTTATTGTGTGTTTCGATATAAATATCAACAAGAATTAGGATCAATTTCTTGCAAGTTGCAACGATGTGAGTTCGTACTTCTCGTATTTTATTATTTCTTATGTTCAATTATGTGTCACAACTTACAAGTTCAAGAGTTTTTTGTTTTTTTTTGTTTTGACGATGCAGGAACCCACCACTTGCGGGGTGGTAAATCTGTGGGCCCGAGACCTAGCTGACAAAGACCCCGAATCGGATAAACTGGCTTGCGCCGACCGACTCGACCCAGCGACAAGGGACACGATAAATCCTTGAGAATTGCACCCAGGAGAAAAATGGGCAGGCAGGGATCGAACCCGAGACCTGCCCTTACCCCCTCCGTGCCCTTACCACCAAGCCACCACCGAAGTGGCTTACAAGTTCAAGAGTTATTAGTAAGGAAGTATTGAAAATCTTAACATATAATAAAATATAATATTATAATCAATATTATAGACAAGTCTCATGCAAAGTACGGAACACTAAGCTAGTTTGGTCCTAACTTTTCAATCGAACTTTTATCCTTTAAAAAAATGAAATGGTGTAATTAGGTGTTGGATTATTAAAACATGGATTTTTCTAATGTGTGTTCATGTTTAATTTTTTCTTTTAGTTATTAGTTTTTTTTGTAGGGGTTCATCCCTTTTATTTTAGAAAATATTTTAGAAATAATTTCTAAATTTAGACTCTTAACATATGCCCATGAGCTCACATTAGAAAAATCGTTAAAACATTTGCTTCAATTGTCTATAAGAGTATTAGATATATCTATGAAATTAGAAGCTCTCTGATTTAAGGTATGCTTCCCCCAAAACAAAGTTGTTACTTCCTGAAGCCATAAGCCCTTATCTGATATAAGATATTTTGAGGGGTAGTTTGATTCCGCCCTTGATCCAATCAGGGTGTTCGATCGAGCCAACTACAACGGTTCTTGGTCGTTATTGATCGTGTTTCGTCCTAGTCGATTCATTCTCTTTCTTTTGTGTTAGCCGATCTTTTCGTGTCGATTTGTCTTGTCCTTTTCGATTTACTTCTACATGAATTTGGGATGACTTATTATTTCTCTTTGTAAGTTATACGACTTTGGGTATATGCTCGTGTTTGTGTTTGTTTTTCAAATTTAGATGGTTTGCATTGTCTAATTGATGGTTTTGCTTTCAAAAGTGATTTCATTCTTGTTGTCATCGATTCGTCCTTATTGATTTCGTTCTTAGCAGTGTGCAGATTCGGACCGGACCAGATCGGACAAAAAAATGCCCGAACCGGACCGAGCAAATTCTGGTCCGGTCCCCGATCCACATATTTCTAAAATTCTGGTTACGGTCTGGTCCAAACTCGGCCGGTTTCCGGTCCGGATCGGATGGACCGGTTTTTATTGTTTTTAATTTAATTTTATATATTAATATCTCATAACACTATTAAAAACTAGTTTCTACTATATATATAAATTAATAACAAAATATATTATGTAATATTATACACAATAGTTATAAAAATAGGAAAAATAATTAAATTTTAATTTATATAAAATTAAAAATTTTAAAAATACGTTTATCGGTTCATTCAAATCCAAGACCGGACCGGACCAGACCGATATGATTCGGTCTGGTCTCCGGTCCAAGGATTGTAAAAATTTCGGTCCGATCTGGACCGGATGCACAGTGCTATGTTTGATGAAATGACTAAGCGAGGTATGGACGAAATGTCCCTAGGGTGGATAATTTGTTTGGCTTTTACACTTTTTTAGACTCTTGACATGAAGAATACGAGAAAGCCATAATAAATACAAAAAATGAAGTAAAACACAATGGGATCAATATGAACATTAACATTATTATATGTGAACCTTAGATGACTATATAAGAACATTGACACATAACGTATGAACCCCTAGTTTATTTTTAACAACAAATATGAACCTTTGATGATTAGATAAGAACATTGACACAAAACTTATGAACATTAGGGGGAATTGATAAGAATAAATTAGAACCTTAAATGACTATATATGAACATTAACATGTTGATCATATGAACGCTTAGTGTTTCTATGAACCAAGAAAAAATAAATCTCAAACACAAACTTACTCAAGATAGTATATATGAACATTAGTGGACTATACATGGACATAAACATGCAACGTATGGACCTATGTTACACATAAAACGAAAAAGACACACAAATATTTTCAGGAAAATATATATGAACTTGAATATAATACATGTGAACTTAACTTGAACTTGGACTTTTCACAAGCAAAATATGTAGCCTTTGAGGGATTTGAAATCACATCCATGTGTACCAAGTACCAACACATTGTTTTACCATTTGAGCAAATCGGCTATGACCAAATCATTTATTTGGACATGTAACACATGGATCATGTCTTTTCTATATATGGTGCACAAAACATGATCATTAGGGTATTATACGTGAACATTAAGATACTAAATATGAACATTGCGGACACCACGACCTAAGCAATGACAACCAAATGTGAATATGAAAACATAATCAAAAGCTCAAATTCAGTCCAAAATGAGCAATTGTAGCATCAAAGCATGCCAAAAAAACTCAACACACATTGGAGACAAATGACAAGTCATCGACACACCAACTGCAGCCCAAAAAATCAACACATAGATCAACAAATCTAAACTAACATCAAAATGTTTTTTTTCTACCTTGTTGTGAACCAATCTAGCTCCTCACTGTTCACCACGGCGTGAATGGAGAAAAAAACCCTTAACCATTTCTGCTATGAGCGAACGAGATTGAGCGAACGCGATTCAAGTTTGTGATGTAGTGAACACGTATTCAATCTTCTATTGTGAGAACCATACTTCCTATCTTCGATTAAGCGGACAATTTAAGGAGATTGAGTGGAAATTTCTAGGGTTTCTTCTATGGGGGTGAATGAATAGTTTGCACTTCGCAAATCGCTCACGTAAGGGGTGCTTTTGGTTTATTGAAACGAGCTTTGTTTTTCTAGTAATTACAGTTTTGCCACTGTAAATAAAATATTGTAGCGCGCAACAATTTTTTCCAACATTCAACGTGAACCATTGATCCGCTCCTTCCAACTGTTTAAATTGCTCCGTGTCTTCTATATAGCACACTTTTGCACCCGAAACCGCCTCATAATGTAAGAACCTAACTAAAACAGTATCAAATTCTAATGTCAAAAAGAAAAGAAAAATTGTAAAAGGTTTAGGATCAGGGCGTAATTTACGTCTTATAATTCTAAATACATTACGACTTTCTAATCTATGTACAAATCGTATTAAAGAACATACAAATTTTATTGTATTTTGGTGGAAAGAACATACAAATTTATAATAACTCAAGAAGCGTAAATAAAAAAACAAAATCAGAAGTCCACAACCACACGTGAAGTTTATCAAAATTAAGAGGATGAGTTGAGTAAATGACTCATGTGCAACGTTTTTATTAAAAAACTAACTCTCTAGAAAACTAATCCCCTTCCCCTCTCCCTAAACCCTATCCCCTAAATCCTACACCATAAACCCTAAATCCCAAAAAATAATATTTTAGAGAGAAAAAAAACAAAGAAGAGGGAGAAAAATAAATAAAAAATAAGCTAGTAGGGATAGAAAAAATACATAAAAACTATTAAGATATAGTTTTATTAATTGAAAATTCTTAAAAGGTCAATGAGTCCAAAACCCTCCAAAAAATTAATACCCAGAATAAGTGGGTTTTCCAAATAAGAAATAAGAGGCCCAAACATGAAGCTCATTGAGGATAATAATCGGGTCTCGACCAAAGCCCGAATACATGTGATCTATTCTACAGCAAAAGCTGGATTCTATATATAGGCTAATTGACAGTAAATTCCCATTTTTAAAAACAAAGTATTGTTTGAATGCATGTACTCCATGATATATAATGGTAAAAAAAGAAAAGAAGTGTATGAATATGCACATAATCACACAAGTGTACGTATATCCATAGTATTGAGATTGTATATTGTGGAGGTAAAAATATAGTTTTAATATTTTAATTGGTATTTTCTTTATTGTTCTAATTTATTAGGGAGCCATCACATTTAATGGATTTTTGGGCTTTATATATTAAGGGTCCTCAATTTATCAATCTTTTTTTTTAGTCTCTCTACTTAGTGACTTAGGCATCGGAGAATCTTTGAATACATTATCCTCAATTTATCAGGTTCATATCGGATTCAATTCACATGAAGACTTTTCAAAGGATCATTCGTCGCTTCATCTGTAATGTGGATTTTTTCTATTACAATTGACGCCGTGTGTGGGAACGAAGGAGATAATGGTCCCAGGAGGAGCAACCTCAAGCCCGACGAGTTGACGTCTCGCCGATCTGGAATGAGCCGTACGTGGCAGAGCAAAACCAGCAGCTTCGTGCAGCCCGGGAGGAAGCAGAAAATCTGCGCAGGGAAATTATCCGGTAGAAGACGCCATAGCAACATAGAGCTTAGAGGCAAAGAGGATTCGCTACTGATCTCACAACCCTCCACATATGCTCTTGTATATTTTCTCAGAATTAGATGGAACAAGCCCTGATGAAAAAGGAAAAACAAGGAGGAAAATTTGAGTGCCTTTTTGTGGAGAATAACTCATCCCATATTGGAAAGTTGGGACTAAATAGTCTAGTATATAAATTTAGTAGACTACTCCTCCTATTGTCAATTGGTTTTAGGATGAAATTCCACTGGACTTATACGCGCATGTGCACACGAGTTGACACGTCACCCCTTTATCGGCTCACCAGACTTTCTACATGATATCTAGCCTAGAATTGGTTTTAGGATGGAACCCACTAGGCTTATACGCGCATGTGCGCACGACTTGACACGTCACCCCTTTATCGACCTACCGGACTTTCTACACTTTTGCTATCTCCTTTACCTCTCTCGGTGCTTCAAACGAGTGCGAGGATTGTGAGATCTTGCTATCTCCTTTGCCTCTCTCGGTGCTTCAAACGAGTGCGAGGGTTGTGAGATCAGACTTCCTAAGAGCAACGAAGATCGTTAATTTAGCAAACGATGTTGACCAAATTCGAGGCTACGAGCAAGAGGGATAAAGGACAGTGTGTCATCGGGGTAGACGACAATGATTCTCCGGCCGCCTCGATGAGTGCTGAGTCCTTTATTCAGACGATGAGCATGACGAACAAGTCCATTCCATGACACAACCACCTTGTCATAAAAAAAAAAAGACAGGAAGCCGCAGATTGTGGTTGTCGTATTCAGGATCATGAAATCAAGAAGAGTTCTTGATCACAATAACATCATAGTTGAGGTAAGCCGGGAAAATCGCGCCACTTCAGGGTCATCTTGCCGCCGGAAAAGAGATCGTTTCCGCCATCGGGACACCTTGGCCGTCTCCTCTTGACGCCATGAGCGCAGCCGGACCAACACCGAGCCATCCCGTCGCCGTTTGCGCTGCCGTCGAGCCAGTCAAAGTCAGCCATGTTCGCTCAAAAACAGCAGGTTCGTGCTCAACTTGCAACGCCACGAGTCCAACACCACCGGCCTCACTCCATTTGGACCTTGTATGAGCCCGTACGAGCCGCCTGAAGTAGGCTGGCTGAAGGACAAAACATGGAAATTTTGGTCTTGCGCGTAAATCAGCTTATATAATTGGTGCCTTCCGGCCCCGATGGAGGAGATCAGCCGCCTAAACTCACATCCTTTGAGAAGCTTGTAGTGCCACGAGTCCATAGCCACCGGATTTGAAATATTTGGATGTCGTTTAAGCCACCAACGAGTCGCTCCAACATTGACCCTCGCATAGGCGAGTTCTGGAAGACAAAAGCCAAGTGTTCTCGGCCCACTGTTTGCACCTCTCTCCTGACGCCGGTGGAGAATATCAGCCGCCGCGACCCCTCTTCGGTGAAGCCTTGCAGCGCCATGTGCCCGACATTGCCACCCTTGCTCTATTTGAACGTCGTTCGAGCCACCGACGAGCCACCCAAAGTGGGCTCCTTCAAGGCTTTATTCCCGGAAAAAGTAAGACATTTCTGCCCCAGTCCATGACAAAGTTCCTGTGCATCAGAGCTTTGTTGACCAACTCCAACTTGCGGATACGGGCCTGTCCGATGTTGGACCAAGAAGCCCATTCTAAAGACCGTTCAAAATTCAACCGTCTTCAATTCAATCGGTAATTTTCAATTTTAAATATTATTCTGTTTAATTTATGGCCAATAACTCGAGAAAATTAATAAGATCTAATCGTTTCATGATGATTATGTTTTTATGCCATATCGATATCAACTCGGGAGTCAATCTCTAATAAATGTCAACAAATATGATTAATTCATTAGAAGGAGTATCCAAGTGCTAGTTGTGAAATAATGATCATCGCAGCATCGGAATATGGTCTCATGCAACTAAAACTCTCATTGGATGACTTGATAACACAGTTGCCAATAAAAGAAAACTCGACATCTAAGTTTTTAGCTCTTTCAATTAAATTTATGGTAAATTGTCATATTATCTGAAACATATCACAAAATGTTTGACGCAATAGGCCAATAAGACACGGGGCACAAGCTACCGTAAACCCCCAAATGTTCATACTTTTGCATTGTTATCTTCATTGACTTTTGATAATTATATTAGACCAAAATCTGTTTATTATGCCTGAGCTATTTATTCTATAATGGATTATAGGGGCACAGACTGCCATCTTATTATGTTAGCATACAGGCCGCAAGGACACAGGCGGTCATCTTATTCTATTAACCTACGGGCCGCAGGGGCACATATTGCCATCTTATTCTATTAGCCTACGGGTCGTAGGGGCACATGCTGCTATCTTATTCTATTCGCCTCCGGGCCAAAAGGACACAAGCTGTCAAAACCATTGCATCGGTTATGCACCCTGGACACAAGCTGTCAAAAGCATTGCATCGGTTATGCACCCTAGACACAAGCTGTCAAAAGCATTGCATCGGTTATGCACCCTGGACACAAGCTGTCAAAACCATTGCATCGGTTATGCACCCTCGACACAAGTTATCACAACCATTGCATCGGTTATGCACCCTGGACACAAGCTGTCAAACCATTGCATCGGTTATGCACCCTGGACACAAGCTGTCAAAACCATTGCATCGGTTATGCACCTTGGACACAAGCTGTCAAAACCATTGCATCGGTTATGCACCCTGAACACAAGCTGTCAAAACCATCGCATTGGTTATGCACCCTGGACACAAGCTGTCAAACCATTGCATCGGTTATATATGCACCCTGGACACAAGCTGTCAAAACCATTGCACCGGTTATGCACCCTAGACACAAGCTGTCAAAACCATTGCATCGTTATACACCCTGGACACAAGTTGTCAAAACCATTACATTGGTTATGCACTTCAAGAACTAGCTATCAGAGCCATCACTTGGAGCCTACGTCACACCCAATGAGGCCACAAGGACAGACAAACGAAGCCACAGTTCCTCTCCAGGGCCACGCGGTAAGATTCAGTAAAATTATCTCCCGTTTGTGTAAATCAATTGCCAAGTCGCAGCACACGCACAAGCCGTGTGATCCACTGCATGGCCGTGCGCCCCTCTCCAGCAGAATTAAACAAGTACCGTAGCCACTACACGGGTTGTGCGGTCCACCGCACGGCCGTGCGTTCTCCTCATGTAAAAATTTAATTGAAAGTCGTAGCCAGTGCACGGGACGTGCGGTCCACCGCATGGCCGCGCGTTTTCACTGCTGTTGCGGCTCTCCAACCCGTGCAACCCTAATTCTAGGAGAATATTTGGAAGACTTTTGGGCCACTCCTTGAGGCCCAAAACAAGTGTTTGGGGCAATCTTTTCGGGCTTTCGACCCTAAAATAGCCTCGAAAGCCCGATGGGCATTTGTGAAGGTAAAAATATCACTTTAATATTTTAATTAGTATTTTCTTTATTGTCCTAATTTATTGGGCAACCATCACATTTAATGGGCTTTTGGACTTTATTAAAGGCTCATAAGATAATTAAAGAGAATTAATTAAAAGACAATGGATAATTCATTAAAAAAGAACTTTAATCCTATTTTTCCTCATTCAGTTCATCGTTCTTTTTTCTCCTCCTGCCTCCTTACTGACTTAGGCATCGAAGAGTCTTTGAGGGCATTCACTCTCAATTTTTCAGGTTTACATCGGATTCAATTCGTAGGAAGGCTCTTCAAAAGATCGTTCGTCGCTTTATTTGAACTTATTGTAGTACGAATTTTTTCTAATATATATATAATTAGAGATATTATGTAATTTCGTTCTCAATTAACTTATGCTTAAGTTCTACGCTTAGATGTCCCCCAAATAATCGTTTCATTGATTAACGTATAAAGGTAATTTGATTTTGTCAAGAAAAAAGTGGATTTGGCAAGTTATTTTGCCCACAAACACCCTCTTATACGGTGGACAAAGTCACTTAGCTGACTTAGAGCCCGTTCGGTTCGCCAGTTAAGTCGACTTAAAGTGACTTAATTGAACTTAATTAAAAATTTAAGTCAGGATGACTGAACTTATTTACAAAGTCCGTTCGGTTTGCCAAAAATTTAAGTCGACTTAAAGTGACTTAAAACGACTGAACTTACTAAAAAAAATTAAGCTAGAAATCCTGACTTTTTTTATTTGAGGTGACTGAACTTCACAAAAAAAACATCCAATCCCCTGTTCAGTTTTATTGAATTCAGTCATTTATTTCAGTTCAGTTTCAGTCCAGTTCAGTCGTCAGCTTAAATTTTACCTTACAGCTTCAGTTCAACTTTATACCTAGTTCAGTTTCAGTTCAATTCAGTCTCTGCGAATCGAACAGACCCTTAATAATTGGATTGGTTGAATTTCCCTTAATTATAAGCTCATCTAATAAATGTTGTAAAGGGTAATTGTATCATTAATAATGGCTTGGCGCAGTGATCTAAAGTCTTATTGTCTTTATATGGCCGGAGGTGTTAATTCTATCAACTGGAGATCTCGTGTGAAATTCCTTTCGTGCAAAAAAATAACCAACGACATTCAAACACCGTATACAGGTATTTATATACTGGACCAAAATAAAATAATACAGTAATTGGTTAGCCATTAATGCAGTCAATTTTCAGTTACCAAAGAAGTTATAACAACAAATACGTAGAATTGGACCAAATTGGTTACATTTTTTTCCTCACAACGTGATATGACCGTATATATGAACTATAATTGTACACATTATGCCAAACATTTTATTAAATGGTTAATTATAATTAGGAAATAGTTCATGTGAAAATGTCATTACATCCGAAACAAATTTGTGCACTTCTAAAAATAAAAATATTTTTATTTTTTAAAATACGCACAAAAGACTTATGTATGCGGATGAGTTCCAAAAATACATAAATTTTTATATGTATGTACATAAGTTTTAGCTTATATGTCACTTTATGTTTTGACTGAAAAAAAATCATTCTCGCTTATCCTTACAATAATTACTAATTATTCAAAATGTTAATTGCTGGATAAGTGGAAGTGGTAAGCCATCAAACACTTAACCCGGCCCTAATCCTAGGTATATATGTGACGATTTACCGGCGCCTTTCTTTGATAAAAGAAAGCTGAAGTGCAATAAAGGTGTAATTTCCGGTCGGTTTTGGATCAACATTTGTACAGCCTATGAATTATGATCCAATCCGGCCAATCTCATCTGATTCTGAATATATACACGCGCGGGCTATCACATCAAGAGCGTTGGACAAATTTGATTTTATGTTTTCGGATTGGGCGTGCGGTGGATATTAAACCATCTGGATCGATCGATATATGCATATTATACGATTGATATATCTCTAAAACATAACTAATTGGTTAAATGAATGCATGCATGTGTGCACGTAACTGGCGGGACACGCGCGGGTGATTTGGAGAACGTGAAACAGCTAATTATATAAACAAGGGATTTTAATTATACTCCTATAAATTTAATTAATTAATGAGCCCTAGCTAGGAGTATACTCCATATTCATGATAGCTAGGGAATCTAACGTAGGTGTCTCGCTTTATCGGGCTTCGCTGGCCCGGCATCATATCCATATGTATATATTTCCACAAATTAAAAAGCTAAAGATTATTTTAGAGAAAGTTATAAAGAAAATAAAGACATGCATCCCTGTGGACGTCACCAGTAAATAAAGCTAAATTAAAGCTGCACCCATGCATGTTCATGCATCTCATGTGCCTTGTACTATATATACAACATGCGTATATATATATATATATATATATATGCATGTATGGTATTTCTGTAATTTTCCATACGCCCAGATTTTGAATTGAGATATATAGTGATCAAAACGTACTAATCAAATTGCATGATTGCATTTTTTGGAATTTGATTTGAGTTGTTTGACCGTGTCACTAAAACGAATACATGACGTACGTGCTCTATTACATTACAGTGGAGGTTTTCTTTTGCTAATTTGGATCACACGTCACCTGATGGAACATTTTATTTGTCCGAGTTTCATATCATGATGCAATTAACTAGCTATCTAGTTTTGAATTCTCTTAATTTGTCTTTTTATATTTATCAGCAACAGTAAATTAAAAAGCAATGGAATTTTTGACCGGCTTTCTCTCTCTGCATCTTCTCTTTCTTTTTTCACTTTGCTCACATATATGTAATACACTAGTACCCCACTAGAGACATTTTAAATCACACAACAATTTGACACAACAAAATCAAATAATAATACTATATGAAATGGAGAGTACGTTGATTGCTTTATTAGATCCTGAATTACTCGATTGTAATTGATTTCGTCTTCTTGGTTTAGTTAGAGCTGAATTAGTAATCATGAGAGGGGATACAAATTTACAATTAGCTAGATAGGTAACGTTAGGGATGAACTTTAAATTAAAGTAGCTAGCAAAGCATCTTATTGAGATGATCTTGGCTCTTTTTAGCCCACACTACTATTACATAACTTTTTTTATTGCGAAATCTACTGGGAGGAAGATATTACCACTGCAAATTATATCGTGACATGTAGATCAAATATATTACAGTGTGACTGTGTGCGAGAAAGAATGACAAGAAATTAATTGCATTGTTTGGTAAAAAATAAAGTTATTTTACAGGTATTAGTGGATTCACTTTCTAGTCTCTAATCTTCGTCTCCTATTTCTTTTTAGTCCGTAATTAAGCTTTTAATTGTATGGTTAATATAAATTAGTCCCTAATATAAATATATATTACATATTTGTTCGTTTTTTCAGACCCTCCACTAACCAATCCTTATGAATTAAGTAATTAACGTCGCTTAGACATGGAAAATAAAAACTAAATCTTAATTCAGAAGGTAAGTCTTCACAAAAAATTGAGCCTTTTGGCCAATTTTGGATGTTGACTTTTTTTTATTTGATAAATGTATTTAATTTTATTTTCCTAAATTTCTATATATCTCTCACTCTTTCATATTCTTCTTCACAACATCTTTTAACCGTTTTTTCATTATTATTAAAAAACTACAAATAGCTTTCAATAAATTAACCCTAAGAATCTGCTTTAAAAGAGGATAAATTTTTTAAATCCAACTAGTCAAAAGGAAATGAATATTGTGATTTTGCTATCAAATGAATTTAAGTTTAACACTGACTGCAACCATACTAGTATATATACTACCTTATCTGGAGGTATAGGTGTGCTAATTGATGTGTAAAATGACAAGAAAAATTTGATGATATTTTCGATAAGTGATCATAATTTATGTGTTTACGGCAACCTAAGGTTTATTAATATGTCCAGATGTAAAGATATTCAATTTCTTAATTAACAACACGTAAGTGGCATACATTATAAGAGCTATGAGGTTAAAAAACAATTAGGCTAATATTATTATAATTTATAAATTCTGATGAAAATATAAAAAAGTGATTTATTAAACCTTATGTTTTAAGATTTTTGACAAATAACGATTATTTTTCAATACTATTTTTACTTCTAATGAGAAAATTAATATTTTTTCAATATCACTCTCCAATTAATTGCAAAACAACTTGACTTACATCCATACAAGGTATGAGGTATGCCATTTATAGTAAAAATATTTTAACAGCTATACCCGTACAAGGTATGGGGAGATATACTAGTGTGGAACTAATCTATCCTAAAACAATATAAGAAGCTAGAGACCATGTATCTGTTAGATATTGAACCACTTGACAAAGCCTATAATTGACACATGTCTCACCTTCTCATCCCATTTTTTTTTTTATTATTATTAGTTATTGGAAAATATAAAATAGTTTAAAAACTTCTTATTTTTATTGTAATACTTATAAAAAATAAAAATATTACCTAGCCTACATCAATAATTATAAATAAATTCTATAGCAATTAATTATAATCATTATTTTTTAATCGTTTACTATATAGTCTAATTTAGCTTTAAAAATATTTATGTTATGATTAGTTTTAGATATTGTTGAGAGTCAATCCATACAATTATAAGTAGAATTGTGATAACTTTTTCTCTATAAAATATTTTGATTATCTTTAAATAATATTATATATATATTTTTAATTTTATATATTTATAAAACACAATATAACACAAATCTAATAGAATCACCCGTAATGTCACGGGGATTGAATTAGTTAGCAATGACTCCCAAACAATATGTACGTAATCCATGTCAAGTAATTCCTAAAGGCTGAATAGTGAAAGGACGAAAAATGAACAAAAATGTAACTTTAGGGATTAGTTTATAAAATTGATGCACACTTATATATATATATATATATATAGGGGCGTTCAGGTAAAACGAGTCTTGTGGTGAAACGAGTGGATAATTTTGGAGCGTTGGATTAAATGTGATAAATGGCTAGATTAGGAGAGAAAATATGGTATAGTGGGGGTGTGAATCATGGAATAAATATCATAAAAAACTTTTTTGAATTTTATTAAATAACCACCTCCAAAATAAAAAGTTTAATGTAGATTTGGAGAGAGAAAGATATTGCATATCCCCATCAGCGTTATTCCTCAAGCCTTCACCGAGATCCGCGTTATTCATTGTGTTTTTAGTTAATACGCATATTCAGTGGAAGTTCGTGCATATCAATACATTTAATTAGTTGAAAATTAACATTATGCATATCGACACGAAAATTGTGAATATCGTTAAATGTTCTTTGCATATCTGTTTATTTTGTTCATGTTCCATCGTATACATGTTGATATTCAATGTCCTATATCTGATATTCAAGTATTGTGAGTGCTTATTCATTATATATATAATGCATCCACTGAATTGAAAAAAAATTGTGCATATCAAAACACATTATTTGAATATCGTTCAAGTATTTCTGAATATCTGTTATTCGGTATCATGCATATCCCATCCACACAAATGAATATCATATTCACGGCCAAGGAAATAATCCATAATTACAAGTTGCATATCATACAAGCAGGGGCAGAGCTACGTTGGATTTTAAGATTTTTTTTTCAAAAATAAAAATAAAAATTTTAAGCTTTTTTTACCCTTTATGTGTTTTGAAAATGTAATTTCAGTCAGCCCTTTATGAATCTGAAAATGTAATTTCAGTCAGCCCTAATAAATTTAAGCCATGAAAATGAAATTACCTTAAATCCCCCCCCCCCCCCCCCTCTCATCTCATCTGAAAATGTAATTTTAGTCAATTCTAACAGATTTAAGTCAAAAAAATAAAATTACTTAAGTTTTTTTTCCCTCATCTCATGTGAAAATTACCTTAAGCTTCATAAAAAAATTAAAATTGATTTTTGCGAAATAGGATTTAAGTCACGTTGGATTTAAGTCAAAAAAAAAATCGCACAGGATTTTAGCCTCCTATGGGGTAAAATCTTGGCTTCGCCCCTGCATACAAGTATATTCTGCATATCACTGTACGAAAAATGCATATCCCATCCACATAATTGCATGGCCGCGATCGCTGCCCTTGAACCACGCCTGCGGCTTATTCTTTCTTGGCACTCAGCGAGATCTTCCTTGGCCGCACCCGCGGCTTCCTTTCCGCGCCCGCGGCATATTCTACATATCAATGTATAGAAAATGCATATCCCATCCACACAAATGAATATCACATTCACGGCCAATGAAATAATCTATCATAAAAAATTGCATATCAATGTATGGAAAATGCATATCACATCCACACAAATGAATATCACAATCACGGCCAGTGAAATAATCTATAATAACAAATTGCATATCATACAAGTATTATTTGCATATCAATGCATGAAAAATGCATATCCCTTCCATACAACTGAATATCACATTCACGGCCAAATACATAATCCATAATCACAGAATGCATATCATACAAGTATGTCTTAATATCATACATAGACCCTAAATTAGAACTCCAAATCAACCGACGGTAATGGAGGACGCCAATAATCCACGAGCCAAAAAATTACACATGCAAAATCGAATGGAAACCCTAAATTAGAACTCCAAATTATGTATGCAAGATTGAAGACGATGACCCTATATAAAGCATTTGGGAAATTTGGAAACCCTAAAAACAAACAAGCCATAACAATAATTCTAGCCCACATATCTGCCGCCATTAACGATTGATATATCGAGTAGACAAATTGTAGCTTTGGATATATTGTTATGCTAAATCTTCTAGGGTTTGGTTTTATAAGGTAAGTACTAATTAAGTAGTATATAGATATGAGAATTGGCAAACAAAGAGATTCGTCATCGGCGCTACCTCGATCTCAACCGAGGAGAAGCACCGGCGCTACCTCGATCTCAACCGCGGAGGTTACCGCCAGAAGCACTGACAAGAGGTCATCGACGTTGTCAACAATCTCTATGCGTATCTCGTCGTCAACAATCTTCATCCTCGCTGCCATCATGGGATTCGTCATCTTCGCCTACGCCGTCACCGACAAGGGCTCCGGGTGCTTCAATGGAGGTGGAAGAATTTTCGAGAGAGAGAGCATTGAGGGAGACGATGAACGGTTTTTGGAAGGAGAAAGGGAGAGACAATTTAATGGGAAAGTGAATCGGTGGATTCGAGAGAGAGAGAGTAAATTGGGGAAAACAAATCCTATAAAATTAGGTAATCTAGTGTGTGTCTTCTATTTAAATTATTTTGTACCTCCCTCCATTAAATCTTGTCCGTCAATCTCATCAACATCCAACGCACTAGAATCATTCACCCGTTTTACTATAAGAGCCTGTTTTACTAGAGCATAGATCTATATATATATATATATACTTTGGTATGTCGAATAAGGTTCTGGTGAAACATGGTGTTACGGTAAAACAGAGGTACTAATAACATCCGTTAGATGATGTATAATGGACGATATGGATTGCACTAAATTTGTATGCATATTAGGAGCAATCGTGTATCACACTGAATTACTCCCATATCCGGATTTTGTGGGATTTTATATTTAATTTGTTTCCTATTATTTATCTCCTTAAATCATTTCTATCCTAAAATTATGCCCCCCATAAATGATTTGATCTCTCTCCAAAACCGTATCTCTCTTTGGTTCCACGAAATCTCCATTGAAGCATCTTTCCCAAGCTCCATTGAAGCAGCATCGTCCCCTAGAAGAATTCGTCTTCGTCGGCGGTGATTATTCATCTACAAATTCGGTGGTTCCCTCTGTCTTGGATCTTGGTGATTTCTTCTTCAATCCTTGTTTATTAGTTCATCTCCCCCCTTGAATTTATTTGTTTGATATCTAGGGTTATTGTTTTCAACTTCTCCAATTTCGCAAAGGCTTTGATTTTGATTTTAAGGCTTGTCTCATTGAAATTTACGTTTTGTAGTAAACAAACTTGTGTTTTTATTTGTTCGATTTCATTGATTAATGTTGATGTTGTTTTTGATTTTAACGTCAATGTTGTTTTGATTTTAGGGTTCGTGGATGGCTCGATGATCGTTTAATAGAGAGAAGATGTCTCTAGAAACAAAAAGTAACCGCCAGGAATCGAAGATTCGACCGGGAGTGATATTCACGGGTGGTGATATTCATGTAATATGTGTTGATATTCATGTAATTGGGTGGTAGTATTAATGTAATTGGATAGTGATCGATGTTCATGAATTGAGTGATGATATTCATGTATTATTCACGATATCGGGGGTGATATTCGTGTAATATTTGTTGATATTCATGTAATTAGGTGGTAATATTAATGTAATTGGGTAGTGATCAATATTCATAAATTGATTGATGATATTCATGTAATATTCACGATATCAGATGTCATATTCGTGTAATTTGTGTTGATATTCATGTAATTGGGTAGTAATATTAATAATTGGGTAGTGATCGATATTCATGAATTGAATGGTGATATTCATGTAATATTCACGATATCGGGGGTGATGTTCGTGTAATATGTGTTAATATTCATGTAATTGGGTGATAATATTAATGTAATTGGTAGTGATTGATATTCATGAATTGAGTTATGTTATTCATGTACTTGAGTGTGATATTCATGTAACTGATTATGTTATTTATATATTATTAAGTGATGATATTCATATTTTAAGTTGTGGTATTCATGTCTTTAATTGGTGATATCCACACATTAACAAAGATATTCATACAAACATAAACGGTATTCAAGAAACAATGACAAAAGCAACAAGAACAAATTTACAAATCAACGAATTTGCAAAGCATTAGGACGCTGAAAAAAAATCAAGTGTTGATATTCATGTTTTAAGTGGAGATATTCACGTCCATCGATATTCATAAACGGATGAACGATATTCATAAAGACGTGATCGATATTCATGAACGCTGAAAAATCGTTGAACAGGAAGAAAATGTATCAGCTAGACCTGTCAAAAACCGACCCAACCCAAAAACCCGACCCGACAGGACCCGAACCCGACCCGAACGTCACTGGGTCAAGAAGGACCCGACCCGACTCGACCCGAACGCAAATTCGAGCTCGCGGGTCCCCTTTATTTTGTATATTTTATTTGATTTATATTAAATATTTTAATATACTTTAATAAATAATAATATAATATTAATTATACTATTATAATTATTTTATTAAAGTTAAAAATCATAAAAAAAAGGAATATTCGACCCGCTGGGTCAACCCGACCCGCCCGACCCGAAAATTTTATCAACCCGATCGACCCGAACCCGATTTGACCCGAACCCGACCCGCCCGACCCAGTTGACAGGTCTAGTATCAGCGGAATGAAGATCGTGTGTTGATTTTGTTCTTCTCTCTCATGAATAGTCTATCCTTTTTTAGTATTTTAAAATAATTAGCATAATTAATTGTGTGTTGATTTTGGAAGAAATATATGATTTTCTCTCTCCTCTAACAATATCCTTAATTATCTACTTTTTAATTAAAATATCTATTAACTACCTTATTTGAGAAGATCTGGTAGTTTCACTCATATCATATCCACTATATGACTCATTCATTCATCCGTCCATCACTCTCCATCCAACATCCAAGATTAATACCTCCGTTTTATCACAATTCCCGTTTTACCGGAGCGTTCCTCTTGATATGTCGACCTTTATCATGCACACGATTATTTTAATTGTAAAAAATATCGGCGTATGCTAGATGCAGGCTCACCAAATAAAAAACAAAACAAAATTGAAATGTGTATGAAGTTTCAAATCAAAATTGATTGGGTGTTACCGTGTTAGAGTAAACCTTTGACCAAATGAACTAACACATTTTATAATATATTGTGATTTTTTTAAGCCCATTAAGGCATAGATTGTTTCAAAATTAACCCGTTGTCAATGAACCAAGATGTTTTCTTTGACTCTTAATAAAATATTTTATTATATAATATTCAGATAGATCATGCGTCTAGTAGAAACTCCATACGTTATCTAAATTTCATATATAACAATAAAAATATTTTATTAAGAGTCAAAAAAATCATTTTGGTTTATTGACAACCGATTAATTTTAAAACAATCTAGACCTTATTGAAATTTTAATTTCTGATATACTTTTTTTTTACAACTGTTTTCTTCAGTACAATTCTGTCATGTCTTCCGAGAAACAAACAATGCGGCCGATTGCATCGCAAAGTTGGGTCAGCAGAGTTCTTTGGAAGGCATTCAAGCAAATTTAGAACTTTTAGTTCTCATCTGTAAGGATGCTATAGACTGAGAAACTGTGTCTTTTGTGATTTTCGGTCTAATTTTTACTGTATACAAAAAAAATCTAGACCTTAATGGACTTAAATAAAATAAGTTTAAAATATATAACAAAATTGTTCCAATTCAATTAGTTAAAACTTTACTCTAACACTCAATTAACCTTGGTCCGAATCTGCATACACATTTTGATTATTATTTTCCGTTGTCGTACACGTGTTTGGCGTATGTCGCCTGGAAGCGTACGACATCCGTATTACCTTAATTAAATAATTGTATGCTTGGTGAAGTCGTACACCTCTACCAAACTGTAGGATCGTACTTGTTAGTTATCGAGGGAACTGAGAGTCCAGTTCCCTAAGCAGCGGAATAAGTAAACAATAGCAGATTCAAGACAAGTTCCTTAGAGTGGGAACCTTTGATAACCAACTAGTTATCCAGGATAAAACCCACTACCTCTCTTGCAAGAGGATTTCAAAGTCTACTTCTTGTATTAATACTTCGGTTACAATCAACTAGAATAGAACACACAGATTTAAGTCTTAGACACACTAAGGACTCTCTATCTAGTTCGACCTAACCAAGCAACAACAAGCAAGCAACTTACTTAGTTCTTCTTCAAAGAACTCGACACAACTTCTTCTTCGTGAATGCGTAAAAAATGAGAGAGTTTCAATTACTTTATTTATATGATTTAATTACTAGAGAAAGCAAATCTCCAGTAACCGAATCAAACAAATAAAATAATCAAAAGTAATCGTTAAAGATAACATTTGTTACCAAATATAATCTTTATCGATTTTTACATGTTTTGTTTCCATAAAGATAAATTTTTAAGCTCCTAAAACTTATGAAAACAGGATAAGATCTCATAGTTCTCTCTCTAACTAAGATCTACCCTAAAACAGCTCGCCGCCGCTCTTCACAGATTAATCCAAGTGATTCCAGCGTCAGCAAGCTTCAGTTCCTTCTGCCAGTTCCCAAGTCTGGCGTCAGTGTCTCTGTCTTGTGTTTTCCGAATCCAGAGTTCCCTGTTTGTCACACTAATGGAAATGTTAATAGCAAAGGTGTTTGTCATTATCAAAACTAGGAAAACTGAGGAAGGGAACTAGGTAGGGAACTGGAGTTCCCAAAAGTTCACTTCCTAACAATTTCCCCCTTTTTGATGATGACAAACATGTAGAACTAGCATATCGTAATAGGCATGAAAAACATATGAGGAAAAGCAAGACATTGCTAGATGTAGGACAATCATTAGTGAATTGCATATTCCCCCTTAACACCAAATCTAGTTCCTTAGTTCCCCCTTAATGTAACAATTAGGTCAGAGTTTCTTTCAGCCTATTAGTTCCGGATTGCCATGTTCATTCCCCCTTTGGACATCATCGAAAAGAGTCAGTTAGATGAATAACAAAGAGAACTTAGAGAGATAAATAAACTAATGCTGAACTCTAGAGAAATGGCACCGTAATAAAGATTGAAAGCAGATCATAAGCAGCGCAAGGAACACAAACAAGTTCATTAAATATAAAAAGGACAGAGAATACATAAACAGCATAATGATAAAATAAAACACTCAGATACACACAAAAGAGGATCATAATATGGAAGTGGGATCCTAAGGGAACTACAGGTTCCATGTCATCTGAGTAGGGAACTGAACACGGTCCCTCACTGCTTCTGGCCCTTGGCCCTGTCTTCCATGATCTTCTCATCGACTAACTTCTCAATTTCCTTGACGAGAGCAGCATTAGCCTTCCACAACTCCACCACCATCTCATTGGTGAAGTTGCTACCCTTTTCCACAGCGGAGGCCACCTTGTCGAAGCCGTTAATCAAAGCGGTTTCAATATGCCCTAGACTGGTGAGGAGCACATGAGTGTCAGGAACCAGACGAGGATCAGATTGGCCAGGCAACATCTCCTCTTGTTCTTCCTCAGCTTCAGACACTTCATCAACATGCGCCTTTTGCGCAAGGCGCTTCACAGTGGTCATTGTGAGGAGGCGTGAGAAGTGGGTCTCTGGGATTTCAGTGGGATAGAGACCAAGGCGGCTAAGCAAATTCTTGATGATGTGAGGGTAGGGGAGAGCATGGGTGGAGTGGGACTTGCAGAATTGCATGTGGGCCAAGGTAATGCGAGGGAGATCAATGGGTTCTCCCAAGATAAGTTTCTCCATAAGTACGGCATCGGAGACAACAATGGTGTCGCGTTTTTCTTGGCGGGGGATGCTGTTTTTGATGAGAAAGGTATGGAGGATTTTCTTGTCAAGGCTCAGGTATTTGGTAAGGAGGGCACCTTTGGACGGGGCGTTCCCATCAAACACTGTTCGGAGGATAGCAGCCTTGTGCTTGGCTGGCCAGTTCCTTTTCACAAGCACCCCAAAGCCCTTTCCAGATTCCAGGCCAAGCACAGAACCAATCACTGCAGAAGAGACGGGTATGAGATTACCTCCCCAGGTGAGAAGGGCGTCATGGATAGGCTTGTCGTCTTTGGCAGCGACGAACTGCGGGTTCTGGTAGAAGAGGCAAACTTGATCCTCATTCACAGCAAAGGGCTCAGGAACCAGAGTGTCCCAGCCCTGGAGTTGGAGCTTAGCGTGGGCGGCGATGATGCTCTCATCGTCAGAGGAGGCCCAGAATTCCTCGCCGACGATGAGGGGCTCCAGAATGTTGCAGGAGGCAAGAGCAGTATCCACCTGGGAGGGAACCTGAGAGGAGGGAGTCGGAGACGAGGCTAGTGTTTTCTTGCCTTTGGCGGTGGAGGAAAGCTTCGCCCTTTTTACCGGAGTTGTCTCCTCAAGATTGAGCGAGGAGATGCCAACACCGCCTTTTGCAGCGCGGCGCTTGACGCGGCCTGCAACTGATTGTGAATCGCTGGGGAGTCGGAGAGAGGGGGTCGGCGTCGGAAGCAACTCCACATCAATAGGATCACCCTGCTGAGGGGGGGAGGAGTGATGGGAGTCCTCCTTTGTCGGTGTTGGGGAGGACGGCTTGGACATGGTGTGCTCCGACGAGACCGACTTGCTTGGATCTTTTGCTGGGGACGACGCCGTCTGAACTGGGTCCGTCGCAGGTGGGGGAACAGGAGATAGTGCCTTTTGTGGGGTAGCCACCTGAGAGGAGGAAGGCATAGCTTTCTGTTTTCTGAGGGCCTCAATGTAGGCCATCTCTTCTTCAGTGATCTGGGGAATTTTTTGTTCCATGGCTGGGGAGGTTTGGTTGGAGAGAGGGAGGCAATTATCTTTAAGGAGAGCAGAGAGAATTGAGAAATCGGTGCCGCTCTAGGTTTTCCCTGGTTGCCTTATATAATCTCCAAGCAAAAATCTATACAAATTGAGCCGTTGCCAAATCTATTCAAATAAGGGAACCGAATACTTCTCAAACGGCCACAAGATATTCTGAACCAGAAGGGAACCCATAAATAATCTTCATGATGATTTTTGCAGATCCATCAAATCAAAATCGGCCTTAAATCCCCGGAGATCTCTGTGTAACACAACGGCGGAAACGGCAATAACTGTCTTGGGAAGCGAACTCTGACAAACGCTTGAAATTTGAATTATGGTCGTTGACGCGTTTTCCCAGTTCCTTTCCTCGGTGAATGACACTGAACTAGGGATATATGGGTACATTTGATGTAGGGAACCAAGCAATCACTCAAGAAAAGTACGTACCCATATAATTGAAATTAAGAAGGCAATTTTGACACTACACAGATAATTCTCAGTGTGGACTAGACAATGGATCATAAGGAATTATGCAATGTAATCAGGCTTAGGGACGGCTTATAGTCAATCATCATGTCGGCTTGTAATATAGGATAGATGTGATCAAATTGACTATTTTAAGGCTAACAAAGAGATGTAGACATGCACAAGATATATCATGAAAGAATATGTGATCATGCCATAATTAAGAACATGCTTTAGAATCAATATTACAGGACATGCGAGGCCAGCACAAGAGCAAATATCATCAATATTGTCAATGAGACCATAAAAGAGATCAAGTCTAGTCAAAACAAGGAAACTAGTAACGGCAACGGAACTACTAGTTTAGGGAAATCATTCCTAGGAGTAACCTAAAGGACTCATAAGGTTCTCGATTAAGTGCTTTAGTGAATATATCGGCAATTTGATCTTCCGTCCTACAATGGTCTAGCAGAATGTTACCTTTCTCAACATGATCACGCAAGAAATGATGCCTAATGTCAATATGCTTAGTTCGAGTATGCACAGGGTTCTTGGATATGTTGATTGCACTAGTATTGTCACATAAGATCTTGAGTGGACCAAAAGACATACCAAAGTCCGCAAGTTGTTGTTTGAGCCAAAGGAGTTGGGAACAGCAAGCAGCAACTGCGATGTACTCAGCTTTCGTAGTGGAAAGGGCCACTGAGTTTTGTTTCTTTGAGCCCCAAAAGATCAAGCAGGGACCAAGGAACTGGGCCATTCCAGAAGTGCTCTTGCGATCAACCAAGAACCCAGCATAGTCTGCATCCGTGTATCCAAGAAGGTTGAAGTGGCAATCTTTGGGATACCAAAGACATAGGTCGTCAGTTCCCTTCAGATAGCGAAATATGCGCTTCACTTCCGTTAAGTGAGATTCCCTTGGATCAGCTTGAAACCTGGCACATAGGCACACAACAAACACAATATCTGGCCTATTAGCGGTTAGATACATCAAAGAACCTATCATACCACGATAGAGCTTCTCCTCAACCCTTTGTCCAGTATGATCAGCGGTGAGACGAGTTGCAGGGGAGATGGGAGTAGAAATGGGTTTGCTGGAATCCATTTTGAACTTCTTCAAGAGTTCCTTCAGATACTTCTGTTGATGGATTTGGATCCCATCTGCCTTCTGAGTGACTTGCAATCCCAGGAAGAATGTGAGTTCCCCAATCATGCTCATTTCGAACTCGCTGCTCATGAGATCTTTGAATTGTTCTACAAGAACCAAGTTAGTGGAACCAAAAATAATGTCATCGACATATACCTGGACCACTAGAATGTCACCCTTCACATCCAGGATGAATAGAGTCTTGTCGATCACACCACGACGATAGCCATTTGCTGTTAGGAACTGGGCAAGGCGATCATACCAAGCACGGGGAGCTTCTTTTAAGCCATAGAGTGCCTTGTCCAAGAAATACACGTGGTCAGGATGATCATCATCCTCAAATCCTGGAGGTTGTTTGACATATACTTCCTCTTGAAGAATGCCATTTAGGAACCCAGTCTTCACATCCATTTGAAAGAGCTTGAAGCCTTTGTGAGACGCATAAGCTATGAGTAAGCGAATAGCTTCCAGTCTTGCCACAGGGGCAAATGTCTCATCGTAATCAATCCATTCTTGTTGATTATAGCCTTGAGCAACCAAACGAGCTTTGTTCCTTGATACTGCACCCGAATCATCCAGTTTGTTGCGAAAAACCCACCTAGTTCCTATGATGTGTCGATTTGGAGGACGAGGAACTAGTCTCCAGACTTTGTTCCTTTCGAACTGGTGAAGTTCTTCTTGCATAGCAATGATCCAGTCGGCATCTTTCAGTGCTTCTGTAATGTTCTTGGGTTCTATAAGAGACAGAAAGGCATTGAAAGCACAAAAAATCATATCCTCAAATCCGTACCTGACCGGGAGCTTGGTTGTCCTTTTGTCTCTGTTAGGAACAAGCAAGTCAGTTCCTGGAGTTTCAGCTTCTGTAGGGGCGATAGCTGAAGAAGAGGCGACAGGTTGATTATTGTCCGTTCCCTGTATGGTCGTATTGACTTGAGCAGTTGGATCAGAGGGAACTGGGACGGAGATCACAGCTTCTGGTTGAGTAGGAAGAGCTGGAGAGCTTTTTGTGGATGTCGACTCCTTGGGATCAATCAAAGGAGTTGAGTTGGGAGAGTTAGCGAAGGAGGGATAGGAATTTGGCTTGGAGGGTGCTTCATCATCAGAGTCTTCACTTGGTCGTTGAAATGGATCTTCCGATGGAACTGAGGGATCCTGCACAGACTTTGAAGGCAATTTTTTATTGAAAATAACATGAATACTTTCCTCTACCTTTTTTTTCCGTTTGTTGAAGACTTTGTAGGCTTTGTTGTTTGAAGCATATCCGATGAAAATCCCTTCATCGCTTCGTGGATCAAACTTCCCCAGATTGTCCTTTCCATTATTGTAAACAAAGCATTTGCATCCAAAGACACGCAGATGAGCAATGTTGGGAACTCGGCCACGAAGGAGCTCATATGAAGTCTTCTCAAGCATAGGGCGTAGCATGGCCCGATTTAGGATATAGCAAGCTGCATTGACGGCTTCTGCCCAGAAAGATTGAGAGAGCCCACTTGAGATTAGCATGGTGCGAGCCATATCTTCCAAAGTTATGTTCTTCCTTTCAACAACCCCATTCTGTTGTGGGGTGTAGGGAGTTGAGAAATTGTGATCGATTCCATGTTCCCTGCAAAAGGTTAGAAAATCTCTATTTTCGAACTCAGTTCCATGATCGGAACGAATGGCTCGAAGAGATACATTCAATGATCTTTCAAGCAAGGGAACTAGCTCACTAAACCTATCAAAGACTTCACTTTTAGATTTAATAAATAATGTCCAAGTGAATCTTGAATAGTCATCAACAAGTACAAGAATATACATGTTACCACCAATGCTTTGAACTCGCATAGGACCGCAGAGATCTATGTGAATGAGTTCCAGAGGTTTGGAGGAGCTTACCAGTGTTTTGGACTTAAAGGAACTGCGGACTTGTTTCCCTTGAACACAGTCAGAGCAGATTTCTGACTTCTCAGCATTTATTTTAGAAAGGCCACGAACCAGTTCCTTTTAGTGCAGCTTGTGAATTAACTTGATGCTTGCGTGACCAAGTCGTTGATGCCAGAGGTTTGTTTGATCGTCAATGGAAGAGAGACCCAACTTCTCTTTGGGGACGAACTTTGGATAAATGATGTAGACGTTATTGAACCTTTTTCCTTTCAGGATCACGGTTCCATGTCTGTCTTCCACGAAACATTCCTTTGAGGTAAAGCGAACCTCATTTCCCCCTTGATCACACAGCTGTGACACACTTATTAGATCAAAATCTAAATTTTCAACAAGATTAACATTACTTACCTTAATGTGATCAGTGAGATTCATACTTCCAGTTCCACAGATTGTTCCCTTTCTCTTATCTCCGAAGGAAATGGTTCCTCCTCGGTGTTGCTGAAGTGACGACATTTTCTTTCTGTTTCCGATCATATGGCACGAGCATCCACTGTCTATGTACCATTTGTCTTGTTGTCGCACTTCGTCCTGCACAAGGGAACTCAAACTTTTAGAACCCAACTAAGCTTAGCTTTTCTGGATGAATGAGGTTGAAATCTTGTCTGTGGGTTAGAAGCAGGAACAAAATAATAAGGATCATTCAAGTCATTAATGGTATGCATCATTTTCTTATTATTTATTTTCTGGTTCCTTTTCTTAGCATTTTCTTCCATTTGTATTTTCTTGTGAATGCATTCATGAATATAGTGGCCATTCTTACCACAATGCCAGCAAACACGATTATAGACAACATGACCATACTTACCATGACCAAGTCGGAATGGTCTTTCTTGTTTTCTTTGCTCAAAGTTAACTTTCTTACCTTCAGTTCCCTGAGCTTGGGCAACATACATCTTGTGAGCGTTTTGACCATTGAACCAAGTTTGGTTCTCTTTGGGCTTTTGTTCAAGCACTTTTACCTTCTCTTCTAGGAACTGGGCTTTGTCGCGAGAGTTTTGCAATGCGCCACTGAGAAATTCATTTTTCTCGGCCAGTTCCCTTCTTAGTTTCTCACTCTCAGCAGAGCATGTTTCCACAGAATCATTTTTACCAGAATAACCCAGACCATGACGTTGCTTAACAAAAACAGTTTGATTTACAGTTTTCTCATTTATAGAGTGAGTAAGATGATCAAGTTTGTTCATGATTTCATTTAGCATAGAGGAGGTCTTATTTTCAGAGTCGGTGGAAGGAACATGTGGTATATCAACATGCATGAGTTCCTTTTTAACATTTTTGCAAGACTCACACTTTCTTAGAGGATTAGCCAGTAATTTCTCAGTTTCCTCTAGTTTCTTACTCCAGACAGAGTTTTCAGTGGTTAAGCAAGAAATTTCATCTTCATATTCTTCCAGTTTCTCTTGTAGGAAACTAGTTTCCTTTCCAAGTTTCTTAATTATTTTGACCAGTTGTTTTTTATCATATTCAAGAAGAGACTTGGTAAAGTCAGAAGAAGATACCTCGGAGTCGTCTGATTCGGTTGAATCTTCCTTGGCCATTAGACATCTGCCTTTAGTAGTTCCATTTGTTTCCAATTCCTCTTCGGAGTCTTCTGAGTCATCTCCGAAGGTAGCAAAGAGAGCCTTCTTATGCTGAGACTGGTCATCGTCGTTAGTGTTCTTAGGACAGTTCCTTGCTAGATGTCCTCTTTCCTTGCATTGATAGCATTGATATTTAGAGAGATCCTTTTTCTGGAAGTTTTTCTTGAACTTTCCTTTGATGAAATGCTTTCTGATATGCTTGGTAACCAAGGCGGTCATCTCATCCTCTTCATCTTCAAGGTCGGAGTTTTCTTCCTCCATTTCCAGTCTAGAAAATGCCTTTGAGATGTTTAAGGCAATTTCCTTCTCCATCTTCTTGGCAGAATTTGCTTTGAGTGCCTCCCTTTCATCAACTTCAAGTTTTCCTATGATTTGTATTAAAGGAAGTCCTTGAATGCCAGGAGTAGTCTTCAGAACTCTTTTGATGAGGCTGAATTTGGAGTTGAGTCTGTTGATGATGACAAGGGCTTTAGACCATTCATCAAGTTCTACATCGGCGTTGGTGAGTTTTGTGACAAGCCTTGTGAAACGTGAGTGATATTGAGATATGTTCTCAGTTTCAAGCATCTCGAAAGTGTGGTATTCTCCTTCTAGAGCGAACTTCCTGCTTTGCTTCAGTTCCTCACTTCCTTCATGCATCTCCTTCAGAGCAGTCCAGATCCCTTTAGCAGTTGGAATTCCTATCACCTTGTCCATATCTTCTCTTGTCAACCCATTGAGAATAAGTTGACGAGCTTTAGCATTTTTTTCTTTGATGGTGTAGTACTCAGGCTTCCATTGGTCTTCAGTTAAGTCCTTAGGAATGACTCTATCACGCGCCAGCATTGATAGTCCATGGTTTGGATGTAGTTGGTCATGCACTTCTCCCACCATTCTTCTTCTCCCTTCTTACGAATGTGGGGTTTGTTGATGGAGATTCCCAAGCTGAATTCGCTTGAACTAGACATCTTGAAATCTGTAAACTAATACAAATCTAGAGCGTCTGCTCTGATACCAATTGTAGGATCGTACTTGTTAGTTATCGAGGGAACTGAGAGTCCAGTTCCCTAAGCAGCGGAATAAGTAAACAATAGCAGATTCAAGTCAAGTTCCTTAGAGTGGGAACCTTTGATAACCAACTAGTTATCCAGGATAAAACCCACTACCTCTCTTGTAAGAGGATTTCAAAGTCTACTTCTTGTATTAATACTTCAGTTACAATAAACTAGAATAGAACACACAGATTTAAGTCTTAGACACACTAAGGACTCTCTATCTAGTTCAACCTAACCAAGCAACAACAAGCAAACAACTTACTTAGTTCTTCTTCAAAGAACTCGGCACAACTTCTTCTTCGTGAATGCGTAAAAAATGAGAGAGTTTCAATTACTTTATTTATATGATTTAATTACTAGAGAAAACAAATCTCCAGTAACCGAATCAAACAAATAAAATAATCAAAAGTAATCGTTAAAGATAACATTTGTTACCAAATATAATCTTTACCGATTTTTACATGTTTTGTTTCCATAAAGATAAACTTTTAAGCTCCTAAAACTTATGGAAACAGGATAAGATCTCATAGTTCTCTCTCTAACTAAGATCTACCCTAAAACAGCTCGCCGTCGCTCTTCACAGATTAATCCAAGTGATTACAGCGTCAGCAAGCTTCAGTTCCTTCCGCCAGTTCCCAAGTCTGGCGTTAGTGTCTCTGTCTTGTGCTTTCCGAATCCAGAGTTCCATGTTTGTCACACTAATGGAAATGTTAATAGCAAAGGTATTTGTCATTATCAAAATTAGAAAAACTGAGAAAGAAAACTAGGTAGGAAACTGGAGTTTTCAAAAGTTCACTTCCTAACACAAACGCACCAAAATATACGTGTGAATGTAAAAAAAACACGTGTATATAACATCAGCCAAAATGAAACATGGGCTAAAGGTTAGGGACACTAGAAAGTGAATTCAATATCATGTACATCTTAAGTAAAATATAATTAAGCTAGTAATCGGTCATAATTATAAATTTATAATGATAATTTACCTGATAAACTTTTGTTCACAACAGGAAGTATGACCAACCTTAACTTTATTTGTTTTCTGCGCGGAATCCTAACTAGCTTTTAATTATGTAAATTAAGCTAGTAATCGGTCATAATTATAAATTTATCTAGATTAGAAATCAAGATAAATTTATAATTAAAAATGTATACACATTAATATTACAATTTAATTGATTAAAAGTATCCTGATATAAACTTGATATAGTAAGGATTTCATCACCAGAAAATAAAGTTATGTTGGTAGAGATGTAAATTTGATCAAGATCATATATATAATTGTTTAATATTAATTGTTATGAATATTATAAAAAAATTGAAAAAAGAATTTTTGACGATGAAATTGTCGGTAAATTAAATAATAATTATGCACATTGTACTTAATTTTTAACAAATTCATGCCAATATCTAGAATTGTTTAACTTTGTAGGGGACTTGACTCCACTACATAAAAATTCATCAATAAATGTCTACCTATATTAAGGGAAACGTTATATAAATTATATAAGATTAGCAATGACTATTTTTTTAAAGGGGTTGTTGGAGGTTATAGGAATATCTTAATATGAACAGATTGCAAAAATATTATGACTTCATGAATATACTGAATAACATACCTTATATTATTACCACTCAAAATCTTCTAAGAAAATGATCACTCAACTTTATTAAATTATTAATATTGCAAAATGATATATGATATATGTCAAGTAATATCAAATGATTTTGACTCGTTACTTAAAAAAATAGACTTCTTTCGTATGATAGAAAAATAACTCGAGGTTTTTTCAGTAATAATTATCAAAGGTAATATTTTTATGTTAGTATTTCTAATTTTTCTATTAACTCTAATTTTCTATATATCTTTATATCTAAATTTAATTACATCTTTGAAGGACATGAGGTAATCAATCTCTTTTTTTTGGTACGGAGGTAATAGATCTCTACAAACAATGATTAAAAGATATGTTGTATATCTTTGACCCAAAAAAAGATAGGTTATATATTCCTTCACATAGTTTTTTTCTTCCTAGGATCACTAAATTATCAAATAGAGTTAAGGAAAAGTAATTGAGAATCATTTGATGTCTGAGAGCATCCACAAAAGAAGTTCTAAGGTTTCTCACTTGTTATATTAGAAAAAAAGAAAATAAATTAAAGCCTTTAATTATCTGAACGAGTTTCTTATTTGACACTCGAAATCTCTACCGCAACTCTGCAAGAGACTTTCATTTGACAATAAGAAACTATTTTCTCAAAATTTCTAACACAAATTACTTTTTTTTTAAATTTTTGTTTGAGAAATCCTTGGAACCTCCTTTGTGGACGCTTTTCTCATCTCGCTTTATTCTGATCCATTTTGAAGCCATATCTATTTTGAGCAAAACACTTCATAATATATATCATCATCCTTTTTAATACAAATCTTAAATTTCTTCAAAACAATAGTATTTGAGAGGTGACTATATTTTTTTAATTTCAAATATCAAGAGTTATATAGAAATAGAATAATTACATTGGATTAATAAAAAAGAATTGCATAGTAAGGTATCGTTGTTACATTTATAGATTTTACTCTTAAGAAATTGGAATCAACCTTAATTTGACAGTTGCTTTATTTTCTTTACATATGTTTCATCCTTCACATCCATGTGAGACTTGTAAATTGTGTAAAATTTGACACAAACATAGTACCTTGTGTTATGAAACTAATCATTTTTTTCCATAAACCAAAATTTAATTATAAGCTAAAAGATATTATTAAAAAATAATCTATTGATATGCATGGATGTTTAATGTACGTGTTTGCTTCAGTATCATCCTTCAAGTAATAGATGTTTCGAAAAATATTACAATATATAATAGAAGATCATTAGATGTGAAAAAAATGTACATTTGAAATTTGAATGCATACGAATGATGAATTTCATCATGTGCGGCCTACCATGCATGTCCATTGAAGATTTTGCTTCAATAATAGCAACAATCTAACATACGTATTTCTTATATAATGGTTGTCCTAGCCTGTGTTAATATTTGTTTTAATTATGCATATAGTGGTGTTTTATTTTCCTAATGAGTTTAATTGATAGTTTTTCATATTCTTTATATAATGGGTGTTTTTTCCTTTTTGTAACCATTTCCAAATAAATAGTGTGATTTTTAAATTTAAATTCTTATTAATTTAATATGATCATATTGTAACTTTTCAAAATATATGTTTTTTAAATAAATCATTTTATAATACAATAAAAAAATATAGATATGGAAAAAAGTACTAATGTAATAAAATAATATTTGATATTATGACAAATTTATTATTTTTTTATAAGGAATATGTGTTACGAAATTAATTGACATTAATTATCTTGTTATCTCGTCATCAATTCTACATTTTTTAATTACTATAATTTTATTTAATGTTTCCTATGTGTGATCTTTTAATAAAGTAAATAAAAATGATTAAAATTGCTAAATTATCAAAATATTCTAATAATATATATAATTTAACATGGGAAACATCACGATATAGTAAAATATTTTTATAGACAAATAAAAAAATAGGAATATGTATTTTTGATCACTTTTATATAGAAACTGCATACTACAATTCAATCAATCCCAAAAACATCAAAAATTTGCTAAATACAGTTTAGCATGAATTAACCTTTATATTACACTTTAATCAAACATACATAATCTCTAATCTATTAACATATTCAACATGACTATGCCAAGACTATATAAAGTTATTATAAGTAAATTGGTTTCCATGAACACTAATCACTTTATATAAGTAAATTAGTTCCCATGAACACTAATCAAAAGACACATATACACCATTTTTTTATATAAAATTAAATTTTAAACTGATTCTTCTTATTTTAAAAATATATGAAGTCCTTTAGATGTGCTCTTGAACTCAAATCTTCTTTGTCTTTTAAACTCATATCTTTTTCGTGTTAGATCTGCTTCACATTTGGCCACGTTTCGATCAACTTCTTTTTTCTAAATAAAGTATATTGACAAATTCAACAAATATCAATATAATATAAAACCTTTTTACGCATAAACTAATTTCCCGAAATACTAAATGAAACAGATACATTATATATTGCTTGTGAAACTAAAACTTATACATTATATAGTGCTTACTCGAGCTCTCCATTTTGTTGTTGGCTTACTACATGTGACGATTCCTCTTTTGCTTAATTTCTTGAGCTTCTACAATTCAAAGCATCAAACTTCATTTCCCAGTAATCCTCCTTTCTATTTGAAGGCAAAAAGTGTGGTGAATATAAAAGGTTGGCTAATGCAATTTAAGTGATTAATTGCTTCTACTTAATGTATTAAGTCAATATCAAGCCGTTTCACTTTTACAAATCTCCCCTCATTCAACAAAATTTGAAAATGGTTCACCGACTGATTGGATCGCGTGACTAAGGATAAAAAGAGAATAATTATATTTGTACTTTTTTATGAATAATAATTTGTTTTTTTCTCAATTACAACACTAACATCATGTTATTGTATTTACACATCACTTTCTACGCAATTGGTATGATATTTTATCACACATTCATTTAACCGTGCTAAAAATGCAATACATAAAAACTGAACTCAATACCTATAATTGTGAAACATGACCATAAATAACCATTGACTTAAATCTTAATTTATATATTTATAGATAAAGATAGAAATAATACATACGTTTATAAATTGAATATGTAACTATTTTAGGTTATATAATTGATTTTTCATTTATATTTTGAATGCTAATTGTGAATCACTAATCTCATTCAACAAACACAATCTATCTATCTATAAATATATAAAGTAGACAAAATGTCCAATTTATGCCCTCAATTTAATGTATGCATCACAATTCAATGACTTTTTGTCTACTCTACAAATTACAAAAGTCATTGAATTGGGATGCATACATTAAATTGAGGGCATAAATTGGACATTTTGTCTACTTTATATATTTATATATAGATAGATTGTGTTTGCTGAATGAGATTGTGTTGTAGTACATAGTATATGTCTAGGGTTAAGAGTTATGTGCCTAGCTAGAGAACTCCCAATCAAACAAATATTTTGATATTGTGTGTCACATCGTTACCTAGCCTCATACTTGGTTGATGAATGTCTTTATAAGGTATTTCAATATTCCAATAACCCTATATAAGAGAGGATGAATTACATTGTAATGTGTAATGATAAATCATGAAATTACTGTAAGGATCAATCATAAAGCCTGAACACCTTATAAAATTATTGCATGCCATATTATCCGATAGAATGAAGTCTGTGTTGTTGTACATACCGAGCATGTTGAACACATCTCATTTTCGACAAACCATAACTTGGATGTCACAACTTATCCTTTCAGTGAAATGGTTAAGTGATATATGTTCTTTCCTTGGTTCTTTTTGGTATAGGAAGAAGAGATGAAGTGGAGTGAAGTGGACGTTCATATGGCTTTCATATATAGGTGGGAATGAGGTAAGATCTAGGAATGCTAATGTGATTGAATAATATTAATGACAAAAAAATTTGGTTTCACAGTCGTTTCACTACCAATGGATAGACGTTTGAGTGGTCGTACATATTAATATATTTATAGTCGTTAAGTGATTGTATTTTTATAATTATGACATTAAATTATTTTAGATTTTATGCTAGACAAATGTTTTGGAAGGAATGTAGAAGACCATTTAGCACTTAACTCATTTATGTAAAAATATATCATTCCAAAATTAACCGTCAAGGGTATTGATGGAAATCTGTATTGAATGGCTAATTTTGACATTGAATTATTTCTTAATCAGTTTTGGTGTTTTCAATGGAATGTAAAAGGCCATTTGGCACTTAACTCATTTATGTTAGAATGAAGTAGATTATTTTAGATTCTATGCTCAATGGAAGGTAAAATGTCATTTGATACTTATGTCAGTTGGTCAATTATAAGAGAGGTAATTTGCATTGATATTGAGGATTGAGTAATTTGCATAAACACATATCACAGTAATTAGTCATTTCAGCTACTAAACTTTTAAAGCCAAGAAATGAAGGTCAAACCGTTACAAATGATGTTAGAGCCGTTTTATAATGGAAACTAATCAATTAGTCATACATACTCCATCTGAATAATTATAAATGACAAATCTATTGCCATACATTTGTTACATATTATGCCATATTTCTTTTTTATTCAAATTTGAATCAATTCTGAATATTATTTACGTTACAATATAATTTTGCTCTTGAATAAAAATTTCTAACACATTCTTAATTTAAACACTATCCATATTTGTTTTTTATTTAAAATTGAATCATTTTTTAAGACTGTGAACGTTACAATATAATTTTGCTCTCGAGTAATTTTTTTAAAACCAATCTTAATTCTAATACTATCTACATACATTTGCTTATTTTAAGATATATTAGAATTATATTTAGAAGTAACTATTGATGGAATTAACGGCATGGGGTATTGATGGAATTATAGAGGGCCATTTGTTTCTTATTTGTGTAAGAATGCTATAATAAATTGGTGGTGCATTGATTGATTTAAAAGACACTAAATAGATATAAATGTTTGAGTAACTAATTAATAAAAAAATAAAATAATAAAAGATAAAATAATAAAAGTTGTTAAGAAGAATGATTGAACCCTAGACCTCTTTTATTATAAAAATATCTTTGATTATTGAACTATATTAGAAGGTTTAATTTAAGCATTAATTATACCCTTAGTCTACTTATACATAATTTACCTGATAAACTTGTGTTCACAACAGGAAGTATGACCAACCTTAACTTTATTTTTTTCTGCGCGGAATCCTAGCTAGCTTTAAATTATGTAACATTGGACTACAAAGCGTTACATACTTTTGTTACATGGAACAAGACAAATTTAATTTGAACAACACTCAGAAAGAAGCATTAACCATACAAAAATATATTATGTATGGAAGTGTAACTTTCATAAAAGAAAAAACAAATAACTAAAATTATAAACTTTGACCAGGCAATCATATGGTAGGAAGTTAAAAGCGAAACCCTAAACATAATAGATAAATTCCCCCGCGCTTTGAAAAAGAAATTTTAAAATATTCTTTATGTCATATTTAAGCACACAACAAACCCATGATTAACTCTCTTCAATAGTTCATTGGCTGATTGAGCATGGACAAAATAATCATGTACGGAGTATTATTAACCTTTGAAAAACTGGAATAGAAAGAATGAGAGAAAGAATGTGTTTAATTAAATGAATCGGTTGAACAGAGTTACAAGCCTCTTATAGAGGAAGAAAGTGAAACAGAATTGCAACTGATTTTGGTTAAATGAACAACAACCTTCCTCTCTTAAATACACGTGGCATACATGAAGTCTAACTACCTAACAACCTGAGGTGAGATACTCTACCATCCCTCCTCAAATTGGAGGGTAGGCTGGACTACACCCAATTTGCCAAGTACAGACTGATGATGAGAACCAATGAGAGACTTTGTGAAGATGTCAGCAAGCTGAAGATGCGTGGGGACATGAGACATAGAAATGAGCCCTTCAAGTAGCTTCTCGTGGACAAAGTGACAGTCGAGATCAATATGCTTAGTACGCTCGTGGTACACTGGGTTGCGGGCAATGTAGATGGCCGCCATGTTGTCACACTTAAGCTCGACTGGTGTGATGTCAGAAACACCAAGTTCATTGAGAAGCCTCGTGAGCCAAGCAAGCTCAGCACAGACCCGTCGCATGGAGCGATACTCCGCTTCAGCAGAAGACAATGCAACAGTTTGTTGCTTCTTAGATTTCCACGAAATGGGTGAGCCGCCAAAAAACACAATGAATCCACTAACTGATCGACGAGAGTTTGGGCAAGAAGCCCAATCAGCATCACAGAAGGCCTGTAGACGATGATCAAAATTGTTGGTGAGCAAAATACCAAGGTCAGCAGTCCCCTTGAGATAGCGAAGGGTGTGAATTGCAGCGGCAAAGTGAGGTTGGCGAGGAGCTTGGAGAAATTGACTCAAAAATTGTACAGAGAAAGCAACATTCGGACGAGTATGAACTAAGAAGTTCAGCTTCCCGATGAGATGTCTGTAGACAGATGGATCAAGTAGGAGGTCATCGTGATCAAACGACTTTTTGCAGTGAAGGTCAAGGGGAGCCAGCAAAGGACTGAGAGTGCTATAACCGAATTCATTAAGGAGCTCAGTAATGAACTTCCGTTGAGTGAGAACAAAACCTTGATGATGAGGGACAAATTCAATGCCCAAGAAGAATCGAAGGAGACCCAGATCTTTGATGCGAAATTCAGAGTCAAGGAAAGCTTTAATGCTGGTGATTTCATCAAGATTATTGTCTGTGATGAGGATGTCGTCGACGTAGACAACAAGATACACTTCAGAGACAGATGACTTCTTGGAGAATAATGAGTAATCGTTGAGTGATTGACAATACCCTCTGGATTTGAGAGTAGAGGATAAGCGAGCATACCACTGACGGGAGGCCTGTTTGAGGCCGTACAAGGACTTGCGAAGCTTGCAAACAAGGGAAGAATCTGCCAAGGACAGACCAGGAGGAGCCTTCATGTAAACTTCCTCATGGAGCTCTCCATAGAGGAAGGCATTATTCACATCGAGCTGGAAGATGGACCATTGTCGCTTGAGAGCAAGACTGACCAGACACCTTACAGTGGTGAGCTTCACAACCGGAGAAAAAGTTTATGTGTAGTCGATGCCTTCCTTTTGAGTGAATCCCTTCACGACAAGGCGAGCTTTAAACCTTTCAACTGTACCATCTGCTTTTCTTTTGATCTTATGCACCCACTTACAGCCTATGGGTTTCTTTCAAACAGGTAAGGAAACCAAATCCCAAGTGTTGTTTAAACTCAAAGCATCAAACTCCTGGGTCATGGCATGAACCCAGCGAGGATCAAGTGCTGCAGCATGATAGGAGGTGGGTTCAACCTCAACAAGTGTGTCGTCTGAAGAGAGCACTTGGAAACTGAAAGCAGTAGGTAAAAGAGAGGTCAAGGTGTGATGACAACCTAAAGGGGAGAATTCAGTGGTCATAATATTACAAATATAATCCTGCAAGTAATCAGGTGGATTGTGAACCCGAGATGACCGGGGAGGAGGTAAAGTAGGTGAAGGAGTAGGAGAAAAAGGAGGAGTAGGAGAGGCAGGTGAAGTAGGTTGAGACGTGATAGGTGAAAGGGGAGTAGGTAGGACAGTTGTTGTAGGAACTGTGGGAAAAAGACTATGTATATGCTCAGGTGAAGGGGAAGGAAAAATATGAGTGGATTGAGGTAAAGTGGAATATGGAAAAATGGACTCATGGAAAGTTACATCTCTAGAGATGAAGATGATATTGGTGTCCAGATTCAACAATTTGTAACCTTTCTTCCCAAACGGATAACCCAAGAAGATGCACTTAGAGGCACGAGGTTCAAACTTGTCACGACCTTGCTTCAGTGTAGATGCATAGCACATGCATCCAAAGGTTCTAAGAGTGGAGTAGTCAGGCTTAGAACCAAAAAGGATCTCATATGGAGAAGAGTTGTGTAGGATTTTGCAAGGAAATCGGTTGATCAGATGGGTAACAGTCAGTACACAATCACCCCAGAAAGACAGAGGAAGCCCAGACTGAAATAACAAAGCTCTTGATGTCTCCAAAAGATGACGATGTTTAAGTTCTACCACGCCATTTTGTTGAGGAGTGGCAACACAAGAAGTCTGATGGATGATCCCTTTATTGTCCAAGAATTGCTTAGTAGCAAAGCTAGAACCCAATTCCAAGGCATTGTCTGAACGAAGTACTTTCACTTTTTGTGTGAACTGTGTTTCAGCCATTTCAACAAAAGCTTTGATGAAATTAAAAGCATTACCTTTGGCACTGAGCAAGTGTGTCCACGTTGCTCGACTGAAGTCGACAACGACAGTAAGAAAATACGTGTATCCCTCACGTGTTGGTGTATGGTATGGCCCCCAAATGTCCACATGAATAAGCTCAAATACATGGTGAGTAGTAATGTTGCTGAGAGGAAAAGGCAATCGCTAGTGATGAGCCTTGGCACATACATCACAAGGATCAACAACAAACTCTTTATTTACTGTAGGCAAAACATATAGAGTTTTTAACTTGTAATAAGGCAAATGCCCAAAACGACCATGCCACAAGTGATAAGTTGTCCTAGGATCACTAGAAACAGAAAGAATAGGTAATGCAGAATCTGAATGAGGTGATGAATGAAGGAAATAAATGCCATTCTTAGAGCTACCAAGTGCCTGTGGCCTGCTCTTGGAAAGGCCTTGCACAACACAGTGATTCTTTGTGAACAACACTGCACAATCAAGTTGTTCAGTCAAGCGGGCTACTGAGATGAGATTGAACTTGAAACAGGGAACATATAGCACCCCAGATAAAGTGAGCAAAGGAGAAAGACGAACATCTCCTTCCATGTTAACTGAAAAACGATCTCCATTTGGCAAGATTATAGAGAACGGATTCTTTAGATGTCTTACTGATGTCAACAGCTTAAAGTCATAACACATATGTGTACTAGCCCCACTGTCAATCACCCAATTTCCGATAGAAAGTATAGGATGAGAAGCAATACCAGCAAGATTTAGAGTGGATTGTGTTTTGGATGGCCCAATGCCAACTGCACCACACACACCTTGCAGTGAATTGGATTGAAGTAGTTGAAGAAGTTGTTGGCATTGAAGAGCAGATAAACCAGGGATGGATGTAACAGGAGGTGAGACCACATCTTCCTTTGTAACATCACTTTCCACACAGGCAGCAAACTTCTTGCCTTTTGTGAACTTGAAGTCAGGAGGGAAGCCTATGAGTCTGTAACATTTCTCCACAGAATGTCCATGCTTCTTGCAATTGCTGCAAGTAACATAATTTTTCTTGCCTTCAGTCTTTGGTTTGTCAGATGGTGAGGCAGATCCTTTGAAAGAACCACCGTTGCTATTGTTGCCCGCATACAGAGATGCAGCTTCACTCAGAATTTTGTTGCTTGCACCAATCTCACGCTGCTTCTCTTCTTGCAACATGATAGAATAGGATGAAGACACAGTAGGAGTAGGCTTCATCATCAAGATGTGACCTCGAATCGCTGCATAGTCATCGTTCAATCCCATCAAAAACTGGATGAGATACTGTTCATCATCTTCTTGCGAACAACAATGGAGAGCACCGCATTTCGAACACTTCGGAACTGCACTCAAACTCCGCAATTCATCCCAAAGGACTTTGATCTTTGTGAAATAAGTCGTGATGGATTGATTCCCCTGAGAGATTGCATTCAATTCCTTTCGAATTGAAAATTTGTGTGCACTGCTGGATTGTCCGAATCTTGTTTCAAGTTCCTTCCAGATCTCCTGCGCAGTTTCATAGTAGATTACACTGCTACGAATCTCTAGACTGAGAGCATTGATTAGCCAGGCTACAACTAATTAATCATTGCATGCATCGCTCCCACAATTCAAGTTTCTCTGGATCATTTGCAGGTTTCGCGACCGATCCTGTGACAAATCGCCATTTGTTCTTCGCCGAGAGTGCGACTTTCACCGATCTACGCCATTCTCCGAAAGCTTTTCCATTGAAGATCTGAGAAACGATCGGAGATCCTGGTTGATCTGAAGGATGGATGTAATAAGGATCAGACGTAGTCATCACAATCGAATGAACTCTGAAAGAGGATGAAATGAAAAACAGAGAGAGTGAAAGATGAAGATGATCTCAGTGCAAGATCAATCTATGGAGGAAGAACATATCGTAAAAGCGCTCTGATACCATATTAACCTTTGAAAACCTGGAATAGAAAGAGTGAGAAAAAGAATGTGTTTGATTGAATGAATCAGTTGAACAGAGTTACAAGCCTCTTATAGAGGAAGAGAGTGAATATAATTGCAACTGATTCTGGTTAAATGAACAGCAACCTTCCTCTCTTAAATACACGTGGCATACATGAAGTCTAACTACCTAACAACCTGAGGTGAGATACTCTATCAAGTATTAACAAGTTTGACCAGATTACCAAATCTACCCGTTTTGGTATGAACAAAAATATCATGTTAGCACTTATTTTTCATTGAAATCAAAGAGTTAATCTTGACTGGCAACCACAAACAATTGCTTTGTCGAACGTACGGTAAAATGACTTCAATTTGTAGATTTTAATCATTTGATTGGCAAATCATGCCAATACTTCAGCAATAATTATTGGCTAATATAATGAGCTTGATTTTGAGTCAAGAGATTTTGGCCTCTCGGGTCTCGATCGATCTCTCTATCTCACACAAACAATTGTTTCGTCCCCTACCACATGCATCTCATACAACAAATTAAAAAAGTGAGTATACCGTACATTCACGTAATTAATGTAATGCGATTGAATGACGTCTTGTAGGGTTTTTGTCGTTGGTCTAAAAGGAATGTGCACAAAATTAGATGCACGTAGTAGAAATATAATTAACCTGGTATGGGTACATAAGAAAAAAATATTCAAATTAAAATCAACGAAGTATCAACTTGATCCCACAAATTCATTTTTTTTATGAAGATTTATAATTTAACCAACTAACCGAAACAACCTGTAAATTAAATTTTGAAAAACGAAAATAGAAAAAATTCAATACATATACATTAGAGGAAGCAATATTGATCTTTGACCACTTTATTTAGTTTCTTTTCTAAATGATAAGATAAGATACGATAAGATATAATGGATGCAAATATTCTACCTCTGAGGCACATTGATCATATGGAAGGTACATACTATATACAGAGCTATCGATCAAAAAATTATAAACCACACAATCTTAAAAAGGTAATGAAACCATAAGAACTCGATTTCTTGTATAACGTTACAGTCATGTAATCAACCTTGTGAAACATACAACACAATAGCATGCATGCTTAGCTCGTTACATATATAACTAGGATATAAATGAACATTAATGCAACAAAACTATATACTTACTATATTAGAAATTGAAACCCTACCATTTCCTACCCACGAAGTGTTCATGTCATTAATCTTCCGCAGATCCTCAAATTAACATCGACCCATGATTGATCATCATCTTAATCTCGAGTTCGATCTCCATATCCGCTTGTACCCATGGTGTTAAAACCCGAAATGTCGGTCCACGCATTACCGGACCCCCAGTTACTATATTGATCATCTTCATCGCCCATCATAGTAATATTCTTGGATAAGTTCAACCCATGATTATTCTCCTCCGCCTTCACTCTTGCAATTTGACTACCAAACCCGGAAGCATGATCCAACTCATGACTAGAAGCATTCTCATGAAACGGGTACAACCCGTTTCCCGTTGAACCCGACCCGGATAGAAAATTGGTCAATTCTTGCACCCTAGAAACCCCAGCCGACGAACCCGCCCCCGACTGATCAAACCCAACCGCTGCACCGCCGCCACCGCCCAGATTCAACCCGAACCCGCCCGGGTACCCGTTGAGGTGGTGCAAGCCCGGCAAGTACTGTAACTGAGGCGGTGGCGGCAGAAGCATTTGAGAGGAGAATCCGTTACCGTTTGTGTTAACGGAGGAGGAGATATTATTACTATTTCTCTGGGGGGGCTGAACCGGAGTCGACTTTGTCGTCCTTCCTTTGCTCCGCTTGTTCTTCCGGAGCCTGCCGCCGACGGGGACGTTCCTGAGGGCCCCGCCACGTGTCCAGTAGCGGCGGCAGGCCTTGCAGAAGTGGCGGGGCTGAGTCAGGTTGTAGTTGTTGAAGTAGCAGAACTTGGTGTTGGAGGAGTCGCAGCGGGGGCATTTTAGACCGGGTTCCGGTAAGGGAACCCGGGCCATGCGGGCCCGGTCGAGCATGGAACCGGGCCTGATTGAGCCCGGCCCGTTACCGCCGCTTCCGCTGGCTTGGGCTGGCTGAGAAGACAGGATCTGGTGAGGGTGATCATCAGATGAGAAGATTCCAGCTTGTTGTTGGTGATTTGGTTGCTATCATCAGAATTGAAAAAGATTAATTAAAAGGTATCAAAAATTTGGTATATTCAACAAGCTAATTAAGTAGTTAAAGAATCTTGATTTTGTGAGTGAACTTAATTAGAAAAATGAGTATTGAATTTACCTGATGCCAATTGGGAGGAGGATCAAAATACTCAGAAGAGAAAACCATGGCTTCTTTGGTTAATTTTTTCCCTTTTTTTTGCAGTTGTACTCTCTCTTGTGGGAAAAAAGTTGTAGATGGGTGGAGAATCACATCAACATAATAGAAAAGGATTTGCAGAGGGAAAGAGAATTGTCAAGTGGAGTACAAGTGGTTACGTTGTATTATTTGCTAGGGCAACTTTTGCACACTGATTTTTGGGAGTTTCTTAACGTATAAGGTTTCCTTTAATTTTTTGCTTGTTTTTTTTATTGTAAACAAAATGGTTGATAAGGTTTTTTCTTCTTCATAAAATAGTGATAAAACATGGGTCATGCATGGGGAAGAAAAAAGAGAGAAGAGGAGCTGGAAATAATAATGCAGATATTAGAGAGAATGGAGTTTGGAAACCCTAAAGTAGGAATGATGGAGATTATACAAATTATGAGATTTAACAAAAAGGAAAAATAGTGTAATAATTAAAGAAAAGTGGGCGGGTCTTGAATTAGCTTTGGTGGGGGTCTATATATAAAAAGCTTATTTGATGAGTCACCATCATCTACCATCACTTTCTCTCCCTCTATACATATATATCTCTTAATTACAACGTATAGTATAACTGTTACTCCGTATTTAATTCAGAAGATTATTTAGGGAAGATAATAAGAAAGAGGGAGTACGTGGTTCTGATCGATCGAGCATCTTTTTATATAATGGCTAGCTGTAAGCTCAGAAAATCCATGCTCTCTTGAGTAATTGAGATATATTATACGAAATGGTTAATTAAAATTAACTAATTATATATCCAAGTAGTAATGTAAATATGTATATTGATTTGTAATAGAATAGTTTCTGATGTAATTGCACTACTTGATTTAATACTATCTGATCAAGGAGAAAGGATGATTATATCATGATGGCGCCATTTTCAGTTTTGCATGGTCGAGCTACTGTTTCCTGAATCTAGAACTTAAAGTTTACCTAATAATATAAGCCTAAATCCTCAATCTGAACTGCAGTACGTGATGAATAAAGAAGAAAAACGATCTGATGGAATTTCAATTAATTGGAGATTTTTTTTTTCTTTTTTTTCATAAGGTAAGAATTCGAGTTACCGACATACAATATCGGATAGCTCGAGAGGCCGAAAAACGGCAACTGGAAAAACCAGTTCAGAAACACACAGACAAGCTAATGAAAATACAACAGAGCAAAAACGAGCTATAAGACTAGGGAGAGAAGTGAGTCCAGCACAAACGAACAGTGCCACCAGACGATGGGTCAAACATGGTAAACAACCCTGAAAAGTGTTGAATGGACAGCCATGACGTTGCCCCCACTCATGATGAGGGATCTTCAGGAGTCTCGACCACCCTGACGTTGCCGTTTGGATCTTCAGGAGCCTCAACACAACCACGATCACAACTGAAACAACTCGATCTACACCCTCAATCAACTCAACAGAAGCAAAGCAGTACCACTCACAAACTTGCACACAAAACACGAAACTAAAAAAGACAGAAATAAAAAAGAAAGGAAGCAGACAGCCAAAAAAGACTACATCCAACACAGAGAGCTCTCTCTCAAAAAAAGAGCTCGAAGAACCCACACGCCGTCGTCGCCGGAGACAGATCTGGACAGTAGAACGAAGGATGAGCGCAGCCGGATTTGGTCAGCAACGAAGGTTGTCGGTGGTTTGTTGCGGGCGGATCTGGGCTAGGCGCGAAGGTCCCGACGGTGGTCTCCCGCAGGTTCGGGAATGGGCCTTTTGACCCGAAATCGAGAGGTCGTTGCTTGTCGTTGTGCTGGCTTCTCCTAGCGGCTTCCAAAGTTGCGCCGACTCTGGCGGCTCTGCTGTGGGTCGGAGAACAGGTTGGGCTTTTGGGTTTCCGGGTTTTGAACTTCCGGAGAGGGGGGCGACGGCCAAGAGGCCATTACCTCTTCCTCTGGATTAGTTTCTCTGGTTTTGGAGCTCGATTCCGCCATTGAATGAGCGGGGGGAGCATGAGGAGGAGGGGGATTCGGCAGTTGCCGGCGTGAGGAAATGAAGATCGGAGGTAGGGGTTAAGGCATTGGTTTGGGCGGCGGCGGTTTGGGTTCGGGGTAAAGAGAGTGTTTTAGGGTTCAATGGAAACGAGGTTTTTTATTAATTGGAGATCTTTATTAGCTAGCTAGTTATAGTGTAAATATATACATCATATGGATTGATGAAACGAGTTTTAATTGCAGTGTAAAAGTATTAAAAGGTACAGATTTACAGTATATATATATACGTTTTTTCTGCGCCTAATTGGAGAATTAATTTGATCGATATTCATTTTTGTCTGTAATTTGGAAGAAAACATATTGTACTTGATATCTTTGGTATCCGATGGGTTATATGATGGATTTCATCATCACATTTCAAGCAAAAAACTTAGAGATCTCTTTCAAACTTGTAATAGAAGACTTATCCATTGCCTACCTATTTGGGATATATTTTTAACCCATATACAGGAAAAAGAAACGAGTTTACCAACATCTAATTAGTCTAATGGGTATTGGCACTAGGCCCCTTAAGCGTTTTATTTAAAGGTGGGAGAGTCCGTTCCATCGAAAGGTGGCCAATCAGAATCCGGTCTGAACGTAGGTGGTCAATCAGAATCCGATCTGAACGTAGAGTGATAATAGTCATTCGAATCGGATGAAAGATCTAAAAAAAAAAGAAAAGACACGAGTTGGCAAGAGACTCTTCACTCTTCTATTTTAATATATTCTTATATATGAATTTTATCATCTAAAATATTCTTGCCGATGAGTTTACATGAATTACAACATTAATGTGTACATATTTTCTTAGGCTATCCATCCGCGAATAGAAAATTCTCTTGAAAAAATTATTTTTATAAAATGGAGAAAAGAAAGTCTTGTAATTATGACCCAAAAGAAAAGTCTTGTAATTTATTTCTTAAAAACCAGAATTGGAGAAATTTACGGGGATCCTTTACCGGCATTTCACCGCTTTTGAGGTTCCTTTATGGCTTTACCAGATATTTGTAGATGTCAGATTGGGTATATGTTGCATGTTCTGTAATACTTTCTTGTAATTTAAGAGATTATCTCTATATGATCATAATTAAGAATCTTGTTATTTTGAATAGTCTAACATAAGGAACTAATTCTATGATTTAAATAATAATGAAGAAAAGTGTACGATGTCAGGAAGAAAGGCCGGTGTTCGGTGCAGTGTTTCAACTTCACCAAAGTTATAAAGCTGAGTGCAGGGTTTCACATTATCTTCTACATGTTTTTAGTCGCTAAGATTAAAAAATCTTTTCACTTTCATAAGAGATTTTGTTTGTAAATGCTCAAGTATATATAAAATGATAACTAGCCTCATTTATTTTATTTATCACCCCTATAACAATGTTATTTTCCTTCATAATTTGCTACAATTGTACTAGAATATTCGTCTGTGGGATCGATCACAGTATTGGGCTTAGGCCTGCATTTTTGGTCGAATCATTTCTACTGGGCCCGTCATCAGGCACAGGAAATCGCCAGCTCACATAAGGCCCATTGTGTTTCGACAAAAAAAAACATAAGGCCCATTGTGCTACAAGATAGATGAGGTTAAATTTTCTGCATCCTTTCTATGTATTTTTTGTATACTCTATAGGTTAAATTTGTTTATTTTATACCTTAAATCCTAAAATATAAATCATAAATCTTAAAATATAAATCATATATCCTAAATCTTAAATCCTAGACCCTAAACCCTAAAACCCTATAACCTACACTCTAAAACCCTAAACCTTTAACTATAAATCCTAAATCTTAAACTATAAATCCTAAATCTTAATTATTAATCCTAATTTAAAGTTTAAAATATAAAATAAATAAGTAAAACTTAAAGAGTGTATGAAAGGGTGCACAATTAGGATACAAAAAATTTGATGTGAAGATAGACCGCTCATGTTTCCCCTACCCTAACCCTAGAGCGAAGGTAAAAAACATAAAAGAAAAATCATAAAAAATAATTACAATTTTCACTAATAGACCAAAATTAATTTAAAATTTCAAACCAATTAAAAATAATCTAAATTTTATGCTCATGAACAATAAAATAATATAGATGAATTTCTCGGTTAAAATTTCGACTGATTTGATCGATAACATGTACCTAAAATCTCTTCATAATTAGACATGATAATTAATTCTCCTTTATAATATCAGAGTTCACGTTATCTCCTATAAAAATACTAAAGTAGAGTAAACTAACACTTGATGTTAGGGGATCGACCATCTCCCACGATTTTTGTACACTCACCAAATTAAATCCTTGCTACACAAGCCCAGAGGCGTACACAGGGGAGTCTTGTGGGGTCCAGTGCCCTCCCTCGCTCCATAAAACACCACTATGTATCAGTATACATGCATTTTATAATAAATTTTTTGGTGTTATATATAATTATATTTTGACTTATTTTCATCTATTTAGGATTATATAAAGAAAATTGATCATTTGTTAAATTGATTTCTTATACTTGCATTAGATTGTTTAGATTAAGGGTCCGTTTGGATTCCCCAAATAATACATTAAAATGTATTATTTTATATTAAATTGATGATTTAATGTAATTTAATGCAAGATAATGCATTTTTTGAGAAAATCCAAACAGACCCTAAATATAAAATGGAAACGTTTTTTTTATAGTTCCGACTTCGGAATAAGGAGTTATTAATATTTGCCGAGTCTTCAAGTTTTTTTATGGAGATAAAAATTATTGGTAGAAATGTATGTGGCTTGAGTGAAAAAGTGTTTAAATGGAGACTATACATGAGGACTATTATTAGTGATCCGACATTGCCAAAAATTATTAATTCTTATATCCTGATAAAAAATGATATATTAATTCCACCATTTTCATATGACTTTTGTAATTTTATGACCCCTTTGAATTATTATGTGTCTGTCAGTGTACAGGCCTATATATAGTGGTACATGGGGGTCCTAAACTATTCCATTGTCTAATTTTGGGCTTAATTTATTAAAGCCCATTGGATATGTGAATTATTATTTTAATAATTTATTTATTAGTTCATATATCCTCTATGTAGTATTTGGAATTTCACCTTCTTTGTTGTATGATTTCCAATACAGGCATATCTTTTTTGCACAACTACTCTCTCTAAGACATAAATGTTATTCTTATTTTTTCGATCTCGCGTGATTAAGTGTGTTCACATGAACACTTGCATAATTTATACGTGTAGGGACGAATACAAAATTTTTGTCCAGGGGCGCAAATCCTACGTGATTAAAATCAATTTTAATTACAATCTCACACCATAAATTTTCGTTTTTTCGCCAATGATGAGAATATCCCGATGCAATAGTTATTAATAGCAAATTAAGAGAGTTCTTTATGAGAGATACAATATCACAAAAGAAAGATTCAACAATGAAGGAGTAGGTGCAAAAAAAATCAACAAAGCAAGAATTAAGTAAGAGTGAGTGAACATAACATAACATAGCAGGTGCATAATAAAAATTCTCTTCATGCCCATGGGGACAAGAATGATAAGCTGAGGTTCGTTGACTAATAAGTGGTTTAGGCAACTAAATATTACTTATGAGTGCTCTATTTTATCTTGTCGAATTTCATGGCATGGTTGAATCTGCTATATATTTGGTGATAAACTTTGTATGTTCTACTTTAATCCCATATCAACTCATTTTACCCTTTATTCGAAAATAAAAATTAAAGACAATTTCACCTAGTACTCTGATTTTTGAGTTAGTCCACTTTCGACATAGAATATATGTTTCTCTAAGCAACCAATCTAAGTCATTTAATATGTAGAAAAATAAAAACTTATGGGTAAGTTGTATAATTTCAACACCCTAGTCATATCACACACACACTGTACATTCAATTGAACATAACATAACATTGAACAAGGAGAAAAGAAGCGATGGAGGTAGCAACAGATAGGAGGCGATAGGGAAACGAGGTTTAGTTGTAGCGTTGGAAATTGGAAGTAAAAAATATTTTTTTTCGTGGGGGCCGGTGCCCACACTGGTCCCTACGTAGGTCCGCCCCTGCGTGCTGATAACCTACGTAGGTCCGCCCCTAGAGGTAGCAGCAGGCGCCACATCATTTTCGACACATATATGTTCTATATTGTACCATTTGTCCTTATTTTATAAATATTTTAATTTTATTAAGATAAGTTAAAAATATATTAAAAATCCACTTCTTCTTTTCTAGTTATACATATTATTATATAGATATAAAACATATATTGTTGCATTTAAATTTCATTTTGTATGGACATATATTTTGATTTAATTTTTATTATTTAAATTATTTTGATTTCATTTATTTCATAATTATATAAATATATGTAAAAATAAGAATGACCTTGATCTTTATTTTCTCTTTCCATTTTATTTTTAGGGTGCGGATCCGGTGAGAATGAACATTATGGTGAGAAATGAGAAAAACTTCTAGTCTTTGGATTTGAAAAAGGGTAAGTGTCGTGTGAGAATATATATTAGGGTGAGAAATGAGAATAAATCATAGTCTTTGGATTACAAATAAACCAAAGGTTATGATTAAACTTTCATTAAAAGGTCATGTGCATGGCACATGACCTCATTTTTTAGAGTTTGTCCGGTCAACATGAATAGTCAAACCAGTCACTGGCGGTCAACGCCGGTCGGAGCTCCGACATTGATCGGTCAATTTTTTTTTTCAGGCACAATTTTTGGTTTGCGACAGTATGTGCATTGATTTTTGGTTGTATGTGCATCGATATTGACTTGTATGTGCATTGATATTGCATAAAATCTATATAAGATATTTTACTATATGTGTGACTTTGTGTTTGTGAAAACTCATGCACTTCTCAACATGTGCATTTGTTTTAGCTTGTGTGTGCATAGATTTTGACATATACTATAGTATTTCATTAAATCTAGTATATTTAGACTTATATACTATAGTATTCTATTAAAATTCATATAGTTAAACTTATGTACTATAGTATTTCATTATATTTCTTATAGTTACACTTATATACTATAGTATTTCATTAAATTTAGTATACTTAGACTTATACACTATAGTATTTCATTAAATTTCATGTTGTGTCTAAGTATACTAGATTTAATGAAATACTATAATACATAAGTGTAACTATATGAAATTTAATGAAATACTATGGGGTATAAGTCTAAGTATACTAGATTTAATGAAATACTATAGTATATACGTGTAACTATAGTACATAAGTGTCACTATATGAAATTTAATGAAATACTATGGTGTATAAGTCTAAGTATACTAGATTTAATGAAATACTATAGTATATAAGTGTAACTATAAGAAATATAATGAAATACTATAGTACATAAGTGTAACTATATGAAATTTAACAGAATATTATAGTATATAAGTCTAAGCAGAGGCGGATCCAGGGGGGTCCTGGGGGGTCTGGTGACCCCCCCCCCCCTTTCCCTGGATCAAGTCATATATTAAAAAAAATTTAAATTACAAATATATATATATTAATGTCTTTTACATGTTAACAAAAAGAGTTATTAGCCCAATTGGTTGTGGAACATGAGTTTAACCCAAAGGTTTGGGGTTCAAGTCCCCATCTCCCATCTTTTGTATTGTTTTCTTTTTAGATAAATAACAATTTGTGTCCTTTATTTTCTCTTTTATACAAATATTTGTATTTCCTATTTTTGTCCATCATGATTATGAAATAAGTTAAAATTTTTGTAAGCTAATTGAATTAATCTTATTTAAAATTCTCACAATATATTTGATACTAACATATTTTAGGTAGTTCTCCTTACTATTTGTCCAAAAATATTTTCAAAATTGTAAATTAGTTAAAAATGTTTTTCAAAACATAATAATCCACCTAGTATATAAGATTTGTACATTTTTTTTTACAAATAGTAATGTGATTAATGCTAAACAATATTATATAATTTTTCATAGACGATTTTGTGACCCCCCTTCGAAGAAATCCTGGATCCGCCACTAAGTCTAAGTATACTAGATTTAATGAAATACTATAATACATAAGTGTAACTATATGAGATTTAATAAAATATTATAGTATATAAGTCTAAATGTACTAGATTTAATGAAATACTATAGTACATAAGTGTAATTATATGAAATATAATGAAATACTATAGTATATAAGTATAACTATATGAAATATAATGAAATACTATACCATATAAGTGTAACTATATAAAATATAAAGAAAAATTGGGCATATTTGAGCCCAATTTCTCGTATTTCACCCGTTTCTTCAATAATTCTTCTTATTGGGCTTATTTGGGCCCAATTTTTTGTTTTTTCAGTTTTTCATCCGCTTCTTCTATAATCCTTTCTACTGGGCCTATTTGGGTCCAATTTCTCGTATTTTAGTTTTTCACCCGTTTCTTCTATAATCCTTCCCATTGGGCCTATTTGGGCCCAATTTTTCGTTTTTTCAATTTGTGATCCGTTTCTTCTACAATCCTTCCTACTGGGCCTATTTGGGCCCAATTTCTCGTATTTTAGTTTTTCACCCGTTTCTTCTATAATCCTTCCAATAGGCCTAATAAGAATGATTATAGATGAAACGAGTGAAAAAATGAAATACGAGAAATTGAGCCAAAATAGGACCATGGGGGCAGCCATCGTATTTTGGGCTTTTGGAGGGGAAAACGATGTCCGTTTTGGACGAATTTTATATATACGGACTCGTATTGAAATTCTCTACATGATTATGGGGCAAATTTTTTTTTTTTGCTGCGCCAGAATCTTGCGTACGCCAGATTCTGGCGCAGAAGCCCAATTTCCAAAATTTCCCCAAGTCCCTACAAAGGAGCTATGCCAGAATCTTGCGTACGCAAGATTCTGGCGTAGCTCCTTTATACTTATTTTTTAAAATTCCCACGTATTTATACGTTTTTTGCCTTCTTCGCACGTATCTGGCGTAGCTTTTTGTAGTGCGAAAAGGCAAAAAACGTAGTGCGAATAGGGGGCTCGAAATTTATACGTATTCCCCCCTTTTTGGCCTTTTTCGCACGTATTTGGCGTAGCCTTTTGTAGTGCGAAAATATAAAAATTGTAGTGCGAATAGAAACTGCCTTAAATATTAATACAATGGACGAGAGGGAAATGGGAATACAATGGTACACGAATCTTGGATCTCTGGACCCTGCTAGGCTGACCCTTAGCTCATATTATAAGGCTGATGCTATATGCCCGACAAAATTTTTCTATTCGCACGACATTCTGTACGCTAGAAAATGGCGTACGTCATCATATTGCGTACAAATTAAAATATGTATAAATTATAAGATTATATGTATTTTGATTTCTTTTTTTTTTAAAATAAGTAAAAATCTCTACGCCAGATTCTAGCGTAGAGATTGGGCCAGTCCATATTAGGGCCGGCCCAACTTATACGTATTTTCGAAATTTGGCTCCTACGTCAAATTCTGGCGCATGATTATTAAAAAAAAAAAGTTTTTAAACATTTTTTTAATAAAAAAAAGTTTTAAAACATTTTTTTAATAAAAAAAAGTTTTAAAACATTTTAAAAAAAATAATAATTAAAACATGTTTTAAAAAAAAAAGTTTTTAAACATTTTTTTAAAAAAAGTTTTTAAACATTTTTAAAAAAAAAAGTTTTAAAACATTTTTTTTTTAAAAGTAGGCATTTTTGAAAAGTTTGGACATTTTTTAAAAAAAAGTTTTTAAACATTTTTTTTTTTAAAAAAAAATTGAATTTTTTTCCTTCTTTCTAGTCGCAACCAAGTGAAAAATATGCATGCGATTTCGTGTCTAAACGGACGCGAATCTGTGCGCGTAGCTTAGCAGCATGGTTTCGTGTGCATAAGCTATGTACACAAGGGTAAAATAGGCATTTTTGAAAAGTTTGGACAAAACCTGTCCGCGTACATTACGCGCACAAAGTGATGTGTGATATTTAAAAAAAATACAAGGTTACCTGGTGCGCGTAGCTTACGCCAACCAAAAAAATTATTTTTTTTCCATAATCATGTAGAGAATTTCAATACGAGTCCGTACATATAAAATTTGCCCAAAACGGACATCGTTTGCCCCTCCAAAAGCCCAAAACACGAAGCCTTCCTACCCATTTTTTTATTTGGTGCCCGACATATAGCGCATTTTAGTGAAATTTTTTTGAAATTTTCTACTATAATTTTGTATAAAATTTGAATACGAGTCCGTACATATAAAATTCATCCAAAACGGATATCGTTTTCCCCTCCAAAAACGATATCCAAAATGGATATCATTTTCCCCTCCAAAAAGCCCTCTTTTGAGTAGGGACTTAGACGGATATCATTTTCCCCTTCAAAAAGCCCCTCCATTAAACCCTTCTTTTGAGTTGGGGCTTAAATGAGGGCTTTTTGAGTTTAAGCCTCCATTTAAGCCCCAACTCAAAAGAGGGGTTTAATGGAGGGGCTTTTGGTCCCAAATTATATTTATATTAAATTACAATTATGTCATTATATTAAGTTATCAAAATATCATTTATATTAAATTACTAAATATACCCTTTATATTAAATTATAAAAAAATTGATTTTATATTAAATTTCAATTACATGTTGCATTTTAGGTGAATTGAAAGAAAGGAAAAAAACCGCGGGCGCGGCCTTGGAAGAACTCAACTAAGATGTCAAGAAGCAAAGCCGCGATGGTATATAAGTGTAACTATATGAAATATAATAAAATATTATAGTATATAAGTGTAACTCAGTCAAATATAATGAAATGATATAGTATATAAGTCTAAGTATACTAGATCTAATGAAATACTATAATACATAAGTGTAACTATATGAAATATAATTAAATACTATGGTACATATGTGTAACTATATGAAATATAATGAAATACTATAGTATATAAGTATAACTATATTAAATTTAATGAAATATTATAGTATATAAGTGTAACTATATGAAATTTAATGAAATACTATAGTATATAAGTGTAACTATATGAAATTTAATGAAATACTATGGTATATAAGTGTAACTATATGAAATTTAATGAAATACTATAACACATAAGTGTAACTATATGAAATATAATGAAATACTATGGTACATAAGTGTAACTATATGAAATTTAATGAAATACTATAGTATATAAGTGTAACTATATGAAATTTAATGAAATATTATAGTATATAAGTGTAACTATATGAAATTTAATAAAATACTATAGTATATAAGTGTAACTATATGAAATATAATGAAATACTATAGTATATAAGTGTAACTATATGATATATAATGAAATATTATAGTATATAAGTGTAACTATATGAAATATAATGAAATACTATAGTATATAAGTGTAACTATATGAAATTTAATGAAATACTATGGTATATAAGTGTAACTATATGAAATTTAATGAAATACTATGGTATATAAGTGTAACTATATGAAATATAATGAAATACTATGATATATAAGTGTAACTATATGAATTACACTTATATACTATAGTATTTCATTATAGTTACACTTATATACTATGGTATATAAGTGTAACTATAATGAAATACTATAGTATATAAGTGTAACTATATGAAATTTAATGAAATACTATAGTATATAAGTGTAACTATATGAAATATAATAAAATACTATGATACATAAGTGTAACTATATGAAATATAATGAAATACTATGATACATAAGTGTAACTATATGAAATATAATGAAATACTATGGTATATAAGTGTAACTATATGAAATTTAATGAAATACTATAGTATATAAGTGTAACTATATGAAATTTAATGAAATACTATGATACATAAGTGTAACTATATGAAATATAATGAAATACTATATTATATAATGAAAATACTATAGTATATAATGAAATACTATAGTATATAAGTGTAACTATAATATTATAGTATATAAGTATAACTATATGAAATATAATGAAATACTATAGTGTATAATGAAAATACTATAGTATATAAGGAAATACTACAATATATAAGTATAACTATATGAAATACTATAGTATATTAGTATATTCACATTAAATATAAAGAAAAACTATAGTATATAAGTATAACTATAGTATTTTATATTAAATTTCAATTACATGTTGCATTTTAGGTGAATAGAAAGAAAGAAAAAACGCGGGCGCGACCTTGAAAGAACTCAGCTAAGATGCCAATAAGCAAAGCCGTGATCGTATATAAGTGTAACTATATGAAATATAATGAAATACTATAGTATATAAGTGTAACTATATGAAATATAATAAAATGATATAGTATATATAAGTTTAAGTATACTAGATTTAATAAAATACTATAGTATATAAGTATAAATATATGAAATATAATAAAATACTATAATATAAACTATAGTATATAAAGTTTTTATTCTCGATTTTTGGCTTTTTGGAGGGGAAAACGATATCCGTTTTGGATGAATTTTATATGTATGGACTCGTATTAAAATTTTATACAAAATTATAGTAGAAAATTCAAAAAATAGCAAAAAATCTCACTACAATATGCTATATGTCGATCACCAAATAAAAAAATGGGTAGGAAGGCTTCGTGTTTTGGGTTTTTGGAGGGGCAAACGATGTCTGTTTTGGTTGGCGTAAGCTACGCGGACCAGGTAAAATTTTAATACGAGTCCATACATATAAAATTCATCCAAAACGGATATCGTTTTCCCCTCCAAAAAGCCAAAAATCGAGAATAAAAACTTTATATACTATAGTATATAAGTGTAACTCAGCTAAGATGCCAATAAGCAAAGCCGTGATCGTATATAAGTGTAACTATATGAAATATAATGAAATACTATAGTATATAAGTGTAACTATATGAAATATAATGAAATGATATAGTATATATAAGTTTAAGTATACTAGATTTAATAAAATACTATAGTATATAAGTATAAATATATGAAATATAATAAAATACTATAATATAAACTACAGTATATAAAGTTTTTATTCTCGATTTTTGGCTTTTTGGAGGGGAAAACGATATCCGTTTTGGATGAATTTTATATGTATGGATTCGTATTAAAATTTTATACAAAATTATAGTAGAAAAATTCAAAAAATAGCAAAAAATTTCACTACAATATGCTATATGTCGGGCACCAAATAAAAAAAATGGGTAGGAAGGCTTCGTGTTTTGGGCTTTTGGAGGGGCAAACGATGTCTGTTTTGGTTGGCGTAAGCTATACGCACCAGGTAACCTTGTATTTTTTTTAAATATCACACATCACTTTGTGCGCATAATGTACGCGGACAGGTTTTGTCCAAACTTTTCAAAAATGCCTATTTTACCCTTGTGCACGTAGCTTATGCGCACGAATCCATACTGCTAAGCTACGCGCACAGATTCGCGTCCGTTTAGACACGAAATCGCGTGCATATTTTTCACTTGGTTGCGACTAGAAAGAAGGAAAAAAATTCAAATTTTATTTTTTTAAAAAAAAATGTTTAAAAACCTTTTTTTTATAAAAATGTTTAAAAACTTTTTTTAAAAAAAATGTTTAAAATTTTTTTTTTTAATTTTTTTTTTTTTAAATAATTACGCCAGATTCTGGCGTAGGAGCCAAATTTCAAAAATATGTATAAGTTGGGCCGACCCTAATATGGGCTGGCCCAATCTATACGCCAGAATATGGCATACGCCATATTCTGGCGTATAGATTTACACTTATTTTTTTAAAAAATCAAAATACGTATAATCTTATAATTTATACATATTTTAATCTGTACGAAATATAATGGCGTACGTCATTTTCTAGCGTACAGAATGTCGTGCGCACAGGAAAAAAGAGAGGCGCATATAGTCGCCTCGTATTATAAGTTAGTCAGCAATTTACATGACAACTATATATATATATGAGTCCGTTTCACGTGCGAAATATGCTTACCGTGCGAAATGCGAAGCGGTCGCGTTCATTCGAGTTCATAAATAGACACCACATGTTCATTTTCTGAGCGGTAATGTTCATTATCTGGGGGGTAATATTCAAGGGCATTGTACTGTTAAAAAAAAGGGGGGGATAGTGAATAGCGACGCAGTGGCATAACCGTAAATATGGCATTTTTTTTCGGTCAACAATTTTTTATTTATTTATTTATTTATTGTCTCTGATCGTTCTGGAATAGACAATTATTAACGTTCACATATAAGTACTATATGTTCATTGTATGTGCCGTATAAGTTCACATATAACATGATCATGTTCCAACACATGTCTTTGAACATTCAGTGCTTATTTGTGAACGTGAATGTACAAATAAATGAACATCTAGTGCTTATTCGTGAACCTTCTATATAGGCTTTTCCAGAATAATCACGGGACGAAAATGAGAAAAAAAAATGTTGACAAAAAAACAAAAACAAAAACAAAACGTACGGCCGAGATTGCTTCGCATTTCGCACGGGAAACCTATTTCGCACGGGAACCCAAATCTATATATATATATATTGGTTCTGGTGAAACAGCCATTTAGGATAAAACAGAAGTACAAATAAGGGCTTTTAGATTAGATCCAAATCAATGACCTAGATTAGATGTTGGAGAGTGCACATATTGTACAATAGTATGCATACACCTGATTGAACCAAATTACCATAATTTTTGGGATTTGATTTACCAATATCGTTCACTTTCCATATTCCCATTCACAGGATCTCGCGGTTACTCTCTCTTCATCTTCAACCTCTCGAGTCGTCTCCCCGGGTTCGTCTTACAGTCATCGTCATCCGCTCTCCCCAACTTCGCTTTGACTCTCTCCGTCATCGTCATCCACTCTCCCCAACTTCGATTTGATTCACCGGCGGCGACGAATCGGAAAACTCCCAGACGACGTCATCGGTGCTAGCTGACTGGAACTCCTACGCGGCGGCGAGATCTACCGAAGACGCCTCGGATGCCAGCTTGGGCTTCGATCTCGAATCCGCTTACAGATCTGCCAACGACACTGTCTCCGGCACCTTCAGTGTGTAAGCTTTCAATGGCGGCTCAGGGGACTTCTCCGTCGGCGACATCACCTCCCTCCGGTCCCAATTTACAGAGCTCTTCCACACACCCCATCTCTCACCCGCTAGTTACCGCTCCGTCGCCGTCACTGCTTGCTCAGCCATCGCACCACCAGGTTCTCTCTCTACCTCTCCTCTCTCTCTCTCTCTCTCTCTCTCTCTCTCTCTCTCTCTCTCTCTCTCTCTCTCTCTCCTCTGTTTGCTCGAAGAAATGTTGTTCAAATGGAAAGTGAACTCAGGAAGGAGTTGCGGCCAATAACGCCGTCAAAGAAGAAGTCGATCCTCAACGGCTATCTTGAGATCACGGAGACCGGAATCACAGATCCTCAACGGTGGAGCCACGTCTTCAAGAAAACCGACAGGAAATCGGCCCCGGATAACGAAGACAAAAATCAGAACAAGGAGAGCCACAAAAACAGAGACAAGGAGAAGAAGAGAGAGATTCAGAAGAGCGGCAGTGTGGCTGGATTCATAAAGACGTGTTGGATTCAGAATCGTATTCGTCTCTCTCTCTCTCTCTCTCTCTCTCTCTCTCTCTCTCTCTCTCTCTCTCTCTCTCTCTCTGAGAGCATCTGGTTACACACTTTACAATCATCTTGTAAGTTTCGCATCCGTCTTTTGGGACTGTTGATGTAATTTGATTAATCCAATCTGACTTCAACTAAATTCGCATTGTTTTTGTGTTTTTTCTAGGATTTTTTTTTTTCTGATTAGGATTTCAAAGAACTTATTCCCATCTATTGCTTGTGAGTTGTGATCTATACGTTAGTCTGTATGAATGGACCTCAATGATTTATCATCTCCCTTTGATTCCTATTTTTCATTCTCATTCTTTGTTCCATTCTCTACAATTTGAATAATCACGTGCGAATTAAACACTGAATATCGACACTATTTTTATGAATATCGACTACTTACTTGTATGACTATGTGTACAAAATACGTGAATATCATCACATATGGAATGAATATCGCTATTATAGTATTCAAATTGCGTGTTGATGGTGTTGTTTGTACTGTTTGCAATTTATATTCAAATTGTTTGATGTGATATTCACTATAATATTGTTCATATTCATGTGGTTTCATGCGTTGAATAGTCGATATTCAAAATTTATGATGTGATATTCAATATAATGTTGTTAATATTTATTATAATAATGTTGTTGATATTCATTATAATAATGTTGATATTCAGGTTGATCGTGCGACTGTGCGATCCAAAATCGACGCGACAATGACATTGTTAAACCTTACCGCCATGAATCAAAGCTTCGAAGATATTGGGTGGTGATATTCGTGTAGTTAGGTGATGATATTCATGTACTTGGGTGACTGTATTAATGTAATTGGGTGGTGGGCAAAATTCACAAAATGGGTAGTGATATTCACAAATTGAGTGGTGATATTCATGTAAGTGAATTTGATATTCATGTGATTAATTGAGATATTCATGTAACTTAGTGTGATATTCATATTATCAAGTGGTGAAATTCATGATTTAAGTGATGATATTCACATTTTTAAGATATTAAATATTCACTTATTAAATAGAAATCGATATTCAAACAAACATGAACGATATTCATTAACAAGTGATCGATATTCGTGAACACATTAACGAGATTCACGAACGCCGGAAAATCATTAAACGAGGAGAACAAATTTAAATCTAAACGAATTTAAAATATTCTTCCCATTTAAATTTTAAATATTTGAAGAATCTCATTCTCTCTCTAATTTGCAGATTTACCATATCAGGATTTTTTTTAATTAATATTCTCCACATTATATGGTAACTACTTTTTATTCCCTATTATTATGGAAACACTCCCACCACAACTAATATACACTCTCTTAATCCATCCGTCCATCACCCTCCATCCAACGTCCCAAATTAATACCTCCGTTTTACCATAATTCCCGTTTTACCGGAGCATGCCCCTATATATATATATATATATATATATATATATATAGAGAGAGAGAGAGAGAGAGAGAGAGAGAGAGAGAGAGAGAGAGAGAGAGAGAGAGAGAGAGAGAGAGAGAGAGAGAGAGAGAGAGAGAGAGAGAGAGGAACACTCCAGTAAAACGAGAGTTATGGTAAAACAGAAGTATTAATCTAGAGCGTTGGATTGATGGTGATGGATGGTTGGATGATGGGGCCTTACAATAGATATGGTAGGGGTGTAACCATCAAATCTACTCAAATAAGGTAATTATTTAATTTTTAATTAGGAAAATTTAATAAATGAAGTTGTTAGATGAGAGAGAAAATACAATATTTTCTCTTTCCTAAAACAGCTAGATTCTGCTGATACATTTTCTTCTTCTTCTTCTTCTTCAATGATTTTTCAGCGTTCATGAATATCGATCACGTCTTTATGAATATCGTTCATGCATTTATGAATATCGATGGATGTGAATATCTCCACTTAAAACATGAATATCACCACTTGATTTTTTCAGCGTCCTAATGCTTTGCAAATTCGTAGATTTGAAAATTTGTTTTTGTTGCTTTTGTCATTGTTTCTTGAATATCGTTCATGTTTGTATGAAAATCTTTGTTTAATATGTGGATATCACCATTTAAAGACATGAATAACATAACTTAAAATATGAATATCACCACTTAATAATATATGAATAACATAATCAATTACACCATGAATATCATTCTATATTAGTATGAATATCACTATGTTTCACCATGAATATCATTACCCAAACGAAAAATAATTACTTCACACTAACACAAATAGTTATACACGGAAAAATGTACATAAACATTAGTATTAATTACATGAATATTAGGAATGACAAACATAAATATCACTATTACGCAATGACTTGTGCTTTTTTAGACGAGTATGAAGCTTCAAACATCACTTCGTTGGTGCAACAGTTATGCCTGAAAACAACATTGAATATCACATCATAAAATTTGAATATCAACTACTCAGATCATGAAACATACATACAACATGAATATCAAAAGCATTTGTATGAATATCACATCAAACAATTTGAATATTAATTGCAAATAGTACAAACAACACCATCAACAAGCAATTTGAATACTATAATAGCGATATTCATTCCATATGTGATGATATTCACGTATTTTGTACGCATAGTCATACAAGTAAGTAGTCGATATTCAGAGTTTAATTCGCACATGATGATTATTCAGAGTTTAGGTGAATATCACATCATAAATATCAAATACTCAACGCATGAAACCTACATCCAATATGAATATCAAAAGCATTTGTATGAATATCACATTAAACAATTTGAATATCAATTACAAACAATACAAACAATACCTCAAAACACCAAAACTGATCCAACATAAATATCAACAACATTATAGTGAATATCACATCATAATCTTAAAATATCGACTACTCAACGCATGAAACCTACTTCCAACATGAATATCAACAACATTATAGTGAATATCACATCATAAAATTTGAATATTAACTACTCAATGTATGAAACTTAAATCCAACCTAAATTTAAAAAGAATGTGTATAAATATCACAACAAACAACCACAGTATTATATTACGTGAGTGGCAATATAAATTTAGTGAGGAAATTGACCTTGTAATTTCGTTTCAGGTCTGTGGAGAACAGAAAAGTTTGATAAAATCATCATACCACATGAAAAGAAGAGACAAAATCAAGTCAAATGCAGAAGCAGTATACGCAATTCCAAACACAAATGAAAATAGAATCAAGATGACAACACTTGTATGCACACGGCAGGGCACAAACATGGAAGTAGAGGCGTGATACATCCTCAAGAGATGCATCTTTCCATACAATGCACTGAAGTATACAAAGAAACATCAGAGATCAAATAGATCACATATAGATAAGCTCAACAACTGAAAATCATATCGGAAGCAAATTATGAAAGATTGAGAACCGACAGAAACCAACAAATTTTGATTAAGTGAGCATACTGATTATTTTTTAAATGAATAATCATCACAAAGAACAGCAGGGCCTACAAAGATTTAGATGTATGCAACCATAGGGTTTAGGGCCTACAAAATTTTTTATTAAGTGAGAATACTGATTTAGATGTATGCAGACATGACAACGAGGGCCTCTTCGTCTGCGCCGCCGGTCTGTTAGCCCTCGGAGGCGGCCCATTGTCGCTCACTTCTCAGATCAAAGCGACTTCATTCTCGTACTGCTTGGTGGACCGCAATTCTCGTAGATCCACCACTCCGTCGGTGGACAACGACTCTCGATTTCGTTGTCTTCCAGGCCGGCCAGTCCGACGGCGGAGGAGTCATTGTCGACTCGGGAACCGTCGTGACTCGGGAACCGTCGTGACTCATCTTCCTACTCAGGCGTACAACTTGTTGTGAGACGCGTTCACTCGGCTGACTCAACACCTGCCGTCGGTGGGAACGGTGGCGCTGTTCGAATGGGAAGAGAGCGGTGGAGTAAACGAGAGTTCAGTGAGAGTAGTAAGCAAGAGATGTGGGTGGAGTAACCGAGAGAGACGATTGCGGTTCTAAAAAGGAAGCTGGACGGTTTTACACGCTTAAGCTACGCGTGCAGGGGTATTGTGGCCATTTTGAAAATACATGAATGAATCACACGCTTAAGTTACGCGTGTAACTACACGCTTAACGTAAGCGTGTAACTACACGCTTAACGTAAGCGTGTAATACATGGGCTAGTTATTTGGGCTGGCCCAAATAACTAGCCCATGCCCCAGCCAATCCAGACGCCTAACATAAGCGTGTAACCACACGCTTAAGAAGACGAGTCATCGTCTTCCTCCCGACGTCTTCAAACCTAAAAAAAATCGAAATTGATTCGTCAAAATCTCTCTTCCCTTTTCTTCGATTGTTCCCATTAGCCATGGATTTGGGTTTTGGTGGGTTGGGCGACCGGATTGGCGGCGGAGAAAGGGCCGAAACCGGTGGCGGAGCGGCGGGCGAAACCGACGACCGTGCGGGATTGGCGCGAACGGCAACAGGCGCGATAACGGCTGGCGGCGCGACAACGATTGGCGGCGCGGCAACGACTGGCGGCGCGAGTGGTGGCGGGAGGAGCCCGTGGATGGCGCTAGAGGTGGACGTGAAAAGCGAGGAGGAAGAGGAGGTGTCCTTGGTGGTTTCCGGCGGAGCTCGGACCCGAGGTGGAAGTGGAGGTCGAGCTAGGACCCGAGCGCAACCGAGGGCGACTCCGATTGAGACGGAAACGACTCCGATGACGCCTGTATCGAGTCTGATCTGTCTCCGAGCGGTATTTTTTTTAATATTAAATTTAATATTATTTTTGTAATTGTTTTCGTAAATATATTTGTTAAGATTTGATTTAATTTGGAATAGAATAATATAGTTAATTTGGAATATAATAATATAGTAAATATATTTGTTAAGATTATGATTTAATTCGGATTAGTTGTGGATTAGAATTAGTTATGCCTTAATGTTTGTATTAGTTAACATATATTTAGCATACTTATGTTATTAATTAATAATTTGGATTAGAATGCATTATCATTTAAATTTTGAATTAATTCGGATTAGAATAATATAGTTATTGATTAGTTATTGATTAGAATTAATTATGTCTTAATATTATTAATATTATTATTTATTTAGAGTTTAATATTATTATTTACGGATTAGTTATAGATTAGTTATGGATTAGAATTATTGGCTCGTAAATTTCCAACATTTTATTTAGAAATTAATTAGTACCTAAACCATTATAAAAATTATCTATACAATAGATAAAATAAAATTAAAAAAGTTAAATGACATCTAACACAAATGCAAAAGTGATATACCGAAATGTATAAGTATAGTAAATTCTAAAATTAATCATATAAGTCCCTAAATGTATTAACTAGTCCCTAATCTAATAAGTATCCAAAAAATTAGAGTATATTGGCGGCCCTCACCCCTACGGGGCGTACAGAGCCGACACCGGTTGTGGCTGACGGCACACGGCGTGTTGGTATTTCTGAGTCTATCCGTCTTCGCGCCGGTCTTGTCAGTGCTGATATATTGTCATCTAGTGGGATATCTTCGCATCCGCCTATGACTGCTGATGATGAGTATATGGAGGACGCGGAGGACATGTCAGCTCAACATATGGCGGTTGATGATCACGCTGTTGAGGAGCCGCATCGGGATGATGAGGCAGATTATGTTGAGTTTTTAGAGCCTACATTACCGACACAGGATTTGAGTACGGGCGGCATTCCATTTTCCCATTCCCCTATTTTTTTTGGGTCGGTCCCCACTATTGTCCTCTCTCCATCTCATGTCGGTCCTTCTTCTACACCTTCTGCCGGTCCTTCTTCTCCACTTTCTGCCGGTCCTTCTTGTCCACCTCCTGCCGGTCCATCTATTGTACATACTTACCATCCTTGGATGCCTGGAGGCCCGAAGGTGTTCATTTCTTCTCCGTAGCTACGAGACACACATTGCTCGGGCTATATATGACCTTCCTATACCCGAGCCCGCTCCTGAGGCAGTTGCGCAGATGCCACCTCCTGTACAACAGAGGAGATGGAGACGTAGAGGGAACGCTGCAGCTGTTGACTATGCTCCTTCAGATCCCGTTGTTCCTGAGATTGCTGAGCAGCAGTAGCCACGTCGTAGCGGGGTAGCCCCTCGTCAGGCGGAGCAGGATTTGGTATGTTTTACTTTGTAGTTTATGTGTTGAATCTTTAAAATGTTTTTTATTAGAAAATGTATACTAATATTAATTCATTCAGAGTCCTAAGACTCTTGAGGATCCATTTCCGCTCAGCCCATTGTGCTGTCCACGAGGCTTATATTAGCCCTGAGCCACATACGTGGTTTAGGCTGGCTGACCGGAGCGGGCTTACAGGTCTACGCACACTTGGCATTGCATGCAGCATGGATTCAGCATTGATTTCTGCATTTGTGGAGAGATGGCATCTCGAGACAAACACATTTCATATGCCCTTCGGAGAGATGACCATCACCCTTGCTGATATTCTCCAGATCTTGCGGGTTCCCATACGTGGGAGGAGTTGTACTTCAGACCTCAGTGATCCGGCAGTGAGACAGCGCATCTGTACTCATCTGGACATTGGGCAGGACGAGATGAAGAGATGGAACACAGCTGGCGGTATTCCTTTGGCGTTTTTAGAGAGTAGACTGGTGGAGATGATGAGGAGTGACGAGCGTGACGAGGGCGTTATTGCTACATACTACCTCTTGGTGCTTCTCGGCTCGATTGTCTTGGTGGATAAGTCGACTAACGCCGTGAAGCACAAGTGGGTGGCGCTTTTGTTTGACCACGACGTTACCGGAGACACTGCATGGGGAGATGAGATTCTAGCCTACGTGTACCGCAACTTGGGAGAGGCGTCTAGGCATGGAGCACAGGGTATTGCATCTTGTGGGATTCTGATTAGGGTAAGATATGGGATGGATTAGTGAAATATTAAGTTACATTTTAATATTTCGGTCATTAATAGCCTTATTTATTCATTTACAGTGCTGGGTTTGGGCATATTTCCCACATTTTCGGGAACAATATGTTACGAACCCCCAGGCCTTTGGAGTAACTGTTCTTGGTGCCGCGGAGGTGCCTAACAGTAGAGACACTGACCGTTTGATCGCTATACGCCGCATACTGGACGGCATGAGATATGAGGAGGTAGAATATGTAACACTCCCAAATATCTCCTTGAAAGCCTTACCGCCAGTGACCTCAGATTCCACATCTGAAGCCACCCAAGGCTTAACCAGTTTATACAAAACATAAAACAACATTTATAATACGAAATATCATAACATTTCGTATTAAATCAAAGGCTTGGAGTTACATCCATAATCCAAAAATAATAGAAATACAGAGTAGTCTTAACATAAGACATGTTTAATACATCGGAAGTCTTTAGAAATAAATGACACAAGGGTCTTGATCGAAACGATCACCCGCCAAGGATCTCAACCTTGATAAACTCTTCAAAATTCCATCTGCCTTCATCGTCGTTTCTAGCCTTCATAGATCGGCAGTTTATCTGATGTGCAACTCGCTTGCATGAAGTCGGAATCGCTAGTAATCGTCGGTCAGCCATACGGCGGTGAATTTGTTCCTAGGCCTTGTACACACCGCCTGTCATACTATGGGAGCTGGCCATGCCCGAAGTCGTTACCTTAACCACAAGGAGGGGGATGCCGAAGGCATGGCTAGTGATTGGAGTGAAGTCGTAACAAGGTAGCCGTACTGGAAGGTGTGGCTGGATCACCTCCTTTTCAGGGAGAGCTAATGCTTATTGAGTATTTTGGTTTGACACTGCTTCACACCCAAAAAGAAGCGAGCGACGCTTGGGTGAAACTTGGGTATTTTGGTATGAGACGGATGACACCAGCCAACCATGCAGTGGAAATTAATCGGTTGGTTAGTCTAATGAAAGACTATGCAAGGGTAAAACAGAAAGGTTCTAAGTAGTCGTATTAGGTTAAACCCATCGCTTCTCGAATGAAAGCCGATGACGATAGTAAACCTCAATACTTCTACAGAAACATATCAAATAGAATGATCAAGAGAAGACTCTGGAAGATTGAGTCTTACTGAAATAAACCAAGAGAAGACTCCAACGAATTGAGTCTTATCGGAAGTATGACAATGTTTGTGAACATTATAAGTTCATACAAGAGTTTAAAAGCGACTTGACTATTTGGGTCCACGACCAACCTCACCGCATAATGCGAATTCAGATTCGGAAGGTGGACTTACTCTAATTGAAGCCCAGACGAGTTTCCACGTTCTACTTCTTGCCCAATGTTCATTAGTTATGTGCATAACTGCACTTATCTTATTTAATTCCAAAACGTACATTCACGTTATAAGCTTTTAAATATATCCTCTCATCGCAAGAGACATATATCGAAGGGAATAAAATCCCAAGTGTCGGCACTAGCTGTGTGCACATCATACCATGAGTAAGGGTAAGGTCATGACCAGAGTACTAGGGAAAAATCCTCCTAGCACCAATTATAAAGAAACAGCTAAACCTCGCAAGGTACATAACGTTCCTACGAATACTCGTGCTAACTAAACAGTTAAAGCACACAATAGTCCACATCAATGCCATCAAGGCAATCATCATAAATATATATATAATAGCGTTGTTCTAACAGTATATACAACCTATTATAATATCATATTATATTTCACATATAGTTATCAAAACTGTTCCCAACGAACACAGTAATTTATCCCAAATTAATTAACAATTAAACAATTGATAATTAATATAAATATGGAATGATTAAGCAAGAACGAACCGCCACTTGCCTTAGATCAGACGAAGCTTAACGAAGCTCAAAGACAACGGTTTCTGGGTCCGAAATGAGGACAAAACTTGGATTACAGATTCCTACGGATCGACCCATAACGAAACCCTAAATTAGATTCGATAATAAATAGTACGAATCGAGAAAGGAACGAACGAAATCGAAGGAACGAAGTCCCGATCGAGACCACAAAGCCCAAACGCCACAATCGCAAAGTGCCCAGGCACCCGCGATCGCGGTGGCTCTTCCACGATTGCGGTCGTCAGGGACAAGTTCCCCACGAGCCACTGTCATGGCCGCGATTGCGGTGTTCATAACCGCGATCGTGGTCGATGAACTCCGGCGATCGTCGAGAAGGAAATCTCACCGGGATCGATGCGTTTGGATTCGGTTTGCGAGGGCTTCGACTCCTAGGCTCCTTGTACCTCCAAGACACAAGCTTGAGAGTACCACCACCACCAAAGGGAGTTCCGGCGACGACGAAGCGTTTTTCCGCCGAGGAGTTGAGTTTTCCGGCGATATGAATTTGAGAGAGATCTGATGCTCCAAATCCTCTCCAGATCCTCTCTTTAAATAGCCCAAGCAAGGAGGACACTCACCCCGACCGGATGGGACAACTCCAAAGGCAGCAACGGCGGTGCTTCAGCCGAGGTTCGGCGAAGCAGAACAAGTTGTCGAACTGGATATTTACCGTGATCGCGGTGGATTGCGGGCGGTCGCGGTTTGCCTTACCGCGATCACGGTGGCCATACCGCGGTGGCTGCCACTTGCAGCCCGTAATGATGGCTTGCTTTCCGTCATTTACCGCGATGGCGATGGTCATACCACGATCGCGGTCAAGGCCATTTCTGAGCCTTTTTGTCCGGGAAAGTGTATGGGTATAGGTTTAAAACCCCGAGTTAAATATATTTGTACCCGAATGAATATTCTAACCCCGAAAATACGTCGAATGTATTTTATACTGCTCAGAAAAATATTACAGAGATCAAGCATCTTATAGAATGTCTGAACTTCTCTAAAAATAATCCGACTTGCAGTACGGGAGTTAGAAAAGTTACCAAAATGTCCTTACAAAAATGAGGGGTATTACAGAATAGTACACGTAATTTTATATATCTTAGTCTTTAATTAAAAAAATATGTATTGACTTTGCCTTTTTGACTTTACAGGTTACCTGGACCCCTTGGGTGGGGTTGGACTTCCAGGCTCCTAAGGTAACTCCTACCAGATTTCGCGGTATACTGTGCATTATAGATGTTCAAGAGCCGTACCACCCGGACAAAGTCCTTAGGCAGTTTGGGCTCATGCAGCCAGTCCCAGTTTTGCCCATTCAGCCGGACAAGGCCGTCAGGAATGCGGAAATTAAGGGATACGAGGTTAGTTTTGCTGATGAGCTTCTAGTAGCTTGGGATGCAGATCCGAGACCGTTGATTGATCTGCATGGATCGGATGCGACTCAATTTTGGGACATGTCTGCCGACTATTTAGATTGGTATGACGAGTGTTCTCATCCCTTGGTCGATCCCGGTTCCGTCAGACATGATCGTCCGGTCGGCCCTATCCATGTCTCTCCAGCTGCTGACGCAGTTGCGGTACACTTATTTTTGTTGAATTGTTTGAATGTTTTATCTCTTATTGTGTATTTTGCAATAGTTTGACAAATATTACTTACTTTGTATACAACACATTCAGGTGGTTGCAACTGATATCCGCACTTACTTACGCACACCCGAGGCGGCGACACAGACATTCGAGGGACTTGCGAGATTATGGCTTGATATGATGATTGGGCAGCCTCCACCCATGGCCCCACCTCCACCTCACCAGTCCCAGATGTTTCGTGATTCTGTCACGGAACCTGGCGAAGGTAGTGGCTCGCAGCCACATTAGGTTTTATGTTTGGATTAGACACGATTCATATGTAGGGAGTGTTTCTGTAAATGTTATCTATTTTATCTTATTTGGTTTAGTATGTTTGTTCATGTTTATTATGTCGTTTGATACTTACCTCAAAGTACGAAATAGAAACATAAATTTACCGAGCCATAACAAGATGTATGAACAAATATAAGAAAATCGACACAGTACGAAACGATTAACATCGAAAAACAAATAAGTACAAAATGGAAAGTTAATATGAACTTAGTACATGAGAAATACTAGTCCCATGTGATTCTTGCAAAGTAAAAAAGCAAGAGCGTACTCATTTTCTTAGCTTTTTTGGTGATGGATGGACAACAATCATGTAGAAACGAATACGTTAAAACGAAGAAGTATAAACAACTATAAGTTGTAGTGTTTCTGGAGAAACAGACCAGGATAAGTTATGAGGATAAGATTGCAATCTTCAAATAATGAAGTATATGCATAACCGCACGCTTAAGCTAAGCGTGTGGTTATGCGCGTAGCTTATGCGTGTGGTTATGCGCGTAGCTTATGCGTGTGGTTATGCGCGTAGCTTACGTGTGTAGTCTTTCGCTTAACATAAGCGTGAAATCATGCATGAACTTGTTACATGTTAGTGTACTTATGTAATACGAGAAAGTAATATGAACTTGTTACATGTTAGTGTACTTATGTAATGCGAGAAAGTAATATGAACTTGTTACATGTTAGTGTACTTATGTAATACGAGAAAGTAATATGAACTTGTTACATGTTAGTTTACTTATGTAATACGAGAAAGTAATATGAACTTGTTACATGTTAGTATAGTTATGTAATACGAGAAAATAATATGAACTCGTTACATGTTAGTATACTTATGTAATACGAGAAAGTAATAGAAACTCGTTACATGTTAGTATACTTATGTAATATGCGAAAGTAATAGGAACTCGTTTCATGTTAGTATACTTATGTAATACGAGAAAGTAATAGGAAATCGTTACATGTTAGTATACTTATGTAATACGAGAAAGTAATAGGAACTCGTTTCATGTTAGTATAGTTATGTAATACGAGAAAGTAATAGAAACTTGTTACATGTTAGTATACTTATGTAATACGAGAAAGTAATAGGAACTTAGATCATGTTAGTATACTTATGTAATGCGAGAAAGTAATAGAAACTTGTTACATGTTAGTATGTTAGTATACTTAGGATATTATGAGAAAACTTTTTTTTGTACTATTGGGCCTAGTTTGGGCCCATTAAGTTTTTTTTTGTACTATTGGGCCTAGTTTGGGCCCATTAAGCTTTTTTTATACTATTGGGCCTAATTTGGGCCCATTAAGTTTTTTTTGTACTATTGGGCCTAGTTTGGGCCCATTAAGCTTTTTTTGTACTATTGGGCCTAGTTTGGGCCCATTAAGCTTTTTTTTTTGTACTATTGGGCCTAGTTTGGGCCATTTCATGAACAAAAACACAATTTTTTACTAATGTGTAGTAGTACATGTCATCCGAAAAATACATACATAACAAAATAAACATAATATCTCTAAGCTTTGAATATGGTTACTACATATATAACTTGGGGACGCCGACATACTAATTCAAACAGTAATACATCATTGATTTCCAATTCATGGAATCTTACAAAATCCCGCCAGCCGTTGCCAAATCTGTATCGATTCCCACTCGTTGCGATACACACAGGCAAAGTAGCATCACCACAATCCAGGGTGACTTCCGTTGTTGTTGCAGAACTCAAGAATTTCAAAGCATGCTCCATCGGGATACTCTGCATATCAGTAAGTGCATTTAAAGTTCATATTATGAAGTAATCCGAATCATAAATTTACATAATGAAGGATGCGGTGCTTACCATCCGATATTCTGGGTAGAGCATGGTTTGATTTAGTACAATAATGAAACTCTTCCGAAGATCACGTCGCATAGCTTCAGCTCTTTCTAATGCTGAATTTCCAACATCTCCAGCATCATCATCAGAGGTGTAGCTGCTGTCTAGACCTGAGCAAATGCGGGCCGGCCGGCCCGGCCTGCCCGTCAAGTAATACGGGCCTAGACAAGGGTTTCAGCCCGAACGGGCCGGTTGGCCCGGCCCGCGGCCCGTATATAAATTTAATTATATAAAAATATATTAAAAAAAAACCTAACCTAAATCCTCGTTCACTCCATCTCTTCTCACGCCGCTCTCTGCCTCTCTTTCACTCCTTCTCCATCTCAGACATCTCTCCTCACGCCGCTCCGCCTCCGACCAGGCGACCGCCGACCGCTCCGCCTCCGACCAGGCGACCATCTCTCGCATCTTCCGACCAGGCGACCGCCGACCATCTCTCGCATCTTCTGAGTTCCGACCTCCGACCATCTCTCGCATCTTCCGAGTTTCGACCAGGCGACCCTTGACCGCCGACCATCTCTCGAGTCTCTCGCATCGCATCTCCGCCTCCTGTTAGTATTTCTCATCTCCGCCTTTAACATGCTTGTTTTGGACATGCTAGTTGCTATTAGTACATTTAGAAGCAAATTCAGATTTATTGCTATTTGTCACGGAAACAACTATATTTTTTGGACCAATTGAACAAATTAAAAAACCTGTAGGAATTTGAAATTTGTTGACCGAAGGGCGGATGGCCTCCAAGGCCGCCGCCGCCGGTGAAGACTCAAGCTGGGGTTGTCAATTGCAGGTCTTCGTCAGATTTATAAATTTGTCTTTGGAAGGACATCCATGGTCTTCGTCAGATTTATATATAGAAGCAGGTTTTTTAAAAACAAGTTTTATATTATATATTAATTGTGGGCTGCTCGCGGGCCGGCCCGGACTTCCGGGCGGGTACGGTTAACAGTTCCGGCCCGACAAACGGGTCGGGCCCAACCCGGGCCCGCAAAAACGGGCTAAAAAAATAGGTCAGGCCCGACCCGTATATGCTCAGGTCTACTGCTGTCTTCTTCGACAACAGAGGAATTTGAGTCATCGCTGATTACTATCACATTTCTCGACGAAGAGGCCATACTAACTTTTTGAGAATTAAAACACAATTAGATAAGAGAAGGATAAGAGAAGGGTGTAATTGTTTGTATTTATAGGGTGAAATAGAGTCGTTGGAAAAACGGCCGTTACAAACTACACGCTTATGTTAAGCGTATAACCGTTACAAAGTGACCGTTACAAACTGCACGCTTTACTTAAGTGTGTAGTTACACGCTTAAATTAAGCGTGAAGTTACACACTTACCTTAAGCGTGTATTTTTGTAACGGTCATTTTTCCAAAGACTCTATTTCACCCTACAAATATGAACAATGTCATCCTAAACCTTATACACCCTTCTCCTCTCTAATTGTGTTTTAATTCTCCAAAAGTTAGTATGACCTCTTTGTCCAGTTCGAGTTCAACTACGGGAGAGAGATTTTGCTTTTGTAATTTGAAGGCGGTCATACACACTTGTGACCGACAGAGGCAGTACGGAAGAAGGTACTGGGGATGCCTTGAATTGGGGAGGTACGATGTCCACAAACCTGGTAATAAAGGTGGATGTGATTTCTTTGCGTGGTTCGATCCACCATACAACGAGAGGGCACACGAGGTTATTATGGGGATGTGGAAGGAAAAAAACCAACTTCTAAAGCAGAATGAGGGTCTTTGTAGGTATTGTTTAAGGGCAATAACAAATAAACATCGTAGGTGTTAGAAAGATAGAAGTAACCATTTGTTATGTTTTGTAGGAATCAAGCGAAATTAGCGAAAGAGGGACATCGAAAAGGAATCAAGCGGAATTAGCGAAATAGGGGATGTGATTTGTTATGTTTTGTACTACTTCGCGCCAGTATAGGCCCATTAAATCGAGATAAAAATCGAGTTTGTAGTACTTCGAACGTAGACGTAATGTAAAACACATCAAAGTAATATGAACACATCAAAGCCGTCTAAATATTACATTACATACTCGTATCATCAATCAAGTACATGAACGGATCCGTCTCCTGCATACATAAAAGGATCTGGTGCCCGACCATTTGCAATGCGGTAATCTCGATACATCTTCAAATTCCACTCAAACTTTGTTGTCCACCACAAAATGTTTCGATCTGCGTTTCTGCGCCACGAACCAGGAGTGTGCGGTATTGGCGACCCTTCCTTAAGCACCACCTACATATACACACACAAACTATTTGAGTAGTGAAAATAATGTAACCTAATTTCATAAATATTTTATTAGAAAAAACCTATACCGGTATGAAGTGGTCATGATTGCGTACGTGTGCCATGGCAAGAATCTTTTCTGGAGGTCCTATGCTTGATGTCCTGTTCCTCAACGGTAAGCAAAACGTCGGAGCTTCCCACGTTAATAAGACGAGACCAACCTGATATAGTGTGGCAAACACTAAACCCATCAATGGCATGTGAAGCCAGTATACTTCTGAGCAAGGGCTTTTGCAATGGTTCACTTGAAAGATAAGATCATCCCAAGACCCTTGTCGAAGACGGCAACGTATCGGCTCGTATAGCTCTTGGTTGTCAAGCAACTCCGCTACCATCTCGCGTCGGATGTTGGGATATTCCTTCTCTTGCCTCCCTAACAATACAGCCATCGATCGATATCCACAATGTCCGTCGGGGCGTACATCTCTAACATTCTTGATGTACGGAATCCAAAGTCATCCACATTGTCAATCCCAAAGTTCACCCCCATATGAACAATGGGAATACTAGGTTCTTCAAGCCACTGCAAATCTTCTGGTTGTGATTCTTCTAGTATGGGTTGAGATTGCAAGTCGTCAAAGTCCATCACTACTGTAGTAGATGCACTTGCTTGATTTTTAGGACGACCTGGGCCTCTACCAGTGCTCGCACTTGCCTTCCCCTTCGCCTTTGTCTTCGGCCTCGCCTTCTTCTCATTCTCGTGGAGCTCATCCCGTCTATGCTCAAACAAGCACTTATCCCTCTTCTCCGCCTTCTCATCCATCTTCTCCTTGTTCCTAGCACCACTTGGCCTTCCTTTTGACTTGATCCCCGTCGGCTCCAACAAAGTACTCTCTTCCGGATGCTCCAAGTCGTGGTACAACTCACCTAGTAGGAATGTCGTGCCTTTCTTCAATGTCCCAACCTTCAACCTGGCAAACATTTCACGAAGTCTCATCTCTGTAATGTCCATTTGAATGTAGGCAAAAGGGCCAGGAGTTGTTGTTGGAGTCTCTTCCCATTCCAAGTCCCTCCAGAACTCATGAACGTCTAACGGAATGAGAGGTGTTTTTGAAATGATGGCTCTTGCAATGTTGTGCACGCAAGGCAATCTCTCACCCAATGGTCGGTGCATTCTTCTGAGAACTCCCCCTTCTTCAAGATATCGTAATATCCCAACAACATATCAAAGCACCTATCCGACACTTGGTAGAAGAGCCTAGAAAAAGTAGCTCGTACAACTGGCGACATCGATACATCATCGAAATCCATTGGTCGTTTGGAAAGTGAAAGGTTCATGCTCCCCCTAATCTGATCTATTTGAAGGATGATGGCATGGTGGATCCTTACGATCACTCTGTTGAAGCCCCCTCTACTAGAGCCAATAATATCTTTCAAAACCTTGTGCATCCCCTCAACCCTGTCAAATCACATGACGTTAGTACGACATTAACAACTATGAGTACAAAAAACAACATATTGTGAACGTCATACCTGTTTGAAGTCCTCGTGAAGAAGTGAAGATGATGATCCGTCCACGCCCTTACTATGCTCGTCTTGTACGGAATAAGCCATGTGTCCTCCACGTATCCGACAAGGTCTTTCTTCCACGATGTCCGTAATACGGCAAGCCTCTCTTCATACCTTTCTTCGCTAGTTGAGCAAAAAAGTGCTCAACATTGGTTTGAAAAGGCATCCACACTTTCCTTCTTCTTCAAGATGGACGAGGCACGTGCCTCGATGTTGTGCTTTATATGCACCCAGCACAAGAGGTGTTGAAATTCGGTGTCGAAAACACTCTGGATAGCAGTTATGAGGGCCTTCTCACAATCTGTCATTATTGCAGTCAACATCACTCCCAAATCCAAACACAATGCCCGAACTTTCCTCATTATCCACGTGTAATGGTAAATCCTTTCCGCCCGGGTGAATGCATAAGCAATGTTGAACGTCTTATGAGTGTTGGTGAAACCAACAATCTCCACAAGTGGCATTCCATATCTATGGAAAACATTTCATAATACCAAACATATTTTTAAATGAAATACTTTAACAATTTATGTCATAAACTACACATTATTACAATTTAGGACTTACTTGTTTGCCTTGTATGTTGCGTCAATGATTATCACGTACGGGAACTTCTTTAACAATCGCAGCTAGGGGTGTTCATCCGGTCCGATGGACCGGATTTTTTCAGAAATCTGGACCGGAGACCGGACCGGACCTATTCGGTCCGGTCCAGGACTGGTTAGACCGGATTTTATTTAAAAAAATTAAAAAAATTAAATTCTTATTTAAAATCTATAAAAAAATATCTAAAAAACATATATACTCCTAAATTATTAAATTAAAAAATATCTATAAAAAATACATATAAATCTCCCAAAAAACATATAAATTAAAAAAAACAATTTTTTTAAAAATCCGATCCACCGGTCCGGACCGGTTTTTTCCGGGTTTGGACTGGACCGGACCAGATTAAGGAAATTATCTGGACCGGAGACCGGACCGCATTTTCACCGGTCCGGTCCGGTCATTTCCGGTCCAGTCCGGTCCATTTTTGAACAGCCCTAATCGCAGTAACTCCGGATTAGCAAAAAATAAGATTGCAATCTCATCAGTCTTCGCATCCCTCAAAGGATGAACTACGTATTTCTGCTCAACCATAAATCTTAGGGACCACTGCGTAACCGTTAACTCTCCCCGATTCTCGTACTGTAGCTTTTCCAAGAAGTTGGCCACTTGCTTCCTGGTAGTCACATTTCCCGGGAAGTTTTGCCTCAATTCCAAAACAATTTGATTCGGCGTCTTGCGACCGTCTCCCCACCTCCTAGCGCACATCTGCTCCGCCTCGGTCATTCGACCCATGAATGCATGGCCTTTAAAGCTAGTTCGTAGCTTATGGTTGTGCCGACCTTCAATCACACCCAAGACGCACTTTTCACCAACCGTCCATGCCTCTTTCTTCATGCGAACACCCAATATCTCAAACTTACACCCACACTTTTTGGATCTCGACTTTTGGATTTTAGCAACAATTAAAAAACCGGCAACTCTGGATTCTCTTCGTTCACCTTCGGCCTCCCCGATCTCCAAGGCCCAAACCTATCCCACACTATACTAATTTGGTACGGACTTGAGTTATGCTTCACCAAAGCTATCACAAGCTCATTTCCTATTTCTTTCGCCCATTTGTACAATTCTTCCTTACTATCCCACACTAGGTCGGTAATAAAATGCTCTGTATAGTCTTTCCCCTATAAATGTAGCGGTTTATGTTAACTACAAGTCATCATAACTACATCACTATATTACACTACATATGATTTCCAATTATATAACTACAAATTCATGCTAAATATTGGCTACCTAATTAAGTGCAATATTTAAGATACTAATTACGTATTAAAATACCGATGAAGGAAAGAGCAAAACTATTTTAACACTAACCACAAATTCGCCGCTAGGGTCCCAATCGCCAGTCGATTCGTCGTCTTCCACATCTAAGAAAAAAATCGACTCTATCCATTTGTCGTCCTCCTCTTCTTCTTCTTCACTTTGAACCCAATCATTTTTTTCGTCACTACTATCCTCACCACTATGATACATCTTTAAAATTAGGAGAAGAACAATTTTGGTTTCTTGGACATGGAATGGCAAGACCTTCGACTATTAATAGGAAGAAATAGATCCGTTAGTAACTTAAGCGCATCAACGGAACTTTCCAACGGCTATAATTTTACACGCGTAAGTTAAGCGTATAAAAACCACACGCTTAACTTAAGCGTTTGGCTATGTGCCTAACGTAAGCGTGTAAAATAGCCTCTCCTTCGAGGCATCTGTGATTTGTCTTTTTAAAATACTAACTATACCCTGCGCCTACGTTAAGCGTGTAAAATCACACGCATAAGTTAAGCGTATAAAATAGCGTCGATATAGACAGTATTTCGCGTGTATTTAGCCATTAATAAATAATTTTAGTTATTGGTATGTTATTATGATGATGGTAAGTAGCAAATATACTTCTTTTCTATAAACTAATTATGCAAACAAAGATATCTTGGATCAAAACAAGAGATCAAACACTGATCTCCATTGAAGAAAGAAAGTAAGCGGAAGCAGGACGAAAAAGAGAGAGATTTCTGAGTTAGTGTATTAGTTCTACTCACAGATAATGAGTGGATTATATACAATGGAGATAGAGTGATGTCACTATCTACTAGAGTGACATCTGAAGCTAACAACCGTAACAAACACAAACTAACAACCTTGTACATCAATGCCAGCTAAGCACAATCAGTTAGAACTAACTGAGCTAGAGAACTAGAATTAGACTGGGCTAACATATTCACATCCCCCTCAAGATGGACGAGGTGCTTGAGACACGAGACCAAGCTTGGAGGTAAGAAAATGGTGTTGATGTTCACCAAGGGCTTTGGTAAGAACATCAACGAGCTGGAGTTGAGAACTGATATGTGCAGTAGCAATGAAGCCTTTATGGACTTTATCTCAAATGTAATGGCAATCGATTGTCAAGTGTTTGGTTCGTTCATGGAACACCGGATTCGCAGCTATGTGTTGAGCAACTCGATTGTCACAATATAGAGTGATGGGAAGATGAATCTGAACTTGCAAATCATGAAGCAAACCAGTGAGCCAAACCAATTCACTCGCAGTGGCAGACATTGCTCGATATTCGGACTCAGCTGAACTCTTTGACACAGTTTTCTGCTTCTTTGTTTTCCAAGAGACTAAGGACTCTCCCAGAAAGACACAATACCCATTCAAAGATCGAGCATTGTAAGCGTAAATCCCCCAATCAACATCACAATAGGAGCTTAACATAAGGCTAGATGCAAAAGAGTAGAAAAGACCAGAATCAACAGAACCCTTCAAGTAACGAACCACATGTAGTGCAACATTCATATGTGAAAACTTGGGAACACTCACAAATTAACTCAAATGATGCGTTGCATATGAAAGATCTGGCCGAGTAAGGTTCAAGTAAAGAAGACGACCAATAAGTCGACGATAAACCTCAGGATCAGGCAGATCATCACCTTGATCAATAGAAAGTTTCAAACCTCGAGGAAGAGGAAATTTAGCAACCTTGCAGTAAAGCATCTTTAGTGTCTTTCAAGATGTCCATAATATATTTCCTTTGGTTTAACAAAGTGCCAGCATCAGACCAATCAACTTCAATACCAAGGAAATAACGAATAGGGCCAATATCTTTAATAGTGAAAGCAGAACGCAGAGCTGCCTTGGTAGCCAATATCTCAGTCTCATTAGCACCAGTAAGAAGCATATCATCGACATAAACGAGTGCCACCGTAATAGAACCATCAAAGTTCTTGACAAACATGGAATAATCACGGCGAGACTGAACATACCCAAGAGAAACAAGCAACTTTGTAAGCTGTAAATTCCATTGGCGAGATGCCTGTTTGAGTTCATACAAGGACCTTTTAAGTTTGCATACCTGACCTTGAGTGCCCTTAGATCGAATAGCCTTGAGAAAGCTGCATATATACTTCCTCATCCAAAAACCCATGCACAAATGCATTATTGATATCCAATTGATGGATAGGCCAAGAAAAGGAAGTAGCCAAAGCCAAAAAAGTCCTGACTGAAGCAAACTTGGCAACATGTGAGAAGGTATGTTTATAATCCTTCCCTTCTATCTAGACTTGTACAAGTCTGGGCTAGCCCGACAGGCCCGGACCGCCCGCTCGGTATAAAAACCGGGCCTAGACAGTTATATTGGCCCGATCGGGCCGGGCCAGCCCGATACAGTAACGGGTCGTGCATGGACACATCTCTAGGCCCGACCTGGCCTAGAAGCCCGGCCCGATACTGTTTATATAAATAATATTTATTTATACTTTTATATATAAGTATAAATAATAAAAATAAATAACCCTAACCTAACTTTCCCTTCACTCTTTTCTTTTCCTTTCCGCCTCCATATCCTCCTCCTGACCTCCTCCATCTCCATCCTCCTCCATCACGTTGCGCCACCGAGTCCACCTAGTTCACGCGGGTCTCCAACTCATCAGATCTGCGCCACCGTGACCGAGTCCACCTAGTTCGCGCAAGTCTCCAACCCAGCCAGTAGCCACCATGACCGAGTCCACTGCAACCAGTCACCACCGAGCCCTTGCCAGCAACAGCCAACGAGCCGTCGATCTGCGCCAGGCCAACAGCCAGTCGCCACTGCAACCAGCCTGAGGTAATTTTTTTCTTCCACTGCAACCAGTCCGCCACTGCAACCAGTGCTACGCAATACTCCATTTTTTTGCTGAGATGGTTCAAGTTTTTTTCTCTTATTTCTTACTACAATACTCCAATTTTTTGCTGAGATGGTTCAACCAGTGCTGCGCAATACTCCAATTACAGTTGTGTAACTTCAATCATGAATTTGTTTTGTAGATTACAGTTGTGAATTAGGGCTCATAGATATTGTTTTGTAGATTACTGAATGTTTTTCCTACTGAATGTTTTTTCTGTAATTTTTAACCTTTTGGTGTTTTCAAATTGTTAGGGATGGAACCACCAATGGAGTCAGCTGATGACAATGTGGATATTCAAGTAGATCAAATCAATACAAATACTCAGTGCACTTCAAAAGGCAAAGGACTGAAGTCAAATGTCTGGGATAATATGACAATAAGCACTCTGGGTGATGGTTCGATCACTGCTCAATGCAATCATTGTATAATTAACTTCAAAGCTAATCCAGATAATGGTATGTCTCATCTTAGAAGGCATATTGAGAAGTGTCCTGCTCGTAAATATCATGATATGAAATTTTTTTGCATTACTGGTTCTGGTGCTGCATCTGAATCTGCGATTGCTAATAACATGACAATGCATAAGCTTGCACCCAGTTTAGAGGCAATTCGTGATGCTTTGGGTGTTTATTTTATAGCATGTGCACTTCCTTCAGTCAAGTTGAGTCAACGTGATTTAAATATTTTATGAGTGTGCTTGCACCTAATTGGAATCCCTTGAGTAGAGCAACAACTCAGAGAGATGCTTTGCTGAATTATAATTCTCTTAAACTTGCAATTGCTAAAGAAATGCAAAATGCTCCTGGGCGTATATGTTTCACAACTGATAATTGGAGAAGTGAACATAACACGGATGAGTTCATGTGTGTAACAGCTCACTGGATTGATAAAAACTGGAAATTGCAAAAGAGAATTATTAAATTTGCTGCTTTGACGCCTCAGATTGACGGTGCTTCTCTTGCTGATGAAATTTTGTTGTGCTTGGGTGAATGAAAAGTTAGTGAAAAGGTCTTTTGTTTCACTCTCGATAATGCATCGTATAATGACACAATGGTTGCATCTCTTCGAAATCATTTATTAAGGAAACACTCTTTAGTGTTGCATGGGGAATTTTTCCACCTACGTTGTTCTTGTCATATTATTAATTTGGTGGTGCATGCTGGTTTGAAGGTCATAGATGATGTTGTTGTTAAGATTAGAAAGGTTGTCACTCATTTGAGGCATTCCATGCCAAAAATAAGAGATTCTATGAAGTTGCTTCCACAAGTTTTGGTTTGAACATTGCTATGAAGCTTCATTTAGATACGCCTACAAGGTGGAATTCCACTTTCACTATGCTCGATCGTTATATCTATTTTCGAGATGCTATTGATAGTTTTGTTTATAAGGATGTGGATTTAAGAGTGCATCGCCTTACAAAAGCAGAATGGGAAAAGGTTGTTGAGCTGAAAAGGTTCTTAAAAGTGTTTTATGATGTAACAAATGATTTTTCAGCCTCTAAGACACCTACTTCAAATCTGTATTTTCATGGGGTGTGGAAATTCATAAGTTGTTGACAAGAATATCAAAGGGTCCTCCTTCTATTCTATCTAGCACGGTGACAGAAATGCAAAAGAAGTTTGAAAAGTATTGGGAGGAGTACAATTTGCTTCTTTCTTGTGCTGCTGTTTTGGATCCTCAAATGAAGTTGGTAGGAATTGGTTTTCTATATCAGAAATTGTTTGGTGATGTCTATGCTAAAGAGATGGTTCAGAAAATCAGGACACCTTGGTTGATTTGTTGGAAGAGTACAAGATTATGTATGCTGATTTTGGTGATAATAGTGACAATGATGACGTGGGAAAGAACTCTAGATATGCTGATTGTGACTATGAATCTGATGGTGAGGATCTGGATGATTGTATGAATAAGGAAGCACAAACAGAAATCAGTACAGAGCTTGATCTTTATTTGAATGAAAAGCCCTCTAAAAAGGAAGAGGGTTATGATATTTTGGGTTATTGGAAGACTTCTTCTCGATTTGTTGTTCTTTCTGCTTTGGCTCCTGACCTTTTATGTGTCCCCGTGTCTACAGTTCCTTCAGAATCAGCTTTTAGCATGGGGAAGAAAATAACTACTTCTTGTAGAAGCTCTCTTGCCTCCTCAACGGTTGAAGCTCTTGCATGTCAAGAGGATTGGCTTCGTGCAAGAGGATTGGATCCAGGTAAAATATTATATAACTTAAACTAGTTGCTTTTGATATTATAAAGTTCTTTACCTATTTATTCACACTCTATCTAACATGTTATTTTCAAATTGTAAGGTCCTCATAGTTGCTTCATCATTGGTCCTCGTGTTGAACATGAGGATGGAGAAGTTGTAGAGTAGAGATGGTGTTTGAAGAGCAAAGAGGCAAAGAGCCAAAGAAGATTGAAGGATTGCTCGTTATTGTGTTCCTTTTGTTTGGTTTGCAATGTGGATTTGTATTTCCGAATTTTTGCATGGAATTGTATTTTTATGATGTTGCCTTATTGGCACTCTTGTTTGCTTTGCAGGATTGTTGTTTGCAGGATTGTTGTGTTTTTATGTTGTATCACTTGTTATGGTATTTGCACTTTTGCAGGATTGTTGAATGTTCTGTTTTTCTTTGGTTATAATTTGCTTCTATATTTGTGACATATGTTGTATTGTTGTGATTCTATAAAGCATTCAGGTACCCAATGGCATATAAATCAGCCATATTGAAAAAAACATGTAATAAGTCATATTTTATAAATATGTGTACCAAAAAATGCAAAAATATGAAACGGGCCAGCCCGTCGAGTAACCCGGCCTGGACAAAAAACCCAGCCCGGTTAGACCGGTCGAGCTTAGCCTGGCCCGGTCAACCGGGCAAAAAAATACAAAAAACCCAGCCCGAGCCCGGCCCGGGCCCAGACTTGTACATGTCTACTTCTAACCTTTTGCCACAAGGTGAGCTTTATACCTTTCTACAGATCCATCAGGTCGAAACTTGACCTTAAACACCTATTTACAGCCAATAGGAGAATGAGAAAGAGGTAAAGACACTAAATCCCATGTATCATTGGCTTTAAGAGCTTCTAACTCTTGCTGCATTGCCTTGACCCAAAGAGGATCCTTAGCAGCTTGATGGAAGGAGACATGCTCAAAGACAGACAAGACATTGTGTAAAGAAGTTTGATAGGAATGAGAATAAGCAGATAGATGACAGTGAGACACAACAAAAGACTGACTCGCAGATGAAGAATCCTGTAAAGTTGGGCAATCAAAGTCTGCAAATCTCAGGGAAGCATGTCTTGGTCATGTGGACTGTCTAGGAGGAATAAGAGAAGATATGGGTGATTGGATGGACTCATGAGATGAAGATATAATCTCAGGAGCAACCGGGTTACTGGTAATCACAGGAGAAGGTACATGATCAATATGATCATGAAAAGGTATAGAAGATGATTGGGAACCAGAAACAAACAACTCAGTATTTCTTATAGGAGATATGTTTCTGGTTAAAGGTATATATGCAGAAGGTGAATCATCATGATCATGAGTAATATGATCTATGGCAGGGTTAACAATGGGAAAAATATGTTGAGAATGGACAAAGGAAGTAGAAGAGGTACCTTGGAAAGGAAATTCTCCTTCTTTGAACACAACATCTCTACTGACAAAAACTTTGTGATTGTCAAGGTCATAGAGCTTATAAGCCTTCTGTGCATATGGATACCCAATGAAGACACATCGTCTAGCTTTTGGCCCAAATTTATCACCATTCTTAAGCAAAGCAAAGCATAAGCAACCCAACACTCGAAGATTACTGTAATCAACAGGTTTCTGCATCAAAATTTCATAAGGAATCTTCCACTGAAGAACAGAACTAGGCATTTTGTTGATCAGATAAGTAGCAACTAGGACACAGTCTCCCCAAAACTTAATGGGAAGATGAGCATGAAGCCTTAGTGACTTTGCAGTTTCAATGAGATGTATGTGCTTGCGTTCTACTCTGCCATTTTGTTGTGGATTCCCTGGAGCAGACCTCTGATGAACAACTCCAAATTTAGCAAATAAAGACTGACAGGAAGATTGCACAATTTTTGTTACATTGTCACTTCTGACACACTTAATATGAGCATCAAGCTGAGTATGCACATAAGAAAAGAAAAACAACAACAATAGTGCCATAAACCTGCTCTTTGTTGTTCAGTAAGTATGTCCATGTCACCCTACTGTGGTCATCCACAATAGTGAGAAAATACCTAGCACCACTCAAACTAGGCCTTCTTTAGGGACCCCAAAGATCAACATGTATAAGATCAAAGGAGTGCAAAGCAATTGAAGAGCTTCTAGAAAAATGAATTTTATGATGCTTAGCAAGCACACAAGTGTCACAACACAAATTCTTGACATCAGATAAACCTTTCAAAGGTAAAATGTTATAGTTTGGATATTGAAGCCCCAAACGTGCATGTAAAACAGACAAATCAACATTGTCAACAATACTGAAATTGTTACTCATAGGATAAGAACCCGCAGTATTACAATTATTGTTGTCTAAAAAACAACCAACAAGCAGTGGCTTAGACTTCCCAAATCCTGATGCAAATGACAACCTATAGAGATCTCCAATCCTGGCTCCTTCTGCCTTGACTTGTTTAGTTAAAGGGTCTTGAAAAGTGAACCCTTTAGAATGGAATATAGTCACAAGACCTTCTATGTCAATCAGTTTTCCAACATATAATAGGTTATGTTTGAATTCAGGAACAAACAAGACCTCATGTAATATGATATCCTTATTTAACTTGACATCACCACCATTGACCACCTTTACCAAAGAACCATCAAGCAAAGCAACTAACACAGGCTTTTGTAGCAATCTCAAGTCAACAAAGAAGTCAGAATTGCAACTCATATGATCAGTAGCATCGGTTTCCACTATCCAATCACTATTCTGACTATCCATAAAAGTATGCAATGCAATAGAAGTCAGAGCCATACCTGCAAAATTTGCACTAGCAGAACCTTGGCCCTTGAAAGCCTTCAAGACCTCTTGACAAACTACACTGATCAAATCACTGTCAAACTTGCCTGACTGATCATGCTCATGTGATGTTCCTGCCCTGTTGGTTCCATGTTCATCATCAAAAGGGCTGTCTAACTGAGAAGCAACATTGGATGCCATCTTTTGGCCTGACTTGCCTTGTTTTCTCTTGTACCAATCCGGATAGCCATGAATTTGGAAACAAGCATCCATAGTGTGCCCTTTCTGTTTGCAATGATCACAAGATTTCTCCATTTTCACCCTCTTGTAATTAGCTTTACTCATGCTAGCACCTGGTTTCTTTCCAGCAGATAATGCACTAAGATCTCTGGAATTACCTTGAGATCCACTTTGTTGTCCATTAGAATGACCAATAATAATCTCCTGTCGTTCAATCTGTTGAACTAGACAATAGGCCTTATTAACTGTAGGCAATGGATCAGTACCAAGAATATGACCTCTAATGCCTTCATAGCCATCACTAAGTCCCATTAAGAACTGCATAACCTTGTTCCTTGAATCTTGTTCAACTATACGTTTCAACAAATTACGAGAACATTTTCCCAAAGCACCACACTCACAATCTGGTATTCCCTCTATTGTTTGAGTTTCATCCCAAAGCAATTTCAGCTTTGTGTAATATTCTACAACAGAAAGATTTTCTTGACGCAGATTCACTAGATCACGTTTCAATTGAAAAATTAATGGAGCATTGAGTTGTGCATACCTCTCACACAGCTCATTCCATATTTCCTTCGCAGACGTCATGCACATGAAGCCATCAGCTATGGCGGACACCATGGAATTAGGGTTGAGCATATTCCGGTCCGGCCCAGAAATTTGGACCGGACCGGTCTCCGGTCCAAGGAATTCCAAAATCCCGGGTCCGGTCCGGTCCGACCCGGTGTTTTTAAAAAATCTTAAAATTTTAGATTTTTTTACATTTGAGGTTTAGGGTAAATTATATTTAAGAGTAAATTATATTTAGATTTGAGGGTTTTTTTTCCATGTTTAAATATAAGTAAATTATATTTAAATTTAATAAAACCCTAAACCGGTCCAAATCCGGTCCGGGTTCCGGTCCACCATTTTTGGTGTTCTGGTTCGGTCCGAACCGGGTTTGGACCGGTGCTCAACCCTACATGGAATTGATCAACCAACATCTGACCATGTAGTCAGCCTGATCCATCGCTCATAATCCACAGAATCAATCGCCGGCTTCGCGCATTGTCCATCAATGAAGCCTAGCTTGACCTTCGCTTCGAGTGCAAACTTCACTCCACGACTCCAATTCATGAAATTGGATCCATTGAACAACGTGGCCACCAATCTAGCTTATGGATGCTCAGAGTTGGAGATGAAAAGAGGATCTCCTCGATTCACATTCAAATTCGTGTTCGAATTCGCATTCGCATTTGAATTCGTGTTCGAATTCGCATTCGCATTTGAATTCGTGTTCGAATTCGCATTCGCATTTGAATTCGTGTTCGAATTCGCATTCTCATTTGAATTCGTGTTCGAATTCGCATTCACATTTGAATTCGTGTTTGAATTCGCATTTGCATTTGAATCAACTTCTGTATCAACAATCGCCATGATCGTGGAACAAAAAGCACACAAATCTCACTATGAAATCTCACGTTCAACTCTCCAAGAACAACTGAGGCTCTGATACCATATGCAAATAGAGATATCTTGGATCAAAACAAGAGATCAAACACTGATCTCCATTGAAGCAAGAAAGTAAGCAAAAGCAGGACGAAAAAGAGAGAGAGATCTCTGAGTTAGTGTGTTAGTTCTATTCACATATAATGAGTGGATTATATACAATGGAGATAGAGTGATGTCACTATCTACTAGAGAGATATATGAAGCTAACAACCGTAACAAACACAAACTAACAACCATGTACATCAATGCCAGCTAAGCACAATCAGTTAGAACTAACTAAGCTAGAAAACTAGAGTTAGACTAGGCTAACATATTCATACTAATGGTAAGTTAATCTAACAAAACCAAATAACGTGGTACTAACAAAAGTTATTACTATTACTTACCTTTGCTCAGCTGATTCCTATAAACTCTAATTGGTCTAACCAAAAGCTAAATAACTATTTACGTAGAGATATATACACTTGTGGTAGCATGAATTTGTACCACTAATATTTGTTGATTGCGACGACGATCGATCTTCTATGAACTCGAATAACGAACATAATACGAACAATTTAGAGTGGAAAACCCTAGTGCCAAATAGCACACAGAGAAAAACCACTACCTCCTAGCTTCTTGCTAGAAGGATTTGAACGGTCTACTTCTCTTATTCATTATCTCTTTTGTTTACAACAATCGCTCATGTTCAAAGCTCTCTCACAATCAATGGAGGCTGCCAACTGAGCTATTTCGTTCTAGGGTTTAGGGTTGATATAGGTTATTAAATACCTTCTCTCTTTAAGCCTAATGGGTCCATTTAAGTAAATGGGCCTGATCTTCTGTTTTAGGAAAGTGGGATAATTCCCCCCTTCATTTTGCCCCTCGGGTTCTTCGGGTTCGACAGAAACCGTAGGATCCGATAACTCTGGGTCGTACCTCGAATCAGCATTCAGATCTGTATGATTTTCGTCTCGATTCCGCAGCACTTGGTCATCCATATGATGGACCTAAGCTACCCAAGCCGCCTCGTAATGCGTTGGCCCTTGCCTAACTTGTTTATGCTTGCTTATAGGTGTTCGGATTCGACTCCTATACTCCCATGTGGGTCGCTCCGATTCGGCGCCCGTGTGGCTCGTTACCACGAAAATACGTGCCTGACTATGAGTAGCTCGAATTCGGCTCTCATGCCGGACTTACACTGCTGGCTCTTGCCTAGCGTGGGTCGCTCGAATTCGGCGCCCGTGTGGCTCGTTACCACGGAAATACATGCCTGACTACGAGTAGCTCGAATTCGGCTCTCGTGTCGGACTTACACTGCTGGCTCTTGCCTAGCATGGGTCGCTCGGATTCGGCGCTTGTGTGGCTCGTTACCACGAAAATACATGCCTGACTACGAGTAGCTCGAATTCGGCTCTCATGTCGGACTTAAACTGCTGGCTCTTGCCTAGCGTGGGTCGCTCGGATTCGGCGCCCGTGTGGCTCGTTACCACGGTAATACATGCCTGACTACGAGTAGCTCGAATTCGGCTCTCGTGTCGGACTTACACTGTGTTGTGAAAGATCACCTTGTCATTCATATCCTGTAGCTTCCCGCTCTAATGCCCCTGCCCGCCATTACATGGTAGGGTCCCTTTCGTTCGCTTGTCGTCCATGCACTCCAGCTTGTATGCCCTCATGCTCTACCTTATAATCCAAGCTTGTCATCCATGCACTCCAGCTTGTATGCTCTCATGCTTTGCCTACTAGTCCAAGCTTGACGTCCATGCACTCCAGCTTGCATGCTCTGTTGCCCCTAGGCTGATAGAATGAACGAGGCGTCTCGTGCTATCATGATTTCCAAACAGGTTGTGCTCGATGTCTCTACAGCCCGTAGGCTAACAAGATGGCAGCTCGTGTCCTAGACCTCGGTCTCAACACCATGATCATCGTCCTTAGATTGATATCGCTTGGAACTCATATCCGCTCTCATTAGCGGTTTGCTCCCAGTTCGTACCGACATGGTATAACATATAATAATCATTGGATGATTAATCAAATTATTCTAAATATTTTGCAAAAAATAAACGATTTCATAAACATAAAAGGCCGAATTTCAGTAAACCACCCTTTAAATAGGGCACTTTGCCCACAACCATCCCTTATACACGAAATTACTTACAACCACCCATTAAACACATTCCGTTAGCAACGAGCCACCCCAACCCCTTTTCCATCCAAATTATTATCGGTTTTAAAAATATTATCGGATTAAAAATTTAAAAAAAAAATTATTTTATCGATTTAAAAAAAAAAATATTATCGGTTTAAAAAAAATTATTATCGGTTTAAAAAAGAAAAAAAAATTATTTTATCGGTTTTAACAAAATTATCGGTTTAAAATTTAAATTTTTTTTTATCGATTTTAAAAAATCAAAAAATAAATCTTTTTTTTTGCAAAACCGGTGAAAAAACAAAAAAATATTTTTTTTTGGCAAAACCGGTTGAATAATGGCTTTTTGATAAATTTACATGAGTTAACGATTTTTTGGATGGAAAAGGGATTGGGGTGACTCGTTGCTAACGGAATGTGTTTAATGGGTGATTGTAAGTAATTTCGTGTATAAAGAATAATTGTGGACAAAATGCCCTATTTAAAGGGTGATTTACTGAAATTCGGCCAACATAAAATAACTAAATTGATATACCGATTTGAGTTAAATTCGGACTTGGGTGGAATTGATCCAATGGGTCTCATTGACCTGATAACTTCCATTGTGGGCCCCACGTGCTCCTTTGCTTCGTAGCAACTTCCCAGCAAGCACCATGAAGTGTCCAATTCCTATTTGAAAATTGTCATATACTTATAAATGGTTGTGATCGGTTTTTCATTGGGCTTCTAGGCCCAATAACGATCTCCTGGCCCATCTTTCCTCTCTTCCATCTCGAACACACACAATAACAAGCGACGAGCTCATCTGCGACGGCGGTTCTGCAATGGCGGCTTCGGTCCTCTATTCAACAGCGGTGCAAGGCGTTTCCTTAGGGTTGTTTCCAACGCCTGGTGGTGCTTGGATGACGAACCAGCGGCGTAGGTGATGTAATCCGGCCTTCTCGGCGGTCGAACAAAGGCGGCAGTGCTCCATCGACCTTGCAGCTTCCGCCGAAACTCCAAATGGAAAGCGGTGGTGACGGATCGATGGCGATGCGGCGGCGGGAGGAAGACGATGCCCCACGCAACTCACGCTGGCCTTTGAACCGAAGCAGTCCCGGGCGCGGACGGGCTCAGGGAGGGATGGCCGGACTCCTAGCGTCGAAGGCGTCCCCAAGCCGCGAGTTCGGGATCGATTCCGGCTTCCCTCTCTTCGCGTCGGCGGCCTTGTCGCGCCCCCGGATTCGCGTCGCCTTCTCCTCCGACACGCCTGGGAACCTGATGCGCGTCCAGATCTAAACAATCCCGGTCGTTAGGGCTCCGGCGGCGGCCCAGATCCAGATTCGTCGCACCGTCCACTCGCCTCCGGCTTTGACGGTGCTCCTCCAATTCGTGGACGCTCTCCAATCGCCGGTCCCGTCCGCCGGCCGACTGAGTCTCCACCAATGACCTCATCTCGGCCGCGCGATTCGCCCTCCGAGAGCTTCTCGGCCGGAGCCTGAACCCATGGAGTCATGCCGGAGCTTCTCGGCGGTTGCGTAACAGAGGTCTGCTAGAATCCCGCATGGTGGGAACGTTGAATTGTTGATCCGATCGGGTGTATTCTCCGTGACCATCGTCGCCTTCGTTTATCACATACGTGAGTAATTGAATTTGTAATTGTGATAGTATGAATTTGTAATTGTGATAGTATGAATCTGTATCATTGATATTTGTTGATTGGGAAGATATATTTTCTATGTATTCGAATAACGAACATAATATGAATAATTTAGAGTGAAAAATCCTAGTCTGAAATAACAAACAAAAAAAAATCATTACCTCTTAGTTTTTTGCTATAAGTGTAACTATATGATATATAATAAAATATTATAGTATATAAGTGTAATTATATGAAATATAATGAAATACTATAGTATATAAGTGTAATTATATGAAATTTAATGAAATACTATGCTATATAAGTGTAACTATATGAAATTTAATGAAATACTATGGTATATAAGTATAACTATATGAAATATAATGAAATATTATGGTATATAAGTGTAACTATATGAATTACACTTATATACTATAGTATTTCATTATAGTTACACTTATATACTATATGAATTACACTTATATACTATAGTATTTCATTATAGTTACACTTATATACTATGGTATATAAGTGTAACTATAATGAAATACTATAGTATATAAGTGTAACTATATGAAATTTAATGAAATACTATAGTATATAAGTGTAACTATATGAAATATAATGAAATACTATGATACATAAGTGTAACTATATGAAATATAATGAAATACTATGATACATAAGTGTAACTATATGAAATATAATGAAATACTATGGTATATAAGTGTAACTATATGAAATTTAATGAAATACTATGGTATATAAGTGTAACTATATGAAATTTAATGAAATACTATGATACATAAGTGTAACTATATGAAATATAATGAAATACTATAGTATATAATGAAATACTATAGTATATAATGAAATACTATAGTATATAAGTGTAACTATATGAAATATTATAGTATATAAGTATAACTATATGAAATATAAGGAAATACTATAGTGTATAATGAAAATACTATAGTATATAAGGAAATACTACAGTATATAAGTATAACTATATGAAATACTATAGTATATTAGTATATTCACATTAAATATAAAGAAAAACTATAGTATATAAGTATAACTATAGTATTTTATATTAAATTTCAATTACATGTTGCATTTTAGGTGAATAGAAAGAAAGAAAAAACGCGGGCGCGGCCTTGAAAGAACTCAGCTAAGATGCCAATAAGCAAAGCCGTGATCGTATATAAGTGTAACTATATGAAATATAATGAAATACTATAGTATATAAGTGTAACTATATGAAATATAATGAAATGATATAGTATATATAAGTTTAAGTATACTAGATTTAATAAAATACTATAGTATATAAGTATAAATATATGAAATATAATAAAATACTATAATATAAACTATAGTATATAAAGTTTTTATTCTCGATTTTTGGCTTTTTGGAGGGGAAAACGATATCCGTTTTGGATGAATTTTATATGTATGGACTCGTATTAAAATTTTATACAAAATTATAGTAGAAAAATTCAAAAAATAGCAAAAAATTTCACTACAATATGTTATATGTCGGGCACCAAATAAAAAAAATGGGTAGGAAGGCTTCGTATTTTGGGCTTTTGGAGGGGCAAACGATGTCTGTTTTGGTTGGCGTAAGCTACGCGCACCAGGTAACCTTGTATTTTTTTTAAATATCACACATCACTTTGTGCGCATAATGTACGCGGACAGGTTTTGTCCAAACTTTTCAAAAATGCCTATTTTACCCTTGTGCACGTAGCTTATGCGCACGAAACCATACTGCTAAGCTACGCGCACAGATTCGCGTCCGTTTAGACACGAAATCGCGTGCATATTTTTCACTTGGTTGCGACCAGAAAGAAGGAAAAAAATTCAAATTTTATTTTTTTAAAAAAAATGTTTAAAAACCTTTTTTTTATAATTTTTAATTTTTTTTTAATAATCCTACGCCAAAATCTGGCGTAAGCCAGATTCTGGCGTAGGAGCCAAATTTCAAAAATATGTATAAGTTGGGCCGACCCTAATATGGGCTGGCCCAATCTATACGCCAGAATATGGCATACGCCATATTCTGGCGTATAGATTTATACTTATTTTTTTATTTTTTTAAAAAATCAAAATACGTATAATCTTATAATTTATACATATTTTAATCTGTACGAAATATAATGGCGTACGCCATTTTCTAGCGTACAGAATGTCGTGCGCACAGGAAAAAAAAGAGGCGCATATAGTCGCCTCGTATTATAAGTTAGTCAGCCATTTACATGACAACTATATATATATATGAGTCCGTTTCACGTGCGAAATATGCTTACCGTGCGAAATGCGAAGCGGTCGCGTTCATTCGAGTTCATAAATAGACACCACATGTTCATTTTCTGAGCGGTAATGTTCATTATCTGGGGGGTAATATTCAAGGGCATTGTACTGTTAAAAAAAAAGGGGATAGTGAATAGTGACGCGGTGGCATAACCGTAAATATGGCTCTCTTTTTTTCGGTCAACAAATATTTTTTATTTATTTATTTATTGTCTCTGATCGTTCTGGAATAGACAATTATTAACGTTCACATATAAGTACTATATGTTCATTGTATGTGCCGTATAAGTTCACATATAACATGATCATGTTCCAACACATGTCTTTGAACATTCAGTGCTTATTTGTGAACGTGAATGTACAAATAAATGAACATCTAGTGCTTATTCGTGAACCTTCTATATAGGCTGTTCCAGAATGATCACGGGACGAAAATGAGAAAAAAAAATGTTAACAAAAAAACAAATACAAAAACAAAACGTACGGCCGAGATTGCTTCGCATTTCGCACGGGAAGCCTATTTCGCACGGGAACCCAAATCTATATATATATATATATTGGTTCTGGTGAAACAGCCATTTAGGATAAAACAGAAGTACAAATAAGGACTTTTAGATTAGATCCAAATCAATGACCCATATTAGATGTTGGAGAGTGCACATATTGTACAATAGTATGCATACACCTGATTGAACCAAATTACCATAATTTTTGGGATTTGATTTACCAATATCGTTCACTTTCCATATTCCCATTCACAGGATCTCGCGGTTACTCTCTCTTCATCTTCAACCTCTCGAGTCGTCTCCCCGGGTTCGTCTTACAGTCATCGTCATCCGCTCTCCCCAACTTCGCTTTGACTCTCTCCGTCATCGTCATCCACTCTCCCCAACTTCGATTTGATTCACCGGCGGCGATGAATCGGCAAACTCCCAGCCGACGTCATCGGTGCTGGCTGACTGGAACTCCTACGTGGCGGCGAGATCTACCGAAGACGCCTCGGATGCCAGCTTGGGCTTCGATCTCGAATCCGCTTACAGATCTGCCAACGACACTGTCTCCGGCACCTTCAGTGTGTAAGCTTTCAATGGCGGCTCAGGGGACTTCTCCGTCGGCGACGTCACCTCCCTCCGGTCCCAATTTACAGAGCTCTTCCACACACCCCATCTCTCACCCGCTAGTTACCGCTCCGTCGCCGTCACTGCTTGCTCAGCCATCGCACCACCAGGTTCTCTCTCTACCTCTCTCTCTCTCTCTCTCTCTCTCTCTCTCTCTCTCTCTCTCTCTCTCTCTCTCTCTCTCTCTCTCTCTCTCTCTCTCTCTCTCTCTCCTCTGTTTGCTCGAAGAAATGTTGTTCAAATGGAAAGTGAACTCAGGAAGGAGTTGCAGCCAATAACGCCGTCAAAGAAGAAGTCGATCCTCAACGGCTATCTTGAGATCACGGAGACCGGAATCACAGATCCTCAGCGGTGGAGCCACGTCTTCAAGAAAACCGACAGGAAATCGGCCCCGGATAACGAAGACAAAAACCAGAACAAGGAGAGCCACAAAAACAGAGACAAGGAGAAGAAGAGAGAGATTCAGAAGAGCGGCGGTGTGGCTGGATTCATAAAGACGTGTTGGATTCAGAATCGTATTCGTCTCTCTCTCTCTCTCTCTCTCTCTCTCTCTCTCTGAGAGCATCTGGTTACACACTTTACAATCATCTTGTAAGTTTCGCATCCGTCTTTTGGGACTGTTGATGTAATTTGATTAATCCAATCTGACTTCAACTAAATTCGCATTGTTTTTGTGTTTTTTCTAGGATTTTTTTTTCTGATTAGGATTTCAAAGAACTTATTCCCATTTATTGCTTGTGAGTTGTGATCTATACGTTAGTCTGTATGAATGGACCTCAATGATTTATCATCTCCCTTTGATTCCTATTTTTCATTCTCATTCTTTGTTCCATTCTCTACAATTTGAATAATCACGTGCGAATTAAACACTGAATATCGACACTGTTTTTATGAATATCGACTACTTACTTGTATGACTATGTGTACAAAATACGTGAATATCATCACATATGGAATGAATATCGCTATTATAGTATTCAAATTGCGTGTTGATGGTGTTGTTTGTACTGTTTGCAATTTATATTCAAATTGTTTGATGTGATATTCACTATAATATTGTTCATATTCATGTGGTTTCATGCGTTGAATAGTCGATATTCAAAATTTATGATGTGATATTCAATATAATGTTGTTAATATTTATTATAATAATGTTGTTGATATTCATTATAATAATGTTGATATTCAGGTTGATCGTGCGACTGTGCGATCCAAAATCGACGCGACAATGACATTGTTAAACCTTACCGCCATGAATCAAAGCTTCGAAGATATTGGGTGGTGATATTCGTGTAGTTAGGTGATGATATTCATGTACTTGGGTGACTGTATTAATGTAATTGGGTGGTGGGAAAAATTCACAAAATGGGTAGTGATATTCACAAATTGAGTGGTGATATTCATGTAAGTGAATTTGATATTCATGTGATTAATTGAGATATTCATGTAACTTAGTGTGATATTCATATTATCAAGTGGTGAAATTCATGATTTAAGTGATGATATTCACATTTTTAAGATATTAAATATTCACTTATTAAATAGAAATCGATATTCAAACAAACATGAACGATATTCATTAACAAGTGGTCGATATTCGTGAACACATTAACGATATTCACGAATGCCGAAAAATCATTAAACGAGGAGAACAGATTTAAATCTAAACGAATTTAAAATATTCTTCCCATTTAAATTTTAAATATTTGAAGAATCTCATTCTCTGTCTAATCTGCAGATTTACCATATCAGGATTTCTTTTTAATTAATATTCTCCACATTATATGGTAACTACTTTTTAATCCCTATTATTATGGAAACACTCCCACCACAACTAATATACACTCTCTTAATCCATCCGTCCATCACCCTCCATCCAACGTCCCAAATTAATACCTCCGTTTTACCACAATTTTCGTTTTACCGGAACGTGCCCCTATATATATATATATATATATATATATATATATATATAGAGAGAGAGAGAGAGAGAGAGAGAGAGAGAGAGAGAGAGAGAGAGAGAGAGAGAGAGAGAGAGAGAGAGAGAGTTATGATAAAACAGAAGTATTAATCTGGAGCGTTGGATTGATGATGATGGATGATGGGGCCTTACAATAGATATGGTAGGGGTGTAACCATCAAATCTACTCAAATAAGGTAATTATTTAATTTTTAATTAGGAAAATTTAATAAATGAAGTTGTTAGATGAGAGAGAAAATACAATATTTTCTCTTTCCTAAAACAGCTAGATTCTGCTAATACATTTTCTTCTTCTTCTTCTTCTTCAATGATTTTTCAGCGTTCATGAATATCGATCACGTCTTTATGAATATCGTTCATGCATTTATGAATATCGATGGATGTGAATATCTCCACTTAAAACATGAATATCACCACTTGATTTTTTCAGCGTCCTAATGCTTTGCAAATTCGTAGATTTGAAAATTTGTTTTTGTTGCTTTTGTCATTGTTTCTTGAATATCGTTCATGTTTGTATGAAAATCTTTGTTTAATATGTGGATATCACCATTTAAAGACATGAATAACATAACTTAAAATATGAATATCACCACTTAATAATATATGAATAACATAATCAATTACACCATGAATATCATTCTATATTAGTATGAATATCACTATGTTTCACCATGAATATCATAACCCAAACGAAAAATAATTACTTCACACTAACACAAATAGTTATACACGGAAAAATGTACATGAACATTAGTATTAATTACATGAATATTAGGAATGACAAACATAAATATCGCTATTACGCAATGACTTGTGCTTTTTTAGACGAGTATGAAGCTTCAAACGTCACTTCGTTGGTGCAACAGTTATGCCTGAAAACAACATTGAATATCACATCATAAAATTTGAATATCAACTACTCAGATCATGAAACGTACATACAACATGAATATCAAAAGCATTTGTATGAATATCACATCAAACAATTTGAATATTAATTGCAAATAGTACAAACAACACCATCAACAAGCAATTTGAATACTATAATAGCGATATTCATTCCATATGTGATGATATTCACGTATTTTGTACGCATAGTCATACAAGTAAGTAGTCGATATTCAGAGTTTAATTCGCACATGATGATTATTCAGAGTTTAGGTGAATATCACATCATAAATATCAAATACTCAACGCATGAAACCTACATCCAATATGAATATCAAAAGCATTTGTATGAATATCAGATTAAACAATTTGAATATCAATTACAAACAATACCTCAAAACACCAAAACTGATCCAACATAAATATCAACAACATTATAGTGAATATCACATCATAATCTTAAAATATCGACTACTCAACGCATGAAACCTACTTCCAACATGAATATCAACAACATTATAGTGAATATCACATCATAAAATTTGAATATTAACTACTCAATGTATGAAACTTAAATCCAACCTAAATTTAAAAAGAATGTGTATAAATATCACAACAAACAACCACAGTATTATATTACGTGAGTGGCAATATAAATTTAGTGAGGAAATTGACCTTGTAATTTCGTTTCAGGTCTGTGGAGAACAGAAAAGTTTGATAAAATCATCATACCACATGAAAAGAAGAGACAAAATCAAGTCAAATGCAGAAGCAGTATACGCAATTCCAAACACAAATGAAAATAGAATCAAGATGACAACACTTGTATGCACACGACAGGGCACAAACATGGAAGTAGAGGCGTGATACATCCTCAAGAGATGCATCTTTCCATACAATGCACTGAAGTATACAAAGAAACATCAGAGATCAAATAGATCACATATAGATAAGCTCAACAACTGAAAATCATATCGGAAGCAAATTATGAAAGATTGAGAACCGGCAGAAACCAACAAATTTTGATTAAGTGAGCATACTGATTATTTTTTAAATGAATAATCATCACAAAGAACAGCAGGGCCTACAAAGATTTAGATATATGCAACCATAGGGTTTAGGGCCTACAAATTTTTTTATTAAGTGAGAATACTGATTTAGATGTATGCAGACATGACAACGAGGGCCTCTTCGTCTGCGCCGCCGGTCTGTTAGCCCTCGGAGGCGGCCCATTGTCGCTCACTTCTCAGATCAAAGCGACTTCATTCTCGTACTGCTTGGTGGACCGCAATTCTCGTAGATCCACCACTCCGTCGGTGGACAACGACTCTCGATTTCGTTGTCTTCCAGGCCGGCCAGTCCGACGGCGGAGGAGTCATTGTCGACTCGGGAACCGTCGTGACTCGGGAACCGTCGTGACTCGGGAACCGTCGTGACTCGGGAACCGTCGTGACTCGGGAACCGTCGTGACTCGGGAACCGTCGTGACTCGTCTTCCTACTCAGGCGTACAACTTGTTGTGAGACGCGTTCACTCGGCTGACTCAACACCTGCCGTCGGTGGGAACGGTGGCGCTGTTCGAATGGGAAGAGAGCGGTGGAGTAAACGAGAGTTCAGTGAGAGTAGTAAGCAAGAGATGTGGGTGGAGTAACCGAGAGAGACGATTGCGGTTCTAAAAAGGAAGCTGGACGGTTTTACACGCTTAAGCTACGCGTGCAGGGGTATTGTGGCCATTTTGAAAATACATGAATGAATCACACGCTTAAGTTACGCGTGTAACTACACGCTTAACGTAAGCGTGTAATACATGGGCTAGTTATTTGGGCTGGCCCAAATAACTAGCCCATGCCCTAGCCAATCCAGACGCCTAACATAAGCGTGTAACCACACGCTTAAGAAGACGAGTCGTCGTCTTCCTCCCAACGTCTTCAAACCTAAAAAAAATCGAAATTGATTCGTCAAAATCTCTCTTCCCTTTTCTTCGATTGTTCCCATTAGCCATGGATTTGGGTTTTGGTGGGTTGGGCGACCAGATTGGCGGCGGAGAAAGGGCCGAAACCGGCGGCGGAGCGGCGGGCGAAACCGACGACCGTGCGGGATTGGCGCGAACGGCAACAGGCGCGATAACGGCTGGCGGTGCGACAACGACTGGCGGCGCGACAACGACTGGCGGCGCGAGTGGTGGCGGGAGGAGCCCGTGGCTGGCGCTAGAGGTGGACGTGAAAAGCGAGGAGGAAGAGGAGGTGGCCTTGGTGGTTTCCGGTGGACCTCGGACCCGAGGTGGAAGTGGAGGTCGAGCTAGGACCCGAGCGCAACCGAGGGCGACTCCGATTGAGACGGAAACGACTCCGACGGCGCCTGTATCGAGTCTGATCTGTCTCCGAGCGGTATTTTTTTAAATATTAAATTTAATATTATTTTTGTAATTGTTTTCGTAAATATATTTGTTAAGATTTGATTTAATTTGGAATAGAATAATATAGTTAATTTGGAATAGAATAATATAGTAAATATATTTGTTAAGATTATGATTTAATTCGGATTAGTTGTGGATTAGAATTAGTTATGCCTTAATGTTTGTATTAGTTAACATATATTTAGCATACTTATGTTATTAATTAATAATTTGGATTAGAATGCATTATCATTTAAATTTTGAATTAATTCGGATTAGAATAATATAGTTATTGATTAGAATTAATTATGTCTTAATATTATTAATATTATTATTTATTTAGAGTTTAATATTATTATTTATGGATTAGTTATAGATTAGTTATGGATTAGAATTATTGGCTCGTAACTTTCCAACATTTTATTTAGAAATTAATTAGTACCTAAACCATTATAAAAATTATCTATACAATGGATAAAATAAAATTAAAAAAGTTAAATGACATCTAACACAAATGCAAAAGTGATATACCGAAATGTATAAGTATAGTAAATTCTAAAATTAATCATATAAGTCCCTAAATGTATTAACTAGTCCCTAATCTAATAAGTATCCAAAAAATTAGAGTATATTGGCGGCCCTCACCCCTACGGGGCGTACAGAGCCGACACCGGTTGTGGCTGACGGCACACGGCGTGTTGGTATTTCTGAGTCTATCCGTCGCCGCGCTGGTCTTGTCAGTGCTGATATATGTTCGTCTAGTGGGATATCTTCGCATCCGCCTATGACTGCTGATGATGAGTATATGGAGGATGCGGAGGACATGTCAGCTCAGCATATGGCGGTTGATGATCATGCTGTTGAGGAGCCGCATCGGGATGATGAGGCAGATTATGTTGAGTTTTTAGAGCCTACATTACCGACACAGGATTTGAGTACGGGCGGCATTCCATTTTCCCATTCCCCTATTTTTTTTGGGTCGGTCTCCACTACTGTCCCTTCTCCATCTCATGCCGGTCCTTCTTCTGCACCTTCTGACGGTCCTTCTTCTCCACTTTCTGCCGGTCCTTCTTGTCCATCTCCTGCCGGTCCATCTATTGTACATACTTACCATCCTTGGATGCCTGGAGGCCCGAAGGTGTTCATTTCTTCTCCGTAGCTACGAGACACACATTGCTCGGGCTATATATGACCTTTCTATACCCGAGCCCGCTCCTGAGGCAGTTGCGCAGATGCCACCTCCTGTACAACAGAGGAGACGGAGACGTAGAGGGAACGCTGCAGTTGTTGACTATGATCCTCCAGATCCCGTTGTTCCTGAGATTGTTGAGCAGCAATAGCCACGTCGTAGCGGGGTAGCCCCTCGTCAGGCGGAGCAGGATTTGGTATGTTTTACTTTGTAGTTTATGTGTTGAATCTTTAAAATGTTTTTTATTAGAAAATGTATACTAATATTAATTCATTCAGAGTCCTAAGACTCTTGAGGATCCATTTCCGCTCAGCCCATTGTGCTGTCCACGAGGCTTATATTAGCCCTGAGCCACATACGTGGTTTAGGCTGGCTGACCGGAGCGGGCTTACAGGTCTACGCACACTTGGCATTGCATGCAGCATGGATTCAGCATTGATTTCTGCATTTGTGGAGAGATGGCATCTCGAGACAAACACATTTCATATGCCCTTCGGAGAGATGACCATCACCCTTGCTGATATTCTCCAGATCTTGCGGGTTCCCATACGTGGGAGGAGTTGTACTTCAGACCTCAGTGATCCGGCAGTGAGACAGCGCATCTGTACTCATCTGGACGTTGGGCAGGACGAGATGAAGAGATGGAACACAGCTGGCGGTATTCCTTTGGCGTTTTTAGAGAGTAGACTGGTGGAGATGATGAGGAGTGACGAGCGTGACGAGGGCGTTATTGCTATATACTACCTCTTGTTGCTTCTCGGCTCGATTGTCTTGGTGGATAAGTCGACTAACGCCGTGAAGCACAAGTGGGTGGCGCTTTTGTTTGACCACGACGTTACCGGAGACACTGCATGGGGAGCTGAGATTCTAGCCTACGTGTACCGCAACTTGGGAGAGGCGTCTAGGCGTGGAGCACAGGGTATTGCATCTTGTGGGATTCTGATTAGGGTAAGATATTGGATGGATTAGTGAAATATTAAGTTACATTTTAATATTTCGGTCATTAATAGCCTTATTTATTCATTTACAGTGCTGGGTTTGGGCATATTTCCCACATTTTCGGGAACAATATGTTACGAACCCCCAGGCCTTTGGAGTAGCTGTTCTTGGTGCCGCGGAGGTGCCTAACAGTAGAGACACCGACCGTTTGATCGCTATACGCCGCATACTGGACGGCATGAGATATGAGGAGGTAGAATATGTAATACCCCCAAATATCTCCTTGAAAGCCTTACCGCCAGTGACCTCAGATTCCACATCTGAAGCCACCCAATGCTTAACCAGTTTATACAAAACATAAAACAACATTTATAATACGAAATATCATAACATTTCGTATTAAATCAAAGTCTTGGAGTTACATCCATAATCCAAAAATAATAGAAATACAGAGTAGTCTTAACATAAGACATGTTTAATACAGCGGAAGTCTTTAGAAATAAATGACACAAGGGTCTTGATCGAAACGATCACCCGCCAAGGATCTCAACCTTGATAAACTCTTCAAAATTCCATCTGCCTTCATCGTCGTTTCTAGCCTTCATAGATCGGCAGTTTATCTGATGTGCAACTCGCTTGCATGAAGTCGGAATCGCTAGTAATCGCCGGTCAGCCATACGGCGGTGAATTCATTCATGGGCCTTGTACGCACCGCCTGTCATACTATGGGAGCTGGCCATGCCCGAAGTCGTTACCTTAACCGCAAGGAGGGGGATGCCGAAGGCATGTCTAGTGATTGGAGTGAAGTCGTAACAAGGTAGCCGTACTGGAAGGTGTGGCTGGATCACCTCCTTTTCAGGGAGAGCTAATGCTTGTTGAGTTTTTTGGTTTGACACTGCTTCACACCCAAAAAGAAGCGAGCGACGCTTGGGTGAAACTTGGGTATTTTGGTATGAGACGGATGACACCAGCCAACCATGCAGTGGAAATTAATTGGTTGGTTAGTCTAATGAAGGACTATGCAATGGTAAAACAGAAAGGTTCTAAGTAGTCGTATTAGGTTAAACCCATCGCTTCTCGAATGAAAGCCGATGACGATAGTAAACCTCAATACTTCTACAGAAACATATCAAATAGAATGATCAAGAGAAGACTCTGGAAGATTGAGTCTTACTGAAATAAACCAAGAGAATACTCCAACGAATTGAGTCTTATCGGAAGTATGACAATGTTTGGGAACATTATAAGTTCATACAAGAGTTTAAAAGCGACTTGACTATTTGGGTCCACGACCAACCTCACCGCATAATGCGAATTCAGATTCGGAAGGTGGACTTACTCTAATTGAAGCCCAGACGAGTTTCCACGTTCTACTTCTCGCCCAATGTTCATTAGTTATGTGCATAACTGCACTTATCTTATTTAATTCCAAAACGTACATTCACGTTATAAGCTTTTAAATATATCCTCTCATCGCAAGAGACATATATCGAAGGGAATAAAATCCCAAGTGTCGGCACTAGCTGTGTGCACATCATACCATGAGTAAGGGTAAGGTCATGACCAGAGTACTAGGGAAAAATCCTCCTAGCACCAATTATAAAGAAACAGCTAAACCTCGCAAGGTACATAACGTTCCTACGAATACTCGTGCTAACTAAACAGTTAAAGCACACAATAGTCCACATCAATGCCATCAAGGCAATCATCATAAATATATATATAATAGCGTTGTTCTAACAGTATATACAACCTATTATAATATCATATTATATTTCACATATAGTTATCAAAACTGTTCCCAACGAACACAGTAATTTGTCCCAAATTAATTAACAATTAAACAATTGATAATTAATATAAATATGGAATGATTAAGCAAGAACGAACCGCCACTTGCCTTAGATCAGACGAAGCTTAACGAAGCTCAAAGACAACGGTTTCTGGGTCCGAAATGAGGACAAAACTTGGATTACAGATTCCTACGGATCGACCCATAACGAAACCCTAAATTAGATTTGATAATAAATAGTACGAATCGAGAAAGGAACGAACGAAATCGAAGGAACGAAGTCCCGATCGAGACCACAAAGCCCAAACGCCACAATCGCAAAGTGCCCAGGCACCCGCGATCGCGGTGGCTCTTCCACGATCGCGGTCGTCAGGGACAAGTTCCCCACGAGCCACTGTAATGGCCGCAATCGCGGTGTTCATAACCGCGATCGCGGTCGATGAACTCCGGCGATCGTCGAGAAGGAAATCTCACCGGGATCGATGCGTTTGGATTCAGTTTGCGAGGGCTTCGACTCCTAGGCTCCTTGTACCTCCAAGACACAAGCTTGAGAGTACCACCACCACCAAAGGGAGTTCCGGCGACGACGAAGCGTTTTTCCGCCGAGGAGTTGAGTTTTCCGGCGATAGGAATTTGAGAGAGATCTGATGCTCCAAATCCTCTCCAGATCCTCTCTTTAAATAGCCCAAGCAAGGAGGACACTCACCCCGACCGGATGGGACAACTCCAAAGGCAGCAACGGCGGTGCTTCAGCCGAGGTTCGGCGAAGCAGAACAAGTTGTCGAACTAGATATTTACCGCGATCGCGGTGGATTGCGGGCGGTCGCGGTTTGCCTTACCGCGATCACGGTGGCCATACCGCGGTCGCGGTCGCTGCCACTTGCAGCCCGTAATGATGGCCTGCTTTCCGTCATTTACCGCGATGGTGATGGTCATACCACGATCGCGGTCAAGGCCATTTTTGAGCCTTTTTGTCCGGGAAAGTGTATGGGTATAGGTTTAAAACCCCGGGTTAAATATATTTGTACCCGAATGAATATTCTAACCCCGAAAATACGTCGAATGTATTTTATACTGCTCAGAAAAATATTACAGAGATCAAGCATCTTATAGAATGTCTGAACTTCTCTAAAAATAATCCGACTTGCAGTACGGGAGTTAGAAAAGTTACCAAAATGTCCTTACAAAAATGAGGGGTATTACAGAATAGTACACGTAATTTTATATATCTTAGTCTTTAACTAAAAAAATATGTATTGACTTTGCCTTTTTGACTTTACAGGTTACCTGGACCCCTTGGGTGGGGTTAGACTTCCAGGCTCCTAAGGTAACTCCTACCAGATTTCGCGGTATACTGCGCATTATAGATGTTCAAGAGCCGTACCACCCGGACAAAGTCCTTAGGCAGTTTGGGCTCATGCAGCCAGTCCCAGTTCTGCCCATTCAGCCGGACAAGGCCGTCAGGAATGCGGAAATTAAGGGATACGAGGTTAGTTTTGCTGATGAGCTTCTAGTAGCTTGGGATGCAGATCCGAGACCGTTGATTGATCTGCATGGATCGGATGCGACTCAATTTTGGGACATGTCTGCCGACTATTTAGATTGGTATGACGAGTGTTCTCATCCCTTGGTCGATCCCGGTTCCGTCAGACATGATCGTCCGGTCGGCCCTATCCATGTCTCTCCAGCTGCTGACGCAGTCGCGGTACGCTTATTTTTGTTGAATTGTTTGAATGTTTTATCTCTTATTGTGTATTTTGCAATAGTTTGACAAATATTACTTACTTTGTATACAACACATTCAGGTGGTTGCAGCTGATATCCGCACTTACTTACGCACACCCGAGGCGGCGACACAGACATTCGAGGGACTTGCGAGATTATGGCTTGATATGCTGATTGGGCAGCCTCCACCCATGGCCCCACCTCCACCTCACCAGTCCCAGATGTTTCGTGATTCTGTCACGGAACCTGGCGAAGGTAGTGGCTCGCAGCCACATTAGGTTTTATGTTTGGATTAGACACGATTCATATGTAGGGAGTGTTTCTGTAAATGTTATCTATTTTATCTTATTTGATTTAGTATGTTTGTTCATGTTTATTATGTCGTTTGATACTTACCTCAAAGTACGAAATAGAAACATAAATTTACCGAGCCATAACAAGATGTATGAACAAATATAAGAAAATCGACACAGTACGAAACGATTAACATCGAAAAACAAATAAGTACAAAATGGAAAGTTAATATGAACTTAGTACATGAGAAATACTAGTCCCATGTGATTCTTGCAAAGTAAAAAAGCAAGAGCGTACTCATTTTCTTAGCTTTTTTGGTGATGGATGGACAACAATCATGTAGAAACGAATACGTTAAAACGAAGAAGTATAAACAACTATAAGTTGTAGTGTTTCTGGAGAAACAGACCAGGATAAGTTATAGGATAAGATTGCAATCTTCAAATAATGAAGTATATGCATAACCGCACGCTTAAGCTAAGCGTGTGGTTATGCGCGTAGCTTATGCGTGTGGTTATGCGCATAGCTTATGCGTGTGGTTATGCGCATAGCTTACGTGTGTAGTCTTTCGCTTAACATAAGCGTGAAATCATGCATGAACTGGTTACATGTTAGTGTACTTATGTAATACAAGAAAGTAATATGAACTTGTTACATGTTAGTGTACTTATGTAATACGAGAAAGTAATATGAACTTGTTATATGTTAGTGTACTTATGTAATACGAGAAAGTAATATGAACTTGTTACATGTTAGTTTACTTATGTAATACGAGAAAGTAATATGAACTTGTTACATGTTAGTATAGTTATGTAATACGAGAAAATAATATGAACTCGTTACATGTTAGTATACTTATGTAATACGAGAAAGTAATAGGAACTCGTTACATGTTAGTATACTTATGTAATATGCGAAAGTAATAGGAACTCGTTTCATGTTATTATACTTATGTAATACGAGAAAGTAATAGGAACTCGTTACATGTTAGTATACTTATGTAATACGAGAAAGTAATAGGAACTCGTTTCATGTTAGTATAGTTATGTAATACGAGAAAGTAATAGAAACTTGTTACATGTTAGTATACTTATGTAATACGAGAAAGTAATAGGAACTTAGATCATGTTAGTATACTTATGTAATGCGAGAAAGTAATTGAAACTTGTTACATGTTAGTATGTTAGTATACTTAGGATATTATGAGAAAGCTTTTTTTTGTACTATTGGGCCTAGTTTGGGCCCATTAAGTTTTTTTTTGTACTATTGGGCCTAGTTTGGGCCCATTAAGCTTTTTTATACTATTGGGCCTAGTTTGGGCCCATTAAGTTTTTTTTGTACTATTGGGCCTAGTTTGGGCCCATTAAGCTTTTTTGTACTATTGGGCCTAGTTTGGGCCCATTAAGCTTTTTTTTTGTACTATTGGGCCTAGTTTGGGCCATTTCATGAACAAAAACACAATTTTTTACTAATGCGTAGTAGTACATGTCATCCGAAAAATACATACATAACAAAATAAACATAATATCTCTAAGCTTTGAATATGGTTACTACATATATAACTTGGGGACGCCGACATACTAATTCAAACAGTAATACATCATTGATTTCCAATTCATGGAATCTTACAAAATCCCGCCAGCCGTTGCCAAATCTGTATCGATTCCCACTCATTGCGATACACACAGGCAAAGTAGCATCACCACAATCCAGGGTGACTTCCGTTGTTGTTGCAGAACTCAAGAATTTCAAAGCATGCTCCATCGGGATACTCTGCATATCAGTAAGTGCATTTAAAGTTGATATTATGAAGTAATCCGAATCATAAATTTACATAATGAAGGATGCGGTGCTTACCATCCGATATTCTGGGTAGAGCATGGTTTGATTTAGTACAATAATGAAACTCTTCCGAGGATCACGTCGCATAGCTTCAGCTCTTTCTAATGCTGAATTTCCAACATCTCCAGCATCATCATCAGAGGTGTAGCTGCTGTCTAGACCTGAGCAAACGCGGGCCGGCCGGCCCGGCCTGCCCGTCAAGTAATACGGGCCTAGACAAGGGTTTCAGCCCGAACGGGCCGGTTGGCCCGGCCCGCGGCCCGTATATAAATTTAATTATATAAAAATATATTTAAAAAAAACCTAACCTAAATCCTCGTTCACTCCATCTCTTCTCACGCCGCTCTCTGCCTCTCTTTCACTCCTTCTCCATCTCAGACATCTCTCCTCACGCCGCTCCGCCTCCGACCAGGCGACCGCCGACCGCTCCGCCTCCGACCAGGCGACCATCTCCCGCATCTTCCGACCAGGCGACCGCCGACCATCTCTCGCATCTTCTGAGTTCCGACCTCCGACCATCTCTCGCATCTTCCGAGTTTCGACCAGGCGACCCTCGACCGCCGACCATCTCTCGAGTCTCTCGCATCGCATCTCCGCCTCCGGTTAGTATTTCTCATCTCCGCCTTTAACATGCTTGTTTTGGACATGCTAGTTGCTATTAGTACATTTAGAAGCAAATTCAAATTTATTGCTATTTGTCACGGAAACAACTATATTTTTTGGACCAATTGAACAAATTAAAAAACCTGTAGGAATTTGAAATTTGTTGACCGAAGGGCGGATGGCCTCCAAGGCCGCCGCCGCCGGTGAAGACTCAAGCTGGGGTTGTCAATTGCAGGTCTTCGTCAGATTTATAAATTTGTCTTTGGAAGGACATCCATGGTCTTCGTCAGATTTATATATAGAAGCAGGTTTTTTAAAAACAAGTTTTATATTATATATTAATTGCGGGCTGCTCGCGGGCCGGCCCGAACTTCCGGGCGGGTACGGTTAACAGTTCCGGCCCGACAAACGGGTCGGGCCCAACCCGGGCCCGCAAAAATGGGCTAAAAAAATAGGTCAGGCCCGGCCCGTATATGCTCAGGTCTACTGCTGTCTTCTTCGACAACAAAGGAATTTGAGTCATCGCTGATTACTATCACATTTCTCGACGAAGAGGCCATACTAACTTTTTGAGAATTAAAACACAATTAGATAAGAGAAGGGTGTAATTGTTTGTATTTATAGGGTGAAATAGAGTCGTTGGAAAAATGGCCGTTACAAACTGCACGCTTATGTTAAGCGTATGACCGTTACAAAGTGACCGTTACAAACTGCACGCTTTACTTAAGTGTGTAGTTACACGCTTAAATTAAGCGTGTAGTTACACGCTTACCTTAAGCGTGTATTTTTGTAACGGTCATTTTTCCAAAGACTCTATTTCACCCTACAAATACGAACAATGTCATCCTAAACCTTATACACCCTTCTCCTCTCTAATTGTGTTTTAATTCTCCAAAAGTTAGTATGGCCTCTTTGTCCAGTTCGAGTTCAACTACGGGAGAGAGATTTTGCTTTTGTAATTTGAAGGCGGTCATACACACTTGTGACCGACAGAGGCAGTACGGAAGAAGGTATTGGGGATGCCTTGAATTGGGGAGGTATGATGTCCACAAACCTGGTAATAAAGGTGGATATGATTTCTTTGCGTGGTTCGATCCACCATACAACGAGAGGGCACACGAGGTTATTATGGGGATGTGGAAGGAAAAAAACCAAATTCTAAAGCAGAATGAGGGTCTTTGTAGGTATTGTTTAAGGGCAATAACAAATAAACATCGTAGGTGTTAGAAAGATAGAAGTAACCATTTGTTATGTTTTGTAGGAATCAAGCGAAATTAGCGAAAGAGGGACATCGAAAAGGAATCAAGCGAAATTAGCGAAAGAGGGACATCGAAAAGGAATCAAGCGGAATTAGCGAAATAGGGGATGTGATTTGTTATGTTTTGTACTACTTCGCGCCAGTATAGGCCCATTAAATCGAGATAAAAAGCGAGTTTGTACTACTTCGAACGTAGACGTAATGTAAAACACATCAAAGTAATATGAACACATCAAAGCCGTCTAAATATTACATTACATACTTGTATCATCAATCAAGTACATGAACGGATCCGTCTCCTGCATACATAAAAGGATCTGGTGCCCGACCATTTGCAATGCGGTAATCTCGATACATCTTCAAATTCCACTCAAACTTTGTTGTCCACCACAAAATGTTTCGATCTGCGTTTCTGCGCCACGAACCAGGAGTGTGCGGTATTGGCGACCCTTCCTTAAGCACCACCTACATATACACACACAAACTATTTGAGTAGTGAAAATAATGTAACCTAATTTCATAAATATTTTATTAGAAAAAACCTTTACCGGTATGAAGTGGTCATGATTGCGTACGTGTGCCATGGCAAGAATCTTTTCTGGAGGTCCTATGCTTGATGTCCTATTCCTCAACGGTAAGCAAAACGTCGGAGCTTCCCACGTTAATAAGACGAGACCAACCTGATATAGTGTGGCAAACACTAAACCCATCAATGGCATGTGAAGCCAGTATACTTCTGAGCAAGGGCTTTTGCAATGGTTCACTTGAAAGATAAGATCATCCCAAGACCCTTGTCGAAGACGGCAACGTATCGGCTCGTATAGCTCTTGGTTGTCAAGCAACTCCGCTACCATCTCGCGTCGGATGTTGGGATATTCCTTCTCTTGCCTCCCCAACAATACAGCCATCGATCGATATCCACAATGTCCGTCGGGGCGTACATCTCTAACATTCTTGATGTACGGAATCCAAAGTCATCCACATTGTCAATCCCAAAGTTCACCCCCATATGAACAATGGGAATACTAGGTTCTTCAGGCCACTGCAAATCTTCTGGTTGTGATTCTTCTAGTATGGGTTGAGATTGCAAGTCGTCAAAGTCCATCACTACTGTAGTAGATGCACTTGCTTGATTTTTAGGATGACCTGGGCCTCTACCAGTGCTCGCACTTGCCTTCCCCTTCGCCTTTGTCTTCGGCCTCGCCTTCTTCTCATTCTCGTGGAGCTCATCCCGTCTATGCTCAAACAAGCACTTATCCCTCTTCTCTGTCTTCTCATCCATCTTCTCCTTGTTCTTAGCACCACTTGGCCTTCCTTTTGACTTGATCCCCGTCGGCTCCAACAAAGTACTCTCTTCCGGATGCTCCAAGTCGTGGTACAACTCACCTAGTAGGAATGTCGTGCCTTTCTTCAATGTCCCAACCTTTAACCTGGCAAACATTTCATGAAGTCTCATCTCTGTAATGTCCATTTGAATGTAGGCAGATGGGCCAGGAGTTGTTGTTGGAGTCTCTTCCCATTCCAAGTCCCTCCAGAACTCATGAACGTCTAACGGAATGAGAGGTGTTTTTGAAATGATGGCTCTTGCAATGTTGTGCACGCAAGGCAATCTCTCACCCAATGGTCGGTGCATTCTTCTGAGAACTCCCCCTTCTTCAAGATATCGTAATATCCCAACAACATATCAAAGCACCTATCCGACACTTGGTAGAAGAGCCTAGAAAAAGTAGCTCGTACAACTGGCGACATCGATACATCATCGAAATCCGTTGGTCGTTTGGAAAGTGAAAGGTTCATGCTCCCCCTAATCTGATCTATTTGAAGGATGATGGCATGGTGGATCCTTACGATCACTCTGTTGAAGCCCCCTCTACTAGAGCCAATAATATCTTTCAAAACCTTGTGCATCCCCTCAACCCTGTCAAATCACATGACGTTAGTACGACATTAACAACTATGAGTACAAAAAACAACATATTGTAAACGTCATACCTGTTTGAAGTCCTCGTGAAGAAGTGAAGATGATGATCCATCCACGCCCTTACTATGCTCGTCTTGTACGGAATAAGCCATGTGTCCTCCACGTATCCGACAAGGTCTTTCTTCCACGATGTCCGTAATACGGCAAGCCTCTCTTCATACCTTTCTTCACTAGTTGAGCAAAAAAGTGCTCAACATTGGTTTGCAAAGGCATCCACACTTTCCTTCTTCTTCAAGATGGATGAGGCACGTGCCTCGATGTTGTGCTTTATATGCACCCAGCACAAGAGGTGTTGAACTTCGGTGCCGAAAACACTCTGGATAGCAGTTATGAGGGCCTTCTCACAATCTGTCATTATTGCAGTCAACATCACTCCCAAATCCAAACACAATGCCCGAACTTTCCTCATTATCCATGTGTAATGGTAAATCATTTCCGTCCGGGTGAATGCATAAGCAATGTTGAACGTCTTATGAGTGTTGGTGAAACCAACAATCTCCACAAGTGGCATTCCATATCTATGGAAAACATTTCATAATACCAAACATATTTTTAAATGAAATACTTTAACAATTTATGTCATAAACTATACATTATTACAATTTAGGACTTACTTGTTTGCCTTGTATGTTGCGTAAATGATTATCACGTACGGGAACTTCTTTAACAATCGCAGCTAGGGGTGTTCATCCGGTCCGATGGACCGGATTTTTTCAGAAATCTGGACCGGAGACCGGACCGGACCTATTCGGTCCGGTCCAGGACTGGTTAGACCGGATTTTATTTAAAAAAATAAAAAAATTAAATTCTTATTTAAAATCTAAAAAAAATATCTAAAAAACATATATACTCCTAAATTATTAAATTAAAAAAATATCTATAAAAAAATACATATAAATCTCCCAAAAAACATATAAATTAAAAAAAAACAATTTTTTTAAAAATCCGATCCACCGGTCCGGACCGGTTTTTTTCCGGGTTTGGACTGGACCGGACCGGATTAAGGAAATTATCTGGACCGGAGACCGGACCGTATTTTCACCGGTCCGGTCCGGTCATTTCCGGTCCGGTCCGGTCCATTTTTGAACAGCCCTAATCGCAGCAACTCCGGATTAGCAAAAAATAAGATTGCAATCTCATCAGTCTTCGCATCCCTCAAAGGATGAACTACGTATTTCTGCTCAACCATAAATCTTAGGGATCACTGTGTAACCGTTAACTCTCCCTGATTCTCGTACTGCAGCTTCTGCAAGAAGTTGGCCACTTGCTTCATGGTAGTCACATTTCCCGGGAAGTTTTGCCTCAATTCCAAAACAATTTGATTCGGTGTCTTGCGACCGTCTCCCCACCTCCTAGCGCACATCTGCTCCGCCTCGGTCATTCGACCCATGAATGCATGGCCTTTAAAGCTAGTTCGTAGCTTATGGTTGTGCCGACCTTCAATCACACCCAAGACGCACTTTTCACCAACCGTCCATGCCTCTTTCTTCATGCGAACACCCAATATCTCAAACTTACACCCACACTTTTTGGATCTCGACTTTTGGATTTTAGCAACAATTAAAAAACCGGCAACTCTGGATTCTCTTCGTTCACCTTCGGCCTCCCCGATCTCCAAGGCCCAAACCTATCCCACACTATACTAATTTGGTACGGACTTGAGTTACGCTTCACCAAAGCTATCACAAGCTCATTTCCTATTTCTTTCGCCCATTTGTACAATTCTTCCTTACTATCCCACACTAGGTCGGTAATAAAATGCTCTGTATAGTCTTTCCCCTATAAATGTAGCGGTTTATGTTAACTACAAGTCATCATAACTACATCACTATATTACACTACATATGATTTCCAATTATATAACTACAAATTCATGCTAAATATTGGCTACCTAATTAATATTTAAGATACTAATTACATATTAAAATACCGATGAAGGAAAGAGCAAAACTATTTTAACACTAACCACAAATTCGCCGCTAGGGTCCCAATCGCCAGTCGATTCGTCGTCTTCCACATCTAAGAAAAAAATCGACTCTATCCATTTGTCGTCCTCCTCTTCTTCTTCTTCACTTTGAACCCAATCATTTTTTTTCGTCACTACTATCCTCACCACTATGATACATCTTTAAAATTAGGAGAAGAACAATTTTGGTTTCTTGGACATGGAATGGCAAGACCTTCGACTATTAATAGGAAGAAATAGATCCGTTAGTAACTTAAGCGCATCAACGGAACTTTCCAACGGCTATAATTTTACACGCGTAAGTTAAGCGTATAAAAACCACACGCTTAACTTAAGCGTTTGGCTATGCGCCTAACGTAAGCGTGTAAAATAGCCTCTCCTTCGAGGCATCTGTGATTTGTCTTTTTAAAATACTAACTATACCATGCGCCTACGTTAAGCGTGTAAAACCACACGCATAAGTTAAGCGTGTAAAATAGCGTCGATATAGATAGTATTTCGCGTGTATTTAGCCATTAATAAATAATTTTAGTTATTGGTATGTTATTATGATGATGGTAAGTAGCAAATATACTTATTTTCTATCAACTAATTATGCAAACAAAGATATCTTGGATCAAAACAAGAGATCAAACACTGATCTCCATTGAAGCAAGAAAGTAAGCGAAAGCAGGACGAAAAAAAAGAGAGATTTCTGAGTTAGTGTATTAGTTCTACTCACAGATAATGAGTGGATTATATACAATGGAGATAGAGTGATGTCACTATCTACTAGAGTGACATCTGAAGCTAACAACCGTAACAAACACAAACTAACAACCATGTACATCAATGCCAGCTAAGCACAATCAGTTAGAACTAACTGAGCTAGAGAACTAGAATTAGACTGGGCTAACATATTCACATCCCCCTCAAGATGGACGAGGTGCTTGAGACACGAGACCAAGCTTGGAGGTAAGAAAATGGTGTTGATGTTCACCAAGGGCTTTGGTAAGAACATCAACGAGCTGGAGTTGAGAACTGATATATGCAGTAGCAATGAAGCCTTTATGGACTTTATCTCAAATGTAATGGCAATCGATTGTCAAGTGTTTGGTTCGTTCATGGAACACCGGATTCGCAGCTATGTGTTGAGCAACTCGATTGTCAGAATATAGAGTGATGGGAAGATGAATCTGAACTTGCAAATCATGAAGCAAACCAGTGAGCCAAACCAATTCACTCGCAGTGGCAGACATTGCTCGATATTCGGACTCAGCTGAACTCTTTGACACAGTTTTCTGCTTCTTTGTTTTCCAGGAGACTTAGGACTCTCCCAGAAAGACACAATACCCATTCAAAGATCGAGCATTGTAAGCGTAAATCCCCCAATCAACATCACAATAGGAGCTTAACATAAGGCTAGATGCAAAAGAGTAGAAAAGACCAGAATCAAAGATATCTTGGATCAAAACAAGAGATCAAACACTGATCTCCATTGAAGCAAGAAAGTAAGCGAAAGCAGGACGAAAAAAAGAGAGATTTCTGAGTTAGTGTATTAGTTCTACTCACAGATAATGAGTGGATTATATACAATGGAGATAGAGTGATGTCACTATCTACTAGAGTGACATCTGAAGCTAACAACCGTAACAAACACAAACTAACAACCATGTACATCAATGCCAGCTAAGCACAATCAGTTAGAACTAACTGAGCTAGAGAACTAGAATTAGACTGGGCTAACATATTCACATCCCCCTCAAGATGGACGAGGTGCTTGAGACACGAGACCAAGCTTGGAGGTAAGAAAATGGTGTTGATGTTCACCAAGGGCTTTGGTAAGAACATCAACGAGCTGGAGTTGAGAACTGATATGTGCAGTAGCAATGAAGCCTTTATGGACTTTATCTCAAATGTAATGGCAATCGATTGTCAAGTGTTTGGTTCGTTCATGGAACACCGGATTCGCAGCTATGTGTTGAGCAACTCGATTGTCACAATATAGAGTGATGGGAAGATGAATCTGAACTTGCAAATCATGAAGCAAACTAGTGAGCCAAACCAATTCACTCGCAGTGGCAGACATTGCTCGATATTCGGACTCAGCTGAACTCTTTGACACAGTTTTCTGCTTCTTTGTTTTCCAGGAGACTTAGGACTCTCCCAGAAAGACACAATACCCATTCAAAGATCGAGCATTGTAAGCGTAAATCCCCCAATCAACATCACAATAGGAGCTTAACATAAGGCTAGATGCAAAAGAGTAGAAAAGACCAGAATCAACAGAACCCTTCAAGTAACGAACCACATGTAGTGCAACATTCATATGTGAAAACTTGGGAACACTCACAAATTAACTCAAATGATGCGTTGCATATGAAAGATCTGGCCGAGTAAGGTTCAAGTAAAGAAGACGACCAATAAGTCGACGATAAACCTCAGGATCAGGCAGATCATCACCTTGATCAATAGAAAGTTTCAAACCTCGAGGAAGAGGAAATTTAGCAACCTTGCAGTAAAGCATCTTTAGTGTCTTTCAAGATGTCCATAATATATTTCCTTTGGTTTAACAAAGTGCCAGCATCAGACCAATCAACTTCAATACCAAGGAAATAACGAATAGGGCCAATATCTTTAATAGTGAAAGCAGAATGCAGAGCTGCCTTGGTAGCCAATATCTCAGTCTCATTAGCACTAGTAAGAAGCATATCATCTACATAAACGAGTTCCACCATAATAGAACCATCAAAGTTCTTGACAAACATGGAATAATCACGGCGAGATTGAACATACCCAAGAGAAACAAGCAACTTTGTAAGCTGTAAATTCCACTGGCGAGATGCCTGTTTGAGTTCATACAAGGACCTTTTAAGTTTGCATACCTGACCTTGAGTGCCCTTAGATCGAATAGCCTTGAGAAAGCTGCATATATACTTCCTCATCCAAAAACCCATGCACAAATGCATTATTGATATCCAATTGATGGATAGGCCAAGAAAAGGAAGTAGCCAAAGCCAAAAAAGTCCTGACTGAAGCAAACTTGGCAACATGTGAGAAGGTATGTTTATAATCCTTCCCTTCTATCTAGACCTGTACAAGTCCGGGCTAGCCCGACAGGCCCGGACCGCCCGCTCGGTATAAAAACCGGGCCTGGACAGTTATATTGGCCCGGTCGGGCCGGGCCAGCCCGGTACAGTAACGGGTCGTGCATGGACACATCTCTAGGCCCGACCTGGCCTAGAAGCCCGGCCCGGTACTGTTCATATAAATAATATTTATTTATACTTTTATATATAAATATAAATAATAAAAATAAATAACCCTAACCTAACTTTCCCTTCACTCTTTTCTTTTCCTTTCCGCCTCCATATCCTCCTCCTGACCTCCTCCATCTCCATCCTCATCCATCACGTTGCGCCACCGAGTCCACCTAGTTCACGCGGGTCTCCAACTCATCAGATCTGCACCACCATGACTGAGTCCACCTAGTTCGCGCGAGTCTCCAACCCAGCCAGTAGCCACCATGACCGAGTCCACTGCAACCAGTCGCCACCGAGCCCTTGCCAGCAGCAGCCACCGAGCCGTCGATCTGCGCCAGGCCAACAGCCAGTCGCCACTGCAACCAGCCTGAGGTAATTTTTTTTCTTCCACTGCAACCAGTCCGCCACTGCAACCAGTGCTACGCAATACTCCATTTTTTTGCTGAGATGGTTCAAGTTTTTTTCTCTTATTTCTTACTACAATACTCTAATTTTTTGCTGAGATGGTTCAAGTTTTTTGCTGAGATGGTTCAACCAGTGCTGCGCAATACTCCAATTACAGTTGTGTAACTTCAATCGTGAATTTGTTTTGTAGATTACAGTTGTGAATTAGGGCTCATAGATATTGTTTTGTAGATTACTGAATGTTTTTCCTACTGAATGTTTTTTCTGTAACTTTTAACCTTTTGGTGTTTTCAAATTGTTAGGGATGGAACCACCAATGGAGTCAGTTGATGACAATGTGGATATTCAAGTAGATCAAATCAATACAAATACTCAGTGCACTTCAAAAGGCAAAGGACTGAAGTCAAATGTCTGGGATAATATGACAAGAAGCACTCTGGGTGATGGTTCGATCACTGCTCAATGCAATCATTGTATAATTAACTTCAAAGCTAATCCAGATAATGGTATGTCTCATCTTAGAAGGCATATTGAGAAGTGTCCTGCTCGTAAATATCATGATATGAATTTTTTTGCATTACTGGTTCTGGTGCTGCATCTGAATCTGTGATTGCTAATAACATGACAATGCATAAGCTTGCACCCAGTTTAGAGGCAATTCGTGATGCTTTGGGTGTTTATTTTATAGCATGTGCACTTCCTTCAGTCAAGTTGAGTCAACGTGATTTAAATATTTTATGAGTGTGCTTGCACCTAATTGGAATCCCTTGAGTAGAGCAACAACTCAGAGAGATGCTTTGCTGAATTATAATTCTCTTAAACTTGCAATTGCTAAAGAAATGCAAAATGCTCCTGGGCGTATATGTTTCACAACTGATAATTGGAGAAGTGAACATAACACGGATGAGTTCATGTGTGTAACAGCTCACTGGATTGATAAAAACTGGAAATTGCAAAAGAGAATTATTAAATTTGCTGCTTTGACGCCTCAGATTGACGGTGCTTCTCTTGCTGATGAAATTTTGTTGTGCTTGGGTGAATGAAAAGTTAGTGAAAAGGTCTTTTGTTTCACTCTCGATAATGCATCGTATAATGACACAATGGTTGCATCTCTTCTAAATCATTTATTAAGGAAACACTCTTTAGTGTTGCATGGGGAATTTTTCCACCTACGTTGTTCTTGTCATATTATTAATTTGGTGGTGCATGCTGGTTTGAAGGTCATAGATGATGTTGTTGTTAAGATTAGAAAGGTTGTCACTCATTTGAGGCATTCCATGCCAAAAAATAAGAGATTCTATGAAGTTGCTTCCACAAGTTTTGGTTTGAACATTGCTATGAAGCTTCATTTAGATACGCCTACAAGGTGGAATTCCACTTTCACTATGCTCGATCGTTATATCTATTTTCGAGATGCTATTGATAGTTTTGTTTATAAGGATGTGGATTTGAGAGTGCATCGCCTTACAAAAGCATAATGGGAAAAGGTTGTTGAGCTGAAAAGGTTCTTAAAAGTGTTTTATGATGTAACAAATGATTTTTTAGCCTCTAAGACACCTACTTCAAATCTGTATTTTCATGGGGTGTGGAAATTCATAAGTTGTTGACAAGAATATCAAAGGGTCCTCCTTCTATTCTATCTAGCACGGTGACAGAAATGCAAAAGAAGTTTGAAAAGTATTGGGAGGAGTACAATTTGCTTCTTTCTTGTGCTGCTGTTTTGGATCCTCAAATGAAGTTGGTAGGAATTGGTTTTCTATATCAGAAATTGTTTGGTGATGTCTATGCTAAAGAGATGGTTCAGAAAATCAGGACACCTTGGTTGATTTGTTGGAAGAGTACAAGATTATGTATGCTGATTTTGGTGATAATAGTGACAATGATGACGTGGGAAAGAACTCTAGATATGCTGATTGTGACTATGAATCTGATGGTGAGGATCTGGATGATTGTATGAATAAGGAAGCACAAACAGAAATCAGTACAGAGCTTGATCTTTATTTGAATGAAAAGCCCTCTAAAAAGGAAGAGGGTTATGATATTTTGGGTTATTGGAAGACTTCTTCTCGATTCGTTGTTCTTTCTGCTTTGGCTCCTGACCTTTTATGTGTCCCCGTGTCTACAGTTCCTTCAGAATCAGCTTTTAGCATGGGGAAGAAAATAACTACTTCTTGTAGAAGCTCTCTTGCCTCCTCAACGGTTGAAGCTCTTGCATGTCAAGAGGATTGGCTTCGTGCAAGAGGATTGGATCCAGGTAAAATATTATATAACTTAAACTAGTTGCTTTTGATATTATAAAGTTCTTTACCTATTTATTCACACTCTATCTAACATGTTATTTTCAAATTGTAAGGTCCTCATAGTTGCTTCATCATTGGTCCTCGTGTTGAACATGAGGATGGAGAAGTTGTAGAGTAGAGATGGTGTTTGAAGAGCAAAGAGGCAAAGAGCCAAAGAAGATTGAAGGATTGCTCGTTATTGTGTTCCTTTTGTTTGGTTTGCAATGTGGATTTGTATTTCCGAATTTTTGCATGGAATTGTATTTTTATGATGTTGCCTTATTGGCACTCTTGTTTGCTTTGCAGGATTGTTGTGTTTTTATGTTGTATCACTTGTTATGGTATTTGCACTTTTGCAGGATTGTTGAATGTTCTGTTTTTCTTTGGTTATAATTTGCTTCTATATTTGTGACATATGTTGTATTGTTGTGATTCTATAAAGCATTCAGGTACCCAATGGCATATAAATCAGCCATATTGAAAAAAACATGTAATAAGTCATATTTTATAAATATGTGTACCAAAAAATGCAAAAATATGAAACGGGCCAGCCCGTCGAGTAACCCGGCCTGGACAAAAAACCCAGCCCGGTTAGACCGGTCGAGCTTAGCCTGGCCCGGTCAACCGGGCAAAAAAATACAAAAAACCCAGCCCGAGCCCGGCCCGGGCCCAGACTTGTACATGTCTACTTCTAACCTTTTGCCACAAGGTGAGCTTTATACCTTTCTACAGATCCATCAGGTCGAAACTTGACCTTAAACACCTATTTACAGCCAATAGGAGAATGAGAAAGAGGTAAAGACACTAAATCCCATGTATCATTGGCTTTAAGAGCTTCTAACTCTTGCTGCATTGCCTTGACCCAAAGAGGATCCTTAGCAGCTTGATGGAAGGAGACATGCTCAAAGACAGACAAGACATTGTGTAAAGAAGTTTGATAGGAATGAGAATAAGCAGATAGATGACAGTGAGACACAACAAAAGACTGACTCGCAGATGAAGAATCCTGTAAAGTTGGGCAATCAAAGTCTGCAAATCTCAGGGAAGCATGTCTTGGTCATGTGGACTGTCTAGGAGGAATAAGAGAAGATATGGGTGATTGGATGGACTCATGAGATGAAGATATAATCTCAGGAGCAACCGGGTTACTGGTAATCACAGGAGAAGGTACATGATCAATATGATCATGAAAAGGTATAGAAGATGATTGGGAACCAGAAACAAACAACTCAGTATTTCTTATAGGAGATATGTTTCTGGTTAAAGGTATATATGCAGAAGGTGAATCATCATGATCATGAGTAATATGATCTATGGCAGGGTTAACAATGGGAAAAATATGTTGAGAATGGACAAAGGAAGTAGAAGAGGTACCTTGGAAAGGAAATTCTCCTTCTTTGAACACAACATCTCTACTGACAAAAACTTTGTGATTGTCAAGGTCATAGAGCTTGTAAGCCTTCTGTGCATATGGATACCCAATGAAGACACATCGTCTAGCTTTTGGCCCAAATTTATCACCATTCTTAAGCAAAGCAAAGCATAAGCAACCCAACACTCGAAGATTACTGTAATCAACAGGTTTCTGCATCAAAATTTCATAAGGAATCTTCCACTGAAGAACGGAACTAGGCATTTTGTTGATCAGATAAGTAGCAACTAGGACACAGTCTCCCCAAAACTTAATGGGAAGATGAGCATGAAGCCTTAGTGCCCTTGCAGTTTCAATGAGATGTATGTGCTTGCGTTCTACTCTGCCATTTTGTTGTGGATTCCCTAGAGCAGACCTCTGATGAACAACTCCAAATTTAGCAAATAAAGACTGACAGGAAGATTGCACAATTTTTGTTACATTGTCACTTCTGACACACTTAATATGAGCATCAAGCTGAGTATGCACATAAGAAAAGAAAAACAACAACAATAGTGCCATAAACCTGCTCTTTGTTGTTCAGTAAGTATGTCCATGTCACCCTACTGTGGTCATCCACAATAGTGAGAAAATACCTAGCACCACTCAAACTAGGCCTTCTTTAGGGACCCCAAAGATCAACATGTATAAGATCAAAGGAGTGCAAAGCAATTGAAGAGCTTCTAGAAAAATGAATTTTATGATGCTTAGCAAGCACACAAGTGTCACAACACAAATTCTTGACATCAGATAAACCTTTCAAAGGTAAAATGTTATAGTTTGGATATTGAAGCCCCAAACGTGCATGTAAAACAGACAAATCAACATTGTCAACAATACTGAAATTGTTACTCATAGGATAAGAACCCGCAGTATTACAATTATTGTTGTCTAAAAAACAACCAACAAGCAGTGGCTTAGACTTCCCAAATCCTGATGCAAATGACAACCTATAGAGATCTCCAATCCTGGCTCCTTCTGCCTTGACTTGTTTAGTTAAAGGGTCTTGAAAAGTGAACCCTTTAGAATGGAATATAGTCACAAGACCTTCTATGTCAATCAGTTTTCCAACATATAATAGGTTATATTTGAATTCAGGAACAAACAAGACCTCATGTAATATGATATCCTTATTTAACTTGACATCACCACCATTGACCACCTTTACCAAAGAACCATCAGGCAAAGCAACTAACACAGGCTTTTGTAGCAATCTCAAGTCAACAAAGAAGTCAGAATTGCAACTCATATGATCAGTAGCATCGGTTTCCACTATCCAATCACTATTCTGACTATCCATAAAAGTATGCAATGCAATAGAAGTCAGAGCCATACCTGCAAAATTTGCACTAGCAGAACCTTGGCCCTTGAAAGCCTTCAAGACCTCTTGACAAACTACACTGATCAAATCACTGTCAAACTTGCCTGACTGATCATGCTCATGTGATGTTCCTGCCCTGTTGGTTCCATGTTCATCATCAAAAGGGCTGTCTAACTGAGAAGCAACATTGGATGCCATCTTTTGGCCTGACTTGCCTTGTTTTCTCTTGTACCAATCCGGATAGCCATGAATTTGGAAACAAGCATCCATAGTGTGCCCTTTCTGTTTGCAATGATCACAAGATTTCTCCATTTTCACCCTCTTGTAATTAGCTTTACTCATGCTAGCACCTGGTTTCTTTCCAGCAGATAATGCACTAAGATCTCTGGAATTACCTTGAGATCCACTTTGTTGTCCATTAGAATGACCAATAATAATCTCCTGTCGTTCAATCTGTTGAACTAGACAATAGGCCTTATTAACTGTAGGCAATGGATCAGTACCAAGAATATGACCTCTAATGCCTTCATAGCCATCACTAAGTCCCATTAAGAACTGCATAACCTTGTTCCTTGAATCTTGTTCAACTATACGTTTCAACAAATTACGAGAACATTTTCCCAAAGCACCACACTCACAATCTGGTATTCCCTCTATTGTTTGAGTTTCATCCCAAAGCAATTTCAGCTTTGTGTAATATTCTACAACAAAAAGATTTTCTTGACGTAGATTCACTAGATCACGTTTCAATTGAAAAATTAATGGAGCATTGACTTGTGCATACCTCTCACACAGCTCATTCCATATTTCCTTCGCAGACGTCATGCACATGAAGCCATCAGCTATGGCGGACACCATGGAATTAGGGTTGAGCATATTCCGGTCCGGCCCAGAAATTTGGACCGGACCGGTCTCCGGTCCAGGGAATTCCAAAATCCCGGGTCCGGTCCGGTCCGACCCGGTGTTTTTAAAAAATCTTAAAATTTTAGATTTTTTTACATTTGAGGTTTAGGATAAATTATATTTAAGAGTAAATTATATTTAGATTTGAGGGTTTTTTTCCATGTTTAAATATAAGTAAATTATATTTAAATTTAATAAAACCCTAAACCGGTCCAAATCCGGTCCAAATAGGACCGGACCGGTCCGGGTTCCGGTCCACCATTTTTGGTGTTCTGATCCAGTCCGAACCGGGTTTGGACCGGTGCTCAACCCTACATGGAATTGATCAACCAACATCTGACCATGTAGTCAGCCTGATCCATCGCTCATAATCCACAGAATCAATCGTCGGCTTCGCGCATTGTCCATCAATGAAGCCTAGCTTGACCTTCGCTCCAAGTGCAAACTTCACTCCACGACTCCAATTCATGAAATTTGATCCATTGAACAACGTGGCCACCAATCTAGCTTATGGATGCTCAGAGTTGGAGATGAAAAGAGGATCTCCTCGATTCACATTCAAATTCGTGTTCGAATTCGCATTCGCATTTGAATTCGTGTTCGAATTCGCATTCGCATTTGAATTCGTGTTCGAATTCGCATTCGCATTTGAATTCGTGTTCGAATTCGTGTTCGAATTCGCATTCACATTTGAATTCGTGTTCGAATTCGCATTCGCATTTGAATCAACTTCTGTATAAACAATCGCCATGATCGTGGAACAAAAAGCACACAAATCTCACTATGAAATCTCACGTTCAACTCTCCAAGAACAACTGAGGCTCTGATACCATATGCAAATAGAGATATCTTGGATCAAAACAAGAGATCAAACACTGATCTCCATTGAAGCAAGAAAGTAAGCAAAAGCAGGACGAAAAAGAGAGAGAGATCTCTGAGTTAGTGTGTTAGTTCTATTCACATATAATGAGTGGATTATATACAATGGAGATAGAGTGATGTCACTATCTACTAGAGAGATATCTGAAGCTAACAACCGTAACAAACACAAACTAACAACCATGTACATCAATGCCAGCTAAGCACAATCAGTTAGAACTAACTGAGCTAGAAAACTAGAGTTAGACTAGGCTAACATATTCACACTAATGGTAAGTTAATCTAACAAAACCAAATAACGTGGTACTAACAAAAGTTATTACTATTACTTACCTTTGCTCAGCTGATTCCTATAAACTCTAATTGGTCTAACCAAAAGCTAAATAACTATTTACGTAGAGATATATACACTTGTGGTAGCATGAATTTGTACCACTAATATTTGTTGATTGCGACGACGATCGATCTTCTATGAACTCGAATAACGAACATAATACGAACAATTTAGAGTGGAAAATCCTAGTGCCAAATAGCACACAGAGAAAAACCACTACCTCCTAGCTTCTTGCTAGAAGGATTTGAATGGTCTACTTCTCTTATTCATTATCTCTTTTGTTTACAACAATCGCTCATGTTCAAAGCTCTCTCACAATCAATGGAGGCTGCCTACTGAGCTATTTCGTTCTAGGGTTTAGGGTTGATATAGGTTATTAAATACCTTCTCTCTTTAAGCCTAATGGGTCCATTTAAGTAAATGGGCCTGATCTTCTGTTTTAGGAAAGTGGGATAATTCCCCCCTTCATTTTGCCCCTCGGGTTCTTCGGGTTCGACAGAAACCGTAGGATCCGATAACTCCGGGTCGTACCTCGAATCAACATTCAGATCTGTATGATTTTCGTCTCGATTCCGCAGCACTTGGTCATCCATATGATGGACCTAAGCTACCCAAGCCGCCTCGTAATGCGTTGGCCCTTGCCTAACTTGTTTATGCTTGCTTATAGGTGTTCGGATTCGACTCCTATACTCCCATGTGGGTCGCTCGGATTCGGCGCCCGTGTGGCTCGTTACCACGAAAATACGTGCCTGACTATGAGTAGCTCGAATCCGGCTCTCATGCCGGACTTACACTGCTGGCTCTTGCCTAGCGTGGGTCGCTCGAATTCGGCGCCCGTGTGGCTCGTTACCACGGAAATACATGCCTGACTACGAGTAGCTCGAATTCGGCTCTCGTGTCGGACTTACACTGCTGGCTCTTGCCTAGCGTGGGTCGCTCGGATTCGGCGCCCGTGTGGCTCGTTATCACGAAAATACATGCCTGACTACGAGTAGCTCGAATTCGGCTCTCGTGTCGGACTTACACTGCTGGCTCTTGCCTAGCGTGGGTCGCTCGGATTCGGCGCCTGTGTGGCTCGTTACCACGAAAATACATGCCTGACTACGAGTAGCTCGAATTCGGCTCTCGTGTCGGACTTAAACTACTGGCTCTTGCCTAGCGTGGGTCGCTCGGATTCGGCGCCCGTGTGGCTCGTTACCACGGTAATACATGCCTGACTACGAGTAGCTCGAATTCGGCTCTCGTGTCGGACTTACACTGTGTTGTGAAAGATCACCTTGTCATTCATATCCTGTAGCTTCCCGCTCTAATGCCCCTGCCCGCCATTACATGGTAGGGTCCCTTTCGTTCGCTTGTCGTCCATGCACTCCAGCTTGTATGCCCTCATGCTCTACCTTATAGTCCAAGCTTGTCATCCATGCACTCCAGCTTGTATGCTCTCATGCTTTGCCTACTAGTCCAAGCTTGACGTCCATGCACTCCAGCTTGCATGCTCTGTTGCCCCTAGGCTGATAGAATGAACGAGGCGTCTCGTGCTATCATGATTTCCAAACAGGTTGTGCTCGATGTCTCTACAGCCCGTAGGCTAACAAGATGGCAGCTCGTGTCCTAGACCTCGGTCTCAACACCATGATCATCGTCCTTAGATTGATATCGCTTGGAACTCATATCCGCTCTCATTAGCGGTTTGCTCCCAGTTCGTACCGACATGGTATAACATATAATAATCATTGGATGATTAATCAAATTATTCTAAATATTTTGCAAAAAATAAACGATTTCATAAACATAAAAGGCCGAATTTCAGTAAATCACCATTTAAATAGGGTATTTTGCCCACAACCACCCCTTATACACGAAATTACTTACAACCACCCATTAAACACATTCCGTTAGCAACGAGCCACCCCAACCCCTTTTCCATCCAAAATATTATCGGTTTTAAAAATATTATCGGATTAAAAATTTTAAAAAAATTATTTTATCGATTTAAAAAAAAATTATTATCAGTTTTAAAAAAAATTATTATCGGTTTAAAAACGAAAAAAAATTATTTTATCGGTTTTAACAAAATTACCGGTTTAAAATTTAAATTTTTTTTATCGATTTTAAAAAATCAAAAAATAAATCTTTTTTTTTGCAAAACCGGTTTTTTATTTTATTCATTTTTTTTGCAAAACCGGTGAAAAAACAAAAAATTAATTTTTTTGACAAAACCGGTTGAATAAGGGCTTTTTGGTAAATTTACATGAGTTAACGGTTTTTTGGATGGAAAAGGGATTGGGGTGACTCGTTGCTAACGGAATGTGTTTAATGGGTGATTGTAAGTAATTTCGTGTATAAGGAATAATTGTGGACAAAATGTCCTATTTAAAGGGTGATTTACTGAAATTCGGCCAACGTAAAATAACTAAATTGATATACCGATTTGAGTTAAATTCGGACTTGGGTGGAATTGATCCAATGGGTCTCATTGACCTGCTAACTTCCATTGTGGGCCCCACGTGCTCCTTTGCTTCGTAGCAACTTCCCAGCAAGCACCATGAAGTGTCCAATTCCTATTTGAAAATTGTCATATACTTATAAATGGTTGTGATCGGTTTTTCATTGGGCTTCTAGGCCCAATAACGATCTCCTGGCCCATCTTTCCTCTCTTCCATCTCGAACACACACAATAACAAGCGACGAGCTCATCTGCGACGGCGGTTCTGCAATGGCGGCTTCGGTCCTCTATTCAACAGCGGTGCAAGGCGTTTCCTTAGGGTTGTTTCCAACGCCTGGTGGTGCTTGGATGACGAACCAGCGGCGTAGGTGATGTAATCCGGCCTTCTCGGCGGTCGAACAAAGGCGGCAGTGCTCCATCGACCTTGCAGCTTCCGCCGAAACTCCAAATGGAAAGCGGTGGTGACGGATCGATGGCGATGCGGCGGCGGGAGGAAGACGATGCCCCACGCAACTCACGCTGGCCTTTGAACCGAAGCAGTCCCGGGCGCGGACGGGCTCAGGGAGGGATGGCCGGACTCCTAGCGTCGAAGGCGTCCCCAAGCCGCGAGTTCGGGATCGATTCCGGCTTCCCTCTCTTCGCGTCGGCGGCCTTGTCGCGCCCCCGGATTCGCGTCGCCTTCTCCTCCGACACGCCTGGGAACCTGATGCGCGTCCAGATCTAAACAATCCCGGTCGTTAGGGCTCCGGCGGCGGCCCAGATCCAGATTCGTCGCACCGTCCACTCGCCTCCGGCTTTGACGGTGCTCCTCCAATTCGTGGACGCTCTCCAATCGCCGGTCCCGTTCGCCGGCCGACTGAGTCTCCACCAATGACCTCATCTCGGCCGCGCGATTCGCCCTCCGAGAGCTTCTCGGCCGGAGCCTGAACCCATGGAGTCATGCCGGAGCTTCTCGGCGGTTGCGTAACAGAGGTCTGCTAGAATCCCGCATGGTGGGAACGTTGAATTGTTGATCCGATCGGGTGTATTCTCCGTGACCATCGTCGCCTTCGTTTATCACATACGTGACTAATTGTGATAGCATGAATTTGTATCAATATTTGTTGATTGAGAAGATATATTTTTTATGGATTCGAATAACGAACATAATAAGAAATTCCAGTGTGAAATAACAAACAGAAAAAAATCATTACTTCTTAATTTTTTGCTAAAAGGATTTGAAATGTCTACTTCTCTTATTCATTCTCTTTTTTATTTATAACAATCGCTCATATTCAAACCTCTCTCACAATCAATAGAGGCTGTCTAGTGAGTTATTTCGTTCTAGGGTTTATGATTGATATAGATTATTAAATACCTTTTCTCTTTTAAGTCTAATGGACTTATTTAAGTAAATAGGTTTGATTTTCTGTTTTAGGAAATTGAGATAATTTTTCCCTTCAACAATTTAATTTTAAACTACTTTACATAATTACATGTGATGTTAATTAGAACACGATGAGCATGACTGAATTCACTAATATCGTGTCAAAATAATGTCATATTGTGTGAGCAAAAAAGATTCAATAATATTGGCAAAGGTTATGTGCACTACTTTTTTTTTCTTGGTACACTACATATTGAAACGCAATAATCTTGCTTAAGCAAGATTTTTGCGTTTCATGGCAAAAATACCCAAAAAATGCATTTTGGTACTGAGATGAAACGCAGATATTTTGCTTAACAAAATACATGCGTTTCAAAAGAAGAAGAAAAAAAAGTGAAACGCAAGATATTTGCTTAAGCAAATATCTTGCGTTTCATTTTTTTTTATATAAAAAAAATTGTCTTCATACAAAGAAACGCAAGCATTTTAGCAAAATGCCTGCGTTTCAGCTTTTTTTAATTAAAAAAAAAAGAGCGAAAAGCAGGATCCTTGCTTAAGCAAGGATCCTGCGTTTCACTAAAAAAAAATTTCTCCAAAATTGCACTTTTTTACACAATCATATAGAGAATTTCAATACGAGTCCGTACATATAAAATTCGTCCAAAACGGACATCGTTTGTCCCTTCAAAAGCCCTAAAAACGAAGTCTTTATACGCTTTTTTTTTTACAATTTGGTACCCGGCATATAAGGCATTGTAGTGAAATTTTTTGGTATTTTCGGCATTTTTCTACTATAATTTTGTATAAGATTTTAATACGAGTATGTAACTATACGTTAGAACCATACTATATAATTATAATATATAACTATACAATATAACAATATTATATAATTATACGATATAACAATAGCATATAGCTATACTATATAACAATACGATATAACAATAGTATATAACTATAGTATGAAACTCTACGATATAACCATAGTATATAACTATTTGTTAGAACCATAATATATAATTATAGTATATAATATAATCATAGAACGTTAGAACCATAATATATAATTATAGTATATAACTATACGATATAACCATGGTATATAACTATAGTATATAAATGAACAATATAGCAATAGTATATATATAACTATACAATATAGTCATAGTATATAGTTATATATTATGATTATATCTTATAGTTATATCCAATTTGGTTATATCTTATGGTTATATCCTATAGTTATATCGTATGATTATATCATTTAGTTATATACTATGGTTATATAATATAGTTATATACTATAGTTATATATTATAGTTATATCCTTTTGTTATATACTATGGTTATATCTTATAGGTATATCCAATTTAGTTATTATATCCTATAGTTATATACTATGGTAATATCTTATAGTTATATCCAATTTGGTTATATCATATCGTTATATCTTATAATTATATACTATGGTTATATCTTATAATTATATACTATGTTTATATATTATAGTTATATCCTTTAGTTATATACGAAGGTTATATCCTATAGTTATATACTATGGTTATATCTTATAGTTATATCCAATTTGGTTATATCTTATGGTTATATCATATAGTTATATATTATGGTTATATCCTATAGTTATATATTATGGTTATATTGTATAGTTATATCCAGTTTGATTATATCTTATGGATATATCCTATAATTTTATACTATGGTATATAACGATATAATATAACCAAATTGAATATAACTATAAGATATAACCATATTATATAATTATAGGATATAACCATAGTATATAACTAAAATATATAACCATAGGATATAATTATAGGATATAACCATAATATATAACTAAAGGATATAACTATAATATATAACCATAGTATATATAACTACAGGATATAACCATAGTATATAACTATAGGATATAACCATAGTATATAATTATAGGATATAATGATACGATATAACCAAATTGGATATAACTATAAGATATAACCACAGTATATAACTATAGGATATAACCATAAGATATAATCATAATATATAACTATATACTATGGTTATATGGTATAGTTATATATATATATATATATATACTATTACTATATCGTTCATTTATATATTATAGTTATATATCATGGTTATATCGTATAGTTATATACTATAGCTATAACCAAATTGGATATACCTATAAGATATAACCATAGTATATAACTATAGGATATAACCATAATATATAACTAAAGGATATAACTATAAGATATAACCAAATTGGATATAACTATAAGATATAATCATAATATATAATTATATGATATAACGATATGATATAATCAAATTTGATATAACTATAAGATATAACCATATTATATAATTATAGGATATAACGATATGATATAACCATAAGATATAACCAAATTGGATATAACTATAAGATATAACCAAATTGGATATAACTATAAGATATAACCATAATATATAACTATAGGATATAACCATAATATATAACTAAAGGATATAACTATAAGATATAACCAAATTGGATATAACTATAAGATATAATCATAATATATAATTATATGATATAACGATATGATATAATCAAATTGGATATAATTATAAGATATAACTAATATATATAATTATAGGATATAACGATACGATATAACCAAAGTGGATATAACTATAAGATATAACCACAATATATAACTATAGGATATAACCATAAGATATAACCAAATTGGGTATAACTATAAGATGTAATCATAATATATAACTATATACTATGCTTATATCGTGTAGTCATATATATACTATTGCTATATCATTCATTTATATACTATAGTTATATACCATGGTTATATCGTATAGTTATATACTATGATATAACCAAATTGGATATACTTATAAGATATAACCATAGTATATAACTATAAGATATAACCATAGTATATAACAAAAGGATATAACTATAATATATAACTATAGTATATAATTATAATATATAACCATAGTATATAACTAAAGGATATAAACATACGATATAACTATAGGATATAACCATAAGATATAACCAAATTGGATATAACTATAAGATATAATCATAATATATAACTATATAATATGACTATATTGTATAGTTATATATATACTATTGCTATATCGTTCATTTATATACTATAGTTATATACCATGGTTATATCATATAGTTATATACTATAATTATATATTATGGTTCTAACGTTCTATGGTTATATTATATACTATAATTATATATTATGGTTCTAACAAATAGTTATATACTATGGTTATATCGTAGAGTTTCATACTATAGTTATATACTATTGTTATATCGTATTATTATATAGTATAGCTATATGCTATTGTTATATCGTATAATTATATACTATTGTTATATTATATAGTTATATATTATAATTATATATTATGGTTCTAACGTATAGTTACATATTCGTATTAAAATCTTATACAAAATTATAGTAGAAAAATGCCGAAAATACCAAAAAATTTCACTACAATGCCTTATATGCCGGGCACCAAATTGTAAAAAAAGAGCGTATAAAGACTTCGTTTTTGGGGCTTTTGAAGGGACAAACGATGTCCGTTTTGGACGAATTTTATATGTACGGACTCGTATTGAAATTCTCTACATGATTATGTAAAAAAAGTGCAATTTTGGAGAAAATTTTTTTTAGTGAAACGAGCAAGGATCCTGCTTTTCGCTCTTTTTTTTAATTAAAAAAAGCTGAAACGCATGCATTTTGCTTAAGCAAAATGCTTGCGTTTCTTTGTATGAAGACAATTTTTTTTTTTTAAAAAAAAAGTGAAACGCAAGATATTTGCTTAAGCAAATATCTTGCGTTTTACTTTTTTTTTTTTTTTTTGAAACGCAGGTATTTTGCTTAAGCAAAATACCTGCGTTTCATCTCAGTACCAAAACGCAGTTTTTGGATTTTTTTGCGTTTCAATATGTAGTGTACCCAGAAAAAAAAAAAGTAATGCACCGAATTCTTTCGATAATATTTTATTTTTTTGTGCGAGTCAAGTCAACTTGTCTAAGAATAGCAACTGTATTTCCAAGCAGCTGTCACGGACTCACGGCCATTTTCACTCCATTTTGCCAAAAATAATATATATGGATCATCTAGTCATGATCTACCAATAGTCCAATACTATATAATATATATATTCATGCATATGAACAATTTAAAATTTAATTTGATTCACAATTTATTCGCTGTGCTTACGAGTGTCAACATATAACTTGTGTTAATGAGAACATAATCACATAAATTTCTTACATATTTTAATTTCCTACACTAAGGTTTTTTATAAAGTGTGTTCATGAGAACACAATAGACTTTTTATATTTTTCAATAATAATATTTAGTTATTAATTAATTTATTTATTTCAAAAAATTTATCTACTTTTAATTTATATTTTTTTTAATTTGAGTTCATGTAAAAGAAAACCGTTTAAACTAATTAACTGATTATTAGCCGTGTTCGGAGCTGTACGTTTTGGTAACTACTAATTAGCCATATGAATCTATATATTTTTACCCCTTGTTTGGTTGAACGTGGAAAATTAAGTTCTTGGAAATTTAGCTACTTCCTAGGAATTGTAAATTATTGGAAATTGCAAAATCATATTTGGTTCAAAATTATTATTTTTATATTAACATAGGAAGTAATAATATTTTCGTTTAAAAACGCAGGAAATAGATCTTACCTATCTCTTCAAGGTAAGTGCAATTCCTTTAATTGGAGGAATTGGAATTTTCTGGGAAGTAAATTCTCACGTTTTATTTTTGAATCAAACACATGAAATAAATGTATTTTCTGGGAAAGTTCAACTTCCTGGGAAGTGTAACACGAACGAAACGAGGGCTTACTGACCTGCTTCCCATTTAGAAAACAAATGTTTCCGGCCATGAACCTAGCTATAAAACCATTTTCGATTGCACAATTTCAGCCTGATCTGTATTATACAGTCCGTAACTCTAAATTTAAACGTACAGAGACTATATTCTGCTGTTTTATCATAAAAAAACATATACTAGATTCTAATCAACCACATCATCTTATGCATATTCTTATTCATGAACCATGAGCTTAATTGCATACAAAATTTTACGCATGGAGAAAACCAAATACAGTTTTTTGTTAGATAAAAGAGCGACCACATTTCGTCAACCTATAACCTCAAATTTAACTCTACAATACTGTGACGTCCATGGGATTAGTAACCGAGATATGCTTCCATGGAAGCTGGATAAGAAGATCGAGAAGAGAGAGAAAAGGAAGTAGTTAGAAAGAGAGAAAGAATCTGGAATTTATGTTGTTCATTTGTTACCCACCCCGAACCAAACTTGGTTCTAGTCTATTTGATCAATTACAAATGGGCCGGCCCACTAAGCCATCAGTACTTACAATACCCTCCCTCTTTAAGACCTTGTCCTCAAGGTCACCCCGCAAAATCAGGAAATTGGTGAAGGAGATGAGACGCGTGCTCCCAAGTCGCTTCGTCAACCGGGAGGTTCACCCACTGTACGAGCCACTCTGTGACGGGGTCTCCATTAGGCAAGTAAGTGACCCGCGTATCCAAGACTGCAGCCGGAGCAACAACGATCTCGCCGACATAAGTGGTTACTGGGGGCAGAGGACAAACAGAGAAATGTGGTCCAACTTTAGCCTTCAACTGTGACACATGGAAAACGGGATGTATGCGAGCAGCCGCTGGCAAGGCCAAGCGATAGGCGACAACACCTACCTTGCTGATGACCTGGAGGGTCCATAAAACTTTGAAGTCAACTTAAGATTGCGGCGCAAGGCAACAGAGGATTGCCGATAGGGTTGTAGCTTAAGGTACACCCAATCCCCAACAGCGAAGACATGTTCAGTACGATGCTTGTTGGCGAACTGCTTCATACGGGCCTGAGCCTGCTAAATATGGAGTTTGCATTACTGCAACATGTGCTCACTCTCATGTAACCAATCATCGACAAACACAGTTGTGATACCGCTAAACTGAAGCCCCAACTGAGATGGTAAATAACCATACAACGCTTGAAACGGAGACATGGCCAACGGAGAATTGAATGTGGTATTGTACCACCATTCCGCCAAATAAATTCATTTCGCCCAGTCCTTAGGTTTGGTCGAAGTCATGCAACGCAGATACGTCTCCAAATATTGATTGACCCTCTCCGTTTGGCCATCGATTTGCGGATGATAGGCAATGGAAAGTTTAAGTGAAGTACCCAGAGACTGAAACAATTCTTGCCAAAAGTGACTGACAAAAATCTTGTCACGATCAGAAATAATGGAATGAGGTAGCCCATGTAACTTGAATATATGCTGCATAAACTCACTGGCTACTTTTGCAGCAGTAAACGGATGTGTGAGCAAAAGGAAATGACTATACTTTGTTAAACGATCGACCACCACGAGAATGGTATTCTTTCCCAAAGAGCGCATCAACCCTTCGATGAAATCCATCGAAATATGACTCCAAGCTTGAGAAGGTATTGGTAGAGGCTGTAGAAGGCCTGGAGATGGTAATAGTTCATGCTTGTTACGTTGACACACATCACACTACTTGACAAAATCTTCAACCATTTTCTTCATACAAGGCCAATAGAACAATGTCTTAAGTTTGTGGTAAGTGTTCTTGATTCCCGAATGACCACCAACATGATCATCATGTAATGCCTTAAGCAACGAAAGCTGTAAGGTAGAGTCATTTCCAATATACAACCTATTCTTAAATCTGAGAATGCCATTCTTGACAATATACTGAGAAGAGGAATCCAGCAAGGCAGTGGCTAACAACTCCTGAGCAACAACATCTGACTCATAGCTAAGGAGAACTTGTTTGACCCACTTAGGCTCCACAGTAGATACCAAAGAACAAGAAGAAGTACCTTCAAATTGCCTTGATAAAGCATCAGCGGCGCGGTTCTCCTTCCCCTTTTTATATTCAATGGAATATGATAGCCCCAACAGTTTCTGAACTGCTCGTTTCTGAAGATGCGTGGTAACCTGCTGTTCAAGCAAATACTTAAGTGACTGATGATCCATACGAATCAAAAAGTGAACAGGAGCCAAGTAATGTCGCCACTTATCGACGGCGAGGAGAATGGCTAATAACTCTTTCTCGTATGTGGACAACAATAAGTGTTGGCCATGAAGAGCTTTACTTATATAAGCCAAGGGACAACCTTTCTACATAAGCACAACTCCAATACCCGAATCACACGCATCAGTTTCTAACTCAAACAGCAGCTCAAAATCAGGAAGACCCAATACTGGTGCGGTTGACAACATAGATTTCAATCGCTCAAAAGCTTGTGTAGCAACAGCTGACCACTGGAACGAATCCTTTGTAAGGATCTCGGTCAGAGGTCGACTAATGGTGTCGTAACCCTGAATAAAACGTCTGTAGTAGCCGATGAGACCCAAGAAGCCTCGCAATTCCTTAACTGAAGTAGGCAGTGGCCACTGTACCATGGCTTCCACCTTAGAAGCATCCGTAGCAACGCCTTTCCCTGAAATAATGTGACCCAAATACTCAATTTGGGATTGTACAAAGGCACATTTTGACCTCTTCGCAAAGAGTTTATGCTTCCTGAATATCTCAAACACCAATGTCAAATGCTGCACATGGAGTTCCAAGTTAGGACTGTAGACAAGAATGTCGTCGAAGAACACAAGTACACATTTCCGCAGTAGCTGACTAAAAGTTGTATTCATTAAGGACTGGAAGGTGGCAGGGGCGTTAGTCAAGCCAAACGACATGACGTTGAATTCATAATGGTCGTGATGTGTCCTAAAGGCGGTCTTAGGAACATCAGCAAGAGCCATCCTAACTTGATGGTAACCCGCTCGTAAATCCAACTTAGAAAAGACACATGAACCATGAAGTTCATCCAAAAGGTCTTCGATATGAGGTATTGGAAATTTGTCTTTGACAGTCAAATCATTTAGCTTCTTGTAATCGATACAGAATCGCCACGTACCATCTTTTTTTTTCACCAAAAGAGTCGGAGAGGCGAAAGGACTGTGGATGGGCTGAATGATGCCATTCTTAAGCATCTCTTCTACTTGTTTCTCTATTTCATTCTTCTGCAAAAACTGATATCTGTAAGGTTTAGCGCAAACAGGTTGAACTCCCTGCTTGAGAACGATCTGATAATCATGGCCTCTATTCGGTGGTAAGGTCTTAGGCTCCGCAAAGATATCTTCATACTGATCAAGTAAAGTGTGTAGGGCTGAGCACGGTTCGGGTAAACCGAAAATTTTAACCGAACCGAAAAAACCAAAACCGAAATAATTCGGTTCGGTTTTCGGTTCATGTATTTTGAGTTTTCGGTTCGGTTCAGTTTAACCGAAAAAAAAAAGTGGGCTGAAGATGTTGGGCTGGTTTAGGTAAAAAAAAGGCCCAATGAATCCGTAGCTTTGGACTGGAGTCTGTTCACTACTGAATCTCCGTCTTCCCCTACCTGTTGAATCAGCCGGCCCTACCCCTACCTGTTAATCTTCGTCTTCTTCGAAGTTCCAAACTCGCCCGCCTCCTCCAAGCTCCCAGACTCCCAATCGGCATTCGGCGACCGGCTTTCGGCAAGTCCCAGTCCTGCCGCTCCTGCGTCGGTGCGTCCCCCTGCGTCGGTCCCGGTCCCCTGCTTCCAGTCCCAGTCGGCCAGTTCCCTGCTTGATGACGCCGCCCGCGACTTGCCCCTCAGTTGCTGCTGCTTGACGCCGCCGGTGGTGTTCATGCTAATGCGAGGCCGCGTGCAACTCCAGGAGTCCATGTAATATTTTCCTCAAATCAACCAAGACTCTTTCTTGGCACCTAGGTCCTAGGCTTTGAACCGAAGTCTCCCACGAAATCGACTCAGTCAGAAGTCTTCAGCAAGGTTTGTCGGATTCATATATACTGTGTTTCATCTGTCAAAATTCAACCCCTCTAATTTATGCTCTCCAGCCTCTCCTAGTTCTTGTCGTTCCTGATGTTACTTGCTTTTCATTCATATATGCAGGATTGCAGGTAAGAAGAAGAAAATTAAGAAATTGTGAAGAATTAGCAAATTCGATTTTTTTCGGTTTTAGCCGAACCGAACCGATCCAATATAATTCGGTTTTCGGTTTAGTTTTTTAGGGTTTTTGGTTCGGTTTCGGACTGATGCTCACCCCTAAAAGTGTGAATGGCTTCAGGTAACTGTTGATCCTCCCTAGAAACATGAAAATAGATGGCCAGTTGAGTAACAAACACTGGAACTTTCTTACTCAACATCTTCTGCAATTTAACCCCACTCATCATCTTGATACTTCCCTTATCAGAAACACCCCTCAACTCAATCTGTTGGCCATCTTTTACAAAAGACAATCTCAACTGTCTAAAATCGAAAATCAGTGGAATGTACTCACGCAACCAATCCACACCCAAAATCATATCGCAACCACCCAATTTCAAAATCCGAATATCAAAGCAAAACTGAGTATCCCGCATCTGCCATTCAAATCCTTTACAACATTGATAGCTAAACATAATGTTACCATTTGCTACTGCTACTGCCATCACCCATGTCTCCTGTAGCTAAAATCCAGCCTCTCGCGCTACCCTCGGGTCAAGGAAACTATGCGTGATGCCGATATCAATCAACACGCAGATTGCAGTGCCTTTAACCAACCCCTTGATCTTGATAGTGTTCAAAGGGCTGCTACCTGTGAGAGAGTGCACATATACTTCTGGCTGCTCATCCTCATACAAACTGTGATCTTGAACAACCTCCATTTCAGTCATTTCTGCCTCTGAAATTACTCTGTGGTCAGTAGCTTCCATACAATGCAGTGATTGAGTTTTACATCGATGTCCCACAAAGTAACGATCTCCGCATTTATAACACATCCCTGGTGTTCTCTTGAATTATGTTGGTTGTTGAGACGGAGACGATGTAGAGACAATATTAGCCTTGTTAGACTTGTTTGGATTGGTGAAGGAGTGTTGGTTGACATATGGGCGAAAGGAAGGGTTGGGTACTGCATTCTTGTTAGGAAAAGATGTAGGTCTGAAAGAACCTCCATACTGAGATGGATTCCCTTTCCAATTTCCCCTACTCATCTTCAAAATAGCCTGTATAGCCCCTTGATGCAAGCGAGCTTGTTCATACACCATTGCCAGGGAAGTTGGATGACTCAATTTAACCAAAGACTTGATCTCCTCCTTAAGCCCACTAATATAACTTGATACAAAATACAACTCAGGCAATTGAGGGCTATAAGCTAACATACAAGCACGTAGTTCTTCAAATTTCTTTGTGTACTCCTCAATATCCTCCCCCTGAGTCAGTTTATTGAATTCCTCTACCACTTCTACACCCTGTTTTCCCCAAATCTGATGCAAACAGCTTCACTTAACTCTGACCAACTAATATTCGGTTTCTGTATCATCAACCCCTGAACCCAAGTATCAGCTTTATCACTCAAATACATCATAGCAATCTCCACTTTTTGACTTTCCTCAATACGAAAAATAGCAAAATATTTGTCGCATTTTCTGACCCAGCTACGAGGTTTCTTGCCATCAAATGCAGGGAAATCAAGCTTAGGAAACCGAAAATTACCGTTTTGAGAAGTTCTTTCACTGAATTCTCGACCGCTTTCTGTCGAAGACGATCCACTCCTCGCTAAAGTTGTATTTCTTGGAATCGCACTCGAATATTGATTTGGTTGAGATCTCCTACTGGTTTCTGGAAGTTCTTGTTCGCGATCTCTAGAGATATTCCTCACTATGCTGGTAAGTGACTCAAATCTTTGCTCATTATTCTGCTGCCAATTCGACATCCGAATCGCAAGATCATCCACTTTCCGATTCGTATTCAATTGCACCGCCTCCATACGAATCCTGCTTTCCTCCATGCGAACATCTTGATCTTCCAGACACTTCTTCTGTTCCTCCAGCAGCTGATTCGTGTTGTTCAGACTCGCGTTCGTAGAATTGACCCATTGTTCGTTGATCACTTGCTGTTGCTGGACAATCGCTTCCAGTCGCCTCAAGTGTTCCTCCATTGATTTCATCCTAGTTCCATTCGCCATGGCCGAGGAAGGCGGCTCTGATACCAATTTGTGACGTCCCTGAGATTAGTAACCGAGATATGCTTCCATGGAAGCTGGATAAGAAGATCGAGAAGAGAGAGAAAAGGAAGTAGTTAGAAAGAGAGAAGAAATCTGAATTTTTTGTTGTTCATTTGTTACCCCGAACCAAACTTGGTTCTGGTCTATTTGATCAATTACAAATGAGCCGGCCCACTAAGCCATCAGTACTTACAAATACACAATACATATTTTTTCTTTAGTTTCAAAATGAAGCTTTATTGAATCCATTTGTTCCTCCAATATAGTTAAGAGGGAAAGCTGTATTAATTTAGATGTACGAGTTATTTAATTAAATGTAGTTGGAGTTTGAGTTAGATAATTAGGTAAGAAATAAGTTACAGTTAATAAAAAACACTAAATTCTGTTTGACTCTTTTAAACTAGTTACTAGTTATAAGAATTTTGGTCAAATATTCATGTCATGCGTGTAGTTTTTATTAAAGAGTAAGAATATTTTGGTAAAACTAAATACAAATAACTAGTTTAACTAGTTGGACCCTTGTTTTTTAAGTTTTTCATTTAACTAGTTTAATTCTCGTGCCATGCACGAATTGGTTTATCACGGAATTTGTTTATCAGATTATTATTTAGATGATTAAAAAGATAAATTATATCTCAAAGTATTTATGAAAGAAAATTATGCGATTTATTTGATCCCTTCATAATCTAAGTAAGAAAAATTGTGCGATTTATTCGATCCCTTCATATTAGGAAATGATCAAATATTTGTTATATATTTTTATATTTTAAAAGGTAAAATTATATTTTTAAAATATTTATGAAAAAAAGTAGATCAAAATAATTGGGAAGCGTGTGCAAATCCGGTTATTATAGGTAGTAATTTTATTTTGTTTGATTTTATTAGTTTTTTGACATATTTGCCGAAAAAATATGAGGGCGACACATGACAAATTGAATACAGAGGCGTCACGTGACAACGTAAATTCCGGGCTCATTCTGTGGGCGCTACGTGACACAGTCAGTATTCTGCTTTAGTAATTATATAGTAGATTAAACTAGTTAATCAACTATGAACTAATTAATTTTGACTTATCAAATATTGTGTTAAAATATTTTTAATTAACTAATAACTAGTTAAATTACTAGTTGAACCGGCCATTCAAATTAACACACTATAAGACTACTCTTGAAAACAATCACGTTGCACTTTCCTTAAAAAAGGTGTAATAATTAATGGCTCGGATAGGTGATCGAATCGCAAGTACATTCCTAAAAAAATATTTTAACCCTTATAAGTCTAGGTTACATGAAGCTCCTTCGAGGATAAGGCAATCACACAAGACACAACCCTCTTATTCTAGGTTTAAGACACAAGTGATACACTCAAAGTTTGCTTGTGTTTGTTGGAAGTAATCACCAAGAGATTTCAGTCTCTTAAGAGACCAAAACCTGCCCTAACATGCATTTATATAAGGTATGGGTCGGCCACACAGTTGCCATGGCGGTTAGGACAATTTAGGATAGTTAAAACCCGTTAATCACGTGCTTAGTTCAATAACCGCGAGACTGCAAGACTCTACACTAAAACTCACAGACTGTGTGTCCGCTCCCGCCAACGGTTTTATGCTTAACAGAATCAAGAGCAAGGTCTGTGCATTAAAACACACGAAATACAATGTATTACTGAGAGCATTGCACGATTCGTGCACCAAATGCACGGACCACGACGCGTTATAGAATTAAACGCATGGACCGTGCTTTTTAAAAGATTCATGCGTTTTCTTGTGCCAAAAATCGCATGATCCGTACACTTCATTATGTAATCGTTTTATACTGTTATGGGACAGGATGTTGCTACGCACCCTGCTCGGAGCTCATCGTCCTAATTCGCAAAGTGTACACAGTAATAGCTCCATGTTTGAGTCTGCGTATATGAGTGTATACCCCACACCTTCAAGCTCACATTGTGTTTACCGAACCTTAATAGATCTTAAATAAACCCTGATTACACCAAATAGGCTATGACATAAAAATCAGCAACACAATTAAGGATTAATATCAAATCGTTATTTATCAATCATGAACAAATTAATTGTGTAATTATATGCCGGAATTACAGGGTCAAAGGGTGCAAGTCTAGCCACAAATACAACCTTCCTCAAGTAGACAATTACAATAATTATACATCCAAGTGGGATTAATTTGGGTTCTACTCAAGTAGACTTTTGACCGCTGACTTTGCACGCAGCATCAAACTTGAGTTACACCGTTATACGTATCCTTACATTTTGTTACAATCACTCCTTGTATGTCAATCTCGGTTTTGGAAGAATGTATATCATTGACCAATCCCGTTACCCCACATTCTCACGACGACTGAAACAGTATTAAAACAAAAATTTGATAAATTGGCTTCATTTGGGTAATTTGGATGTTAAAATTGGTAAAATTTATTGGTAAACCTTAATTCAAGTACAATGACTAACAAGATTTTACCAAATTCACTTGTAGAGTTGTAGTGTTTAATCATAACTTGAATCCAAATATTTAACCGGGTGGTGTTTGAATTGAATTTAAGACTACGTACGTATCATTTGAATTAGGTTACTTCCCATGCACATTAGTTAATTCAAAAATATTATTTTAGAATAATTAACCTTTTCTTTTACTTTAGGTTTCTTTAGTTGAGATTAAATCTTCTATACCCCTTCTATGTACCATGTAGGTTAAGTTTGTTTATTTTATATCCTAAAACCTAAAATATAAATCCTAAATTGTAAAACATAAACCCTAAATCCTAAAATATAAATCCTATATCTTATACCATAAACCCTAAATCCTATACCCTAAACCTTAAAATCCTATATCCGAAATCCTAAATCTTAAACTATAAATCATAAACCTTAATTATCAACCCTAATTTAAGATATAAAATAAGCAAGTAAAATTTAAAGGGTAAATGAAAGGGTGCATAATTAGGATATACTCCCCCGTATCAGAATACTTGTCTTTTTAGTTTAAATGTTTTGTCTCAATATACTTGTTCTTTTGATATTTTTTACATATACTTTACATATATGCTCTTATAATTTTTAACACTTCTTAATAAATGAGAGAAGAATTATTAGTAATTCTATTGAAAAAGTAATAAAATAAAATAATAAATATGGATATATTTGAACATTTCATACTCTCCTTAATATATGTGCAATTGTCTACAAAGACAAGTATTGTGATACAGGAGAGTATAAAATTTAATGGGTCTTTCATAGGAATTAATTAACCTCCGTTTGGTTTACTTGAGAGTTAACGAAACATTGGAATTTGGAAGTCATGATATATAAAGACAATGATAATTGGATATCTTTTCATTGAGTAGTAGCTACCAAATATATACAAGGACATCCGGGAGAGATTCAACAAACAACCACTTACCATCTCTCCACTACTTGCTTACTAATTCAAATACTAAGAGTCTTTGAATTCCAAAATTTAGAGTTGTATTAACTGAATGAGTTTGCTAACACTAACAGACGTGCATAATTAAAAAAAAAATACAAAGGAAATGCAGAATAATGTAGTGTTAGAATTACTGAAAACTTGTATCTGCAATATGATATTCCTTCCTCTTCCGACAAAAAAACTATCAACAAAAACTGCAACCATCGAAGTCAACTTAATTATTCACATTTTTCAAAAAAATACAAAGAAAGTTATGTCCTTCCTCAATATATACCCCTTTAGAGTTTGCCCACATATCTAAGTCTATCTTAGCTTAATTTAAAGCTTGCTTTCTTTTAGAACACAATTTCTCTCCTCCAAGAAAATAAAAACCAATTAGGTACACTTAACTTGTACAATGCATAAGCCCATGGACATGGAATCAGCCAGCCCTCAGGCAACGGCGCCTCCCCAACCGTATCCAACGGCCAGCCCTCAGCCGCTAGCTCCTTCAAAACCGTCGTCTTCGTTGATTTTCGGGGTCGTAAGCCTTGTCCTGAGAATCCTCACCCTCGTCTTCCTTTTTATTGGCCTTGTTGTCCTTGCAATTGACAGCGTCCTCTTGAATACCGGCGACACACTTCATTTTGGGGGTGTCATAAGTTATAGGTATGCCTAGCTTACCTATATTCAATTCAATTAAAATGGGTCATTTCTTGAAATAATGTACCATATGTTAGTATATTAATGTCTTTGGCTATGTTATACACATCAGGTACATGTTTTCGGCAATAATGATTGGGTTTTTGTACACCCTGGTACAAATTGGATTCGCAGTCTTTCGGTTGATCATGGGTGCACAAAGAGGCAAAATCATGCTCATCTTTGATTTCTATGGCGACAAGGTTGGATAGCATGACATTTCTTCTATTCTTTTCTTCATTGATTCATAAAATAGGAAGGAGATGTTGAACTTCAGAACTTGTAATTATTACAAAAGTATCCTGCTTGCTAACTAAGCTATAAAAAAATAGTACAAACACTCTAATTTTTCCATATGATCAATTGATCATGAAATGTTATGTAACCAGTATAAAATTGGTTGATAAATTAGATTGTGTGAAAATGCAGTTCTTATCATACCTTTTGGGAACCGGAGCAGCAGCTGGATTTGGATCCTCAATTGACCTGAAACAACTAATAGACCTTGGTGACTTTCTCAGCAAAGGAAATTCAGCTTCCAGTCTGGTTTTCATGGCTTTCGTCTTCACCGTCGCCTCTTCCATCATCTCTTCTTATGGTCTTCCCAAATGCAGCAGCTGTAATTAACACTTTCTCCAAAAACCTTGATTTTCTTGTTTCCTTTTCCGGGTGTGATTTTTCACAAAGATTTGTCATATAGTATTGTATTTTCCTGATAGTGCACGAGGTATTTGTGCTTGTTTGTAATGCCATTCTTTATGCTGTAAAATTGGCCTTGAAAAGAAATGAATTGTGTTTTACCCCTTATTTTCACATCTAATTTCCTGCAATGCTGCAAAGTGCAAGTTACCAACAGTTGCTTCCTCCAAAACAGCTTTACAAAAAAGAATAGCCAGATGAGAAATTCAGGAAGAGAGATCGTTACATCATACATGTTACAGAAGCAGGAAATTCACACAACAAAATCCCAGTTGACATCCACTTTAGTTTCATCAAAGTTGATCAAATGATGAAAACTATGCCATACATGACTACATCACAATCAAATGGCATCTAATCAGTCTGCTAAATTGTGGTTCAGATTATTGTGCCAGGAGCGAAACACAACAATTTTTTTACAAGCACATCATGCGTTCTAATCTGGAAAGGTTTCCTACACTAATGTATAAGATGAACACTACAACTTACAGACTTAATCTAGCTCATCAAGATCAATGAACTGGAAAACACGTTCACCCAGACGGTTGAATTCTTCCATCATTATTGTATTCCTCCTCAGCAAGTAGTAATCCGGCCGTTGTAACTGATTGTTATGACGGTGACTTGATAATGAAGTACAAGGTTGGCTCAGGAGACGAGTAGCATATTTACGCAGAATAGGAACATTGTTACCAAACTTGTCCCACCATATAACTGCATTAACCAATATTCTAGTAAGCATATGATATATCATTATCGGAACGATTAAGGAAAGATATTACAGCACAATGCAAAAGAAACTTGTAATTACCAGGATGATATAATCTCAACATTGATGTCGACATCCCATTGAATAGAAGTGGATCTTTATTATCATAGAGATGTAATTGTTCTTGAAATGCTTGTTTATCTTCCTCCCTGACTAACTTCTCCAGCATATAATCTTTTCCTTGCCTCGTCTCATGATTCTCCTTGAAGTGTTCGCTCATCATGAAAGCTGGATTTAAGTATGCACCCGCTGCATGAATTGGATACAATATAGAATTTGTCCTCCTATCTTCAAAGAATCTCCAGATCTTTTCAAAATTAGGGTTGGTATCACAATGTGCCGCTATTCTAGCTCCTGCCTTCTCAATAGCTTGGTAAAAGTATCCCAATGTTGGAACTAAACTGTCAAGCAAACAAGGGATCCGGAATAGGGGACTTAAAGCATGTAGCACCTCCTTCCCTTCTTTCCAGAACTCATTTCTTTCAATGGTTTCCAATATACTTTCGTCCAACTGACCATTCCTTTTCAGTTGTGTCCGAAATTCTGTTTCAAGTTCTAGAACTGACTGAAGTTGAGAAAAGGGATTAGCATGAATTCCTGCAGAATGCTGCTCCAGCCTCTCCTTTCTCAATGATTTGCACCATGACTCACCTAAATGAGATCTACTAGCATACGTATACAGAGAATTGGCTTCTTCAACCAAGCCTGACAACCACTCAGATGCACAGCAAAGTTCACGCAATAGCATCTGAAGCTCACACTGTATACACTTAGTCTTGGATATCCAGGGGCATTTCTCAACCAGAATGTGTATAGCACTGTCCACATTCACATGTACAATTTCTTCACCAAGAACTGGCAGATCACAAACTATAATCTGTATAACATCACTAATGTACAAACTCTCATGATCCAGGATCTCCATGACAAGATTCCTGACATTTTGAATAGTCAATTGACCATGTGTCACAGGAACTTCAAGAAAAGTCATTCCTTTGGGTGAGTATGCTGTGAAAACAAAGTTACATTTGCCAGGTGAGGTTGATTGCATACCTTCTGAGTCCATTATCAAAGTACAACCTGTCATGCCCCAAGACTTTTGGACAGTTCGTGCATAGCGCTTGACTTCCTTCTCAAAACTTGGGAGTGACTCAGTCACAAGAGCTGAATAACTTGGCGGTTCATATCGAGGCCCCAGCTTAGCCACATCCCGTAGCAAGTTAAGCAGAGATGGTTCTTTGATAATATCTAAAGGATCATTGTTCAGAATGAGATGCTTTATAAGTTTTTCATTAACTTCAATCAGATCCATCCTCCTAAATAAGTCAGATGATGCAGATTGATTTAACCCTAAAAGCATCGTCGAAGCGGTAGCAACTGTCTCTTCCCTAGACCTTTTTTGTGGAGTACCGATTGCACAAAGTGCAGCTTCTTGAACATCTTTAGGTACTTCAGGGCATGTAGTAACATCTCTTCCCTTGATGCCAGATAAGTGTGACTTGATCCTTGAGCTTCCCCCAGAAAATTCTTTCTTACAGAATTTACATGACAAGCCACCATTATCTTGAACTTCTACGTAGTTCCAAAACACATCCTTCTGTCTGCCCATAGTCGCTTTCTCCCCTGTAGAAACTGAGAAATAAGAATCCATCTCGAAATTACAATCATTTCATTATTAAAAGCAACAAAGTCATCTTTTGGTAATATGAAAAGTGTGTGATCCAGAAAAAAAAGAATATTTGAAAGTTTGAAAGGGGCTTAAAACACCCATAGGTTCTGTTACTTAGAGGTATGTTCTAAAATCCCTCCAGATAATCTCCAGAATCGACATCGAATTTGACTTCGACAATCGCAACATCTTCTTCCATGGTCCTTTAATATATCTTATAATATCAAAGTTAGTATCATTTGACAATCACCTGTTACCACCTTCACCAATGCCAAGCACCCCCACTATGAAGTACCTATAGTTCACCTCTAGAGTACCTCAATAGTACAACAAAACCACTAACTACCGAAAGTCAGGTTAACAACACCCTCACAGCTCCTGACACCTAGTTACATTCGATCATATTTTCAGTTTCATTCCAAACTAACCAAACAAAAGTAAACAAAACGAGAAAAAAAAATTGGGACTTTCTGTACCCAGGAAAGTTATTGATAAAATTGAAGAGCAATGTTCCAGGAAAAAGAAACAATTAAGGAAAATAGACTCACCGAGACAAAAATCCATCATGTCAATAAAGTAATTCATACAAAGGATTGTAGTGCTAAAATGCAGTTCAGGAATGAACTCTATTTAAATGAAGAAAAAATTGTAAATGTGGGTTTGACTAGTAAGGGATTCATCTCAAACAATTTATGATATGGTTGATGAAGAAGCATTTCACCTAGGCAAGAATAAGAATTCGACTGTGCTAAGCTTCAAACACTATGCATCAATCACTTCCATGACCAATCCAGCTAATTCTTATTGACATATTCTAACTATTTCTTCCTAAACAAAATTCCACACTATTTTAAGACTCATTTCCTGCAGATATTGAGCAAAAGGGTAAGCCTTTGTAATAAAGAAACATCATTTGGCATTTTCAAGCATGGAGGGAATTTTATCAAGCTTGAAAAGAATTTAATTATCGTTTGAGAACTATGATAAATAGACCTTCAACCTTGGACTTGAAACTGTCAAGCTTAATACATTGAAGTCCAAAATCTAACAACTCTTGGCCAAGACTTGTGAAGACTGTGCAGCCAGGTTGATATTCTACTTGCTGTCAAGTTCTCTAGTTCAGTGGTGATTTGTCAATTCTAATAAAGGGGTTTCTTGCAATTTTGCTTCTCCAGCTTACTAGCTCTGTTAATAGACACCTATTCTCCCCTTCTCATTCTACTTTTCATCTTTGTTTCTCTAATTACAATCCTTTCATTTCTCTTCATGATGTTATCTTATACTAGATGTAATTGACTCCCTCAAATTTGTTCAGATATTGGGATATTGTAGGAATCTTAAGGAAAAAATTTAGCTTTATTTGTAATATCTATTAAATTTAGTTGAGGTATGTGTCAGAATGGAGACGCCATAACTACGATGAAACTTTTTCTAAAAATCTATTTCTTCTTTTTGAAAACCATCTCCAGATGTTTGCATTCTTCTTCTCATCTACTCCAGATGTCCTTTCTATACTTGTTATTCTAACGGGGTTGGATTAAGCTTGCCAAATTTGACAGAATTCAATTAAAATTATCTTTCATTCTTGTTTTCAAGAAACTCATTCCGTCAGAACACTGAACAAATATCCCAAAGAACAGAGAAGCAGACAGGGGGTGAAACTTAGCAATAACCGAAAGGAGAAGCGGCAAACATGTGGTATTCCAAGATACTCGATTTTATAGAGACAATTTCATTCGAAACTTATAAATCCAACGCCGGAATCAATGAATTGATACGGATACCGACTATTGATGATGAATCGGGAGAAATCTGACCTTCAGAGAGACAGATGAAACGTCAACGGGGCTCGATAGTGGCCGGCGTCATCGTTCGGGAGTCAGATCTGACCAGTTGCGGCTGCTGCAGCCGGGAAGGCTATTCCGACGGTGAAGGATCCTTGGGGACGGCGATCGGAGATTGCCGGAAGCAGCTAGCTTCTGATAATTGCCGGAAAGACAGATCGGCGATACGCGATACGTACTGGCGAAGGTCAAGGGAATAGAACGGAAGAAATTGGACGGTGTTCGTGTTGTTTCATTCGGCCGAATTAAACTCTTTACTCGTGTTATACCCGTGAGTTTCGGTAAATTCTTTTCGGTTGAAGTTTAGGTCGAATCAGATTTTTCTTCGATATTTAAAAAATATTTTTAAAATTATATAAAAAATATGTAACTTGTAAGAATTTAAAAGTATAATTTAAATCATTATTATTCAGCATAAATAACTTCTTATTGTTCTTCTCCGAAATACTTAAATTAGTATAAATAACTTTCTAATAAAAGACTTAACATAAACCTATTTAATTGTCTCTATTATAATCTCCTCCGTACATTTGCTCGTGCCCTTCTCCGAACCCTTCCCCATACGAAAAAGGGTAGCCATGTGGATATGATGATGATCCAAGTAATGATGTAAAACCCCCCATGTGGTCTTGATTAAATGTGTCATAGCCTGGAACTTGGGATCCGACCCCGAAAGCAGGGGGTTGGGATCCTGACCCGAATACGGGGGTGAGATCCTGACCCAAATGTGGGGATAGGGATCCTGACCTGAATGTGGAGGGTTGAGATCTGACTCATCTTGTTGTCCATAGTGAAAGTATGGAGCTTGAGATTATGTCCCGAAAGAAGGAGCCTGAAACTGTGGCCCTAAGTCATGACTTTGAAATGAGTGAGCTTGGTATCCACCCCTTGAGCTTAGACCTGGTGGTGCTTGGCATTGTGTCCCAAAATCACTATTGCGAGTTGGAGCATAGCCTTGGTTTTGAGAAGCTCGCGTCGGCAAAACTGGCATTGAGACCACCTCATTTGTCACCATTTCATAAATCTTCAGAAGCATCTGCTTCAATAGATACGAGTCCTCGAAGTTGTTAATCATGTCCATTTCATCCCGTATGATACCTTTCACTTGGTTCATACGACGCCATCGCAAAATGAATACAATAAAATATTAGATGATATATTATTTAATAAAATAATTATAAAACAATATGGTTACGTACTCTCACTGCTTCGAAGGCAAGAGGTACGGGCCGTGCGACACCTTCTGCCAGTAGTGCAGGGGATCTGTAATCAAGGAAGGGGTGAGAAAGCTCCGTAAACCAGTCCATATAGTCAAATGTCACGTCACATGCATTACGACATTTGGGTAGCTCCATTATCGTGTAGAGGTAGTTCTACCGTTCCTCCCAATGGTCGTCATCACTGCTAAACTTTGCTTCGTACTTGGTCAGATCAAGTTTTCGTGTAACAGAGTGAGGCCGAATTGGGTCTTGAGGCACTCCCTGAGCATGACCAAACTGAAGAGTAACTCGATCAGGCATGTACTGTTCGTCAAAAGTGAGGAACTTCAGGGTGCCTCTGTACATGGAAAGATGACCCTTAAACTTGGGGAAGTAGCTCCAAATCCAGTTCTATACGAAAATTGGTAACTAATAGATATATAATAATTTTAGATGACAATATTAAGAGATTTGGATACTTACGTGGAGAAGCAGAAAACAACCAGATATTTGTTTTGCATCTCTACGGCTTGCCATACCTAATTGTCGGTATAGGTAGGCAAGGGTTGATGCACCCCATGCATAGTTTGGTGTCGAATCGATGTCCAGTACAACTTCAAATAAATTAAGCTTTACCTTGCTCGCAGACTTGTCAGGGAAGAGGGTGCACCCTATGAGAACCGCCAAAAAGCCAAATGCGATAATATATGGGTGTACATTTGAATCAATCGTTACGAATTTCTTCAACCACCCATTCAATTCACTTACGACAAAACCACTGTTGGTTTTATTTCTAGCCATCTGTTGTTCATTGAAGTTATACACACTACTGAGGATGGAAAACAATTCTTCCTCTGTCATTGTTTGGGCCAGAGGCATGCCTTCAATCTCCAACCCCATAATCTTGTACACATCATGGAGCGTTATGGTAATCTCTCCACATGGAAAATGGGAGATGTTCGTTTCGGGGTGTCAACGCTCCACGAATGCCTAAATCAAGACCCAATCCATTGTTTTCCACTCTAGGGACAACAGCCTAGTCAGCCCGCTTTTTCTTGCTCGTGTGAACCATTGCCCATGTGGGATCTCTTCTTTCTTTCACGACACTAGCCCGTTAGACCTTCCGTGTGGTTTAAGTAATTTTTGGATCTACAACAACAAGTGAAAATTAATACATTTTGTATACTTGAATGATTGGATATGGTAAGGTTATAATATGTCAACTTACGAAATTCTTATTAGTACTCATCCACACAAATCTAATCTAGCAATGTGGGTATCGAAATTCCTGAGCAATGTAAGATTTTTAGGTCCATCGCCATATCCGTCAAGCTCCATCGGTGCAGGTGCATTATCAGTCGGAGAGTAATTGTATCGTGCACTGGCTGACGGGCGTAACCTTGAAGACGAAGGCCCACTTCCTGACCGACCGGTTGTGCCAGAGAAGCTTCGTCTTGCGGACGGACCTACACTATCGGCGTGACCGGAGGCGGAACTGTAGGACACATCCTCGTCTTCCGCGCAGACATCCGTTTCCTCATTTTGGGGTCCCAAATTCGTTTCCTCGTCTTCTATTTTCGTTCTTCTCATTTGGTTCTCTCTACGAGCGGATTGTGTGATCCCTTGCTCGTGCACGTGTCGTGACCCGCTCCCCAAGCCGAATTTGGTTATTAAAGAATTCTAAAACCATATAATAACAAATGAATCTTATTATAAAAAATGGGCAAGTATTATTGTGAATGTAGAAAAGTTGCATGTATATAAATACTCGACGTTTAAAAATAGTACTATACTCCATCTGATCTATATTATTTGACGTTTTGGGTTTAGGCATAATAATTAAGAAATCTCTCCAGTGAGCAAAATATATTAAATACACATCAATTTTTTTTTGGAATTCGCTACTGGACTATTACGAGACACATATTTCAAGATTCAATTGCACAACTTCTATGGAGTATTGATGCGTTCCTGCTTGTGAATGCCGGATCGATGACCTTGGTGGAAAGTCGCGTGTAATACCCCTCATTTTTAGAAAGGGTAATTGGGTAATTTACCCAACCCTCGTTCATGTTTGATCTCTGTAATATTTTCCTGAGTGGTATAAAATACATTCGACGTATTTTCGGAGCTTAGAATATTTGTTCGGGTACAAATATATTTTAACCTGGGATTTGAAAACCCATGCCCAATCTTTTCCGGGCAATTAGGCGCGAAAAGGAGAATTCCGTGACCGCGGTAGAGCCACCGCGACTGCGGAATAATCAGGCACAGAAGAGCTGGGAATTCGAATATTCTGCGACCGCGGAAAAGTCACCGCGATCGCGGAAATGCGCAGGCACGCGCGACGCTTCGTCTTCTCCATCCTCGCCGTCGATCTCCCTGCTCGTCGTTGATCTTGTCGGCTGCTCCCTCTCTCCTTGTCCTATAAAAGGAGGACGATCTAGAGGGTTGAAGGGCACCGAATTCTGATAATCTCACACTCTCTCCCCCTCATTTTCTTGTCGCCAGAATCTTCAAGCTCTCGCCGGATTTTCTTGTGGAGTCGCCGGAGCTTTCGACGGAGGTGGTGGTGCTCGTAGGGTGTTGCATTGGAGGTGCAAGGAGGCCAGAAGTGAAGTCACCGCAAATCGAGCCCAAGGAGTCATCGCCGGTGAGTCTTTCGCCAATAGGAGGTCGCTGTGTTCATGTCTGCGACCGCGAACATGAACACCGCGATCGCGGTCGTCAGCCAGTTGCTCGCGGGCATTGCCGAGTCACTCGCGGACATTCGTCATTGACGCCCGTGACCGCGACAGTGCCACCGCGACCGCGGATTGCCTGGGCAATCGCGATCGTGGCCTTAGGCGTTGCCGGTCTCGGGCGGGACTTTCGTTCTTTCGATTTGGTTCGTTCTTCCTTAGATTCGTATATTTTATTGTCGAATCTAACCTAGGGTTTCGTTGTGGGTCATTTCCGTAGGAATCTGTAATCCGATTTCCGTTCCGGACCCAGAAACCCGTCGTCGCTCAATCGTTCGTTTAGACTAAGGCAAGTGGTGGTTCGCTCTTGCTTATCATTTCGTGTTTCCATTAATTATCAACTGTTTAATTGTTAATTAAATTGGGATGAACTATTGTTTTCGTTGGGAACAGATTTTATAAATTATACAATTAAAAAGTGATATTATAATAGGTTGTATATACTGCTAGAAACAACGCTATTATATATATATATATATATTGCCAGAATGGCATTGATGTGGACTATTGTGTGATTTTAACTGTTTAGTTAGAACGAGTATTCGTAGGAACGCTATGTACCTTGCGAGGTTTAGCCGTTTCTTTATAACCATGGTGGATAGGATGACCAAGCCCTAACACCATTTCCCTGGTCATGACTATCTCCTATCCGAGTATAGGGGAGGTGCACATAGCTGGTGCCAATTCTTCCGGGATACGCTCCCAAGATATCTCTCGTATCGAGATGATATATTTATATGATAAAAGCTTATAACGTAATTGTACGTTTTGTCACTAAATAAGATGAGTGCCGTTATGCACATAATTAATGAACCTTAGGGCGAGAAGTACAACTTGGAACCTCGCCCGGGACTTCGGTTGGAGTAAGTCCTCTTTCCAATCTGAATTCGCACTAAGCGGTGAGGTTGGTCGTGAACCCAAATAGTCAAGTCATTTTTAAAACTCTTGTGTGAAATTATAATGTTCCCGAACACTTGTCATACTTTCCGTTAAGACTCAATCTCTTGGAGTCTTCTCTTCATACGTTTTCGATAAGACTCGATCTTTAGGAGTCTTCTCTTGATCATTCCGTTTTGTATCCTTCCGTAGAAGTATTGAGGTTTACTATCGTCATCGGCTTTTATTCGAGAAGCGATGGGTCTAGCCTAATACGACTACTTAGAACCTTTCTGTTTTACCCTTGCATAGTATTTCATTAGACTAACCAACCGGTTATTTTTCCCTTGCATGGTTGGCTGGTGTCATCCGTCTCATACGACACATCAGGTAGACTTCCGTTCCGTGAAGGCTAGAACCGACGATGAAGGCAGATGAAGTTTTTAAGAGTTTTATCCAGGTTGAAGATCCTAGGCAGGTGATCGCCTCGATCAAGACCCTTATGTTACTTATTTAAAAGACTTCCGCTGTATTAAACATATTCTGTATTTCTGTTGAATTTGGGATTTACGGATGTAATTCCGAGACTTTGGTTTAAATAAAGATTATGATATCTCATATTATCAGTGTGTTTTATGTTTTGAATGAATGGTTAAGCCTTGGGTGGCTTCGGATGTGAAGTCTGAGGTCACTGGCGGTAATACTTTCAAGGAAATATTTGGGGGTGTTACAATTATGGTATCAGAGCCCGGTTGGTTAGTCTAATGAAAGACTATGCAAGGGTGAAAACAGAATGGTTCTAGTGATCGTAACCGTTTACTATCATTGTCCCTCGAATAACAACCGAAGGAACGATATATAACCCGGAACTTTACTCTGGAGGTTCCCGAGGTGGAGCCTGAAGCGGACACAAGGGAAGACACAGAGGAAGAGGAGGAGCCGATGCAGTACCTTGGAGGGTACTACGACGACGACTTCGAAATTGAGGAGGATCCTGAAGAAGACCCGGAAGAGATCCGGAGGAGGATCCTGAAGAGGACCCGGAAGAGGATCCGGAGGAGGAGGACCCTGAGGATGACCTCGAGGAGCAAGGCTATGAGTCCGATGGCTTAGAGCACTTGCTAGTAGATTGTGAGGACACGGGGATGCAGTTCATCTTCCCGAGTCCAGAGTTGCCACCTGAGCGGGAGTATTCACCATTGTCTCCTGCCGCTTGGGAGACGCTTTGCGAAGCAGGTATCGCCAGAAGAAGGAGTGGGCCACGTGATACATCAGAGGACTCACAGTCTATTCCCACCCAGTGGAGGCTGATGTCGAGTCCTAACTCGCGATAGGCGTTCCGCTAGAGTCAGATGACTTCCGCTGAGGCGCGTCGTCTGGTGGATGAGGCGGTTGAGCATGCTTGTAGGAGGGCAAGGCCGGGGGAGTCAATGGGTACACCGAGGGTGGTCCCGACTCAGTAGGCCAGGCCAAGGCCCCAAAGGCTGGAGGAACTTCTGGAGGGTTGGTCTAACACCCTGTATGACATTGAGGAGAGGACATACGAGACAGAACTCGGTCTCTCTCAAATGCGTGGAAACATCCACGAACTCCAGGAGTATATCCGCCAAGCAAGGTTGCTACTTGATCCGCAGTATGTGGTGGACCGGGCAGACTTCCAACCAGGATTTCTGGAGGAGTTTGGCTATTCACCGGGATCTGATGGGACTGGACCAAGTGTTCCCGTGCCTAGAGAAAGGCCGAGGGCACCGAGGCCGAGAGATGAGCCGTGTGCTCCAGGGCCAAGTAGGTCAAGAAGTCCGACACCAGACCCCGATGATAGACCTCGTGCGAAGAAGCAGTGCATGAGAGTTCCCGATTATTTGAAGCTTTTCAGGGCACCATGATGGGGGCCAGTGTTAAGTTTAACAGTTTCCTTTCTAGTATTTCGGTTGTTTCGTTTAGATATAATTGTAGTGTTCGAGCAATTTTGCCTTGTCGCTGGGGATAAATTTTCTATGTAGTCCCTTTCAACTCAGTTTCAGTTCATCAATGAAAGTTTACCAAGTTTGGTCTATTCTAAGATGATTTTATACGTTATGCATGTTGAGATGATATTAATGTTGCAAAATACTTGGGATCTGATCGGTAAACAGATGGTGAATACAAGGAATACCATTTGTGCTGGTGCTAGGCCAAGCAACGACCCTAGACAGAATTTGAGGAACGCCGCGAACCCATTGGATGAGAACGAGTCTGTTTCTCACAACAATCTTGTGGGCAGTGACCAAGTTCCGGTCCACGCTCCAGTGGTGTTCGATGTTGTGGCAATTGAGGCTATTCGGGGGATTGTGATGCAAGCAGTCACCGATATTATGCGACCAATCGCGCCTCAGGCACAAGGTGTGCCAATTCCTCTTGTCGTTCCTAGGTTCGAGGAGCCCGATGTCCATGTACCTCATGAGGAAGCTGTCAGAAACAGAGGCAATTATGGCCGAGCACTGAAGGCCATAAGCTCTATGAGGCCTGACAACTATAATGGGAAAGGAGAGCCAGTCAGAGTGGCATATTGGTTCTCACACATGGAGCGACTATTCAGAAACGTCGAGTGCATTGAAGATGAGAAGGTGCACATTGCTTCCCTTCAACTGAAGGAGGTGGCTAGCGAGTGGTGGGAAAGCACCGGTCTAGCTGATCACCCCGGACTGAACTGGGGAATGTTTAAGGTGAAGATGACTGACCGATTCTTTTCCCGAGCTATGAGGGAAGAGAAGCACAATGAGTTTCTCAATCCGAAGACGGATGGATTGAAAGTGACTGAGCTTGCGGCCAAGTTCAATCACATGTTGCAGTACGCTGGGCCGGAGGTGTCTAGTGAAGAGCAGAAAATTTGGCACTTCCACGAGTGGATGAATCCAGACATCAAGCCACTGATGGTACGCCACGGGTGCTCTACTCTGGAGCAGTACATGGATGATGCCTACAAATTAGAGGTGACTCTGGAGGAGTCGGCTAAGAAGCGCAATCGTCAGAGACCGGTACAGAGCCAGCCTCAGGCGAGTGGGTTCAAGCGTCCCGCGCCACCATCTAACTTTGCCAGATCTGGCCGGGCAAGAACGGAAATGACTCATAGAGGGTCTACGCAATGTTCTGGTTAGGGCAGGAATCCGATCCAGCGCTACAACTGTGGCACACCCGGGCACAAGAGCAATAAGTGTCCGAAGGAGAAGAAGACGTGTTTTGGCTGTGGAAAGGAGGGGCACTTGTAGACATTTTGTCCGTAGAGGAGACAGAAAGGAACTGAGTCACAACAAGGGTCCGTGAGTCATAACAACTGACCCAGATTCAGACTAGTGGAGGCCCCTAGCCCTTCGACGCAGACAACTGCGCAGAACAAGGGAAAGGCCCCAACTGCTTCAGGAGGTCAAGGTCAGCGACTCTACGAGATGCGTGAGGCTGATGGACCAAATGCTCCTACTGCTCAAGGTACTCTATACCTCCATTCTACTTATGTGTGTATGCTTTTTGATTCGGGTGCTACCCATTCTTTCATCTCGAAAAGTTGCATAAGTAAGCTAGGATTAGTATGCAACGAGGCTTGTGAGCCTTTCGTTGTGAATCTTCCCAATGGTGAACATTTGGTTGGAACCAAGCGTCTGTCAGAATTTCCTATTACCATCCAGGGTAAGAAGTTCGAAGCAGATTTGATCTGTATAGCCATGGCTCTATACGACATTATTCTCGGTATGGATTGGCTGACACGTCATGGGGCGGTGATCGATTTTAGTTCAAGGACTGTGACAGTGTCATCTGGGGGCCAGTTTATATGCAAGTTCAAGGGTCATAATGACGCTGATAACGGCAAGCTCATCAATGCGATGTCCGCGTGTAAGATACTTCGACAAGGTTGTGTCGGGTACTTGTTCTATCTGGATAAACCCAAGAGAGATGAGCCTTCAGTTCTTGATATCCCGGTCATTCGTGAGTTCCCGGATGTCTTTTCGGAAGAGATTCCAGGTTTACCCCCGAGTCGTGACGTGGAGTTTACAATTGATCTCGAGCCCGGTACCGCGCCAATCTCCAAGGCACCGTACCGGATGGCTCCAGCTGAGATGCAAGAGTTGAAGAAACAACTCGAGGACCTTCTTGAGAAAGGATATATAAGGCCGAGCGCATCACCTTAGGACGCTCCGGTTTTGTTCGTCAAGAAGAAGGATGGATCGTTCCGACTTTGTATCGACTATCGAGAGTTGAATAAAGTCACAAATAAGAATAAGTATCCGTTGCCGAGGATTGATGATCTGTTGGATCAATTGCAAGGAGCAAAAGTCTTTTCCAAGATCGATTTGAGATCTGGTTACCATCAGCTCAGGATTTGTGAGGAAGACATTCCGAGGACTGCTTTCCGGACGAGGTATGGCCACTATGAGTTCGTAGTCATGCCATTTGGCCTTACCAATGCTCTGGCGGTCTTCATGGATCTGATGCATCAATGTTTCCACCAATACCTGGATAAGTTCGTGGTGGTCTTCATTGACGATATTTTGATCTATTCCCCGAGTGAGGAGGCTCACGAGGAACATCTTCGGATCACCTTATCAGTCCTTAGATAGAATGAGCTGTACGCAAAGTTGTCTAAGTGTGACTTCTGGATCAAAGAAGTGGCTTTCTTAGGCCATGTGATCAATGAGAATGGGGTTATGGTCGATCCCCATAAGATTGAAGCGGTAGCCGACTGGAAGCGGCCTCAGAATGTGAAGGAGGTGCGCAGTTTCTTAGGACTCACTGGATATTATAGACGGTTCGTGGAGGGATTTTCTAAGATCGCCCTACCTATGACCGGTTTGCTCCGCAAAGTCCACAAGAAGTGTGTCTGGGACGACAAGTGCGAGGCCAGTTTTCAAAAGTTGAAGAAGTGTCTGACCTCCGCACCAGTTTTAGAGCTATCGGAAGGAACTTATGGTTATGTGGTCTATAGTGATGCTTCAAAGCATGGGTTAGGATGTGTACTGATGCAGAAAGGAAAAGTTATTGCGTATGCATCCCGACAACTGAAAATGTAACACCCCCAAATCGTAACCCATTTGGAAAGGTATTACCGCCAGTGACCTCGGTTTCCACACCGAAGCCACCCCAGGCTTTATCGGTTTAAATACAAATCATAAACAACAATCATGATGTAAACACCAAAGTCTTTGGTTAAAACATATGTCTGGGGATTACATCCCAATCCCCATAGGACAAAATAGAGTAATCAGCGGAAGTCTTTGCAAAGTATAAATACAAGGGTCTTGATCGTAATGATCATCCGCCAAGGATCGCAACCTGATAAATCCATTAAAACACCGTTTGCTTTTATAGTCGTTCTAGCCTTTGTTTCTCGGATTCTTATCTGATGTGCCAAATCGAACGGATGACACCAGCCAACCATGCAGAGAACAATTACGGTTGGTTAGTCTAATGAAAGACTATGCAAGGGTACAAAGAAGAGTGGTTCGAAGTAGTCGTATTAGGTTAGACTCATCGCTCCTCGAATTAAAACCGATAACGATAGTCAACCACCATACTCTACTGAAACATATGAAGAGGCATGATCAAGAGAAGATTCTGAAAGACCAAGTCTCACAGAAATCAATCCCAAAGAAGACTCCAACGAATTGAGTCTTATCGGAAATATGACAAATGTTGGGGAACATTAATTAATCATACAAGCGTTCAAAAACGACTTGGTGTTTCGGTTCACGACCAACCTCACTGCTTAATGCGAATCCATATTGGAAAGAGAACGGTACTCTGATCAAAGTCAAGACGAGCTTTCCTAGTTGCACTATTCCCTAGCTGCACTACTCGTCTGAGGTTTATTAATCACGTGCTACGACGGCACTTATCTTATTTAAATTCCAAAACGCGCATCACGTTATAGACTTTTAAATATATGTTTCGCCATGAGGGACATATATTGAGTATATGTTTGCCATGAGGGACATACTCCTGAATGGGACGAATCCCAAGATTTGTAGCATCAGTTAAGTTCCACCATCTCTATACCCGAGTATAGAGATCGGTCATGACCCACCAAATGGTTTTTGGGTTTATCACCCTTTGCACCATTAATCATTATTAAGAAATGACTAGACCTCGAATAGTCCATCGCTCCTATGAATACTCGTGCTAACTAAACAGTTCAACACATTAATAATCATATCAAAGCCCTCCAGGCTAATATCATAAATATATATCTATAATAGCGTTGTTCTAGCAGATATACAACCTATTATAATATCATATTCTTTTCACATCATTTATCAAACTATTCCCAACAGAATAGTAAATCATCCCAAATTAATTAACAATTAAACAATTGATAATTAATGGAAATATGGAATGATAAGCAAGAGCGAACCGCCACTTGCCTTAGATCAGACGAAAGCTTTAACAAGCTTAGAGACAACGGTTCCTGAGTCTGAAACTGGGACAGATCCTGGATATTAAATCCCTCTGGAACGACCCATAACGAGACCCTAAGTTAGATTCAATATCTATATATATGAATCTAAAAGAATAAGGAAGGAATCAAAGGGGTCAAGCCTCGCCCAAAGCCGAACACTCAAGAACACACACCCCGGACAAGGCTCACCGCAAGTGCGGTGGAGCCCTTGCCGCGGGTGCGGTCAGGCGCCAGTGGGGAGCTTTTGACAGCTTCGATTGCGAACTCACCCAATTTGATTCGTTCGCCTTCGATTCGTTTGTGGTTCGATCCCCAACCTTCTTAGGCCTTTGAACACCACTTAAGATCAACTTTGTAAACACTCAAAGGGGTTCGATCTCTTCTCAAACGAAGCTCACAAGCTTGACAACAATGGAGATTTCAGAGAATTTTTTCAGAGGAAGAAGATGGAGCTCGTCCATGGCTTCTCCTCCTTCTTTTATACCCCAAGCATGGAGCTTACCAACCAATGACGTCAAGGAGGAGGTGGCCCGACCAGATAGTCAGCTAGGAGGCCAACTAAGGCGAACTACGGCCTGCGACTTATTGCGATGACGTCAGAGCTTACGATGGCTGCGGGTGCGGCAGGGTGCGGTGGGGTGCGGTGGCCGACTTCGTGACCGCCTCCAAATTTGGCCTTCGCCGCGGGTGCGGCCACTTGACCGCGGGGTGCAGTCAAGGCCCTTTTTGCCCCCTTTTGTCCGGTTTGTCTTATTTACCAAGTGGTTAGATATTTGTAACCTCGGGTTAAATATATTCGTACACGAACGACCTTTTAACCCAAAAATACATTAACTGTATTTTATATTACTCAGAAAAATATTACAGAGATCAAACATCTCATAGAATGTCCGTACTTCTCTGAATTTAATCTGACTTATAATATGGGCATAAGAAAATTCAAAATTTTCCTTACAAAATGAGGGATATTACAGAAAACCTATGAGGCAAAATATCCGACGCATGATCTGGAGTTAGCAGCTGTAGTATTTGCATTGAAGATTTGGAGGCACTATCTCTATGGTGTAAGGTGCCAAGTCTTCACCGATCATAAGAGTCTCAAGTACGTGTTCACTCAGAAGGAGCTGAATATGAGACAACGTCGCTGGTTAGAGCTACTCAAAGACTACGACATCGAGTTGCTGTATCATTCGGGCAAGGATAATGTTGTAGCTGATGCATTGAGCCAGAAGACACCAGACGAGACTATAGTGGCTCTACTTACTGCTCAGACCAAGCTGAACCAAGGATTGTGCGAGATCGAAGTCTTGTACGATCAACGTCGAGGATACCTGAGTATGCTAGAGATTCAGGCTACGCTACTTGATCAAATCAGGGAGAAACAAGTTGATGATGTGGTCTTGGTAAAGTTAAGCAGTGAAGTGATGGACGGGAAGGCTCCCGAATTCGTGATTCAGGAGGATGGATCACTCTGGTTTCAGGGCCGGATTTGTGTGCCTGACGTTGATGGTCTTCGCCAGTTGGTGATGAAGGAGGCCCATTCGCCAGCTTATTCTGTACATCCAGGCTCTAGCAAGATGTACAAGGACCTCAGGAAGAAATTCTGGTGGCCCAACATGAAGTGGGATGTAGCGGAATTTGTGGCGAAATGCTTGACTTGTCAAAAAGTCAAGATAGAACACCGTAGACCAGGTGGTGAATTGCTACCTCTTCCAGTGCCAGAGTGGAAATGAGAGGATATCGCTATGGATTTCGTCACATGGTTGCCAAAGACTCAGAGTCAAAAGGATGTGATATGGGTAATCATTGACAGGCTCACGAAGAGTGCTCACTTCGTGGCTATCAAGTCATCGGAAGTGTTCCTACACGAGGTTGTCCGTTTGCATGGTACTCCAAAGACCATTGTATTGGATCATGATGGCCGATTCATGTCGAGGTTCTGGAAGGAACTCCACAAGGCCATGGGAACCGAGTTGAGGTTCAGTACTGCATTTCATCCTCAGACGGATGGACAGTCTGAGAGGACCATCCAGACATTGGAAGATATGCTGAGAGCTTGTGTACTCGATCGTCCGACTAGCTGGGAAAACAGCCTATGTCTGATTGAGTTCACATACAACAACAGTTGGCATGCTACCATTAAGATGGCTCCATTCGAGGCTTTGTACGGTCGAAGGTGCAGATCTCCGATTTGTTGGGATGAGAATGCCGACAAGGTTCTGCTCGGACCGGAGTTAGTCGAAAGGACTGCCTCGGACATTGCGTTGATTAGACAAAGGATGTTGACAGCTCAGAGTCGACAGAAGTCTTACGCGGATCTGAAGCGCAGGAATGTCGAGTTTGAGGTTGGTGACAAGGTGTTTGTCAGGGTGTCGCCATCCAAGGGTGTGTTCAGGTTCGGCAAGCGTGGGAAGCTTAACCCTCGCTACGTGGGACCGTTTGAGATTCTTGACAGGATCGGGTCTCTAGCATATCGTTTGGCATTGCCGCCGTCGGCGCATCCAGTGCATAACAGGTTCCACGTATCCTTGCTGAGAAAGTACGTGCCAGATGCATCTCATGTGCTGAGTTATGAAGACATCGAGATTCAGGCAAATGGTACCTACGAAGAGATACCGGTGCGTATTCTCGAACGCCGCGAGAAGCAGTTGCGGAACAAGGTAGTACCATTGGTACGGATTCTTTGGTCCAAAGCTGGATCTGAAGAGGTTACTTGGGAAACCTGGGAGACTGAGGCTAATATGCGTAGTCGCTTTCCCGAGCTGTTTTCGGCCTAGTTTCGGGGTTGAAACCTTTTTAAGGGGGTGGTGATGTAACGCCTCATTTTTTTTGGGTTATTCGGCCAAGTTTCGGGGTCGAAACTTCTTTTAAGGGGGAGGTGATGTAATACCCCTCATTTTTAGAAAGGGTAATTGGGTAATTTACCCAACCCTCGTCCTGTAATTGTGTCGTTTTCAGAGAAGTTCAGATTTTCTGTTTCATGTTTGATCTCTGTAATATTTTCCTGAGTGGTATAAAATACATTTGACGTATTTTCGGAGCTTAGAATATTTGTTCGGGTACAAATATATTTTAACCCGGGGTTTGAAAACCCATGCCCAATCTTTTCCCGGGCAATTAGGCGCGAAAAAGAGAATTCTGCGACCGCGGCAGAGCCACCGCGACCGCGGAATAATAAGGCACAGAAGAGCTGGGAATTCGAATATTCCACGACCGCGGAAAAGTCACCGCGATCGCGGAAATGCGCAGGCACGCGCGACGCTTCGTCTTCTCCACCCTCGCCGTCGATCTCCCTGCTCGTCGTTGATCTTGTCGGTTGCTCCCTCTCTCCTTGTCCTATAAAAGGAGGACGATCTGGAGGGTTGAAGGGCACCGAATTCTGATAATCTCACACTCTCTCCCTCTCATTTTCTTATCGCCGGAATCTTCAAGCTCTCGCCGGATTTTCTTGTGGAGTCGTCGGAGCTTTCAACGGAGGTGGTGGTGCTCGTAGGGTGTTGCATTGGAGGTGCAAGTAGGCCAGAAGTGAAGCCACCGCGAATCGAGCCCAAGGAGACATCGCCGGTGAGTCTTTCGCCAATCGGAGGTCGCCGTGTTCATGTCCGCGACCGCGGACATGAACACCGCGATCGCGGTCGTCGGCCAGTTGCTCGCGGGCATTGCCGAGTCGCTCGCGGACATTCGTCCTCGATGCCCGCGACCGCGGCAGTGCCACCGCGACCGCGGATTGCCTGGGCAATCGCAATCGTGGCCTTGGGCATTGCCAGTCTCGGGCGGGACTTTCGTTCTTTCGATTTGGTTCGTTCTTCCTTAGATTCATATATTTTATTGTCGAATCTAACCTAGGGTTTCGTTGTGGGTCATTTCCGTAGGAATCTGTAATCCGATTTCCATTCCCGTTCCGGACCCAGAAACCCATCGTCGCTCAATCGTTCCTCTAGACTAAGGCAAGTGGTGGTTCGCTCTTGCTTATCATTTCGTATTTCCATTAATTATCAATTGTTTAATTGTTAATTAAATTGGGATGAACTACTGTTTTCATTGGGAACATATTTTATAAATGATACAATTAAAAAGTGATATTATAATAGGTTGTATATACTGCTAGAAACAACGCTATTATATATATATATATATTGTCAGAATAACATTGATGTGGACTATTGTGTGATTTTAACTGTTTAGTTAGAACGAGTATTCGTAGGAACGCTATGTACCTTGCGAGGTCTAGTCGTTTCTTTATAACCATGGTGGATAGGATGACCAAGCCCTAACACCATTTCCCTGGTCATGACTATCCCCTATCCGAGTATATGGGAGGTGCACACAGCTGGTGCCAATTCTTCCGGGATACGCTCCCAAGATATCTCTCGTATCGAGATGATATATTTATATGATAAAAGCTTATAACGTAATTGTACGTTTTGTCACTAAATAAGATGAGTGCCGTTATGCACATAATTAATGAACCTTAGGGCGAGAAGTACAACTTGGAACCTCGCCCGGGACTTCGGTTGGAGTAAGTCCTCTTTCCAATCTGAATTCGCACTGAGCGGTGAGGTTGGTCGTGGACCCAAATAGTCAAGTCATTTTTAAAACTCTTGTGTGAAATTATAATGTTCCCGAACACTTGTCATACTTTCCGTTAAGACTCAATCTCTTGGAGTCTTCTCTTCATACGTTTCCGATAAGACTCGATCTTTAGGAGTCTTCTCTTGATCATTCTGTATTTCTGTTGAATTTGGGATTTACGGATGTAATTCCGAGACTTTGGTTTAAATAAAGATTATGATATCTGTTGGGCCTAGCATCCCCTAGGAAGATGGATCGAGCAAATCAAGCCCAAGCCCACGACGGATCAGAAGAACAAGGAAAAATCCCAGAGGAGGCGACAGTGCTTCTCCAATCGAACGCCCTCCGACAAGACCGCGAAGATCCCGCCAAGCATTAAATGCCATGATTGATCAATGGCCACAGCATTTACGCAGCACCATAATAAGCAGCAATTAAATGGCAGAATCTCCGTAATCAAATCTGGGCGTTGAAGATAAGGATGGAATAAAAGTGTAAACGGTCAGAAGCATGAGAAACTTACCATATATGGACGAGAAGAAGGAAAAACCACGTCTCGAAGACGAAACCCAAACCGCAGGGAACACCACCGAAAATCCTACTCCAACCCAGTTCCAAGAACTTTCCCAGAAAATGGCCACCCTACAAGAGGAACTAGCCCAGCAACGCCAAAAGACCGAAGCCCTAGCCGCTTTGTCAACCCAATCCGAAGCCGAGATCGCACAACTAACCCGTGAAAATGAGTCTATTAAGTCACAGGTACAATCAATGGCTTCGTGATCTAGGAGTATGCCCGTCCACAACAACGTCCGAACACGCCTCAACATGGACAACGTCGAGCCAACGCCCCTGGGCGTGCGACAATCCGGATACGCAGAGGGTACATCTCGAACTCCTATTGCTCATCTGTTTTCGACTAACCATGTCACTTTTTCCACACCGATCGGGTCGGCAGGGGCCCGAATCGACGAACCACAGGTTACCAATCCACCAGACGTCCTGGCTCTCTTCCAGCAGACGCTCGATCAACACATGAAGACGTTCGACGATCGCTTCAACAGACTTCCAGGAGTCCCGCAGCCAATCGAGAGGGAAGCGACCGATGGATTCGAAGAATCCCCGTTCATTGAAGAAATCGCCAGGGTCGAGATCCCCAAGAAGTTTCATCTTCCCAGCATGGCGACATTCGACGACACCAGCGACCCAGATGACCATATTTCTATATATAAACAAAAATTAATGGCTGCATCTGTTTCAAGGGAGAACCGCAAGGCCGTCATGTGCAAAAGCTTTGGCACGACCCTCGCAGGTTCCGCACTAACTTGGTTTATGCGTTTGCCTCAGGGAACGATTGCATTGTTTGTGGATCTGGTCAACTCCTTCAAAAGTCAATTCGCCAGTAGTCGGAGGCTCGAAAAGCAGTCGAGTGACCTCTAGCGAGTCACACAAAGGTATAACGAACCTCTCAGGAATTATCTCAACAGGTACAATAAGGAGAAAGTGGCGATCCCCCACTGCGACGTCACAACCTCCATCGAAGCCTTCAGACAAGGACTGATCAAAGACAACAACCTTTACGGCGAGATTACCAAGTACCCATGCAGAAGCTTCGAAGACGTCCAGGCCAAGACCATGGCCGAGGTAAGATTGGAAGAGGACCGTGAGTCGCGTAAATCCTCACGCGGATCCGATCGAAAAAATCCCTCCGATAACCGTCGAGACAGGCGTCCTCATCCCTATTTTCGTAATCGAAACGAACCAAATCAGGTAAACTCTTTCCAAGACATGTCACAAGATTGGAGAGACAGTCCGGCGTTGCCTCCTAGAGTCCAGTCTTATAACTTTAACGTTTCCGTGTCGGAGCTCGTCAAGAGTTTCGACAAATATGGAAAAGAGGTAAGATGGCCCCGAAAGAGCGACCGACCGGACGTCAAGAAGGACATGAGCCGATGGTGCGAATTCCATGGCGACCACGGGCATTCAACCGATGAGTGCATCGCCTTGCGAAAGGAAGTCACTAGGCTGCTCTCACAGGGGCTCATGTGCGACGTAATCTCAGAACGGGCAAAAGCAACCATGGAACGACGAGACCAGGTAAAACAGAACAAACCCCCATCTCCCATTCATACAAAAATTGTCAATACTATTTCAAGTGGATCGGACATATGTGGAAACACATACTCCGCGGCTAAGCGGCACGCCAAGGAAAGCAAGGGAGACAAGCCCGAATCATCAGAATTCAAGCTAAGGAAGACTTCCAACCTTCCGATGGTCACATTCGACGAGTCCGACTCCGACGGGTCGGATAGGCACCACGATGGTCTGGTAATCTCTTTATCCATTGGTAATTGCTTAATACGGAGATTACTAATCGATACAGGGAGTTCGACCAACCTCTTGACCCTTGACGCTCTTACAGAAATGGGTCTAACTGAGAATGACCTAATCAAGAAGTCGACCCACTGGTCGGGTTTAGCGGTGAGGTCAAGCATACGACTGGCGAAATCAACCAACAGGTGAAATTCTTAGTCCTAGATTGTCCGTCTCCCTATAATTGTATTCTTGGCAGGCCATGGATACACGCTATGAAGGCAGTACCTTCAACATATCATCAAGTCATCAAATTCCCCACCGAATGGGGAGTCCAAGAAATCAAAGGAGATCAAAGGACCACTAAGGAGTGTTACGTCGCTTCCATGAAGAGCGCAGTCGAACACAAGACCGCATAGCAACGACAGAGCGGCAAAGGACCTAGTCGGTACGTCTAACCAGAAATGGAAAAACTCGACGAGATCGCACTAGATCCTTCAAAGCCAAACCAAACGGTAAGGGTCGGGTCGGACTTGGACGACTCGACCAGACAACAACTCCTTGACTTTCTCAGGGCCAATGCCGATTGTTTTGCATGGTCGCATGAGGATATGGTCGGAATATCTCCAAACATTATTACTCATAAATTAAATGTGGATCCATCTCATCCTCCTGTCAAGCAAAAACGCAGGAAGTTCGCCCCCGAGCGGAACAAGATAATCGACGACGAAGTCAAAAGCTTATTGGAAACAGGAAAAATAAGAGAGGTCCACTACCCTGAATGGCTAGCCAACGTGGTCGTAGTCCAGAAGAAGAATGGAAAATGGAGAGTCTGCATCGACTTCACAGATCTCAACAAAGTTTGTCCCAATGACTCATTCCCACTACCCCACATCGATGCCATGGTCGACGCCACAGCAGGGCACGAAATGCTTACTTTCATGGACGCTTTCAGCGGCTACAATCAAATCCTCATGGAACCCGACGATCAGGAAAAAATAGCATTCGTCACTAGCCAAGGTATCTACTGTTACAAAGTAATGCTCTTTGGCCTAAAAAATGCAGGGGCTACCTATCAGCGACTAGTCAACAAAATGTTCAAAGATTAGATCGGAGACACGATGGAAGTCTACATAGACGACATGTTGGTCAAGTCCAAAAATAAGGAAGATCACATCGACCACCTTCGCGACAGCTTCGAAGTGTTAAAAAGGTACAACATGAAACTAAACCCTACTAAGTGCTCCTTCGGAGTGTCGTCAGGAAAGTTCTTGGGGTACATGGTGACACAAAGAGGAATAGAAGCCAGCCCGGGACAGATCAAGGCTCTCATCAACCTCCGATCCCCCCGATGCATCAAAGACGTACAAAAACTTACAGGTCGGATAGCAGCTCTGAACAGATTCATCTCCAAATCATCCGACAAATGAAAACCCTTCCATGACGCTCTCAAGAAGAACAAGTCCTTTCAATGGACGGAAGAACACGAAGCGGCGCTCCAAAATTTGAAGGAGTACCTGGCCAGTCCCATGTTGCTGACCAAACCTAAAGGCGACGAGCCCTTATTTCTATATCTTGCAGTGTCAGAATCAGCCGTAAGCGCAGTATTGGTTAGAGAAGAAGATGGCAAGCAGTCACCAATATACTACGTCAGTCGGACGCTGCTGCCAGCCGAAACGAGGTATTCGTCACTTGAAAAGCTCGTGCTATCATTGGTAATGGCTTCGAACAAACTCAAACCGTATTTTGAATTCCATACTATTACTATTCGCACTAATCATCCCATGAGAGCTATCATGAGGAAACCTGAGTTCACAAGACGAATGACTAAATGGGCTATACGCCTCAGCGGTTATGACATCGAGTACGAGCCCAGGACAACGATCAAATCGCAAGCCTTAGCCGACTTTGTGGCCGATTTCAGTCCGACCCTAGAGCAAGAAGCCACAAGAGAAGCGACGCAACTACTCTCCACGGATGAAATAGGCACATGGGAGCTCCACACAGATGGAGCATCAAACGCCAGAGGATCGGGGCTAGGGGTCGTACTGAAATTGCCGCAAGGAGACAAGATAGCTCAGGCCGTCAGATGTGAGTGAGACGCAACTAACAACGAAGCTGAGTACGAAGCACTCATATTCGGACTTGCCTTGGCTCGCGACCTAGGAGTCTGAGAGATCGAAGTCGTTTGCGACTCCCTGTTGGTCGTAAACCAGATACAAGGATCGTATAGTGCTAAAGACGTCAGGATGATAGCCTACCTGGAGGTAGTCAAGAAGCTGATCGGACAATTCCAAACATTCAACATCAGACAGGTACCTAGGGATCTTAACTCCCAAGCCGATGCACTCGCCAATCTAGGATCCGTCCTAGACCCGAAGGAATTTCCACACATACCATTGGCCCACATCATGACGCCAGCCGTCCCAAGGACATCCGTCGAGTCAATGACACCTCTTGAAGAACTTGTCGCCATGGAGGTCGGCAACCAACCAGAAGAAGACATTGTCGACAACAATGACGATTGGATGCTGCCTTACATCAATGGTTGAAAGACGGCATCTTGCCCGACGACAAAACATAAGCAAAAAGGCTCAAGGTACAAGCACTCTCTTACGATATCATAGATAACATCTTGTACAAAAGATCTGTCACAGAGCTACTCCTACGATGCCTCAAGACTCCAGAAGTCGGACGCATCTTACAATCGCTATATGAAGGAGAGTGTGGCAATCATACCGGCGGACGAAACCTCTCAGGGAAAGCCCTACGAAACGGGTACTACTGGCCCACGATGAACAAAGACGCTATGGAGTACACCAAGAAGTGCGACACCTGTCAGTGGCATGCACCCATCCATCACCAACCTTCAGAGCTCCTCCATCCGACTCTGGCTCCATGGCCCTTCATGAGATGGGGAATGGACATTGTCGGAAAGCTCCCTCCCGCGTCGGGTCAAAGAGTTTTCTTCCTTGCCATGACGGACTACTTCTCTAAATGGATCGAAGCCGAAGCCTACAGAGAGGTAAAAGATCAACATGTCATTTCATTCGTAAAACGCAATATCCTGTGCAGATTTGGCGTCCCATCAGAAATTGTGTGCGACAACGGCTCCCAATTCATCAGTCATAAGACTCGAGCCTTTTGTGACCAATGGAACATCAAGTTGGTCACATCCACACCTCGGTATCCACAATCCAACGGACAAGCCGAATCCAGCAACAAGATCATTATCAACAACCTCAAGAAACGCCTCACTGGGGCTAAGGGCAAATGGGCAGACAAACTCCCACTCATTCTCTGGTCCGACAGGACTACTCCAAATAATGCGACCGGGCAATCACCTTTCTCCCTCGTCTACGGGAGTGAAGCGGTCATCCCGGCCGAGTTACTGGTTCCGACCGCTCGTTGCAACCTTCAAACAAACGAGCAAAACGACATCGAACTAGCACACAACCTGGACACAGCGGACGAGATCAGAGAGAGAGCCTGAATCAGGATGGTCAGATTCCAACAACAAGTCGCAAGGAGCTACAACAAGAACGTCCGGATCAAAGCATTTAAGGTCGGAGATTGGGTCCTCAGGAAAACTTTCCAGAACACCAAGAATCCATCCGACGGAAAGCTAGCACCACAATGGGAAGGACCTTACCTAATCGCCGAAGTGGTCGGACAAGGAGCATATCAGTTAGAGGACAAATACGGACAACCAATCCCGAGAAGTTGGAACGCAACACATCTAAAGCTATACCATTTCTGAACCGATAAGGTAAAAACATCACACAATTTCATACATCGCTTACTATCACATATACATCGCTTACTATCGCATATACATCGCTATCTTCTTTTACATGTTATCATCTAACACTAAGCGAGGACTTCCTCCTTACGAAACACGAATGCAGAACATCATTGACATATACACTGGATCAGTCATCCGCAAAAAGCGCTTACATTACACTACACGATCGATCGGAACACGGGAGATGACAACACAGGCACATCGGCACACCGTCTGCCTTACATAAAACATAAGGTTCGACACCTTATTACATTCACGCAATAGAAACATATTGCTTACCTCCCCGGCATAAAGTCATGACTAACACATACACAAACATTTACATGCATGTCTTACACACATACATACGGGGAGCCCCACTCGACGGAGCACACGGGCAATACTGACACACCAAACACAAAACGTTATCGACAATCCCCTTGGATGTCTGACGACATGTACGAAACAAGCAAACGTACGATCTTATATGTAAAGACAAATTGCATTGAATAAAAACACGAGCATTTTTATACAAAATACGCGACCCGCGATGGTGGACGGGTCGCCAAAACATATTGTCTGCCTACACATCTATAGGACTTCATCAAGCATTCACTTAAAAACATTATGTGACCCGCGATGGTGGACGGGTCGCCAAAAATACCAAATGTCTAAACCCACGCACAAGTGGGACAACGAGTCAAACTACGCAAGAAAAATAAATCAGGCATCGGGGACAACGGCCTTACCTTCGACGGGGGCTGGCTCCAGAGAGGCTACACCATCAGTCGGCTCGACGTCGCCAGAATGGGCCTCGTCCTCGTCAGCGTCCTCATCCATGGCCTTCTCTCCGACGCCAGCCAAGCGAAACAGCTCCTGACCAGGATTTCCCTTCGGAAACATGGAGTCCAGAGTCTCCTTTTCTGCCTTCAGGTCCCAGAGCTCATGCTTGCCTTCATCGAACTCTTCGATCATCTCGACACGCGACTTCAGTGCATAAAAAGCACCGACATCGCCTGTGATCTGACCAGCAGCAATCCGAGCATGCTTCACCTCTTCCTTAACACCTGATCGGCTCTCCTCAAACTCTTTCCGACTCGCAACCAGCTCCTCTTGGCAACTCTTTAACTCCCTTGTAAGGCGACGCTCAGTCTCACGACAACGGCTCTCCGCTCCCTCTAGTTTGGTCCTCAAGGACGCAAGGTCGGACTCTGTCCTAGCAGCCCTTTCCTCAGCCTTAGCGACCATTGTCTTGACACCAGAATAGGCCCCTAAGAGATACTGGAAAGTCTGAAATCTCACACGACAATGCAACACATAGTCAGAAGATATGGCCAAACGAAAGAAAAAGAGAAAAAGCACAAACGGAGGGCAACTCACCCTCCACGCGGAGCATCCTGCTTCACCAATGCAGTCCAAAGGGGAAACATCATCGACTTCCGATTTCAAAGTCGGATCCTGAGCGCGGAAGAGATCGGCAATCGATTGACCGACTGCGCCAATCTTGCCGATCCCCTCGGCAGTCGCCTCCTTCTTACTAGGGATCTCCTCCACTTTGACATCATCAGACTGAACATCCGCCTTCCTCTTAGAACCAACTTTGGCTGGAAGCGCCGAATCCGTCGGAACAGACTTACTCGACGCGGCTTTGGCCGCCGCCTTCCTTTGCTCAATCAAACCTTTCCCAGACGCTCCCTTTAAACGAGCACTCGCTCGACCACCAGGGGAAGCTGGCACGACAAGACGAAGCAAAAATCTTAAAACACACGACAAAGTGAAAAAGAATATAAAGAATTCTCAGGGTCGAGAGCTCACCCTTGGCACGAGATAATGAGACAGTCGACATGACTTCTTGACCAGAAGGAGGTGCTGACAACAGGTTGACGTTGGTAAAACTCCTCTCCGACGCTGGAACACCCAGGACAATCTTGGACAGACCTTCCGACCGAGCGCTCACCTCCAAATCTTCTGGCTCAGGAACTACGAAAAAGAAAAGTTAAAGCAAAGAGTTAAGACACATAAACAAACAAAAAAGAAGACAAATACATACTCTCAACTCGCCACTCCGTCAACAGGAACGAACATTCTCCCCCTTCTCCAGAGAAGAACGTTCGACAAAGAAGAACTTCGACCCCCATCCGCGGTCGTTGACATCAAGATTCTGCACCAAAGGCTTCCGACCATGTCGGATACGTAACTGAACACGAGAGGAACTCTTCGACCCTAAGAAATAGTTGTACCACAAAGCATCAAAATCAAAACCAGCCCCAGATCGGATGTTCACAAGGTCCAAGACCCTGAGAACCCTCCACGCTTGTGGCATCACCTGACACGGCGCCAACGCCAGAGCAGCCAAGAAGTCCCTAACAAGGGGAGAGAAAGGAAATTTGTGCCCTATTCGAAACGGGTATGCATAAAAACAAACCCATCCTTCATAACGCGCGTCGGCCCTCTCGTCTGGATGAGGCAGCCTGGCGACCGCCTCCGGCGGAAAGCCTCCAACTTGAAGAATTTGCTCCAACTCCGCCTGGGACATGGAGCTTGTCAGAGCGTCCGATTCTTTCAGAATGAAGAGGGGAGGAGTTTCGCCCTCGCGCGAATCAGAGAGAGTCTTCGATGACTCGGAAGCTTCGCTAGAAACCATTTCAAGAACGGAAAAAGAAGGAAATCGAAAAGCTATGGCTAAAGAGGCTGGAAGACTTACCAAAGAAGCTTGCGAGAGAAGATGAGGTGAAGTCTAATCGCTCCCCTCTGCTCTGAATTTATGGAGGGAAGCAAAGACTTGCAGAGACGTCGCATCGCGCCCCGATCGCACGCCACGTAACCCTAGACAACCGCGCCAAAAAAGGATGGTAGAGATCGTGTCTAGAGAAGTTGCCACAGATTCCGCTTTACTTGCCTAAACCGAAAGCCCAAGGCAACTTGGGGCTATTGTTGAGCCTAGCATCCCCTGGGAAGATGGATCGAGCAAATCAAGCCCAAGCCCCACGACGGATCGAAAGAACAAGGAAAAATCCCAAAGGAGGCGACGGTGCTTCTCCAGTCGAACGCCCTCCGACAAGACCGTGAAGATCCCGCCAAGCATTAAATGCCAGGATTGATCAACGGCCACAGCATTTACGCAGCACCATAATAAGCAGCAATTAAATGGCAGAATCTCCGTAATCAAATCCGGGCGTTGAAGATAAGGATGGAATAAAAGTGTAAACGGTCAGAAGCATGAGAAACTTACCATATATGGACGAGAAGAAGATAAAGAGAAAGGGGAGGGGGACTACGAGAGACATCCAATCATTTCTCGCTCAGAAAAAAGAACATAACAACATACTCGCTCTCGGCTTAGCTTTGAGATATTCATCCTAGTCTATTCTCCACCGGTGGCAACCGTGAAGTCGCCGGTCGAGTACAACACGACCCATTGTCTTACTACGATAAGTTGTATCTTGATTCGATCCGATTAATACAATATCTAATAATATCATTTTATTACTCTACACTTACTCTTTGTTTGTCTATTATCTGTTTGGTTTGGATTGTTTCTTATCACCTGATCGACTAGTTACCCCGTCTAAGGCGATTTAGGTCGTCCGATCTTTTTTCCCCAAAACAATATCTCGTATTATCAGTGTGTTTTATGTTTTGAATGAATGGTTAAGCCTTGGGTGGCTTCGGATGTGAAGTCTGAGGTCACTGTCGGTAATACTTTCAAGGAAATATTTGGGGGTGTTACATCGCACGAGTCACTTCAGTGGTGGGATGAGTGGAACGCGTCGCGTGAGTGGAATAACGCGATGAGGGAAGGTGGTATGGCGATTGCGGAAGCGACTGTTGAAGGGGACGGATGACTTGAAGAGACAAGTCTTGGGTCGTAGCGTCGGCAACAGAGGAGATAGACTCGATTGGATCGAGGGGATGGCCATAGCATCGGCAGCGGAGGAATGGAGATGAGAAGGAAGATTTAGGGTTTGACGCTCGATCAAAGAGGAGGAGGCAATTAGCTCTCAATACTCAGGTTTTGATTAAAAATGAACGTAACCTAATACAGAAGGCCGAGTTGTCCTTTTATACTAGATCGCGGGACTCGGATGGGCCGAGTCTCGCTTAATGGGCCGGCCCACGCGACATGCGTGGAACACACGCCCCAAAAGAAATACCAAAATAATAATGTTCTGACAATCCAAATAATGCAAGGAACGCATTCAACTGATGGTAGAGAGGATGTTAACAGAGAACGCGTTCTCTAGTATGGGTTGAAGGCTTCTGAGGAGGAATGTGCTCTCTTGCGTCCCTTGGCTTGCAACGACGCAAACAACCATGGATTGTGTCGCGTTGGCGATTGCTTTGGCACGCGATCGCGTTATTGGCCCTTTTGAGCGAATGCTCATAGCTTGCTCTTCCTCTGTGGAAATCATGGTGGGCATGGGCGCATCAAGTATGTGAAAAGTTTAGTGGTTTGAATTTTGTATTTTCGTAGCCAATCATATAAAAGTAGTAATTATTGTGAATGGAGTATAAGAGATGTTGCCATCGAACAAGTAGTTAAAAATAATAATTATCTAAAGACAATGCATATACATAAATATGTATAATATAATTACTATTATATTGTGAAAGTAAAAAATTGCATATATAAATAATCATATCTTACAAGTAGTATTGTATTATAAATGAAAAAAAGCATGTATACAAAAGAGCCATAAACTATGAAAGAAATTAATTATGTAAGGAGGGTAGTAAAATACCCATAGGCCGTACTGATACGTCCTCGAGTATGTGCCATAGTTTCTACTATAAACACTTGGAAAATCTGCAAAGAGAGGATTGAAAGAGAGCTTATGAGAGGATTGAAGAGAATGAGAATGTGAGGATTTGAGTTATGGCTAAGGGGTTTATATAGGGGAAGAATGAAGAGGGGTGGGGTAGGCTAAGGCATGCATTGGTTTTTCGATCTTCCCACATAAAATCTGTTTGAAAGTATATCGAAAAATCCTGCTAAAACTCTTAAACATTATAATTCAATATGTTACTACTCCCTCCGAGTTTATTAAATGACGTTTGAACCTATTGCATACAAATCAATGAGATACTTAACACTCTTCTAACTTCACTCGTGATGTCATAAAGCCAGTTGAAATTAATGCTATCTTTTTTATACATTTCAACATTTTCAATTTTTTCTATCAAAATCAATGGAGTATATGGATGAAGCAACATATAAGATTAGTTCACACATATTTAATGCGGTATATGAGAAGTTTCTTGGTTTTAATCTTGTGTTTTGTAGTCCACCAAATTAATTGTGTAGTAAATGACTAGGGATGGAAAATTACACATTTCAATTTGCACGACATGATTTTCAAGAGAATTTGGACACAATTAATCTACTCTTAATATGTGTGCATTTGTCTGAAACGTCAATTATAAAGAAACGGATGGAGTATTAAATATAATTTAATAAAATGTTATTTAAACATATACTAATTACAAAAGAAAGTATTACGAAAAAAAATGCATGAAAAGTAAACTATTTATCATTGTAAATATGCGTTAATGACACAACACAGAAATCTTAATATACAGATTACAAATCTTATACTAATTTTATTCATAGTTATAATAATTGTAAATTACAAACCAGTTTAGGCGATTCTTCATAATTTTCGTGATTGTCATTATGCCACGACATTTCGCAGTAGATTAAATAATTTTCACTTCTTGTATACAAGGTATATTTTGAATATGAAATTCGTTCGTTCAATTGTGAAAGCATCAATGCTATATATAGAAATTTTTTAACGTCAATTCACCTCCGCAATAATTTATGAACGACAATTTTCACTTCTTGAGAAATAATTTTGATTAAAATCCACCGAAAGTCTACGAAGATGTTTGCACGGTTGTCCACCTATGAATATTCTACGGTACTCACCTTCGTGGCACCCACCTCTGCGCGGCGCTCACTGCCGCACGCCACCCTCCTCTGCGCGGTGTTCACTGTCGCACCTGACACACGATATAAATAGCAGTGTGTCAAGGTCCAAATAGCTTAACCGTTCTCGATCTACCTAACCTCCTTCGATAAGAACTTCTTTCTAACAATATTAAAGACATACTTGGTTGTGGACCCTATGCCCTATCTAAATAAACTATCAATTTTAATAAGATGTCCTAAAACAAGTTCAACCGTGTGTAAAAAAAACGTTAATATAAGAGGGTGTAAAATACGTACGTTCTAAACTATGACATATACAAATCCAACATTCCGTCGTACGTGGAAGTTGGCGCCCTCTTCTATAAATAGATCTTGCCACTCTTCATTCCTCAAAACACTTTTTACAAGGAGAAAGAAGCAAGCAGGGCAGTGATCGAATCCATGGCTGAATCTGAAGGAGAAGCAGCTCGCCAAAACTTCCTAATTCCAGAGGCGGAAATTGTCGAATTTAAGAGGTTAATTTGCCGTAAAAACTCCCTTTTTTTTCTTCTTTTTTTTCCCTCTGTCAGTTTATAACAGACAATTTTCATTTTGTTGTCTCATGGTAACAGGGCAAATGATGTACTAGTCTCTCTTATGACAACTGAGGTAGGTGTCCTCCAAATTCAAGCTCAACGGCAGGAGATTTGGTGTACAACTCTATCCATTGCAGTTGCGGTGATTGTCATCTATTTCATTGCAATGCTGGCTGTCGTCTTTTTCAGCGCAAGGTGTTCCCCGATTCACCGCCGAGTTTGGGAAAGAATGATCCTTTTGCTGGGAGGTCTAGCTGCTATTCTTCCCTTGCTCATATTACTGCCTCCTTTCGGCTGCCTTACTTTGCTGCTGTGGGCCGTTAGTTTCATCGTCTTTGCCAAGTCTAACCACCAGATAATCACTAAAGTCGAATACAGGTCGATTTTAGGCACGTTGATTAGTGTTTTGGGGATTGGAAACTTGGTTGAATATGGTGGCGAGGCTGATCAGACGGGTGATTCTTTGCCGCAATGAAGGATTGATCGCGCTGATGTTTCTATGAAATGTTAATTGTACTGTATACGAATGATGTAATGTAAGAAACAGAACAAATTTGACTGGGGATTAAGGTGAGCAATAATCTGATGGAGAAGCTGGGCTTATATGAACGTAGTTGAGTTCAGTCATTTCTGTTTTGTTGCGAATATTCCTTTAGAAACTCGTAAATGCAACACCTTTAGACTATCAACTGACAGGGATTTAATCGATTTCTAATTATGAAATCAATCTCGATTGGACCTAGACTTGAAATAATTCAAATCCAAACATTTACCATGAACCAGATAGAAACACTAACCTTGATCCATGCTTGTTAGTCTTTCATAGAACAACTCTTTAAAGTTTTAATTTGTCTCTAGATGAATTAAGACCTTTAATCCCTTTGTCTCTTTAATCCTCAATTAGAAGAGTCCCCTTTTTGTTTCTTTTTTAGAACAACGTACAACAATCACCAATACCACTTGGTAGTTGTTCTATCTTTTATAGTCCAACCAAAGAGGGTAACTAACTTTCTAATAAAGTAACTAACTCATTAATAAATGTCCATAATAAGAAAGAGCATATAATATAACTATATAGGCAGAAGGAGAGGGAGTTTAATTAAAATCATAACCCCCTAATTCCTAACGACTATAACCGATACCGATCCATCACAATATCGTCTTTTATGTTAGAATCCCAACATATAATATGAACTTAATCTTTTATAATTAAACCAATAGACACATAGGCCGCAATGAATGTTGATTCAATAAATATTCTAACATTCTCCCACTTGGTTTTTGTGTCGACTTGATGGTTCAATATCGGTAAATGTGCACTTTAATATCAAGTTCATTTAACCTTTAACTTTCTTGTGGCATCAAAGATTAGGTCAAATTTCCAAGGAAAGGATAATGAGATTGGTAAAGAATGAAATTCTTCCTCATTTGGATTTTAGTGACTTAGTTGTGTGTAGACTACATTAAAGGAAAGCAAACTAAACAAATAGTCGAAGCGGTAGCAACTGTCTCTTCCCTAGACCCTTTTTTGTGGAGTACCGATTGCACAAAGTGCAGCTTCTTGAACATCTTTAGGTACTTCAGGGCATGTAGTAACATCTCTTCCCTTGATGCCAGATAAGTGTGACTTGATCCTTGAGCTTCCCCCAGAAAATTCTTTCTTACAGAATTTACATGACAAGCCACCATTATCTTGAACTTCTACGTAGTTCCAAAACACATCCTTCTGTCTGCCCATAGTCGCTTTCTCCCCTGTAGAAACTGAGAAATAAGAATCCATCTCGAAATTACAATCATTTCATTATTAAAAGCAACAAAGTCATCTTTTGGTAATATGAAAAGTGTGTGATCCAGAAAAAAAAGAATATTTGAAAGTTTGAAAGGGGCTTAAAACACCCATAGGTTCTGTTACTTAGAGGTATGTTCTAAAATCCCTCCAGATAATCTCCAGAATCGACATCGAATTTGACTTCGACAATCGCAACATCTTCTTCCATGGTCCTTTAATATATCTTATAATATCAAAGTTAGTATCATTTGACAATCACCTGTTACCACCTTCACCAATGCCAAGCACCCCCACTATGAAGTACCTATAGTTCACCTCTAGAGTACCTCAATAGTACAACAAAACCACTAACTACCGAAAGTCAGGTTAACAACACCCTCACAGCTCCTGACACCTAGTTACATTCGATCATATTTTCAGTTTCATTCCAAACTAACCAAACAAAAGTAAACAAAACGAGAAAAAAAAATTGGGACTTTCTGTACCCAGGAAAGTTATTGATAAAATTGAAGAGCAATGTTCCAGGAAAAAGAAACAATTAAGGAAAATAGACTCACCGAGACAAAAATCCATCATGTCAATAAAGTAATTCATACAAAGGATTGTAGTGCTAAAATGCAGTTCAGGAATGAACTCTATTTAAATGAAGAAAAAATTGTAAATGTGGGTTTGACTAGTAAGGGATTCATCTCAAACAATTTATGATATGGTTGATGAAGAAGCATTTCACCTAGGCAAGAATAAGAATTCGACTGTGCTAAGCTTCAAACACTATGCATCAATCACTTCCATGACCAATCCAGCTAATTCTTATTGACATATTCTAACTATTTCTTCCTAAACAAAATCCCACACTATTTTAAGACTCATTTCCTGCAGATATTGAGCAAAAGGGTAAGCCTTTGTAATAAAGAAACATCATTTGGCATTTTCAAGAATGGAGGGAATTTTATCAAGCTTGAAAAGAATTTAATTATCATTTGAGAACTATGATAAATAGACCTTCAACCTTGGACTTGGAACTGTCAAGCTTAATACATTGAAGTCCAAAATCTAACAACTCTTGGCCAAAACTTGTGAAGACTGTGCAGCCTGGTTGATATTCTAGTTGCTGTCAAGTTCTCTAGTTCAGTGGTGATTTGTCAATTCTAATAAAGGGGTTTCTTGCAATTTTGCTTCTCCAGCTTACTAGCTCTGTTAATAGACACCTATTCTCCCCTTCTCATTCTACTTTTCATCTTTGTTTCTCTAATTACAATCCTTTCATTTCTCTTCATGATGTTATCTTATACTCCCTCCCTCCCATATTATAAGCAACATTTGGGAACGCGCCACTGTTCACCGTTGAAGCTTCGGTTTAAGATTTCTTCCAATATATAAGAAAAAACATAGTCATGTGGGGTCTTGTTTGATTCGTCTCAACGAGTACTTTAATAATATCAAAAAATTATAATTTTTAGGATTATGTAATTAGAGATATTAACGATACAAAACCCGTCTCGGCGGATGTGCCCGGGTCAAATGGGGCTTATATTTTGGGACAGAGGGAGTACTAAATGTAATTGACTCCCTTAAATTTGTTCAGATATTGGGATATTGTAGGAATCTTAAGGGAAAAATTTAGCTTTATTTGTAATATCTATTAAATTTAGTTGAGGTATGTGTCAGAATGGAGACGCCATAACTACAATGAAACTCTTTCTAAAAATCTATCAAATTTAGTTTGCATTCTTCTTCTCATCTACTCCAGATGTCCTTTCTATACTTGTTATTCTAACCGGGTTGGATTAAGCTTGCCAAATTTGACAGAATTCAATTAAAATTATCTTCCATTCTTGTTTTCAAGAAACTCATTCCGTCAGAACACTGAACAAAAATCCCAAAGAACAGAGAAGCAGACAGGGGGTGAAACTTAGCAATAACCGAAAGGAGAAGCGGCAAACATGTGGTATTCCAAGATACTCGATTTTATAGAGACAATTTCATTCGAAACTGATAAATCCAACGCCGGAATCAATGAATTGATACGGATACCGACTATTGATGATGAGTCGGGAGAAAACTGACCCTCAGAGAGACAGATGAACGTAGTTGAGTTCAGTCATTTGTGTTTTGTTGCGAATATTCCTTTAGAAACTCGTAAATGAATTGAGTTTAAATAGATAGAACGGCTTCGGAACTGATATAAAAATAGTTGAAAGTTACAATGCAAGATCTTATCTATAGATTTCAAAGTTGAAACAAGAAGACATTGAAGGAATTTCCAATCTGTTAATATTCTCACCAAAAGCTTACACAGAGAGGAGTCTTAGCTAGCTATTTATTCTAAACATAAATAGGCTGAGTGACCAGTGAGCTAATAGACTCAACCGGGTACAACCAGTTAGCCACCAAACTAACTGTAGGCGTGCCACATAAGCGGATAACTAACTACCCGAACATAATAACAGAATGCTGAACAAACTAACTAACAGGCTGATCAACACTTGTAATGCTAAGATGCCACATCATTCTTCTAGCTATATCTCAATAGAAGTTACCACATTTGATAGATCCATCTAATCTGATATCAACAAAATATATCACCTAACACATGTAATCACATATGCAGTTCCAGTTTGACAAGGAACCACAAATCAATGCCTCTACACCATCCCAGAAAGATTTCAAAATAAGACGATCCGCAGCTTAATACGCCCATTCTTGTCACAGAAATGATCAAGAATTTGTAGCAAGCCTTTTGAATTAGCAGAGTCAACAGTCAGATCTGCTGCCTTGTTGCAAGTAACATCCTTCGCCTTCGCCTTCCGCCATGGACTCATAACCGGCCTGAACTGAAAAGAACCCAACTCGTGTTCCGCGGTGAGAAAAAATAATAATTGACGAGCCTTGGAACGGTTGGGGGCTTGAATATAACTGATATCCACTGTTCTATGTTTTATGAAGACAAGTACAGCAAGTTTGCTGTCTTCGTCTCCAAGGAAGACGACAAACTCATCAGCCTTACTCACAGAAGAAGTGCAATTGTTATTGGAAATTAAAGTAGCCACAGAAGTTGTATGGTGTTGCTTAAGGTGCAGATACAAGTCGGTTGAAGAACCCAGAAAGTTGCAGTCTTTGAAGGGGCAATCGTAAGGGGCGTAAGCACACGCCTCCTCGTGTATATGCTTAGCAGAGTAGGTGAACTCCGCAGCACATCCGAAAGTTTTGTAGGAGCAAGCGACCTTGAGTGATTCTAGAACCTTCTCGATGGCTCGATTCCGGATGTTGCCTAGATTCTCAGCGCAAGAAGGGCATTTGCTTTTGAGGCTAGCGTGGCAGGACGAGCATGTTATATGCCCATTAGCACACTGGAATTAGGCGATGTAGTTGATTAGTAACTAACTTGAGAGATCAAGAAATTGAAGATAGGCATTAAAATACAAGCATACCTGAAAGACGGGGATTGTCAAGGGACGGAAGCAGATAGGGCATTCGAGCACAGATTTGTCGGAGAGCTTAACATAGAGGTCTTCGTCGGAATCATCGGACCTCCTCCTCTTAGACTGGTTGCGGACGCCTTCTTCTTCGTCCATGATCGGAATTCTGAGTGCAACTGGAAAGGCTAGGGTTTGCATCGGAGAAGAACGCGAGGAAGAGGATAATGAAGAGAAGCGCACATTACCAGTCCACTGCACGGCTGCGCGCATATCCAAAGAGAAGCATTTCAATTTTCAACTGCTGTAGTAACCGTACCTGAATTTCAGTATTTAAGTAGTTTAAGAAAAACTATTTATTATTAAGAATTATATAAATAAAAGATTAAATAAAAATAAATTTATGTTAAAGATAGTCTAAATATAACCCTAATGGCAAACCCTAAAAGAAAACGCTCTCTGTCACCCCAAAACCCACACCTGCGCCGATCAAATCTCAACATCACCCCCAACCTTCATCTCGACAAAACAACCTGCATAAATTTGCTAAATCAACAATGGCTCACATCTGTGCTTCTTCTGGGCCTTTCCCAAAACCCCCTTTCCACTCAGAGGAAATCGAACAAGATCTCAAAAGGAAGCAAATCCCCTTGCTCAGAGAAGGTACAATGCCGAACCTCCTCGTTTGACTTCTGGGGGCTTCAACCCGCTGCGCAGCAATGGTCGGAGGTCACCTTCTCAATCTGGTTTGGACGGCGGCCGTATATACCCCTAGATGCTGAAAGGCTGACAAAAAGGGAGCCAGAGCTCAAAATCACCACCAGACGTGGGGCTGCCTGCCTTCCCTCTCGCTGGACAACTCCCCTCTTCCTCGGATTGAACCACAACGGTCGGAGATTTGGGAAACCTCGAATGGGCGTCTACATCGAGAAGGTGCAGAGGTGTACGAAGACATGGGGTTGCCTGCTTTCATTCTCTAGGAGATTGACTTCACTACAATGGTCTAACCAACATACCATCACCCCAAAATATGGTCTGAATAACCACTTATTAGGAGGCTCTAAGCTGTCTAAATGGCTCTACACCACTCTGAAACCAAGGACTAGGTGGTATCTCTGGCTTCTCTTAAGGGAACAACAAGATAGTACTCCAACAAATGCTAAAAACAACAAGCTACATGATCAAAACTCCATACAAGCTACTAGAAATGGCAACTACATGAGAAGTATTAACCATATTGGTAACCTTGTTTTGCAGGAATGTGTGGATCCTGAACAGGCAAAGATGGAGTACCACAGAAATACTGTGAGCAGGATTGGTGTCCGTATACAAACAACAAGATGCTCATCCATGTGTAAACCAAGACAATGTAATAACAAAGAATGTATGTACTATGGACAACCCATAACAGGGAATCAACAACCGAAATGGAGGCCCTCTACACCTCCTGCAAGACACACAAACCATGTATTAACAATACATAAATTTTATATGTATCCTGTAATGTATTTTATTTGGCAACCAAAAGTCAAAGGAAAAGCAGACCACCCAAATGCTTATCAACCCAATTATACGAATACCTTCATTACCAGACAGGGTAAAAGGAAATCCAACAAGATCAAGTGCTCAATTGGCAGCTCCTATTCCATGAAACCCACAATCACAGAAGTAAAATCAAAATCTGACAAAGACTTTACCCATAAAGTAAACAAGAACGGAAACTCGAAGCAGGGAACCCGCAAAAAATCCAAACCAAATAAGACTAAAACCTTACATCTAAACAAACAATCAAACCCACATATACAAAACCAACGACTAGCAAGAACAAGATTACTTGCTAAACCAATCCCAAGGTTTTTATGAAGATAAGTCTATGGAATTGTCGCGGTATCGGTCGGAAAAACCTTTGGACCGATATTGAAACCCTTTGCAAAATTGAAAAAATACAAATTATGGCCCTTGTTGAAACTAGAACAAACCAAGAACCCGAAAAAGGACTCTGGCTCAAAGCCGGATTTGATACCTTTCATTTCTCACCCGCAATTGGATTCTCGGGTGGTATCTGCGTTATGTGGAAATCCTACCAATTTCAAAACGAACTTTGCGAGCTAGTACACATTGACAAGAGATTTATAGCGGTGAAATATAAAATCATTGACAAAAATCACTATATGATGCTCATCTTTGCATATGCACCACCAAAGGATAGTGAAAAAAATGAATTCTGGAATCGCCTAACAAACTTCATTCACCAAGCACACATGCCATGTATCATCATTGGTGGCCTCAATGAAATCGAAACTCCATCTGAAAAGAAGGGAGGATGTGATAGCCCTCCATCAAGATACCAGAGACTTTATAACTTCAGAAACAACTATGACATGTTAAACATCCCAACTCAAGCAGGTGAATTCACCTGGCGGAAGAATAAAACAGGAATTAACAACATATATGAAAAACTAGATCGGGTCCTCATACAAGACCAAATTCTACAATGGTTCCCGGGCATCTTTACCAAAAATCATGCCTTTACCTCCTCGGATCACTGCCCTATCTCGGTGGAGCTTGAAAATCCCACCCCACTTAAGGCACAACCCTTTAAATTTGAAAAAATGTGGACAACAAGAAAAGATTTTGAAAATCTGGTCAAACAAGCTTGGAGAATTGAAACACAAGGCTCCCACATGTATAACCTTGTTAAAAAAAAACCTTGCTCTAAAAATAAGCGCCAAGAAATGGAATAAGACTACCTTTGGTAACATCTTTAAACAAATCAAAGAAACAGAGACAAAACTATTAAAGATTCAAACAAACATCATACTCAACCCAAATCCAACACTAGTTAACAAACAAAATAGACTCATTAGTAAAAAAGACTGTCTTCTATCATTTCACAAAAAGTACTGGAGCCAAAGAGCCAAAACCAAACACATCAAAGCAATAGACTCAAATACAAACTACTTCCATAGAATTGCAAATGGAAGAAGAAGCCGTAAAATTATTCGTGAAATAAGAACGCAAGAAGGCACAATCATTATCGGACAAGAAAACATCCGAAATGAAATCAGAGCTGACTTTGAAAAAAGGTTCAAGAAAGGTACAATAGATAACTCCAACCTCCAAAACATGATGTCCAACATTACAAATGAGGTTACAGACCAAGATAACATTAGCTTAACCAGGAATGTTACCAACGACGACGTCAAAAAAGCTATTTTCAACATTGGAAGTGATAAATCACCAGGACCTGATGGTATGTCCGCAATCTTTTATCAGAAATACTGGCACATTGTGGGACCACTGGTCACGAAAGCAGTAAAGAGCTTCTTCCACTCTGGTAAACTTCTCAAACAGATCAATCATACCTTCATCACCCTAATACCAAAATGTGATAATCCAAACTCGACCAATCATTATCGACCAATTAGCCTATGCTCAAAAGTATATAAGGTTATATCTAAAATCTTGACGGAAAGATTGAAACCAATCCTAAACAAACTTACCCATCCTCTTCAGGGTGCCTTCGTAGCGGACCGAGCGATACAGGATAACATCCTAATAGCCCATGAAATCTTGCACACCTTTCGCTCTAAAAAAGGAAAAGAAGGATGGATTGCGATCAAACTAGATATGGAAAAAGCATACGATAAGATAGAATGGGATTTCATCCTAAAAGTCCTTAACAAATTCGGGTTCTCCCCAATATTCATTAACTGGATCAAAGAGTGTATTGAGACTGTATCATTCTCAGTATTAGTTAATAATGAGCCAACTGATGTTTTCTACCCTAAACGAGGCTTGCGACAGGGAGATCCCCTATCACCCTTCCTATTTATCCTAGGGGCTGAGGTACTTGCCAGGAAACTACAGTATGAAGCCAACATTAATACCAAACAACTAGGTTTTAGAATGAACCGAATGGGAACAAACATCCCCTTCTTAGCCTTCGCAGATGACATCCTCATTTTCGCGAAAGCCAATCAAACATCCTGTCAAAAGGTCAAATCTATTATTGAAGAATATTGCTCCATATCAGGACAATGTGTAAACTACCATAAATCTGCATTCCAAACAACTCCCAATACACCAAATAACATTAAAACTTCAATCCAATCCATCCTCAACATCCCGAGCTCCGCATCCCTAGACAAATACCTAGGATGTCCAATTATCAACGAAAAGGTTAACCAGAACACATTCCAAGATACAATTCAGGCCACGACTACACAATTATCAAAATGGAAAGCTAATTCTCTCTCCCTTGAAGGAAGAGCAACTCTCATCAGAGCAAACCTGGCAGCCAAGCCAAACCATATAATGCAATGCTTCATGCTACCAACAGTTATACATCACACACTAGACAAAGCAAATAGAAACTTCCTATGGAACAAAGAACATACGTATAAACCATTAATCGGATGAGATAAAATATGCAAGAATAAATCCAATGGAGGTATTGGTATCAGGAAAACCGAAGATATGAATAAAGCCCTTCAAATGAAACTCATATGGAAGCTCCTTGCTGAACCAAATAATATATGGGTTAAAATCATTAATGAAAAATACCTAAGGAATACGACCATCCTCAATTATACAAGAAAAACAAACCACTCGTGGCAATGGGGACACCTCCTCAAACTCCGCAATGAATTCAAAACTGGCCTACAATGGCTCATAGGAGATGGTTGTTCGGTAAAGTTTTGGGAGGATTCTTGGATTCCTAATATGAACATCAAAGATTACATCCGACCGGATACCACCATTGACCCAGAATTAAAAGTTCGAGATCTTATAACCAACAAAAAATGGAACCTTACTGAGCTTAAAAAGGTACTCCGTGATGAGGATGTTGCCACCATCTCAAACATACACCTACCTCAAAATGATATCCCTGACCGACTATATTGGGCGCCCAACAAAAATGGGTGGTTCTCAACTAAAACCGATTTCGAACTCATCTCTAAACAGACAAATCCCAGTAATAACGATCTCTCCTGGTTATGGAAACTGGATACTTACCCGAAAGTCAAAAACTTCCTATGGAAAATATGCCATAACGGGCTGCCTACTAAAGCTAGACTAGCACAAAAACAGGTAGCGGTAACAATGACATGCGATTCATGCAATAACACAAATGAAGACTTAAATCACTTCCTATTCAGATGCCCTCACACCCTAGCACAAGTAAAAAACCAAAATCCATACATTGAACATCAAATCTCAAGTTTAAACACTAATAATCAATAACCAAGGACGACTATCTGTCAACTGCAAAATCTTTTAACCAAAACAGAATGGGTTTGCCTTGCTACTACTTGGTGGGGCACCTGGATCAACAGAAACCAAATTATCTTTCAAACAACCAACTCGGACAAAATAAAAGACTTAGCCGTATATATAAAAACCCTCATAAAAAAATGGAATAAAACAAAAACAAGAGAAACTAACGTCTCTACCCACCAAGAAACTAATCCTCCCAAAAGGTGTAAAACAAAAAGGCTTAAGTGGGAGAAACCGTACCCCGGATTCTGCAAATTAAATTTCGATGGATCAAAACTACCAAATGGACAAACAGGGACAGGATACATTATCAGAAACGAAAATGCTGATACTATCCATATGTCCAACAAAAAGTATGGGTGCCAATCTGTCCTCATGACAGAAACCATGGCCTTAAAAAATAGCATTCAAAAGGCCATCTCACTAAACATCAACAAAGTCGAAATTAAAGGAGACAATCTTTGCCTGATCAACTCTATTTTAGGCATTTGGACTTGTCCTTGGGAAATCGAAATGGTTATCGCTGATATTCTTCTCGATCTCCGTTCCTTCCAGGAAGTCGCTTTAGGCATATTTTTTGAGAGGTGAACCGAACTGCTGATCACATCGCTAAACTCAGCTTTTCACCCTCAGGAATTGACCTACATACCAACCAAGAACTCTGCGTTCTCATCCGAAAGGATGCTCTAGGCCGGACTACGCATCGCTGCTAGTTTCCGTCTAATTCTTTCCTCATCAAAAAAAATAATTTTTTTTATTATTTATTATTATTTAAAAACAAAATGTTCAATATTTTATTATTAATTATATAGTTAGTATAAACATGTTATATTTCATTCATACCTATTTTCATACATGTTAATTATATTTGTAAAGTGTTATCTACTCACAAAATAACAAATGTGATATCGTTTAATCAATAAAATGTGATACAAAATAATTTTGATGAAGATTAAATGAAGATAATTTTCAATTTATTGACTACAAGGTATTTATTCATCAATGAGTCACTAAAACTTATTTGGAACAAAAAGTATTGACTCCATAATATGTCAACTTTATTTAAACTATTATCTTTTTCCTCCTTTCCATATTGATGATGATCATCATCAATCAAGTTGGACGAACACGTTGTCATAACTTATATAGAGAGAATGCAGTGCAATTTGCTTCAAAAATTCAAATTTTAATTAATGAGTATAATTCATACCATTTATTTAGTCACATTGTGAGCTGCTATTTATCTAGACGAATTAGATAGATGGATAGATATAGTTATATTTAAGGGAAAGTATTAATGAAATAAATATTTATTTAAAATCTTAAGCAAGAAACAATTAGTGAGAAAATAAATTAATAAAGTCAAAAATATAGTTCGATCAGACCAAATGAAATCTTAGCAAAATTTTTTATCATATAGATTGTAAATAATTAATAGGTAATAACTCAAAAGATGCAAAAAAATTACGGTCAAATATAGTTAGTTCAGCTGCCAAAAATAAGTTACTTATATCAGATGATAATGAAATTTTAATATTACAATAATAACTCTTAACAACAAAAGACTTCAAAATGTACATATTTTATCATAAGAAAATTAAAAGATTTTTTTAGTCAACTGAAACTTTGATTGTTTAATCACTTTTTATCTTTAAGAATGCTTAACTCTTATTTCGACTTTTTATATACCATTTTTTTTATAAATAATAAAAAACACCATTTTTAGAATATATAGTTTGTTTGTATAATAACAAATATCACTCTAAATATTGTTACTCTTATTGATGTAAATCAGGTCAGAATATATCTAGTACTCGTAAAATTTTGTTGAATAATTTATTAAAAAATGATAGAAAAATATTAAAATTGTCTGTTACGATTTGTTAGTTTACAAATTATTCAATAACAGTTGTATTTACGATTTAAAAAAAGTAAAAAAATTTAAAATATGGGCTCAGAATTATTGTGATGACTGTGCATGAAAGAGATTTAATTTAGATATATAGATATTACATATATAATATCCGGCCCATGTGAGGATAAATTTGTAAGGCCCACGGCCTTAGAGACGCTATCCCCATGCCAACCGGGAACTTTCCAGGAGGTCACCTATCCCAGGACTACTCCCGCCTTAGCGCGCTTAACTTTCTAGTTCTTTGTCCTCACTTGAACCAGGAAAAGGAAGAGCTCTTGTTAACATGGGTAGCACTCTAATCCTTATAATGGATTACAAATCCGGGATATTACAATTACAATCACCCCCACTTAAACCCTTGACGACCTCGTCAAGGCCCGTCAAGTCCCAAAGACCACCCTCTGGGTCGAGCGACTGCCATCTAGGACAAGCCCACCCGTAACCCAGAGTCGACTCTGATTCCATTTGTAAGACCCATATCCTTAGAAGCGATGTCCCTATGTCAACCGGGAACTTCCCAGGAGGTCACCCATCCCAGTTCTACTCCTGCCTAGCGCGCTTAACTTCCTAGTTCTTTGTCCTCACTTGAACCAGGAAAAGGAAGAGCTCTTGTTGACATGGGTAGCATTCTAATCCTTATAAAGGATTACAAATCCGGGGTATTACAGTAATACCCCGGATTTGTAATCCTTTATAAGGATTATAATGCTACCCATGTCAACAAGAGCTCTTCCTTTTCCCGGTTCAAGTAAGGACAAAGAACTAGGAAGTTAAGCGTGCTAGGACGGGAGTAGTACTGGGATGGGTGACCTCCTGGAAAGTTCCCGGTTGGCATGGGGACAACGCTTCTAAGGCTGTGGGCCTTACAAAATTTTCTCTAGATAGATGGATACAATTAAATAAAGATATGTGATATCCCGTATTTCTGTAAGGATATTTTGGGATTATTCCCGAACACCCGTTTTGTACGTCGAATTAATTTCGGAGACAGAAAGACATTCTATAATGTTCTTAGTCTCTGTAATATTTTTCTCAGTGAAATAATATACAGTCGATGTACTTTGGGACTTAATACTCGTTCGTGTACGATTATTTTTATCCCGGACTAAGGCCAAGTTTATCCAAAGCTAATCGGATAAGAGTTGACCTAGCGGCGACCGTTGTGGGTTTGGCGGCGATCGCCGCCCATCTGACACCATCGCCAGGTGGCCTAGGAAAGCGGCGACCGCAGCATCAGGAAGTCAAAGGCGGCGACCACGGCGGCGACCGCTGCCTCTGTGTAGGGCTAGCTTCGCCAGCTGCCGGCGATCGGACGAGGCTCCGAATCTTGGCCATCCACGTCGCTTGGCTGGCCAATCTTATCCCCTTGTGTTGGGGCTATTTAAGGAGATGAAATGGGGATCGGATTGAGCACAAACAGAAGCTCAAATCTTCTTGCCGGAATTTCAAGCCCTCACCGAAGTTTTTGCCACCGATCGCCGGAGCTCATTTTGGTGCCATTCCAGTTGCAAGGTGAAGCTTTGGGAGCCCTTAGAAGCTTAGAATCCAAAGCAAGGCAAATGAGGACCAAATCGCTCGCCGCCGGTGAGAATTTCTTTCTCGTAATAATTTTCCGATGTTCATAGCGGCGCCCGCCGCCTAGAACTCTTAGCCATGTTCGGCTTTGGCTTCTGTGGCCTTCGATCGGACTTCGTTCCTTTCGATTTCTTTCGTTACTCTTTAGATTCGTACTCGTTATCATCGAATCTAACTTAGGGTTTCTTTATGGGTCGATCCGAAGGAATCTGTGTTGCCAGATCTGTCCCTGCTTCGAGCCCGGAAACCAGTTGTCGTCGTACCTAGCTTCGTTTAAGCTTCTGCGGATTTAAGGCAAGTGGCGGTTCACTCTTGCTCATCATTCCATGCTTCCATTAAGTATCAGTTGTTTAATTGAGTAATTAATTTGGAATGATTATTGCGTTTGTCTGGAAACGGTTTTGTAAACTGTTTTGGAAAACTAAAATATGATATTATAATAGGTTGTGTATCTGTTAGAACAACGCTATTATGAATAAATATTTATGATCGCCTTGAGGGCATTTATGAGGATTTTTGTGGACTATTGTTGTGCTTGAACTATTTAGTTAGCACTAGTAGTTAGGAACGTTACTAGGACCCTGCAAGGTCCAGTCGTTTCTTTATAATCAGGTAGAGAGGTGGCTCGTCCCCACCTAATACCATTTTATGGTCATGACCGAACCTCTGATACACGAGTATAGAGGTGGTGCACTTAGCTGGTGTCACAAATCTCAGGATTTAGTCCCTTCGGTAGGCGTCACTCTAGACGAAACGCATATTAAGATGTATAGGTTCCGTTGGGGATATATATACATTTAAAAGCCTATAACGTGATGCACGTTTTGGAATATAATAAGATAAGTGCCGTTGTGGCACATGATTAATAAACCTTCAGCGAGTAGTGCAGCTAAGCAAATAGTGCAGCTAGGAAAGTTCGTCTCGACTTTTGATCAGAGTACGTTCTCTTTCCAATCTGAATTCGCTTTATGCGGTGAGGTTGGTCGTGAACCGAAACATCTAAATTAGCTTTTAAAATCGCTCGAATGCGATACTGTGATTCTTTAAATATTCCAGACTTTGTCATACTTCGTTAAGATTCGCTTCAGTTGGAGTCTTCTCTTGTGCATGCCTTTTGTCATATTCAAGTAGAGTATGGTGGTTGACTAACGTACTCGACTATTTATTCGAGAGACGAAGAGTCTAACCTAATACGACTACTTAGAACCTTCTGCTTTGTGCCCTTGCATGGTCTATTCATTTAGACTAACCAACCACAATTGTTATCTGCATTGTTGGCTGGTGTCATCCGTTCGATTCGGCACATCAGATAGATTGCAGATCCGAGGAGATTATATTGACTATGAAGACGGTGATTGTTTTTGGACGTTTTAATAATTATCTTTTAATCAGGTTGAGATCCTTGGACAGGTGATCATTACGATCACAACCCTTGTTTGTAATATATTTAAAAGACTTCCGCTATACTTTGTTTAAAACTCTGTGTTTGTCCTATTCGGGATTGTGATGTAATTCCGGGACTCATGTTTTATATGAATAATATTATGATTTTGTATCATATGTGTTTCATAATTGTATTTAAACGGTAAAGCCTGGGGTGACTTCAATGAGGAAAACCGAGGTCACTGACGGTAATACCTTTTCAAATGGGTTAAGATTTGGGGGTGTTACAAGATAATACTGGGTTTATGTAGTGTTGCTAGTTAGATATAATATTACAAAAAAAGTTAAATAATAATTAAGGTAGGAGAGAGATTGCATGTAGACCTGTCAAAAACCGACCCAACCCGAAAACCCGACCCGACCTGAAAGGACCCGAATCCGACCCGAACGTCACTGGGTCAAGAAGGACCCGGATCCGAAGGACCCGAACCCAAACCCGACCCGACTCGACCCGAACGCAAATCCGAGCTCGCGGATCCCCTTTATTTTGTATATTTTATTTTATTTATATTAAATATTTTAATATACTTTATTAAATAATAATATAATATTAATTATATTATTATAATTATTTTATTAAAGTTAAAAATCATAATAATAATCATAAAAAAAGAGCATGTTCGACCCGCTGGGTCAACCCGAACCCGACCCGAAAATTTTATCAACCCGATCGACCCGAACCCGATTTGACCCGAACCCGACATGACCCGAACCCGACCCGCCCGACCCAGTTGACATGTCTAATTGCATGATATATGATATGTGTTGAAATATTATTGTCAAAGTATATCATAAGAAAAAAGCAAAAGTTGAGATTCTATTGTACACTTATCATTGATAAAAATATATTCATCCCATAAATGTGTAGGAGTCCGTTTGTATACTAATAATTAAAATGAAGTAAAGAATTAATTTGTTAAGATTTGTTGGTTTAATTTTTATTAAAATTTGTTAGATTTAAAATTTGCTAAATTAGTGATACAATAATATTTTATAAATTTAAAAACCCAACAATTTGAAGACCCACAATAATTTTGATGGCTTTTTATATGATAGCTTTAATATGTATATAAATATAGATTTTGCTGAATATATCCACTACTAGACGACATTTGCCTTCGACATTATTGTATTGTGTCGAAAAAAGTTTGGGCCGCGCGGGATGGATGACAACTTTCGACACTATTCTTTGTCGCATACATTATTGACACTTTAACGTGTCAACATAAGACAAATCTCAATTATCGACGCTTCTAGGTGTCATTAAGGACTACGAGTAGTAAATAAAAGCCATTCTCGACACCTTTATGTGTCTTTATATTTAACCCTAATAAAACAACATCTCAGTCAGTCCTCATCCCTCTCAAAACACACCAGTACTCCCTCAACATCGCACTTGTTTCGCCATTGACGAACAGATCTCCCCTCAATGCTCCTTCGCCATTGACGAACAGATCTCCCATCAGGTTTGAATTCACAACCCCTTGATTTCGAGACTCCCTTGTTCATTTCGAGCTTGAATTTCCAATTTGTCCTAAAACCTAGGGTTTCCATGTTCCTGGAATTCGCAGCCCCTTGATTTCGAGTTTGAATTCGCAGTCTAGCGATGTGGAAAGATGATAGATGGACTTGACTACTTGAATATCAAAATTATATATCTATTGCTCCATGTTTTTTTATGTATATACACTGCCTTGACTTGATTACAAGTGCGCTATGTGGTTTGGGGCGGTGAAGGGTTTGAACTTGTTGAACCAGAAGCTCTTCGTCTTCAGCTTCCCTTTCTCTCTTTCACTCCGTTTCCATCTCCCTCGCATGGCTTCCGTGACCTCCGGAGTTCGCTCATTCTCTGCCGATTCCACCGTAGCTTCCGCCGTCAAGCGTGTAGGCAACTCACAAGTCACAATGGCAGCTTCCATTGCGACGAAGCGCTCGGTTGCTTCATGATTTGCCTCACCGATAAGTTTTCTGGCGCAGAAATCGTCCGAAGTCGCGATCCGCAGGTTCAATCTTTTCCTCCTGAAAAAGAAAATGTTTCATCTCCTTAGCGATGTTTTACGGATACATCCATAATTTTTGACGAATTGGATAAATTTTGGGGTTTTGGTTTATAAGGTGTTGGAAACTCTGGATGCGGTGCTAGATGTAGGAGGAGTGTACGATCCGAACAGATACCGGTTCGATCACCATTAGAAGGGTTTTGAGGAGGTTTTTGGCCATGGTTGCTCTACTAAGCTTAGCAATGCTGATCTTATCTATAAGGTATTGTTTTCTTAAAATGATTATCTTGTCCAAATTGTAATATTGCCTATGTGCCAATGTTATCCAGCAGTTAACTTATGAGTTGATATGCTTGCTAAAATTCCTATACTTCCTAATGATCCTTCAATTTGATTATCCTCTTTGTGTTTCTGGGCTCCTTAGCATTTTGGAATGGAGATAATTGCAAAGGAGTCGCAGGCTGATGAAGGACTAGAGTAATAATAGTAATAACTGAATTAGTTTGTATTCTTGCTCAAATAAAGAGTAAGTTTTGGAGCCTGTATTTCCTTCAAGTGACAACTTAGATTTTATTTAAATACTATACTTTTCCTTTTTCAAAAGATGAAATACATTACATGCTCTTAGAATTGAATAAACTGCCCTCTTCTTGGAGGTAACTGTTTAGGAGAACTTTCACTTACAAAGCAAGCTAGCTTACAAGAAGAACATGAGCTAGCTTACATGAAGAACATATGTTAGAATCAATTTGAAGAAGTGTTTCACGTGCTTATAGAAAACGTACACAACGGAGTTAGTGTTGTATTGTCATTGGATTGCTCTAAGATTAAGTTTAGATGTTATGATTTCTGAATGACAATCACCAAATGAAAAGACACTTACTTATAGTTAATAAGCTCTTTTTTCCCCTATTTGTATGTGTTCCATCATATCATGTGTAGCAGTGCGCTAATAAGCTCTTCAAGCCTCAGGTATATATGGTACACTAGTAAAATATATGATCAGTGATTCTCTTGCAATGAACAAGAGCATATTTGTAAGTTTAGATGTTATGATTTTTTGCTACAAATTTTCAGGTGATATAATAGAGCTTGGCATCATCAGAAAGGGTACTCACATGAGCATTCAAACAGCTGTAAACCCTTGCGTACATTTGGTATGCAGTTCATAGCTTTTTGTAAACCCTCGCGTACAAAAATATGTTGGTATAGTATTCAACCATATAACCCTTATTGTGCTAGACTGGATGTTTTAGCTGACAAGTTCTTATAAGTCAACTAGCTCTTAGGATGGGTTTGGCATCTCATTAATATTTAACTGGATGTGTTCTGCACAAGATTATTTTACTTGTTTAGTCAAGCTAGCAATGCAATCAAGTTGAGGCAAAAAAGCTATGATCATTCAGTGTTGTGTTATTAAGGAACTCTTCTTATGCTCCTGTTTATGTACTATTGCTTTTAATTATTTTTTCTGTTAATATTTTAAGTTGTTCAACTAACCAATTTGATTTACAGAACATGCATTTTTTGTTAATGTTTTAAGATGTTGGTGATCCTTTTCTAAATGATTTATTGCCTTTAACATGATAGGGAAAATGCCTGAAGCTCAGCAATGAATCTGCGGTTTAGAAAATAACCCTTGATGGTATTTGACTCTACCCCTCTTATAATTTTATAATGCTTGTTGATTTTCTACCTGAGTTGTTGTTGTGCTATTAATTTCCTGATATTATGCTATATGCAGTTCATTGATCAAGGATTAAACTATCCTTGGGCCAATTTATTCACCAGCCACCAGTAGACCAAAAAAAATCTCTAGCCAAGAGTTGTTGAGCTACCCCTTTGTTCAAGTTACTACCAGTGACCCAACATACCCTAATCATAGTCTGTCACCCAAATATTTATTTCTTCTCTTAGTCAAGCTCTACATAAGTTGAAAGTACTAATTGCTGAAGTTTTTCATTTTGTTACTGGTTGGCATGACATGTATATTAATATAAAACAGCAAGAGCCATCACAGTCACATGCAATTGAGGTTTATATTTTTATCATCTGTACAATTAGCTTTTTGGTGATTTGCTTGTGTTTTTTATTGATGAAACTTGAGACTTGATATATGTTGTGGACTTAAGCGAAATTTTAGGCCATTGACATTTCTAGTGAGGTAGTGGATATTGGTAATTATCGTGGTGGGACTACCATGATGGAGTAACCGTTTGGTCTTGCTAATGGATTAACAGCATAGGATGTGTTTGCATACTGTCTTACAGAATCTTGTGGCTTGAATTTCATGTATTGTTGTTTTATGATTCATAATTTCAGATAGAGAAAATAATTGATTCGTAATTTAAGTCATTTTATAGCTAGTCCAGTGACTGTTAGTCACAAGTCTATTTTTCTTGGATGTGCCGAAAGAAATCGATATGACTTCGAACTTTTTGAATGCCAACTCCTGTTTGTTTTGAACACTAATTGTCATGTCTGTACCTCTCTTAATTGTTTTGTTGACTTCTCTCTCTTTGGTTTGCTCATATGTTTGCTGCTCTATATCATATCCAGGTTGTTGCTAATTGCTTATCAGCCCTTCAGGAGATATGGAGTTCAGAAGCGAGCCATTCTGAAGAAGCAGCCCATGAGAAAGATGGTTTGCTTAGCAAGCCTTTTGTTTATTACCTTCTAAATAGGTTGTTAGCCCATGAGAGAGATGGTTTGCTTAGCAAGCCTTTTGTTTATTACCTTCTAAATAGGTTGTTAGCATATCCAGGTTGTTAGCAAGCCATTTCATGAATTTCTTCTTCCCCTTGCATGCAGAAATTATCATATTTTGTGGGCATTTTGGATAGCTGATAACTCTGTAATTAAGCTATTCTTTATGACACATTATATATAATTATCTTTTTGGCTTCAGTTTGTCTAATTAAAACATTTATTTTCATTATTTCGAATGCGTTATATATATATAAAAATTAATAGGGGAAAATGAAATGGGCATTTGGCTGACTAATATAAATTGATAAACATCGACACTTTATGGTGGTGTCGTTATTAGCTCCATATATCTATGAAAATGGCTATAATATTGACACCTTAAAGTGTCAAAAATGACATAGACAGTCAAAGGTGTCGAAAATGGATGTTGAAAGTGACACTGTAAGGTGTCGAAATAGCTTCAAATAACGGCACTTTGGAGTGCCAAAGACGACAAAGACACCGAAATGTGTCGAAAATGGTAGTCGAATATGACAATATAAGGTGTCGAAAATGGATTCCAATACCGACACCTTATTGTGTCAAAACAGACATTGACACTTAAAAGTGTCGAAAATGGTCACTGACCATTACTGATAGCGATTATTTCGACACTATGGTATAGTGTCGGAAATGTTTTTTTCGACACTTTAAGGTGTTGAAAATGGACTTTAAATGTGTAAAAAATGGTCATCTTTTCTAGTAGTGATCATATAATAATAAATTAAAAAATTAAAAATATAGTCTTAACAATCTTCTAAAACACTCTTATGACTCTAAAGGGGAGAACTTTAATATATATAGATGAGTCACTGAAATTGCATTTGCAGGTGTAATTAAATGGGAAAAGCACCCATTCTTAATTTGGATTTTTATGTAAAAAAAAGCACCACATTTTTTTATTTTTATAACAAAAACACCAAACTTTATACATTTGTAGGAAAGTTACAAATTACAACCATTATTGAATTTTTGTCATTACACCTTAAAATTTCATTTTAAAAAACCAGATCAATTTGATAATTAATTTTAATGGAAAAAGAGCATGCCCGAGAAAGTATGTATTAGGGCCAGTAGCTCAGTAGCCCTTTCACTTGTCCTAGTGAAAGGTGACCTTGTCATCTTGCCTATTAGGCATGACTCACATGTCTCAAGTGATTCACAATCAATTGATTTGAGAATTCCATCTTTATGGAGCTTCTTCATGCGGTTCAAGCTAATGTGACCCAAGCGACAGTGCCATAGATAAGCTTCACTCAAATCATTCGACTTTTGCCTTTTAGTATTAATGTTATATAATTCTGACTTGAGGTCCAACACAAAGAGTCCATTACTCATGGGAGCATTGGCATAGAAAATATCATTCTTAAAAATAGAAAGACCTCCATTCTTAATGACAAATTCAAAACCTTCAAGATGCAAAACTGAAATCGAAACAAGGTTCTTAGTAATTGAGGGAATAAAATAACAATTATTCAATTTTAAAACTAAGCCAGAAGGTAAAGATAGACTATAATCTCCTACGGCAAGTGCAACACCCTTGCTCCATTTCCAACGCGCAGGTCTATCTCTCCCTTCTCCAACTGTCGCCGACTTATTAGTCCTTGCACATTTGAAATAATGTGAGAACCACATCCAATATCTAATACCCAAGTAGCTTTGGTTGTTAAGACTTCAATAACAAAAATACCTGAAGTGGAGCTCATAGTTCCATTCTTCTTGTCTTCCAGGTACTTGGGACATTTTCTTTTCCAGTGCCCCTTGGCCTTGCAATAGAAGCAGTCATGCTCATCAACCACCTTTGTCTTCTCAGTTGCCTTGGGTTTGACAACTTTCTTGCATTTCCCTTGGTTTTGTTGCTTCCCTTTTGGCCCCTTCTTGAACCCTTTCCCTCTGTTGACCAAAAGAATTTCTTTCTTGTTATCAACTTGGATATTTTGCTCAGTTGTTTTGAACATGCCATGTAGTTTATTTAGAGTTTTGCCAATTCCATGCATATGGTAGTTCAATCTGAATTGAGCGAATCCATCATGCAAGGAGTGCAGTATGATGTCAGTAGCCAATTTTTGGCTGTAAGGGGAACCCAGTGATGCCATTCGGTCAAAGAGACCAATCATGTCAAATATATGGGTACTTACTGGTTTTTCCCTCTCAAGTTTGCACTCTAATATGGCCTTGTGAGTCTCATACCTTTCAATCCTGGCTTGTTCTTGAAACAACACTTTCAGGTTTCCAATGATTGTATGAGCATCCTGGCGTTCAAACCTCTTTTGAAGGCTAGGCTCCATAGCAGCGAGCATAAGACAGGTGACAAGCACTGAGTTAGCTCTTATCTCCTTTTCTTTCGCCTTCTCCTCAGCAGAAGAAGCGTCAGTCAAGGTAGGGATAGGGTTATCTAGAACGTCCTCATGTCCTTCGGATCTGAGAACAATTCTCAAGTTCCGTTCCCAATCAAGGAAATTTGTTCCATTGAGTTTGTTCTTCTCAACAATTGAGCGCAAGGTGAATTTCAAGTTATCGTTGCTAGACATGATATCTACAAAGGAAGTAACATGCAGATAAGTTTATGCTTGACATGCAAAAGCTCAAAATTAAACATGTTTTAAAATTTAAGCAGATGCACATTTTATTCAAATTAAGTTTGTCCCTAGTGAATAAAATGATTCCAAGACCCTATCTCAGATAAGACCTAAGCATACTTTGACACTTTCCTAAGTCTCATGTGATCAAGGTAAGTAACATTTACTAATTATAACTCCTTATAATTCTCGGTTGATGACCCATATCCCATGTTAGACTCATCTTTATGCATCAAGATCCAAAAATTTGCCTTTTGGTCTCTTGTCCACCCTCACTATCCCAAGGTCAAAGAAGGACACCTCGCTTTGGCGAAACCTATCCAACGAATTCCTAGGACCTCATGAGTTATGACACGGAAAGACAATACCTCAATATTCTTTTAGGGACTTAGGCATGCAATGATTGTCTATTTACTAGTGAACAAAATAGCATAAACAAACAATCATGCAAGGCTTAAAATAATAAAGCATTCAAAATGCAATAAATAAATGTGATCCTAGTATGGCCCCTAAAAACCGAAATTAATGATCTAATCGTCAAGAGTCTTGTACTTCATGGATCTCCATCCTTGGTACCCTTCATGGATCTCAATCCTTGGTCTTCTTAGTATCTTCTCTTCTTGTATTACATAATTTTTTAAATAATCTAATTACTGAAAATTAAATTACAAAAATACATAACGATACGCATATCGTATTTTCTATCCTAAAATGGGTCATACTAGTCACCTCATGCAAGCAATAATATCATAATATTTAAATCATGCATGCAATAATAATATCAAATATCATCAACAATATTAATCTAATTAATAACAATAAACAATTTAAATAAAACATTATTAGATTAAATAAATCATCTCATGAGATAAATAATTCAATATCAAATTCTTAATTCAAATTAAAATCAATATATAGAATTAATCATAATTAATCATTAAAATGAATTATTGGATAAGATATGCATAAACAAGGTAAGATATCAAATATCCTTATCTTAATCAAGTGAGAATGTATCCTAACAACTTTTTAGGAAATTATATTGTAGATAATATCAAATATTATCCAATTAGACAAACAAGATCTTATCTTATATTTTTTAGGAAAGAAATCCTAAAACCCAAAATCTACCCAACCGGACCGAGTCGCGCCCGAGCCCAGCCCGGACCAACCCGCTCCCACCGAACCGCGCATCCACTGCGCAGAAACAACCTGAGCCCAGCCCAGACCACGCGCAGACCGCGGTCTGCACTGTGCAGAACCGCACCCAGCCGTAGTCCGCCGGGGCCCATCGAGCCGCCCTTGAGCCGCGCCCATCGTGGACCGCCTGACCCGCGTCGAGTCTCACAGACCTGTGCCGAGCCGCGCAGGTGCACAAGGCTCCGTCCACGGTCTGCACTGTGCAGACTCGGCCGAGTGAGCCATGGTGTGCACCGAACCGGATCCAATCCGGTTCGGTCCGTACTGTTTTTTTTTATATAATTTTTTTTTATTAATTTTTTTTCTTGTATGAAACAGTTTCATAAAATTCAGAATTCAAAAAAAAAAATTGGGTAATTGATCCATCTTATGAAAATCAAAATCTTCATATAATGATTTAAAACATGTCAAAAAATCATATCTCTTGCATAATTAAATCATATGAATCAAGTATGAGTAGAACAATTTTACATGCATATTTGTTCATAAAGTTCTACAACTTTACTAATTCAATCAATCAAAATCATAATTTTAATCATGCAAATTAACCTATATATCAATTTACCACTTAATTTGAATCAAGACATGCATTAAAATTAACTCTTTTAATATTTTGATCCTATCAATTTATGCAAGAGGCTTATGATACCACTATTGGGATTAGATCCGTACAAACGGAATTTCAAAAAACTATTTTCTAGCATCTAACAAGGATCTCATGCATGAATCAATAAGAATCAATTAGAGGTTAGAGTTACATAACGTTTGATGCGAATCTGAAATGTTCCAACATAGTTTCTTTGGAGATCGAAAGCCCCAAGTGTGGTTTCTCTACTTGGTCCACATGAGTCTGGAATCTGGATCGCCTTTGATGTCGTTTGCTAGAACGAACGAACGAAGACGCAAGCTTGGCTCTCTTCTAGGGTTTCGGCAGTGTGCATCTCAGGAGAGGAAGTGTGTGTTCGTAGTTGACTTCTAGCAAATCACTACGACCCCTAAAATTCCCGAATTGTAAATCTCCATTAATTATCCTATTCCGTGTTCGGTAATTTCACATTTGATTAAAATTAAAGGATACAATTCCTTTAATTTTTTGAATGGAAAAAGAACAAGCAAGTCCGTTTTGAATTTTCTTCTCATCTCCCTTCAGAGGAACATTCATCTTGCATTCATGGCGTCTCTATTCTCACCTTTTGCAGGCTCGAACACCATTGGATACTTCAATGCTAAATTGAACCGTGGTGTTGACTACTTTGTAATTGGATCTTATGCATATTGAAATGGTTAATTTCCTATGGATGTATCAGATTGGTTTGTGTTTGTGTGCTAGTTGATTGGTTTTTTTCTCATTTTCTATCCATGGATAAGGAGGCAAACTCCTTACCACCGGACTAAGGGGGCATTGGTTTGATAATTGTTTCTTTATTCTAAACAGAGGACTAACCACTCATTTCTTTTCTCAAAAAAGAAAAATCATTTTGATACATGCATGCATGTAACTGTTAGTCAGGATAACGTTGGAGTTGTGGGTAATATATATATGGGTCCGGTACGTTTTTGGCTGGGTCAAAAAGTAGTGGACTATGAATTGTCGAGCTTTCTACAAACTATCAGTGGCATCTCATGACCTCTCATGTTTTCTTAATTCACGCTCATAAATGGTTTTTGTTTTGGAAATTAACTTATCATATTGAAATGGTTAATCAGTCTTGGATGGCCATAACCTTATCATGGCTTGGCGGATTTGATGGATGAGAAATGAATGTAATACTCTAGGAAATGTTTATTATAATGTTACAGTGTCTATATTACATAAGCCCATATAAAAAAAAATTGAAAATACGAGTGATGTGTTCATAGTTCGGAATATTCAAACATACCAGCATCTAAGGAGTACGGATTTTGCCAAACGATTCCTACATATATCATCACAACTCTACACATGTAAATTAATCCACTAAGTATATTAATATCGATAGGGGTAATTCAGTTAAAGTACAATTAAGGATGGAGATCTGTAAGAATTGAAAGAAACAGAACAAGTTTAACTGGGGTGAACGTTTAAGGCAATGATCGGATGGAGAAGCTGGGTTCATATGATTTTAGCAGGGTAATCGAATTCAGTGACTCAATTCGGTTTTGTTGGACATCAATCCATTAGAAACTCATAAATCCAATGCCTTTTGACTAACAACGACATGAATTGAGAGTTTAAATACATAGAAACGGCTTATAAAAATAGTTGAAAGTTACATAGTATCGAGGTAAGATTTTAGCAAGGGATTCTAGGTTACTTACTACGATGCAAGATCTTACCACAGTAGAGAGGTCCATATGATCTGATATCAACAAAATATACATGTAGTGATCAGGAAACAAAATATGAGACAGGTGGAGTAAATTCAACTTTTCCTATTCCCTTTCTTAGGGCGTCCCTGAGTCAGACCCTTGCCGTCAACTGTCTGTGGCGGAGGAGACCGCCTTGCAGGTTTTTTTTTTTTTATGAGAAAAGAATTAGACGGACCTACCAACGGTGCAAGGTCCGGCCTAGAATATCCTTGCGGATGAAAATACGAAGTTCTGGATTGGAATTCAAGGCATATCTCGAAGTTGAAAAGCTGAGTTTAACAATTTGATCAGCAGAACGGTTCACCTCCCGAAAAACGTGCCTGATGAAGACTTCCTGAAAAGAACGGAGATCGATAAGAATATCAGCGATGACCATTTCAATTTCGCAAGGGCAAGTCCAAATGCCTAAAATAGAGTTAATAAGGCATATGTTGTCTCATTCGATTTCAATTTTGTTCAGGTTTAGGGATATGGCTTTTTTGATACTGTTTTTTAAAGCCATGGTTTCCGCCATAAGAATAGATAGACATCCATATTGTTGGTTGGACATATGGATTATTTCAGCATTTTCATTTCTGATAATAAATCCTGTACCTGTTTTTCCATTTGGTATTTTAGTACCGTCAAAGTTTATTTTGCAGAATCCTGAGCGAGGTTTGTCTCATTTAATGTTTTTGACTTTACGTCTTTGCGCTGGATTGGGTTTTTGTTGTTTAGGTTCATCTTTTTCTAGTTGTTTAGTTTTGTCCCAATTCTGAATAAGGGTTTTGATGTATAAGGTAAGGTCTTTTATTTTGTTCGGGTTTGGTGTTTGGAAAATTATTTGATTTTTATTAATCCAGGTGCCCCATCAAGTGATAGCTAGACAGACCCATTCACTTTTGGAAAGTAAGGATTGAAGTTCCCGGATTAATTCTATTGGTTTTATATGATTAGTATTTAAACTTTTAATGAAGTTTTCAATAGGTTGACTTTGGTTTTTGATTTGCTTTAGTGTATTAGTACACTTGAAAAGGAAGTGGTTAGATCTTCATGAGGGTTATTGCAAGAGTCACATGCAAGGGGAACCACAACATGTTTTTGCGCTAATCTAGCTTTAGTGGGTAGGCCATGATGGCATATTTTTCATAAGAAATTCTTCACTTTTGGGTAGGTATCAAGTTTCCACAACCATGAGAGATCATTAGTTGTTGGGTTAGTTTGTTTAGTGATAAGTTCAAATGCTGTTTTAGTAGAAAACCAACCATTCTTATTGGGAGCCCAATACAGTCGGTCGGGGATATTGTTTTATGGTAACTGGATATTGTTAATACTATCAACGGCCTCATCAAGAAGCACGCCTTTAAGTTTAGAGAAGTTCCATTCTTTATTAGTGATAAAATCACTAACTTTAGCCTTTGGGTTGATGATGGTATTCGGAAGGATGTAGTCTTTGAGTTTAAGATTAGGAGTCCAGGAATCCTCCCAAAAGTTGATAGAACAACCATCTCCAATAAGCCATTGCAAGCCAGTTTTAAATTCATTGCGGAGTTTAAGGAGTTGTCCCCATTGCCATGAGTGGTTAGTTTTCCTGGTATAGTTAAGAATATTTGAATTCTTAAGATATTTTTCATTTATGATTTTAACCCAGATGTTGTTTGGTTCAGCAAAGAGTTTCCAGATGAGTTTCATTTGGAGAGCTTTATTCATGTCTTCCGTTTTACGGATTCCAATCCCTTCATTTGATTTGTTTTTGCAAATTTTATCCCAACCGATTATGGGTTTATACGTTTGTTCTTTATTCCATAAGAAGTTTCTATTAACTTTATCCAATTTGTGGTGTAAAGAAGCCGGCAACATAAAACATTGCATAATGTAATTTGGTTTGGCAGCCAAATTTGCTTTAATAAGGGTTACTCTTCCTTCAAGAGAAATAGAGCTAGCTAGCTTTCCATTTTGAGAGTTGTGTAGTAGTTGTATGAATAGTATCTTGGAAGGTATTTTGGTTAACTTTCCCGTTAATGATTGGACATCCCAAGTATTTATCTAAAGATACAGAGCTAGGAATGTTGAGTATTGATTGGATCAAAGTCTTGGTATTATTTGGTGTATTGGGTGTTGTTTGAAAAACAGATTTGTGGTAGTTAACACATTGTCCTGATACGGAGCAATAATTTTCAATTATTGATTTAACCTTTTGGCAGGATGTTTGGTTAGCTTTAGTAAAGATGAGAATATCATATGCAAAGGCCAGAAAAGGGATATTTGATCCCAACCAGTTTATTTTAAACCCTAGTTGTTTGGTATTCAAGTTTGCTTCATGTTTTAGTTTCCTGGCAAGAACTTCCGCTCCAAGGATAAAAAGAAAGGGGGATAGGGGGTCACCCTGACGAAGCCCCCTCTTTGGATGGAAAATGTCGATTGGGCCGTTATTTACTAGGACTGAGAAAGAGACGGTTTCAATACACTCTTTAATCCAATCAATGAATTTTGGTGAGAAACCAAATTTGTTAAGGACGGTTAGAATGAATTTCCATTCAATTGTGTCATATGCTTTTTCCATATCAAGTTTGATAGCGATCCATCATTCTTTTCCTTTCTTAGCACGAAAGGTGTGAAATATTTCATGGGCTATCATGATATTATCTTGGATGGCTCGATCAGCAACGAAAGCACCCTGTAAGGGGTGGATAAGTTTATTTAAGATGGGTTTTATCCTTTCTGTTATGATTTTAGAGATGACCTTATAGATGGTTGAGCATAGACTTATTGGTCGATAGTGGTTTGTCGAGTTGAGATTATCGCATTTGGGTATTAGGGTAATGAATGTGTGGTTGATCTGTTTGAGAAGTTTGCCAAAATGAAAGAAACTTTTAACTGCTTTAATGACAAGTGGTCCTACAATGTGCCAGTATTTTTGATAAAATAGTGCAGACATTCCATCGGGTCCTGGTGATTTGTCGCTACCAATGTTGAAAACAGCAAGCTTAATTTCATCATTAGTAACTTTTTTGGTTAGAGTGGTGTTATCTTGGTTTGTAACCTCTTTTGTAATGTTACCTAGCAAGTTTTGTAGGTTGTTGTTATCTATTGTTCCTTTTTTGTACCTTTTTTCAAAATCTGATCTGATTCCATTTCAGATATTTTCAAGACCAATAATGATCGTTCCTTCTCGTGTTCTAATTTTCCGTATGATTTTGCGGCTTCTTTTTCCATTCGCAATTCTATGGAAATAGTTAGTATTTGAGTCAATTGATTTAATATGCTTGGTTTTGGCTCTCTGACTCCAATATTTTTTGTGAAAAGATAATAAACAATCTTTTTTATTAATGAGTCTGTTTTGTTTGTTAATTAAGGTTTGATTTGGATTGCAAATGATATCTTTTTGGATCTTAGTAAGTTTTATTTCTATTTCTTTAATTGGTTAAAGATATTACCAAATGTAGTTTTATTTCAATTTTTGGCACTAATTTTAAGTGCAAGTGTTTTTTAACAAGATTGTACATATGGGAACCTTGGGTTTCGATTTTCCATGCTTGTTTAACTAGATTTTCAAAATCTCTTCTTGTTGTCCACACTCTCTCAAATTTGAAAGGTTGTGCCTTTATAAGGTTAGGATTTTCAAGCTCCACTGAGATGGGGCAGTGGTCTGATGAGGTGAAAGCATGATTTTTGATGAAGATTCTGGAAAACCATTGAAGAATTTGATCATGAATAAGAACCCGGTCTAATTTTTCATAAATGTTATTTATTTATGTTCTATTTTTTTGCCAGGTGAATTCACCACCTTGTGTTGGAATATTTAGGAGGTCGCAGTTATTTCTGAAATTATGGAGTCTTTGGAATCTGGATTGGGTGTTATTGCTACCACCCATCTTTTCCGAATATGATTCAATTTCATTAAAGTCGCCAACGATGATGCAAGGCATATGAGTTTGTAGAATAAAGTTTGTGAGGCGGTTCCATAATTCATTTTTTTCACTTTCTTTTGGTGGATCATATGTAAAAATAATCATCATATAGTAATTTTTATCAATGATTTTGTATTTGACAGCTATGAATCTTTTATCGATGTGTGCTAGTTCGCATAGTTCGTTTTGAAATTGGTAAGATTTCCACATGACGCATATACCACCAGAGAAACCCGTAGCGGGCGAGAAGTGGAAAGTATCAAACCCAACTTTTAGCCAAAGACCTTTTATAGGTTCTTAGTTAGTTCTTGTTTCAACAAGGGCCATTATTTGGATTTGTTCAATTTTGCAATGAGCATCAATATTAGTCCATAGGTTTTTACGACCGATACCTCGACAGTTCCAAAGGCTTATCTTCATAAAAACAATTGTATTAATTTTGCAAGTGTATTTGATCTTGCAAAAGATTGGTATTTGCTTTGGTAAATTTGGTGTTTCTTATTATAACATTTGTCGTTGTTAAGTTTATTTAGATATAGGTTTCCTTGTTGTAGTATATTGTTTTGAGAAACCTTTCTAAAGGCTTTGGTGGGTTGGTATGGGCGCAGAAAACCCATTTTTTTTTATTGCTATTCAAGAAGTCAAGAACAATGTAATCTCTTTGACTAATAGTTGGTAGGCCCATTAAGCCAAGGCTCAGGTTATGATTATAATACATTCTCGGATATTTGAGGAATGACAAGATAAAGTATGTATTGGTTCCAATTTTTGATATGATGGCTGTGTTAGAGTAGCAGACAATTGGATTCCAGTCAACATAAAACACAGCGGATAAAAGCTCAAAATGTTTTACACACTGGTTATTGATACACCAAAAATTGTTCCATCTATAGCAATCACTGGGGGTATACTTGTGATTGGAGTAATTCTAACTATTGTTCTTTTTAGGCTGGAGAAGGAGTACGACTCTACAGAGACCGGGCTTTATTGCAAGCCATTGTCGATCCTTGGAGGTTGATCTTTGTTTGGTTTTGGATGTCGATCGGATGAGTAGCCCTTTTAACTGTTTAGCCCTCCATATTTCAGTTGTAGATGTGAGCATGAATTTCACATAAATCAGTAAGTATCTATGGTAAGAATAATTGTAGCTAATTACAAGCAGGATAGTACTACTGTATTTGATGATAGGTTTGGTAAGTTTATCATACCTGTAGATGTCGATTTTGGGTTTATAGTTACTGGTGTAAATGTAGTTCTGCCAGTAAGGCTTTTCTAGAGCTTCGTGAGGAGCAGATTTCGAGTCAGTTTTTGGGGGGTTTGGCCCCATAGATTCTGCAAAAGCAGTAATATCATCCGTTAAGGATGTGGTGTTATCATTGTTGATATCAACGTTAAAACAAATAGGAGGATTTGCTTGTGAAGCATCCTTCTGATAAGGTTTAGAGTGCAAATCAAATGAGATCGTTGTGTTGCCATAGATCAAGGCGCCAACAAACAACCAAGATGCAGAATCACAGAGCAAGATCATCACAAGAAATGAGAGTGGAGCATATACACTAGTAAGCAAATAGAAAAACCCTTCAGATTTAGAGATAATGTTGTACAAGCCCAGTTGGTCAAGCATATAGAGTTCAAATGAGATAAACCAGTTTCTGTAAATACGGTTAATAAACCAAGAGTGTTGGAAGAAGGATAGAAGTTTTAGGGTTGGTAGAGTACACCTGATTCGGAGGAGGAGGATCTGCACCGGGAGAGAGGGATGAGCTTGCCACCACCAGAGCTTCACACAAGGGGACAACATCTCAAACCACCAAGCAAGACGCCGGATTATACAATCAGAGATATGAGATCTCGATCGATTCAAGGAGACCAGAAGTCGGCACACAAAGGCAGAAAGCATCTCATCTGCGCAGATCGGAGGGCCGCTAGAATGATTGAGGGAGAGGATATACCATTCTAAGCGGGTAGAGTAAGGGACACTTTTCGTCAAGGGGACTCTTGAGGATTGAAGTCGTGAAACCCAAAAGAGGGGTCAGAGATGATCGATAGGTCCAGATCCAGATCCAAATAGAGACCAAATTTGGAGGTTCGAAAAAATACCCACCAACATAAGCTTAAAACCACACCGGGGTGAGTAAGCCATACTCCTAATCAGGGAGAAGTGAAGGGCTTGAGGCCATAAAACCCAAACAAGGAGCTTGCTGCTGTCGAAACAAGCAGATCGGGAGACAAAAAATTTGCAGAGGAGAAAACTCAAAAACAAAATTAGAGTTAAGCTCCATGGAAGTATAAAGATTAAATGGGGGTAGAAATTCAGAGGAAGGTGCACAAGCCTTCTTTGGTAGGGGATGATCTGTGAAATGATGAGATTTGTTTTGGTAATAGCTTGTTGGTTGCGTTGGTATTGGGGGAGGAGGGGGAGAAAAGAGAGAAAAGTAGGGTTTTCCATTAGGGGTTTTTACCGCCTCGCAGGTTTTGAAGGTGGTGGCGCAACTCACTCCGTTAATCATACTTGTCATTTAATTATGATAAAACACTACAATTTTTTTTTTCTAGAAATATTTAGACTTTAATAAACATACACTTTGTATCTAACCAATTAATAAATAGAATTTGCATAAAAAGAGTCTATATGTACATATTCAATAACATAACTCGTAATTTATCAATAAATCATTACCTAAAATACTAAAATAACAATTTTTTTTTAAAGTAAACGACTGAAATAACATTTATATTTTAAAGGAGAGTAGGAAAAATGGTGGTTTTCAACATTTAGTAATAAAAAGGAGGTATTTTGTAAAAAATTCTCTAAAATAGATCGTTCGGTAGGAGTGTTCATCCGGTCCGGACCGGATTTTTTCAAAAGGTCGGTCCGGTCTAGGACCGGTTTAGACCGGTCCTTATTTAAAATAAAATTCTTATTTAATATCTAAAAAAAATATCTAAAATACATATATATATATATATATAACATTTATACTCCCAACTTATTAAATTAAGAAATATCTATAAAAAAATATATTTAAACTCCTAATTTTTTTTATTTTTTTATTTTAAAAAAAAACCAGTCTATCGGTCCGGACCGGTTTTTTTCCGGGTTTGGACCGGACCGGACCCAGATTAAGGAGAAACCATGGACCGGAGACCAGACCGTAATTTCACCGGTCCGGTCCATTTTTGAACACCCCTATCGTTCGGTGTCCACGTACTTCCTAACTACTAAAAGAGAGGGAGCTGCAATGTAGAAATATATGCATGTTCTTGGTCAATTTCTTCTATCTTGGATGTCTTCAGAGGTTGGCACGTCTTCCTTATCCATTACGTGTTTGATGCAGTGTGGTCAACTCATTTTGAGGGCAAGTGGGGAGTTTTCTTTTTTCCAACAGTCCTTCAACATAAATTACTGGTAACTGGTACTTTACATGTCTTCTTTTGAGGTCGCATCTTGTGCATGAAAGACACGTATGGTACTAATTTGGGACGTCGACCTTCTTTTGTGCGTCTGTATAAAACATGTTTTGCTTTCATTTTTTCTCATCAATCCTATGCTTCTGCGGTCTTTGTGGTGAAACTGGGTGTTCATTTTCTCCTGATGAATGCATATGCTGAAGATTCTCTTTTTTCTTGCTTATTTGTGTATGGACTCTCCTGATGAATGCGTATGTAGAAGATTCTCTTTTTTCTTGCTTATATGTGTATGGATCGGCTCTAATTCTAAGCTCCCAAGGACAATATAATATATCTAGAATTTTGAATGAGAATTCTGGATCAAACGTGACCAAGAACATAGAAAGGAAGAAGACACAATTTGGAAATGAAAATTCTTATTAAGCTCATAAGCTCAAATCGGCTTATATCACAAAGAGGAATTAGTTGGAGCTTAACTCTGGTTAGCTAATTAACCTTAGTTGACTAACTCTGGTCAACTCTATAACAGAATATTAACAACTAACACAACTGAATTCTATATTCCCCCTTCAAGTTGGAATATTTACAAATCCTAACTTGTGCAAAAGAAATTCATGTTGAGATCGGCTTAAAGCCTTTGTCATAATATCTGCTAATTGAGAACTGGTGTGAATGTATGCAGTTTGCAGGAAACCACTAAGAACCTTCTCCCTTGTGAAATGGCAATCCAACTCTAGATGCTTGGTCCTCTCATGGAAGCAAGGATTGGCTGCGATCTGTTGAGCTGCTTTATTATCACAGAATAAAGTGATGGGTTGTGCCACTGGAATAGACAAATCTTCCAAAATAAAACTTGTCCAAACCAATTCTGAGGTTGTGGCAGCCATACTTCTATATTCTGCTTCAGCAGATGATCTGGACACAGTTGCTTGCTTCTTTGTCTTCCAAGACACCAGAGCATGTCCCAGAAATATACAATACCTAGTTAATGATCTTCTAGTTGTGAGGCATGCTCCCCAATCAGCATCTGAGAATCCCACTACACCAAGATCAGTTTGAATAGGATAGAATAGCCCTTTGTTCACTGACCCTTTCAAATATCTGAGTAAGTGTAAAGCAGCTTGAAGATGAGGCTGTCGAGGTGTTGACACAAACTGTGATAAATGCTGCATTGCATAGCTTATATCTGGCATGGTTAATGCCAAATATAATAGACGACCAACAAGTCTTCTATATTGCTCAGAATCTTGTAAAAGTGATCCAACATCTGCACTCAACTTCAATCCTGTAGGCAAAGGAAAATGAACCACCTTTGCATCTTCCATTTGAACATCAGAAAGTATATCATTTACATACTTCCTCTGACTCAAAAATGTGCCTTGATCAGTTCTCTGAATTTCCATACCCAAAAAGAATCTAGCCTCTCCTAAATCCTTTATGGTAAACTTATCATGCAATGCTGCCTTGACATGAGTCATTTCACCAACATCTGTCCCTGTTAACAAAATATCATCTACATAAACAAGCAACACAGTAAATGAATCCCCTTTGCTCTTTGTGAATAAGGAATAGTCATTGATGGACTGTTTATATCCCAAACTCACTAAGAATGCAGTCAATTCATGGTTCCACTGCCTTGACGCTTGTTTTAGTCCATGAAGAGACCTTTTTAGTTTGCACACTTGCCTTGGAGATGCCTTATGATACCCTTCTGGAATAGCCATGTATATGTCTTCCTCTAAAAAACCATGCATGAATGCATTATTGACATCCAGTTGAAAGAGAGGCCACTCTTTTGCAGTTACAAGAGCTAACACAATTCTGACTGTAGGTAGTTTGGCAACTGGACTAAAAGTGTGCTTATAATCCTTACCCAATTTGTGGTTAAAACCTTTAACCACTAACCTGGCCTTATACCTTTCAATGGTTCCATCTGCCTTGAATTTCACTTTATAGACCCACTTGGATCCAATAACACTATGACCACTTGGTAGTTGTGTTAATTCCCAAGTGCCATTGCTTTCCAGAGCTAGTAATTCCTCTTGCATTGCCTCTTCCCATTCTGGTTTTCCTCTAGCTTCAGAATATCTGGATGGCTCATAAACTGCCATAACAAGAGATAAACAAGAAAATAATTCTCTGTCAAGAAGCAACTGACTACCTGGATTCTTTGCTGTTAATATTTTGTTATAGAGTTGACCGGAGTTAGTCAACTAAGGTTAGTTAGCTAACCGGAGTTAAGCTCCAACTAATTCCTCTTTGTGATATAAGCCGGTTTGAGCTTATGAGCTTAATAAGAATTTTCATTTCCAAATTGTGTCTTCTTCCTTTCTCTGTTCTTGGTCACGTTTGATCCATAATTCTCATATTGAGGTTCCCTCTGAAATAAAACTTCAAAAGGAGTTTGCCATCCAATATTTACCAGAGGCATCTTGTTGATTAGGTAAGTAGCAGTCAACACACATTTCCCCCAAAACTCCTTTGGAAGATTAGCATACAGCCTTAAAGCTCTAGCTGTCTCAATAAGATGTCTATGCTTCCTCTCTACCACACCATTCTGTTGTGGTCTATAGGGCATACATCTCTGATGCAAAATCCCTAAATTGGAGAAGAAAGTAGTCATTTCTTTGTTGAACAGCTTAGTCCCATTATCAGACCTTACCCTTTTAGGCACTGCTCTAAACTGGTTTTTAATCATTGCTATGAAACTTTTGACAATCTCTACAACCTGCTGCTTGTTGTGTATAAGATATGTCCATGTTAATTTAGAGTATGGAATTGGAGGTTTGTGGTGGGTGTTAATGGCAGTTCAAATTTTGGGGTATGAATGTCAGGGAGGAGGTTTTTTGCTTCATTCCTTTGAATGACAGTTTGTACATACACTTGGATCTAATTGCGACCTCATTCTCTCTCAGCCTCTACCGTCACTACAAAAGCCGCCATCCCTTCTATTTCTCTTCCCCAAAACCCAACTCTCCCTCCCTTCGTACAAAAGAGACATCAACTGTTATAGCACTTTGGCATTGGAGGTTTCTCGTGAACAAGGCAGCTTTGAGAATTTGGTTGAGCTTTCAGAGACAATGCCTTTTGTATTGTTTTCCGCTTCCGAGAAACTGAAATCTGAAGGAGAGTGTGAGATCGAAAGATTGCGTTTAATTTTGTTGTACAAATTCACGAATTCATTGCTTACACCCTAGCGCTAGCCCTAATTTTATAGATTATAGATCACGAGGTTGTTGACCAAGTAGCTGAACGTCAGTTCAGTGAGCGATCGAATTTAACTATGATTTGATTTGTTTTCCATTATGAAGTTTCGGTTTCAATCATTTTGATATCCAAATTCTGTCTGATTTCGGTTTTAAAATCAGTTTATGCTCTCAATCAGGGAGAAAAACAAAAATGATCATGTCTGCGAATGTAATCAGCGAACCGATGATGGTAGCGTTAGAGGAGATGTCATCGTTGTCTTAATCATCAACGAAGAAGAACGCGACGACGAAGACCAACTCCGAGTCTCAGATCAAGATGGAATGGGCGAAATGCGACTGCTGCAGGGTGACGGAGGAGGGCACGCCGGCGTACATCGAGCGGTATGCCGGGAAATGGATCCGCGGCCTGTGCGCGGAGGTGGTGAAGGACAAGATCGTCCGATCTGATCGACTTATCAGCACAGATGAGGCATTAGCGTGCCAACTCAACATCTGCCAGAAATTCAGGTCGATATCGCTCGGCTTAGCGCGCCGACTGATCACCTGCTATCCGTCGCCCGACAGATTCTCCGACGGAGTTTGGAGTGTCCGAGGGGTGTCCGATCAACACCTGCGAGTCCGGTTAGAGGAAGCAGCACTGGTGATGAAAACATGATGACAAGAACTGTGTTGGCCAGGTGTGACAACTGATTTCCTTCTATCTCTAGCTAGCTAAGGCTTGTGTGTTATGAACTTATGACGGACTGAAGATTTTCCATGGAAGAAGATGAAGGAAGAGGAAGAGGTATTAAGATAGGAAATTGAAGTGAAAAAGAGATAAAACATAGCAAAAGAAAAGCTAAAAGGTGTGGTTTGAAATCTTGATCTCATTGTCAACTGTAAAAAAGACTATAAATAAGAATTTAGATTTGAGTTTGGAAAACAAAGCAAGAAAGTGTTGGGAAAAGGTCTTGAGGATTAGCCAATTGGTTAGAATTTCTACATGTTTTCATCTAAAAGAAATTGAAATGTGCTCTTATAATTTGTGTGTTTGTGTATGTCCATGTATTTGATAAATTCTTGTGAATATCCATTTGCATTAATATTGTGTACATGTTAGAATGAACCTGAGTTGGTGGTATGTGCATTCAGATATACAATGGTTTAATGATAGTACTATTATACCAATTATCCTAAACCTTAACTTTGTTGGTCCCATTATATTCCTTCAAATAATTTTATAGACCCAGTATTACCACCAAGGCTCCATTTGGCAAATTTAGTTGAAATAAGAGCTGGAGTTGAACGAGTATCTGATGTTATTGCTGGAATTGAATGATTAGCTGGAGTTGGAGTTAGATTAATTAGCTCAATTATTTATAAGATGTATTTGGTGTTCGGTATGACAAGAAAGTTAAATTCAACTTGTTAATCTTCAACAATCTTAGGTGTCAAATTGAAAAAATGAAAAAAAATCAAACTACAATAATATTAAGTATATTTTTGTCATATATTATCACCAAATCTTAAAAGTTCAAGATTATTGTGTCGAATAGCTGATTTCTTGATGGAGTTAAGCAAAATTAAGTTTAACTAGAATATATGCCCGTGCTACGCACGAGCTTTTTTAAAATTGTTTCTGACATTTATATTTAACTAAATAAATAAATTTTAGTATTTGTCGTGTTCATGTTATGAATGTGATATGGTTATCCCAACCACCATTATTTTCAAAAAAAAATCTGTTCAAAGTTGAATAAAACTGGTCGATTTTAATACTATAGTTAAACATTGTTATGACTTTCCATAATAGAATACACTTTTCTTATCTTATATTTGTTTTGATATCAATAATTAAAAAGAATTTTATTATAAAATAGTTTTAACAATTTTGAACTAAAATATTTATATTTTATTTTATTTAGTATTCACCATTTTTGCGATTTTGTAGGTTTCTAGCTAATCTTAAATCAATTGATTTACCTCTTTTCATTTTTTATTAAATTTGTTTTTTGTTCTTTTAAACAATCAAGTAATCAATTGCAAATCATTTGAAAATACAATTGTTAATATATCACTATATATTCTACGATAATTATACTTTATTATTTTTCAATACTAATTTGTTATCTTGTCATATTTTAATCAATTACCCATTAAGCTCAATGTTTGGGGGTACTATGTCATATTTTATTCAAATATAATAAAAATTACAGGAAAATCCATGGTTTTACTTGAAAATTAAACCGAAACTTTATTAGGCAATCAACTGAATATGTAGCATACTTTTACATTGCAATACGCAATTAGCTATCATGCTTATAAGAACAATTGCCATCTTAACAAAGAAAATAAATCCTAGAGAAACAAACCCCAATTGCCAACTTAACAAATGATATATCATAAATTGATGAATGTCCATACGTACGTATGGTCCATATCTATATTTTAAAAGAAAACAGCTCAAGCATTAAAGGCTAAAAATAGTTTCAAATTTCAATCCATGCATTCTCGTAAATATAAGTATGTTTAGTTTTTTTTGTTCAGAATATATAAGTATATAAGTACATTACTATTTATAATACGGTTTGTCTAATGTGTGCCTATGGGAACATGTTAAGAGCCTAAATTTTGAAACTTTTTCCAAAATATACCCTAAAGTAGAAGGGGTAAACCCCTGAAAAAAAAATAAATAATTGGCTAAAAGAAATTGTTACTAAATATGAGATTTTTATTGTGTGCCCATGGGCACACATTAGAAAAATCCTTTATAACTATTCAAATTTTAGAATTTGTGATCATTCCGTTCTTGGATATGAATGAATGAACAACTCCATATTAACTTGATGTGTGATCATTCTGCTATTGAATAGGATTTTCTAAGTAGATGCATTTTACTATTGCTTAACTTAGGACTCAAAACGCATGCTCCTAACTATTAAACCCTTATCAAAGAATGATATTCTCATTACATATATAAAACCACAAAATTAAAAAGCTAAGATTGTATCAATTACATTCATATTCACTACGTAAAATGAACCGATGAAAAATGTCGAACTTTAATATAATAACATACAAAGATTGAAACAAAACCTAATATTCGCATGGCAAATAATCTTCTCATTACATCTTTTAAACCACCCCATTTAGAAAATCATTAACATGACATCAAATTGCACAACAACAAAAATTAGCATAATATCTCACAAATTCAAAAATATAAAGATACAAAGATTGCAAGAAACATAGATTATGCCAAGTAATCATAGAATTTTTAGAAGAAATCTATAATAATAAAAGATGGGTGAGATGATTTTTGTTTGAGAAGCTATATAGCATTTTCTTTTCTGTTTATATACCTTTAGTGTTCTAGTAGAATGCAGATCTCTCAAATGATCCAAACAATGAGTCCATCTTCATATTCATGATAAAGAGAGAACGTAAAAGGAAGGCATAAAATAGTGATTATTTGTCTACAAATATAGAAGAAAGAATTGCATATTAGAATTATGGGTAGAGCATAGATACTGTAATGGGAAGGCATTATTTACACTCATTTCTCTTTTCAATCAAGAGGATTTATAAAACGATATGAAGCTTGAATTGTAAATAAGAAAATTTATTACGTGTGAGTTGTAACCGATTTTCTCAAAAAATAGACCATACATGGATGTAACCGATGTATATACTTAATTGCAATAATATTCTCAAGCAAAAAAATATTTAACTTAATGATGGATTTATTTTCGAGGTTGTAACATATAGGCATTTATGTAGAACATAATAAGTGTTGTAACTGATGCTTTTAAACCATTCACGTTTATTTGATGTCATGATAAACTTCTATTGGTTGTAGTTCTTTCGATTTAATTGCAAATTACGTTTTAGGTCAAATAGTTGTCTTTTCATTTACAGCTTTTCTTATACAGAGACTTGTTGGTGTAATTATTTGAGAGAAAGTTTGATCAATCCTACCGTGATATAATAATAATGTTAATTTATATTTTAAATGTTAAATTTTTACCATTTTAACTTTACAATCTAGTGAATGTGATTGCCAAAATATAGAGTACTACATGATATAAGAAATATATAAAAGATACGATGTTATAATCATCTATATTTTATTTTCAAAAGACTTTATATTATATTATATAATATAAATAAGATGCTTATAAATGTTTACAGATGATAAATGTTTATAAAGGTAATACAATAATAATTATAATATAGATATAGAATATGTATTTTTTTTTCTAATTCTAAGCTTGTATGCATTGATTGTCATAAAAACTTCTTTTGTAAGATCATAATAGAGATAATATAGATTAATTTAAGATTAATATAAAAATAATTTAAAAGTTTTTATCATTTAAGAGGAGGGACATTAATTGTCAAGAACTCTATTTTATATTATATATAGATATAGATAGATTTATAAATATATAGATATAACATATATATTATGTATCAGTTTGTAATATATTATACAATAAAAGATTTTTTATATTTTTTATAATATATCATACATGTAGTGATTGATTTGCATGTATGATAGATTTAAAAAAAATCAAAGCAAATATATAATAGAGTTTTATAACAAAGTTATTCTAATTCTATAATTAATAAGATGAGCATTGATTGCTCAAGACTCTATTTTACATTATATATAGATGATGCATATTCTTAATTATTTAGTGGTTGATTATGTTTATAGCGCTTTCTATACAAGTCAGTGTTATAATTAATTGGCTTATAAATTGCAAACATTCTTGATGTACTATACAGTATTAATGTGCTACTGTATCAATTAGTAGTTCAATTCAATTAAAATTTATGATTATAAGGCCTCAAAATTTTCTCTACGTTTTTTGCTACCAATTATAGAAAATTACTAATTGTTTTTGGTAGGAAAATAAACTAGCTCACTTTTGCACCAATGATTCTTTAATTAGTGGAGTGAATAACTTTAGAAAATTCTTGAATGCCTTGTACTTGGTGGACATGCACTTCAATTCAACATTAGCGCTCTTATTCTTTTTCTGTACTCTTCACATTTTCTTATTGTTTTGGGGCGAAAAGATCGAACCGACCTGAATCGCCTTAAGAAGGACAACTAGGCAATGACTAGATCAAAGTTATCTAAATAATCCAAATCAACTTAACAATCAAGAGAATGAGATTAAAATGACGTAATATAAACTTATCTACCTGGAATGAGAAACTAATCAAATATAAAAATTTAATCATCGGTCGCTTTAATGTTGGAATAACGGACTAAGCACAAGAATGATCTCTTCTTTTGAGTAGAACAATAGTTTAAAGCTGCTTGAATTGAGTAAGAATGACAATGTGTCGTTACAAGATATTTTTCTCTATATTTATACTAGTTTTTGGCTTGAATCGGTTGGCAGATCCGCCCGAGATTCATGGAAGACGTTATCCTGCACGTGGGTCAGTTAAAATCATCTGAGATCCGCGGGAGTCGTCTAGCTACGTACTGGTCGCTCCGAAATTCACGGAGGTCATCGCTCTGACCACTGGTCGCCCCGAGATCTCTGAAGGTTGAACTGACTGGACCAAGATCTCTGAAGGTTATTTTTGACCGGATCTTCTAGAAGGCAGCTTTTGTTCAAGCTATTGGGCCGATCTAATGGGCCAAAAAAATGAGGCCCAACAATTGCCCCAAAATTAAACTGGGTCGGAGCGTCAAGTGATGGGATAGTTTGATTTTATAACTTCTCTCTCTTCTGGCGTGATCTTCATCCCGATTTTGCTACAAGCGTTTTGGCGACGGGGCCGACATGTGTATTGCTCAAGCTGAGAGTTAGCTTAATATAGCCAATAATCGTGTGAAGACGGCTGACGACGTCTCTTGTGATGGCAAAGGGTCAGGAGACCGCTCCTTGTTTGTCATTTGCTTTGTTTTGCAGGTGGACTCGTCAATCGCTTCCTGGTCAAGTCGTGTGATGTTGGTCGAGTAGACTTGTAATTAAGTGTGACATGTCGTGTAATTCCAGGGAAGAGTGTCGTAGTATTTGTATAAGACGTGTACCTTAATCAGGACAGGTCTTGTAAAAATGTGTCCTGTTTTTGTTCCTCTATTCCATGTGTACCGATCGCTAGTGTAATATGTAAGCGCTATATGTGATTGTGTTTTGTGTATGTTGATCAACTTGATTTTGTCTTGAGGTCTCTTGTCGTGTTCCTGTTGAAGATACTTGAAAAGTATAGAAAAGATCAAAGGGTGACCATTGGGTGTGAGGCCAACGGCCCTCCGATGCTTAAGCTAGTAAACAGTTGGATAAGTATAATCCACTGAATCTAAATGAAGTACAAAGTATAAGTTTTCAAAACTAATACAACTCCTAATGGGTCGTGTTCCAGTTTGGTTGGTCGTCTTTTGTGGAATCTTCGTCTTCTTCTAGTCTGACCTGGGCCATGGCTTTGGCTTTTACATCTTCGAAGCTTCGACACGGGTATTTGGTCAGCTCGCGATAGAGTTCACTGCCCCTGACCAATCCCCGATGGAAGGCTTCAATAGACGTTGAAACGTCGCAATGCGGGATCGCGACCTTCTCTTTGTTGTACCTGTTAAGATAATCCCTTAAGGATTCACCGTACCTTTGCACGATCATGTATAGGTTGTTTGATTGCTTTTCCAGTCTCTGACTGCTGGCGAACTGGATTTTGAATGAATTGATCAGATCGGCAAACGAAGCGACCGAACCCTGCGACAGATGCATGAACCAAGTTATTGCGGGTCCTGCGAGGGTCATGCCAAAGATTTTGCACATGACCGCTTCACGATTCCCTCTTGGAATAGAGATAGTCATTAGTTTTTGTTTGTAAATGGAGATATGACCTTCGGGGTCCCCGATCCCATCGTAGTTGGGCATGTTAGGGATGTGGAATTTTTTAGGGATCTCGATGCGAGCGATCGCCTCTACGAACGGTGAGTCTTCATATCCGTCGATTGCTTCCTTTTCGATCGGCTGCGGGACTCCTAGAATCTGAGCGATGCGGTCATCTAAGGCCTTCATATGTTCATTGATGGCTTGTTGTATGAAGGTTTGGAGATCCATCGATGTAGCAACCTGTGGAGGGGCTACTCGAGTCTCGATGGGCTCGGTCGCGAAAACCGGAACGTTAGTCATGAAAGTACTGACTAGAGGAGTTTGAAACATACCAATGGGTTGAACGACGCTCTGAGTGACTGTTGGGGTCGGAAAATCGACTACTCGTCCAACGGGCATCGCATCAAACGCATCGGACCTGACGGACACGTCGGACCTGACGGACACGTCGGACCTGACGGACACGTCGGACCTGACGGACACGTCGGACCTGACGGACACGTCAGACGCGACTGTCGCCTGATTCCTGGACGCAACGGACCAGCGAGATTTTCTCCTTTATTATAAAAACTCCGAGATCTCCAACGGCTATATGCATGATTTCAGCCATCAAGGAAGGAATCAACCATCTTTAAGAGAGGATCAAGGCTTATTAAGAGGAGATCAAGCGTAATTAATGCAGAATCAAAGAGAAGATCAAGAGCATTTAAGGAGAGATCAAGAGCATTTAGGGAGGGATCAAGCAAGTATAAATAAGGCTCTAGGAGAAGCCTCAAAGGACACTCTACGACATTCTACAACACTCCATTTTCAGCAACAACCATTTGTACTCTCATCATCAAAACTCTCATTTTTATATATTCTATCTCGTCCAACGTTGTTTAGTCCGACCGACGCTTGTAGTCTGGTCCGACCATCTCGTCTTCTTCGACTATTCATGTTGTAACCTTCTTCTTTCTCTCTTGTATCACGAAATTACCATTTTGTAATCACTTGTTCTCATCAAATGGAGTAGATTTATCACCCTAACTATCGTTACCCCTCAAATCAACGAAAATAGATCGATTGGTCATTTTCCGTCCAAAACAATTTGGCGCCCACCGTGGGGCCGATAGTTAGATAATCCTGATTCATCTACTTCCTAATCCAAACACATCCAATTCGTGGCCATGCAAGGAGGACAGGGGCAAGTCACCATGGATGACCTCTCAAAAGGGATCGACTCATTGAGGAGAACACTAGATCTCCAAAAGGCCCAGATCATCGAGATGGCTGCCCAAAAAGCTCAAGCCGATGCCAAGATAGCACAGTTGACTCTTCAAAACGAGTCCCTACGAGAAAAAATTAGGTCCAACGTCTCAAACTCAAGACAAGGTCGACTCCTTAATATAGGCGACCAAGCAAGGCGACCAGATCTGACGAGGCGACCTGACCTGACGATGCGACCGGATCTGACAAGACGACAGGATCCAACGACGCGATCAGACCAGACGACACGACCGTGTCTGACGGACCAGTCCAACCTATATGATCTCATCAAGCAACAAATTGAGGAGCACTTTAAGGTTGTGGACGAAAGGATCTATAGAATCCCCGGCGTCCCTCGACCCATTGAAAAAGAAGCCGACAACTGCTTTGAAGATTCACCCTTCGTGGAAGCGATCAATGAAGTCGAAATGCCGAAAACGTTTGTCATCTCAAACATGACTTACTACGACGGTTCAGGCGATCCAGAAGACCACGTGTCCATTTACAAACAAAATTTGATGGCATGTCCAATCCCTCATGAGACGCGCGAGGCTATCATGTGCAAGGGATTTTGGGTCGACTTTGGTCGGACCAGCCCTTACATGGGGCATGACGAAACGACAAGGGACTACTTGAAGCGGTTTAACCGGGAGAAAATTGGGATCCTCAATTGCGACGTCCCGACCTCCATAGAAGCGTTCCGCCAAGGACTCGATAAAGAAGGCGATCTCTACGAAGATCTCACAAGGTACCCATGTAAGACCTTTGAAGACGCCCAAGCTAAGGCAACGGCTCAAATTCGACTCGAAGAAGACTTTCATCCATATCGTTTCTAAGTAATTTATTACGTATTATCATTATCATTTACTATTTGCACTCATCGCATCTTTGGATTATCGCTTTTCGAATTACAAAATAATTTGACTTTTACATGTCGACCTACGATTACATTCGTGTCATTTCAATTTTAAATATATTCTCGCTATATACTATTACATGAACCTGATTGCTAACATGAGGATTATCGATAAACTCGAGCACCAAATCCTACTATGTCTTTTTGATCCTATAAGGTACATGACGACTCTACTCAGTCCAACGCATACAAGACAACATCAAAATCAACTACGAACAAATCGACTTGACATGTCGTGTTACATTTACATACATACGGGTGACGACCCTTAACATATACGTTGGATCCAGTCATCCGCAAAAAGCGCTTACATTACATTTACATGATCGATCGGTACACGGGGAGATGACTTACGGTTCAGCGGCACATTGCCCACCTTACACAAGGGAACCCACCTTATTTACGCAGCAAACAAACTGCTTTCCTCTTCGTTCTACACAAACGTCATGACTAACACACATTACGGGTGACAAACCCTACATACGGTACCTACAAATACACAAACCTGCACAGTACACATTTACAAAGTTAACGCCTCACACGACTACAACTTACACACGACCCACCAACAAAAGCTTTTACGCAAACGGTGGTACAATACAATATACATTTACGGAGTTAACGCCCGATGGCTAAAAACTTCAAATCAACACTTTCAAAGACAAAAGATTTTACACAAGCAACGTCACATCACATCAATTCATCGACTATCTATATAGCAGGACGAGTTCGGACAAATCAAAATTACTGAAGGACGATTCCCTTGAAGACTTGAAATTCATCTCATCCACCGCCTTGCATCGATGACTAAGATGAATTTGGGGCAATTGTTGGGGTCGGAAAATCGACTACTCGTCCAACGGGCATCGCATCAAACGCATCGGACCTGACGGACACGTCGGACCTGACGGACATGTCGGACCTGACGGACACATCGGACGCAACTGTCGCCTGATTCCTGGACGCAACGGACCAGCGAGATTTTCTCCTTTATTATAACAACTCTGAGATCTCCAACGGCTATATGCATTATTTCAGCCATCAAGGAAGGAATCAACCATCTTTAAGAGAGGATCAAGGCTTATTAAGAGGAGATCAAGCGTAATTAATGCAGAATCAAAGAGAAGATCAAGAGCATTTAAGGAGAGATCAAGAGCATTTAGGGAGGAATCAAGCAAGTATAAATAAGGCTCTAGGAGAAGCCTTAAAGGACACTCTACGACATTCTACAACACTCCATTTTCAGCAACAACCATTTGTACTCTCATCATCAAAACTCTCATTTTTATATATTCTATCTCGTCCAACGTTGTTTAGTCCGACCGACGCTTGTAGTCTGGTCCGACCATCTCGTCTTCTTCGACTATTCATGTTGTAACCTTCTTCTTCCTCTCTTGTATCACGAAATTACCATTTTGTAATCACTTGTCCTCATCAAACGGAGTAGATTTATCACCCTAACTATCGTTACCCCTCAAATCAACGGAAAGAGATCGATTGGTCATTTTCCGTCCAAAACAATGACCAGAGCCATGGGCGTCGGGATTGCCCCATTCATGTTGAGACGTGCTTGAAGGCCTTCAGTGTTGACTACGCGTCTTGATCCCCCTGGGACCGATGCGGCCGAATTCACCTGCGATTTCAAAAGTTCATTTTCACAGATTAGTCTTGCAATTTCAACTTCAGATTGGATGCTTAGGGTTTTGGTTCTTAGGCGTTGCTGAGCCAGTTCCTCTTGGAGGATGCTCATGCTTTTTGCTAATTCTTGGATTCGAGTGTACAAGATTGGTTGGTTGGCGGGATCTTCGGTTTGATTTCCGACCAGGGTGACTTGCTCTTCAACGACGATCATGGGATCCCCGGAACTGGCCATGATTGGATGTGGACTGGATCATTGATTGGCTAGATGCCCCACGGTGGGCGCCAAATTGTTTTGGGGCGAAAAGATCGAACCGACCTGAATCGCCTTAAGAATGGCAACTAGGCAACAACTAGATCAAAGTTATCTAAATAATCCAAATCAACTTAACAATCAAGAGAGAATGAGATTAAACGGATGTAATATAAACTTATCTCCCTGGAATGAGAGACTAATCAAATACAGAAATTTAGCCATCGGTCGCTTCAATGTTGGAATAACGGACTAAGCACAAGAATGATCTCTTCTTTTGATTAGAACAATAGTATAAAGCTACTTGAATTGAGTAAGAATGACAATGTGTCGTTACTAGATATTTTTCTCTATATTTATACAAGTTTTTTGCTTGAATCGGTTGGCAGATCCGCCCGAGATTCATGGAAGACGTTATCCTGCACGTGGGTCGGTTAAAATCATCTGAGATCCGCAGGAGTCGTCTAGCTGCGTACTGGTCGCTCCAAAATCCGCAGAGGTCATCGCTCTGATCACTGGTTGCCCCGAGATCTCTGGAGGCTGAACTGACCGGACCAAGATCTCTGGAGGTTGTTTCTGACCGGATCTTCTAGAATGCAGCTTTGGTTCAAGCTATTGGGCCGATCTAATGGGCCAAACAAATGAGGCCCAACACTTATGTCTTCACTGCTGCATCTACTATGATTTGATAGATGCAAGCTTATGTTAGAAGAGGGTTGACGTGTTGGCCTAACCGAGATTTTGTCTATGGACATCTTGCGCGGGTCATCTCTTTCAAGCTTTTTATTATTTTACATTGCAAGTGGAACATCTCCTTGAGGTGCATCAAATGTAGTATACAGGAAGAAAGTGAAGTTAGGTAGGTAATCATGTTGTATGTTAGTAGTTGCCAAATATTACTAGATAGTTACAATAACCTTGTACCAACTAAGAGGTTGATTACTTAAGGTAAAATTTCCCCACTAAGTTATTGCTTCTCATCTAAAAATGCTTTTGAATTTTTTTCCATACAATCCAACCTTCATTTGGAGTTAATAAACAATTCCAATCAGAATAGGAGTGACATACAAAGTAATCTATTTTGACCAGTCTGCATTATTTGACATTGAGTATTGCATAATTCAAGACTTGCATTCCATTTGTAATTCTCCATCAAGCCTGCATTATTTGACATTGAGTATTGCATAATTCAAGACTTGCATTCCATTTGTAATTCTCCATCAAGCCTTGATTTAGTCTACATGTATGCTTGCCTGCAGTCCATAGAATTTGTGAGTATGCAGAATGGTGATGAACTTTGGGAAGCATTGATAAAACACTGTATTAAGGTGAGATGGTATTATTAGCTTCCATCCATGAAGACCTCCATTTTTATATCATATTTTGACTTGGTGATAATTTTTTATAGAATTCCTCAGTGGTTGCATATTGTCTTGTTGATAGGTCGGGATGCTTCTAGAGCACACTAGTTGTTGTCAATGTTGATCCCTTACATACTATAAATGTGGTACCAGATGGTTTGGAGATTCCTTAGTCAGTACCGTCTGCTACAAATAACTATCTAATTGATTGTCTTAATCATTTCTTGTCTGGGTAATATGTCGAAATTGCATTTTTATGCTACCATTAGACAATATGTACATGTCAAAATTTTCCCTTCTGTCAGTATCATATGTAAACAGAGTTGGTATCATAAAAGTCTCTACTATGACCGATATTAAATCTTGTTCATATAGAGGAAGGTAAGCACATAACTTATCATCCATCTCTTTGCAGGCTTAGAGATCGTCTGGTCAAAATTATTATAGATTACAGAACTGAGACTTATCTAAGGCATGGTTGGAACAACATTACGAAGGTAAACATTTTCCCTTTCTTATAGAACCTTGATGAGAGAACTCAAAGAACTATTTCTTACTCTGGATGCTTTAATGTAAAAAATGAGTCTGATTGCATAGATGTTTGGGTTAAATACTACAAAGAAGCAAGGCGTGCAGTTTACTTGAGTAACTAACAAGTAGAGACACGAGCCAAGAGGGATGAGAATAGAGCGGCTGAGTCTAATGCAAGGTCGAATAGACTGACCAAACTTAAGTCAAAATCCAGGGGTGGTGGACAGTGTTGCATGTGCTTTGATCATTTCTCCATTCAAGATGTTTGCTGTCATATTATTGATGTGATCACGGATCCCATCAAGAACCTCACGGAAGACGAGATCGTCCAAAGATCGGTAGAGCCTCATGCACACGACCAACCCTTGTCACCATGACGATCACACGAGCCATGCAAGGACGTGGCCTATGTAGTTGGAAGACATTTGAATTGTGTTTATTGTTTTGTTATTTTCCGTTGTTAATTAATTAGCTAGGTAGTTTTTAATTAGTGGCCTACGTAGTGGCTTAGCTAGTTAGTGGCCTACGTTAGTGGGTAGTTAGTGGATTCAATTTTGTAATTTCTTTATTTTGTATTTTGGCACCTATATAATGGTGGCCATGCATTATATTTTCCTTAGACTTGAATGGAGATATAAACCGAGTGTTTAGTGCATTTCAAGCCTCTTGTACGATGGTTTCCGAGGTGGTACCTATCCTCGAACCCTTAGTCTTGTTTCGGTGAGTCGTATCTGAACCACCCTTTGGTGTGTCATATCTGAAGGTGGTTGGGTGATCATGGTGTGTCGTATCCATGAGTGTTCAACCTCGTCTCATGGTTCTTGGTGAGTTGCATCCAAGGATCGTGAGATACTTATCCCAAACTCTTCATGAAATTCTTTCATGAGAGTTATATCCATTTCCCTTTTTAGTCAAATCTCCATCAAACTATTGTTTAGAGTCACAATCAAACACATCAAATATCCTATCTAAGAGAGCTTAGCCAAGAGATGGCCAAACCAAAATCTTGGCACCCTTCGTCTTGTACTGAAAGAGATCCTGGCTTGTGCTTACGCACATCAATTCTTCTGTTGGAATGGATATGGCTCCAATCACTCTGCTTCTATTTTTTGTGAATATTATGACAGCAACGAGAAGCAAAATGATAGTCCTAAGATGTGATGCATCTTTATGCACCAATTCTCCTAGGTGAGTTTCTTTGTATAATGATCAGTTTCTTTTTCTTTTTGGTATTTTCAATTCGTCATCTGTGCCATAGCTTGATAAAAGAGGTGAAGAGAATAGGGTGAGTATTGTCAAAATTCACAAGCACAAACAAGGACGTTTGTGTACGTGTTCTCAAGCTTGCGTGTCTGGCAACTGAGGGTTATTTTTTCTTCATTCTTGCCTCAGTGTTTTGTGGCTTGTACATTATCCATAAGTGGAAACATGAGTTGCCCTGTAAAATCTAAATCTAAAGACTAAATCTCAGTTCCTAGGATACCTCATCATAATTGTCAAATACCTCATTCTTTTAAAAGTTATTCACTACTATCATTTACGGAATGCACGGAAATAAGCATTTTTTTACAGGCACATCCACCCAATGCCGGCCCAGAGGGTGTGCAACATGAGCTGTTGCATAGGGCCTCACAATTAGGAGGGCCTATTTTTCAATGTTAGTAAATAATATATTAGGATAACATATCTAGAGTCCGTTTCGGATGCGAAATATGCTTACCATGCGAAATGCGAAACAGTCATATTCATCCGCGTTCATAAATAGACACCACATGTTCATTATCTGTGCGGTAATGTTCATTATCTGGGGGATAATATTCAAGGGGTTGTACTGTTAAAAAAAGGGGGGGAGAGTGAATAGTGACGTGGTGGCATAACCGTAAATACGGCCAACTTTTTTTTTCGATCAACAATTTTTTTTATTTATTGTCTCTGATCGTTCTGGAATAGACAATTATTGACGTTCACATATAAGTACTACATGTTCATTTTATGTGCCGTAAAAGTTCACATATAACATGATCATGTTCCAACACATGTCTTTGAACATTCAGTGCTTATTTGTGAACCTGAATGTACAAATAAATGAACATTTAGTGTTTATCTGTGAACCTTCTATATAGGCTATTCCAGAATGATCATGGGACGAAAATGAAAAAAAAAAAATGTTGACCAAAAATAAAATAAAATTTGTACGACCGAGATCGCTTCGCATTTCGTACGGGAAGGGCATTTCGCATGGGAACCCAAATCAACATATCTATTTATTCTTATCTTTGATATATGTTTGTTAAAAGATTCTTATCCTTTCCTTAGATATAGGATCTTAGCTTGCTCTCCAAGAACACTTCTTGTATATATATCTCACGTCTCTAATAAAGAAACCAAGAGGAAATTTCCCCCATAATCTCTTGTGCTTAATTCTTCATGGTATCAAGAGCCAAACCCTAAAACACTAACCTACCTGCGTGTTTCCTCCGCTACTCTTATCCTTCAATTTTTGTTTTACCTATTCTTGACTCATGACTGGCGATAATACCACCAAGAAAGATGGTATCGACCCTACCTCCCCGTATTATCTTCATCCGTCGGATCATACCGGCATGAACCTTGCCCCAGTTACTCTTAAAGGCGACAACTATCAGGAATGGGAGCAAGCCTTGCGGATCGCCTTTAGCGCGCGCCGCAAACTCCCATTCATTGATGGTCGGATTTCACAACCTGCTGAAACCGCTCCAACTTATGACGACTGGTGCGCTGTCAACTCCATGCTAGTGGGGTGGATTCTTCGCACGGTTGATTCCTCAATCCGCTCCTCTTTATCGTACAAGAAATCGGCGAAAGCCTTATGGGATGAAATCGAGCATCGCTTCTCCATCGGCAACGCCCCTCGAGTTCATCAATTACGAACTGAGATTGCTCGGTTTCGTCAAAACGGACAGCCTGTTGCTGTCTACTTCGGACGTCTCAAACAACTCCAGGATGAATTTCAGAACTACCGCAAGCCTCGGTCTTGCTCATGCACTGGATGCAAGTGTGCATGGGTCTCAGAGCTTCAAACCGAACGTGAAGAAGACTTTGTTCATGAATTTCTTATGGGCCTCGATGATGGTATATATGGGGCGCTGCGCTCCCATATACTGGCTCAAGATCCTCTACCCGGTTTGAATCGTGTTTACTCTCTTGCCATTCAAGAGGAACGACATCGCACCGTGTCCACTGAACGCGCTGTCGGGCAGGATGCGGTTGCCTTTGCTGCTCAAAACAAGACTTCTTCCAAGTCACTCCCTGTTGGTCACTCCGAGTCGTCTTCTCGGTCCGACAAACCTATCTGCACTCACTGCGGTCGCCAAGGTCATGAAGTTTCTTCTTTCTTTAAAATACTTGGGTACCCGGATTGGTGGGAGGAGTATCGTCAGAAACGTGGTGATGCTTCTACACCTTCTGATGGGGCTGGGCGTGGTCGTGGCTCTTCATCAGGGTCATCCTCTCGTCCACCTTCTAGTCGCGATTCCACGGGGCTCGCCAATGCTGCTTAGGGGCCTTCATCTTCACTTCCTGCACATCTGACTTCCCAGGACCGCAATGCACTGTGTCCTGCTCTCACGGATGATCAGTGGACTCATATGCTGGAAATGTTGAAAATTTTCAAAAGTTCAGCAGAGGACAAACTAATGGGTAAGGTTTCGCATCGGTGGATTCTTGACACCGGCGCCTTGTACCATATGACGGGCAACTCATCTCTATTACAGGACTTGCACACTATTTCTCCTGCTACTATTTTTTTACCAGATGGGTCAACCTCTGTAGCCACTCAAGCAGGGACGGCCGTGCTTGGGGATTCTTTGCAAATTACCAATGTTTTGCTCGTACCGAAATTCAATTGCAATTTGATTTCTTTTGTTCACCTACTGCATGAGTTATGGCTTCTTGTAACGCTTACTGACAAGCTTTGTGTCATTCAGGACCGGCATTCGAGGACGGTGATTGGAGTCGGTGAAGCGAGGGATGGGGTTTTTTGGCTTTGCACAGGCGTGGGCATCTCCGATCAAGTAGCTGCTGTGTCTACACCTTCTGCAGAGCTGTGGCATCGACGATTGGGTCACCCCGCTCCTTCATTAGTTTTGAATTTACCAGGCATACAGTTTGATAGCAAATATTCAGCAGATCCTTGTTCTATTTGTCTTCAGTCTAAGCAAACTCGTGATTGTTTTCCTTTAAGCAGTAATAAAGTCGTTGATTTATTTGAGCTAATCCATGCCGATGTTTGGGGGCCTTATCGTACCTCCTCTACTTGTGGTGCTCGTTTTTTCTTAACTTTAGTCGATGACTATTCTCGTTGTGTATGGGTACATTTGATCGCTTCCAAGACAGAGGTGGCCAATTTGGTTCAAATTTTTTGTGCATTCATGCAAAGACAATTCCACAAGCAGGTGCGACGTTTTTGTACCGACAATGGATCTGAATTTTCTCCTCTATGACCCTACTTCGACTCTATTGGTGTCGTTTTTTAGTCTTCTTGCGTGGCTACACCGCAGCAAAATGGAAGGGCGGAGCGCAAGCATCGCCACATACTAAACGCCGCTCGTGCCTTGCGGTTTCAAGCATCATTGCCTATTCGATTTTGGGGTCATGTGTTCTCACAGCTGCCTATCTAATCAATATAACTCCGTCCAGTGTTCTTCATGGAAAGACTCCATACGAACTTCTTTACGGCCAGCCCCCGAACTTCTCTCATTTGCGCACATTTGGGTGCCTTTGCTACGCTGCGGTCCTTCCTCGTAACCATGATAAGTTTGCATCTCGCAGTCGCCGATGCATGTTTCTTGGGTATCCCTATGGCAAGAAAGCTTGGCGGTTGTTTGATCTTGACTCAAAAACAATTTTTGAGTCCAGGGATGTTATATTTCAGGAGCATTCTTTCCCTTTTGTTGTGTCCTCTACTGCACCTTATATGCTTCCGCCCACTGATGTGTCGCCTCACCCTGCTGTCTTTGATTCCCCTACTCGTACAGCGGATGCTTCTCTCGATCTATCTCAGATGACTCCAGCGGATGTTTCTGCACCTTCTGAACCTGTTGCACCTCCGGTTCCCATTATTGAATCTGCTGAATCTACTACTCAGCGTCGCAGCGAACGATCACGACAGCCTTCTACGGGCTTTCGTGATTTTGTTTGCCATACTGTCCAGTACAACACCCCCCCTCGCTGCATCATCTCCGACTTCGACACCCTCCTCAAGTACTGCTTATCCCATTGTCAACTTTGTTAATTGCGAAAAAATTTCCCCTTCTTATGTGCAGTTCTTAGCTGCTGTAAGAACCGCCGTTGAACCTCGCTCTTATGTCAAGGTTGTTCGACACTCTAAATGGCGGCATGCCATGACTGATGAGCTCACTGCGTTGGCGAAAAATGGCACTTGGTCTCTTGAATCTTTGCCTCCCGACAAGAAGCCTATCGGCTGTAAATGGGTATTCCACATCAAGCACCGATCTGACGGCTCCATTGAACGTCATAAAGCTCGACTGGTGGTTCTAGGAAATCGCCAAGTTGAAGGGGTCGATTACACAGAAACATTTGCTCCCGTTGCAAAGATGTCGTCCGTTCGGTTGTTCTTGTCTGTAGCTGCGGTTCAGGGTTAGGCACTCCATCAAATGGATGTCCACAACGCTTTCATACATGGCAACCTTGACGAAGAGGTATACATGCGACCTCCACCGGGTTTCACGGCCCCGGATGGAAAGGTTTGACGGCTTCAGAAGTCTCTATATGGTCTTCGTCAAGCACCCTGGAACTGGTTTGCCAAACTCGCCTCTGCTCTCCTTAAATTTGGTTTCAAGCAATCATATGCAGATTACTCATTATTCTCTTACATTCATCACAACATCACTCTTCATGTACTTGTGTATGTTGATGACTTAATCATTGCCGGAAACAACTCGTCATTCATTGCCAGATTCAAGGAGTATTTACATTCATGTTTTCACATGAAGGATTTGGGAACTTTGAAGTATTTTTTGGGCCTTGAAATTGCCCATGGGAAGGATGGGTTGTTCATTTGTCAACGGAAATATGCACTCGATATTTTATCTGAGGCCGGTCTTCTTGGGGCTAAACCAGCTGATTTCCCACTTCCGCAAAACCACGACCTTGCCTCTGCATCCGGACCTCAGTACGCTCACGCAGACCGCTATCGCCGCTTAGTAGTCCGACTCATTTATTTGACCATCACACGACCCGAGCTTAGTTATTCGGTGCATATTCTATCTCAGTTCATGCAATGTCCGAAAGATGCTCATTGGCAGGCTGCCACTCGAGTTCTTCACTACATCAAGGGTCATCCAGGTCAGGGGATCCTTCTTTCTCGCCAGAGCTCGCTGAGTCTCACCGCTTATTGTGATAGTGATTGGACGGTTTGTCCGATCACTCGACGTTCATTGACGGGATATTTCGTTCTTCTAGGAGAATCACCTGTCTCTTGGAAGACCAAGAAGCAGCCTATCGTGTCTCGGTCTTCCGCTGAGGCCGAGTACCGTTCTATGGCGGCAGCGTGTTGTGAACTACTTTGGCTCAAGGCCTTTCTCTTGTCTCTTGGCGTTCGTCACTCATCCCCTATGCGTCTTATTTGTGATAGCCAGGCAGCCCTCCATATCTCTGCGAATCCCGTGTTTCACGAGCACATCAAGCACATCGAAATTGATTGTCACTTTGTCCGGGATCTCATTCAGTCAGGCTGTGTTACTACCTCCTATGTTCGCTCACACGATCAGCTAGCGGACATCTTCACAAAGGCACTGGGCAAGCAGCCTTTTACGTATTTACTCGGCAAGTTGGGCATCCGAGATTTGCATGCTCCAACTTGAGGAGGGGTATTAGGATAACATATCTATTTATTATTATTATCTTTGATATATGTTTGTTAAAAGATTCTTATCCTTTCCTTAGATATAGGATCTTAGCTTGTTCTCCAAGAACACTTCTTGTATATATATCTCACGTCTCTAATAAAGAAACCAAGAGGAAATTTCCCCCATAATCTCTTGTGCTTAATTCTTCATAATATATAATTTGTATAGTTGATTATTTTATAAGCCCAAGTGTAAATATTAAAAAAGCACATAAAAAAATATTTAAAAAGCTCTTAAGATGAATTGTGGGAAAATAATGATTATTCTTGAATTTAGAAAAATGGAGAGTTAGGAATAAACAATATATAGTGAAAATATTGTACGTGTGATGATTTTTGTTTCGTTACAAAATATTATTAATTTATGTTTAAAGTGCATTATATAGGTATTAAAAGTCAAGACTATGTAATAAAAGTGCATTTAGTATATATACATAAACCATTTAGAAAATATATGTATATATTAAAAGCTTGTATGTTTAATATTTATATATTCATGTTTAGTAAAGTGCACATTTTAGTTAGATCTACATGTCTAGTATGTAAGTGAGCATGAATATTAAAAGTGTATCTTTATTAAAAGTATGTTTGGTATGCTAAATTGTATATCTAACATGAGGATAAAAAATTTCACACCATTTACAATTTTATCATTTTTTTTTCTCTAGCTTTAATTTATAATATCCATTTTTCCCTAATAGACAGTCTAACTCAACACTATTCACTCTTATCCAAACTCTTGTAGTATATTGATCTTTATAAAGGCTTAAATTTTCAAGTAATATTATAAAAGTAATAATTTATATTAATATTTTTTTAAAATAATATTTAAATGTATATAACTATAATCTAATTTCAGCTTTTACACATGGGCCTCCAAAACTGATTGGACGGCCCTGATCTACCCGTTATGACAATTCGCGGAAGTAAGTATTAAGTGATTTTTTTACCGAACTGGGCACTTTTGTAAAACTTATAACGGATATATGCTTGAATTTAAACTTATTACGAGAATAGGCTGACTCTTTCAGAAATGGGGTAAGTCGATTGTGGGTACAACGACTAACCTGACGAAAGACGCTGTAATGATCAGCGACTCTATCCGAAGCACAACTCACTAATTTTTTATTAAAAAAAAAGTATAGTCGCTCTTCTATCCAACGACTTTGTTTTTAAATATTTATAGAATCGCTCTTCTAGACAGCGACTTTATTTTTAATATTTCTTATAGTCACTGAATCGGGCAGCAAAAACACTTATATGTTCAGCGTCCTTTCTTCTTATCTCCCCTCCTTCATTACATTTTCATCTTCAAACTCAACTCCTCCCATAGTGAATTAGAAGCCTGACTTATGTGCAAATGGGAGGATCGACCACATATTATCAGAATTTTTAGGCTTTGGGGGAAAATCAGATAATTGGAAAATCAAATTGATTGGAATATAAATTTTAGGGTAGAAATGAGGGGGAATTTAAGGCGAGCATGTAAGAATCGAAAGCTAGAGGAAGGCGAATCGGGGCAGAAGGTAAGAATCAAATATTTCAAATTTTGCACCTTGCACTCTGCCTATGAGTTTCTTAGCAGAAGGAACCGTTGACGCCTTGACGGTAAGTTCGACTGTGGCTATTTGATCTCTATGAAGATGGGGTCTTAAGTAGTACGTGGGGGTACTCTACCATCCACAAAATCCCGCACCTTTGTTGGGCCTTGATTTTCAGCCCATCAGAATGGCCCACCGGATCAGCCCAAAGGTGCCTTCTAGAAGATCCGGTCAACAACAACCTCCACAAATCTAGGTCCGGTCAGTTCAGCCTACCAGAGATATCGGGGCGACCAGTGGTTAAAGCGACGACCTCCGCGGATTTCGGAGCGACCAGTACACATCTGAACGTCTCCCGCAGATCTCGGACAATCTCAACCGACCTACAACAACTTCCATGAATCTCGGCGGATCTGCCAACCGATTGAAGACTAAAAGTAGTATAAATTGTAGAGAAAACTCTCTTGTAACGGGACATGCTCATTATTACTCAATTTAAGCAGCTTTCTATCATTGTTCTACTGTTGTTCTACTCGCATACGAGATCATTCTTGTACTCAGTCCGTTACTCCAACATTAAAGTGACCGACGACTTAATTTCTGTATTTGATTCGCCTCTCATTCAAGGGAGATAAGTTTATATTATATTCATTTACTCTCATTCTCTTGATTGATTAGTTGATTTGGATTATTTAGATATAATTTGTCTAACAAATTGTCTAGTTGCCCTCCTTAAGGCGATTTGGATTCGTTAGGTCTTTTCGCCCCAAAACAATTTTACGACTAGCCTCGCTTTGTATTTCTCAATCTCTCCCTTGGCGTTTTTCTTTGCCTTGTACACCCATTTTACTCCGATTGCTCTATGCCCTTTTGGAAGTGTTGCTAACTCCCATGTGTGATTTTTCTCTATGGACTTAATTTCCTCATCCATTGTCTTCCTCCATTTCTCATCTTGTGCAGCCTCTTCAAATTTCACTGGTTCACAGTCAGCAAACAGACAAAACAGAGTCAGGTCTTCAACTTGCTCTGTGCTCTCATAGATTTCTTCCAGACTCCTCATTCGCAATGCTCCTTCGCTTGAACTTCCACTTACTGGTGATGTGACATTGTTGCTGCTTGCTACTGGTGAAAGAGGAGGAGTTTCAGAATCATGAGAAGTGCTTACATGGTGTCCTGACGGTGGTTGTTCTTCCAGCTCAAAGAAATTATAGTTAGCCCTGTAGGAATTGAAGTTCGATTCTCCTTCTTCATCAAAGATTACATCCCTGCTAATAACAGTCTTCTTGCTTTCTGGGTCATACAGTTTGTATCCCTTTGACCTTTCCTCATAGCCGATGAAGATTAGGCTTCGACTCTTGTCGTCGAGTTTTGTCCTGCTCTCATCATGGATATGAGCATGAGCAATACTTCCAAACACCCTTAGATGTGAGACTCCTGGTTTCCTCCCACTCCATGCTTCTTGTGGCTTCTTTCCTTCCAAGCTTCTAGTGGGAGACTGATTTTGTAGATACACAGTACAAGCTACAGCCTCAGCCCAGAACTCCTTTGGCAGTCCTTTGGATTTTAACATGCTCCGGGTTGTGTCAAGAATCGTTCGATTCTTTCTCTCCACGACGCCGTTTTGTTGGGGAGATCTCGGGACTGTTAGCAGTCGACGAATGCCATGAGCTTCACAGAATTCCAGAAATTCTTTAGAGGTGAACTCCCCTCCTCTATCTGACTTCATGGCTTTGATCTTGCATCCACTTTCTATTTCGACACCTGCCTTGAACTTCTTGAACACTTCGAAGACTTCTAATTTCTGTTTCAAGAAGTACACCCAAGTTTTCCTTGAAAAGTCATCAATGAACAATAGAAAGTAGTTGCTCTTACCAAGTGAACTCGGCTTAATAGGCCCACACACATCTGTGTGTATCAGCTCTAGTGGCTTTATGGCCCTCCATTCTGCCTCCTTTGGAAAGCTCTTCATGAATTGTTTTCCAAGCAAACATCCTGTGCATAGTTGGTCAGGGTGCTATATGCTCGGAATTCCTCTTACCATCTCCTTCTTTGACAGTTGCTCTAGACTTCCAAAATTCAGATGCCCAAAGCGGAGATGCCACAACCATGATTCATCTCTGTAACACGTCTTGAGACACTTTGCAACATCATTTTGAATGTTCAGCGGAAATATCCTGTTCTTCGTCATCTTTACTTTGGCAATCAAATCTCCCTTCTAATCTCTTATAAAAAGATTGCTATAATCCTTCATGTGGATGTCATAGCCCTTTTCTAAGAGTTGCCCCAAGCTCAGAATGTTACTAGTCATTTTTTGAACATAATAGACATTTGAGATTACCTGGTGGCTTCCATCTTTGGCTCGAAACAGAATATCACCTTTTCCTTTCACAGAGATCTGCGAGTCATCACCAAAAGCAACATTCCCACTTACTGCTTCATTGAGTTCCACGAACATATCTTTTCTTCCACACATGTGATTGCTTGCACCAGTGTCCAGATACCATGAGTCTTGTTCTTCTCCCTTCTTGTCTTTGTATGCCAACAACAGTGTAGCATTCTCTTCATCCTTCACCTCTGCAAAATTCACTTTCTCCTCTACATCCTTCTTTGGAGCCCAACAATCTGCAGCATAATGTCCATACTTCTGGCAATTATAGCACTGAATTTGGGACTTGTCATACCTTGAATTTGACTGTCGTCCCCTTCCATGGCCTCGTGACAAGCCTTCTCCTTTCTCGTGGTTGTTGTTGGAATTCTGATTTCCATAGTTCCAGCCTCGTCCACGACCACGGCTTCTGCCTCTTCGTCCTCGACCTCTTCCATAGCCTTCTTCCCTTCTGTTTTCTTCTTTCTCCTTGAGTTGCAACTTGAGAAGTTGCTCAGTAGTCTCTTGCTTCTTCACATGTCTCTCTTCATATGCTTGCAATGAGCCTTCTAGTTGTTCAATCGTCATCTCTGTGAAGTCCTTGGTTTCTTCTATGGCCACCACGATGAGCTCGAACTTGGAGTCCAAGGAGCGAAGAATCTTCTCCATGAATCTTACATCACCTAATTCTTCTCCATTTCTCCTTAACTGATTTGAGATGGCCTGGACTCTTGAGACATAGTCCGAGATTGACTCAGAAGACTTCATGTGAAGAGACTCAAACTCACCTCTCAGAGTTTGAAGTCGGACTTTCTTCACTTGCTCGGCTCCCCTGCAGGAAGTCCTTAGCTTCTCCCATGCCTCCTTGGCGGTCTCCGCGCTCGATACCTTCTCAAATCCATCATCGTCTAATGCTTGATAGATGAGAAATAAGGCCTTCTTGTCCTTCTTTCTCTGGTCCTTCAGGATGTCTCTTTCGGCAGCAGTCAAGGTGGTCTCGTCTGTAACCACCCTTGTGCCATTCTCAACGACTTCCCAGACTTCATGGACTCCTAACAAAGCCTTCATCTTTATGCTCCAGTTGTCATACTGGTTGGTCTTTAGGGAGGGAACTTGAAAAGAGGATACGCTGGTGACCATCTTTACAGTCTCCGACAGCTACTGGTGGTGCTACCCTCTCCGCGCTCTGATACCAATTTGTTGGGATTTACAGCACCACACTCGAATAGAACTGTGTTTAGCAAGAGGATCTTGAACTCAAAGTAAACTCATATTCATTGAACAAAAAAAAACACCATTTATAATAGGTGTGAACAAAGTGTCAACAAGCATTAAACATAATCCAACTTCCTAGAAGAAGACTAAGAGACATAAGCTGAACAAAGGCATGCGCCAGTTTAATGCTCCATAGGGAAAACAAGTTTACACTTTCAACAACGTCATCCTCTTACATCATCACTTTTGTTTTACAGAGGCAAGGTGATCTCACACACCCTACTACACTCGGCCCGGAACAAGTGTGAACTTGAATCAAAACCAAACCGGAATCATGCTCCGGATTAGTGTGTTTTGTAAGGGGGATTCACATTATGTTAATGATTTTCATCGAATCAAACCAACTTTTCTCGCTTTCTTATATTATAATGGAGGTATATACTTATCCGATAAAAAAAAGGGAGGTATTATATATATACACTCGATCTTATATATTTACAGCTAATAAACGTGAAACACCCAAGGGTATATTGTGCTTAAACTGATTCCCGCAGGAGAAGTAACCAAACTTTAACTGAACACTAACTTGTACAAACAAGTTACATTTTGTTCCTATAAATGTAACAATGGTTCTACTTAGCAAGACATGTTTGTTTATTATAATATCGTGTAATCATATTTTCACATTAGCAATTAGCCAACTATTCTATCAGTTATCCTGTTAAACATCATTATTTACTTAAAGGTATCGTAATTAATGAGTGTAACATGTATGTTTAATACAAATACATCGCTCAAAACAATTTGTTATGTGAGAGAGTGGTTTTCACACAATTTTTTTTTACCAAACTAGGCACTGTACTGAAAGATATTCCGAAATTAAGCTCGGTGCTAAACTTATTCCGAGAATAGGCTAGCTTTTTAGCTTCGGTCTAAGTCGTTGAAGCTACTAAAGAAAAAAAAAACGACGTGTGGAACAACGACTTTCACCAAAGCGGATGTGGTTGTTTAAAAAATTAAAAAAAGGAATTAGTCGCTGCATAGTATAGCGACTCACTACTTTTTTTAATTTTTTAAATCTTTGATTTTATTACGGACATAAAATAAAACTAAACATGTATGAGTCGCTGTACGGTACAACGACTCATACATATTTTATTTTTTCCTCCCCGGTTTAATTTCGTATATAAAAAAAAGGACTAAGTCGCTGCACTATATGGCGACTAACTTATGTAGAGACTTTCATCCGAATAGCGACTCTGGTTTTTTTTTTAATAACCTAAGCTCATTATGCATCAGAGCATATACCGTTTCATTTTTTTTTAGAAAAGAAAATGGATTTGCTATTGTAGTAATATGGCAGAAGAATATTACAGGAATATATCAGTGAATATTACAGAGATGGAGTTTACTAGGTGAAAAGAGAGTCGTCGTTCTGTCCTTCGCCTCTCCAGAGAGTCGTCGTTCTGCCCATCTTCTCTCCAGAGAGTCGTCGTCTGCTGCTTTGCTTTTCCCACTTGGAATCGTTGGCCCATTCGGCAACTTACTTGCTTCATTTAAAGTTTTCAAAATCTGCATTCATGGTTATCTGGTCTTCTGATCTTCTCTAATGCATTTATATACTCTCACCGCCCTCTTCACCAACCCTCAACAGTCTGTTCTGATGAGTGTGGACCCCACGGTCCAGGACTCTAACCTGTGGCCGTGGGTTGTCAACCCCCGACCAGCCCAGGACTCTAACCTGTGGCATAGCCGGTGGGCCTAGCCCAAACTCAACAGGCCTGCAGGCCATACACCCCAACCAGATGCTCACAGGGTGTTAGCCTATAGGTTGTTGGAGGTGGAACTCGAACCCAAGACCTCCCTTTAACAAGTGGCCTTATCACCACTTGCTAACCAACTACACTGCAGTGTAATTGGTTAGCAAGTGGTGATAAGGCCACTTGTTAAAGGGAGGTCTTGGGTTCGAGTTCCACCTCCAACAACCTACAGGCTAACACCCTGTGAGCATCTGGTTGGGGTGTATGGCCTGCAGGCCTGTTGAGTTTGGGCTAGGCCCGCCGGCTATGCCACAGGTTAGAGTCCTGGGCTGGTCGGGGGTTGACAGCCCACGGCCACAGGTTAGAATCCTGGACCGTGGGGTCCGCACTCATCAAACACTTTGTATTTACTTTCCTGCTTTTGTAATAATTTGAATGTTTTCTTTCTTAGGTGGAGGATGATGTTCTTGCTCCTAATGCTCCATCGGAAATTGCTAATGAGTTTGAAGGAGGTTATCCAATCTCAGATCTGAATAATGATTCTAATGAGGTTATTCTATTTTGTTCTCCTGTATATATTTTTTACACTCAATAATGTAAAAGATTCATGTTTCCATGAGCCTTAATAGTTGTTGTCCATGCACACAATTGTTCATGAACATATACCTAGTCGTTCATGACCATAAACACCATTGTTAATTTGGATCTCACTGTTTTTGTTACTAAACACCTCAGTTCATGGTCTTGATCTAAAACGTTCATTGATTTACTAAACACCTCAGTTCAGTGATGTAGCTATTATACTATTTTCGTATCACTAAATTTCTACTTTCTTCCATCTTTTTTTTTTTTTTTTCATTTTGTAAGATGGTTGAGGTTTCTGCTGCTGATAATGATTTAAGTGACCCAACCATCCACTCTACTGGAATTGGTGACGCTGAGGCTGAATTAAGTTCTTTGTATGAGTCTGTAAAAGATATGAATGAGGTTTGTATTTTTGTTCAATGTATTGTTGTAGTCTTGCTCATTGCTTTTGCAAAACGTTGATTTTCTGATCTTTCGTTAATCTTATATGATAGGCGATGGATCTCGAGCTTACAGCTACCACTTCAGTTGAAGATCATGTTTCACATCTTCCATCTGACTCAACTGCTCACCTTACTAGTAGTTTGGCCGAGCAGTCAAATGTGGTTAGTAATGTGCCTTTTATTCTTATTTGGCTTCACTAGTCCTTTGATCTTCTTTCATCTTTTGTAATATCATCAATTTTTATTTCTGTAGGTGGTTGCCGATCATGGTGTTGATGTGGAGACAGGGAAGAGTGCGTGTGAGACTGAAGGGGAAGTTAACAAGGTTGTTTCATGTTTATTGTATTGTTTTAGTCTTTTTTATTTGCTATTTTCTGTTATTTAATTAATCTTATATTATAGGCGATGGACATCGAGCTTACTGCAAGCACTCTGGTGGAAGATCCTATTCTACATGTTGCATCTGACTCAGTCATGAACCCTACACCTAAGTTCATGGTCTTGATCTAAAACGTTCATTGATTTTACTAAACACCTCAGTTCAGTGATGTAGCTATTATGCTTTTTTCGTATCACTAAATTTATACTTTCTTCCATCTTTTTTTTTTCATTTTGTAAGATGGTTGAGGTTTCTGCTACTGATAATGATTTAAGTGACCCAACCATCCACTCTACTGGAATTGGTGACGCTGAGGCTGAATTAAGTTCTTTGTATGAGTCTGCAAAAGATACGAATGAGGTTTGTATTTTTGTTCAATGTATTATTGTAGTCTTGCTCATTGCTTTTGCAATACGTTGATTTTCTGATCTTTCGTTAATCTTATATGATAGGTGATGGATCTCGAGCTTATAGCTACCACTCCAGTTGAAGATCATGTTTCACATCTTCCATCTGACACAACTGCTGACCTTACTAGTAGTTTGGCTGAGCAGTCAAATGTGGTTAGTAATGTGCATTTTATTCTTATTTGGCTTCACTAGTCCTTTGATCTTCTTTCATCTTTTGTAATATCATTAATTTATATTTCTGTAGGTGGTTGCCGATCATGGTGTTGATGTGGAGACATGGAAGAGTGTGTGTGAGACTGAAGGGGAAGTTAACAAGGTTGTTTCATGTTTACTGTATTGTTTTAGTCTTTCTTATTTGCTATTTTCTGTTATTTAATTAATCTTATATTATAGGCGATGAACATCGAGCTTACTGCAAGCACTCTAGTAGAAGATCCTATTCTACATGTTGCATCTGACTCAGTCATGAACCCTACACCTAAGTTCATGGTCTTGATCTAAAACGTTCATTGATTTTACTAAACACCTCAGTTCAGTGATGTAGCTATTATGCTCTTTTTGTATCACTAAATTTCTACTTCTTCCATCTTTCTTTTTTCATTTTGTAAGATGGTTGAGGTTTCTGTTGCTGATAATGATTTAAGTGACCCAACCATCCACTCTACTGGAATTGGTGACGCTGAGGCTGAATTAAGTTCTTTGTATGAGTCTGCAAAAGATACGAATAAGGTTTGTATTTTTGTTCAATGTATTATTGTAGTCTTGCTCATTGCTTTTGCAATACGTTGATTTTCTGATCTTTCGTTAATCTTATATGATAGGTGATGGATCTCGAGCTTATAGCTACCACTCCAGTTGAAGATCATGTTTCACATCTTCCATCTGACACAACTGCTGACCTTACTAGTAGTTTGGCTGAGCAGTCAAATGTGGTTAGTAATGTGCATTTTATTCTTATTTGGCTTCACTAGTCCTTTGATCTTCTTTCATCTTTTGTAATATCATTAATTTATATTTCTGTAGGTGGTTGCCGATCATGGTGTTGATGTGGAGACATGGAAGAGTGTGTGTGAGACTGAAGGGGAAGTTAACAAGGTTGTTTCATGTTTACTGTATTGTTTTAGTCTTTCTTATTTGCTATTTTCTGTTATTTAATTAATCTTATATTATAGGCGATGAACATCGAGCTTACTGCAAGGACTCTAGTGGAAGATCCTATTCTACATGTTGCATCTGACTCAGTCATGAACCCTACACCTAAGTTCATGGTCTTGATCTAAAACATTCATTGATTTTACTAAACACCTTAGTTCAGTGATGTAGCTATTATGCTCTTTTTGTATCACTAAATTTCTACTTCTTCCATCTTTCTTTTTTCATTTTGTAAGATGGTTGAGGTTTCTGTTGCTGATAATGATTTAAGTGACCCAACCATCCACTCTACTGGAATTGGTGACGCTGAGGCTGAATTAAGTTCTTTGTATGAGTCTGCAAAAGATACGAATGAGGTTTGTATTTTTATTCAATGTATTATTGTAGTCTTGCTCATTGCTTTTGCAATATGTTGATTTTCTGATCTTTTGTTAATCTTATATGATAGGCGATGGATCTCGAGCTTATAGCTACCACTCCAATTGAAGATCATGTTTCACATCTTCCATCTGACACAACTGCTGACCTTACTAGTAGTTTGGCTGAGCAGTCAAATGTGGTTAGTAATGTGCCTTTTATTCTTATTTGGCTTCACTAGTCCTTTGATATTCTTTCATCTTTTGTAATATCATCAATTTTTATTTCTGTAGGTGGTTGCCGATCATGGTGTTGATGTGGAGACATGGAAGAGTGTGTGTGAGACTGAAGGGGAAGTTAACAAGATTGTTTCATGTTTACTGTATTGTTTTAGTCTTTCTTATTTGCTATTTTCTGTTATTTAATTAATCTTATATTATAGGCGATGGACATCGAGCTTACTGCAAGCACTCTGGTGGAAGATCTTGTTCTACATGTTGCATCTGACTCAGTCATGAACCCTACATCTAGCTTGATTAAGCAGTCCGTCGAGGTTTGGAATGTATTTTTATGTTCTTCGTATTCATCATTTTATTTTATTCGGTTGAATTTTTATTTGTATACCTTTTTTTATTATTTTTTAGCTTGTGTTGTTGAGTTTTGTAAGCAATGATGATATATTGTCGGCCAAGTTGGATGTTGCTAGTCAGAGGGAAAAAGTGGTGGATTTTACTAGTGAAGGCTCTGATTCAATGAGGAAGATTGAAGAATCCACTCAAGAAGTAAAGTCAGAAAATGTTAGTCAAGAAGTGAAGGAGACAATATTTTATAAGAGGAAGGACAAATTTGTTTCCTTTACTACACCTATCGATACAAGATCAAAACGTGTGCCAAAGTTGGCCAACGTCAAGAAATCTCCATTCAAGGTCAGGGCGATTAATGTTACCAAAAGTTTGACTGAGGAAGAGATAAGAGTTTATTCATTGATAATGTATGACGCAAAAGATAAAAAGTAAGTACCCGTCTATGATATTTTTCTTTTTTCAGTTGTGAGAAATATGTTGTCATTGTCTTGACCATACTCGTTCATGGTATTTTGACTTGATCGTTCATTGTAAATTGACTACTTTGTTCATGGTCGTGACCTTACCTGCTTAGGGATGTTCTGATATTTTGCTTCTTTGTTCATGGGACTAGTAGTGAACAAATACCTTTTGTTTTTGTTTAATTATGATTATTTGGTGTTATTTATTCCACTTTTGCAGGGAATGTGTCTTCAAGTTGAACGATCATATAGGAATAAGTGAGGATTTCCAACTCTTTAAGCCAAAAACTTATTTGCTCCAGCATACGATTGAGATTTGGGCAAATTTGTTGAATCTTGCTGAAGTGGATAGGAGTGCTGATTCACTATTGAGATTCTTTAACTCTCCTAATCTTCTTGTATGTCTATTCTTTCACTGATATTCAATGAAGCTTTATATTGAACATAGATTGACCTTTTCATGAACAACTCTTCTCTTTTTAGCTGAAACCTTCCTGATATTTTTCATACATTTTTTGTTGAGAAGCTATTTACAGTGAGTCATGCAGAGATGAATTTTAAGGATAATAGTACTTATTTCAACGCAATGTTCATGGATTTTTTAAAACTCATCCCTGATTTGAACATCAATCAAGTAGAGTTGGTAAGTGTTTTTTTGTGTGTAATGTTTTTGGTTTTTAAAAGTTAATTTATTTTGATGTCAGTTTGTATTTATTTCAATGCAGTTTGTGTTTCCTGTGTATTTTGAAGAACATTTCTTCATGATAAGTTACAACGTCAAGAACCCAAGGATCGATATCATTGATAACAGTGATGCTGATTTCCCACAACTACACAAGTATCGCGACTTCCCTGAGAATCTGGTATGTTGATTGTTTTTGCTTTTGTCTAACAAAATAAAATAGTTTCATGCCTTGAAAGTTTGTTATCTTGACCATGAACATAGTTTCTCAAAGCCATGAACATGAATTTTTTGTACACTGATTTTATTCCAATCATTACAGACAGAGCTATTCTGTGAGCTCTTCAAACAAAATGGAATGGAAAGCAAGGCTGCTCCTTTTGATAATTTTAAAAAGGCAAAACCTGAACGATTGGCAATTACTTGGATGGGTGAAAACAAGGTTGACTGCGGGGTTTACCTTATGAGGCATATGGAGACATACATGGGGTACGGTCTGCAAGGTTGGAACCCTTTGCTGAAGGAGGGTGAAAACAAGGTTGACTGCGGGGTTTACCTTATGAGGCATATGGAGACATACATGGGGTACGGTCTGCAAGGTTAGAACCCTTTACTGAAGGAGGATGATAAAGAACAAATGACAAGAATGAGGACACGGTACATGAGTGTAATTCTGTTAAGCAACCACAATCTCTTGGTCGAAGACGTGAAGAAAGCCATTTCATCTCTTCCAAAAGAGAGGATGTTTAAAAGAAGGAAGCTTGATGTTTAACTCATGTTTTGTAGTGTGATATTATGACAGTTTGTTAATTTAGGTTGATGTAGTTGAAACTAGTATGACGTTTAACTCATGTGGTGCCTCATGTTTTGTTTGTATGAAACAATTATGTCTTATAGTTTGATGTAATTTGAATTAGTATGATGCTTATTATGCAAATCTCTAATTGTCATGAACGCAGTTGACAATTGTTCTTGGTTTTGGGGCATTAGTGTTCATGGTGTTCATTACAACCGTTCATTTCCTTTTAATCAAAATTAACGTTGCCAAACTGAACTCATGTCTTTTACGTTCATGGGGAATAACTTTCATGTTGATGTCATTAAAAATGTACATTCATTGCTCTGATCACAATTGTTGATGCCATTAAAAGGTTAATCAAGTTAATGATGTGAGCATGAAGATTCATGGTTATGTGCATGAAAGTTCATGTTATGACCATGAAAGTGCATGGTCGTGATTATGAAAGTTTATGGTCGTGATTATACAGTGCATGAATGGGTCATCAACCAGAAAGTCGATGGGTAATTAAACGGAAAGTTCATGGTCATAAGCCTTCAAGTTCATGGGCATGAACTTGATAGTTCATGACTGTTTCCATGAACGTTCATGGTTGTAACCATAAATTTTAAGGTAATAATCCAAAAACATGTCCCTGATTAGAATTGTTCATAGCCCTGTTCATTCAACAAAAATATGTATAATTGTTCGAAGAAAATAAAGTCGAAGTAGTCAATGAAAACTATAATTTTTCATGGTAAAAAAACTAGTTCTGAGCGCCCTTGCATGTCCTGATGTTGTGTCCAACCTGATTGCATCTTGCACACATTCTTTGTTGTTTCTTCGCTAGCTCTATTGAGATTTCTTTTCCATTTCTCATGCGCCTTGGTCTGCTTCCTTTGTTTTTTTCCTGCTTAGGTGGATGAACACTGAGTTCAGTTGGCAACGGTCCCACAAGCTTCTTAAAGTTGCTCTTTGTTGACGAAGCACTAGGTTCTGTAATCCCTTTCCCCTTGTAAGAAATTTTGTGATCTTTCATCAGTGCCAATAACTCTTTCATGCCATCAACATCTTCTTCTACAAGGTTGATACAATTGTGCATTTCTGATATTAACTCATTCAACAACATCTTCTTTTCATCTTGTTGTGCAAATTCCTCATACATTGAACCGTCAATTTCAAATATCTTGTTGAGTGTTGTTTCTTTTGTCCATCTCTTTGTGATAAATCTTGGCGGCAACACATCACAACCTATGTTCTTAAGCACTATAAACATGTGGCTACAAGGTTTCCCCGTATTCATACAACTTTTGCAGCTGCAGCAAACATCACCATCTACGACATTGTACTTCACAGAGTAACTCTTACCTTCAGATTCTATCTCATAGGTGTGAACATCTCCAACCTTGTTCAAATCAGCAAGTGAGCATGAGTAGACTGACGCAAAAATCTCCTCTTACACGTCATAGAAAACATCTATTGTGTATATAGATGCACTATACTTCTCAATTGGTAAATGTGTTCTCATGGATGGGTAGCATGTTGATGTAGTAAAATCCAGCTTCAGTTTTGTGTGCCTTTGTGTATCAATCGCACTATCATACTGCAACAAGAACTCAACAAGGCTTGATCTGACGCCTATGAATGTTGAAAAGAAGTTGTTTTGGCTTTCCGACCTGGATGTGGTTCTGAGTAGTCCTCCCATCTTCACATCATCAAAAAATGATGGTATCCAAAATCTCCTTAGCTCAAACATGTTTGCAAACCAGGGTTTGTCTCCTAGGTTGTAGTCAGCTATCACAGATCTTCACTCTTCTTCAAACTGCTCATTTGAAAACTCATTGCTCCAAACAATATTGTTGAATCTTTTTCTGAATCCCTGGTTGTTATAAATGTCCACATCAACCTTTACAGGGAGCTTGAACATGATGTGCCACATACAAAATCTATGGACAGAAGTGTTGAAGATATGTTCAACCGCAACCTTTATAGCAGGATCTTGGTCAGTCAACAAAATGTTCGGTTCATGGCCCATTGCCTTCTTAAAGCTCTCAAACAACCAAATGTAGGACTCCTTATCCTCTTTCAACAGAAGCCCAACAACAAAAGTGATTGTTTTCTTATGGTTATCAACCCCTATAAAAGGTACAAAGACCATGTTATACCTACACACACAAAAAAGTATGGAAGTGTTATAATTAGTTGTAAAAAAAAAGTATAGCAGTTTTCGTTCATGGCCATGAACATTTTTGTTCATGTCCATGAATCTTTTCGTTCAAGGCTATAACTTAAAAGTGAAAGGCTCCTTGTGTAAATGTTCATGAAGACAGTTGTTCATGGCTTTGAGAGATTTTGTGTTCATGGCCTTGAACCTTTATGTTCACGGTTTTGGAAGGGAAAAAACCGAAGATTTTAAGTTGTAACCGGATGACATAAAAATAACTAGTACATGTTCATGTTATAAGTTGCATCAGCTGATATAACATCTCCAAAGTATGATAAGCTCTTCCTGCTAATAGGATCACTCCAAAATATTCTGCAAAGTTGATCTTGTTTGTCAACAACATAGTCAAAATAGAAAGCATCACATATTTCCTTTTTCCGAAAGAACATGTCAACCATCATTTGTGCATCACAACCAACCATGAACGAATTCAGATTCCTTTTGTAATTCTTAAAGTCTACAAGTGTTGGTCCTATATTTGCATAACTTCCAACAAATTGCTTTTACAGCTTATAGCTCCTGCATATCCCAACATTTGCTTTTACACAGTTCATTATGAATTCCTCATGGATTGATCCCATCTTCCGATTGCTTTTTGCAAACTGCTTGTAGTCATCACCGAGCATAAGGTGTGTATGTTTCTCTTCAAACGCCTTCACCGCATAACCAGCGGATCCTGTATATCTGAGCCTAATACCTGTTTTACAGTTACATCTGTTGGACACTCTTCTACGCTTCTGTATGTATTCACTTGTAGACCCTTCACTTGTAACTATTTCTGGGGAGACATTCTTAAATCCTTCTCTTGAGCAAAGCAGATACTTCCACAAAATTGTACCATCTTTTGCTTTTTTGACTGTGTTGTGATGCATGTCAAACCCACATATATCTACATAGCCTCCGTAGAAATGGGCTGCTAGTTCCAAGGTCTGAAACACTTGCCCAACATATGGTTTCAACGTTGACATTCTAGAATGAAGTAATCTGTTTGGCCGGGTGATGTAACAAGCTTTGAGTTCTTATGAGTGTGAGCAAGTGTTGGTGTACCTATAAATTAGAAAAACAAGTCCATCAGTAGACCATGAACTTCCATGCTCACTACAATGAACTTCCATGCTCACTACAATGAACATTCATGCTCATTACAAGTTCAGTAGAGTGCTTCTTCATCGTTCATTACTAAAAACACATTACTTCATGTTCAAAAACACGTTAGTTCATGTCTAAGAACACATTAGTTCAAGTTTATGACTCTTTCATGTCCTGAAAAGAATATGTTCAAGGCGATATACATGAACGTTCATTGATTTCAACAGAAGTGTTTACAGTAGAATCATTATCTGGAATTTTCTGTTTGTGGACCTTAAATTTGGAATTTTCTGTCTATAGAAGTTAAATCTGTAAAAATCGTGTTCATTAGTTCAATCTCCAACTCAAATCCGTCAGGATTGTTGTGTTAAAAACGTAAAATAGCGGTTGAATTCATGTTCATTACCTGACTTCACCTTCTTGCCTTTGAGTTCATCAACTACTTCGATTTTCTTTTCTAATTGCTTCGATTCCGACATTGTGGTTCAATTCGATCTCCAATCGAGCGTCGTTCTTCGATTTCGCAACAGCTTGTTCGATTTTACAGGAATAACTTTTTCCGTTAGGGTTTTAACGGATTTTCTCGGGGGCAGAGTGAATACGCTGAAGTTTTTGTTTTATTTCTCCCTTCCGTACAGCACGCGCTTGTTTTTTTTTTTTTTCAATTTCCACGCGCGCGTTAGTAGCTGCTAGCAGCTTGCTACGTGGATGGTTTTTAGTGGTTCTTAGTTCCCTCTTAAGGAGTGATTCTCACCAGAATCGCGCCCTATGTTATAATATTACTTGTGTGTATATACAGATCTGTGTTGATTGTTTCTGTAATTGGCGCTAGATGCAACCTTTTCCAATTGGGCATGCTCATCTATTGCATGGTTACGGGGGAAAACATGACACATAACAAGTACAACATCTTTTTCGACTACTACTGTGACAAGGTAACTCATAAATAAAGTATGTACTTATATAATAGCTTAATATATAATTCGTACGTGTATGCACGGACTTTAGTATATCGATTATCGCCCCACGTACGGACTTTAACAATCTATGATATGAGCTAGCGTTATGAAAATCAATTGTTTGGGTTATTGGATGAATGAAATACAGGTGGTGGCGCTGCTGCTAGCGGCTAGCGCCGGGGCGGGACTAGGGTCGATGTTGGACATCAAGCAAGTGAGGCCGTCGTTTAAGTACGTGGGAAGCTTCTTCTCGTTGGGGAAGATTTCAACAACTCTGTTGGCGTCAGCAACGTTGTCGACGTCGGTGTCGTCGACTTGCGCGGCGGAAGTCCTGCAGGAGTACAAGAGGATGTTAGAGAAAGGAGAGAAGGCTGTGGGAATGTTGGGACCTTGGGCAACCAAAGCGTATAACTATTGTCGTAGCCATTAAGTATATATTATCGATTGTTTTGGGAAACTAGTTACATCTACGCTCGTGCTATGTTTAATTATATTTATATAGAAGTTGGGTTCTATAAAGAGTATTCCTATAGTAAATAGTAGGAAATTATATGAAACATTGATGTTTTTGATCCTATGAATAATACAATAGAATTCATGGAAATTATAATAGAACTTGTTCACAGGATTGATAAAACTGTCACAAAATAAAATAAAAACTACTAGGAAATAAAAAAGGTAGTTTTCCAAAATCTCTCCCCTTAATTTCTGGTAAAAAGGTTTTTATTGTGTAATAAGCGGTTTCCTAAAGTCATAACCCGAAAATATCAATAAAATAAAAGGCCAAAAATCATGTGGATTTTTTACTTAACCAATGAACAATTACAAATTCGAATTGAACAATTACAATATTAACCAATGAACAATATGAACAATTACAAATTCGAATTGAACAACATGAAAAACAAATATGAACAAGTAGGCCTAATGAACAATGCAACTAAGCCTAATATCGGAAGGTATCCTAATTCAATCTTTATTCAAACCTAGTTCAATATCTTAAGCTTAAATCGACTCTTAAGTCGTCTGTGAACAACTTGTTAATGTGAACAATTCTTCATCCATTTGTAATATGTTGTGCATGTGTAAGAGAATAGTGTTGTTCGAGTGAACACTTGTTCATTGTACCAATTGTTCATTGTAATATGTTGTCTTTATTTTCAATTGTTAATGTGAACAATTGTTAATCCAGTAAGAAAAAACCGATGAATAAGATGAACAACGTTATATAACTACCTAATGAACAACTTCAAATTCGACCTAATGAACAAGAAAACAAAGAAAAATCTATCATTCTTATATAACAATCTATAGTATATCTTGTGATCTAATGAACAACTATAAAAATCTATAGTATATTGATGAGGGGTTTGTCGTAGACTCCTATCAAATAACCTCAAAAACCTAACTAACGTAGTATGATAAATAAGGATCGATCCCACATGTAGGTAAGCAATCTTCCTAAATGCAAAAGTTGTATGCCAATAGTAACAAAAGGGGGATTTAGATTTGTATCAAGTAACAATGTAAATCAATGCAAAAGATGTAATCAATGGGTGAGAAGTAACTTAGCTAGACAAATATCCACATTTCAGTTTGATTGGTTGATCCTAGATTATCTCCAATTCCTACCAATGAACATTCCTATTCCGATCTTATGTATATAGACAGGTCAACTAACCCTGAAAATACTTACCATTAAACAATCAAGAAACTATCAAGATTCAATCTAACGGCAGCAGTAAGCATAGAAATTAAGCAGGATACATGCAATACTTAACAACTAGTCAGTACTCGACATGTAATCAATTCTCTTCACAATAAACATTCACAACTAGTTCCTGTAAATCGTGGTTGCTACACAAGATAAGAAATTTCAACTAGAAATATCCAAACCCTAGCAATAGAAAATCACTAATATCAACTAGATGATCAAGCTAGTCAAATCAGCAAGAATCAATGGGATGAAGCACAAAGAGAATCAATATAATCAAAGGAAAGAAAATAGAGTTATAATCTCACAACCAAATACAAACGAAGGCTTTAATCGTCGGACTAAGCAATGGGTGCTTAGTTCTTCATAGTCTTCAACGCATAAAACTCTAAGGGAAAAGCTGAACGATAAAAGTGATAATGTGATAATGAAAAGACTGCTAACAAAGAGAGATAAATAACCTAGCAAAACCTAATTCCTAAGATAAGAAATAATATCTTTCTAAAATATAATAACCAGAATAAAAATAAAATAAAATAAAAGAAATAAGGTAAACAAAGATCTCAGACGAATCGTTGACGCGCTCCGCGCCAAAAGGGAAATCCACGACCGCGGAAAATCTTCTGCGCCCGCGGAAATGCACTTCGCTGAACTCTTGCTTCTATCGTCCATCCGCGCCCGCGGCAATCCTTCCGCACCCGCAGCAAAGCTTCCGCGCCCGCGGCCAAGCTTCTGCTGCTCCTTCTACTCCTCGCTTGCGGTCTTCTCTTGTGGCTTCGCCTTCATCTTCAATGTCTTCACAATATGCACTAAAATCCACCATATCACTACTTCTTCTCTCAAACTCCATTCTCCTAAATTGTGTTCTAAACTCATACAATTGGTACCTAATATCCAGTAACAACTCCTAGTTATGCACTATAAAGTAGAACGGATCAAATTCTCTCATGCTTAAACCTTGCGGTTCGCAGATCTAAACATCGATTAAAAAACATCAAATACGAAGATTTATCTTTAAACATTGAAAGTAAAATAAAGAAAACGTTAATTAGTAAGTTGGGTGTGATGTGAGATGTGATTCCCTACTTCACAAAACATTTAAAATTTTTAGTTAAAATCTCTACCCTTGAATTACTTTAATCTAATGGTCAATAAAACTCTTTACTATTTATCCTATCACCTATATACATAACATGTTCTGGTGAAACAACCATTTAGAGTAAAACGAGAGTACAAATAGAAGCCTTTAGATTAGAACCGAATCAATGACCCCATATTGAATGTAAGAGGGTACACATGAGGGAGAATAGAATGCACACACCTGATCCATCCAAATTACCATAATTATAGGGATTTGATTTACCCAAATATTCACTTTCCTAAATCACATTTACAAGATCTAATACGGTTACTCTCTCCAGATTCGTTTTCAACCTCTCTGGCTTTCTTTTTGTACTTGCCGGAGCCGCTCGTCTTCAACCTCCCAGTTCATCTCTTGTTCTTCTTCTTCTTCTTCGCCGTGAAGGTTCTCTCCGTCATCGTCTCGCCGTGAAGCTTCTCGTCATTGGCGCCTTCTTCGTATTCTCACCCGAGAATACGGTGGAACCGCCTATGGCGGCGGTTCCATTACTGGTTGTCCCACCATCTTTCGGATGCAGTAATCGGCGCCGTGCAGGTTCTGATGAAGCCAGAATCCACCATCGTCGATCTAATCGAGGCGGCGATCAGGCAGCATCGGCGTTCATGAATTAGTTCATCTTTTGCTCAATTCTATTTAATATTTTCAATTTTCTTTTGGAGTTGGACGAAGCTTCTGGTGAACGTCACGATCCAGGGCAGCATCAGCGCCGTGCAGGTTCTGATGAAGTTGGAATCCACCGTCGCCGATCTGATCGAGGCGGCGGTCAGGCAGTACGTCAAGGAAGGCCGCAGACCAGTGCTCCAAACCTCCGATTCGTCCGGATTTGACCTTCATTACTCGCAGTTTAGCCTACAAAGTAAGTTGCCTTTCTTTCTAAGTCCAATTTTACTTTGAACAGCGTTTGATTTGCAATTCAATTTTATTATTTAATAATTTGGTAATTGGTGAAGTATAGACGAGTACTGATGGAGCGTGAATTTGATTTTTATGTAGGCCTGAATAGGGAGGAGACGCTTGTGCAATTAGGATCAATAAACTTCTTCCTCTGCAAAAGGAATGTGCTTCAAATTGTTATTCCTTTCGATGTTTTATTAGTGTTGTTTGTACTGTTTGTAATTGATATTCAAATTATTTGATGTGATATTCATATAAATTTCTTTGATATTCATGTGGGTTGTACGTTTCATATTCTGAGTAGTTTATATTCAAATTTTATGATGTGGTATTCATGTTATTCGTTTGGTGTTTTACTAGTGTTGTTTGTCCTGTTTGTAATTGATATTCAAATTGTTTGATCACTTTGATGTGATATTCATACAAATGCTTTTGATATTCATGTTGTATGTACATTTCATGATCTGAGTAGTTGATATTCAAATTTTATGATGTAATATTCACTATGATGTTGTTGATATTCAACATTGTTTTCAGGCTTAACTCTTCAAAGCACATGATTTCATTGAGGACAATATATTCCCACACATGAACGAAAACCTTTATTGATGATAATGTACCCGAGTGAGTTGATGTTCAACCTACATCGGATGGGACTCTTGCACCGACGAAGAAACGTTTGAAGCTTCCTGCTCGTCTAAAAAAGCACAAGTCATTGCGTAATAGCGATATTCATGTTTGTCATTCCTAATATTCATGTAATCAATATTGATGTTCATGTACATTTTTCCGTGTATAACTATCTGTGTTAGTGTGAAGTGATTATTTTTTGTTTGGGTTATGATATTCATGGTGAAACGTAATGATATTCATACCAATATAGAATGATATTCATGGTGTAATTGATTATGTTATTCATATATTATTAAATGGTGATATTCATATTTTAAGTTGTGTTATTCATGTCTTTAATTGGTGATATCCACATATTAAACAAAAATATTCATACAAACATGAACGATATTCAAGAAACAATGACAAAAGCAACAAGAACAAATTTACAAATCTACGATTTTGCAAATCATTAAGATGTTGAAAAAATCAAGTGGTGATATTCATGGTTTAAGTGGAGATATTCACATCCATCGATATTCATAAACGCATGAACGATATTCATAAAGACGTGATCGATATTCATGAACGCTGAAAAATCGTTGAAGAATAGGAAAATGTATCAGCAGAATGGGATGGTTTTAGGAAAGATAAAATATTGTATTTTCTCTCTCATCTAATAACCTCATTTATTATATTTTCCTAATTAAATAATTATCTTATTAGAGTAGATTTTGTGATTACACTCCTACCATATCTATTGTAAGGCCCAATCATCCAACCATCCATCATCATCAATCCAACGCTCCAGATTAATATTTTCGTTTTACCATAACTCTCGTTTTACCGGAGCGTCCCTCAAACCTACTTTTATATATATATATTTATAATTAGTGCCTACTATTTTTAATATATTAATATATTTTATAACGGCTCCAACACTATGTCCATCCTTAATCGAAATTATTTGGCCCGATAAAAATCACGATATTTTGCAATGAGTGGTGCACAATTCTTCCAAAAAATTCTTGAACAAATTTCCTCCAAGGGTTGGAAACCGGATTATGTAGTTTATTCTCATTTTTTATTAAAAGGAAAAAAATGGAAAAAAGAACAGTTCATTATAACAGCCAGAGACTCGTTAATATGCAGATTTTCGATTTATTTCTTCACTAGCAGGAAAAAATTTCATCGCCATGAGAACTCTTCAAGCTTCCACCTCGTACAGCCTCGGCATTCCATCTTTCCTATCCCCTTCTCCTCCAACGCGATGCCGTCGCCATTTCCTCGTCGTCCGTGCCAAAGGTATCCTAGGTTATTTTCTCTATTGCCTTTTTCTTAAATCTTCTGTATATTGGATAATTCGCTAGTTCTAGGATTTAGATTCGCAAACCCTAGGTCTGGTGGTAGATCAGCTAGTATCGTTTTTTGTTTCAGAATTTGAGCTCCAAACAATGTGTTCGGTGCTTGATGTATTTAATGAGATTGGGTGAACTTGAGTGCATAGATCGTAATTGAACTATAGCGAGCTCGAAGCTGATAAGAATGATCAGTCTTGATTCGCTAAAATTGTATAATTTCTATAATTTATTGCAGAATCAAGGTTATAGTGTTCGGTTCTTGATGTATTAGGTGGAATTAGGTGAGCTTGAGTGCAAAGATCCTCATTGAACTAGCAGGTGCCCGAAGCTGCTAAGAATGATATTCTGAATTTGCTCAAATTGTATAATTTCTATGATTTATTGCGGAATCAAGTTATTTCTAAAACGGAATATTGGTTTGGACTCTGATTTATTTCATAGAAAGGAATAGGTTCTCCAATTGCGTTAATCATGAAGCTACTTCTTCTTTAAGTAGTTTTACTTATCATCATAGGGGGACTTTTCTTTGATCTGTGACATCTTAAGCTTTGTTTTAACAGAAGTTGGATAATTTTAACCTGTTTGTGTTGTGAAAGGAGAAAACGAGAACCAGAGAAAGCTCCTTTGGAGCTGATTTCATTGAATGAGAGAAATTCTGTTACAGAGAGGGAAATATATAAACATGAAATTCTGTTACAGATGGCACGTGTATCTCACGTGCTCACTGTCTCTAATATAACCAAACTATGGCTAATTGGGTGATAAGGGATGTTTTGTCTAAATTGTAGCCCACTGCCCACCAAACGTAATTTTACTCGCCATATACTGCATCGCGTTTAGTTGCATTTGTAGGTTCCTGCTCTATGTATTCAATAAGGTGACCATAATATTTGTGTGCCTATTCCAGTGGAGCCTTCAGATAAATCTGTTGAAATCATGCGGAAGTTCTCTGAGCAATATGCTCGTAAGTCAGGGACATACTTTTGTGTTGACAAAGGAGTCACTTCTGTTGTTATCAAGGTACAATAATGAATGTGTTCCTTTGAAGAAATAATAATTGCCACTGTTGTTCCCAACTCTCCTTACATGAAACATGCTCTTTGCTACATGAATACTTCACAATATACTAATATAAATTCTATCACATGTCATTCTTTATGTAAAATGACAGTTCTTGCCCAGCACTTCATACAAATCTTAGTGAACTTAGTGTGATTTGCCTCAGTGACTGCTGTCATGAATGTGATTGCTATTTTTATATGACAACTCTGTCATGGAAGCTTGTTTGTAAGTTTAGATGCATCTGCTACAGACCATGCTGTAGAGATTTAATTTCAAGAGGGTCTCTTGGTCAGCATTTTTCAAGTATATAGGGTTAGCATCAAAATTATGTTCATTTCTGAGCTTTATTGTCCACCAATTTTAAAGATAATCTAATTTATCCTTATTTTATAATTACTTCTTCTCAGCATCAAAATTAAGCTTCTTATTTCTTTATTTACTTGAAAATTGCTGGGGAAGTTAATTAAAGCTATAATGGATTCTGGATGTCGGACTTTGTTGTCTATTCTTGTCTGCTTCAGTATACATACATTCAAGCATAGTTGACATTCCAATTTTCTATCAAATGCAGTTTCTGAATTGGTTAATTAGTCTCATTAGATAGAATCACAGTTTATCTCTGGCAAAAAAATACAAAATGCGTTGTAATATGTGTACACGTTTCAAATCACATTACATGAAATGTGATGTCGGAAACTGGATTCTGTGTATGCAGGGCTTAGCAGAACATAAGGACACACTGGGAGCCCCACTTTGTCCTTGTAGGTAAGTTTTGTTGTAATGTCATTCGGGCATTCTACCCTCTTATTGTAAATGTTATCTCATCTAAGTGCTAGTTAATGCACCTCAGGCATTATGATGATAAAGCAGCTGAGGCTACTCAGGGCTTTTGGAACTGCCCATGTGTACCAATGAGAGAGAGGTGAACGGATATACTTGCTATCTATCTCCGCTTTCCCCCTTTTACGCCAAGCGGATTTTGTATTATCATTCAGGTGTATAACAGAATGTACAAGAGAAGTAGGTTGCGACAGAGACATGGTAACAAGTTCAGTAGAATTACTTAATAGGAACTTTTGAGCTCCTATAAGAAGTCATTCCGTTTAGAATTGTTCGCATCCCGCCTGTATATATTAAAATGATATAGGGTATGAGGCTTAGTTGAAATCTAATTGATTGTGTAAACTCAGCTCACTGAACTGACACTCCCAACATTCTCTTGCAGTTTAGCTGTGGGATTAGGCTTTTCTTTCTTACCCAGGATCCTTACATTTAGATATTTTGAAGTCGTTTGTATTTTTCTGTAGCTTTTTTCTTCTTATTGTGGTGCATTGGCTGAGTGGGAATGGGGTTATAAGAATAACTTGAGCTTGTGGGTAGATACAAAAGTTTATAACATACAGTAGTAATAGGGTATGAGGTCACGTGGACTTGTGGTCCTTGAAGATTTGTTGCTGGTATGTGAAGAAATCCGTTTTGAAAGCAATATAGGAGCTCAATCTTCAGTAGTACTAAGCTTCTACCATATCATATAGTTCCTGCAGTTATGGAAGATTAACTTATGGTTTGTACTGAAGCCGAAATGATCTTGGAAACTTCTTCTTGGTATTAGCTTTCATGTGGATGTAATTATGTGCATGCATTGACTTGTTTGTTGCGAGGCATTCTCTGTTCCCCCCTCTTCAAATAAAAATAGTCTCCACAACATGATTTTGAGCGGAAGGTGGGTTTCATGCTTATCAGCACCGTTACATGCAGTTGTAGCCTGTAGGATAGGAGTTCCTTTAGAAATATATATTATGTGATCCTTTTGTGTGTCAAGATCAGGGAGATTTTATTTTTCACGACTTCCTTCGTTTGCTTCAAATCATAGACAAAAAGACTGGAGTTTGCTTGTATGTTGAAGAAAATCAAATTATTTGACTTCTGAGTGCTTCTTTGCTTAATGGTGAGATTGTTGATTGCACAATTTTCAGGAAAGAGTGCCACTGTATGCTTTTCCTCACCCCTGAGAATGATTTTGCTGGAAAAGAACAGGTAATATTTTTAACATTTGAGCTATTTGCTTGGTAAAGAATCTTCTATGAGAAAAGATCATGTGAGAAAAATAATGGTGGTATATGCTGCTCCTTGCTTTCAATGTGAGCTCGTTTACGCTCTGCGGTGTTATCATGGATGGTTAAAGTTGGTCACTTTTGTTCATGAGAAAAAAACCATCCTCAGGGTTTAGACTTTAGGTAAAATGGCATATTGAAACAATCAATTTCGACCGTGAAAATGTACATGGAAACCATTGTTTTGGTTTCCACTTTCAGTGAACAAACTCATAAGAAAAGGATGTTGAGCTAAGGGAAATGGTGAATGCAAATTTAGTATACTTGTTGCTGTTATGCAGTTTATTGTTTACTCTTCCAGTTAACCAGGGCTAAGCTTTCTCTGCAGACTATCACCTTGGATGAAATCAAGGAATCAACAGCAAATATGTGATCCTGAGCTGGCACCGGATCCGCCTTAGAAACAATAACACATGTCTGTACATTTCTATTGTAACAGGGAGCTCAATTCTATTTGGTCATTACATTCTTTTTTACCATGGCCTCTCTTTGTTCTCAACAGTCCGTACTTGCTCGCTCTAACCTTTACCCTTCAAATCAGGCTCGATTAAAACACTCTTTCTTCCTCCCAAAAGAGGGAAAAACATTACTTGTAGCCAATACCATATTATTGTCACTACGATTCAGAATTCGCGTGCACAGGCTTCTAAAATATGATCACATTTCCAAGTACAAACGAGTGCGAGTAAGACACAAAAGCGAGCATATCGAAGCTCACTTTGCGTGATGCAGCAAGCGACAGTTTCATGCCCTGCACAGGCAAAAAGAGTCGACCAAATTTGTAAACTCTTTTGGTATCACCCCTTTACTGCCTTATTATCTTTTTTTTTGGTCAAAGAAAGGAGCAACAGCTCCTACTGCCTTATTATCTATGCTCTGCACATTGCAGTTCTGGAAATCAGGCTTCCTACAAGCATTTAATCACATTAAACTTTTTCTTTTTACATGTTCATATAAAGTTTAGGAATGACTGAATCATCACATCCCCTTGGAATTTACACAAAAACTAAACTTACATGTTCTTGTGCATTCATAGATCAACGTTGAAGTACTAAAAGTCGAATTCAGAATCACATGTGGTTGGATATTAGATAAACTGAAAAAGGGATCATATATATTATCGTGCTCTTGGTTCATAGGAGTGGAACTCCACAATGACACTAGGAATACATTATACATACCGACTTCTTCCTAATTTTGAGTACTCAACTCTCAAAGTACTTGCACATCACAATGCTACACAACATAGATATTAGATGATACCGAATCCGCAGCGACCATAACTAATAAAAAACGATCACAAAATGAAATCCCTTCAAGTTACACAAGGATATATGATAGATGAAATTAAGGACACTTGAAGCGGTTGCCGTGGGTGCGCATGTCGGTGTAGCACTTGCCGCAGAGCTCGCGGTTGCCGTAGGTGCCGGGGGGCACGCACTTGCACCGCACGCAGCACGTGGAGCACGCCCTCACGCACAGTCCCGGCCTCGAGTGAAGCTTGCACCTTGCTAGGCACAGGGTCCCACACTCTGCATTTCATTCCACCCCACAAATCTTAATTACAGCAATCGTTAATTAGTGCGCGCTAACCAACTAGGCTCCCATGGTTTCACATTCCCAACATTAATTCACGAGTCAATTAATCCTAATTTTGTTCACCCATAACCAGGAATCTAAAACTATGTGTTTTCCGCGTAACAAAGTCTAAATATTTGTGTTGTGAGGCAGAGGTACTGCGGTGTTATCCCACATCGACCAAATCACTAATTTTTTTTTTTACAATTTGATAGAGTTTGCATATATACCTTCTTTCTTGACGGGTGGGCGGTAAGGTGTGGGAGGAGTTACAACCGGCGGAGTAGCGGGGGCTTTTGGTGGCGGAGTGACAACGGGGGGAACCGGAGGCTTGAGCGGTGGAGTTGGTGGCTTGGAAGCGGGTGTTGGTGTGTAGGGTTTTGCCGGAGGGGCTAGTGGCTTGGTGAGGGGCGGCGGGTAGCTCACATCCTGCACGTACAAGATAATTTACTAAAATGAATGTATTTATATTTAATCCTAAGTAAAAGAAAGGGAGAATGAATAACGGGGACGTCACGTTTGGTAGCATCTGAAACCCAAAGTAGTAACATAGCGCGCGTACCTGTAAAAGTTGAAGATGCTGGTTCTCAGCCGATACCTGCACGTACAAGTTAAGGCTATAAAAACGACAAATTGATATATATATATATATATAAAGGAGAAGGAGGAGGAGGAGGAGGAAATCAATGAAGCACATATATGTACGTACTGTGGTTGCTGTGAGCAGGAGAAGGGAGACAAAGAGGAGGAGAAAATGGGGTGAAGCAGCAGCAGCAGCAGCCATTTTTGAAGCTTGATAGATAATCAAAGTGGATGCGGACTGAGGAGGTGTACGTACGTTATATATACTACAGAGGAGAGTGGAGAGGTCAGAGGTGTTAATAAGTGAGCTCCAACACTTAATAGAGAGTGTTAAACGTACGAACGCGTGGGATATTGATGGGGAGTGCGAGATTGCCAACCCCTCCCCTGACATCCATTAATTTTTGCCCAACCTCTGTTTCCCCTGCTTTCTTTCTCCTTTTCATTCTGTGTCTTGTGCTCCTCATCCTCTCTACGCCAATATCACCTACCTTAATATTTCTATTCGATTTTAATATCAATTAGTTTAGTTCGATTTTAATATCAATTAGTTTAGTTCTTGTGCTTTGCACAAATTTATTTATTATAAAATTTATTTAATAGATTATAATTTAAATAAAAAATTATATTGTTAATTAATATAAAAATATATATGTAACAAGTAACAATATAAATTTAAAATTAATTAAAGAAAGAGATGAAGAAGAAGAAAGATTGGATATATTTAGGGTCATACTATTCGACGCATAGGCATTTTTGCCTTTTGGCGCATAGGGCTCGCGCGTAACGTGGGAATATGCTTCCCGCGTTACGCGCGGGAAGGCACCTGTTCAAGCCCCACACGTAACGTGTGAGACTGTCCCACACGTTACGCGTGGGATACATCCACACGTTACGTACGTGTACATTCCACACGTAACGTGTGGCATGGATCTGGCTTTAAAAGCCAGATCTTGCTCTCCTCCTTCAGTCATTCGAAGTCGCAATTCTTGTTGCTCTCCTCGTTACACGTCTCTTTGCTCTCCTCGTGACGAATCGATCGACTCCGCGCGTTACGTTCAAGATCTTTGAAAGGTTAGTTATTACTCGTCGTTGTTTGATTTATTTTGTTAGATTTGAAGTTATTGGTTAGGAATTGTAGATCCATATTGTAGATCTATGTTATTTTGATGTTTAGGGTGGTAGATCTATGCTTTGGGGAAGGTTTTGTGGTTGTTTTTGATTTTTTGGGTAATTTTGAAGTTATTGTTTGCATGAGGATTTATGTTGAATTTTGTGTGAAAATATTGAAGTGGAAGTGATAGTATTGATAGATTTGTAAAAATTGTGGAATTTTGGATGAATTGCATGTATATTTTGATGAAAAAAACTCGCCGGAATTGTGAATGCTCGTCGGAGAAGACGGCCGGAGAGTCGCTGACGACTCCCCGACAAATTGAAATGTGCACATTCACACGTAACGTGTGAATGTGCACCACACGTTACGTGTGACGTTAGTTCACACGTAACGTGTGAATTCTCTGCATCTGGGCTTCTGGTTCACTGTGAACAACTCGATCGAAAACTCGGCTGGAGAGTCGCTGGAGTGCCGCTGGCGACTCCCCAGCAAATTGAAATGTGCACATTCACACGTAACGTGTGAATGTGCACCACACGTTACGTGTGACGTTAGTTCACACGTAACTTGTGAATTCTCTGCATCTAGGCTTCTGGTTCACTGTGAACAACTCGGTCGAAAACTCGGCCGAGTTGTTGGCTATAAATTTTTTGGGTAATAAAATGTCTGGATATGTAACCGCAGATGGAGCATGTGGACAGAACTGAACGTCGGATACGCCGCAACCTTATACGTGAACAGTCCTATAGGACTGGTGAAGAGGTCGACAGGTTTAGGCGGTAACGGAGGAATGTCTGCTACCGAGATGATGAGACCGACGCATACCAGACTGGAGCCGGTAGCAGTAGTGGGGTCGCTGAAATGATAGGAGTTCAGAGCTTGATGGCGGTTCCTTCTTCTCATGGAGGTAGGGCAGAGTCTGAGCCTCTTCACAACTACCAGGACTACCAGGGGAGTCCGCTGCATGGTTATTCTGATACAATAGATCAGAATAACTACTACGGGCGGAATTTTAGTCCTCCGGTACTCCCGCCGCACGTGAGCCCTCATCGTATCCCGAGGGATTATTATCAGGGGGTTAATGAGCAGGACAACCCGTGGGAGAACCCGGCATTGTACCCGAACGCTCCCTATCATCAGCCGATGGTAAGTACATTTAGTATAACATGCATTTGTTTACAAATTCTTATTGCATATGATCAATTTAATAAATGTAGGATCAGGAAAATACATGGGGGACTCAGGACCAGGGGACTCAGGACCAGTCCAGCAATGCCTGGATCCCAAGAGATGACGCTCCGGGCGGGGACGAAGAGCCTCAGGAAGCCTCTTCTTCGCGGGCAAAACCACCTCGATCAAAGAAGAATGTGAGATACGACCCTGAACTGGTGGTGAGCGTTCCTGGAGGTCCGGAGAGCCCTGAACTCCTAAAGAGTTTTGTGAACCACGTGGCGTACCTCCTCTACCAACGCGTTGTAAGTTACATGTAACTGTATTTTTTTTAATTATTAATCTTGATTTGTATAAGTCCGAAGGATTACTTAATTATGTTCATATACAGACGGTGCCACCCTTGAGGTTCCAGCAACGAGGGAAGCAGTTACGCTCATGGTGTTGCACGTTAGAAGATGCGTGGGGTAGCATGGCGTCTGCGTCCGTGCTATGTCATCTATCAGACATCATGCACGAGCATGTGGATGAGACGCTGATCGGTGCCTTCATCGAGCGTTGGCAACCGGAAACCAACTCATTCCACATGCCATGGGGAGAGATGACTATAACTCTCCATGATGTGTGGATGATCCTTGGGCTACAAATACAAGGGCAAGACATGGGTCCCCCGAAGAAATGGCTAGTGGTTGAGGTCTTTAATGATAGTGGTTGGGGTCATTTTATACTACAGTTGTATACAGCTGTATATTAGTTGTCAAACACATTCATTTTCACTATATAAGAGGCATTAGGGTTGCAACAAGTCCAATACAAGCGGGATTAAAGATTCATTTGTGGGTAAGCTTCTTCTTCCAATTTCTTTCGATTTAGTAACTGTGATTGGCCTTTTCATATTAATGGTTTGTAGGAAATCAAGCACCACAAATAATGACATCTTCATCCGAATCATCATCAAACCCAAATAGGCACCATCAACAAATGTTGTTTACGTACTACCCTTTGTAGGGAACAAGCCATTTTATCAAAGCAGAGACATGATATGCCGCGAAGTTTTACCAGAGACTATCCTAATTTCTTCAAACGCAACTAGGCGATATCTTTTATTTTGTGCTAGGCTTTCTAAGTTTATGAAAAAATTGTATTATTTCTTGCATTGTGAGTTAAATATTGTTGTAGTCATCCAACGTAATGAACAAGTCTATTCTATCTTTTATGTTGATTATTTTGGGGCATTCTTTTTATTAATTTTAAATAAACAACTATATAATAATATAATGTAATGTTCATACACGTAACATTGTAATATATATAAAATCCCTAAACCTTAACATTAAACCATAAATAAATACTATAAATATACAATAATATGACCTACACAAATACCCTAAACCCTAAATACTACAAATACAATTATATTATATTACAGTCACACGTAACGTGTGACTGTTTTTCACACGTAACGTGTGAAAACATCCACACGTTACGTGTAGAAGTGAGTCACACGTAACGTGTGGATTACAGTCACACGTTACGTGTGAACCCTATGCGCCAAAAGGCAAAAATGCCTATGCGTCAAAAAGCAATCGTGTATATTTATTGATGAAATTGGAAAAAAAATTAATCGAAAACGAAGTTGAAAAGAAATATAATATAATTGTTAAGGAGATTCCGTTGGTATCCGTGGCTAGGATTTTTCTTGTTGGTGTCAGATATTAAAATTTTTTCCTATTAATATCTTTTGCTTTATAACAAATTATTTCAGGACACAATTGTTCAATTTTAAGTGACAATTATTTAATTTTTTTTATAAAATCTATAATGAAAATGTGTTGAAAAATAAATAAACCAAAAAAAAATGATCCGAAAAGGAAAGAAAAAAGCTAGTCCCAAAAGAAAACAGACCACTAACCAAAATTAATTGGACTAAAACACATTTTATTTCACTTTAAAAATGATCCTTCCATAAAAATCTCTATGTACAAAATAAAAATAACTCTAAATCTTATCGGAAAGAACACTATTATAAAGAAATGTGCCCTGCACCGGCATAAGCTTCAACTTGTTTGACTGAGTTTAGCCTTATTTTGACTTGTTTAGAAAATACATTCTAGTCTGCAAAATGCTTTTACTATGAAATTTTCCTTTCATTAAATTTTAATTATTTTTTCAGACCTAAAATTTTATCCAATTATTTTACCATTTTATATAATTTAAACCAAATTTATTATATTAACCCTTTATATTTATTAACTTAATTTTTCTTTTAACACATACTATTTAACGTATACTCTAATTTTTAATATAATTATATAACGATATAATTATGAAAAATAAGATTTTTTTGATATATGTGTAAATTGTTAAAAAAAGTAATTGAAATTTAACAAAAGAAGTACTTTATTGTATGAAATATCATCCACACACGAGGCATATATATTTCTGGTGGGAAATAATTCTCGTTTAATACGATATTTTCAACTGAAATCCTACAGAAATTTTATTACGGAGTAATATACTATACGTACGGTAACCACATTTAATTGGATCTAATTACTCGATACAAATTAATTTTAAGTAATAAATATTTTTAAGAAATTAGGGAACAGAACATGCATATATGATATATTTCATAGACTAAAAAGTGTTTTCATTGTTTCTCTTGCAAATTGGAAAATTTTATAAACGATGTTACTCGAGTGCAAATGGTCTGATTTAGTCTGTATTACATAGCTTAATAGCATATAGAGTTAGAACTTATAGTATTCTGTATACGTGTCTCGATCAGCCAGTCTTCTCTTATATAGATGTGGCAAGTTCAACTTATACTTCCTTAATGTATAAGAAAATATGTATCCATATAGATGTTTTTGAAATGGTTGGTGTGATCGAATTGACAACTATATAGGTCCAATCGGTGGCAGTACACTTGAGAATAAATATAAATATTTAGTGCTATATAACACAAGCTGCAGAATCCAGCTATTCCCCAGCTTTTTATATATTTTTACAAGGACCCGGCCAGTAGATTTTGGACATACCTACTACCTAGACAAGAGCAAATCCTGATCCGGGCTTGATTTGGACCGGACTTTAACGAATAGTCATGTTCGGATGGCGGGTACGGACAATCTAAGGAAACGGGTTGAGGAGGTTTTCCAGATTCGTCCGGATCCAAAAAGTCCGCGGATCTCGTAGTCTGTGAGACATGACAAATCTGTCAAAAACGAAATATAATAAATTCAATCTAACGTACAATGTTCATAACAAAGTTGTCCTTTTGTTACAAATGGTAGATATGATATCTGTTACAAACTTGTCTAATAAAAATGTCCATAAGAAATTTGTCCAACACTTTAAATATGCATTTATAAACCAAACCAATCCAACAAAAACGCCCACAAAAAATTTGTCCAACACTAGATGCAATAACAATAGACATTCATAATAACATATATATTTTATTTGTTTTTAAAGATTAATTTGGACATTCGGGCGGATTATTCAAACTAAATAAAATATTAACAGTAATTGAATCCCGCTCATATAAAATGGGTTGATCGGACTATCCAAATAAAATAGGCTAAATATAATAACTATATCTACTCATCATTTATGCGGGTGGGCTCGAGGATTGCGGACTGACTCGCGCTTACTCATATCTAGACATCCCACGTGCATGCATCCCACATAAGTTAGTTCTCATTTCCAATCTCTATCCTTTTTTTTGGGGGAGGGGGGGAAAGTAGGCTACTTTTTTTTGGGGTGAAAGTAGGCTTCCTCTTTTTTAAAAATACAGATAAATGAATAAATTTTTAAGGAGTAAAACTGTGATACTTCTTTAACTTTCTGAATAATCCTATTTCTTGATCCTTGAATTAAACATTTAAACCCTTCTTTTCACGTGTATATATAGTGGAGTAGTGTCTAATTGTCTATGGGTTTCATGTTGAAAAGTAGTAGCACTACGTACTCACATGACGAATATGTTGAATAATTAATAAATATTAACTTTAGAATCAAGGTGTTAATGCATAAACGTACAAATTTATGACGTTTTGGCATTGAGAATTACAAGTAGAGCTAGAAGGATCAGATAAAAGATGGGTCATACTATTCGGCACATATCCAAAATTGTCATTCAGCGCATACACATTCTACGTTACGTCGGGCGTTTCTCCATACGTAACGCGGCTTCAACCTCCACACGTAACGCGAGAGTTGTCTTCACCCGTAACGTACTGAGCCGACCAGGTTTAAATACTTTCATCTCCTCCTTCCTTCCTCATTCCGCCGCTGCACACATTCTAAACCCTCGCGCATTACGCACCTCCGACGACGCCCCGTTACGAATCAAAAAGCTTTGCGCGTTACGTAGATCCACAAATCAAGAAGGTTAGTATTCCATCGTTTGTTTTTAAAAATTTTGAAGTTTTTTTTTTGTATATTAGATCCACAAGATTTTGTAGTTAGATTTGTATGAAATAGTGGTGTTTTAGGATTTTTTTGTAGTTAGATTTGAATTTTGTAGTTAGATTTGCATTTGTAAGATTTTTTTAAAGGGTAATCGGATTCTACAGTCGTCGGAATGTGCAGTCGTCGCCGACGAATTGGCAAGGGCACTGCGCGTAACATCCCCAACGCTTTCCCACGTTACGCGAGATGGGCCTCTGCACGTAACGATTGGTCAGCGACCACGCGTTACGTGCTGTGCCCTAGCCATTTTCCGCCGGCGACGACTCTCCGGCGACGAGTCTCCGGCCCTGGAATTTGCATGTATGTTTAATTTGGATATTTAGTTAATGGATTTTAGATATTTAGGAATTTGGACATTTGTATGAAATTTTGATGGATTTGTATGAAATTTGGACATTTGTATGAAATTTGGACATTTGTATGGAATTTTGATGGATTTGTATGAAATTTGGAATTTGTATGAAATTTGGACATTTGTATGGAATTTTGATGGATTTGTATGAAATTTGGACATTTGAAAGAAATTTGGATATTTAGGAATTTTGATGGATTTGTATGAAATTTGGACATTTGAAAGAAATTTGGATATTTAGGAATTTTGATGGATTTGTATGAAATTTGGACATTTGTATGAAATTTGGATATTTAGGAATTTTGATGGATTTGTATGAAATTTAGACATTTGTATGAAATTTGGATATTTAGGAATTTTGATGGATTTGTATGAAAGGGATTAGGGTTTGATGGATATGTTTAGGAACTTTATCGGATTTGTATTTTCGCTTAGAAAAATGATTTATCATGGTAGATGGAGCCTAGTGAGAGAACGAGGCGTAGAACCAGACGAGACCTCGTCCGAGCTGCTTCGTATCGGACTGAGGGTGAGCTATCCCGTAGGGTTGCGGGTGCTCCACAAGATGCGGGAGGGCACGGGCAGGCGGGCCACGGGCAGGCGGGCAATGCTGACCCCCCTGTGTTCCCGTTTGCGCCATCTTATGTGGCGGGTGGCCCTGCAGATTCGGACCCGCAGTTGTACCCACAGTACAACGTGAGTCCACTCCATTGTTATTCTGATACGATCGATCAGAATAACTATTATGGTCCTGCATTGAGTCCGCCACCGCAGCAGAGGCTGACCCAAAGCCCTTACCGTCATGAGAGCCTAGTTGGCCATCAAAGCCCTCACGGGTCCACGTCGTATCACAACCCCTTATATTATCAAGGCGACGCAAATGATGAGATGGGTTACAATCCGTGGGAGAGCTTGGGGGTCAACCCGAATGCACCGGTGCATATGGTAAGTAGCCCTAATATATGAAAATATGATTGTATGATAAAAATGTAATTGCTTATCATTTGTTTAAAAACATGTAGGACGAAGACAGTCAGACCTGGGCTCCAAGAGCTCAACATGATGATGATGATGCGGACGAGGAGCAACAACAAGACACCTCTTCGCAGGCAAGACCACCCCAAAGCAAACAAAAGGGGAGATATGAACCGGAATTGCAGGTCAGAGTCTATGGAGGTCCGGAGAATCCCGAGCTGCTGAAGGGTTTTGCCAATCACGTGGCGTACACCCTTTATCAGCGCATTGTAAGTTGCATGAAAAACCTTATTCTTGTCATTTCACGTTTTTATATAAATATGTCAAATCGATTGCTTACACTGGTTTAAAAATGCAAATGTTTATAGCCTGTGTCACTGTTGAAGTTTCAGCAACGAGGCAAGCAGACACGCGCATGGCATCTGGAGTTGTCAATGCCATGGGGTAATCTGGTTGCTAGTTCAGGCTTGTGTCATATTCCGCATGTGATACATGACCATGTGCACGAGACGCTGATAGGTGCGTTTGTTGAGCGCTGGCAACCTGAGACCAGCTCGTTCCATATGCCATGGGGAGAGATGACCATAAATCTCCATGACGTATTGTTGATCCTTGGGCTAAACATCAATGGAAGAGACTTAGCACCTCCACGAGGTTCTTTGACTGTGACTGATTTGAAGAAGGCGGTGGTGGCTGAGGCAACAAGATTCTTTGAGTTGGCTGCTAAGGATGTGACATGACGGTGGCTAAAAGTGCGCAATGCAAGTATCGTTGATTAGCCTTATCAAAGTAAATAGTCCTAACAGACCTACTAAACAGATGTATAGTAAGCAAGCAAGAGTCGAACCCACAGGGAAGATCTGATGCAGTATGCAAGTGTGAATGACAAGTAACACGAACGGGGGGTTTAGTTATCAAGAGAACACAAAGCAAGCAAATCAAACAAGTTTGGTTTAGTTGAGGAAATATAATGAGGGAAAGTAGTCCTACTAGAGCGAGATCCATAGTACAGAGATATAATTTGATCACAGAAATATATTTAATCCAAGTTCTTTTACTATCCTTATAGTTGTTCCCACCCTGATCTTAAGTACTATTGATTCTCACAGTTGTCAATAGACTTATTACTATGCCAATGATAAAATACCATTGATTCTCACAGTTGTCAGTATACTTATTACCACCAACACATCAATAGCAATGCACACAAGGATATAGGATACATGCAAATAGAAGGACGTACTAATACTCGCATGCAACTGATTCTCACTCACGATTGTACGCTCGGAACCCCTATACGCACAATCGTGTTTGCCACTAGATATGCACTCGGAACCCCTATATGCAATCCTAGCAATTGATAAAAAGCATTCAACCTAGTTGATCAGGCTAAGAAGAATAACAAGAAATCAATAATCAATATAACCAAGAGAATCAAACCAACACTTATAAGGATAAGAACAAGGAATAGAAATATCACAAACACATCAACTGTATTGCTTCACACGTCTAGTAGAACAAGGGAAAGTTAGTTCTCCATCAAAGGGGATGAAAAACTCTAATGTGAAATAACGTCTGAAAAATCGTGTGTAGGTAAAAAAAAGTCTCTAAGTGTCTATCTCCCTCTTAACCTAGAAAGAGGGCTTAAATAGTCTTAGGAAACTAGGTTAAACTAATGCAAACAATAAAGGAAACAGAATAATTATATAAAATAAAGTCTAAACGAAATAAAAGGAAAGTAACAGTCTTCTGGCGCGAGGCATTAAACACGACCACCGCGGGGCGTCAGGCTCTCCACCGTTGGGCGGTGGCTTCCTCTGGCGCGGGGCTTTAACCTTCTCTGGGAGTCATCGCCGGGCCGCGGTGAATCTGGCGCGGGGCGGTGAGCTCACTCCTTCAGCTTCTTCAACTCCTCTTCTTCTCTTCTGCTGCTCTTCAATCCTACCAAGTGTTTGGTAGTCTTTTCCAAGTATGCTCCAGCAGCTCCATCTCCATCTAAGCTGTAAATCCTGAGATATCTTCACTTCTCTCCCTAACTTCTGGATCACAGACTTAGCTTAAAAACCACTCATAAATTCCTCTAAATCATGCTAATAGTTGCTAGTAAAGGTGTATGAAATAACACCTATCAAATTCCCCCATACTTAGACCTTTACTCGTCCCGAGTAAGCTAAAGAAAAACTCACTCTCTCAATCAACACCAAGGCCTCAGGAAGTACAAGAAAATATGACACTAGCAACTATAACATATCAACAATAAGCTCCAGACAACCAAAATAAGTGATGCAAAGATAATCTAATCCTAACTCCAATCTAGCTCCTTATCGCTCCAGAGTGGCCTACCCGAACTCCTTATACCACCTCTTCTTATGACACCTCGCCAAGGAATATCGAGAAATCCTAGAATCACTCTTCTTCTTTTACGCTCATCTTGCCTAGGTGCCCTTTCGGGTTTTCACCTAGCCACTCATTTCATTTTGCTAGATATCTCACAAATACTCGCATCACTCCAGTCCAATTTTGCCCTGGTCTATACCAGTCGGACTACCTGTTTTTTACCTGAACCGCCCTTTCGGGTTTTCAGTCCATCCCAGGATTTTGATTGCCTCTTTACTTCTTTTTTGGCTTTTTCGATTTTTTTGTTTTAGAAATCCGAATGCAAAATTACAAAACAGAAATGCAGAAAACAAAATGCAGAATCAAAGCTATGTACACTAGCTAGATAGATAGAAAGTCTATATCCCTCCCCCATACTTAAACCGAACATTGTCCTCAATGTAGAAAAGAGAACAACAAAGGAAATAGGGGAAGAAGAAAATAAACTCACTGTGGGTCCGATGGTGGTGGTGGTGGGAACCTCCCGAAGTAGTACCATGGCCCAAAAGAGAGAAATCTTGGCCCAAAAAGTGGCCCAATCCGTCAAAACCTTAGTTACCACTCAAGAAATAAAAATTTTGCTCACCCGTTTAAGGTTTTTTCGGGGCCCTTTATTCTTGTTTTTTTTTTAGAGTCGAGAAATCATACCAGACCTCCACCGTGGGGCGGTGAGGAACGCCGCGAGGCGGTGGGAATGGATGGGCACAACGTCTCTTCTCAAGTTTACTTTCGTACCTGAAATGTGAGTAACAGGCGAACGAAACAAAGCAAAATAAACTACGAAAATATTCTAAGGAAAAAAATAATCAAAGAAAGACTAACACGGGTTGCCTCCCGGACAACGCCTTGGTTATCGTCGTTGGCTCGACGTACTGCAAATCAACTACCATCTGGAGTAGGATCCCCTCAGAATCCTCATACTCATCTCTTCATGTTGAGACCTCTCATGGAAAGGTTTAAACCTTAGACCATGCTCCCTCTTTGCCATCGACTCCATGCTTACTTCCTTTGGAGTATCTCCCCCATACTTAGAGCGATGTGGGGGCCGATATGGCTCAATCTGAATATGATGCACATCACTGGATAAAGGCTTACAGCCTTGTATGGTTAGTGCAGGGGGGCGAGTGCCCAAAATGGAGGGAATGGAATCTCCTATGTCATCCAACAAGACATCACCAACATGTAACTCATGCGACTCAATAGGTTCATCAATAGAGGAACAATCAACTATGGTCTCTACTGCATCAAGTTTAACATTTTCAGGCACATGATTATCAATATCACTAATGCAGCAAGGGGTAGGCAATTCAATGGAGTTGGCTTTATGAATATTATGCTCAAAAATTATTCCATCAAATTCCATAGTCAAAGTTCCACTGTCTACATCAATCTTTGTCATGGATGTTTTCATAAAAGGTCGCCCTAGCATAACTGGAGCGACCTGCTCATCATAGTCCATATCCATAACAAAGAAGTCAGCAGGAAAAACCAAAGAGCCTATCCTCACAAGAACATTTTCCACAACACCCTTAGGGGGTACACAAGAACCATCAACAAGTTGTATAACAATGTTAGAATCATGCAAGGGTCCTATTCCTAAATCCTCAATCAAAGAATAGGGTAACACATTAATTGAGGCACCCAAGTCTAACAAGGCTTTCTCAAATCGATCCTCACCTATAGTGATAGGAATAGTAAATGTACCTGGATCCTTGCACTTCTCAGGCATGCGTCTCTGAACTACTGCTGACACATGTTCACTCACTGGAATCTTCTTTTGAGCCTTCTGCTTCTGAGTCCTCTTCATGGTGCACAACTCCTTCAAGAACTTGGCATATCGAGGGATAGCCTTGATAAGCTTGATCAGGGGAATGTTCACCTCACAGTCCCGAAATGTCTCGAACAAGTCACTGTCGTCGGCCACTCTCTTGGCCTTCAGCGCCTCAGGAAAAGGTGTTGGTGGCTTCTCAGAACCTAGAGGGGGAAACACGGGGCGAACGTAGTCATCAATACAGGTTTCTTCAGCGGAGTCGGGTTCTCGAAGGCCAGGTCGCGGTAAGTCCACCGCGGGGCGTCGATCATCACCACGGGGCGGTGGGATCGCGGCGTGTTTACTGAGTTCAGCCGCCGGGTCGCGGCCAGAGTTGCCGCGGGGCGGTGGCTTCAACGTTTCTTTCCTGGCTCCTTCTTTAATCTTTGGCCAGGCCGCGGTGGCATCCACCGCGGGGCGTCCGATGATTTTCTCCTTCTCGATCTCGTTTTCCTTCTCAGCTATAGGAGCAACGTCCAACTTTTTACCACTTCTGAGGGTAATAGAGCTCACATTCTCCCTTGGGTTCACAGTAGTCTGAGATGGCAAGGAATTAGATGTCCTCTGGTCAAGTTTGGTCACAACATCAGCAAGCTGGCCAATCTGTCTCTCCATGTTCTTAATACTTGACTCAGTAGCCTGCACATGCGTGGCGAAATGCTGAGTCAGAGTCTTTAGCATCTCTTCGGTAGAAGCACCAGACCTTTGGCCTTGAGGCCTCTGTTGGTATGGGACTCTCTACTGGTACTGCTGTTGTACAGGCTGTTGACCACCTTGAGGGTCACTCCATCTAAAATCTGGGTGGTCTCGCCCTCTCGGATTATAATTGGGCTGTCCACCAAACTGTGGTCTAGGGGGTCCATAACCTCCTATAGCATTAACTTCAGCAACACCCTCCTCCTGCAGCTGAGGACAAGCGTCGGTGGGGTGGTATTGATCAGCGCAAAGTCCACATGCCTTGACTTGTTGAGGGGCATTCTGGTTCGCCATCCTCTTCACCATCTCTTTCAGCTCGGCTAACTCGGTCAACACTGGGCTTGGTCCGGCAGGGGTCACAACATTGACCGCCTTTCTCTGGTATGTCTTCCCAAAACTCCTAGTGCTCTCACTCATCTCTTGAAATCTCTCCATGGCTGCGTCTGGTGTCAGATTCAGGATGCTTCCACCGCATGCAGCGTCAACCATCCGTCTCTCCTGGTCCAGCAGACCATTGTGTAAATAGAGGACAAGATCCTGCTTGGCGTATCCGTGGAATGGGCAGCTAGAGCAAAACCTCTTATACCTCTCAAGATAATCATACAACGTCTCATCACCAGCCTGCTCAATATTGGCAATTGCCTTTTTCAAGGCATTCGCCTTCTTCGTTGGAAAGTACTTGTCCAGGAACGCCTTGTGCAGTTTATTCCAGGTATCTATGGTTCTTGGCGGCAGATGATAATACCAATCACTCGCAGAGTCTAGCAGGGAGAAACCAAAAGCTCTCATCTTGATCTGATCTTCCATCACGTTCCTGGGCTTCATAGTCATACAAACATTGTGAAACTTGCCCAGGTGAGAGATCGGGTCTTCTCCACTCAAACCGTGGAACTTAGGAAGATAAGCAACAACTCTCGACTTCAGCTCAAAATTCACCCCTTCGCCAAGTGCAGGGATGACGACAGCCAGGGGTTGTGCTCCAATATTCGGCTCAGTCAATTCTCTCAGAGTCTCAGCCATTTCAACAACAGGGATGTCAACTGGCTCAGTCGGCTCAACGATCTCAACCTCTACTTCTTCTTCTCCTTGATCGCGTAGGTTCGCACGAAACGATCTGTCGACTTATGGATCAAAAGCAGCGAGGGGAGAGTCAGTAGAACGAGTGTCGACCATAAGATAGGTCTCCACAAAAAATCAATCACAAAAACACACAACAAAAACAGAAAACTTCCCCGGCAACGGCGCCAAATTTGACGGTGGCTAAAAGTGCGCAATGCAAGTATCGTTGATTAGCCTTATCAAAGTAAATAGTCCTAACAGACCTACTAAACAGATGTATAGTAAGCAAGCAAGGGTCGAACCCACAAGGAAGATCTGATGCAGTATGCAAGTGTGAATGACAAGTAACACGAACGAGGGGTTTAGTTATCAAGAGAACACAAAGCAAGCAAAGCAAACAAGTTTGGTTTAGTTGAGGAAATATAATGAGGGAAAGTAGTCCTACTAGAGAGAGATCCATAGTACAGAGATATAATTTGATCACAGAAATCTATTTAATCCAAGTTCTTTTACTATCCTTATAGTTGTTCCCACCCTGATCTCTAGTACTATTGATTCTCACAGTTGTCAATAGACTTATTACTATGCCAATGATAAAATACCACTGATTCTCACAGTTGTCAGTATACTTATTACCACCAACACAACAATATCAATGCACACAAGGATATAGGATACATGCAAATAGAAGGACGTACTAATACTCGCATGCAACTGATTCTCACTCACGATTGTACGCTCGGAACCCCTATACGCACAATCGTGTTTGCCACTAGATATGCACTCGGAACCCCTATATGCAATCCTAGCAATTGATAAAAAAACATTCAACCTAGTTGATCAGGCTAAGAAGAATAACAAGAAATCAATAATCAATATAACCAAGAGAATCAAACCAACACTTATAAGGATAAGAACAAGGAATAGAAATCTCACAAACACATCAACTGTATTGCTTCACACGTCTAGTAAAACAAGGGAAAGTTAGTTCTCCATCAAAGGGGATGAAAAACTCTAATGTGAAATTCTGAAAAATCGTGTGTAGGTAAAAAAAAGTCTCTAAGTGTCTATCTCCCTCTTAACCTAGAAAGAGGGCTTAAATAGTCTTAAAAAACTAGGTTAAACTAATGCAAACAATAAAGGAAACAGAATAATAATAAAATAAAGTCTAAACGAAATAAAAGGAAAGTAACAGTCTTCTGGCGCGAGGCATTAAACACGGCCACCGCGGGGCGGTGAGATCCACCGCGGGGCGTCAGGCTCTCCACCGCTGGACGGTGGCTTCCTCTGGCGCGGGGCTTCAACCTTCTCTGGGAGTCACCGCCGGGCCGCGGTGAATCTTGCGCGGGGCGGTGAGCTCACTCCTTCAGCTTCTTCAGCTCCTCTTCTTCTCTTCTGCTACTCTTCAATCCTACCAAGTGTTTGGTAGTCTTTTCCAAGTATGCTCCAGCAGCTCCATCTCCATCTAAGCTGTAAATCCTGAGATATCTTCACTTCTCTCCATAACTTCTAGATCACAGACTTAGCCTAAAAACCACTCATAAATTCCTCCAAATCATGCTAATAGTTGCTAGTAAAGGTGTATGAAATAACACCTATCATGACATCTGGTACTGTAGTTGCTGATATGTTCAAGAGGCATTGCAATGGGCTGAATGACGAGAAGCGTGCTTCTGGGTACTTGCTATACTTGTTGGGGTCTTGCCTATTTTCGGACAAGTCCCAACACAGATTGCCACTCTACTGTCACTTGTTTCTGGAGGATCACTCGTGCACTAATGAATATGCATGGGGTGTTGCCGTTCTTTCTCACGTGTACCACAGCTTGGGCGAGTGCACAAGAAAGGATACGAGACTCATGTCCACGTGCTATACTCTGATTCAGGTATTTTTGTAAATTATAATAACCATTGGTTTCACCTTATTTTATTGATGTATCTGTATTTATTCAATAACAAGGATTGCTTACGTAAATTCTCTTTTAGGCGTGGATATATCAATATTTCCCCATGTTCAGACCTACAGTGAGTAGAGATTGGAACTCTGATGATGCGGTTGCTTACGCTAGTCGATGGGACCTGACAGCGAAACCCAACCCGATGAGAAACTAAAGAGTGGAGCTCGATACGATGACTGCGGACATGGTATGTACATATATTTATGTTTATGTTGATTGGATGTCGTTCGGGTTAACTGATAAGTATGTTTAGGTTGATTGGAGTCGGTACGGTACGATTGACTTTAGCGATGCAAGATTCGCTCCTACTCGCTTCCATGGAGTTATATCGTGTCTTTGGATAACCGAGCCGTACATGCCAGACCGTGTGGCGAGACAGTTTTGCCGTGTTCAGAAGATTTCATGAGCTCCTATAGAGCCTCTAAGGGCTTGGAGAGGAGTAAAGATCAGCAGCTACAAGGTTGAGTACGACATAGCTCGATTTGCATGGGATGCGCAGACTGTACATTCCATGACCCTAGCTGCGATGGGCCCTCCAATCTAGCAAGGCCATGACTGCAGCGATGATTACATGGAATGGTACCTCCCACGTACACATCCATTCGTCAACCCCCCTACCATTGAAGACGCGACACGGGTATGAATTTGACTGATTTGTAGATTTTTTAATGTTCGGTTAACTCTTATCTATATTTTTTCATACATATCAACGTTTTTGTGTTGTGTGCAGGCATTCGAACAATGCTACAATGAGCTTGAGCAACATCGCAACCATGAATGTGAAGATGTAGCAGAGTCTTTACGCCGGTCATTTGAGCATATATATCCCTTCCTTCCCAATTATTGAGGAAGCCGTGAAGACTTGTTTCAGGATTAAACTTGTTTCATTTTATGTATTTCATTGAACCTTTGAGTATTGCAACAATGAATGTTATGACTGCTATTTGAATGTTTTTTATGACTTGTTTGGATTATGATAACAATGAATGTTATGACTTCTATTTGAATGTTTTTTTATGAGTTGTTTGGATTTAGGGATGTTTGGAATAGAAACGTCGAACTCATTGCATCATAATTCATACATATCATTCATTACATAAATCGACTGTTTCAACCTTCTTCTTTCGTCTTGTATTCTTTTCGGCCTTGGCTGCTTCATACTCCAACAATCGATCACACGTCCTTTGATCTATGTAATCACCCGCAGACGGGTCATGATATACCACCCACGTCGGGTAAAGAGTAGGCAAGGGCGATGTCTCGGCAAGGCCAATCTACACAAAGTCAATGCATCATACATATGTTTTAACACAAGATAGTATCAACAAATGTGATTGTATTAACGTACCGCAATAAAATGTTGCTCTTCCTGGACATGGCAAATGCATATCGTCTTCAGCTTCTCGCCAACTGATGCTTCGTTTGGCTCCCTCTTCATAGGCAGGTATGTCGTTCCCACACCACCACCGACGGTAACGAACACACATGTGAATGTCGTTGCCACCAAACATCCCATATCCGGGAGGTCCAACCACGTCTCCGGTGGGGCCGGCCTGTTCGGGGAAGGAAACCATGCTAGCTTCGCCTCCATTGCCTCAAGTGTCATCGTAGACACCCAAAGTGGCGCGAGTAGCTCATACTCTTTTCTCAACGTAGCGATCATGGTACGTCGAACAAAAGCCCACTGATTTTGCCCTAAACCCAAACCATGCGCAATTGCTCTGTACCCGCAGTTTCCATCACCCACTATCTCATACCATCCTCCCACGTGTGGTCTCATACACATGTGAAACTGGGTATGATATCGCCACGGGTTCTTGATCAAATATGTGTCACCCGAAGGCTTTACTGCAAGCGTCTTCGGTGGTCTTCCTTTTTGCTTTTTCGGAGGCGTTTCGTCCATCTGTTGGTCACTGTACTCCCATGATGACGGTTGTCTTTTGTTGGCAAAGTTTAGAGCTCCTTGAGGCCGACCCTTATGCTTGACTTTAGCTGGCTCTTGCAGAGCAGTCCGCTCTGGATGCGCAATACTTGTTAGTGTTGAGACTGCTCTTTGTTGAACCTGCACTAGCAATGTGGGGAAGACGCTTTGGGCAAATTCTTCAAGCAACGATCTATTCACTCTGCGTTCTTTGGCTTCTTCCTCTTCTTCTGTCTTCACTTCTGACAAGGTCAATTGCCTCCAGAACGGATGCAATGAGCTAGGTTCAATTGGGGCCTGGCTCCTCACATTTAGCGCCATGTCATGCACGCAAGGCAAGCCATCTCTGACCCTCATCTGGCATCTGCATATAGTGATCCACAATGGAGCTTCTCCTTTCCTGTATTCCTCAATCAAACGAGCTAGTGCAATCGCAGAGACCTTGAAGTGCAGCTTGCAGAAAAGATGTGCGTTCGTTAGCAGCGTATATCTCTTTCTAATGCTTTCATTCAATGCCCCCTTTATCGCACCAATATGACTGCGCAACCGTGTATGATATTGATCGAACACAGTGCAAAGGTTGCCATCATTGCTTGTGAAGAAGCTTTTCAGACTGGAATGGGCCCCTTCAACCCTGTATTACAATCAAGAATCCGAAATCAGTATGTTGCTGTAAATGTCTAACTAAGTTCAAATAACTAGCTAAATTTAGAAAAAAACATAATGCACATACCTGTTAGTGGTGGTAGTACCGAGCGTGAACACTGTATCTGTCCATACGGAGATGATTCTTTCCTTGTAGGGGTCAAGCCAGTTCTTTTGTAGGTACTGGAGACACTTTGGAGATTTCCTCCAATCACACTTCAGCTTCTTCAGTGTTGCTTCATACCCTTGTATGGTCGTTTCCTTGAAGAGTTTCATGCAGTCATTGGAAAACGCTGTGCCCCTAAACTTGTCCATGTTCTTCTTCCCTAAGTCTTCAATATTCTTCCTCACATGCCGCCTACATAGAAGGAATTTTGCTTCTGGAAACTGCTTCTCTAAGGCGTTCATCAACGCCTTCTCCCGATCAGTGACCAAACATGTGGGTACTCGTTGCACCTTGACAAACATCTTTGCAAGTTGCTCTATGGCCCACTGGTAACTGTCGTCGTCCTCCTTCTCCAGAAATGCCCCAACAATATTGTAGTTTTTCCAAACAGATGTGATGCCAACAATTTCAAGGAAGGGCAAATTGTAACTGCACACATAATCATATATAAAATATGATGGCATCCTAACCTTGACATGAACAAATGAAGAGTATAATAGATATGTATGTTACTAACCGGTTAGTTGCATATGTAGAGTCCAGCAGCAGAATGTACGGAAATGCCTTCAGCAACGACAACTGTTCCCGACTTGCGAAGAAGATATCCGTTATCTTGTTGGTCTCCTTGTTGAATCTATGCTCCATGAAGTATCCCTTCTCATTGCACTCATAGAAGAACTGTTGCACAACTGTTCTTCCTTCCATGCCCTTCTTTTGTATCTCATGCATGATGTTGTACACTTGCTTCATCTTGGTCAAATTGCCAGGGGACGAATGGATTGTAGTATGAATCTTTTGAGGCTTGCAATGATTGACTGTCATCACCCTAATAATCTCCTTCTCTTCAGCGCTTGGCCGCCCAGCTAATGCACTACCATACAAATAATCTGCTATGACATGATTGTGAGTTCCATGTTGTACAGTGATCCTCCACAATCCCTTCGGCCCTTCTTTCAGCCTCAACATGAAGGGACACCCACACTTCTTCGACCTTGTGATGTCTCTCACTTGGTCAGCTTGTTTAGGCACGTTTTGTCCATGCCTATCACACGGTAACCAAGTCCCCCCAAGGGTCGAAGGGGTGGAATGTTTATTCCTCCACTTTTTGATGCAGAAGTGTTTACACTTAGCCATCTCCCGCGCCCACAAAAATGCTTCTTCTCTAGACTCCCAGCTTTGATCAGTTGTAAAGAACCTTGAGTAATCAACAGAGACGTAAACATCCTCCTCCGGTGGTACACTAAACTGAGGCTGTGTGTGTAGGGATGAAAAGCAAAACTGTGGGGTAGCATGAGATGAAGATGCTTCTGGAGGAAACGGTATCCCAAGTGAGAAGGATGGTATCTCAATAGCTGGTTGAGGCGTGTTCCAATCCTGCAACTTTTGAGGCGTTTACCAAACCGCAAATGTCTTCTGTGGGGTGCTCCAGTCATTGATGGAGATATTGTTTAACCCCTCGTATAAATAAAAGTTCGTCTACATACACATGAAATCATCTCATCAAGTAGTGCATAACTTATAAACCTAAATTCAAATTTTTCTTTGAAAGAGCAGATTCTGTAAAATGGCACGGTTAGTGACAAACCGTGCCATTTTACAGAATGAACCTACAACCGGTTTCTGGTGGTGCTTCCACACGTAATGTGTGGGAGCGTTTCACACGTTACGTGAGGAACTCTCCCACACGTTACGTATGGAAGCGTTCCACACGTTACGTGTTCACTATCTTGCCACATGACGTGTGGAACTGTTCTTCAATGTAACAACCATTTCGCAGCCATAAACAACAATGCTCAATCTTTGTTTCTAATCCCCTAAACAATAAAATGAGATCTTTAATATTAAATAACAAATATCATGTCTAGCTTGGTTAAACCCTAAATAACAAATATCATACCTTTCAAAACCCTAACCATCAAGCTACAAACTTTAAACAAGTTCAAAAAAAAAAGAACTTTAGGGTTACATAATAGAAATTACCTCGTTCGAAAGTGGAATATCTTCCCCACTATTGCTCTTTGACTCGTTGTTGTTCGGATTGTCCATTTTTTTAACAAAAATTTAGAGTGCAAAACAAGAATTTGTGAGTGTTTCAAATGAGGGTTTAGGCTCGAAATGGATCATTAGCCGGGGAAGAAGACGGGTCATTATTACAGTTAGGCGGGGACAAGACGGTTAATTCAATGCGTTTTGCCATAGACTGAACCACACGTTACGTGTGAGCCCCATCCACACGTTACATGTGGGATAGCATGACACGTAACGCGTGTTCTGATTCCACACGTTACGTTTGGTTTAAGGTTTAGGCATATGACGCTTTTTGTTAGGGTTTGGGGTAGGGCTTGGGGTAGGGTTACGGTTTGGGGTTTAGGGTTTAGGGATATGGTATTGGGGTAGGGTTTAGGGTAATGTGGTTTAGGTTTATGGATTAGGGTTTAGGGTTTAGGGTTAGGGTTAAGGTTAGGGTTAACTATTTATCTTTAATTAATAAGGGTGAATCGGGTATTTTAGTTATCTTGTTTGTGAGATTGAGGAGAGTAACTTTTAATTAGGGTTTAGGGTTTAGGGTGGTAAATGATTATTGAGAAGTTATTAATGCTAGTGGTTGAGTTCATTAATGCTAGTGGTTGAGGTCATTATATACTACAATTATATACAGCTGTATATTAGCTGTCAAACACATTGCTTTTCACTATATAAGAGGCATTAGGGTTGTTTGTTCTCTACAACAAGTCCAACACAAGCGACGCTTGAAGATTCAATTGTGGGTAAGCTTCTTCTTCCAGTTTCTTTTGATTTATTATCACCAATTTTTTATATTAATGGATTCATGATATTTGTAGGAAACCAAGCACTACAATAAATAATGGCATCTTCATCCGAATCATCAACAAACCCACTATGCGCGTTGATAACAGGAATTTGTCGTGCTAATTCCTACTATGCAAAATATCCAAACAAACCTTAAACCGTAGTCCTAGGTAAGTAAAGGTCGAATCCACAGGGAGACAGAGTCTATCTTAATATGCAATTTGTATGTCAATCCAAAGTAAACAAAGGGGGGTTTTGTATGTTTTAATGAATCTAAGCATGGAAAAGTAAACAAACTACAAGTTGATGAATTCAGTGATGGGAAAAGCACTTAGTCAAACAACATCCACTATTCGTATGACAAGTTGATCCTAGATACTCATTCAAAATCTCATGCAATGGAAATTCCAATTCCTTTTCAGATATAACTAATAGCATAACCAGATACTATTAGCACTAACTAATTAAACAACCATGAAACTATCAAGATTCAGTTTAACAGCAGCTTTACGGATAGGAATATAGTTGGATACAATTCTAGCATAAAACAACCAGCTTTTATCCTAGAATGTAAATCAATTCTCTTCTGTATAAGACTATCACAACCAGATACTAGCACGATGCAGTTGCTACTCTGAAATAGATATGCTCAACCAGTAACAATCTAAATCTAGCAATAGATCAATAACAACAAACCCTAGTTGATCAGACTAGAAATTATCAATATCAATCATAAGCAATCAAGCAAGAGAATAGATAAAATCCATGCAAAAGATTAAGAACGAGAATCTCACAACTGAATCAAAACGAAAGCTTCAGCGTCTGACTAAGCAAGAGTGGCTTAATTCTTCATAGCAAAGTACGTAGAATGAAAAATGAAATTAGGGTTCGAGAGATATTTTAGGGAGGCCAAGCTCCCTTCTAACCCTTAAATACTAAAAGTAAATCAGTCTAAATTAACCTAAAACGAAAATACTAAAATCGTAATAAAAATAGTCCAAATAAAACAATTAAGGAAAACGGGCTCGGTGTGCTTCTGACAGCGGAGGCGGTCGCTGCCTCCTCTGCGGCGGTCGCCGTATTTAAACGGTGGTCGCCGGATCAATGCCGTAGCCAAACTAGCTGGGAGGGCTTTGGCGGCGGTCGCTGCCTCCTCTGCGGCGGTCGCCGTGAAGCCATTTCTTCAGTGTCTTCGTCTCTTCAGCTCCGAATGCTCCCAAAGCCTCCAAAAGTGTGTCTTCAGCACCTCCTCGCCAATACTTCTTAACTCCTTGGCGTCTTCTACTGGTGGCTTCATCCTCCGTGTTTCCTAAGATCTCCAAAACAGCTCAAACACCTCCAAAAACACCAACTTCGCCCCCAAACGCCATACACATGAATGTGTCTAAATCTACCCGAATGGCACCAATAAACCCTCTAATGACTCTTAGTTAAGCCCTACAAAGTAGTGCTTATCAAACTCTCCCATGCTTAGACCTTTGCTCGTCCGCGAGTAAACTAATAAAGAGCCTACTCCTCCAATGCAGCATCCAAGGTCTCAGGAAGCATATCCTCCAACTAAGAGTCACCCATGCCAAGCTCCTGGCACCAATCTCATTGACAACACATCAACACTCAACAAGCTTAATGGGCAATCAGAGTACTTCCCCCAAGCTAAACCCGAACATCCAATAGTGTGAGTAACCTCTAATCCTAGCCTCCATCTATTGCTCCTTATGTCTCCCAGAGTGACCTACCCGACAATCCTTCTTTGACTCCTCTTCTTATGACGCCTCGCCAAGAATAATGAGAAATCCTAAAATCACTCTTCTTCTTTTTCGCTCGTTTTGCCAAGGCGCCCTTTCGGGTTTTCACCAAGCCACTCATTTCATTTTCCAATAGATGTACTCACATAAGCTCACGTCACTCTTGACCACATATTACCCCAGCCTAATGCTGGTCCAAGCCACCTGCTTATTACCTAGGCTGCCCTTTCAGGTTTTCGACCTATCCCAGGATTTCAATGATAGCCTTTTTTTCAAATTTTTGGCTTTTTCTCTTTATTCATTTTTCTCCTCAACGACGTAGCAAGAATAGAACTCTCCCCCATGCTTAAACATTGCATTGTCCTCAATGTAATGAAAGACAAAAAATAGAAGCACATGGAAAAGCAAAAAAATTAACTCACAACGTCGCCGAGCTGGCTTGGACACTTCCTTTGTTGCTGGCGGTCTTCTCAATAAACGTCCATGTCTCGGGTGTCGGCATCAACGCCATAATCTTCATCTACCGTGCAACCATAGGGAACCACTGTGGTGAATAGTGGTATGGCAGGTATGGCGGGGTTGCACGGCCTTCAACGAACACAAAAATGGGGCCCAGATGTAATCGTGGTGTGGGCCCTAGTGTTCCTCCTCCTCAGCTGCCAATTATAGGGCCATCATCGTTTTCAAATACAAAGTGGGGCTAATGTCTCCTCCTTGACAACATGATGCGCACCATCTCTCCATAGGAAACGCTGGGCAGCTGGCCTCCGGTAGAACCTTTTTTTTTGACTTTTTCTTCCCGTTTAAGGTCTTTTCGGGATATGTTATTTTCGTCTTTTGCTCCCCGTTTAAGGTTTTTTCGGGGCCCTTTTTTTTAAATAAATTAAAAAGAAAACGAACCTGAGAATGGCGGCGATCGCCGTAATTAAACGACGGTCGCCGTCATTTGCCACAAGCAAAGTGTCGAAGGAGGGGGTTGGCGGCGGTCGCCGTAAGGGGGGTGGCGGTCGCCGCTTCTCCTTCTTCACTTGGATACGTTTCATGTAGGTTAGTTCGACACAGAAAGCAAAAACTAAAAGGAAAAGCAAAAGAAAATGACTAAGGGAAAGGAAATAAACTACCTAACATCGGGTTGCCTCCCGAGCAGCACCTTAGTTAATGTCGTTGGCTCGACATACTACTCGAACAACCTCAATCCATATCATCAGGTTCCTTAGGAACCTTCTCATTCATTACCTCCTTCCTGAACCACTCATGGAAAGGTTTGAACCTTAGACCATTCTTCTTCTTCAGCGGCTCCTCCACCTTGACCTTCTTAGTCGCGTCTCCCCCATACTTAGATCGATCAGGGGGGGTGTTTAGCCTCAACTTCAGGACCTGCACCAAAGAGGGAACGAGCTTCTCGCTCGGAGTTAGCGGTAAAGGTGATTTGCCTGGTAGCTCCAAAGGAAGCTTATAGTAAGCGTCCAACTCAGTGACGACTTCCTGCGAGTTAGTAGATGAAGCAAAATCCGAGATAGAATCAACAATGATAGATTGCTTGTCATCTAGGTGGTCCTAATAAAAAACTTCTTGCACCACATGCTCAAGTACATCAATTGCACACAAAGAGTGATCATCAGAAGGATATTTCATGGCTTCATAGATATTGTAGTTAATAGTTTGGCCATCAAATTCCATGGTTAAAGCACCAATACTCACATTAATCTTAGTGTTGGCAGTTTTCAGGAAAGGTCTCCCTAACAGAATAAGGGTTGCATGCTTATCATGTTCCATATTGAGCACATAGAAGTCAGCAGGAAAAGTAAGATCACCAACCCTAACCAAAACATCCTCCACTATCCCTATAGGACGCACACTAGATCGATCAGCTAACTGAATGAAAATATTGGTCGCATGCATGGGTCCTAATCGTAAGGATTCACAAATAGATGAAGGTAGAACATTAATGGAAGCACCCAAATCTAACATAGCTTTATTGAACTTGGTATCTCCAATAGTGATGGGAATGGTGAACATACCTGGGTCGCCACGCTTCTTAGGTAAGCGCTTCTGAAATACAGCAGAAACATGTTCGCTTACCTTTACCTTCTTCTTGCTGTTCCTATCCTGATTCCACTTTGTGGTGCACATCTGATTCAAGAACTTGGCATAACGAGGGACAAACTTGATCAAATTTAGGAGAGGAATGTTGACCTCAACGTTTCTGAACATCTCAAACATGTCCTTGTCCTGCGCAAGTGGCTTGGTATGCTTCAAAGCAGATGGGAATGGCGGAACAGGCTTCTAATCAGGAAAAATCGGAGTTTCGGACTCCTTCTCAGCCTCAGCATCGGCTACAGGGAGGCGGCGGTCGCCGTAAGAAGGGCGGCGGTCGCCGCTGACATCGTCAGAAAAACCGAGATTGTGATCACCGTCACGGCGGGCGCCGTAGTCTTCACGACGGTCGCCGTTTTCTGGGCGGCGGTCTCCGTAAGAAGGGCGGCGGTCGCCGTTTACATTCTACTCCAAATCCGGACTTTCTTCCTTGTTGACCTCAGAATTATCCTCTTCAAGCTTCTTCCCACTTCTCAGAGTCACAGCATTGACATTCCGAATGTTCGGGTTCGCTTCCGTCTGAGATGGAAGTTTACCAGAAACCTTGGCGTCAAGCTTACTCACCACTTGAGAGATCTGACCAACCTGTCTTTCCAAGTTCTGAATGCTGGCTTGTGTAGTCTCTTGGAATTGCAATTGGTTCTTAGTCAACTTAGCAACATTCTCATTGAGGTTTATGTTGCTCTACATCAGCATCTTTATCATGTCATCCATAGACGGTGAAGGATTCGAGCTCTGCCCTTGAGGATTTGGCACAAATGGTTGCCTAGGTTGTTGAGGATTACCCTGTTGTTGATTTGGGTCTGGGTCTCTCCATCTGAAATTAGGATGATCCCTCCAACCAGGATTGTATGTATTAGAGTAAGGATCATGCCTGGGTCTCTGCTAATATCCTCCTACTGCATTCACTTCCTCTTGTAGAGTAGGACACGAATCAGTAGGATGCAGGTCGTCATGACAAATCTCACAGGCCTTAGCCTGCTGAGGTGTACCTTTCAGTTTCAGACACCTCACCTCTTCTCTCAGCACATCAAAATCAGCCTGATCAATCTTTGATTGAGAAGTAGCAACTACCAAGCTTTGGGAACCTCTCCTACTGTACTGTCTAGAGTCATCAGCCAGAGTAGCAAATATCTCTTGAGCCTCTTCATAAGTCCTCTTCAGAATATTCCCACCACATGCAGGATTTACCATCCGACGATCATCTTCACGGAGTCCTCCATGCAGATAAAGAATCAGATCATGATTAGCATAACCATGGTAGGGGCAACTCTTCACCAGTTTCTTGAAGCGTTCATAGTAGTCATAGAGAGACTCATTAGACAGTTGCTCTACGTTGCAGATTTTCTTCTTGAGCTGATTGGACTTGATTTCTGGAAAGTATTTATCAAGAAACACCTTCTTCAAATTCACCCAAGTAGTGATGCTTCCTGGGGGTAAAGAATGATACCAGTCCTTAGCAGAGTCCTTCAGAGAAAAGGAAAAGACTCTCAACCTCATCTGATCTTCAGTAATTTCAGATGGCCGCATGCTGGTGCAGACCTCAAGGAATTCATCCAAGTGCTGAATAGGATCCTCAAGCGGGGTTCCACTGAATTTCGGGAGTAAATGGACTACTCCTGTCTTGAGCTCAAATTTAACCCCATCACCAAGGGCAGGGAATTGCACAGCACGAGTTGGTTGCTCCAAGTTAGGAGCTGTCAAGGACTTAAGAGTAACACGAGCTGCCATTCTTTCAGCTTCCAGAAGTAGTATATTCGCAGCCCTGCGAGCTTGAAGAAAATTTCTCTCGATTTCTGGATCAAAAACTAGTGGTAGATTATTAGTAACACGGGTGTGAACCATAAGATAGGTTCACACCAAGATTGGCACACAAATCACACACACAAAATAGACTATTGCCTCCCTGGCAACGACGCCAATTTGATAACAGGAATTTGTCGTGCTAATTCCTACTATGCAAAATATCCAAACAAACCTTAAACCGTAGTCCTAGGTAAGTAAAGGTCGAATCCACATGGAGACAGAGTCTATCTTAATATGCAATTTGTATGTCAATCCAAAGTAACCAAAGGGGGGTTTTGTATGTTTTAATGAATCCAAGCATGCAAAAGTAAACAAACTACAAGTTGATGAATTCAGTGATGGGAAAAGCACTTAGTCAAACAACATCCACTATTCGTATGACAAGTTGATCCTAGATACTCATTCAAAATCTCATGCAATGGAAATTCCAATTCCTTTTCAGATATAACTAATAGCACAACCAGATACTATTAGCACTAACTAATTAAACAACCCTGAAACTATCAAGATTCAGTTTAACAGCAGCTTTACGGATAGGAATATAGTTGGATACAATTTTAGCATAAAACAACCAGCTTTTATCCTAGAATGTAAATCAATTCTCTTCTGCATAAGACTAGCACAACCAGATACTAGCACGATGCAGTTGCTACTCTGAAATAGATATGCTCAACCAGTAACAATCTAAATCTAGCAATAGATCAATAACAACAAACCCTAGTTGATCAGACTAGAAATTATCAATATCAATCATAAGCAATCAAGCAATCAAGCAAGAGAATAGATAAAATCCATGCAAAAGATTAAGAACGAGAATCTCACAACTGAATCAAAACGAAAGCTTCAGCGTCTGACTAAGCAAGAGTGGCTTAGTTCTTCATAGCAAAGTACGTAGAATGAAAAGTGAAATTAGGGTTCGAGAGATATTTTAGGGAGGCCAAGCTCCCTTCTAACCCTTAAATACTAAAAGTAAATCAGTCTAAATTAACCTAAAACGAAAATACTAAAACCGTAATAAAAATAGTCCAAATAAAACAATTAAGGTAAACGGGCTCGGTGGGCTTCTGACAGCGGCGGCGGTCGCTGCCTCCTCTGCGGCGGTCGCCGTCTTTAAACGGCGGTCGCCGGATCAATGCCGTAGCCAAACTAGCTGGGAGGGCTTTGGCGGCGGTCGCTGCCTCCTCTGCGGCGGTCGCCGTGAAGCCATTTCTTCAGTGTCTTCGTCTCTTTAGCTCCGAATGCTCCCAAAGCCTCCAAAAGTGTGTCTTCAGCACCTCCTCGCCAATACTTCATAACTCCTTGGCGTCTTCTACTGGTGGCTTCATCCTCCGTGTTTCCTAAAATCTCCAAAACAGCTCAAACACCTGCAAAAACACCAACTTCGCCCCCAAACGCCATACACATGAATGTGTCTAAATCTACCCGAATGGCACCAATAAACCCTCTAATGACTCTTAGTTAAGCCCTACAAAGTAGTGCTTATCACGTGTGTAATTTGAAAGCCATTGTCCGTACTTGGGATTTGCAGTGGAACTACGGAAGAAGGTATTGGGGATGCCCAAGACTGGGGTGTTTTTACAAGAAGTGGATTGATCCTATATATGAGGACAGGGAACACGCGATTATTCGACAACAATGGCGGGAAAAACAAGATCTTGTTAAGGAGAATCAAAATCTTGTTAAGAAAAATCAAAAACTTTTACAAGATGTGGATAAGATGCGTGGGTATAACCTCAAACTATATAATGATGTACATCGTATACTGCCTTGATGTCGTATCTTTTGTGTAATGTTGTTTACGTACTATCAACCTTTGTAGGGAGCAATCAATTTTATCAAAGCAGAGATATGATAGGAAGCGAACTTTTACCAGAGACTATCCTAATTTCTTCAAACGCAACTAGACGATGTCATTTATTTTGTGTTAGGGTTTCTAAGTTTATGAAGAACTTGTATTATTTCCTGTATTGTGAGCTAAATGTGGTTGTAGTCATCCAACGTAATGAACAATTCTATTTCGTCTTCTAGGTTATATATTTTGGGGTATTGCTTTTATTAATTTTAGATAATCAAATAAATACTAAAAATATACAATAATATGATACAACATTCATCAACAACATTATAGTATATATAAAATAATCAATAATTCAACATTGAACCACAAATAAATTCTAAAAATATACAACTATATAACTCAAGATTATAATACCCTAAAAACACCACACGTTACGTGTGATACACACCCACACGTAACGTGTGGAGATACAAGACACGTAACGTGTGGAGCTACAACACACGTTACGTGTGAAACTTTGAAAGGGTCTGCTCTCACACGTAACGTGGGGAGACACTCCACACGTAACGTGTGGACCCTATGCGCTGAAAAGCAATTTTGGGTATGCGCCGAAAAGTAATCGTGTAAAAGATGCATACGAATACGATCGATTCGACTTACAAGAGAGCGAGGTTGTGTTGCGAATGATTACTCGAGGGATCGGACACGTTTCGATCGATGATGAGACTTGTTCACAGATTATTATTTTTTCATTTGTATATGATTGTCGCTCGGCTAAGAAAGTTTTACTTTGAACACGAAATCTCTGGTTAAATAAAACTTTTTTTATCTGTATAAATAATTATGAGACTGTTTTGGGCGAAAAAGATCGAACCGACCTGAATCGTTTAAAGAAGGATAACTAGACAACAATCAGATCAGTAATATCTAAATAATCCAAATCAACTAATCAGTTAGACAAATGAAGCTAAACAAACGTAGAGATAAGCTTATCTCCTCCAAGTGGGAGACTGGTCGAATCAAGAGATTTAATCGTCGGTCGCTTCAATACTGAAATGAAGAACTGAGCTAGAGAATGATTGTAAAAATGAGTAAGAGAGTAGCGAATTATAGCTTGTATTCAGTAGAAATAATAATAATGTCTCGTTACAAGATAGTTTTCTCTATATTTATACTAGTTTTTGGCTTGAATTGGTTGTCAGATCCGCCCGAGATTCATGGAAGACGTTATCCTGCACGTGGGTTGGTTAAAATCGTTCGAGATCTGCGGGAGTCGTCAAGCTGCATACTGGTCGTTCCGAGATCTGTGAGAGTCGTCAAGCTACGTACTGGTCGCCCCAAAATCTCTGGAGGTCGTCTCCTGGATACTGACCGGACCGAGATCTCTGGAGGTCGTTTTACTTTGTCAGGACCTTCTAGAAGACAGTCTGGTTCAAGCTACTAGACCGATCCAATGGGCCGAAAAAACGAGGCCCAACAATTGCCCTAAAATTAAATTGGGCCAGAGCGTTAGTTGATGGGACAATTTGATTTTATAACTTATCTCTCTTCCGGCGACGGGGCCGACATGCGTATTGCTCAAGCTGAGAGTCAGCTTAAAGCAGCCAATAATCGTATGAAGACGGCTGAAGGAGTCTCTTGTGATGGCGAAGGGTCAAGAGACTGCTGCTTGTTTATCATTTGCTTTGTTTTGCAGGTGGACTCGTCAGTCGCTTCCTGGTTAAGTCGTGTGACGCTGGTCGAGTAGACTTGTAATTGTGTGTGACATGTCGTGTAGTTCCAGGGAAGAGCATTGTAGTGTTTGTATAAGACGTGTACCTCAATGGGGACATGTCTTGTAAAAATGTGTCATGTTTTTGTTCCTATATTCCCTGTGTACCGATCGATCGTGTAATGTGTAAGCGCTATGTATGATTGTGTTTTGTGTATGTTGATCAACTTGATTTTGTCTTGAGGCCTCTTGTTGTGTTCATGTTGAAGAGACTTGAAAAGTATAGAAAATATAAAAGGGTGACCGTTGGTGTGAGTCCAACGGCCCTCTGATGCTTAAGTCAGTAAAGGATTGAATAAGTATAATCAACTGAATCTAAATGAAATGCAAAGTATAAGTTTTCAAAAGTAATACGACTCCCAATGGGTCGTGTTCCAGCTTGGTTGATCGTCTTTTGTGGACTCTTCGTCTTCTTCTAGTCTGACCCGGGCCATGGCTTTGGCTTGCACGTCTTTGAAGCTTCGGCACAAGTATTTGGTCAGCTCGCGATAGAGTTCACTGCCCCTGACCAATCCCCGACGAAAGGCTTCAATAGACGTTGGGACGTCGCAATACGGGATCGTGACCTTCTCTTTGTTGTACTTGTTAAGATAATCTCTTAAGGGCTCACCGTACCTTGCACGATCCTGTATAGGTCGCTTGATTGCTTTTCCAGTCTCCGACTGCTGGCGAACTGGATTTTGAATGAGTTGACCAGATTAGCAAACAAAGCGATCGAACCCTGCGACAGATGCATGAACCAAGTTAGTGTGGGTCCCGCGAGGGTTGTGCCAAAGCTCTTGCACATGACCGCTTCACGATTCCCTCTTGGAATAGAGATAGTCATTAGTTTTTGTTTGTAAATAGAGATATGATCGTCGAGGTCCCCGGTCCCATCGTAGTTGGGCATGTTAGGGATGTGGAACTTCTTCAGGATCTCGACGCGTGCGATTGCTTCCACGAAGGGTGAGTCTTCGTATCCATCGATCACTTCCTTTTCGATCGATTGTGGGACTCCTGGAATCCGAGCGATGCAATCGTCCCAAACTTTCATATGCTCGTTGATGGCTTGTTGTATGAAGGTTTGGAGATCCATAGGTGTGGCAACCTGTGGAAGGGCGACTCGAGTCGCGGTGGGCTCGGTCGCGGAAACTGGAACATTAGTCATGAAAGTACTGACTAGGGAAGTTTGAAACATACCAATGGATTGAACGACATTCTAAGTGATCAGAGCCATGGGTGTCGAGATTGCCCCATTCATGTTGAGACGCGTTTGGAGGCCTTCGGTGTTGACTATGCACCTTGATCCTCATGGGACCGATGCGACTGAATTCACCTGTGATTTCAAAAGTTCATTTTCACGGATTAGTCGTGTAATTTCAACTTCAGATTGGGTACTTAGGGTTTCGGTTCTTAGGCATTGCTGAGCCAGTTCCTCTTGGAGGATGCTCATATTTTTTGCTAATTCTTGGATTCAGGTGTCCAAGATGAGCGGATTGACGACCTCTTCGGCTTGATTTCCGACCAGGGTGTCGGTTCGGACTTGGTCTTCAGCGATGATCATGGGATCTCCGGAACCGGTCATGATCGGATGAGGATTGGATCGTTGATTGGCTAGATGCCCCACGGTGGGCGCCAAATTGTTTTGGGCGAAAAAGATCGAACCGACCTGAATCGCTTAAAGAAGGACAATTAGACAACAATAAGATCAGTAATATCTAAATAATCCAAATCAACTAATCAGTTAGACAAATGAAGCTAGACAAACGTAAAGATAAGCTTATCTCGTCTAAGTGGGAGACTGGTTGAATCAAGAGATTTAATCGTCGATCGCTTCAATACTGAAATGAAAAACTGAGCTAGAGAATGATTGTAAAAACGAGTAAGAGAGTAGCGAATTGTAGCTTGTATTCAGTAGAAATAATAATAATGTCTCGTTACAAGATAGTTTTCTCTATATTTATACTAGTTTTTGGCTTGAATTGGTTGGCAGATCCACCCGAAATTCATGGAAGACATACTGGTCGCTCCGAGATCCGTGGGAGTCGTCAAGCTACGTACTAGTCGCCCCGAAATCTCTGGAGGTCGTCTCCTGGATACTGACCGGACCGAGATCTCTGGAGGTCATTTTACTTTGTCAGGACCTTCTAGAAGACAGTCTGGTTCAAGCTACCGGACCGATCCAATGGGCCGATCTAATGGGACAAAAAAACGAGGCCCAACATAGACTCTTACATCACTACACCAATTTGTTGGGTTTGTTTGTAAAAATGTATTGATAGGCATTATGAGTAGATCAGATAAAGCAATTCAAACAGATGATCCAAAAATCCAACATACATTTTTGTTTAATCGGTTATAATTTTATAAACTTTACAGAGTTTTCAAATGATTTATATGCATCTCTCGTAAAAAACTGTCTAGGGGTCTGTTTGGATTCCCGGGAATAATGTATTAAATTGTACTCCCTCCAACATACGTTATATTGCATTACATTACACTAAATTATCATTTTAATACAAAATAATATAATTTAATGCATTTTCTCGAAAATTCAAATTGACCCTAAATGTGTTATACATATTTACTTACATACAAGAGGCACATAAAGAATTCAAGAAATTGAATTATCGAGTATGCATTATTTGAACAACATCAATAATGTCAACTTATACACTTAGGGTGCATTTGAATTCCCATCCAGAATGCATTTTAATGCAATAAACTACACTTTTTATATTAAATGTCATTATTTAATATAATTTAATACATTAAAATGCATTCTGATGTCTATCCAAACGAACCCTTAGTCCAATTCATTCATTTATTTGGTCATACATTTCACATTATTTTTCTTAGTAGGAGAGTTATCACTTGAATTGATTTAACAAATATATTTGTCTTTTTAGATTATGTCCCTAACTAGAAAATAGATTAATTCTTTCATTTTAAAAACTAATCTTAAACAATTTTTTTTTTATAAAAGACAACTTTAAACAAATTAGAAAACTAAGCATTCATGAAATATGAACCTATACACTAGTAGTGACAAACTTTGAATAGAGTTAGATTCAAACTAGTGTAGTACCCGTGCTTTGCACGAAATTTGTTTATTTCTTTTAACATTTTCAACAAATAGTATATAAAAATTATATTACTTAATTGATATAGAAATATATAGGTAGTGACTGTTAATTATAAAAGTAGATGAATGTTAATATAAAAAAGGACTAATTGAATCAAGAGTATAAAAGTAGAAAAATCAGTAGAGAAACATTCCATTAAAACAACAATAACTCAAGAAAAAAAAAATAGTAGAGAAACATTTTGTTAAGAAAACAATATAGAAAAAAAAACAGTAGAGAAAACAATAGAGAAAAAAACTACTTGATCAACTAAAATTCAGAATTTGGACATATCCTTTCATGCTTGTAAATTCAGAATTTGGATTGGGATGATTAAAGATGAAAGGATAATTGAACCTCTATTGTGGGAGTTTATGTAATTACAGACTTTTTGATAATAGAATAATCCTAAATATAAGAATAAAGAATTCTGTAGATCTTCATTACCCGAAATATTGATTATATTGATTTTTTTTAAATCCGAAAATGGGTAAAATGCCATGTGGCAGAAACAATGACAGGATGTCATATGGCATAAGAGGGCATGCGTTAAATATGAGGATGTCATGTGGCTTAGAGGTATTGTGGTTTAGTAAATATATAGTAGATTAAATTTTAGAAAGAATGGAAATTGTAAATTTTTGAAAGTTGTCTTTATTATTTTCTGTTTAATTTTGTATAGTGCACGTACGTTTAATTTGGAAGGAAAATGTTGCCTTTATCATTGCAGATCTTGACCCTTTAGTTTTGGTAATAGAATAATCCTATATAAAAGAATAAAGATTTATGTACATCTTATACTACCCGAAATATTGATTATATTGATTTAAAAAAAACGAAAATGCATAAAATGTCATGTGAACAAAACAATGACATGATGCCATATGGCCTAAGAAAGGAGTTTAATAAGAGGATGTCATGTGGCTTAGAGGGATTGTGGTTTAGTAGATATATAGTAGATTAAATTTTGGAAAGAATGGTGATTTTAGATTTTTCAAAGTTGCCTTTATTATTTTCTGTTTAATTTTGGTATAGTGTACGAACGTTTAATTTGGAAGTAAAATGTTGCCTTTATCATTTCAGATCTTGCCCCTTTAGTTTTGGTAATATAATAATTCTATATATAAGAATAAAGATTTTTGCACATCTTGTACTACCCAAAATATTGATTATATTGATTTTTAAAATAAAATAAAAGTGAAAATGCATAAAATGCCATGTGACAAAAACAATGACAGGATGCTATGTGGCCTAAGAAAGGGTGAGTTTAATAGAAGGATGTCATGTGACTTAGGGATTGTGGTTTAGTAGATATATAGTAGATTAAATTTTGGAAAGAATGGTGATTGCAGATTTGTGAAATCTATCTTATTATTTTATGTTTAATTTTGGTATAGTGTACGGATGCCTAATTTGGAATCAAAATGTTGTCTTTATCATTGCAGATCTTGACCCTTTAGTTTTGGCAATAGAATGACCCTATATATAAGAATAAAGATTTCTGCAGATCTTGTATTACCCGAAATATTGATTATATTGTTTTTTTAAAAAAAACTAAAATGGATAAAATGCAATGTGGTAGAAACAATGACAGGATGCCATGTTGCATAAGAAGGGATGAGCTTAGTAGGAGGATGTCATATGGCTTAGAGTGATTGTGGTTTGGTAGATATGTAGTAGATTAAATTTTGGAAAAAAATGTGATCGTAGATTTTTGAAAATTGTCTTTATTATTTTTTGTTTAATTTTGGTATAGTATACAAATGTTTAATTTGGAAGCAAAATGTTGTCTTTATCATAGCAGATCTTGACTTTTTAGTTTTGATAATAGAATAATCCTATATATATGAATAAAGATTTTTGCAGATGTATTACCCGAAATATTTATTATATTTATTTAAAAAAAATGAAAATAAATAAAATGCCATGTGACAGAAACAATTACAGGATGCCATATGGCATAAGAAGGGATGAATTTAATAGGAGGATGTCATGTGGCTTAGAAGGGTTGTGATTTAGTAGATATATAGTAGATTAAATTTTGAAAAGAAGGGTGATTGCAAATTTTTTAAATTAAGTTGCCTTTATTATTTTCTGTTTAATTTTGGTATAGTGTATGGATGTTTTATTTGGAAGCAAAATGGTGTCTTTATCATTGCAGATCTTGACCCATTAGTTTCTATAATAGAATAATCCTATATATAAGATTAAAGATTTTTGGAGATCTTGTATTATTCGAAATATTGATTATATTGATTTTTTTAATAAAAAAACGAAAATAGATAAAATGTCATGTGATGGAAACAATGACAAGATGCCATATGGCATAAGAATGGGTAAGTTAAATAGGAGGATGACACGTGTGATAGGTGTTATTTCATACACCTTTACTAGCAACTATTAGCATGATTTGAATGAGTTTTGGATGAGTTTTTAGGCTAAGTCTGTGATCTGAAAGTTGTGGAGAGAAGTGAAGATATCCCGGATTTACAGCTTAGATGGAGATGGAGCTGCTGGAGCATACTTGGAGAAGACTACCAAACACTTGATAGGGTTGAAGAGCAGCAGAAGAGAAGAAGAGGAGCTGAAGAAGCTGAAGGAGTGAGCTCACCGCCCCGCGCCAGATTCACCGCGGCCCGGCGGTGACTCCCAGAGAAGGTTGAAGCCCCGCGCCAGAGGAAGCCACCGCCCAGCGGTGGAGAGCCTGAAGCCCCGCGGTGGATCTCACCGCCCCGCGGTGGCCGTGTTTAATGCCTCGCGCCAGAAGACTGTTACTTTCCTTTTATTTCGTTTAGACTTTATTTTATTATTATTCTGTTTCCTTTATTGTTTGCATTAGTTTAACCTAGTTTCCTAAGACTATTTAAGTCCTCTTTCTAGGTTAAGAGATAGAGAGACACTTAGAGACTTTTTACCTACACACGATTTTTCAGACGTTAGTTCACATTAGAGTTTTTCATCCCCTTTGATGGAGAACTAACTTTCCCTTGTTCTACTAGACGTGTGAAGCAGTACAGTTGATGTGTTTGTGAAATTTCTATTCCTTGTTTTTATCCTTATAAATGTTGGTTTGATTCTCTTGGTTATATTGACTATTGATTTCTTGTTATTCTTCTTAGCCTGATCAACTAGGTTGAATGCTTTTTTTATCAATTGCTAGGATTGCATATAGGGGTTCCGAGTGCATATCTAGTGGCAAACACGATTGTGCGTATAGGGGTTCTGAGCGTACAATCGTGAGTGAGAATCAGTTGCATGCGAGTATTACTACGTCCTTCTATTTGCATGTATCCTATATCCTTGTGTGCATTGCTATTGCTGTGTTGGTGGTAAAGTATACTGACAACTGTGAGAATCAGTGGTATTTTATCATTGGCATAGTAATAAGTCTATTGACAACTGTGAGAATCAATAGTACTTAAGATCAGGGTGGGAACAACTATAAGGATAGTAAAAGAACTTGGATTAAATAGATTTCTGTGATCAAATTATATCTCTGTACTGTGGATCTCGCTCTAGTAGAACTACTTTCCCTCATTATATTTCATCAACTAAACCAAACTTGTTTGCTTTGCTTGCTTTGTGTTCTCTTGATAACTAAACCCCCCCGTTCGTGTTACTTGTCATTCACACTTGCATACTGTATCAGATCTTCCCTGTGGGTTCGACCCTTACTTGTCTGCTATACTTCTGTTTAGTGGGTCTGTTAGGATATTTTACTTTGACTAGGCTAAGCAACGATACTTGCACTGCACACTTTTAGCCACCGTCAACGTGGCTTAGAAGGATTGTGATTTAGTAGATATATAGTAGAATACTTGTAAATCGATACATATCATAAATGTACATAGTTGCATAAAGTTTAAATTTGATAATGGCATACTCTGAATATGTCATGCAAAAATATAATGTAAAATTTATGATAATTTTGTTATATTAATCTTTTTTTTTTAAAAAAAATATGTCAACACATATATAAACTTTTTTGAATAATAATATTATCAATATTAATATATAAATAAAATATAAAATAATATGTGAGGTGGTACTGATGTGGCATGATATCATTATCTGAAAGTTTAGACGAAAGTTTTAAATGTCGAAGTGATATGTGGCATTTTAAGGAATTGCTTTACTATTATACATTGATACTTTTGGTATGGTATTATATATATTAGTAAATCGATATATATATATCACAACTTATATAATTGCCTATAATTTCAATATGAAAGTGAATGATACTCAACATTTTTCAAATTAAATATTTTGTAGAAAATTTGGTAAATTTTTTATATCAACCTTAATTTTTTGTAAGTATGTTGACGTATGTATAAACTTTTTGTATTTGAATTATAATAATAAAACATATAAAATAATAATAAGGTGGTACATTTTGGAAATAATTAATTATAGAAAATAGCTGTAAATCGATAGAACATATAAAATAATAATAATGTGGTATATTTTTGGAAACAAATCACTTAGTTTCCAAAGGACATGTTATTGTATTTTTAATATTATGTGGTCAATATTGGAAAGAAGATAATAAAATATTGCAGATTTGTTTTAGTGCTTAAGAAAGATAAGATACGGAATATTTGTTGTACATTTTGGAAAGATTTGATTGTAAATAATATTGGTATAGTAAGTGTAGGATGCTATTAGTGCAAATTTTTTTATTTTTAAAATAAATTTAAAAAAGCGATAGGCTAACACGTGTCCAATTCAATACTGTGACGCCACGTGATAGCGTAAAACTCGGGCTCATTCTGGGGATGCCACGTGACGCAAAGGATATTCTGCTTTAGTATATATATAGTAGATTAAATTCTGATACGAATTGCTTCATCTAGACGACTCTAGAGACGCGCATCGATCAAATATGCTTTAATTTGATCTGTCTCCAAAATTATCAATCCCACCTTAATCTATATATATAGAGGCACGCTCAGGTAAAACGATTCTTATGGTGAAACGAGTGTACAATTATGGAGCGTCGGATTGAGAGTATTGGATGGTTGGATTTGGAGAGTATAATAAGGGTATACGGGGTGGTTTTCATGGGATAGAATATCCCTACTGATTTTTTTTAATTTCTAAAAATTAAAAACCTCCAAAATAGGAAGTTAGAAGGAGATTGGAGAGAGAAAACGTAGATCCTCCAAAATAGACAGTTATTCGCCACCATCTTCCACGCAGATCTTCAGTCCAGAAATTTCTAAACCGTTCTGCATATCGAGACAAAACATATGCATATCGACAAGAAAAACTTGCATATCGACACGAAAAAGATGAATATTGTTCAAGTATTATTGAATAATTGTTATTCGTGATCATGGACCATGGTCAATCGTATATATGCTGATATTCAAAAACATTGAACCGATATGCACATTGTGGTAATTGATATTACAATTTAAAACATACAAGTATATTCTGCATATGACTTTACAAGGAGAAGGAGATTGGAGAGAGAAAAACTGCATATCATACAATTATATTCTGTATATCACTGTACAAAAAATGCATATCCCATCCACACAAATGAATATCATATTTACGGTCAAGGAAATAATCCATAATTACAAATTGCACATCATACAAGTGTATTCTGCATATCCCTGTAAAATAAATGCATATCCCATCCACATAATTGCATGGCCGGACTCAGCGAGATCTTCCTTGGCCACGCCCGCGGCTTCCTCTCCGCACCCGCAACTTGTTCTTCTCATCTTCTGACGAGAATATCACTCAGCGAGATCTTCCTTGGTCGCGCCCGCGACTCCCTTTCCGCGCCCGTGGCTTATTCTGCATATCAATGTATAGAAAATGCATAACTCATCCACACAAATGAATATCACAATCACAACCAATGAAATAATCTATCATAAAAAATTGCATATCATACAAGTATATTTTGCATATCAATGTATGAAAAATGCATATCATATCCACACAAATGAATATCATATTCACGGCCAACAAAACAATCTATAATTACAAATTGCATATGATACAAGTATATTCTGCATATCACTGTATGGAAAATGCATATCCCTTCCATTACAACCCCAAATTAAGCATAAATTAAGCAGCTTTCAGCACAAATGAAAAGATCGGTATCATCAATTTTACATATCATAGCAGAAGTTAGAAGTCCACAGAAATGTCAATTTTTTTAAAGAACCAACTTATTCATTCTGTCTTCTTTCAATCAATTTATGCCAAGAAAGTAAAGAAACAGATCTCAGAATGAGAAACACCAACCAAGCATTCAAACACTGCTACTATAATTGATGTAGATCAAATGATAACATGTTTCAAACTTTCAAAGCACTGAACGAGAAGAAGACGATTCGTAACAGACAGAAAGTACAAAATAGAGCACCGAATTCAATCCTCCATGTTTATTTGCCTCTAGCATTTCAACAGAAGCAATAACCACCAAAGAAATTCAAAACGAACCTTAATTATCCCTTGAGATAGAGGAACGACCAAATCAGGCCGAGTAGGAGCAGAAGATCTGGGCGAATTTTTGAGATCCAAGAGGGATGAGGAAGATCTGGGCCCGAGACACCGAGAATCCTCCTCCGTTGTTGGCATCCGACGGCGTCATAACCATGGCGAAGTCCTCCTCGCTGCTGTCTTCCACCGCCGGGGATGGCGGTCGCTGATCAAGAAAGTGCCCCTCGCCGGATCTTGGTAAAGACCTCGTCGGAGTCGAGATCGACAAGGTGGAGCACCTGGAGAACTCGACAGAGAACAAACGGCCTCGAAGGGAGATGAGAGATGAATTAGAGGACAAATTGATGATAAGAGTAAACCCTAGAACCTACCGCCTGGATAACAAGCAATGAATGTGAAAGAATTTTTGAGAGAGAGAGGATTGAGGGAGACGAACGATTTTTGGAAGGAGAAGGGAAGAAACGATTTAATGGAAAAGTGAATCAGTAAATTGGAGAGAGAGAGAAAGTAAATTGTGGAAAACAAATCCCATAATTTTAGGTGATCTAGTGTGGGTGATTCTACCCCCTAATCTTGTACTTTCCTAGATTTAATCTCAGCCATCCATCCTCCTCTAATCCAACGTCCTAAATTGATACACTCGTTTTACCCTAATAGGTTGTTTTACTAGAGCATAGATATATATATATATATTAAAGCAAATGAATTTAAAGCCACTATATTGATTATGGCCCCACAAATCCTAGGTGTCAATTTGTGGTTAATCCAATTTATTTTTATATTAATCATTCTATTTAATTTAAATCACAATATCTAATCACAACTAACTTCAAATATTTAAAATTTTAAATCACAATATCTAATCACAACTAACTTCAAATATATAAAAACTATATACAACTTTTTTATAAAATTTAATTTCTACAAATTATACATACAATAAGCTTATAATATGTGATAGATTTCTTACTAAACTTATATATAAAATACATCTTATATTCATTATGTAATTAGTAATATTATTTTCATGCGTTTGCATATATAATTTGACCTATATAAATTTATGGGCCAAAATCATACAATATATACAATTTCCAACTCATAGTACATGTGCTTTTATAATCAAGCCCACTATATTATATTATTACACATACAAATTTATGTTTAGAGTAAACTGACCCGAATAAATTTTATGGTACATCTATATATATTAAAGCTATTGAATTTCGAGCCACCAAAATGCTTTTGGCCCCACAAATCCTACATGCCATTTTGTTATTAATGCACTTTTTTTTTCCTTAACATTATATTTCAATTTAAACCACAATATCTAATCACACCTAGCTTCAAATATATAAAAACTATACAACTTTGTTGAATGCTTATACATTTTTTATAAATTTTGATTTCTACAAATTGCAAAAAATAAGCTTATATATGTCAAACTAATATATGATAGAATTCCTACTAAACTTATATATAAAATACATCTTATATTCATTTATGTAATTAGTAATATTATTTTTATGACTTTGCATATATAATATGACATATATAAATTTATGAGCCAAAATCATACAATATTCACAATTTTCAACTCATAGTACATGTGCTTTTATAATTCAACCCACTATATTATATTATTACACATACATATTTTATTAACAATTTAGTAAAATTTCAGACTAATGTATCTTAACAAACTTAATTTATATAATCTTGAGATTTTCTTCTTAACCTTTCAATTTTACCAACTCATTTTAACAACAATTATATCATATCAGATTTTTAACGAATGTATATTGTACGTTCCCATTTAACAATTTATATTTGATTATAATTTTATATAAAAAATACACGGTCTCCATTTTCCGATTTTACAATATTTCTATGGGCTTATTACTTATCATTCTGCTAAATGTAATTTTTCAGTTTTAAAAAATCAAATTGAGTTTGTTAATCACCAAGAAAATATTCACTAAAAAACCGTGAAATATCAATTATAAATTACCAAGAAAATTTTGTTAAATCAAACAAAAAGTTTTAACTAAAAAATCTAGCTAAATCTTTGTTGTAACAAACTTTCAATTTTATATGATTATACACATTATCAAAAGTAAATTAAACGTAGTACGTATACAAAATTTAAAAGTATTTGAATTTGAGATAACTTTACACCTACATAAATCAGCCACTACTGATTAATTAATTATTCAAATAACTTTTCTGTTATCGTTTTCTATAAGTAAGGATATAAATTAAAATCAAAATCTTAAAACTTTAGACTGGTGCATTACGTAATTACAAAAAACTAAAGAAAATGTGATTTATCTGGCTGATTTGTAATTATTTTTTATATATATTTTGCTGAATTATTTCATATATTTATTTTAACAAAAAGTTAAAATATTAAAATTATTTTTTTCCCTTCATTTGATCTATATATATATATCGACTTGATTTGTAATGGCTTTCTTATTCAAAAGATATAATTACTAATCTAATAGTTTTTGTCAATGAACCACACATTAATTATTTGTTTGAAATCTGTTTAAATTGTTTAAAAGACCATCTATTATATATGCCATGTATGAATAATTTTGTAAATCGAGAATAATTTTATCGAGATTTTTAGATTAATAATCATTATAATATATCTATATTAAATATTCTCTAAATGATTCTACATAAATTCCTACATATCATAGCATATCATTTCCAATGATCCAGCGAGAACTATATTTTTCTAAAAAATACTTTGATATAACATTAATTTAATTCAATCATAATTTTTTTTTATTTCTCAAATTACATTTACCCGTACGAGGTACGGATTCTACACTAGTTTTATTCAATTCAAAATGAATGTATGGGCATTACCACCATTACGTGGTTGTTGTCGGCTACCTATTTTTCTTTTTTAATGTACGGAACATCCGTAACGAGTTTTTTTTTTTTTGATAAAGTAACGAGTACGGTTAAGTTTGAAAGAGGTGGAATATTTTGGAAAAGAATTACTGTTTTTAATAGATGGTAGAGATTATAATATATATTTGAGTGAAACATTTATTTTCTAAGCTATATACGGTTAAATATAATACTAGGATAATAAGATAGAATATATGGATATTTTAATACTCCCATTCAAATTGGGGTATGTGGATCAAGAATGCCCAACTTGTCAAGGAGAAGATGAAGCTGTTGGTTTCCCAGTGCTTTTGTGAAGATATCAACAAGTTGACAAAAGGTCCGTATATGTGCAGGAAGAATGTCGCCAGACTGAATAAGATCACGCACAAAATGACAGTCGATCTCAATGTGTTTAGTGCACTCATGAAATACCGGATTAGAGGCTATGTGAAGGGAAACTTGGCTATCACAAAACAACCTCCTAGGACGGGAATGAGAGACGCCGAGGGACCGAAGAAGCGATTTGAGCCAGATAATGTCATTGCAGGCCGCAGCCATAGCCCTGTATTCTGCCTCTACAGAGAATCGCGAAACAGTGGGTTGTTTCTTCGTCTTCCAAGAGATAAGGGAATCCCCAAGTAAGATGAAGTAGCCGGTCATAGATCGACGAGTCAATGGACAAGCAACCCAATAAGAGTCACAAAAAGCACGCACCTGAAGAGAGCTAGATGCAGATAGTAGAAGACCTTGTCCTAGATGTCCCTTGAGATATCGAAGGACGCACAGAGCGGCATCCCAATGACCAGTCTTGGGCGTCTGCATGAATTGAGCTAACGTGTGAACAACAAATGTAATATATGGACGCGTGATGGTCATATAGATTAGGCAGCCAATGAGGCGCCTATAGCAATCTGGAAATGCACAGGGTGAGCTAGTAGGACTCGCGAGGTGATGGTGCTGCTCCATCGGGAAGTTACTGGGCTTAGAACCCAATAAGTCTGCCTCAGAAAGAATGTCAAGAGTGTATTTCCGTTGAGACATGAATAGGCCACTGGGACTGCGGGCAATCTCTATGCCAAGGAAGTACTTCAGAGGGCCCAAGTCTTTCATGTAGAAGCAACTGCTCAGATAGTGCTTGAAATGAGCAATATCAGTGGGCTCACTCCCTGCAATAATAATATCGTCAACGTACACAAGGACATGCAGGGTGACATTTTGACGTCGATATGAGAAGAGAGAGTAATATGCTCTACTTTGAAGAAAAACATACCGTCACAGGGCAACAACAAACTTTGCGAACCAATTCCCGGGAGCCTGCCAAAGTCCGTATAGAGACTTTTACAAGCGACAAACATGCCCTGGGCTAACACTAGCAAACCCAGGAGGTAGAGTCATGAAGACCTCCTCATCCAGATCCCCATGAAGAAAGGCGTTGTGTACATCCATATGATGAAGCTCCCATCTTATAATAGCAGTTGATGGTTCCCGCATTTATAGAGTCAAAAAAATATAAATCTATTTGAAATTGGCTATCAAAAGGGCGCGACAATCTTCTTCTTTATTGCATCTTGAGAGATTCAACTATAGATTATAAATCAACGACTTGATTACACGAGAACCAACCACGGACCTTCAATCCCAAACCGAAAAATCCGGCCTCGGATCGAAGATCCTTTCAAATGAAGTGTTGGAGGCCTATTTATAGAAGAAGCTAGCTACTTGTCACCACTTGTATCACCTGCATGCATCAACTAGTTGCTTGTACCAGCTACTTGTCATCATCTTGTATCAACTGCTTGTATTACCTTCTTACACCAGCTAGTTGCTTGCACCAACTATTTGTCACCAGCTTGTATCATCTGCTTGTATCACCTAGTTGCATCAGTTAGGTGCTTGCACCAACTACTTGTCACTAGCTTATATCAGCTGCTTGTATCACCTGCTTGCATCACCATCTAGGTTGAGCAACTAGCTCGAGAGAACGCGATGAAAAGAGATGACAAGTGCCAATTTTGCAAAAATAACCCATCCTAAAAATTGGCACGTTCCATCAACAACTATCGAAAGAAATAGCCATACAGATACCATCTTAGCAACCGGAGCAAAAGTTTCGGTAAAGTCAATACCTTCAGCTTGTCGGTTTTCGAGAACGACTAGACAAGCCTTGTGACGCTCAATGGTGTTGTCGGACATGTACTTGATCCGATATATCCATTTACAGTCAATGGGTTTCTTCCCTGGTGGAAGAGAAGTGAGCCTCCACGTCCGGTTGCGTTCAAGGGCCTCGATCTCAAGACGCATAGCCTCACACCAGGGTGCGAGACGATTTGCTTCAGAGAATGAAGAGGGCTTGACACCTGTTGTAATCACAGCTAGAAAGCTCGCGTGCTTTGTTGAAAACTTAGTGCAAGAGACGAATGCAACAATAGGATACTTAGTACCTGACCGAGATGGTTGTTGGGCGGGCAAGAGGAGCTGAGGTGGAGGGTCTATATGGCGTGTCGTGCTGCAGATGAAGTCGCAGAGCAAGGTCGAGGGCTAACGGGCGTGGTCGCTTCTTCGAGCAGCAGAAGGAGCGACGAGAGTGCTTGCCTCAGCAGCAGGCTGCGGTGGTACCAAACTAGGCTGACCGAGGTCCAATTGGGGACTCCCCCTTGTCATCAAGGCCCGTAGGAGTGGGCGAAGATGACACGTCCTTATAAGCAGAGGGAAGAGGCGCCAAATATTGCAAGTTGATGTCCATTGTGGGAGGCGACGCGTATGGAAAGACGTCCTCAAAGAAGGTGACATTCTGGCTGACAAAGATGGTCCGAGCCTCCAGGTCATACAGACGCCACCCACGTTTATCGTGTGGATAGCCCAAGAATAGGCACTTTCGACTCTAAGAAGTGAACTTGTCCGTGTGGCGAGGTAGTTGAGATGCGTAACATAAGCACCCAAATACCCAGAGGTGAGTGAATGACGGCACCTTGCCATGGAGAATCTCATAAGGTGTGCAGCCTTGTAGGAGAGGAGAGGGTGTGCGGTTGATGAGGTTAGTCGCCGTGAGAATGCACTCGCCCCAGAAGGAAATAGGCAAGCTAGCCTGAAACCGCAAGGCACGCATCACATTGAGTATGTGACAGTGCTTCCGCTCAACGCGACCATTTTGTTGAGGTGTATACGAACAACTGGTCTCAAAAGAGATTCCCTTGGCAACAAATAAGGACCAAAGCTTCATGAGTTCGGTGCCATTGTCGGCCCTGACTCGTTGAAACGTGGTACAGAACCGGTTGGAGACAAGAGCACATAAATTATCAAGGAGAGAAAAAACCTCATTTTTGGTGACCATCAGATAGACCCAAACTGCTCGGGAATAGTCATCACCTATAGTTAAGAAATAGTGTGCCCCAACAGAGGACGAGGAGCTATAGGGTCCCCTAACATCACAATGGATAAGTTGAAACAATTTCTCAGCTTTATTTGAACTAACATGGAAAGAAGTACTAGGTTGTTTTGCCTTAAAACATGTGTCAGAAATGACATCATGCTTGAATCTAGAACTAGAAGAATTAGTAAAACTAGAGATAGATGACAACACAAAGTTTGACGGATGCCCGAATTTGTGATGCCATAATACTGACGAGGATGCAGCCGACGCACAACTAGAATGTGAAGCGACACGAGCCCACAAAGCCAATAGACCACACCGGATTGCTCACACGCTCAATTTCATCACCAACTGTAGGCTCTTCACTTGGTTCTTCTTCACTGTTTTGACCACTTATTTCATTATGTTGTTGGTCAATTCCCCATTCCATATCAAGCTTGATGAGGTCTTCATAGCTTGCATCCCAGTTCCATTTCTTATCCTCCTCAAAGACAACATCTCTGCTAATTATGATCTTCTTGCATAGAGGATCATAGAGCCTATATCCTTTTGATTCTGCACTTACTCCAAATAAAACACAACTGCGGCTCTTGTCTTCAAGCTTTTTTCGTCGAGCATCAGGTACATGAGCATGTGCTATGCATCCAAACACTCTCAAGTGTTCAACAAAGGGTTTTATCCCACTCTAGGCTTCCTCTGGTGTCATATCCTGAATCCACAAACTCCGGTTCAATATCATAAGGAGCTTCTTATATGATATTGAACCGGTGTTTGTGGATTCCAAGTATTTCTGTGCTGCTGTGACAAAAGGGACAAATTAGAAAGTTCGACGGCTCAATTTTCATCGAATGGTCGCCCTCCTTTAGGATTCTTCAGTCGGTCAACGGGATAATTTGCACAACGCAATGACACCAACTCAATCTTGTAGTTATTTGGATGTTGTTAGTTTTTTGTGCTTTGTTTGTAGGCATTTAATCGTGTGGATTTCCAATGTAATGCAATAATGAGCAAATAACCATAAGAGTACATCAAATTTTATATTGCATTACAAATCACACGAGTTTTACATCAACTATTGATCAGTGCTATTTTGTAGCACATTTCTAGGGATTATTACCAGGTTTGAGGCGCCATTTGGTGGGAATTTATGCACAATTGGAGATTATGGAGTTGGAGCAGAGAAGTGTGGTTTTGGTGGTCTGGAGGAGCTTATTGGAGACATCCAGAAGAAGAGAAATTGACCACCTGAGGAGACAAGCAAGATCCATGAAGAAACCACGTGAGAAGGCGATGAAGTGAAGAAACCGCGACCAAGCCGCGAGGAGCAGAAGGCCGCGACAAGATTTCCGAAGGAGATGGGCGATAGCGAGGAGGCCGCGCCCGCGGCCGAATTATCGGAAATTAATTATGCACTTCGAGAGCAAACCGCGACCGCGGCCAAAAGGCCGCGACCGCGGCCATCAGCGGGAGTTAGCCCGACGCGCTCCGAACTTCTGTTTTCTTTTTCTGTTTTTCCTTTTTCGTTGCTTTATTTAATTCCGAATATTAGTATTTTTCCTTTTTAGGGATGAGGTTTGTGATCTTGGGCTTTAGGTTAACTTATTTAACCTAACTCCCACAGCTTCCATTCAAAAAAATCCCACATATGAACCCCGGATTATCGTATGTTCAGTATTCAGAGTTTTTCCCTTTCAACAATTATGTCTTTCAGTACTATGAGTAGCTAAGCACCCATTGCTTAGCCCGACATGTGAAGCTTTTTCTATGGTTTGATTGCGAGGTTAATTCTCTATTTCCTATTTCCTTTGGGTTTATATCTTTCTTCTTGCACTTATTCATATGGATTGTTATTGATTTGACTAGACTGATCACCTAGTTAGGTTTAGTAATTATCTATTGCTAGGGTTTGGAATTGACCGGTCGGTGATTCCTTATCTAGAGTAACATCCATAATTATCTAGGACTGGTAGGACTAGATTATTATGAAAGAAGATTGATTGCATGTTAAATTATTACGGGTTGTGATTATTTGACATGTATCTTGGTTTGATCCTATGCCCAATGCTATTATTGTTCTAAATCTTGATTGTTTCTTGTGCGTTCAATAATAAGAGTTGCTAGGACTGGTAGGACTAGTAACTATACAAGAATAGGGACATGAATAAACAAAGGAAAGGAATAGAGAGAATCTAGGACCAATCTATCATAGGAAAAGTGGATCTTGTTTGGCTAAGTGTTTTTCCCACATTTGATTGCACTCTTTGCTTATTTGCTTTGTTTACTTTCTTGATTACAAAACCAACCAAAAACTCCCCCCTCTTGTTACTATTGCATGCGAATAACACAGATTAATCCCTTCCTCCCTGTGGATTCGATCCTTACTTGCCCTAACTACTTGTTTAGGTTTATTTTGATTTAGTGGTATACGACAATCGCTTGTCAAAATTGGCGCCGTTGCCGGGGAGTGCAAGTGTTGATTTTTCTGTGTGTTTGTGTGTGTGTGTTCCTTTGGTGTGGATCTATCTTATGGTCCACACCCGTGCTACTAACTCCCCTCTACTTGGTGTTGATTCAGAGATTGAGAGGACTCTTTCCCAGGGTCGCAGAGTAAATCGTGCTTTGGTTTTTGATAATCATGCGTTCGAGATGGCTGAAGAAGAACAGACGTTGAGGCAGTTGACTGCGCCCAACCTGCAACAGCAACCGCTGGCTGTGCGGTTTCCTGAGTTGGCTGAGGGCATAAATTTCGAATTGAAGTCTGGGTTAATCCACTTACTCCCCCACTTCCATGGGATGAGTGGTGAAGACCCCAATAAGCATCTTGCTGAGTTTCATTCGGTGTGTAGCAGTATGAAGCCGAAGAATATGACTGAGGACCAGATTAAGCTGAGGGCCTTTCCTTTTTCACTGAAGGATGCGGCCAATGACTGGTTCTACTATCTCACTCCAGGGAGCATTGACACATGGGTCAAGATGAAGAAAACCTTCTTGGAGAAGTACTTTCCGGCTACAAAACTGAACAGCCTGAAGCGAGCTATCAGCAACATCGAGCAGCAGTCTGGTGAATCTCTCTACGAGTATTACGAGCGGTTCAAGAAGACGATATCCAGCTGCCCCTTCCACGGCTATTCTGAGCAGGACCTCGTACTTTATTTGTACGGTGGTCTTCTTGATGAAGAGAGAAGGATGGTGAACGCTGCTTGTGGAGGGAACATCCTCAACAAGACTCCTGCTGTAGCTTTTGAGACCTTCTTTGAGCTATTTGAGGGCTCAAGACAATTCAGTAAAAGGGCAGGCGCCCAATCCGTGAAAGCTGCAGAGTCTCAGCCCAATTCTACTCTTCTTGCTGAAGTGGCTGAGATGAAGGAGATGATGAAAAGATGCATGATGAGAGATGGCTTGCAGCAAGTCAAATCATGTGGGATATGCTATGAGAATACACATCCAACTGATGCATGTCCCACCCTGCAAGAACCAACTACTGAGGTGAACGCTATTGGCGGATATGGCCCTCAAAGGCCAAAATATGACCCGTACTCCAGCACCTATAATCCCGGATGGAGAGATCACCCAAATTTGAGGTACGGGAACCAGCAGAACACTCATCAGGGGCAGGAGACCCAGGACTATCAGCAGAGGCCCCCACAGTTTCTCCAGCGTCCGCAGCAGTACCAGTAGCCTGCGGGTCAGTAATAATTTAGAGCTCCTTATGAACAAAGACCCCAGGGCCAGAGTTCCAGTGTCTCTACATCCGTCGACGACCAGATAAAAGCTCTCAACCAAGGCATACTATTAATGTCAAATGCTATGGTCCAAACAAATAAAGAGATGGGAGCACATATCCAAGCGCTAGCAAATACGGTGGCCCAGAATCAGCAGGAACATAAATCCAGTATTCAAAACCTGGAGAAGCAGATGGGTCAACTGTCTATGGCGGTGAGTAGGCTAGAGGCTCATGCGTCGGGGAAACTACCATCTCAAACGGTAGTCAACCCGAAGGAGAATGTGTGCGCCATGATGTTGAGAAGTGGTGCTGAGATAGAGGCCAGGAAGGCTGCTGAGAAGGAGGTCCAGGTGACCAAGGAGGAAAGCCACCAAGAAAACGAGGTCGAAGGCGAGTTTGGCAAGGGAGAGAAGGAGCCGCGACCGCGGCACGAAGGCCGCGACCGCGGCCTGTTCGCTGATGAAAATGCTGATTTATTCTCCCTCGAGGTCGAGAGCAAACTGCGATCGCGGCACGAAGGCCGCGACCGTGGCCTCTTCACTGAGAAGATTTCCGAAGTTCTGAAGCAACCGCGGCCGCGGCCAGGCCCCTGTGTACGTGGACGACTACGTACGACCTGATTTTCCTCCCCTCTTCTCCGAGAAGCCTCCCGTGCCATTCCCAGAGGCTCTAGTGGACACCAGGAAGCCTGCCAGGGATAAGGATATGTTCGACTGGGTGAGCAACTGCGAGGTAAATGTCCCTTTGCTTAAACTTTTGACTAGTGTCCCTCGTTAAGCTAAATTTTTGAAGGAGATCTACACACAAAAGAGGAAGCGCTTAGTGAAGGAGAAGAAGAAGGTGGTGGTGAGTGAGAACGTGTCCGCTATACTGCAAAAGCGGATACCCAAGAAGGCAGATGATCCAGGAATGTTCACCATTCCCTGCAAGATTGGAGGTACCCTATTCGACAGGGAATTACTTGACTTGGGTGCCTCCATCAATGTGCTGCCACTCGCTCACTACGAGTCCTTAGACGTAGGGCCACTTGAGAAGACGGGGATTGTCATCCAGCTGGCGGACAATTCAATTGTCAATCCAAAGGGAATTCTGCAGGATGTGCTGGTACAGGTGGACCACTTAGTGTTCCCTGCAGACTTCTTCGTCATGGACACTGGGCAGGACAAGGAATCACCTGTGATGCTGGGAAGGCCGTTTATGAACACGGCCAGTACAAAGATTGATGTGAGTAGCGGTTCGCTCACAATGGAGTTTGATGGGGAGACGGTCGGGTTCAACATAGACGACCAGAAGAGACACCCTCCTGATGGGGACCCCGAGCGCTCATTGGAGGTGAGCAAACCAAGTTGAGGACGAGGAAGCGGTATGTCATGCCATGACAATAACTAAGGCGCTGTCCGGGAGGCAACCCGAGGTATGTATTGTTTTCTTTGCTTTTCTTTCTTTATTTTTGCATTAGTTTTGTTTGTTTTTGCCTTGTTCTTGTTTTTGTTTTTGTTTCTGACTAACCTGCAGGGAAGAGACCCATGCTTATTGAAGAAGGTAATTACCACCATTGTAAGTCTCTCCTGTCCCTGTACTAGTCAACCCTCGAAAAAACCTTAAACGGGGGGGCAACAAAAAAAAAAAGTTGTACGAGTACGAGCTGTCCAGTATTCCATGGAGAGGGGTGCGCATGTTGCCAACGGAGTAAATTTTCGCTACACAATTTATTGGTAACGATGGCGGCCCCACAGTCGACAGCCGCGAAGGAAGACCACTCATGGCCCACACCACGATCATATCTGGGCCCATTTTTTGTGGTATTTGAAGGCCGTGCAACCCCGGCATCATTGTTTTACCACTACTCACCAAGTGGTACATTTTGGTTGCACGGTAGGAGAAGATGCTGGAGTTGATGATGACACCCACCCAACACCAGCGACCGGTGCATATTATGCGGACCGTCAGCAACAACAGAAGTGTCCAAGCCAACTCGACGACATTTGTGAGCTTATTCCTTCTTTTCCCTATGCTTCTATTCTTTTGTCTTTCATTACATTGAGAACAATGCAATGTTTAAGCATGGGGGAGGGTTTTATATTTCTATGTCGCTGAGGAGAAAAAAGAAAAAGAAAAGAGCCACAAAATTTGAAAAAAGGCTAAAATTAAAATCCTAGGATAGGTCGAAACCCGAAAGGGCGGCCTAGGTAATAAGCAGGTGGCTTGGACCAGCATTAGGCTGGGGTAATAAGAGTTCAAGAGTGATGTGAGCATACTGTGAGCCCATCTATGAAAAATGAAATGAGTGGCTTGGTAAAAACCCGAAAGGGCGCCTTGGCAAAATGAGCGAAAAGAAGAAGAGCGATTTCTTGGAATCCCTATTTTACTTGGCGAGGCGTCATAAGAAGAGGAGTCATAAGGAGGTTTCGGGTAGGTCACTCTGGAGGAATAAGAAGATAGATGGGAGATAGGATTATAATTTTTTCCACTATATGCTGTTTGGGATAAGCTTGGGGGAAGTACTCTGCTTTCCTTTTAGCTTGACTGTGTGGGGTGTTGATTTGATGTTGTAGTTATTGTGCTGAGCTTATTTTGTATGGTTGTCTGGAGTTTATTGTTTGGTGTAATTCTTGGAGGTTGAGTTTTCTATGCTTCCTGAAGCCTTGGAGATTTGATTGGAGGAGTAGGTTTATTTTAGCTTACTCGAGGACGAGCAAGGTTTAAGCATGGGGGATTTGATCAGTGCTATTTTGTAGCACATTTCTAGGGATTATTACCAGGTTTGAGGCGCCATTTGGTGAGAATTTATGCACAATTGGAGATTATGGAATTGGAGCAGAGAAGTGTGGTTTTGGTGGTTTGGAAGAGCTTATTGGAGACATCCAGAAGAAGAGAAATTGACCACCTGAGGAGACAAGCAAGATCCATGAAGAAACCACGTGAGAAGGCGATGAAGTGAAGAAACCGCGACCAAGCCGCGGGGAGCAGAAGACCGCGGCAAGATTTCCGAAGGAGATGGGCGATAGCGAGGAGGCCGCGCCCGCGGCCGAATTATCGGAAATTAATTATGCACTTCGAGAGCAAACCGCGACCGCGGTCAAAAGGCCGCGACCGCGGCCATCAGCGGGAGTCAGCCCGACGCGCTCCGAACTTCTATTTTCTTTTTCTGTTTTTCCTTTTTCGTTGCTTTATTTAATTCCGAATATTAGTATTTTTCCTTTTTAGGGATGAGGTTTGTGATCTTGGGCTTTAGGTTAACTTATTTAACTTAACTCCCACAGCCTCCATTCAAAAAAATCCCACATATGAACCCCGGATATCGTATGTTCAGTATTCAGAGTTTTTCCCTTTCAATAATTATGTCTTTCAGTACTATGAGTAGCTAAGCACCCATTGCTTAGCCCGACATGTGAAGCTTTTTCTATGGTTTGATTGCGAGGTTAATTCTCTATTTCCTATTTCCTTTGGGTTTATATCTTTCTTCTTGCACTTATTCATATGGATTGTTATTGATTTGACTAGACTGATCACCTAGTTAGGTTTAGTAATTATCTATTGCTAGGGTTTGGAATTGACCGGTCGGTGATTCCTTATCTAGAGTAGCATCCATAATTATCTAGGACTGGTAGGACTAGATTATTATGAAAGAAGATTGATTGCATGTTAAATTATTGCGGGTTGTGATTATTTGACATGTATCCTGGTTTGATCCTATGCCCAATGCTATTATTGTTCTAAATCTTGATTGTTTCTTGTGCGTTCAATAATAAGAGTTGCTAGGACTGGTAGGACTAGTAACTATACAAGAATAGGGACATGAATAAACAAAGGAAAGGAATAGAGAGAACCTAGGACCAATCTACCATAGGAAAAATGGATCTTGTTTGGATAAGTGTTTTTCCCACATTTGATTACACTCTTTGCTTATTTGCTTTGTTTACTTTCTTGATTACAAAACCAACCAAAAACTCCCCCCTCTTGTTACTATTGCATGCGAAAAACACATAGATTAATCCCTTCCTCCCTGTGGATTCGATCCTTACTTGCCCTAACTACTTGTTTAGGTTTGTCTAGGTTTATTTTGATTTAGTGGTATACGACAATCACTTGTCAACTATTCACTATGTGGATCTAATACGCCACATAATCTGGATTCTTGTCGGCTGCCATGCGGCATTCCCTAAAGTCTTGCAATTTCGAAATATACAATGTTTCCCACCAGCGGATGTTCGGATCACAATGTCTTCGCCACGCATCCGTAACGGGTGGTAATGGAGATTCGTTAATGAGCGTCACCTATAGGAATACAAACAAAAAAACGCAATTAGCATACACAATATTGCAAATGAAACATCTAAGTACAAGTAGAGATACGAAACATTACCGGTATCCAGTGGTTGTGATCCCCTACGTGTGCTATCCCCACAAAATTTATGGGCGGTGCGAAGCTTGGTCCAGACGCCCGTATTAGTAAGCACAATGAAGGTGTTAGGAAATGGAACTCTGGAACCTTAGTTCCCCTGCGAGTTCCTTTTCTCAGTTTCTCTACTTTTGAAGATGACAAATATTTTGATACTAATGTTTTATCTCAAAGATGTGTGTTAAGGAACCACAGGACAATTACTGAAAGCATGGAAGCCAAACAGGACAAGAGAACCAAGCAGCAAGCCAAAGGAAGGAACCCAGGTGTGCCCAGAAATGCAACATGTGATGTTGCACTTCCCGAGAAATCTGGGAACACCAACCTCGGACAAGAGAAAGTTGAAAACGACTTGTGCGAAGCTTCCAAAGTCTGCCATTGTCCAGAGCAAAACAACAAGACGCCTAGAACACATAACCTCGGACAGAGAAAGGTGAAAGCGACAGGACATGGAACCTATCACTGTCCAGAAGACAATTCCAAAGTGCCCAGATTGTCGAACCTCGGAAGAAGGAAGCTGGAGAACGACTTGGCTGAAGTAGTTGACTAACCTAGAAGGATTCTGAGCTGCCTAGGTTGTTTGTATATGTCAAAGACATCGTGGATCAAGGACAACCGCACATCCTAGGGCAAGCTCGATCTGTGGGAACCAAGAGAAGATCAAGTTGCGAAGAATCCACTATAAAAGGAAGACTAACTCAAAGGTTATCTTCAAGCACTAAAATACGAATCACACACAATAGCAAACATCAAAGTGTGAATCTTCAAACAAGCTCATCAAAGAAAACCGAGATCAAGAGGAACCAGTCAAGGAATCGGAGAGCTGAGTGCTAAGTTCCTGTGACTGTAAGTGAGATAGTTCCTAGGTGCTAAGGTCTGTTTCTTGGATTGATTATTGATTGTGTTAAGTTATCTAGGATTACCTAACTGTGTGTAAGGTAAATAAACTGTGTGTTTGTTCCTAGGATAAGCTGTAACCAAAAGAGATAAGAAATCAAGAAGTAGACCTTGAAATCCTTTCAAAAGAAAGGTAGTGGTTTTTATCCTGGATTGCTAGTTGGCAATCAAAGGTTTCCACTATAAAGAACTTGTTCATTTGTGCTTGATTGTTTAAATTCCGCTGCGAAGGGAACTGAGAATTGCTATTCTTAGTTCCTTAGTTATTTGTCTAACAATCTCGATCCTATAATTGGTATCAGAGCAGGAAAAGCTCTAGATCTTTGTTAAGTTTGCAGATCATGTCTCAACCAAGCAAGTTTGAGCTCAGAATCTCCACCAACAATCCACATCTCCGAAAGAAAGGAGAAGAAACATGGTGGGAAAAGTGCATGGAAAGCCACATCAAGACCAACGACTACCAATGCTGGAGGATAGTCGAAAATGGAGATGGCTATGTCGATCTTACCTTGAAGGAAGAAGACTGGAAACCAAAACACTATGTCATCATGGAAAAGAATGCCAAGGCCAGGCAGTTCATCCTCAATGGACTGGACAGAGAGGACATGGACAAGGTCATAGGCATCAAGACGGCAAAGGAGATGTGGAAGGCACTCAAGGATATGCATGAAGGAAGTGACGAACTAAAGCAAAGCAGAAAATTTGCTTTGGAAGGAGAATACCACACCTTCAAAATGATGGAAACTGAGACCATATCAGAGTATTACTCCCGCTTCAACAGACTGGTTGGAAAGCTAACAGCGACGGGAGTCGACCTTGATGAAGTTTCCAAGTCCCTGGTGGTCATCAATGGACTCAACTCCAAATTTACCCTTCTCAAGGGAATCATGAAGAACACTCTAGGCATCCAATCTCTTCCCTTGACTCAAGTCATAGGGAAACTGGATGTTGAAGAAGGAGAGCATACAAAAGCCAATACCGACAAGAAACTGGAGAAATGAATTGCTCTCAAGATCTCCAAAGCCTTCTCAAGGCTTGAAATGAAGCAAGAGAACTCAGACCTAGAAGAAGAGGAGGACGAACTAACAGCCCTCTTCACAAAGAACATCAAAAAATTCTTTGTGAAGGGAAGGTTCCAAAAGGGTAGTTCCTCCCACAATGGATCAAGAAGAGATCTCAAGGAAGTCTCCTGTTACGAGTGTAAAGAAAAGGGATACTATGCTAAGAACTGTCCTAACAAGGAAGATTCCAAGGAAGATGAAAGACCTCAGAGAAAGAAGGCTCTCGTAGCCTCATGGGGAGAAGACTCAGATGAGGAACTGGATCTGAGTGGTTTCTCTGGAGGAAGATGTCTCATGGAAAAAGGAGATTCAAGCGACTCAGAAGACATTGAGGTAACTTTTGACGATTTCCTAAAAACTCTAGTTGATTGTGATAAGAAACAACTTCTTAAGATCATAAAGAAACTAGGAAAGGAAATCAGTTCTCTTCAACAAAAACTTGATGATTGTGAAGATGAAATTGCTTGCTTGACTGTTGAGAATTCTGTTTGGAGTAAGAAACTTGATGAAACTGAGAAAGATCTAGGTAAAACCCATTCCAAACTCATTGATATTAGAAATGTGCATGCTAGTCACCTTAAAATCTGCAAATCTTGTGATGAAACTAGCATAGATTTTGTCAAAGCTCCCTTGCATGATAACCTACCTGGAAATGACATGTTTCAATCTATAATTGATAGGTTAGACATTCTCACTGACTCCATAAATGAAAAAACTATAAATCAAACTGTTTTTGTGAGACAACGTCATGTAATAGGATATGTCAATAACAAAGGGAACAATGATGCTGAAGATGAAAAAGCTAGGCGAGAACTTGTTGAGATGAATGAGAACCTCAGTACTGCTCTTGCCACTTCTCGTGATAGGAATCAATTCCTATCAGAGAAGATCATGGTTCTTGAGAACAAGGCTGAGGTTGCCAAACGTCTTAATGAAAGCTCTCAAAGTCCTAAGAGGGAACCTAAGGGAAAAGAAAAGATGGTTCCTGAAGACCAATGGTTCACTAATTCATTTGCTCACAAAATGTATGTTGATATGGCTCATAGTAAGGTTAGAAACAATGTTGATTTTAATAGAAGAAAAACTGAAAAACCTTTTAGGCCAGGAAAATAAAAGTATGGACATGTTGTTTACAATCGCTTATGCTATTACTGTGGTAAAAATGGTCATTACAACACTGACTGTCCTAAGAAAAGGAACTTTGAAAATGAGAAAAGAGCTTATTACCACGAAAGGAACCAGTTCCCTGGTCATTCACAGACTCGCAATGCTAATCCCCCCAGTAAAGCCAAGCTTCGCTGGGTTCAAAAGTCTTAGTTCCCTTGTGTGCAGAAAGAAGAGAGGCAACCTCGACTATGGTACATTGACAGTGGTTGCTCATGACATATGACCGGAAGAAGAAATCAAATGACCTCTCTTCAACCCATCCAAGGAGGAAACATCTCCTTTGGAGACAAAAGCAAAGGGAAAATTTATGGAATAGGAACTGTGAATCTAAATGACCACATTAAGGTAAATAAAGTTCACCTTGTTGATAATCTTGGCTTTGATCTAATTAGTGTGTCACAGCTGTGTGATCAAGGAGACAATGAAGTTAGATTCAAGTCAAGTGAATGCACTGTCCTAGACCCCTCGGGACAAATCATCTTAAAAGGCAAAAGATTCAACAATGTATACGTTGTTGACCCATCATATGCTCCCAAGGAGAAACTCTTCCTTTCAACCGTGAATGATCAAACAGAACTGTGGCATCAACGCCTTGGTCATGCTAGCACCAAACTGATCCACAAGCTGCACTCAAAGGAACTAGTCCGAGGCCTTCCAAAGATAAGTAGTATATCTTCGGAACCGTGCTCAGATTACGCTAAAGGGAAACAAGCAAGGAGTTCCTTCAAGTCCAAAAACATGGTAAGTTCCTCAAGGCCCCTTGAACTCATCCACATGGATCTCTGTGGACCCATGAGAGTTCAAAGCCTAGGAGGAAACAGGTATATCTTTGTTCTTGTCGATGATTTCTCTCGCTTCACTTGGACTATCTTCATAAAATCTAAGAGTGAAGTCATTGATCGCTTTAAAGATCTGGTTCCTTTGTTAGAAAAATCTCTCGATTGCTCACTCAATTCTATTCGGTCTGACCATGGTATCGAATTCGAAAATGGAGAATTTCTAACCTTTTGCAGTGAGCATGGTATTGATCACAACTTCTCTGCACCATACACTCCTCAACATAATGGAGTAGTAGAAAGGAAGAACAAAACTTTAGAAGACATGGCTCGAACTATGCTCATCTCAAGTGGACTCCCTCAATCATTCTGGGCTGAGGCAATCAACACGGCTTGCTACATCATCAATCGAGCCATGCTTCGCCCAATCACAGAGAAAACACCCTATGAACTCCTTAGAGGAAGAGTTCCCAACATCTCACATCTAAGGGTGTTCGGATGCAAGTGCTTTGTGCACAACAATGGGAAGGACAATCTTGGCAAATTCGATCCAAGAAGTGATGAAGGAATCTTCATTGGATATGCCTCAGGCAGCAAGGCATACAAAGTCTTCAACAAAAGGACTAAAAAGGTAGAAGAAAGTGTTCATGTTTCTTTTAATGAAAAATCACTTGGAAGAATTGTGCAGAACACTACCACTCCATTTGAAGATCCGTTCCCCAAGTCACCTCAAGAAGATCCAGATGAAGATGTCACTCCACCCAGTTCCTGCCATGCTGCACAGAATCCCCCACTGGCTCCTCCACCAGTTCCCATGGATAATGAACAACAATCCATTTCTGGGAACCATGAACATGACGACAATATCTGTGGAGACATCAACGATTCATCCTCTCACATGATCTTCAATGGAGAAGGTGATCTCAACCAGGAAGCTGAAGCTGAATGCTCAACTCAAAATGTCTCCACATCAAATGCTCTAGCTCCCAACAGAGAAAGAAGAACCATCAAGCCTCCAGTCAGGTTCGAACATCTAACCTTCTTTGCCTTCAATGCCTTTCTGTCTATTGTGGAACCAAAGAACATAGGTGAGGCACTGAAGGATGCAGACTGGATCCAAGCTATGCAAGAAGAGCTTCATCATTTTGAAAGGAACAAAGTATGACATCTAGTTCCCCGCCCCAAGGACAAACATATCATAGGAACTAGATGGGTTTTCAGAAATAAGCTAGATGATACAGGAGCTGTAATAAGGAATAAAGCAAGGCTTGTTGCTCAAGGATACAATCAACAAGAAGGCATCGACTATGATGAAACCTATGCTCCAGTGGCAAGGATTGAAGCGATAAGACTGTTGATTGCTTTCGCATCACACAAAGGGTTCAAGCTATTCCAAATGGATGTAAAGACGGCCTTCCTCAATGGAATTCTTCAAGAAGAAGTCTATGTCAAGCAACCACCTGGCTTTGAAGACGATGATCATCCCGACCATGTCTACTTTCTAGACAAAGCATTGTATGGTCTCAAGCAAGCTCCCAGAGCTTGGTATGATCGTCTTGCCCAGTTCCTACTCTCAAATGGCTACAGGCGTGGAGTCATTGATAAGACTCTCTTCATCCTAGAAGAAGAAGGTAACATTTTAGTGGTTCAAATTTATGTCGATGATATTATCTTTGGTTCCACTAACCTGTCCCTTGTAGACAAGTTCAAAGACTTGATGAGCAGTGAATTTGAAATGAGCCTAATTGGGGAACTCACCTTCTTCCTCGGATTGCAAATCACCCAAAAGAAAGATGGCATACAAATTCACCAACAGAAGTATGTCAGAGAACTACTGAAAAAGTTCAAAATGGATTCATGCAAGCCTCTCTCCACTCCTATTTCCACCATTGCTCACTTGGACAAGGACCACTCAAGTCCTCCAGTGGAAGAGAAACTCTATAGAGGTATGATAGGCTTACTCATGTATCTAACCGCTAGTCGCCCAGACATTGTTTTTGCTGTTGGATTGTGTGCCAGGTTCCAATCTTGTCCAAGAGAAACCCACTTGGCTGCTATGAAGAGAATACTCTGATATCTCAAGGGAACTGATTCACTCTGTATTTGGTACCCCAAAGAATGTCCCTTTGAGCTGATGAGTTTCATTGATGCTGATTATGCTGGATACTTGGTGGATAGGAAGAGCACCTCTGGAATGGCACAGTTCCTAGGCCCTTGCCTTGTGTCATGGGGCTCAAAGAAACAAGTCTCAGTCTCTCTCTCCACCACAGAATCCGAGTACATCGCTGCTGCCTCCTGCTGTTCCCAACTTCTCTGGCTAAAACAACAACTCGCGGATTTTGGTATGTCTTATGGTCCCTTCACCATTCTTTGTGATAACACCAGTGCTATAAACATTTCTAAGAATCATGTGCATCATACTAGGACCAAGCATATAGACATAAGACATCATTTTCTTAGAGATCATGTTGAGAAGGGAAACATCATTATGAAATTTTGTAGAACTGAAGATCAGGTTGCAGATATATTCACCAAAGCCTTGATTAGAGTTCCCTTCGAGAACCTTAGATTGGAACTAGGAATGATTCCTATAACCTAGCGGTGACCTTAGTTTAAAGGCCCCTTTCCAGTTCCCCTGATTGACTAGTTTAAGATCTTTCACTTGTTGAGTCTTGATATCTCTGTGTTATATCTTTTGCTACAAACCCTCTTTTCCATAATGGTTTCTTAAAAAGGCTTGGATAAGTTTTTATAGTTTGTATCCTTTGGTCCTCATTGCTCTTTCAACTCTTTCATTGTTCAAGTTTCTTTGTTGGCCCAAAAGTCACAATCTGATCATATTCTAAACCAACAATACAAGCCGAAATGATGATTGTGTACTATGACCCTCCTTGCCTCATTGCTCAATTTAATTCCCTATGATCCATCTCTTAAACCCTCTCTGGGAATTATTGTACAATGCGATAAATGGCCTACCTGATTCCTTGTATGGGAACGTACTTCTCGGTTCCATGTTTTAAACCCACATCAGAGTTCCCATATATCCCTCTAGCACACTGAATATATCGCCAGAAAGGAACCAGGATGAAATGCTCTTCCAACGGCTAGTTCGACATCTCCCAAGACTTTATTTATGGCAAATCTGCAGAAAACAGTCACGTCTCGTCAGTACAGAGCCTCCCTCTCTGAATGGGTAAATTTTTTGAATTGCTTTTGACCGTTCGAAAAAGCTGCAACCGCCTTCAAAGCCCCAGATTTTCCCTGATCTCCTCAACGGCCAGATTTCTCCCAATAGTCCCTTCAGCCCTCAATCCGTCTTTAAAGAGTGCCCTGTTGATCCAAGCTATTCCCACACTTTCCATTCTCATCTCTCTGATCCTCTGTTTCTCCCTCTCTCTCCAACACAAATTTCTGACTCCTCAAAAATGGCTGACAAGAACCCTAACCCCAACTTGATCCAAGACGAAGAGGAAGCTGCCCTTCTCAAGGCCTTTAGAGAAAAGAAGGCCGCATCGTCTACCCAGCCCATTCTTGACACCACCTCTCAAAATCCCCAACCTGAGAAGAAAATTGAGGAGAAAACTAAGGCAAAAGCTGAGGAAAAAGTGAAGGAAATCACTCCTGCATCGGCATCGGCTACAAAATCTGTCTCGGAAGGAGGATCCCATGACTCCTCCCCAGATAAGACCACCCAGGAGATCCTCAGCCCAGAGCCCTCACCTGCTAGCCTCAAGTCTAAACCCATCTCCAAACCTGGTCCCTCTGTTGCCACAAGGCTGAAACAACGAAAAAGAAGTTCTCAAGCTTTGGTTCCCTATGACCCTACATCTAAAGAGCAGAAACCCTAAAAAAGAACCAAATCCCTCACCCTCTCCTCTTCCTCGCTCGGGCAAGTCTCCTCCTCCTTCTCCAAGAGGAAGATTCTTAAGCCACTCATCATCGGCAAGGAATTCTGGACCCAAACTCTCGAAGAAGAAGATGAGGAACTGTTCAGCGAAGCCCTCAGTGAGTTTCATTCTCTGCTGCAATACCAAGGATGGGATGAGCTCTTGGTCAAGCCCTTCTCCGCCTCTGATGAAGTAGTCCGTCTGTTCTATCAGTCTCTCACCTTTGTGCCCGCCAAAGATAACTCTCCCTGCAACGACGCCATATTCCAGTGGAAGGGAACCATGTATCCCCTGTCCCCCAACCTCATCGCGTCTGCTCTTGGGATCGAGTCCAGATCTGGTTTTGACATACTGCATCAGAAAAAGACGTGACCCAAAGGAAAGGGTTACAAGCCCAAGGGTGAAGTGGTAAGGAAACTCTACGACGGCGACTACCCCTCAACCCTGCAAACTAAGGATCTCTCCATCGCCAAGAAGCTTCTGCATTTCTGGATCATCCGAAACCTAGTTCCCATGCAAGATTGATAAGCACTACTTTGTAGGGCTTAAGTAAGAGTCATTAGAGGTTTTATTGGTGTCATTCGGGTAGATTTAGACACATTCATGTGTATGGCGTGTGGGGGCGAAGTTTGGTGATTAACAAGCCACGTGATTCTGCTTTTAAATGCTGGGGCCAAGTTGGAAGAAAGGCCGTGGAAGCTCGGCCCAAAAAAAGGAGAAAAGCGGCCCACGTGAAGGCTGATAACCACGTGAAGCTGGAATGAAGAATTTGAAGCACAACGTCACCATGACATCAGCGAGCATGTGGAAGTTGCAGGGGCCGTGTTGATGCTGCAGATGGAGTGGGCCGAGAAGAAGCATGCTGGAGAAGGCCCAATTGGAGAAAGGAGCCCACGTGAAGCCTCTACGTCAAATTAAAGCTGGAGAATTGAAGAATGAAGCGTGATGTCATCCATGACATCGGCCGTGCGTGGGCTGAATTGGAGTTGGGCCGTGTTGCCACTGCATGATTGGGCCGAGATGTCTGCCGAGATGGTGTGGGCCATCACGTGATGCGGAGCAGTGCTGAGCGAGAATTCAAGGCCGAGAATGGAATTAATTTCCCTGTTTTAGTTTGTTTAATTATTAGTGTTTTATTAATTCATTTTAGGTTAATTTAGACTTTATTTCCTTTAGTATATTAGGGTTGAGAAAAGGCTTGTTTGCCAATCTTCGAATCTCTCTCGAACCCTAATTTCCCTTTCTACGTTATGAAGAACTAAGCCTCCCTGGCTTAGTCAGACGCTGAAGCTTTCGTTTCGATAAAGTTGTGAGATTCTTGTTCTTAATCTATTGCATGGTTTTTATCTATTTTCTTGCTTAAGTTGTTTATGATTGATATTGATAATCTCTATTTGGACGCAACTAGGGTTTGTCGTTATTGATCTATTGCTAGATTTAGATTGTTACTGGTTGAGCATATCTATTTCAGAGTAGCAACTGCATCGTACTAGTATCTGGTTGTGCTAGTCTTATACAGAAGAGAACTGATTTACATTCTAGGATAAAAGCTGGTTGTTTTATGCTAGAATTGTATCCAACTATATTCCTATTCTTAACGCTGCTGTTAAACTGAATCTTGATAGTTTCATGGTTGTTTGATTAGTTAGTGCTAATAGTATCTGGTTGTGCTATTAGTTATATCTGAAAAGGAATTGGAATTTCCATTGCATGAGATTTTGAATGAGTTTCTATGATCAACTTGTCATACGAATAGTGGATATTGTTTGACTAAGTACTTTTCCCCATCACTGATTATATCATATTTTACTTTGTTTACTTTTGCATGCTTAGGTTACTAAAACTCACAAAACCCCCCTTTGGTTACTTTGATTTGACATACAAATTACATATTAAGATAGAGTTCGCCTCCCTGTGGATTCGACCTGTACTTACCTAGGACTACGGTTTAAGGTTTGTTTGGATATTTTGCATAGCAGTTTTTACACGACGAAAACCTGTTATCAAATTGGCGCCGTTGCCGGGGAGGCAATTTCTATTTTTTGTGTGTGATTTGTGTGCCAATCTTGGTGTGAACCTATCTTATGGTTCACACCCGTGTTACTAATAATCTATCCCTAGTTTTTGATCCAGAAATCGAGAGAACTTTTCTTCAAGCTTGCAGAGCTGCACGTGCACTACTTCAGGATACTGGTACGATGGCTGATCGTGTTACTCTGGAATCCCTGACAGCTCCTAACTTGGAGCAACCAACTCGTGCTGTGCGATTTCATGCCCTTGGTGAAGGAGTCAAATTTGAGCTTAAGACAAGAGTAGTCCATTTACTCCCGAAATTCAGTGGAACCCTGCTTGAGGATCCTATTCAGCACTTGGATGAGTTCCTTGAGGTCTGCACCAGTATGAGGCCATCTGAGATTACTGAAGATCAGATGAGGTTGATAGTCTTTTCCTTCTCTCTGAAGGACTCCGCGAAGGACTGGTATCATTCTTTGCCCCGAGGAAGCATCACTACTTGGGTGAATTTGAAGAAGGTATTTCTCGGCAAATACTTTCCAGCTATCAAGTCCAATCAACTCAAGAAAAAAATCTGTAATGTGGAGCAGCTGTCTAATGAGTCTCTCTATGACTACTATGAGCGCTTCAAGAAACTGGTGAAGAGTTGCCCCTACCATGGCTATGCTAATCATGATTTGATTCTTTATCTGCATGGAGGACTCCGTGAAGATGATCGTCGGATGGTAAATTCTGCATGTGGTGGAAATATTCTGAAGAGGACTTATGAAGAGGCTCTAGAGATATTTGCTACTCTGGCTGATGACTCTAGACAGTATAGTGGGAGAGGTTCCCAAAGCTTGGTTGTTGCTGGTTCTCAAGAGAAAATTGATCAGGCTGATTTTGATGTGTTGAGAGAGGAGGTGAGGCGTTTGAAACTGAAAGGTACGCCTCAGCAGGCTAAGGCCTGTGAGATCTGTCGTGACGACTTGCATCCTACTGATTCATGTCCTACTCTACAAGAGGAAGTGAATGCAGTTGGAGGATATCAGCAGAGGCCCAGGCATGATCCTTACTCCAATACATACAATCCCGGTTGGAGGGATCATCCCAACTTCAGGTAGAGAGACCCGGAACAAAATCAACAATAGGGTAACCCTCCACAACCTAGGCAACCATATGTGCCAAGACCTCAAGGGCAGAGCTCGAATCCTTCGTCGTCTATGGAGGACATGATGAAGATGCTGATGCAGAGCAACGTCGATCTCACTGCGAATGTTAATAAGCTGACTCAGAGCTCAGTGCAAATCCAAGCAAATACTCAAGCTAGCATTCAGAACTTGGAAAGGCAATTTGGCCAGATCTCTCAGGTGGTGAGCAAGCTTGACGCAAGGGTTTCTGGTAAACTTCCATCTCAAACGGAAGTGAACCCGAACATTAGGAACGTCAGTGCTATAACTCTGAGGAGCGGGAAGAGACTCGACGAGGATGATTCTGAGGTCGACAAGGAAGCGGATCAGGAGCTGGAACAGAACAGCGACGGCGACCGCCATGAAGACCACGACGCCCGCCGTGAAAATGACTCGGCTCTCGAATTTTCTGATGAAAATTGCGGCGCCCGCCGCAATAATCACGGCGCCCGCCATGACGGTGAGCAAAATCCCGAACTTTCCAATGACGTTCACGGCGACCGCCGCACCTCTCACGGCGCCCGCCGTGATACTGTAGTCGATCCTGAGGCTGAGAAGGAGTATGTACCTCCAATTTTTCCTGAGTGGAAGCCCGTTGCACCATTTCCGTCTGCTTTGAAGCGTACCAAGCCACTTGCGCAGGACAAGGACATGTTTGAGATGTTCAAAAATGTTGAGGTCAACATGCCTCTCCTAAATTTGATCAAGTCTGTCCCTCGTTATGCCAAGTTCTTGAAGCAGATGTGCACCACGAAGAGAAACCAGGACAGGAACAGCAAGAAGAAGGTCAAGGTAAGCGAACATGTCTCTGCTATTTTTCAGAAGCGCTTACCCAAGAAATGTGGCGACCCAGGTATGTTCACCATCCCCGTCACCATTGGAGGTACCAAGTTCAATAAAGCTATGTTAGATTTGGGTGCTTCCATAAATGTTTTACCTTCATCTCTTTGTGAATCCTTAGGATTAGAACCCATGCATGCGACCAAAATTTCCATTCAGCTAGCTGATAGATCTAGTGTGCGTCCTATAGGGATAGTGGAGGATGTTTTGGTTAGGGTTGGTGATCTTACTTTTCCTGCTGACTTCTATGTGCTTGATATGGAACATGATATGCATGTAGCCCCTATTCTGTTAGGGAGACCCTTCTTGAAAACTGCCAACACTAAAATCAACGTGAGTAATGGTTCCTTGACTATGGAATTTGATGGCCAAACCATTAATTATAACATCTATGAAGCCATGAAATTCCCCTCTGATGGTCATTCTTTGTGTGCAGTTGATGTACTTGAGCCTGTGGTGCAAGATGTTTTTGATGAGGACCACCTAGATGACACACCACCTATTGTTGATTCTAGCTTGGATATTGCTATATCTACTGACTTGCAGGAAGGTGTTGATGAGTGGGACGCTTGCTATAAGCTCCCTCCGGAGCTTCCAGGTAAATCACCTTTACTGCTAACCCCGAGCGAGAGGCTCGTTCCATCTTTGGTGCAGGTCCCTGAAGTCAAGGTTAAACACCCCCCTGATCGATCTAAGCATGGGGTAGACGCGACTAAGAAGTTCAAGATGGAGAAGCCGCTGAAGAAGAAGCATGGTCTAAGGTTCAAACCTTTCCATGATTGGTTCAGGAAGGAGATATAGATTAAGAAGGTTCCTAAAGAGCCTGACGATATGGATTGAGGATTTTCGAGTAGTATGTCGAGCCAACGACATTAACCAAGGCGTTGCTCGGGAGGCAACCCGAGATTTGGTAGTTTATTTCCTTTCCCTTAGTCAATTTCTATTGTTTTTCTTTTAGTTTTTGTGTTGAACTAACCTGCAGAAAGCGCGAAAAAATGAAGAAGGAGTTCACGGCGCCCGCCGCCAACCTTACGGCGCCCGCCGTAAATGCCTCGCCAAGAAAGTTGGCCACGACTTGAGAACGGCGACCGCCGTTTAATTACGGCACCCGCCGTAATTACGGCGACCGCCGCACCCCTTACGGCGACCGCCGCACCCCTTACGGCGACCGCCGCAATTTCTCAAAATATAAAAAAAAATTTAAAAAAAAGGCCCCGAAAAAACCTTAAACGGGGAGCAAAAGATGAAAATAAAATACCCCGAAAAGACCTTAAACGGGGAGAAAAAAAAAGTTTTACCGAAGGCAGCTATCCAGAGTTTCCCATGGAGAAGGTGCGCATCATGTTGTCAAGGAGGATACATTGCCCTATACTTGATTTGGCAACGATGATGGCCCTAAAATTGACAGCTGAGGAGGAGGAACACTAGGGCCCACACCACGATTACATCTGGGCCCCATTTTTGTGTTCGTTGAAGGCCGTGCAACCCCACCATCCCTGCCATACCACTATTCACCGCAGTGGTTCCCTATGGTTGCACGGTATATGAAGGTTATAGCGTTGATGCAGACATCCAGGACATGAACTTTCATGACTACACCGCCAGCAACAAGGAAGTGTCCAGGCCAACTCGGCAACGTTGTGAGTTATTTTTTGCTTTTCCCTGTACTTTATTCTTTTGTCTTTCATTACATTGAGGACAACGCAATGTTTAAGCATGGGGTGGGGTTTTATACTTGCTACGCTGCTGAGGATAAAAATGAAAAAAAAAATGAAAAGAGCCAAAAAAATTGAAAAAGGCTATCATAAAAATTCTGGGATAGGTCGAAAACCCGAAAGGGCGGCCTAGGTAAAAAGCAGGTGGCTTGGACCAGCATTAGGCTGGGGTAATATGAGGTCACGAGTGACGTGAGCTTATGTGAGTACATCTATTGGAAAATGAAATGAGTGGCTTTGTGAAAACCCGAAAGGGCGCCTTGGCAAAATGAGTGAAAAGAAGAAGAGTGATTTTAGGATTTCTCATTATTCTTGGCGAGGCGTCATAAGAAGAGGAGTCAAAGAAGGATTGTCGGGTAGGTCACTCTAGGAGACATAAGGAGCAATAGATGGAGGCTAGGATTAGAGGTTACTCACACTATTGGATGTCCGGGTTTAGCTTGGGGGAAGTACTCTGCTTGCCCCTTAAGCTTGTTGAGTTGTTGATGTATTGTGAATGAGATTGGTGCTAGGAGCTTGGCATGGGTTAGGTGACTCTTAGTTGGAGGATATGCTTCCTGAGACCTTGTATGCTACATTGGAGGAGTAGACTCTTTATTAGTTTACTCGAGGATGAGCAAAGGTCTAAGCATGGGGTGGTTTGATAAGCACTACTTTGTAGGGCTTAAGTAAGAGTCATTAGAGGTTTTATTGGTGTGATTCGGGTAAATTTAGACACATTCATGTGTAAGGCGTGTGGGGGCGAAGTTTGGTGATTAACAAGCCACGTGATTCTGCTTTTAAATGCTGGGGCCAAGTTGGAAGAAAGGCCGTGGAAGCTCGGCCCAAAAAAAGGAGAAAAGCGGCCCACGTGAAGGCTGATAACCACGTGAAGCTGGAATGAAGAATTTGAAGCACGACATCACCATGACATCAGCGAGCATGTGGAAGTTGCAGGGGCCGTGTTGATGTTGCAGACGGAGTGGGCCGAGAAGAAGCATGCTGGAGAAGGCCCAATTGGAGGAAGGAGCCCACGTGAAGCCTCCGCGTCAAATTGAAGCTGGAGAATTGAAGAATGAAGCGTGATGTCATCCATGACATCGGCCGTGCGTGGGCTGAATTGGAGTTGGGCCGTGTTGCCACTGCATGATTGGGCAGAGATGTCTGCCGAGATGGTGTGGGCCATCACGTGATGCAGAGCAGTGCTGAACGAGAATTCAAGGCCGAGAACGGGATTAATTTCCCTATTTTAGTTTGTTTAATTATTAGTGTTTTATTAATTCGTTTTAGGTTAATTTAGACTTTATTTCCTTTAGTATATTAGGGTTGAGAAAAGGCTTGTTTGCCAATCTTCTAATCTCTCTCGAACCCTAATTTCCCTTTCTACGTTATGAAGAACTAAGCCTCCCTGACTTAGTCAGACGCTGAAGCTTTCGTTTCGATAAAGTTGTGAGATTCTTGTTCTTAATCCATTGCATGGTTTTTATCTATTCTCTTGCTTAAGTTGTTTATGATTGATATTGATAATCTCTATTTGGACGCAACTAGGGTTTGTCGTTATTGATCTATTGCTAGATTTAGATTGTTACTGGTTGAGCATATCTATTTCAGAGTAGCAACTGCATCGTACTAGTATCTGGTTGTGCTAGTCTTATACAGAAGAGAACTGATTTACATTCTAGGATAAAAGCTGGTTGTTTTATGCCTATATTCCTATTCTTAACGCTGCTGTTAAACTGAATCTTGATAGTTTCAGGGTTGTTTGATTAGTTAGTGCTAATAGTATCTGGTTGTGCTATTAGTTATATCTGAAAAGGAATTGGAATTTCCATTGCATGAGATTTTGAATGAGTTTCTATGATCAACTTGTCATACGAATAGTGGATGTTGTTTGACTAAGTACTTTTCCCCATCACTGATTTCATCATATTTTACTTTGTTTACTTTTGCATGCTTAGGTTACTAAAACTCACAAAACCCCCATTTGGTTACTTTGGTTTGACATACAAATTACATATTAAGATAGAGTTCGCCTTCATGTGGATTCGACCTGTACTTACCTAGGACTACGGTTTAAGGTTTGTTTGGATATTTTGCATAGCAGTTTTTACACGACGAAAACATGTTATCAAAGATCACCGGAATACAGTTCTCATCACGGATGCTATCCTCATGGATAAAGTGTTATCTGGTGCACAATTTGATCTCCCCCGCATAGTGTTGGCTCACATGTAGTTCTGCAAGTCCCATGAATCTCATGCCCTGCCCTTTCCCCATCTCATCAAAAATCTTCTCTCCCTGCTTCACTAGTACCCAGATGATTTGCCTGAAACTGTCTACAGCAAGCTTCTCACCTTGACCACTGTCCGGAAACTCAAGAAAAAAGATCCCCAAGTCCCTCTCTCTGACCCTCAGGAAGAACCGCCCAAAGCCAAGGCCAGTTCCCAGGCCCCTTCAAGTTCCCTACCACCGCTCAACCCCTCTCAAGACTCCTCTGCGATCCTCTCTGCTCTGGATCGTATTGAAAAGGCCATCACGGAAGGCTCGACTGTCCTCACGGTCGCTCTCCGTGATCAAGTAAATGAGTTGGGAAAGATGAGCACTACAGTCTCAAGTCTGGTGGAGGTACTACAGAAAACATAGGAAGATGCAACCGGCGCAAATCAGGCCATAGGCCAAAATGAAGGAACTGACGACAACAAGGCTGACGAAGAGGAGGCCACTGCTCTGCCATAGGAATGCTTCTCCTGGTTCCCAGTGCTGTAACCTCACAGTATGCTAGTAGCTTCCCTAGGATCCTACTACCCTCTTCTATCCTTTTGTTGTCCTCTTTAAAGGTTGCTTATATTGTTGTCTTTGTAGGTTGTTTTGTGATGCTTCGTGGTTTGTCTTCCTCTGAACAATGTTAAGAGTTTATTAAGTTTAATGACTACTTTTGGCTATGTCTCTATGAATGATTTGTGTTTGCCTCAAATTTCTATTATGGTTTCTGTTATGGGTTTGACGCAATTGTTTATTTCCTTTGATATTCTGTTCTTAACATGTCAACTGATCTTTTCGATGATGTCAAAAGGGGGAAGAAGGATAGGAACCTTGAACTTTGGAAACTACTGGGCCAATAGGAACTCTGAACTCGTTCTACTTCTAAGGGGGAATTCGAATAAACTCGTTCATCTGCTTAGGGGGAATTTGCAACCATTGAATGCTCTTTCATTAGTTTATAATGTTGTAAATCCCTTAAACTCAACTGGTCTCATGAAATTCAAGTCCTATTATGTTGCCAGGTTCCTTGTATTTGTCATCATCAAAAAGGGGGAAATTGTTAGGAAATGGAACTCTGGAACCTTAGTTCCCCTGCGAGTTCCTTTCCTCAGTTTCTCTACTTTTGAAGATGACAAATATTTTGATACTAATGTTTTATCTCAAAAATGTGTGTTAAGGAACCACAAGACAATTACCGAAAGCATGGAAGCCAAACAGGACAAGAGAACCAAGCAACAAGCCAAAGGAAGGAACCCAGATGTGCCCAGAAATGCAACATGTGATGTTGCGCTTCCCGAGAAATCTGGGAACACCAACCTCGGACAAGAGAAAGTTGAAAACGACTTGTGCGAAGCTTCCAAAGTCTGCCATTGTCCAGAGCAAAACAACAAGACGCCTAGAACACATAACCTCGGACAGAGAAAGGTGAAAGCGACAGGACATGGAACCTATCACTGTCCAGAAGACAGTTCCAAAGTGCCCAGATTGTCGAACCTCGGAAGAAGAAAGCTGGAGAACGACTTGGCTGAAGTAGTTGACTAACCTAGAAGGATTCTGAGCTGCCTAGGTTGTTTGTATATATCAAAGACAACGTGGATCAAGGACAACCGCACATCCTAGGGCAAGCTCGATCTGTGGGAACCAAGAGAAGATCAAGCTGCGAAGAATCCACTATAAAAGGAAGACTAACTCAAAGGTTATCTTCAAGCACTAAAAAACGAATCACACACAATAGCAAACATCAAAGTGTGAATCTTCAAACAAGCTCATCAAAGCAAACCGAGATCAAGAGGAACCAGTCAAGGAATCGAAGAGCTGAGTGCTAAGTTCCTGTGACTGTAAGTGAGATAGTTCCTAGGTGCTAAGGTCTGTTTCTTGGATTGATTATTGATTGTGTTAAGTTATCTAGGATTACCTAACTGTGTGTAAGGTAAAGAAACTGTGTGTTTGTTCCTAGGATAAGCTGTAACCAAAAGAGATAAGAAATCAAGAAGTAGACCTTGAAATCCTTTCAAAAGAAAGGTAGTGGTTTTTATCCTGGATTGCTAGTTGGCAATCAAAGGTTTCCACTATAAGGAACTTGTTCATTTGTGCTTGATTGTTTAAATTCCGCTGCGAAGGGAACTGAGAATTGCTATTCTTAGTTCCTTAGTTATTTGTCTAACAATCTCGATCCTACAGAAGGGTGCTCAGATATGACGATGATAGCAACGTTATACACCGTGGCAAACACTAAACCCATGAATGGCATGTCAAACCAATAATCCGGGCCACAAGGGGTATTAACATAGTTAATTTGAACCATTAGATGGTCCCATGACCCTGGTCTTGCATAAGCTCGTATCGGCTCCCACATTTGTCGGTTGACACGCAACTCCATTTCCATCGCGCTACGAATCAAGGGATATTGACCCTGACTCATCCCCATAAGCACAGCCAAAGACCGATAGCCACAGTGTCCGTTTGAACGTACATCCATAGCACCGTTAATGTACCCAAACTAGAAGTAATCGATATTCCCAACCCCAAAGTCGACCCCAAAATGAATCATGGGTTCTTCAGGCCATTCCGACTGACGGACTCCTACATGGTCGTCCTCAAATTGTGATTCTTCTGGTTGCGGTTGGGATGGCATGTCCTCAGCGTCGAGCACCACGAAACTTGCTTGCTTTCTGGGACGGCCTAGCCCTTTCACCTTCTCCTTTGCCTTTCCTTGTGCCTTCGCCTTCTCAGACTTCAGTAAGTCTTCTCTTACGTGTTCATGCAGGCTCTTTTCCCTACTCGGCGACCCCTTTGCCTTATTCTTCGCACCACTTGGCCTTCCCTTTCTACAGATGCCCGTCGGCTCCATAAACGTACTCCGTTTCGGATGCTCCAAGGCCATGTACAACTCACTCAGTTGCCATAACGTGGCTTGCTTCAAAGTACGGCTTTGCACTCTCGACCACATCTCACGCAATCTCAACTCTGGAATGGAAATCGAAACACTATCGTCAACAAGTGCAGATGTTGTTGGATCCTCTTCCCAATGCAAGTCCTTCCAAAAGTCGTGAATGTCGTCTGGAGTGAGAGTTGTCCTCGTAATGATGGCTTTTGCAATATCGTGGATGCACGGCAACCCAATGCAGTCTCTCACCCAATGATCATCACATACTTCTGAATACTCATCCTTCACTAGCTGATCATACATGGCCAACAACAAATCAAAACACCTATCTGACACTCTGTAAAACAGCCTTGAAAAGACCATTCGGGCAAGCTCCGAAAACCCTGGATCGTTGAACTCCATTGGTCGTGTAGACAATGACTTGTTCATGGTCGCTTTAATCGTGTCTATTTGAAGAATGATTGCATGGTGGATCCTCACGATCACTCTGTTAAAGCCGCCTCTGCTAGACCCTATAATATCTTTCAACACATGATGCATCCCCTCAACCCTATCAAAACAATAACATTTTTCCTTAGTACAACATTCATACCCAATAGTAAACTCTTCCAACTACACAATGTTCAAAAGATACCTGTTTGAAGTTCGCGTGAAGAAGTGAAGGGTGTCATCCGTCCACGCTCTTACTATACTTTCCTTGTAAGGAGTCAGCCATTCCCTCTCAACGTATCCAACAAGGCCGCTCTTCCACGACTTCCTCAATGCTCTGAGCCTCTCCTCGTACCTTTCCTCCGTGGTCGAGAAAAATAGTCTCCAACACTGGTTTGTAAACATATCGACCTTGTCACTATATTTTATAACCTTGTCCGCATGTGCCTTGATGTTGTTTCTAATATGGACCCAACACAAAAGCTGCCTAACCGGGGCGTCTTTGAATACTACCTTAATAGCTTTGATGAGAGCCTTTTCACAATCGGTCATTATAGCCTTGGGCATAACTCCTAACTGCTGAAACAAGTTCTGAAGGGCACTCACTATCCACTGGTAATGGAGAAACTTCTCCGCTCGGGTGAATGCGTACGCAATGTTGAACGTCTTGTGAGTGCAGGTAAAACCAACAATCTCCACCAAAGGCATATCATACCTATTCATACACAAAACAAATAAATGTATCAATACTTGTCAATATAACTAATTAAACCCTAGCACATAGAAAAATAACTAACTATTATTAAAATGTTTTACATACTTATTTGTCTTGTATGTGGCGTCAATGATCACCACGTGCGGGAACTTCTTCAACAAGCGTAGCGACTCCGGGTGAGCAAAAAACAAGATCTCCACCTCTTGCCCTTTCTTCACATTCCTAAGAGGATAAAAAAGATACCCGTTCTCTTTCAAAAAATTAAGGGACCACTGGATAACCGTCAATTCCCCACGATCCTCGTATTGGAGCTTCTGCAAAAAGTTTGCAACCTGCTTCATTGATGTCACATTTCCCGAAAAGTGTTTCCTCAAGTCCGAAACAATCTCTTTCGGAGTCTTCCGACCATCACCCCATCTCCTAGCCATGACCTCCTCCTCTTGGGTCATTCGACCCATGAATGCATTCCCATGAAAGCTAGCATGAAGCTTGTGGTTGTGGGTGCCATGTATAACATCCATTTCCCATTTTTCAGTAAGGGATCCTATCTCATTTTTCATACGGCACCCATATAGCTCGAATCTACAACCGCACTTATTTGATCTACGTTTTCGAATCCTCTGAACCGACAACTCTGGATTTTCTACATTAACTTTAGGCCTCCCAGATCTCGGCTCACCATATCTATTGCATGTCAAACTAACTACGTACGGATTTGAGGTACGTTTCACCAAAACTATCATCAACTCTTTTGCTGTAGCTCTAGCCCATTCAATCATTTCATTCATACTCCCCCAAACTAGGCCACTACGAAAATAATCTCCATAATCTCCCCCCTATAATTAATTGTTATTTACAAATTATTATACTATCTACAATTATAATAAACTAAAAATACAACAAATTTGCAAAGACATTAATAATTCATAACCTAATCCCTGAATTTTATGCTCAACTAGGGAAACTACTACTTCATACCTAATATCATATTAATGGCTAACATTCATAATAACTACTTTATACAAAATTAATTATATTCGATATTTATCGTATCCCTTTTGTTTACGAATGCGAATGCCAGTCAGAAATTAATTGCTATATTTCATTATAACTAGGCTACTTCATACAAAACTAAGACATGATTCATTACTCAAACGAAAATTAATTCAACACTAACCATGAATAAATCGCCGCTCGAATCGCAATCGTCTCCTTTGTCTTCGGAACCCGACATCCAAGAGTCGTTCGCTTCGTCTGCTTCTTCATCTTCTCGTGCTTGTACCCAATCACATTCCTCACTTTCATGATTAGAATAGTTCATGTTGAATGTTGTGAGTTGGTGTGCAAGAGAAATGAAATGAAAGTGTGTGTATATATAGGCTGAAATGGGGGCATAAAAAAATGGACCGTTGGAGCGTTATGGCTTAACGCATCAACGGTCGGATTTTTCAAACTACAACGGCTATGAACAGGGTTGTTCATAGCCGTTGGAGTTTAAGTGGCTACTCTTGTGCGTTATGGCTTAACGTACAGGAACAGTTCCATGAGTTAAGCCATAACGCACCAGATTTGGACAATTTCCACTATTTGTTCCAGTTTTGTCCCCTCTACGTTAAGCCTTAACGCACCAAGCTATATGTTTAGCCTTAACGCACAAAATAGTGTGTGTTTAGAAAATGAAACGTGTGTATATAGGGGCACCCATTAATAAGGCCCGCTTTCTTCATTCCAAGTTTCGAGTCCAAGACTCCAAAATACCAAATGTAGTAATGCACAATTGCAATTTGCACATGCTGATGTCGTAGTATGAAATTCATTTGTTTATATAAAAAAAAAGAACATAATATAAATATGCTCAAATAAAGACCAAAACCCTAATATAAAGATGTTGTAGTATCAAATTCATTTGTTGATTAGTTACTATTATTTTTAATTGGATTGGTAATTTTGAAATTTAGATTGAATTTGTACAATTTTTTATCAATCGGATATATCGAATATCCGAGACAAATATCCGATCCGATCCGAGTCATATTAGCCGGATATTCGGTCGATACCGGATCGAATACGAATCACTGTTTCATTAAAAAAAATCCGGATATCCAGTATATCGGATCGGATATATCCGAATGATCACCCATAAATCAAGCTTATATACTAGGCAAGTTATGTCCCAACTTTAGGTGTGGGGATGTTTATATTCCAACAGATGGATTAATATGTTTTAATATAATTATGTAATTCAATATTTTCAAATGTTCTAATTACAGTTTTGTTTATTTTTGCTATTAAACTATATATATATAGATATACAAGTATACAATCTAAATACTTTGTAATTACTCCAACTTTATTTTTCTTCCAAGACCAGGGGTCTGTTTGGATTACGCATTATCTGGCATTATAATGCCAAAAATAGGCATTATAATGTCGTTTTTTGGCATTATAATGCCAGTTTTTGACATTATAATACATAACCCAAACAAACCTCAGATGTCCTCAAAGCTAGCTCATAAGGATTGAAACATGATTGTTACTGATTCAATAAATTTTGCACATGAAAGTAAGCAGACACAAAACCTCTTTACTAATTAATAGATCGTTTTTTATGTAAATACAATAAGACCTTAATTACACCACTGTTTCAGCCAATTGGTTTCCAACTTCATTCTTTCTATTTATTGTGTATCTAATCCATTATAGTAATATGTAAACTCATGTATGTCTTATTTGTTACTTTTGCAAAACATATAGGTTAGGTAGAGGTTAGGGCATTAGGGGACTTGGCCCATGACAGCTGGGTCACTACCGAGCCACTTATGGACCTTTGGGACTTAGCCAATTTGGCTAAGTCACTAATAGGTCACTTCGGATTGGCTTCTGACACTTATGTGTTCCTGGGCTTGTTCTTTAATGTTTGAGTGATGGGTCATTTTCTGTGTTGGGCCTTGGTCTGCTTTGTTGAAAGCAACCTCCTCGCCAGCTTGGAAATGAATTTGTTCTGGAGATTTTGTGCCCACCTATAAAAGGGTTGTATTTACCTTAATTTGGCAAGTTTTTTCTAGCATTGTTCCTCCGCCGCTTTGGAATCTCTCTGAGAATGGATCTCTGTGAGCTCATCTCGACAGCTTCCTTGATGGTTTCCGATGGTGCTTCAGATTGAGTGAAAGAGAAAGAAAGAAAGAAAGAAAGAAAGAAAGAAAGAAAGAAAGAAAGAAAGAAAGAAAGAGACGAGAAACAAAGAGAGAAAGAGAGAGATCTTGGAGGGCTTTGGTTGCTCTGTGTGCGAAACTTGTGAGAAGCTTTCGCGGTGTCCTTGCAGAGGACTTTCTTCTGTTTATCGTCTTGTTTATGTGCCTTGTTTCTTCTCTTGTTCCTTTCTTTTTCCGCCTGTGTGCTTGCTTTGTAACTGTAAGACTCTTAAGGCCTTTGTTGCCTAGTGGATTGGGCGAGTCTCCCCTCCTGAAGCTTTGCAGACGTAAGACTTAGTCCGAACTGCGTAAAAAATGTAATATCCTTGATTTCGGTAGAAATTTTATTTGTTTGAATGGTTTTGAAAATTGGATTTGGAAAGTCGATTATATTCTCTTTCATTTATTAGTTGTATCAGTGGAGATAATACGTTGGTTCTTGGGTTGCAATTGAGAGTTTATAGAATTGAACTAAACATTCTTATGGAGATTGGTAGTTTTATTTTTTCTATGAGATGATCTTATCTATTTTTGAGGATTAGGTGAACTAGTTTGGATTATATGATTTATTTTAGAGTTATGGAGTTTATTATGAAGGAATATTCTTATTAAGGAAAATAATGGAAAATTAGTTCCTCTTGGAGATTATTAGTTAGTTTTTTCAGTTTTCTATAATACTTTGGGTTATATATATATATACATATATATATATATATATATATCATGTAAGGATACTATTTTTGGAAGCTTGAGTATTTGGAAATTATAAGAAAGTAAAGAATATTACTTATGGATAATAGTATTTATTTTTATTAATAATTTATGTGTCTAATTAGTGGATTGGGCCACACCTAGTTTATAACCTTGACCAAATCCTAATCTACCCTTATAAATACTAATTTTCGTTCAAACCCTAGCCTCTTCAATCTCTTTCTCTTCTCAACCTCTATCTGCCCTATTTGCACAGCAAAACTTAACGTCGATCTGGGTACATTCCTAACCTCTAACAATTATGAAAATTTCATTGATGATAGGTTACATAGTAGAGATCATGTCTGTAAAATTTCATGCAATTTGGATCTGTATCGAAGGAGATTAAAACTTATGAGTAGATCTCGGTATTCAGGAAAAACTGGACAAAACGATATACTTTGGAAATGTAATACCCCTCATTTTAGTAAGGGTATTTGGATAATTTTCCCAACCCTCGTTCTGTAATCGTGTCGCTTTCGGAGAAGTTCGGAATTTCTGTAACTCGCATAATCTCTGTAATAATTCCCTGAGCCTTGGAATATACATTCGATGTATTTTGGAAGCTTATAATATTTGTTCGGGTACAAATATATATAATCCGGGGTTTAAACCCACGTCAAACCTTTTCCCGGGAAAACAGACGCGAAAAGGGCAATTCCGCGACCGCGGAATAATAGGGCACATCGAAGCTGGGCACAAGAATTTTCCGCGACCGCGGAAAAGTGCAACACGCCAGCGACACTTCGTCTTCCGAGCCTCGTCGTCCGTGCCGCCGTTGATCGCCTGACTCGCCGTCGATCTGTTCGGGGCTGGCCTCCTCTCCTTGGCTATAAATAGAGGTTGATTCTGGGAGGTTTTTGGCACTCAAACCAGATCTCCTCACTCTCTCTCTCTCTCGATTTTCTTGCTCGCCGGAGTTTCAAGCCCTCGCCGGAATTTTTGAGGTGTCGCCGGAGCCTTCGTTGGTTGTCGTGGTGGCCTTGGAGTGGTGCTTTGGAGGCGCAAGGAGGTTAGGAGTCGAAGCCCCCTCGTATCGAGCCCTTTCGAGTCGTCGCCGGTGAGTTTTCTCCATTTTGGGTCGCCGGAGTTCATGGCCGCGACCGTGGACATGAACTGCCGCGACCGCGGCAGTGACAAGGTCGGCCGCGTCCGCGGCCGCTGTCTTTGACACTCGCGGACGAAGTCCTCGACGGCCGCGACCACGGATTGCCTTGGCAATCGCGATCGTGGCCTTGGACAATCCGGTCTCGGGCGGGACTTTCGTTCTTTCGATTTCGTTCGTTCTTTCTTAGATTCGTATCATTTTATTGTCGAATCTAACCTAGGGTTTCGTTGTGGGTCGTCGTCGTAGGAATCTGTAATCCGACTTCCGTTCCCATTCCGGACCCAGAAACCCGTCGTCGCTCAATCGTTTGTCTAGACTAAGGCAAGTGGCGGTTCGCTCTTGTTTAATCATTCCATGTTCCATTAAATATCAATTGCTTTTAGTTGTTAATTAAATCGGAGTGAACTATTGTTTTCGTTTGGGAATAGAATTTTATAAATAAAGTGATTAAAATATGATATTATAGTAGGTTGTATATATTGCTAGAAACAACGATGTTATACTTGTTAATGACCGTAATGGTTCTGTTGTGGATTTAAATGTAAACTTTAATGCTAGATTAGCACGAGTATTCGTAGGAACGTTAATTCCTTATGAGGATTAATTGTTTCTTTATAACTCAGTATTAGTGGACCTAGCCTCTAAATGCTTTCCAGATTGTAAACTTTCGTAGTTGATAAGCGGTATTTTACATAGCGCAACTAGTAGTTATTAGCATATTATTGAGGAGATTTGGATTTGATTTATGGGATATTTCTGTAATCCGGAGAAAAGGTGAGAAGTGGTTAAATCATAGGATTTACAGAGTTTTGGAGGTAAGTTGGTGTTTGAGGTGCGAAGCTGCATTGTGGATGTTTTTGGAAGCACTTGCGAGTTAAAGACGGTGTCCGGAACCATGAAGGAAGCTGGTGATCAGAAGACAGAAGTTGTTGGAGTGGAAACCGCGAGCCCAAGCGACCTACCGCGATCGCGGTTATAAGACTCTAGCAGAACATTGGCGAGCCGATAACCACGACCTCCCGCGATCGCTTCTGGTCGCGGTTATCAGATTTTAACAGAATGTTGGGGAGCCAAAAACCGTGACCTCTCGCGCTCGCGGCCGCCCGTGGTTTGCTGTGCGACTGAACAGTCTCCGTTTTCTTCAACTGCTTGGCGGTTTCGTTTTGCTGAGTTAATTGGTAATTAATTGGGCTCGGATTAGGTTTAGAGGGAGCGACGACCAGACTGGCAGCCATCCTCTCTCCCTGGCTTTTCTCTCAAGAACAATTAATTTTTGCAATCTCTCTTTTGGATTTGATTTGTGTGAAGAACATGAACCAGAACTAATTTCCTGTTTTGCCTAGCGTGGAAGCACACAGTTAATCTGGTTGTAAGGTTCATCTTTCTTGTTCACCCCTTTGGATTTGGTATTGATTTCCTTGAGCATATTTCTATTACTATCTATTTGGCTAGATTGATCTCCTAGTTTAAATCTATAGTAATTTAGGTGCTAGATTTGGGATAGACGGTGGAATCCCTAATCATAGGTAGCAATCACAATTGCATGAAATTGGTAAATTGAGTTCAATTGTGAAAAGGAAATTGATTTGCATGACATACTTGCGGTGTTAAGTCTTTGTTTGCAATCCGTTAATCTTACGCTTTATGCTATTGATTGAACCAACTTAGAAGGTCTTCTAGGTTATCAATTGGTAAGTGTTAGCAAGACCGGTTGGCTTGTTAATATAAACAAGATCAGAATTGGAACAATCCATAGGATAAATATGAACATGAGAAGAATCGATGATCAACTTGGTTAATTGTTGTGTGGAAACTTGCTAGGTGAAACTTATTTTAATCTTATTTTCTTAAACTTGATTTTGGTGTTATTTTATTTGAGTAGTCTTAGTAGAAAAACCAATCCCCCCCATTTGTTCTTTAAAGTTGATAAATTAGTAATTACATAGAAATTGACGTGTTAATTCCCTTGGGTTCGACTCCTTACTTGCATGCTATACTCTAGTTGCATATTAGGATTACTTTGATAGCGCGCACGACTGAAAAATTCTATCAAATTTGGCGCCGTTGCCGGGGATTTAATAATTGTTCTTTCTCTTTGTAATTGTTTATTTATCAACTCTTGGTGTGAACCTTTTGTATGGTTCACACCCGTGCTACTGATTCTCCCATTCTTGATTTTGATCCAGAAATTGAGCGGACATTTTTAAGGAACCGAAGAGCAACCCGTGAACTTCTGAACCAAACAGAGATGGCTGATAGGACGTTGAGACAGCTAACCGCCCCGAACTTGGAGCAACAACCTTTGGCTATAACCATTCCTGAGTTAGCTGAAGGAGTGAACTTTGAGCTAAAGGCAGGATTGATCCATGAGTTACCTCATTTCCATGGACTTTCTGGAGAAGACCCGAACAAGCACTTAGCGCAATTTCATGTGGTATGTTCTAGCATGAAGCCAAGGGGTGTTACTGCTGACACCATCATGTTGAGAGCGTTTGGGTTCACTTTGAAGGATTCTGCAAATGATTGACTCTACTATCTTGCCCCGGGAAGCATCACGACATGGGCCGAAATGAAGAAAGCTTTTCTTGAGAAATACTTCCCGGCCACGAAGTTGAATAGTCTAAAGAGAGCCCTTGCTACTATTGAACAACAAGGCTCTGAAAGCTTATATGACTACTACGAGAGATTCAAGCGGTTGTGTGCAAGTTGCCCATATCATGGGTACAGTGATCAAGACCTCATCCTCTACTTGTTCAATGGCCTCTCGGATGAGGAGCGTAGGATGGTGAATGCCGCTTGTGGAGGTAACATTCTGAACAAAACTCCTCCCCAAGCTTTTGAGATGTTTCAGGAGCTATCTGAAGGCTCCAGGCAATTTAGCAAAAGAGAGAGTCTCAAGGCTGTGGGTTCTTCGTCCAAGATTGAATCTGATGTGAATGAGTTGAAGGAAATGATGAAGTGCTTTATGATGAATGGCACTCCACCACAAGCCAGACCATGTGGAATTTGTAATGAAGTGGGACATCCAAATGATCTATGCCCAACGCTTCAGGAGTCAAATGCCGAGGTGAACGCTGTAGGAGGATGGCAACCAAGACCAAAATATGATCCATTCTCTAACACCTACAACCCAGGATATAGAGATCATCCAAATCTCAGGTGGAGTAATCAGCAAAATGTTCAGAATCCCCACCTCCTGCAACCACAACAACAACCGAGGCCACAATACAACCCTAGACAAACCATGTCAGCTGAAGACATGATCAAGTCATTGGCTCAGTCGGTTATGCAGAAAGACGCTGAAACTAAGTCATCCATCCAGAATCTTGAGAAACAAGTGGCACAAATTGCTCAAGCTGTGAGTAATCTAGAGGCTCGCGATTCGGGGAAATTACCGTCACAAACGGTAGTCAACCCGAGGGAGAATGTGAGTACAGTTACCTTGAGGAGTGGAAAGCAGCTGAACATAAGCCCTATTGCTGAACAGGGTGAATTGCAAGACAGTTCTGCAGAGTCTAAAAATAGAAAACCGCGATCTACCGTGCCCTACCGCGATCGCTGTTTTGACGATGAAGACCCACTGGATTCTGCAGAAGAAAATCTGCAAGCAAAACCGCGACCTGAAGCGATCGCTACCGATCGCGGTTATTCCCCAGAGAATTTTACAGAAACCTCAGCTCCAAAACCGCGATCGCCGGAACCCGCGTCCGCCCGCGATTTAGACCAGGACCACCTTGATGATTATGTCCGTCCAAGCTTTCCACCTCTATGCTCTCAGAAGCCGGTCCCTCCTTTCCCTGAGGCGTTGAAGGAGACTAGAAGGCCGGAGAATGATAAGGAGATATTCGAGACCTTCAGTAAGTGCGAGGTAAACATTCCTTTGCTTAAATTGGTTAAGAGTATTCCTCGGTTTGCTAAGTTCTTGAAATAAATCTGCACTATTAAAAGGAATCAAAAATTGAAAGGGAAACAAAAGGTCAAAGTTAGTGAGCATGTGTCTGCGGTGTTTCAAAGGCGAATGCCTAAAAAGTGTAGTGATCCAGGCATGTTTAGCATTCCATGTGTGATAGGTGATACAAAAATTGAAAGAGCTATGCTTGATCTTGGTGCATCTATCAATGTTTTGCCTTTCTCCTTGTATGAATCCCTAGGATTAGGACCCTTGCATGAGACCGGAATTGTTGTTCAACTAGCTGATAGGTCCAATGTGTATCCGAAGGGAGTAGTTGAAGATGTTCTTGTCATGGTAGGTGATTTGATATTTCCTGCTGATTTTTTTGTGTTGGATATGGAACATGACGAGCATGCGGCACCTATATTGTTAAGAAGGCCTTTCATGAAAACAGCACAAACAAAAATTGATGTTAATAGTGGGAAATTAACTATGGAATTTGATGGGGATGAAGTTGAATATAACATATATGATATGAAGCCCCTCGTTAATACCTCTTTGAACTTTGTTGATGTAATGAGTCCTAACCCTTTGGATGAATTGCAACCTATGATAGAGGATTCTATAGTTGACTCGCCTGTCGATATTACTGTATCCTCTAATCTACAGGAAGTGACAGCTTTACTGGGCGAGAAGGGTGAGTCTCCTATTTCTCTTTTGGGCATTGGCCCCATTGTGCTAACTCCGAGCACGAAGCTCCTACCTTCTTTGGTGCAGGCCCCAGAAGTTGAGTTTAAACACCCCCTTGATCAATCCAAGTATGGGGGGAAGGCGACTAAGAAGGTTAAGATGGAGGAGCCGCTGAAGGAGTCGAATATCAAGAGGAATGGTCTAAGGTTTAAACCTTTCCATAAATGGTTCAAGGAGGAGGTGCTAAATGAGAGGGTTCCTAAGGAACCTGATGCTATGGATTGAGGTTGTTCGAGTAGTATGTCGAGCCATGACATTAAATAAGGCGCTTCTCGGGAGGCAACCCGAGGTGTGTGATGTTTTAATTTTTTTTTGAAATTTTTGTCGTTCTTTTTAATTGCCTTTTTAGTGTGTTTGTGGTTAGGGAAGGATGCCTGAAGCGCAGGTTCAGTTGCAGTCTGCAGCCAAAACCGCGACCTCCCGCGATCGCGGCCGCTCGCGGTTTTCCCCACTGTAAGTCCGTCCTTCCATTTCAAAAAAAAAAGTGTTAAAAGGCATAGAAAATCCTTGAATATGCGGAAAACCCGAAAGGGCCGCATAGGAAAAAAGAAGGTGACTCGCTCAACACTAGGTTGAGGCAAAAATGAGTCTTGGAGTGATGCGAGATTGGTGAGCGGTCCTCTGTCGGTAGGTTTCCAGAAAAAGAGCATGTGATTGTAGGTTGCAAACTGCGATCACAGGTATGTGCTCAGAAGCCTTTAGGGAGTTGGCGATTTGCTGTATTCGTCATTCATTATCTTCTTTTGTGGATCTATATATGGAGTTCTTCTATGTTACCCCTTGTCTTGGATGAGCTGTGCATTATTGGATCATCATTGTTACTCATCCCACTTCTACCACACATTGTGCTTCATTGGAGAGAGGCCATCCGGTCTTGTATGTGAGTCTTCTGTTTTCTCTTTCCCCGTGATTCTACTTTGTCTTTCATTACATTGAGGACAATGCAATGTTTAAGTATGGGGGAGAGAATGTATTCACATGTTTTAGGGTGTTGTATATTTGTGTATGGCATTTGTATAAATTTTTGAAAAATTTGAAATAGAAAAAGCCAAAAATATGAGAAAAAAGCAATCAAAATCCTGGGATGAGCTGAAAACCCGAAAGGGCAGTTCAGGTAACAAGCAGGTAGTCCGATCGACTCTAGGTTGGTGCAAAAATGGACTTGAGTGATGTGAGCAATTTGTGAGATATCTAGCAAAATGAAATGAGTGGCTAGGTGAAAACCCGAAAGGGCGCCTAGGCAGAATGAGTGCAAAGAAAAAAAAGAGTGAATTTTTAGGATCATTCTGGCGTTGGCGTCATAAGAAGTGGTGTTATAAGGAGATCGGGTAGGATCACTCATGGAGCGATAAGGAGCTAGATAGGAGCTAGGATTAGATTATATTGCATTACTCATATTTGGTTGTTTGGAGGCGAAGTGTTTAGTCTTGTAATTGCTAGTATCATATTTTCTTATACTTTCTGAAACCTATGTGCTGATTGGAGGAGTGAGTTTTCTTTTAGCTTACTCGAGGACGAGCAAGGTTTAAGTATGGGGGAATTTGATAAGCGGTATTTTACATAGCACAACTAGTAGTTATTAGCATATTATTGAGGAGATTTGGATTTGATTTATGGGATATTTCTGTAATCCGGAGAAAAGGTGAGAAGTGGTTAAATCATAGGATTTACAGAGTTTTGGAGGTAAGTTGGTGTTTGAGGTGCGGAGCTGCATTATGGATGTTTTTGGAAGCACTTGCGAGTTGAAGACGGTGTCCGAAACCATGAAGGAAGCTGGTGATCAGAAGACAGAAGTTGCTGGAGTGGAAACCGCGAGCCCAAGCGACCTACCGCGATCGCGGTTATAAGACTCCAGCAGAACATTGGCGAGCCGATAACCGCGACCTCCCACGATCGCTTCTGGTCGCGGTTATCAGATTTTAACAGAATGTTGGGGAGCCAAAAACCGTGACCTCCCGCGCTCGCTGCCGCCCGCGGTTTGCTGTGCGACTGAACAGTCTCCGTTTTCTTCAACTGCTTGGCGGTTTCGTTTTGCTGAGTTAATTGGTAATTAATTGGGCTCAGATTAGGTTTAGAGGGAGCGACGACCAGACTGGCAGCCATCCTCTCTCCCTGGCTTTTCTCTCAAGAACAATTAGTTTTTGCAATCTCTCTTTTGGATTTGATTTGTGTGAAGAACATGAACCAGAACTAATTTCCTGTTTTGCTTAGCGTGGAAGCACACAGTTAATATGGTTGTAAGGTTCATCTCTCTTGTTCACCCCTTTGGATTTGGTATTGATTTCCTTGAGCATATTTCTATTACTATCTATTTGGCTAGATTGATCTCCTAGTTTAAATCTATAGTAATTTAGGTGCTAGATTTGGGATAGACGGTGGAATCCCTAATCATAGGTAGCAATCACAATTGCATGAAATTGGTAAATTGAGTTCAATTGTGAAAAGGAAATTGATTTGCATGACATACTTGCGGTGTTAAGTCTTTGTTTGCAATCCGTTAATCTTACGCTTTATGCTATTGATTGAACCAACTTAGAAGGTCTTCTAGGTTATCAATTGGTAAGTGTTAGCAAGACCGGTTGGCTTGTTAATATAAACAAGATCAGAATTGGAACAATCCATAGGATAAATATGAACATGAGAAGAATCGATGATCAACTTGATTAATTGTTGTGTGGAAACTTGCTAGGCGAAACTTCTTTTAATCTTATTTTCTTAAACTTGATTTTGGTGTTATTTTATTTGAGTAGTCTTAGTTGAAAAACCAATCCCCCCCCCCCCCCCCCCCCCCTCATTTGTTCTTTAAAGTTGATAAATTAGTAATTATATAGAAATTGACGTGTTAATTCCCTTGGGTTCGACTCCTTACTTGCATGCTATACTCTAGTTGCATATTAGGATTACTTTGATAGCGCGCACGACTGAAAAAGTCTATCAGTAGTCACTCGAGATCATAAACTTTCGTAGTCATTCGAGACCATAAACTTTCGTAGTCATTCGAGACCATAAACTTTCGTAGTTACTCGAGATCGTAAACTTTCGTAGTCACTCGAGATCGTAAACCTTCATAGTCACTCGATATCGTAAACTTTCGTAGTTACTCGATATCATATTAAAAAGCTTTAACATGAATATCCGTTTTGAAATTAAGATAAGATAAGTGTGGGTAGGCACATAATTAATGAACCCTCGGGCGAGAAGTACAACTTGGAAACTCGCCTGGACTTCGGTTAGAGTAAGTTCTCTTTCCAATCTGAATTCGCATTATGCGGTGAGGTTGGTAGTGGACCCAAATGATCAAGTCGTTTTTAAACGTTTGTATGAAACTGTAACGTTACCAAACAATTGTCATACTTTTCCATAAGACTCAATTCCTTTGGAATCTTCCTTTCAGAGCATATCTAAATATTAATCATTCCGTGGAATTTCGGGTTATATATCGTTCCTTCGGTTATTATTCGAGGGACAATGATAGTAAACGGTTGCGATCACTAGAACCATTATGTTTTCACCCTTGCATAGTCTTTCATTAGACTAACCAACCGGGTTTTATTCCTTGCATGGTTGGCTGGTGTCATTTGTCCTATACGGCACATCAGTGGTTGGTTCCCGAAGTCAAAGTAACCAGTCAAAAAAGAAGAGGCTTGCAGACGAAGATTTAAGTGTCAGTGTTTTAAGTTGTTAAGTATTACTTTAATATATCTTTATAACCTAGCGATGTTATAGGTTGATTCTTAAAAGTCTTCCGCTGTGTAATTTATAAGTCTTCCGCTGAAATTTTTACTTTGTTGTAAAGACGCTACTCTCGTTTGATGAGAGATCTTTTAATAAAAGAGCTGAGTTTCACATACAAATGTCTTCCGCTGTTTAATCTTTCATTTAATATATATACGTATTTAAGTTTAATTGTTCCGATTAAAGCCTAGGGTGGCTTTGGACGGTAACGTCCGAGGTCACTGGCGTGTGGCACTATCGATATAAATCGGGGGTGTTACAGGAAATTCATTATAAATTAAGTTTATATTGGAATTGGGTGTATGATATGTTGATGGACTCGTCTTGAAGCCTAGCTTACTTATATTGAATTTCATGATTTTTTAGAAACTTTAGGTTATGGTTTTGTATGCACAACCCAGTTAGGGTTCGAATCTAGAAATTATGGTATAACAGTGGAGTATATTTACAATATCTTTTTCGTTTGAAGTCTGATTAAGGCGATTCTTGAGGCACTAGGTTCATAACATTGAATACTATCTTTTGTGTGAAATTTGAGGAATTTTGGAAGTCGTTTGATCTATTTTTTGAATTTACAAATTGACTCTCAGATTCTGAAAATTTGGGGGGTTTCATTTATAAATGTGTTTTCAATGGTTTTTGTTGATTTGTGGTATTGTACTTCTATGGCTTGTTTAGGCCGGGTTATGACTGACGATTGATTTTCATTGGATATTATTTTCTTGGTTTCGAGGTAAGTCTCCCAAGACTTATTTAGTTGATTGCCTTGACTTGACCTGCATGACGATTACATTTCTAGATTCTATCTGAAATTCCTGTGTTTTTTTGTTCGGTGACTTAGTTGAAGTGTGTGAATGGTTTCCGTGACTATCTATTTTATCTGTCTTAGTTGTGGCATAAAATGTGTTAGGATTGTGGTTTCGCCTATCATGGCAGAACATGTGTTGCTTGTATGTGTGACATTATCTGAAATTCATGTGTTTTCTTGTTCGGTGACTTAGCTGAAGTGTGGGAATGGTTTCCGTGAATATCTCTTTTATGTGTCTTAGTTGTGGCATATAATGTGTTAGGATTGTGGTTCCGCCTCTCATGGCAGAACATGTGTTGCTTGTATGTGTGACATTATTGTGGTTGGACAATCGGTGCATCTGTGTTGTGTGTGTTGTGTGTTGTGTTGTGTATTGTCTGTGTGTGGGTGTTGTGTTATGTGTGTGTGTGTTATTTTGTGTTTTGTTACTAAGTCGTGATTCCGCTGTGTTCGTTTAAATATCTTAGTAATCTACTCTGATATGCGTTTAAGTTTTGGTTAAACTTTTTTTGTAATTTGTCTGTTTAGTTTTCGGATTTGTGATTCGATTGTGGTTTCTTTGCTGAGATCCCAATTACTAACCCAAGTTTCTCTGGATTTTTCTGTTTTGTTTCCGCTTGTTTTCGGTTACAGGTTTTCAGTTTTGCACAATTTGAAAGCTACATGGAGGAGTTGGAGGTGCTCGATAGTGGTGCTAGTTTAGCCTTTGGGCTCCCTTTTGTACTCTGACATTATTTTTGAGTCTAGTAGACATTCATTTCATTTTCACCAGTAATTTTATTAAGTTCAAGTTTTTAAGTCGCTTCCGCTTTCGTTGTTGTTCCATTTATTTTTCTTTGTCTGATGGATTCTGGGTATCCACGGCGGTGACACTCCAAATTTGGAGATGTTACAAACAACTCATGTGTCCCTTTTCTTGAGTTCTTACTCTATTTTTCAAGGTTTGTCAAAACAATTTGGTCAAAACGATTGAAGCGTACTCAAATTAGGAATTTTGTTATTACACTATTAAATGTTGAAACATGTGAAAGATCGATGAATATATATATAACTTACAAATTCTAGAAGGCTAAAACAAATTAGGTATGTTTTGTTATGTATCTTAAGAAAAAACACAAGAAGTATTAATCTAACAATTAATTTCAGCATTAGTATTCGATCAAATATGTAAAATAATAAGTAGATAATTAAAAAACTTTTAAATTATATACTTATCATATATATTTGATATTGAACTAGTACAAGTGTGAGGTGCAGCTAATAATGAATGATAGATTTCAATTAGTTACATGACAAAAACAGTCCATATATAGTCCATACAATATGATATTACAGTTTTCTACCCAAAAAAAACAATATGATATTACAGCAAAACATAGTTGACTTTTCTATGGATATATTTACTCTTGCTCAATAAATATTGAGCCACCAATAAGCACTGTAAATAGTCATATGTATACAAATCAAAAGGCCGGCCAAAGTTCAGATTCTATTTGCATAGAGCAGTAGATGTAAACTTGCCAACATATATCTCATTTGCATGTGAAGTAGTCAAATTCAAATCATTTACATGTTGTTATACTGTATAATATATATATATATATATTCGGTTCAAATTTTGTATGTCAAAACTTTTTATACTTCAATTCAGTTCTCAAGATTTTAAATTAGTGTTGTTTTGTTAAGATTATGAGTTTTATATATAATTATGCTTAAATTAGATTCTGTCTCCCTAATTCGACATAACAACAAATTAAACTTTATAGAGGAAACAGTACTAGTAAAGTGGATATAAGATTTCACATCAAACTACTTAGGTTGATGAGTTTGAATGTTATAAATATTAATATCAATTTAGTGGATCGAGTGAGTGGAGAATAAAATTATCTTACATTGAAAAGTTAGATTAAAAGTTAGTTTATTGAATTATTATTTTTATTATTAATTGATTTTAGAATAAAATCTATTAGAGTTATGTGCACGGTTTTAACACGCATGTGCGTATGAACTGAGACGTCACCGTCTATCGATTCTTAGAATGAAATCTACTAGAGTTATGTGCACGGCTTTAACACGCATTTGCGTATGAACTGAGACGTCACCGTCTATCGATTCATTCGACTTTAACAAACCTAATAAAGTGTTGGAATATAACTCTCATATTTAAAGCTGAGACATAACTTGCCTAGTATATAAGCTTGATGTGTTATTCATCCTATAATCAATTGATTTTAGGATGGAACCACAATGAGCTTATGTACTGAGTCTATCTGCACTTATGCACGTGTCCGCAAAATCCCAATCTATCGGTCCACAAACATTCACATGATATCATAACGAGTTAGGTCTTAGGTCTCTTTCTTGGGTTGATAGAGTCTGACTAAGAGAAGATTGGAAATGTCCACTCACTCGTTTGTCCAAGTGTTAACTGGAGCAGACCAATTATCCGCCTGTAACACTTACGAGAACGTGTTAAAATATAGATTTTAGGATGAAATATCACTAGACTTATGTATTAAAACTATCTAGTTTATACACTCGTATTCGCACAACCCCAATCGATAGACCGACAGTATCACATAAAGAACTTAAGAAAAGGACAAAATAAGTGATAGATCGAGATAAATGTGTGGGGGAATCTAGATGTGTGAAAAAGCTAGCTAGCTACAGAATAAAATATCCAAAGCTCACATTAAGAAGATGTCTCTGTTTGACAACAATTATTTGATTTGGGAGGGGCACACCACACATAATTATACCAAAATAGCTGTCAAAATACCAAACCACACACCCACACGAATTGGCAATAATCCAAACTTTCAATTCAATTAAAAATAATTTTAATTTTTAATTCATGAATCAAAAATAATATAAATGATTTTTTCGGTTCAAATTTTGGCTATTTCAATTACAACACTACACCTAATAAGAGATCTTGTACAAAGAGAAATCACTTATGACGTCCAACTATAAAGAGACCTCGAATACATGTTCTCGGATTAGATGAAATTTCAAGCAAAAAAATCATTTATGTAATTTTTAGTTCATGGATTGAAATTTGATACTGTATTATTTTTAATATTTTTTTCTTAAATTCTTATTTAATAGTCAAGATATTTTCAACTCTTCCCATTGAGTTTTCTCCAAGTCCAAAATTGAACTCTTCCTATTCTCAAGTTGTTTTTTCGGTTTTTTTCGCCTGATATCTCTGAGGTATGACAAAATTCGCGAGATACCCAAAAGTTTGACCTATTTCACGTGATACTCCCGATTTTTTTTTCCGTCAAATATCCTTCTGTCAAATAGACTAAGAGAAATCGTTAATTAAAAAAAAACGAAAAACCAACCCCCCCAAAAACCAGATATGTCGTCGTCTTCTTCCAGGTTTCTCCTCGCGTCCTCTCTCTTGTCTCCTCCGGGCCTCCGGCGGCTCGAGCCCGCCCTCCACCGCTCCGCGTTGCTCGCCTCTCGTCCGCCTTCGAGCCTGTCTTCGAGACCGTTGCCCTTCGATGACTCCCTCCGCCTTCGAGCCCGCCTGGCCAGGTAAGCTTTTGGTGTTGCAATTTGAATGCCCAGAAATTTGAATGCTAAATGCTAATGGGGCACATCTACAAAAGATTTGAATGCCCAGAAATTCGATGCTTTATCTTGTCTACCTCTTTCTCATAGACAGTTTTCTTGTTTATTGGATAACACAATGATACAAAATTGGATTTGTATCATCGATCAGTAGCTAATTTCATGGTTTGCAACTCATCCAAGTACGAACTATTTTATAAGTGTTTATCGATTTATTTGGTGCAGTTTAAAGTATAAAAGACGAACCATGAAATTAAAGTATAAAATGGTTTTTGGGGTTTTTTTTTGGTTTTCCGTTTTATTTTTATTTAACGATTTTTATTAGTCTATTTGACGGAAGAGTATTTGGCGGAAAAAAAAAAACTCAGAGTACTATGCGAAATAGGTCAAACTTTGAGGCAACTCGCAAATTTCGCCGTACCTCACGAGTATCAGGCCAAAAAAACGTTTTTTTCTTCCAATGACTATCCTTATTCCTTACGTTGTTATTGGATAATAAGGAAAAGAGGAATTTGTTGAGTTGTTGGACTCTTGGGCCTGACCTCTGTCAATATAGTCTAGGCCCATTGTTGGCCCATTAGTATTCATTGGTCAAGAGTATTTTTTTTAACGATCCTTAGGATTTTTTACCTCTTAAGGGAGTCAAATAACAAGTTTGGACTCTTAATTAAATAAATTAGCTTCTTGACCCCTTAAGTCTTTAAAAACCCTAAACCCTACACCCTAATCCCTAAACCCTAACCCCTAAATCCTAAACTAAACACTTCTACCCATTTGCACCATGTGTTGTAATAGGGGTCATATTTGCAATTTTAGAAAAAATGGACCTAAACTTGTTATTTTTTCCTTTAAGGGACTCTTCGCGTCCAATTTTCTTTTTTTTTAAACGTACTGATTTACTGATTTTGTTCTTTCAAGTATTATGTGTTCATTTTGGCGTTGTGTTCTCTATTATAGTTGCAAGGGCAACCATTACTATAAGTACTAACTATAAATGGAGCAAGCATCTGACTAGTACTTCAGTAGAGATGAAGGGAAAATTTCACTTATACTGGAGTTGTTTTGCAAAATTTGGAGTTTTTTTTTTTTGTCTCGAAATCCTATTTTAGTTGTTTTGCAGGTTCATGTAACGGAAGAAATTGCTTCAAATTTGATATGTTGAAATAGTTGGAAACTGTTTTTTTTTTCATTCAAAGTGGAATATTATTCGTCGATTTATGTATTCTTGTAAGAGGTTTGAGATGGTGATGATGATAGTCTAGCATTAACATTTCTACAAATGACATACATAAAACTTATCATAATAAGACAGAGTAAAATATGAATTAACACATTATGTGTCATTTACTCGTACCTCTTTTGTCCAATAATAGTCAAATACTTGATAATGAAAAACAATCAAATTAAAAGGTGATTTGTACAAAAACTCCAAAATTTTTAAAGAGTCCAGTCAATTCCCAAGTCCAGACTGGGCCCAATCAAACCTGAAAGAGAAAAGAGTGGATTTATTTTCCCAAAGTGGGTAATTTTCCTAAACTTATTCTGAATATACGCTTCGAATGAAACTTATTATGAGAATAGGCTGGTTGATGGAGGTTTATGATAAGTCGTTGTCCGGACAAGCGACTTACCTGAAGAAAGACGCGATACGAAACTACGACTCTACCCGAAGCACAATGTGTTTATTTTTTTTCAAAAAAAAAGGAAGAGTCGCTGGCTAGACCAGCGACTTTATTTTTTTAATATTTGCTGGTCTAATTTCGAAATAAACAATCCAAATTATGAATCGCTGTATTGTGCAGCGACTCACAGTAGTACAAAACCCTACTACCCTACATCTCTCCCAGCAGTAGAGTTCAACATTTTTTTTACAAAAAAATTACTACTGTAGGAGGGAATATTGAACAGAAAACTTGCTCGGTAAACATCAGCGAATATATACAGGGATAGATTAGACTTCAGCAATGGCGTGTTGCGTTGGATGAAGGAAAATAGAGTCGTTGTACGGTCTAGCGATTTTCCTTATGTTAGTCGCTGGTACGGACGACGACTCTCTTCCTGTAAGTCACTGGCGCGGACAACGGTTCTCCCCTCCCATTTAATTTGCCACAAAATTGCATTTACCTGTTCTGCTTTTCGATGCCCTCGTCCGACTGTATTTATATACTCATCAGTCTTTCTTCTTCCACCTCTTCTCAGTTAAACTCTCCTCAGTTAAACTCCATTAACCCTCTTTGTTCTTCTACCTCTCTTCACTTTCTCCTTGAAATCCTACATTAAGAGAACGAGCACCTTCGGCGAACCTCAAAGAGCTACAACCACCGACACCGACGATCCGACAAACAACCACCTCCGGCAAGCCTTAAGGAGCCACAAGCACCGGCGTTGCCTCTCTGCACTGGTTAGTCTTCTCCTCCATTTTTTTTACCCATTTCGAGAGTTAGTTGATACCATTAATCATATATATATATAAAGCTTCTTATTAACATTATATGGAATTTTGGTCTGATTTTAGTTGAGAGTAGAATAGTTAAGTAAATCTGAATTGTTTTTTATATAGATTTTGCATTGAAGTATGATATTACTTTAAATCTCTTGATTGTATTGGAGTATATCTGAATTTGGGACTGATTTTAGTTGTATCGGAATATAAGTAGGAATGTTCATCTAAGATAATTTTAATTTGATAATTATGTATGTCGTTTAGTGTATAATTTTTTGTTCAAAAAAGCTCATCAAATTTTTTAGGAAAGATTATGGGTGTGAATTTAGGAAAGAATTTGGGTCTGATTTTAGTTGTATATGGATTTAATTTTACTATTACTACCTAAAATTATATATGTCTCATTTATCAAGTAAGAATAGCGCGCAAGAAGAGTCGTTACATTTAAGATTTGTATTAAAAAACAAATATGTTATTTTTTAATTTTTGTAATTAAGAATTGAATAGTGTGGGTTTGAGTTAACATTTTTCCAACTTTTAGGATAATATATATTTGACTATGGAAAATATAAATTCTAAATAAATGCATGTCTTAATGAGTAATAAGTTACACTTCCCAATAAGAATTTTTTTTTTATATACAATATTAATTTAAGTTTTGTATATTTTTCATGAATTTTGAAATTTACATTTTTTATTTTTTTTAACTTAGATAGTTAAGGGAATATAAGTGATACTTGATAAAAAAAAATATGTACCGTGTTACTTGTTACTCCTATTTTGCATGGAGGATATTTGTATTTTGAGATATTAAGTCACCATGTTATTCCTTGATGTTATCTTTGTTGTTTATATATATATATATAGTGACTTTGGGTGTTGGGTTGAAATGTTAATTTTATTGTTATTTATTAATATGTATAGTATGGTTTAGGGTTGAGAAAGAATAATATGGTTTTGAGGTTTAAAGATTAAAAAGGAATAGGAATTGAAGGCTTAATGTTGAAAATGAGGGTTGAGAAGACTTAATTTTATTGTTATTTATTAATATGTATTTTAGTCCATTTATAAATATATAGAGATGTGATATATGACTAAATACCCTTCACTATTTATGTTCTATCTATGCACTTAAAAAATAGGTTATAAAAATTGCATGACATATGGCTAAATGATGGAGACAAGATATGATACAAAGCTAGATGTCTTTATACCTCATTATATTTACTTTGAGGGAAATGCACTCTATATTCTGAAATAGTATCATATTTAGGGTTTAGGTCTTGATATTTTAATTAATATTTCGAAATAGTATCATGTTTAACATGTCTTGGGGTTTAATAATATCTTGTTTAACTTTGTTTGTAAAATGCTATTATATAGTAATGTTATTATGCTTAGCTTAGAAATATAGAACAATATGCAATTATATAAATAATATAAAGTTATTATAAACTAGTATTTGTTTTCTCATATTTCTAACATAGACATGGATGATGATAGCAACTATCCTTGGGGGCACGTGATAAGCTCGTTTACAAGATTACTTACAGATGTTGAATATGGTGAAGAGACCCATATGTCAAATTTTGCATCGTATGATGCCAGCGGATCTCATCTGGTTGGAGTTCCAAATCCTATACAGTCAATGGGGGCCACGACAAGCCATCAAGAGGGAGGCGATGATGTAATAAATGATAATATTCACGTCGATGAGTTTGGTATCGATCACAAGGATGACATGGATCATTCTTCGGAGGATGGTGATGTGAACGAAGTTGATGTAGCAGCGACTCATATGGCTAGAGAGGCATCAGTTATCACCCCAAGTTGGAACATAACTGGAGAACCCGACCCGCAAATGATGGACTCATGAAAAACATGGAATGCAAGAAATCCATTCCCAGTCGAAGGTGAATTTGCTCCTGATCAGCATTTCAATTCGCTTCAGGAGTTGAAAAGAAAAATCACAATTTATTCTGCATCGAAGGGAAAGGAGTATAAGGTGGAAAAAATAAGAGATCGATATATGCTCTCTCAGCCAGCCTATTCTGTAATAAGTTTCATCCGAAGCGTATATCCAGAATAAGCTTAGGAAAAGTGCCCACTTTGGAAAAAAATTCAAAAGAGTGAGCTAGAAAAGATGTATGCCAATACTAGAGTATCTTGAATGGTGATAGTATAGTAAGAGTACCATAAAAAAAATTTGAAAAATAAAATGAAATTTAATATCAGAAATTTTGAGAAAATCAACACAAGTGAGTATTATTTACATGATATTCATTTTTTTATTCAAACAAAAATTCCAACATTTTTCTGACTTTTTAATTTTGTAAATACATATGATACTCAAGTCCATTCCCACCATTAAAGCTATTCTTAAGATTTGTTTGGATTATCTTGAATATTGCTCTAGTTTTAATACTATTTTTAATATTTTAATATAAAATAATATATAATTCAAGGTAATCCAAACGGTCTCCTAAATCCTAATGTAAATATAACGTAATTTTACTACATCTACAAATTATACAATCACCTTTTCTTTTCTTTTTGGTCCAAGTACAATCAACTTTTTTTTATCTCAATATAACCTCCTAAATTATGTCCCATCAATTTATTATATGTCGGACCTTTATAGTAGAAAAGTCTTTTTCCCAGAAAATTGAATTATTCTTTGTAAACAATATCCATTGCAATTTTGGTGAAAAAGATGTGTATTGAATTGTAGCTACGTCGGTGTCTTTGTCCATATTAGCTCACCAAAATCTCCATAATAACATGACAAATAAAATCATACAAAAAAATCATAGATACTCCGCATGTTTCATATCCAAATCCAGAGGGCCATTCCGATACAATCAGCTCTTAAGATAAACTCTACACATAAACCACAGCCTTAGGATGAACGAGATGGATGACCACGATTGAACGAGAAGGAAAACGGGATAAACAGGGAAGTTGAGACGCGGTGGCAAACTTGTAATTTGGAGTAATTTGAACGTGGTATTACACGATTGCCCTTATCCCTAACCGGCGCCAAGACCCTCTCAGACTCTCTGAAACCCAAGTATCCACACCAGTTGAAGAGGCGAAGGCGAGGCGAGCGAAACACAGAAATCGATTGAGAAAGACGATCATAGTTGAAGAGGAGAACACCATTCGACGCACTCAGACGCTCTGAATTGAACCATTACAAGCAAACACAACGAAAAAACAACATGAGCGACACAGATTACAGTGGATAGGACTTTGGAGGTACAAATAACACATTTAGGGTTTCAATTTCACGAAAACACGTAGATTACTCAAAAATCAAGGTTTCGAAAGTTCCTTAAACGGTGTTGCACCATTAGAAACACATAGATCAATGTTAAGGTTTCTTGAGTATTTTTTTTTCCTTGCGACATTGTTTTCGTCTTCAGAATTCTATGTTCGTGTCGTTTCCTGAGGTTCATCTAGGACTTGGAGGCTCATTATCTTCTTAAAGAGTTCATCCCTTTGTGATGAAAAACCAGGTTTACCTGGGGTTCATTTTAGGTGTTGGGGGTTCATTTCCTTTTACGGGGCTTCATGCCTGTGTTTACCTGACATGCATTTTTCAGTGAGGTTCATCATCGAGTTAGAGGTTCATCATCGAGTTATAACTACTAGGTTCATCGTTTATAACTAACAAGTTCATTGAGTATAAGGAACAGGTTCATCAGACATAGAACAGGTTCATTGGTGCTGTCTTGCAGGTTCATTTAGTATCTAAAGCAGGTTCATTGGTTTGACTTGTAGCCACAGTTAGTAGTGAGTGTACTCTGTCCAAGCATTGAGTTCATTAGTTATAACTACTAGGTTCATCATTTACAACTAACAGGTTCATTGAGTATAAGGAACATGTTCATCAGACATAGAATAGGTTATACACTTCAAAAGCCGACCAGGTTCATTGGTGCTGTCTTGCAGGTTCATTTAGTATCTAAAGCAGGTTCAGGTGTGACTTGTAGCCACAATTAGTAGTGAGTGTACTTGTCCAAGCATTGGGTTCATTAGTTATAACTACTAGGTTCATTATTTACAACTAACAGGTTCATTGAATATAAGGAACATGTTCATCAGACATAGAATAGGTTAAACACTTCAAAAATCGACCAGGTTCATTGGGACTGTCTTGCAGGTTCATTAATTTTCTCATGCAGGTTCATTGCTTTGACTTGTAGCAACAGTTAGTAGTGAGTGTACTCTGACCAAACATTGAGTTCATGAGTTATAACTACTAGGTTCATCATTTACAACTACCATGTTCATTGAATATAAGTAACATGTTCATTGAGTATAAGTAACATCTACTACTGTGTATTACTTTCCATGTCATGTGTGTACTAATGTATGTATGAACTTCTATGCAGTTATTGTATTTAGCAGGGTATTGTTACAGTTTACTACATAGTCTGAAGTTGGTGTTACAATTGTCCTATTTCTCTTAGCAGGCTCGACTAGTCAATCCCGACGACACAAAAGGCTTACACACAAAGACATTGAGGTGCAATATGAGAGTACAAAGATTACAATCAGTGATGACATTCCACTGGTAAGGATACTCTCAGCTAAGAAGTCTGTTGTAAAGAGAACACAACCCCAAAAGAGGACAACACCAACTAAAAAAGCCACAAGAAGGCCGAGACAAAAGTTGAGGAGTCGTAAGAGACAGATACAGCCAGAGAACAAGGTTTCGAAGGGTCAAGCTTCAAAATCAGAACAACCTCCACAAAAAAAGCAGTGCACCGAAACAGCAAACTCTGAAGAAAAACCTGAAGATGAGAAGCTTTCTCAGTCTTCTACACCAGCCAACACCACTGCAGAGACACCAACCATTCAAGCAGATGAATTGTGTTTAGAAGTAGAAGGCAAGGGGAAGGGAAAGGAGGTTGAAGACAAAGACAGCCTCAGCTCACAGGAAGACAAGAAGAGCAGTTCGTCTCAGAGTTCTGAAAATACAGCATCCACCAGACCATGCACTAGATCAACCGTTGCAAGTCAACACCTTCTCCAACGTGGCACAACATCTTCGCATGAGAACAATGACACAACCTCATCGGGCGATTCCGACGACGTACAACCAACAAAACCAACCACAAGGTCAATGGCTGCAATTCAGCCAGATGCAGCAGTTCAGTTAGAGAGTTCAAGTGAAGAGGAGTTTGAGGACAACTTGAGGAAGAAACCAAAGACTACACAGATTGAAGGGAGGAAGGACAAGGGGAAACGGAAAATTGAGGTTGACGAGGAAGAAACCGCCAAGAAGACCAACAAAGGAAAATGGGATGTAGTGAAGGAAAGAGGAGAGATGAAGCTGTTAATTACCAAGAAAAAAAAGGAGAAGCAGAGAGAAACAAAGGACAGCAAGCAATTGGAGATAATCCCTACCCACCTCAAGATAAAGACAGAAGACGATGGCTCCCAGTACATGTGGTTGAACACTAGGAATATCCCAAAAGTGTTTGTCAATGCGCTGGAAGCTATCCCTGAAAACATGAAGGCACAGGCTAAGGTGTGGATTAGGGAGATGGGATTTGAGAGCATGCTGGATTTAAAAATTAAAGGGGTGCCTCACTGCCTCGCTTTCTGGATCCTCGAACACTATGATGAGGTCAGGTGTGAGATAAAGCTGGGGGATGGCAGCACCATTAAGGTGACAGAGGAGGAAGTCTAGAGGGTGCTCATGATCCCTAGAGGCCAGAGGACAGTGGAAAGGAGAGGCAAAGAGGCTGCTGACGACGCCATTATAAAGGAATGGAAAAACTATTTCGACAACATCAAGCAAATCAGGCCAAGTCATCTGGCAGCCAAGCTCAAAACCTGCACCGACAAACTCTGGTTCAAAAGGATGTTCCTCGTCATGTTCATGTCTGTGCTCGTCGAGAGCAACCAAAAAGGAACTATTCCGCAGCACATGATGATCAGCGACGTTGATGACGTAAAGGGATACAACTGGTGTCGGTTTGTAATGAGTGTCTTGCCTCATACAACAACCGAATGGAAGGCCAAGAAAGAGAGGTTCTACAGAGGCACAATCGTCTTCCTTGTGGTAAAAAACTCTTGTTTAATTTTTTTTGTTAAAAACATCTACTACTGTGTCTTGCAGGTTCATTTATTTTCTAATGCAGGTTCATTGGTTTTGACTTATAGCAACAGTTAGTAGTGAGTGTACTTTGTCCAAGGATTGGGTTCATGAGTTATAACTACTAGGTTCATCATTTACAACTAACAGTTTCATTGAGTATAAGGAACAGGTTCATCAGACATAGAATAGGTTATACACTTCAAAAATCGACCAGGTTCATTGGTGCTGTCTTGCAGGTTCATTTATTTTCTAATGCAGGTTCATTGGTTTGACATGTAGCCATATTTAGTAGTGAGTGTACTCTGTCCAAGCATTGGGTTCATTAGTTATAACTACTAGGTTCATCATTTATAACTAACAGGTTCATTGAGTATAAGGAACAGGTTTATCAGACATAAAATAGGTTATACACTTCAAAAATCGACCAGGTTCATTGGGGTTGTCTTGCAGGTTCATTTAGTTTCTAATGCAGGTTCATTGGCTTGACTTGTAGCAACAGTTAGTAGTGAGTGTACTCTGTCCAAGCATTGGGTTCATGAGTTATAACTACTAGGTTCATCAATTACAACTAACATGTTCATTGAGTATAAGGAACAAGCTCATCAGACATACAATAGCTTATACACTTCAAGAATCGACCAGGTTCATTGGTGCTGTCTTGTAGGTTCATTAATTTTCTAATGCAGGTTCATTTGTTTTGACTTGTAGCAACGGTTAGTAGTGAGTCTACTCTGACCAAGCATTGGGTTCATTAGTTATAACTACTAGATTCATCATTTACAACTACCAGGTTCATTGAGAATAAGTAACAGATTCATTGAGTATAAGTAACATCTACTAATGTGTATTACTTTCCATGTCATGTGTCTACTAATGTATGTATGAACTTCTATGCAGTTGTTGTATTTAGACAGGGTATCTGTCTTCGGAAATACAAACCCCAATAATACACCAGTGTACCTAGGATGGACAGACGAGAGTTTGGAAGAAAGGGAGAGGAGGGAGATAAACAGTGGAGGATTTGGATTAGGAACTCTTCAAGACCCAAGAACATCAAAGGAGGGAAGAGAACATGGATACATGAACAACAAGCTACAGGTAAACATCAAGCTTCAAGTCCAAAAAATAGTATAGTGGGTTCATCAGTTTACACAGCAATGTTTATTAATTTACAGATTGAGGTTCATTTATAGTTAAGGTTCACATAAACTTGTTGTCTTATATGCAGGACTAGATTAATAACTTCACCCAACAACAGATTGTAGTGGCCACCGAAATGTTAAAACTGACTGCCATGGTGGAAAACTTGCCAATTGAATTCAATGCAGAGCCCAAGGTGAAGAGCATGATCAAAACAGCCCAAACGCTGATTGGCAACAAAAAGGCCGAGGAAGAGGAAAGAAGCGAATTTGAGAAGATATGGAATGATGCCGACCACCCTTTCTGGAGCGATCCACAGCTCATAGAATGCTTGAGACAGGTGGAGAAGGCTGATGCTTCAAAAGAAAAGATTAAGTTCTCAAATGCTGAAGCTTCCACTTCTAAGGCGACACAGGGCATCGATACCACACAAACTTGGGAAGATGTAAACACAGTTATGAATCAGTGCATTGACGTGCTCAGTGATAGAGAAGAGGAAAGAGATGAAGTTCAAGAGCTGGAGAAAGAGAGGGCACAAGGCGCTGTACAAGAGACTATCGTTGGGACTAAGGACAAGGAACCAACACCCCCAGCACCAACACCCCCCGCACCAACACCCCCCGCACCAACACCCCCAGCACCAACAACAAGGAAGAAGGCCAGAAAGTCTCCGGATTTGACAATTCCATCATTCAAGCTGAGAAGTTCAGAGGAGTTGGATGACGTTGAAACTGAGAAAGACGATGATGAAGAACCTGCAGTGCCTGATTCACACAAGGAGAAGGAAGTGCTCATAGGGTCAGAGGAGGTACAGGAAAATTGTGTTGCGGGAGCCATGCATGAAGAACATGCAGGGGCTGCTGCACAGAAGGACAAAGAGCTGGCTAAAACAGAAAAAGCAAAGGAAAAGGGCAAGGGGAAGCAACTGGAGGCTACTGCTGATGTGGTTCATGGGCCAAGGCACAAGAGACTTGGGGAAAAGTTTAGAAGCCCCTACAAAAGCCGCACTGTCGACATCTTTGCCAAGAGACTAAAGGAGGCAATCGTGGTGTACAACTACTGTAACCACTGCACAATAGGAGGGTAAGATATACATACCTTGTGACATATTTTATTTTATTACTATGGAAAATATTAGAGATAAAGGTTTTACTACTGAATAACACTTTTGTTTCTGTGCAATTGAATAGTGAGCCGCTCTTCAAACACAAGTCTCTGAAAGTCTCCGGAATGGAGTTGGCAATGGATGTGGACATCCACTACAAAGAAATTGATGCTTGGTCAACCATTCTGAACACTAATGAGGAGGTAAAGAGCAGCAACAAGCCCAACAGAGCATTCCTATATGTATACCAAATGGTAAGTAAAAATGGTTAAAAGTTAAAATAATAAGCTGCATGGATATATACTATAAGGCTCAACAGTTAATAAATGAGGTTCATCATATGAAAAGTGAAGTCCTATAAGTGTCATCTCACAGAAGCTCGTTTATTACGAAGGATTTTCATGCATTACATAGTCAGGTTCATGGAATTCTACTGCAAGGTTCAATAGTTTGTCTGTGCAGGGTGTGTCTTGAATATATAATTCGTGTATACTAACAAAAAATCGTGAAATGGTGAAACAGAATGTCACCCTGAAAGATCAACTGGGCGAGTTCATGAGGAACTTCAACTCCGCCGTGGTTGAGGTGCATGGGCAAAAAATAAAGGACGTAGACATGGTAAATTTATTACTAGTCTGAGCGTGGCTGTTTTGTTTATTTATTCTGTTTATAATTTTTTTTTGAGTAAATTTCAAACGTCACTAACCGAACGCATTATTACAGGCTTTTGTACCAGTCATAATCCACAATGACCGGTACTTTCTCATTGCCATGAACATTAAGAGTAAAACTATCCATGTGCTCGACAGTGTGCCGAACAAAGGTGATATACAGCTCTATGAGGCAGCGATTCACAATATTGTAAGTGTACAATAGTGGATTAAATTGTGTAGTTAGTAGTGAGTGTACTCTGTCCAAGCATTGGGTTCATGAGTTATAACTACTAGGTTCATCATTTACAACTACCAGATTCATTGAGTATAAGTAACAGGTTCATCAGACATAGATTATGTTATACACTTCAAAAATCGACCAGGTTCATTGCTGTTGTTTTGCAGGTTCATTAATTTTCTCATGCAGGTTCATTGGTTTGACTTGTACCAACAATTAAATTGTGTTGTTGTCAACATTTTTTTCTCTGTTTGGGTTAAAATTCTTTTGTTGTCTTTATATCTTGTGTGCAGGTATACATGACTGCAATTTACCTCTGCCAGAATCACTTGACCAAGAGAGCAAGTGACCTTGAAGTTGCACAGTCTAAGGCGCAGTTGATTCCTCTACCATTCCACTCTGAAGGTGCAAAAGAGCAAAACTCTGGGGTGTATATCATGCGATACATGGAGAAATACATGGGCGTGTGCGCCGAATGAGAACTGGGAGGACCAGATGAACAACAAGAATAAGGCCGTTGAAGAGCTGAGGATCAAATACGTACATACCATCATCACCTCCGAAGCTAATGAAATAGGAGACAAGGCACTTCAGACCATTATAGACAACCCTGAAGGACCCTATGTATGAACATTGGATGATTGTTAGACTTTTCGTTAGAATGATACTAGGTTGATTCTGTGGTTTGGGTAAATGTATGATTGCTGAATTGGGTACAATGATACTAGCAGATAGAACTAATCACCTGATTAATTGCCTAAAGAAGGATGAAGACTTCAATATATTAGCAGGTTCATCGAGTTTTTATTGCAGGTTCATTGGTGTTGGCTTGCAGGTTCATTAATTTTCTCATGCAGGTTCATTGGTTCATTGAGTATAAGTAACAAGTTCATCATGTAACTAACAGGTTCATTGAGTATAAGTAACAGGTTCATCATTTACAACTAACAGGTTCATTGAGTATAAGTAACAGGTTCATCACACATGGAATAGGTTGTACACTTCAAAAATCGACCAGGTTCATTGATGGTGTCTTGCAGGTTCATTAATTTTTGCATGCAGGTTCATTGAGTATAAGTAACAGGTTCATCGTGTATAACTAACAGGTTCATTGAGTATAAGTAACAGGTTCATCATGTATAACGAATAGGTTCATTGACTATAAGTAACAGGTTCATCATTTAAAACTAACAGGTTCATTGAGTATAAGTAACAGGTTCATCACACATAAAATAGGTTGTACACTTCAAAAATCGACCAGGTTCATTGGTGGTGTCTTGCAGGTTCATTAATTTTTGCATGCAGGTTCATTGAGTAGAAGTAACATGTTCATCATGTATAACTAACAGGTTCATTGAGTATAAGTAATAAGTTTAACATTTATAACTAACAGGTTCATTGAGTATAAGTAACAGGTTCATCACATATTGAATAGGTTGTACACTTCAAAAATCGACCAGGTTCATTCGTGTTGTCTTGTAGGTTCGTTACTTTTCGCATGCAGGTGCATGGAGTATAAGTAACAGGTTCATCATGTATAACTAACGGGTTTATTGAGTATAAGTAACAGGTTCATCACACATGGATATAGGTTGTATACTTCAAAAATCAACCAGGTTCATTGGTGGTGTCTTGCAAGTTCATTAATTTTTGCATGCAGGTTCATTGAGTATAAATACTAGGTTCATCATTTACAACTAACAGGTTCATCGATTGGAACTAACAGGTTCATCGATTGGAACTAACAGGTTCATATGCTTCAACTGATAGGTTCATACACTGAAACTAACAGGTTCATCGATTGGAACTCAAACAATACCTACACCAATGAAAGAATATAATGAACTACTTTCATAAGAGGATCATTCGATGAATACAGTATATTCCTGACCGAGAAATAAGACGGAATGATGTATGATCAAGAATTAGCACGAGCAATTTGAACTCTTAATGATGTTTACCAGAGTGGCGTACGTGAACTCCTCAGAATTGTTAAAAGTTTAGCAAACGTAAGCAAAAAAAAATGGAATCGAAAAATACTGAAGAGCACTAAGAGTCAAGCACTTCAGTGCAAGTGCGACTATTGTGAGTGGCGAACTTGTTGCATCTGCCGCAACGCCTTTGCCCTGCACGGCTCGAAGCAATAGAAATTTCTATTCCACTCCGGATACGCGACATGCTTCCTTTGTTCTTGGCTTGCTCTGGTGGCAGCACGTTAACGACTGAAGGTACTTCAACTCCGACATAAGACTGAAGCTGATCCAGGTTCGATGCGCCAGAACTAGATGAAGCACCACTTCTAGACAGCAGAGACGCCTTTTTCTCCTTAAGCAGAACTGAAAACTGTTTCATGAGGTCCGGCTTGTCCTCCAATAGCCCCACACAGCTATAAAAGTCAGAAATCACCTCATTCATGACTGCCTCACGCTCTTCAAGGACCGCACACTGAGTCACAACGGTGTTGTCAATAGTGAACACCGGTGTAATAGTGGCATCCATGGTCCAACGCGCAAGGACATACCTATCCGGAATCCTATCAAACCCTAGGTTCCTGAACACAAAAATGAGATGACAACAAGGCAGACCAATCCTTTGAAACATGTGACAGCTGCATAAAAAATCCCCACCTTCAGCTAACTGCTCCACTGTGAAACTGTTGGATAAGCAATCCTTGATACCGTAGAATTTTGTACCGTTGACATCAGACATGCTCACCATAAAGCATGATAGACAACATTCCATAATCTGATCCTGAACAAGTTTGAAAATCGAGAGCGTGTACACCTCAGACGCGTGCTTCTCTAATCCTAAAGGCGTCTTCAGATCTGGACGCATAGTCGAAGACTCAAAGTTCAGCTTCGCCTGCTTCTGTCTCTGCGTGTCCATGGCTATGTCAAAGTGCATCACCAACTCAACTAGGCGGTAGTATCTGTCACTGAAGCGACCAAAGTAACTATTTGCAGGTTCCGAAACAGAAGTAGTTCTAAGCAGACTGCCAAACATCACATCCCTGAAGTAGCCTGGGATCCAAAAATGTCGGATTGCAAACATGTCATCAAACCACCTCCGCTTCACCAGAGGGAATTCATCAAGCAACGCAGGCCACTGTGTCTCAAACTCTAAGGGTGAAAGGTCATGGGTCCACACAATGTTGTCCAGCCTAGCCCTAAATTCTGAACCAGCGGCAGTGTCATACTTGGTCTTTGCGGGCACTTTCTTCATGATGTGCCACATACAAAGCCTGTGGCGCGAACGCGGGAAAACTTGTTCAATAGCCGACTTCATGGACAGGTCTTGGTCTGTAACTATAACCTTTGGCTCGTGCACCATAACTGCCTTGAATTTCTCCAGCAACCAAACGTATGATCCCGCATCTTCCTTGAAAATTAAACCAGCCGCAAAAGTGACACTCGACTTGTGATGGTCTAGCCCGGTGAATGGTATGAAAATCAGATTGTACCTATATGGAACAGATGTACACAAAGCCAACTATGAATAAGAAAAAGGGATAAAAACACTCAAACAGTGTGTAATGAAAAGAGCAATCAAATCAGGATTCATAAGTACATAATGAGGTTGATTAGAATGAATACACAATGAGGTTCATGAGTTATAACTACTAGGTTCATCATTTATAACTAACAGGTTCATTGAGTATAAGTAACAGGTTCATCAGACATAAAATAGGTTGTACACTTCAAAAATCGACCAGGTTCATTGGAGTTGTCTTGCAGGTTCATTTGGGACCTCAGCAAACAGACTGGAATATGTAGATAGCAATTGGATTGGATTTCACACTAGGTTCATCAGTTTGCATACGAGGTTCATCAGTTTCAACAGAGAGGTTCATTCAATCTAACTAAGAGGTTCATCCAATGAACTTAACATTAAAAGCACGAAAAACATAAATTGAAGGCTGGTTGCAGGGTAAAATAGTACAGGAACAATGCAATGAAGAAGGATACAAAATAACCTGTTGGTACGGTACGTAGCATCAAACGATACAACGTCGCCGAAGAGAGAGAAGTTCTTGCGAGACACGGGATCAGCCCAAAATAAACGTGTCAAACGATCACAAGAATCCACGTCGTACTCAAAGAAGAACGCAGAGCATAGTTCTTTTTTGTTGAACAGACGGTTGATCGTCATCTGAGCATCGGAACCACCTATATAAGCCAACATATCTCGCCGGTAGTTTTTGAAGTCAACAGTTGATGCACCGACTTGGGAGTAGCCGCCCACGAGTTCCTTGAATATCCTATGATACCTGACTGGACCGATGTGCGCTTTCTCACAATCCATCACAAACTTTTTATGTCCAAATTCCAGCTTCCTCATAGACTTCATAAACTGTTTATCCTTACCAACAACCATTTCATGAGTGTGGCGATCTTCAAACGTTGTTACTCTGTAGCCCTGGTTGCCCGCAAAAGTGAGGGTGAGTTTCGCCTTACAACCAATTCTGTTTGAAGGACGTCGGCGCATGCGCTTTGTGTTGTTCTGGCCAGTTTTAAAACCATGTCTGGTGCAATGCAAGTACTTCAGTGCAACCACATCGCCTACCATGCGTGATCCGCCGAGCCTCACAACAAAGCCACATTCCAGTGCATATGCCTTGTAAAAATCAATCGCTTCCCCCAATGACCCGAACAGCATACCAACAACTGGTTTCAGAGAATCAACACAGATTGGAATGTGGTACACCGATCCACCTTGAGATAATCGCGTAACGGATAAATCCGATGACATCTCAGTGTCCGAATCACTTGGATATGAACTAGGAGAACTCTGATCCAGGGATACACTACCACTAGCACCAACAGACCCACTTCCAGGCACTGCAAACATACATAACAACGAGGTTCATTTCTATAAGGTATAGGTTCAAAACAATCGTCCATTGAAAGGATGAAAAACCTAATGATGAAAAGGTTAATACGAATCTGTCAAACCACCTCCACATTAGAAACGCCAGATAACGACCAAATTGAAAAGAATCATACTCAGATTACTAGCAAGCCTAGAACATAAGTAGACACATCAACAAATTCTGGAACCCTAAAACCTAACGGAACAAATTGACTTACCAGAATCCATAGAAACGTCTATGCCAGTCAATCCAATAGCAATAATAGATTGAAAGAGGCGAAATCGATGAAGAACGTGAACTGCAACGAGCGAGAAGCAACAACTCCTCCAATGGCGATTCCGGCTACAACGAATACGGAAACAGATAGCAAATCGATCGAGATCAGAGATGCCAGAAAAGACGGCTACAGATATCCAATAGCGTTAATACATCGAAAGAGACGAAATCCATGCAGAACATGAACTGAAATCATCGATAGCGAAGATTTACCTCCAATGGCGATTCCGTGAAACAGAGAGCGAATCGAGAGAGAGGCAAGCGAGACGGCTACAGTGAATGAACTTCAAATGACGAAAATGCCCCTCCGTGTGTTAAATGATTGATCAATGGCAACCGTCCGATGGTGACACGTGTAACAAGATCTAAAGTGCTCACGGATTACTTTAAAACCGGTGCTCATTTGATCCTCCCTCTCCAAATCCATATGAACACTTGGCAAAAACTGGTTTCTTTGTCACTGCTAAATTTGATTTCTCAACTTGTCACATTATTACAACACACAAACCGTATGAACTCTCTTAGAGAAATGAAGAAACACTATGTAACATTGTAACTATTTGCCCAACAACTGTATATATCTTATGAAATTTCCGAGTCCCCCAAAAAGAAGAAAAAAAAGAAACACAAATAAGAATGAATTTATGAATTAATCTGCTCACCTATTAAATCCAAGCCCATAACAAGAAAAGAAAGTCCTTGAAACAACAAGAAGTAGAAGTGAACTCCGTGAGCCGACAACAAACTCCTCCCCGCAGCAGTTAGAAGCAGAAAAGCAAGGCCAAGCTCCTTCCTATATATCCGATTCCTCCTCCTCTTACTCTTGAGCTTCCCGCCAGCTTCTTCTTGTTTGCTGCTCATCTTACCGAGCAGCTCGAGTCCGGACTCCGAAGACCGCCTCTGGATCTTCTCCTGGGAGTTGAGGATGGCCTTCTCCCTTTCTGCAACGGCTAGGAGATCGGACTCGGACGATCTCCCGCTCTTCTTGGTGACGACCCACTCGTAGGAGCTGCCGAGCTGGAACAGGCCAGACACCATGGCGTTGAACTTGGTGACAGACATGGTGTTCTCGAAGAGGAGGTAGGGGACCAGGAACGGGAAGGACTTTGGCGCTGGGAGGATGTTGAGAAAGGACATGAACACGGGCACGTAGCAAATTACCCAATTGGGTAGCTCTACCTCCGGGATGAACATGGTCAGGGGCAGGATTATGCAGAAGAGTGTGAAGGAGTAGAAGGGGAGGATCAGCTTCCGGAGGAGGAAGAAGAGGAGGATCATGTTCGCTTTCTTGAATATTGATATCTGCATTCAATCATCAGACTAATGTCATTCAATTCAAAGTTCTTGACTTGTGAAGTCACATAACAAAAAAAAAACCACCCCCTCCGTCTAAAAATACTCGACTTCCTACCATTTTACACACTTATTAAGAAAAATATCAAGTGAGAATGATTATTACCGTGTCAAATAAGAATGATACACATATAAGTACAAATTTACGCACATACAGGTAAACATTTATGCACTTTAAAAACTAATGCATGTATAAACAAAAATTTATATACTTTTCGAATGTGTATAAATTCACGCTCACACAGTAAAAAACTTATGCAATGGAAGCAAATATTGTGCATAATTTTTTGCTTATATGTGCATGAGTTTTAACAATACATAATTTTTTGTATGTTTGTGCATAAGTTTTTTCTTGTATGTGCATCATTTTCATTTTACACGGTAATAATCATTCTCAACTGATAAAACCCCTTATTACAGTACCTTTTTACTTTCTTGAAAATCGCTACTAATAGCATACCATTAATTATAAGGGTGAATTTGTAAAGTAAGGAGTAAAATAGCTAAAAAGACGAGTATTGTTAGACAAAAGTCCATAGTATAGGAAAGTTTACACTAGGAGACCTTAGACACATTAATTTTTCTTAAGGTATAAGGCTTATGTCTTTTGGGTAAATGAGACAAAAACAATTCGTAGCATGGATTTTCAGTTTAGATAGTGCATAATAATACCTTGGAAGTTATGATGGCGGGGAGGCAGAGGCGAAAGAGGTGCATAGGACCGGAGTGCCAGCGGTGTTGCTGCTTCTTGTAAGCCTCGTAGGACTCAGGCAACTCACACATGACTTCGACATCATTCAAGAAGATGAACTTCCATCCGTTCAAGTGGGCCCGGACGGCTATATCCATGTCTTCCACGGTGGTCCTCTCTAGCCAGCCCCCGGAGTCCTCCAAGGCCTTGATCCTCCACACCCCTGCTGTCCCGTTGAACCCGAAGAAGTTGAGGAACACGCCGTTCACCTGCTGCTCCACCTCGAAGTGAAAGGCCAGGTTGATGTTTTGGAGCCGCGTTAGCAGGTTTTCGTCCTTGTTTACAAACGACCACCGCGCCTGCACCAGCCCCAACTCCGGCTTCCCCTGCACCACCAGTCCACTTACTGGCTAAGCTCAGAAGATTTGACTTGAGTGTGACTTATAAGACTTTGAAAGTGTATAGGATTTGTACCTTGAAGTGAGGGACTGTTAGCTTGAGGAAGTCAGGATTTGGTTGGAAGTCGGCATCAAAGATGGCCACAAATTCGTAGTCCTTGACATAGTCACAAGCCATGGCGGATTTCATGTTGCCGGCTTTGTATCCGGTTCTGATGTATCTGTGTCTGTAGATTATGTTGACACCCTTTTCACTCCATGAGTAGACCTCATCCTTGATCAGGAACTGCAAGTTTTCGTCATCCGAGTCGTCTAGGACTTGGATCAGTAGCCTGTCCTTTGGCCAGTCCATCTGGCAAGCAGCTGCAATCGACTGCTCGTATACCTTTTATAACAACAACAACAAGAGAATTTTGTAGCAATGGAATAGAAAATAAGAAAAGATATCAAGCTAGAAACACTAGGTATATACGTACGTACGTACCTCTCTTTCATTGCACATGGGGATCTGAACAAGGACTTTGGGGAAGCTGGTGGCATCCTCAATGTCAAGAGCTTGATCCTGATCAATGGTAGGCTTGATGTTCTTGTACTTGATCCAGAAGCAGCCGAGGCAAAGCAAGAGGCGGTCCAGCGACTGGATCAAGAACAGAGCAATGCACAACTTGGAGAGCATGATGACAGCAGGAGCAACATAATCGGCCCTGAATGACATCCAAGCCATGTAGGACCATTGGAGGAGGTTGCTGTGGACTTCCTCCCAATACCCAAATTGGATCAAGTCCATGTCCTTGAGATTCCACTTGTTCAGATGGGCAACCACCTCCACGGCGAGCCCGAGAACTGAGGCCACGAGGCAAACCCTGATGAACTTGTAGAGCTTGCCTCTACTCGAGGGCTGCTCGTCGCTTATCCTAGCGGACATGGCGACCCGCTTCTTGATCTTGGAGGACAAGGCCTTTGTTAGCCATGAGATGAAGGTCAGAGCTCTCTGGAGTTTCAGCAGGAGCGCCCATGTGAGTTGCTTGGTGCTCACTGATCTTTGCTTCTTGTTCTCCTCCTCCTCTGGCCAACAAAGTGAGGTGTCGGTTGCTCTATCCACTGTGTTTGGAGGAGCCATTTAACTTGTTTACAAGGGGAAAATAAGTCAAAACCCAGATGGGGAAATGGGTAGTTTGGAAAGTTGCAACAAAAAGACTACTACTACTACTGCAAGTGTCGGTGCACTACTGAGACCACCTGCACAAGGAATTTCATAAGAAGCTTTTTTAAAGACAAGTGAGGAAATTGAGGAGTGAAGGAGGACATGTTATAATATGCTTTCAATGAGCTGCTAATAATAGTAATGAGGTTGTCATGTTCATTGGTGTCCCATAGATGCTAAGATTCAGCTTCATGATTCCTTTCACTGAATATTATACTAATTGTTTTCAACAAGTAAAAAATGAAAAAGTGCAAGTATGCAAATTGGCAATAATTGATACCCATTTTTTGTTTTTGTTTTTGTTTTTTGAGAACAATTCTCCGGGATCTACAATGTCACCACACTTCACTCATCACTTCAGGGTCCTAATAAAGTATAATCATATCAGGATTAATCTGTTAAGTGTTAACTACGGTTAGTAGTAAATAAAATAACTATTATTACTAAATTGGATTAAAGATCTGCCTCTTATGATTATATTGGATTAAATTTCATTACTCCCGCTTTTTTATATTTATAAATGAAAAAGAAAGTTTATGCATTTTATTTCAATTGTATAATAGAGGAAATTTTGTTTATTTTCAGTTTCAATAAAAGAGAAAATATATAGATAATTTGTGTCAGTTGACAGCCCGGCAAAATCGTGTGGGAGAGGAAATAGCTCCATGAATTACTCAAATGGTACATGAAATGATATCATTTTCCCTTTATTTATGGGCATCTCACTTTCATATCTGTAGATGAATTATTTTCTTCTTTTTTGTTTCCCTTAAATTGGGTTATTTTGTTTGCCGTCGAATATATTTTTTTTCCTTGCAATCTTTTCACCTTATTTCTAACAATTTGAATGAGGATTATGTTATAGTTGCAACATACTTCAAACAAGATCTGTTGGATTTGAAATAGGTATAATGATTTTTCGAGGTTCTTGATCAAATTAAGGTAAATTTTTATTTATATTTTCTTACCAATTAGCAACAAAATGTATCATAAATTGGAAAACTATTGTTTTCATTTTATAAAAAAGCGAAGATATGAGTTAAAACGGGGTCCTATCTTATGTCCTTTAAAAAGAATCTAAAGAAGGAGGAGGAGGAAATCAATGAAGTGTAGGAACGCAATATTGGAATATAAACTGCAAGTATAAATCGCACAATAATTAAACGAAATTATACCGAACTAAGAACGATGCAGAGTCGAGAACAAAATCTCTCTCCTTAATTCTGAAAACGTCCCGTATTGCGACGGTTTGATGGCGTTCTGAATCCCAGGATACAACTGCAAGACGACTTCTGATTTGCGCAACCAAATAATCCAGAAGGCTACGAACTGCTCTGTGTAGTACTCTCAGACTCGATTTTTTCGGAAAACAGAGAAGAGAGAGGAAGATCGTTTTTGTGTGTCTTCGAATGAGAGGCTGACAACTCTTTTTAAAGAGCTTCGGAAGTCTGAAGAGGAGGATTTGAACGTTACAGAAACAAGAGGAGGACGTTACGAAATAGATTCGGACGTTACAGATCTTCTTTTGGACGTTACAGATCCTTCGACATTAATGGAGGAAGATTAGGTCTGCAGCCCGAAATCTCTCCATGTACCAGATCAAAGCCCACTAATGGGCTTCCGGATTGGCCCAAAAAGATAGGTGGCTTGCAAGCCCAAGCCCAAGCCCGAGCACGGCATGACACGACTCGACTCGGTGCGCGTGTGGTATTGGGCTAGCTCCTCTCCCCATTAAAAATGGGTAATGACCCAAGGCCACAACCTTGAGTCCATTTCTCCATTATATATGGTGGTATTTCTACCTCCAAACATCCAATGTGGGACAAGTAATTTGCCCCCACATATTTCCAAGTTTTGCACTTCATGCAAGCTACATTGGGCCTCCATTTCTCATTCAAACGGAAATCGTTTTTGTCGTATGAGTACACTACGAGAATGTGCTCGCGTAGAGGAAGCCAATGATTCCACTTTCCGGTGTTGACAATGGTCGGAGCCCACCGGAATTGTGCCCGGAAAAGTACCCGGCGCCACATTCAAAAATGAGTTCCAACAATCCCCCACATGAATAGAAATGATTCTAAACATTGGTTAAAAACAGAAAGACTTTTGAGAGTACAGTCAAAAAATCACTGCATCTGGGCTGGTAGCATGTTTCAGCTTTGAACCACCCATAGTGAGTAGCTATCGGATTTACTCGACCAGGTAGTGAACATGATGTCTTGAACCACCCGGGCTTTGATGTAAACCGAGACAACAACTATCACACAGTTTCATCTTCTCACAGAACTAGGTTCTCTTGTTGTGTTCATTTTGGCATTGAACATCCCTGGTTATTCATGAGTGAACTTGGAGAATTTAGCCTCTCTTAATTCTCCTAGAAACGGCCCCATTTCACACTCATAAGGTGATTGCCATAAAGAGTATCCTGTCATACCCCACTTTTATTTCAAAGCTATGGAATCATTAAAAGCCAAGCTTAACCTTAACTCATACAGGTAGCACTGTTCATCATCCTAGGAACTGGGAGGAGACTTAAGTCTCCCAGTGCTCATCTTGATTCAGCTTGATTTAGTTTTCCCTTTGAACCTACTTCTTGGGATCTCCAGTCACGTAGGTAGGGTTTGCCATCAAGCATCCTCTTTAGTCATAGGCTTTAAACCCATTCCTCTTGATGATTTTTCAACTTGATCTCGTGACAAACCTTTAGTAAACGGATCCGCTAGGTTGTCCGCCGACTTGATATAATCTATTGAGATTATACCATGCGAGAGTAGTTGTCTAATGGTTTTATGTCGTCTTCGTATATGACGTGACTTACCATTGTACAAACGACTCAGTGCCCGAGCTATAGCCGATTGACTATCACAGTGTACACCTACTGCTGGCACTGGTTTGTCCCACATCGGGATATCTTCCAATAAATTCCGAAGCCACTCAGCTTCCTCTGCTGCTTTGTCTAAAGCAATGAACTCAGACTCCATAGTGGATCTGGCCAATAGTGTTTGTTTGAAAGATTTCCATGATACTGCTGCACCACCAAGTGTAAACACATATCCACTTGTAGATTTTGAGTTTCTGGAATCTGATATCCAGTTTGCATCACTGTATCCTTCCAGAACTGCTGGGTATTTACCATAGTGTAGCCCATAACTTTGAGTATAACGCAAGTAATTTAATACTCTAGTTATCCCTTTCCAGTGTTTGTGTCCTGGATTACTTGTGTAGCGACTTAGTACATTGACTGAGTGTGCCAAGTCAGGTCTTGTGAAATTGGTCAAGTACATCAGACTTTCAATCACACGTGCATACTCCAATTGTGATACTGCATCCCCTGAGTTCTTGGTCAAGTGGAGATGAGGATCCACGGGACTCTTTGCAGTCCCGCTTGAATAGTTCTTGAATCGTTCAAGTACTGTTTTAGCATAATGAGCTTGAGACAGGATAATTCCTTCAGAATGTCTAGTGATTTTGATCCCTAATATGACATCTGCTGGTCCCAAGTCTTTCATGTCAAACTTCCCACTAAGCATGTTCTTAGTTCGGTTGATCATGTCTTTATTGCTTCCAATGATGAGCATGTCATCTACGTACATGCACAACAAAATGTAACCATTTGGAGTGTCTTTGAAGTAGATGCATTTGTCACATTCATTGATGCTGAATCCATTTGACATCATGACATTGTCAGATTTTTCATGCCACTGCTTTGGAGCTTGTTTGAGTCCATATAGAGACTTGACAAGTCTGCACACCTTGTGTTCCTGTCCAGGAACAACATAACCCTCAGGTTGTTTCATATATATCTCCTCTTCTAATTCTCCGTTTAGAAAGGCAATTTTCACATCCATTTGATGGATTTTGAGGTTTCGTAATGCAGCTATTGCTATTAGCATTCTTATTGAAGTTATTCTCGTAACTGGAGAATAAGTGTCAAAGAAATCCAGGCCCTCTTTTTGCCGGAATCCTTGCACCACAAGCCTCGCCTTGTGCTTATCTACTGAGCCATCAGTTTTCAATTTGGTTTTGAAAATCCATTTGCACCCAAGTGCTTTGCACCCTTGTGGCAAATCAACTAACTCCCATGTATGATTCTGCATAATGGAGTCGATTTCGCTTTTAACTGCTTCCTTCCATGAAGGTGCATCAGGTGTAGACATGGCTTCTTTGAAAGTTCTAGGCTCATTCTCTAATAGAAAGGCCGTTATGAACTCTTGCCCATAGGTTTTCTCCTTTCGAGCTCTTTTGCTCCGTCTAGGTTCAAATTCTGTATCCTTTCGAGCTTTTTTGCTTTGTCTAGGTTCATCTTCTGTTTCATTTACAGAAGTGTCTGCTTCACTTTGTTCACGAGTTCGTTTCAGATGTTCTTTATCCTTGCACGGGAACACGTTTTCAAAGAAGGACGCATTACTTGATTCCATTATTGTATTTACATGTATATCTGGTATGTCAGATTTATATACCAGAAACCGATAAGCACTACTGTTATGTGCATATCCTATAAAAATACAATCAACGGTTTTAGGTCCAATTGTGGACTTTTTAGGAGGTGGCACTGCCACTTTTGCTAGGCACCCCCACACTTTGAGGTATTTGTACGAAGGTACGTTACCTTTTCAAAGTTCGTATGGCGTCTTGCCGATAACTTTATGCGGTATCTTGTTGAGGATATAATTGGTGGTAAGAAGCGCTTCCCCCACATGTTCTGGGGTAACCCAGATTCCTGCAACATTGCATTCATCATCTCTTTCAGAGTTCGGTTCTTTCGTTCCGCAACTCCGTTAGATTCTGGTGAGTAGGGAGCAGTTGTTTGATGAATAATCCCGTGTTCTCTACAGAACGCGTTGAAAGGTTCATCATACTCGCCTCCTCTATCACTTCAGATTATTTTTATGGTTTTACTAAGTTGGTTTTCAACTTCCAACTTGTATTCCTTAAACTTTTCCAAGGCCTCATCCTTGCTTCTTAGCAAGTATACATAACAATATTTTGTGCAATCATCTATAAAGGTTACGAAATACTTTTTACCGCCTCTAGTTTGCACATATTTTGAATCACACAAATATGTGTGTATTAAACCTAGAGGTTCAGTTGTTCTCTCGACGTGTGGGGATGGCATTTTTGTGAGTTTGGCATGTACGCATACTTCACATTTGTCTTTACTTGATTTGCATTTCGGAATCAGGTTCATGTTCATTAGTCTTTGAATAGACTTGTTATTCACATGCCCTAATCGTTCATGCCAAATATTAAAAGACTCAACAACATAAGCAATATGATTAGTCTTATACATTGAAACATTAGTTACAATAGTTTTTGGGATGACTGTTATTACATTCATTTTCACCAATCCATCCTTTACATAACCCTTGCCCAAAAATATCCCATTCTTTGAGAGAACCAGCTTGTCAGACACGGAATTCATTGTGAACCCGTTCTTGCTTAGCAAAGTGCCAGAGATCAGATTCTTCCTTATATCTGGCACATGCATGACATTGGTGAGAGTCAGCTCCTTTCCTGAAGTCAGCTTCAACACCACTTTCCCGTAACCTTCCACCTTTGATGTGGACGAGTTCCCCATAAACAGATGATCGTCGCTCTTGCTCTACTGATAGGTGGTGAAGCATCCCTTGTCAGAGCAGATATGTCTGGTAGCACCTGTATCGTGCCACCATTCTCTTGGGTTGCTTCCAACCATGTTGACTTCAGACACTACAGCACACAGATCTGCATCCGAGAGCCTGCCTTCAGTCATGTTGGCTTGGGATTTCCCCTTGTCCTTGCGTGGATCCGCCTTGCTACGACACTCGTCAGCCTTGTGACCCATTTTGCCACACTTGTGGCACTTCCCACTGAACTTCTTAGTTGGTTGCTTCTTGAAGTTGTTGGAGCTTTGGGGCTGAAACTTCCGCTTCTTCCCTTTGTCCTTGTCTTTGTGTTCAGCCAGATTAGCCTTCTGTTCAACAGGCTGAACCCCATCTGCTTTGCGGTTTGTTGACTCAATTCGCAGCCTGACTATCAAGTCTTCCACAGTCATCGCCTTTCGCTTGTGCTTCAGGTAGCTCTTGAACTCCTTCCAGCCTGGAGGGAGCTTTTCAATGAAAGCAGCCACCTGGAACGTCTCACAGATAGACATCCCTTTAGCAATGATCTCATGCGTAAGAAGCTGCAGCTCTTCGACCTGTTTCATGATGGGCTTATTGTCCACCATCTTGAAGTCCAGAAACTTTGCCACTGCGAACTTCTTCGAGCCTGCATCCTCAGACTTGTATTTCTTCTCCAAAGCAGTCCAGAGCTCCTTGGAGGTCTTGATCTTGCTGTACACATTGTACAGTGGATCTATCAGGCGGCTTTGGACCCAACATTTGCACAGAAAGTCTGTGTGAGTCCAGGCCTCAACACTGGCTAGGAGGTATGCATCTGTATTGTGAGGCGACAACACAGGCTTATCCTCAGTCAGATACTTCTCAAGCTTCAACGTGGTCAGGAAGAAGAACATCTTCTGCTGCCATGTCTTGAAGCCAGTGCCATCGAACTTCTCTGGCATCAAGCTTGCGTTCACAGCGCCAGACATATGGATTGTCGGTTGGACAGCCTGAAAAGCAGCTGGGTGGACAGTCTGACGAACCTCAGAAGTTCCTACCCCTGCAGCTTGTAGATTAGCCGCTGACAAGTTTGCATCTTGCAGATTCACTGCTTGCACATTCCCCACGGGCAAATTCACCGCTGGCAGACCACTCCCAAACTGAATTTGGGGCGTCGACTCAAACGGATTTCCATTTCCGGCTCCAGTAACATCAGCGACAGATTTCTCGATGTTATCACCCATGATATCAGAATCTGTTCACAGAAACACAACCAGAAATCAGTACGGAATGCAATCTCGAATTAAATTGCAGATTCAAAATAATATTTTTCTAGATATGAATTCGAAATAAATTCGAATGGCCAAATCAGATTCGAAGATCTCGAATTAATTCCTGCACAGAATTAGGTTAGACCACTACAGATTCGAATTGAATTTCCTGCAAAAGACAGATTAGACCGTGTAGATACAGAAACAATACGAAACATAATTTTTGGAAAAAAAAATTCCTGAACAGAATGTTAGGAAACGCAAGTACAGGATCGAATTAAAACAAATTGAATTCGGAAAAATTTCCTGTGTAGAATCGGAAACAGTAAAACTGCACAGAAATTCGGAATTAAGATCTGCAACTGTTCCTGCGAGAGCGGAGAAAGAAACTCGAACACAAATTTCGTTAGTGCGATTTAGCAGTTTAAGCGAAGTTCAGAATTAAGACTATAGGAACGCAATATTGGAATATAAACTGCAAGTAGAAATCGCACAATAATTAAACGAAATTATACCGAACTAAGAACGATTCAGAGTCGAGAACAAAATCTCTCTCCTTAATTCTGAAAATGCCCCGTATTGAGACGGTTTGATGGCGTTCCGAATCCCAAGATACAACTGCAAGACGACTTCTGATTTGCGCAACCAAATAATCCAGAAGGCTACGAACCGCTCTGTGTAGTACTGTCAGACTCGATTTTTTCGGAAAACAGAGAAGAGGGAGGAAGATCGTTTTTGTGTGTCTTCGAATGAGAGGCTGACAACTCTTTTTAAAGAGCTTCGGAAGTCTGAAGAGGAGGATTTGAACGTTACAGAAACAGGAGGAGGACGTTACGAAATAGATTCGGACGTTACATATCCTTCGACATTAATGGAGGAAGATTAGGTCTGCAGCCCGAAATCTCTCCATGTACCAGATCAAAGCCCACTAATGGGCTTCCCCAGCCCGAGCATGACACGACTCGCTCGCCCGCCCACCCAGCCCGGCCCGACTCGGCGTGCGTGTGGTGTTGGACTAGCTCTTCTCCCCATTGAAAATGCCCCGTATTGAGACGGTTTGATGGCGTTCCGAATCCCAGGATACAACTGCAAGACGACTTCTGATTTGCGCAACCAAATAATCCAGAAGGCTACGAACCGCTCTGTGTAGTACTGTCAGACTCGATTTTTTCGGAAAACAGAGAAGAGGGAGGAAGATCGTTTTTGTGTGTCTTCGAATGAGAGGCTGACAACTCTTTTTAAAGAGCTTCGGAAGTCTGAAGAGGAGGATTTGAACGTTACAGAAACAGGAGGAGGACGTTACGAAATAGATTCGGACGTTACATATCCTTCGACATTAATGGAGGAAGATTAGGTCTGCAGCCCGAAATCTCTCTATGTACCAGATCAAAGCCCACTAATGGGCTTCCCCAGCCCGAGCATGACACGACTCGCTCGCCCGCCCACCCAGCCCGGCCCGACTCGGCGTGCGTGTGGTGTTGGACTAGCTCTTCTCCCCATTGAAAATGGGTAATGACCCAAGGCCACAACCTTGAGTCCATTTCTCCATTATATATGGTGGTATTTCTACCTCCAAACTTCCAATGTGGGACAAGTAATTTGCCCCCACATATTCCCAAGTTTTGCACTTCATGCAAGCTACATTGGGCCTCCATTTCTCATTCAAACGGAAATCATTTTTGTCGTATGAGTACACTACGAGAATGTGCTCGCGTAGAGGAAGCCAATGCTTTCACTTTCCGGTGTTGACAATGGCCGGAGCCCACCGGAATTGTGCCCGGAAAAGTACCCGGCGCCACATTCAAAAATGAGTTCCAACATGAAGCACATATATGTACGTACTGTGGTTGCTGTGAGCAAGAGAAGGGAGACAAAGAGGAGGAGAAAATGGGGTGAAGCAGCAGCAGGCAGCAGCTATTTCTGAAGCTTGATAGATAATCAAAGTGGATGGGGACTGAGGAGGTGTACGTATATAATATAGAGGAGAGTGGCCGAAGACGTGTTAATAAGTGAGCTCAACACTTAATAAGAGTGTTAAACGAACGGTGGGATATTGATGGGGAGTGAGAGATTGGAAGCTTCCCCTGACATTCATTAATTTTTGCCCAACCTCTATTTCCCCTGTTTTCATTTTTCTTTAATAGTACTATTCGATTTTAATATCAAGTAGTAGTTTACTTCTGCACAAATTTATTTATTATATTGTTATTTAGATAAATATTTATATAGAAATTATTGTAGGAACATAATTTCCTATATGCATACGAAAGCTATAAACTGCGAATATACGAACATGAATTAAGGAAATCTGAAGTTTAGAAATACCGAACGAAGAACGGAAGCAGAGTCGAGACCGAAATCTTTTTCCTTAATTATGAAAACGCCACGTAGTGTGACGGTTCTTGACGTTCCGAATCCCAGGATACAATTGTGACGATCTCTTGAACTGCACAACCCAGTAAGACAAGAGCCTACGAACCCACGAATCCGTGTGTACTCTCAGACTCTAAATTTTGGAAAAAACAGAGAAGATGGAGGAAGATTGTTGTGTTCGATATCTTCGAATGAGAGGTCAGCTACTCTCTTTGAGAGCTTCAGAAGTTAACGTTACAGAACGTTATAAAGAAGAGGACCGTTACAGATCTTCCATCATCAATGGGGGACGTTACAGATCTGGACGTTACGAAACAGATCTGGCCGTTACAAGCTATAAGAAGCCCACTACTGGGCTTTCTGGATCGGCCCAAAAAGATAGGGCGTTGGCTGGCCAGCCCAAGCCCAATCCGATCCGATCCAACCCGAGCCCGGCCCGGCTCGCTCGCCCGCCCGACCCGACTCGGCTCGGCGCGCATGGGCTTGATGAGCTAGGTCCTCTCCCCATTGAAAATGGGTAATGAACCAAGGCCACAACCTTGAGTCCATTTCTCCTCTATATATGGTGGTAGTTCTACCTATAAATTTCCAATGTGGGACAAGAGATTTGCCCCCACATTTCCCAAGTTTTGCACTTCATACAAGCTACTTTGGGCCTCCATTTCTCATTCAAACGGAAATCATTTTCGTTGTATGAGTACATTACGAGAATATGCTCGCGTAGAGGAAGCCAATGCTTCCACTTTCCGGTGTTGACAATGGCCGGAGCTCACCGGAATTGTGACCGGAAAAGTGCCCGGCGCCACTTGTTAAAAATGAGTTAGTAATGATTCTAAACATTGGTTAAAAACAGAAAGACTTTTGAGAGTACAGTCAAAAAACCAATGCATCTGGGCTAGTAGCGTGTTTCAGCCTTGAACCACCCATAGTGAGTAGCTATCGGATTTACTCGACCAGGTAGTGAACATGATGTCTTGAACCACCCGGGCTTTGATGTAAACCAAGACAATAACTATCACACAGTTTCATCTTCTCACAGAACTAGGTTCTCTTGTTGTGTTCATTTTGGCCTTGAACATCCCTGGTTATTCATGAGTGAACTTGGAGAATTTAGCCTCTCTTAATTCTCCTAGAAACGGCCCCATTTCACACTCACAAGGTGATTACCATGAAGAGTATCCAGTCATACCCCACTTTTCTTTCAAAGCTATGAAATCATTAAAAGCCAAGCTTAACCTTAACTTATACAGGTAGCACTGTTCATCATCCTAGAAACTGGGAGGAGACTTAAGTCTCCCAGTGCTCATCTTGATTCAGCTTGATTTAGTTTTCCCTTTGAACCTACTTCTTGGGATCTCCAGTTACGTAGGTAGGGTTAGCCATCAAGCGTCTTCTTTAGTCATAGGCTTTAAACCCATTCCTCTTGATGATTTAACAACTTGATCTTGTGACAAACCTTTAGTAAACGGATCCGCTAGGTTGTCAGCCGACTTGATATAATCTATTGAGATTATACCATGCGAGAGTAGTTGTGTAATGGTTTTATGTCGTCTTTGTGACTTACCATTGTACAAACGACTCAGTGCCCGAGCTATAGCCGATTGACTATCACAGTGTACACTTACTGCTGGCACTGGTTTGTCCCACATCGGGATATATTCCAACAAATTCTGAAGCCATTCAGCTTTCTCAGCTGCTTTGTCTAAAGCAATGAACTCAGACTCCATAGTGAATCTGGCCAATAGTGTTTGTTTGGAAGATTTCCATGATATTGCTGCACCACCAAGTGTAAACACATATCCACTTGTGGACTTTGAGTTTCTGGAATCTGATATCCAGTTTACATCATTGTATCCTTCCAGAACTGCTGGGTATTTACCATAATGCAGCCCATAACTTTGAGTATAACGCAAGTAATTTAATACTCTAGTTATCCCTTTCCAGTGTTTGTGTCCTTGATTACTTGTGTAGCGACTCAGTATATTGACTGAGTGTGCCAAGTCAGGTCTTGTGCAATTGGTCATGTACATGAGACTTCCAATCACACGTGCGTACTCCAACTGTGACACTGCATCCCCCGAGTTCTTAGTCAAATGAAGATGGGGGTCCACGGGATTCTTTGCAGTCCCGCTTGAGTAGTTCTTGAATCTCTCAAGTACTTTTTCAGCATAATGTGCTTGAGACAGGATAATTCCTTCAGAATCCCAGGTGATTTTAATCCCTAGTATGACATCTGCTAATCTCAAGTCTTTCATGTTGAACTTTCCACTAAGCATGTTCTTAGTGCGGTTGATCATGTCCTTATTGCTTCCAATAATGAGCATATCATCTACGTACAAACACAACAAAATATAACCATTTGGAGTGTCCTTGAAGTAGATGCATTTGTCATATTCATTGATGCTGAAGCCATTTGACATCATGACATTGTCAAATTTTTCATGCCACTGCTTTGGAGCTTGTTTGAGTCCATATAGAGACTTGACAAGTCTGCACGCCTTGTGTTCCTGTCCAGGAACAACATAACCCTTAGGTTGTTTCATATATATCTCCTCTTCTAATTCTCCATTTAGAAAGGCAGTTTTCACATCCATTTGATGGATTTCGAGGTTTCGTAATGCAACTATTGCTATTAGCATTCTGATTGAAGTTATTCTCGTAACTGGAGAATAAGTGTCAAAGAAATCCAAGCCCTCTTTTTGCCGGAATCCTTGCACCACAAGCCTCGCCTTGTGCTTATCTACTGAGCCATCGGTTTTCAATTTGGTTTTGAAAATCCATTTGCACCCAAGTGCTTTACACCCTTGTGGCAAATCAACTAACTCCCATGTATGATTCTGCATAATGGAGTCGATTTCGCTTTTAACTGCTTCCTTCCATGAAGGTGCATCAGGTGTAGACATGGCTTCTTTGAAAGTTCTAGGCTCATTCTCTAATAGAAAGGCCGTTATGAACTCTTGCCCATAGGTTTTCTCCTTTCGAGCTCTTTTGCTCCGTCTAGGTTCAAATTCTGTATCCTTTCGAGCTTTTTTGCTTTGTCTAGGTTCATCTTCTGTTTCATTTACAGAAGTGCCTGCTTCACTTTGTTCACGAGTTCGTTTCGGATGTTCTTTATCCTTGCACGGAAACACGTTTTCAAAGAAGGACGCATTCCTTGATTCCATTATTGTATTTACATGTATATCTGGTATATCAGATTTATGTACCAGAAACCGATAAGCACTACTGTTATGTGCATATCCTATGAAAATACAATCAACGGTTTGAGGTCCAATTGTGACCTTCTTAGGAGGTGGCACTGCCACTTTTGCTAGGCACCCCCACACTTTGAGGTATTTGTACGAAGGTACGTTATCTTTCCAAAGTTCGTATGGCATCTTGCCCGTAACTTTATGCGGTATCTTGTTGAGGATATAGTTGGTGGTAAGCAGCGCTTCCCCCCACATGTTCTGGGGTAACCCAGATTCCTACAACATTGCATTCATCATCTCTTTCAGAGGTCGGTTTTTTCATTCCGCAACTCTGTTAGATTCTGGTGAGTAGGGAGCAGTTGTTTGATGAATAATCCTGTGTTCTCTACAGAACGCATTGAAAGGTTCATCTTACTCGCCTCCTCTATCACTTTTGGATTATTTTTATGGTTTTACTAAGTTGGCTTTCAACTTCCAACTTGTATTCCTTGGAACTGTTCCAAGGCCTCATTCTTGCTTCTTAGTAAGTATACCTGACGGTATTTTGTGCAATCATCAATAAAGGTCACGAAATACTTTTTACCGCCTCTAGTTTGCACATATTTTAAACCACACAAATCTGTGTGTATAAAACCTAGAGGTTCGGTTGATCTCTCTACATGTGGGGATGGTGTTTTTGTGAGTTTGGCCTGTACGCATACTTCACATTTGTCTTTACTCGATTTGCATTTCGGAATCAGGTTCATGTTCATTAGTCTTTGAATAGACTTGTTATTCACATGCCCTAACCGTTCATGCCAAATATTAAAAGACTCAATGACATAAGCAATATGATTATTCTTATTCATTGAAACATTGGATACAATAGAGTTTGGGATGACTGTCATTACATTCAGTTTAACCAGTCCATCCTTTACATAACCCTTGCCCAAATACACCACATTCTTAGAAAGAACTAGCTTGTCAGACACGAACTTCACGGCGAAGCCGTTCTTTCTCAGCAAAGTGCCGGAGATCAGATTCTTCCGTATATCTGGCACATGCATGACATTGGTGAGACTCAGCTCCTTCTCGAAAGTTAGCTTCAACACCACTTTGCCGTGACCATCGACCTTGGATGTGGACGAGTTCCCCATAAATAGATGCTCGTCACTCTTGCTCTTCAGATAAGTGGTAAACATTCCCTTATCAGAGCAGATATGTCTGGTAGCACCTGTATCGTACCACCATTTCATTGGATTTCTTCCAACCATATTGACGTCAGACGTCACAGCACACATATCTGCATCCGTGAGCCTGCCTTCAGTCATGTTGACTTGGGATTTCCCCTTGTCATTTTGCGGATCAGCCTTGCTATGACATTCGTCAGCTTTGTGACCCATTTTACCACACTTGTGGCATTTTCCACTTAACTTCTTAGCTCGTTGCTTATTGAAGTTGTTGGAGCCTTGGGGTTGAAACTTTCGTTTCTTCCCCTTGTCCTTGTGCTTGGCCAAGTTGGCCTTCGGGTTCAGTACCTGACCACCATTTGCTTTGTGGTTGGTTGACTCAGTCCGCAGCCTGACAATCAAGTCTGCAACAGTCATAGCCTTTCGCTTGTGCTTTAGATAGCTCTTGAAATCCTTCTATCCTGGAGGGAGTTTCTCTATGAAAGAAGCTACCTGGAATGTCTCATAGATCGACATTCCTTCCGCAATAATCTCATGCATAAGCAATGGCAGCTCTTCAACTTGTTCCATGATGGGCTTGGAGTCCACCATTTCGAAGTCCAGAAATTTCGCCACTGCGAACTTCTTAGAGTCTGCGTCCTCAGACTTGTAATTCTTTCCAAGGCAATTCAGTATTCCTTAGAAGTCTTGTTCTGGATGTACCATTGTACAATGGATCTATCAGACGGCTTTGAACCCAGCCTTTGCACAGACAGTCAACATGAGACCAGGCCTCAACGCTGGCTAGGGAGAAAAGATATGGATTCTGAGGCAAAAGCACATGCTTATCCTCTTTCAGAAACTTTTCTAGTTTGATAGGCTATCGGTTTGGACAATCTGATTAACAGCGTTTCCAAACCTCATGACTGGCAAATTCACTGCTGGCAGACCACTCCCAGACTGAATCTGGGGTATCGACTCAACAAGATTTCCAATACCGGTTCCAACATGGGCACCAAAATCGGAAGTAGCCTTCTCAGTTTGATTAATCATACTTTAAAAAATGTTTACAGAAATAAAACCAGATTTAGTATGATTGCAACAGCAAGTTCAATGAAAATTCTAAAACGAAGTAATTTAACCAAATTGCTGTTTCATACGTATAGATATGTTGTTGTTTTTGTTTGATTTTTCTGTACAACAGTACAGATGGCCAAAAAAGATTCAGATCTAGAAGACCAAAATCAGCAAGCAGAATAAACGTGCAGCAAAACAGATTCATGAGCATCAGAATTAAATCATGCTCGAACATCAAAATAATTAAACAGATTCATGAATCAGCAAACAAATCATGCTCGAATAGCAAAAAATAACTAAACAGATTCACGAATGCATATTAATTGACGACGAACAGATTAATGACGAACAACAAACCATATACACAAGACCGAAATCAGGAAACACCGAAAACAATATGCATTAAAACAGATTCACTAATTATGTTAATCCGTATAAGCAGTCAAACAAAGCGATTTTTCAGAATTAAGATTGTAGGAACATAATTTCCTATATGCATACGAAAGCTATAAACTGCGAATATACAAACATGAATTAAGGAAATATGAAGTTTAGAAATACCGAACGAAGAACGGAAGCAGAGTTGAGACCGAAATCTCTTTCCTTAATTCTGAAAATGCCCCGTAGTGTGACGGTTCTTGACGTTCCGAATCCTAGGATACAACTGCGACGATCTCTTGAACTGCACAACCCAGTAAGACAAGAGCCTACGAACCCACGAATCTGTGTGTACTCTCAGACTCTAAATTTTGGAAAAAAAAACAGAGAAGAGGGCCGGGCCGGCCCGACCCGACCCAGCGCGCGTGGGCTTGATGAGCTAGGTCCTCTCCCCATTGAAAATGGGTAATGACCCAAGGCCACAACCTTGAGTCCATTTCTCCTCTATATATGGTGGTAGTTCTACCTCCAAATTTCCAATGTGGGACAAGAGATTTGCCCCCATATTTCCCAAGTTTTGCACTTCATGCAAGCTACTTTGGGCCTCCATTTCTCATTCAAACGGAAATCATTTTCGTTGTATGAGTACATTACGAGAATGTGCCCGCGTAGAGGAAGCCAATGCTTCCACTTTCCGGTGTTGACAATGGCCGAAGCTCACCAGAATTGTGCCCGGAAAAGTGCCCGGTGCCACTTGTTAAAAATGAGTTCCAACAATTATATTGTTAATTAATATAAAATTATACATGTAACGAGTAACAATATAAATTAGAAACTAATTAAAAAAAGAGACGAAGAAGAAGAAATATTAAATCTAAAAGAAGAATATATTTTTTGATGAAATTGAAAAGAAATTTACTCGAAAACGAAGTTGAAAAAAATATAATATAATTATTAGGGAAATTCCGTTTAATACCCTCGTGGTCAGGATTTTATCTGTTGATGACTGGATGTCCTACATTTAAAAAGTTTTCTGTTAATACTTTTTATTATTTTAAAATACAATTGTTTAACTTTAAGCGGTAATTATTCAATTTTTTTTATAAAATTTAATATTGAAAATGTGTTGGAAAATAAATAACACGAAGAAAAAAAATGATCCGGAAAGAAAAGAAAAAAACTAGTCCAAAAAAAACAGACCACTAACCAAATTAATTGGACTAAAACACATTTCATTTCACTTTAAAAATGCTTTTCCCATAAAAATCTCAATGTAGATATAAGCTCCGTTCGATGGGAGTGAGTTGAAGTTGAAAATTTTGCTTCAACTCTCACTTAATCTTCATCTCCTCCTTAATGTCACCCCCCTCCCCACATTAAGATTTTGCTTCATCTCCCCCCTTAAACTCTTCCTTCATCTCCTCCTTCATCTCCTCTTAAACTTCACCGAACAGACACATAAACTATTTTGATACAAAAAAAATTATTGGAAAGAATACTAGTTATAAAGAGATGTGTCCTCCACCGACGTAAGCTTTAACTAATTTGACTAAGCTTTGCCTTTTTTTTGATAAGGTAAGAATTCGAAATATCAGACAAGCCTGATAAATCGATAGACCGAGAAAACACTCGGTAGCCGGACAAACCGACATGAAAAACAACTGAATACAACAAACGGGTCAAAAGAAAAGCAAAAAAATAGAACAAGGCTTCAAGACAACCTGGAGAGGGTGGAGTATGGCTTAACAGGGGTTAGAACGAACAAACCTAACACAGTGTTGCGCCGCCAGAGAGCAATCAGCAGGACATTCAATAGGAGATGCGATGAGAACCCTGGGCAAAGCTCTGACATAAGGAGACCACAGGAACCGCACAACCACGCCCACGACCTCAACCAGAACATCCAACTCGACCCAAACACCAAGAGAAAGCCCTAATCTAAGAGAATGCTTCTCAAAGAGTCTTGCAATCACAGATCCAAAGATAGTTCAAAGAGCTTCGGTTCATCTTAATTATTATTGGATCAGTTGTTCTATATATACTTAAGATTTGATAGTCCAAAAAGTACACCAAAATAAATCAAAAACTACAGTTGTTCAACAAATTATTCTGATTCCATAAGCTTTTGGGTAGAGATTCATTCTAAGTGCTGGAGAATTTTGAAATCATCAGATCAATGATAAAAGATTTTGGGTCTTCGATTAGGATCTGGTATTCATGAGTCTATTTAGATTGTTCCCATAAAGATGTACTAGAATACAATCCAACTTAGGAATTAAACCCGAAGGAAACAATTTTCTGCTATCAGAATAAATATTTCTCACAGCATGAGCATTGGTTAAGGATAAATTCATCATACTGTTTGATCTATTTTTCAAATCGCATAACCACCTCAGGCTGATGTTCTTCAAAAGATCCTCAGTGTTCAGAATTTCCTATATCATAGGCTCTTTTAACGCAATTTTGTTCATAATCACTAATTCAGGGCAGGTTTGCATGATGGTGCTGTAAACAACAGTAAAATCACAATTAAGACTACAATGATTAGTTGTAGACCAAATTTTCAAGAGCCACTTTGTTCTGGGCAGTTCATACATCATAGATGTATGATTGCAAAAGAGTTTGTTTAGGAAAAATGGGTTCATGGATCTGATTTTCTTCTCTTCCTTTGTTGTTTCTGCATATAGTTGTTTGTTCCTTTTATTAGCATCGTTGTCTCCTTTCCTTTTAGAGTCTTAATGATGTGACCATGGGTCACCTCAAAGACATACCAAGGCCGGTGCAACAAAGATGAAGGATCAACCAAGCTGCATGGACGTAATGGGCAATTTAGGAAGATAATTGATTTGTGTTTTGTTGTTTTGTTATTTCTATTTTCGTTAATTAGCTAGTTAGTTTAGCTAGTTAAGTGGGTAATGTAGTGGCCTACGTAGTGCTAGGCTTAGTGGCTAGTTAGTGGGTTTATTATGTGATTTTCTTTATTGTCTTTTGGCACCAATATAATGGTGGCCGAGTATTGTAATTGTTAAGCTTGATTTGGAGTATAAACACGAGAGTTTGTTTCACCTTAAGCTTCATGACGATGGTTTCCGAGGTGGTGCCTATCCTCGAATCCTTAGTCTTATTTCGGTGAGTCGTATCCGAAACACCCTTTGGTGTGTCATATCCGAAGGCGGTTGGGTATCCATGGTGTGTCGTATCCATGAGTGTTCAACCTCGTCTCATGGTTCTTGGTGAGTTGCATCCAAGGGTCATGAGATACTTATCCCAAACTCTTCATGAAATTCTTTCATGAGAGTTATATCCAATTTCCTTTTAGTCAAATCTCCATCAAGCTATTGTTTAGAGTCACAATCAAACACATCAAATGTCCTATCCTTGAAAGATTAGCCGAGAAGGTGTTAAACCAAAGTCTTGGCGCCCTTCGTCTTGTACCGTACGGATCTTGGCATGTGCTTACGCACAACACTTAATAAATCCCAGGAAGTGCACCTGTGAAAATAAATCCCAAGAAGGCAACTCATAATTGCATATTGTTCATAAGTAGTAGTCTAGGTATAAACAGGGTTACACCACCACATAATTGTTAGGACTCCTTGTGAGAAATTTATCAAAGCCAGTAGTCGAGGAAAATTGTTCTTGGAGCTAAAGATCCAGTAGAGATTGTTCAGGGTGTAAGGGTTCAAATAGTAATTTGGTTTCTTGTGCCATTTTTCCTCAATGGTCTTGTTACTGGCTCCTTTGTAGATGGTCTTGGAATATGATGTAGTCCATTCACTCAAGTCCTGGAAACAACACCAGTAAACAGAACATATGTTATATGTATTGTAATTTTGGTATTTATATACAAGGATAGAAAATTTACCTTGAGGTTAGATAACTTCAGTATGTAAACAACATGTCTTGTAGTCTGTTGTTCAGCAGTAAACTGTCTAGGTTGATTACTCAAGCAAACACAACAAATGCTCATGATACCATTGTCACCAAGCATAAAGCAGTGATAATAGGTAGGACAAACACCGCCTAAGCTCAGCTGCACTTCAGTAATAGGGTTGCAATCAAATCTCAAAAGAGAGAAGGTGAAAACAAGCACAACATTTGTTCAGTTCTGGATTCAAAAGTATGTCTACAAGTAAACAGAGAGGTATCTTTCACGGATCGTTCTCCAAGATCCCATGTAATGGTTAACCGAGACAAATCTCGACTATCAGAGAACACAATACAACAACAGCAGGAAAAAAGTATTCAGAGATAACGAGCAATTCAGATGAAAATAACCATCTGATTCAGTATCTTGCTCAAATTTCAAATGTCTAAAGCAATGTAAGTAGCCATTCAATAGCCACACATAGTCAATCCAGATCTGGTCCAAATAAAAGAAAGATAGAAACCACCTTTTATTATGGAGAAGGTTGTTTGGTGCCTGAAGAAACCACATTCTTTTCCCGGAAGATGTCGTTGGTAAAGTCGATGTCCAGAATCTTTTGTCACCAGTATTGGAGAAGAAGTTGAAGGCACTTGTCCTTGATCTCCTCCGACAGATCGTGAGGCCTAGATCTGATGTCCCGGAACGGAACAACAAAAGGCGAGTCACAAGAAGATCCAGAGAGCAGATTGTCAAGCCGTCGAAAACCAAACACAATCTAATCACTGACGGCTCTGAGATCTCGCCAACAGCACCTCCTGTGTCCCTTGGAAGATACAAGCTCACTGCTCCCCAACGACGGCGGCGCGGATCCATCTCTCCTCGCCTTGGAGAAGGAAAAGGAAGCCGAAGTGGCTGGAGAACAACATGAACCCGGGAAATGCATGGAGTGGGATTTCGATCTCGCAGTAAGGGGTAGATCAGGGCCAAGGTTAGAGATCTAGTGAATAGGAGGCTCAAAAAGGAGGTTTTCATTGGTGGAGATGGGTGTAGTAGAGATCGATTTGGGGTTGGAGCGGTGGGGCGGCGGGGATAAAGGGGTTAGGGTTTTCAGGGGTTTAGGGAGCGTTTTTCGTTGATGGGGTGAAGAAAATTTAGCTTCGTCTTGTTTTGACTTGCCTAGAAAATACATTCTAGTCTGCAAAATGCTATTACTATGAAATCTTCCTTTCGTTAAATGTTAATTATTTTTTCAAACCGAAAATTTTATTCAATTATTTTATCATTTTAGATAACTTAAGTCAAATTTATTATATCAGCCTCTTATATTTATTAACTCATTTTTTCTTCTATCATATACTATTTAATGTATACTCTAATTTTCAATATAATTAAACAACGGTATTTTTATAAAAAATAAGATTTTCTTAATATATGCAAAAATAATTAAAATTAACAAAATCAGTACTTTATTGTATGAAATATCATCTACACATGAGGCATATATATTTCTGGTGGGAATTAATTCTCTTTAACACGATGTTTCCAACTGAAATCCTACAGAAATTTCACTACAGAGTAATAAACTATACGTACGGTAACCACATTTAATTGGATCTAATTACTCGATATAAATTAAGTTTAAGTAATAAATATTTTTTTAAAGAAATTAGGGAACAGAACCTGTATATATGATATATTTCATAGACTAAAAAGTGTTTTCATTGTTTCTCTTGCAAATTGGAAAAATTTATAAATAATGTTACTCGAGTGCAATTGGCGGACGCATGATTTTAGTTCAGTAGGGCTAAAATCTTAAAAAGCAAAATACAAACGCTCATCAAATATCATCAAATAAAGTTATTCTGTTTAACTTATACCATTGAGTTAGATGCAAATCCCTAAAGAGATAATTGGGAAAATTCATTAGCCCACCCAACTCACACGAGGAAGATTTATATAACGTTGAATTTATATAATTTATATAATATAAATAAAAAGTTCCATCAATATTTTTTTAAATGGGATGTTTTAGCCCGTGGCTAAAAAGTTGTTTACACTAGGGCCCTGTTTGGCATGTTTAGTGGTAGCGGTAGCGGATGACATAGTGGTAACGGTAGCGGTGGAAGGAGCGGTTGAAACTAGCTTAAATCGAACCGCTAATGAGAGTAGCATTGAAAAAAGTAGCATTTCAAACGCTACTAAATATTAAAAGCTACCTCTACCGCTACCTGTCAAACACCCTTATTTTTTTTAAAACGCTAAACGCTACTTCAAATGCTGCTTTTATGGCCTTACCAAACACACTCTAAGTCTACCGTCTAACTTACACAAGTAACCCCAATTTCAAACAACAAACCCTATATTTGAACTCTAATGATATTTTGCTCGAAATTTATCCAAAACTTACACAATTTAAACAAATTTTATCATTAATTACTAATATCCCTGCGCAATTTCAGCAAATTTGTATAAAAAATTAAATTCTCAAACCCATAAATCTAAATTTTGAGAATTCTATAACAAATAAGAGTAGATATAGAAGAGATAATGTATTTTTTATTAAAAGAATTTATGAATTAATGAATTAATCTGCTCACCTATTAAATCCAATCTCATAACAAGAAAAGAAAGGCCTTGAACAATTCGTAGCATACCTTGGAAGTTATGATGGCGGGGAGGCAGAGATGAAAGAGGTGCATAGGACCGGAGTGCCAGCGGTGTTGCTGCTTCTTGTAAGCCTCTTAGGACTCAGGCAACTCACACATGACTTCGACATCATTTAAGAAGATGAACTTTCATCCGTTCAAGTGGGCCCGGACGCCTATATCCATGTCTTCCACGGTGGTCCTCTCTAGCCACCCCTCGGAGTCCTCCAAGGCCTTGATCCTCCACACCCCTGCTATCCCGTTGAACCCGAAAAAGTTGAGGAACACGCTTTTCACCTACTGCTCCACCTCGAAGTGGAAGGTCAGGTTGATGTTTTGGAGCCGCGTTAGCAGGTTTTTGTCCTTGTTTACAAACGACCACCGCGGCTGTACTAGCCCTAACTCCGGCTTCCCCTACACCACCAGTCCACTTACTGGCTAAGGTGGGAAGACTCGACTTGACTGTTACTTATAAGACTTTGAAGTCTCTTATGTTCCCTCGATGATTGGCTAAATAACAAGATAAATTGTGAAAGTTTAATCATCATGTCTTGATATGCATTTATTCTCTTGATCATTAATTGAACAACTTGCTTAGACCCGTGCTAATACTTCACTTATGTACAAACGTTCATGCATGATTATCTATGCTATCATAATAATACATGAAACAGTTTTCTTTCGGCCCAAAAGAGTCAACTTGATGCATTGATCCCTCATTATAAGCCCAAATGATTGTTGACTCTACAACTTACCCTAGCCATCATGATTGATGCTTCCTATGAGCCCTTCTAATCATCCACATCTTGGAGCCTCTCATTCATGATTAAAAATATCAAAAAACTCGTATATTTTTGTGTGATGTTCTTTGTACCCTCTCTGGTAACGCTACCCTCGCATCACACTCTTCTATTTTTTTGAAAAGTCGAGAAAACGAATCGTCGCCTCTATGGTCTGTGGCTGAGAGTTAACATGTATGATGTGTAATGATGGCATGCAACTGCTTGGGAAGGGTTATGTGCATTTAGGATTGATGTGATGGTTGTGTGATGTTTGTTGCGCTTGAGATTTTGTGGGTTTTGATGGATTTGGTCAGAATCTTCTACACGATTTATTTTTGGAAATTATCTTATTGGTTGTGATCCCAAAAAAAAAAAATTAGAAGAAGCAAATTTTTTTTTAGTCTGCATGTGTAAACTCTGGGGGAACAAAAGGGGGACCATTATCTGAGGAAGGAGTTAAGGAGGTTGTCCTACGCGCGTCTACACTGGCGGAACAACAAGTATTTCTTATGGAGGATGTACATGTCCTGATTGCTCTTCATTTTTCGCATCCCTCTGCCAGCACCAACGGCGCCTGATTCGTCTTTTTCTACTTACCAACCCCCCTTTTGTTCCCAGCAAATCTATCCCCTTGCCGCCTTGGTTTTCTTCGTCTCTGTTTCACATGTTTGTCTTGATTGGCATGTTAATCATATGTGATATCTTTGCGTATTTCGTTGTTGTCTTTGCATGTGTGTCCATGGTTGTGTGTTTCAATCTAATGCAAAAAGGGTTTGTTTGTTTATCTTTGACGTGTTCACTTTCCTTTTGCTATTTACTTATGTTTTTTATGATGCCAAAAGGGGGAAAATGGCGGGTAGCCTTAGTTGAAGGGGAACAAATCATGTCTTCATAGTTGATGGACTAAGGGGGAACTATTATGCCTAAGTGTGAAACTTTCTCTATACAACTGTCTTTATCTCATATGTATGTTTTATTGTCAAGGATGTTTGTCACCATCAAAAAGGGGGAATTTGTTGAATTCTTTAGGTTTTGATGGTAACAAACATTCAACTAATCTGGTAACTAAGTGTTTCAGGAACAATACAGTTGTCACAGGGATCCATTAGCAGCAAAGGATTGCAGAGGGAACAAAGCTTTCTCTACTTGCTTTGTTACCTCTCAAGGAACATCAACGACGAATGAGACTCAAGCTGCGAATGGAGTAAAGAAGAATATGCATAAAGATTATGAAGATTATCCTAGAAGATACCACGGTTGCAGAAAAGGGAATCAAGGAGACCGCACCGGTTGGATATCGAAGAGAGAGAAGCATATGATTGTGTTATCTTAGGAAATCTTTCCTAAGATAATATATTTGGAAAGAGAAGAATTTTATCTTAATTCGATTATGTTATCTTAGGAAATCCTTCCTTAGATAAGATAAGCGGTTAAGATAATATTCTTCAGTTTATTCAATATCTTCTTGTTGCCGAGTTTAGAAAGATACTTTATCTTGTTACGATTGTTTATCGAGTTGTATTTATAGGAGTGTGAGATTCATTTCTATGTACGAACTCGGAGCATTTAATTGAGAAGAAAAAGAGAGTGAAGTGTTTGTGAGTCTTAGAAGAGTGAGTTCGTATTCACCGTTGTAGAAGAGATTCAAATCTAGGTGGAAAGTCTAGGGTTTGGAGTCCAGACTACAAGTGTAATCGAACAAGAAATCAATAAGACGAGTAGACTGTTTAAAATCCTCTCAAGCGAGAAGCTTGAAGATAGTGATTTTACTTGATTAGTTATTTGACTGATTAAGGTTTTCACTATACATCGTGAGTTCTTTTCTTTATCTTTCTTACTATAATATTCCGTTGCACCTTCTGTGGGAACAAAGCATTTGCTCCCTCAGATGTAACAAAGCATTTGTTGATGCAAATCTGTTAATGTCTTTTTGTAAATTTATATTTTGTTGATTATTTAATATAATAATAAATAAATAAAAGGAAAAACAATTTCAACAACTTTGTCTAAAAACACCCTGAAATGAGTCAGTTTTAATATATATAGACGGTACATGATTCATGAAATGATATCATTTTTCTATTTTTTATGGGCATATCCCTTTCATATCTGTTAGATGAATTATTTTCTTCTTTTTTCCCCCTTAATTTGCGTTATTTTATTTGCCGTCGAAATAAAGCTTTTTTATTTCTTGCAATCTTTCCTCCTTATTTCTAACAATTTGAATCATGATTATGTCCATACTTCAAACAAGATGTGTTGGATTTGAAATAGGTATAATAATTTTTTGAGGTTTTTGATCAAGTTAAAGTCGATTTTTATTTATATTTTCTTACCAATTAGCAATGAGAGTGGGGATCAAATGAGTATGGCTCTTATTATAAGCAGAGGGTACACATCTGCACCGTCCATCTCCCATAATCGTGCGGCTCGTGTTTTATTTGCGTTTAAGGCTTTTAAAATTAAAGAAGGGAAGTTTTGTCATTTCCTCTCATATCCTTCATTCTCGGCACTCCAGGGTTCTTCACAGATTGATCCATGGAGCCATTTTCGTATCCGAGATCGATGCGCTGGAATCCTATTGGACTGGATCTCGGCACTCAAGGTCGCCATGAACCCTATCAACACCGTCTTTCGTAAGCTTTTCTCTTTTCGTCTTCTCCTTTTGATTTCGATCTGAGTTGATACATGTTCGGCTGGGATTCGTTTTCGTGGTTGCGATTTTGTCTGTGTTTAGAGCTTCAGGAATTTTGATATGCTGAGAAGGAGAACAATTTTTTTACTTGTGATTGTGTAGCAAATAATTCCATACATGATTTGAATGGTGGCTGAGAAGGAGAACAATCTTTTTACTTGTGATTTTGTTCATGCACTCAACCTGTTTGATGGAATGCCTCAATGAAAGTTTTGATTGTTGTCTCAGTTTTGATATTTTAAACTAACAAATCAATGCATTTAGCTTCTTAAAATTTACATAAATGTGTTCAAATCTATTAATTTTGTTGCAAATTTTCTATGTAATGCTGACATTGGTTCCCTTGCTTCTCAAACTTATTTTTGTTTGAATTGACGATGTGAAATGGGAGTTAGTGTGGATCAATTTGTGATTCTATTGAGCTTAAGCAAATTTATGGCTTTGTATACTTGTTTTGGGTGTCAAGACTTCTGTTGTTAAGAAGACAGAAACTTGGATCTCTGGACCTGTACACACTCGGAAGCTCAAACCGAATAGAGAATGCTTAATTTAGTTGATTTCCTTAACTTAGTTGAACATAATTGCATCATCTCACTTTAGTCCTGGCTTTCTATTGTAGCATTTGAATTTGTTCTGTAGTTTGAAATGATACGTGGATTTTGCACACTTATACATGGATGTGAATTTGTTGGATGAGATGAGAAGTGCTCAGTATCAAGATGCTTGAGGCAGCGGCTTTCCCGCCAGAAAAGTGTTGAACAACAACATTGATCTTTCTGGTTGAGTGAACGGAGCTATATGTGATGCTCCTCTTATGGTGGCGAATGATAGTATGTCTCCGTAAACTTGGGTCCATCCACCAACCTGCTCACAAATTAGCTAGACAAATCAACCGACCTTTTACAGTTTTACCTACGTTTCCAGCTTGTAATTAGTGTAAGAAATCAGTACTAACCTGGCGATTTTGCAGCCAGTATTTGTATGGCACAGTTGTCTTCAGTCCCAGGTTCTTTGCTAGTGAGTTAACCAGGGATCTTGTCCCTAGTAAAGGGATCGTTGAATCCTGATCTCCACTGCAGATGATTGCTTCACATTAATCACACTTTGTCTACATCATAATCCATATTTATGCAGAAGAGAGGCCTCATTGTTTGGTCGGTGGTTGATGATAAGAAATATTGAAAGTGACTTTACAGGCGAGAGAGTTGAGGATGACATTGATTTTGATCATTTAGCCAGCTTGTGTGATGGATATATGGGTTCTGATCTATTCGACCTTTGCAAACAAGCAGCTTACCTACCCATCAGGGAACTACTTGATGCTGAGAAGAATGGGAATCCATCTCATGTAAGCATTCTATTTACTTGTGAAGTTCTAAGTTATCGTCTTTGATGGAAGTGTGTTATCAGTAAAACATATAAGTGTGCTGACAAACAGATTGCTCCTAACACTTCTGCAGAACCCAAGACCGATGTCACAGCAAGATCTGGAGAACGTTCTTCGGACGTCAAAATTGACGAGAACAACTGCACAGGACTACTCTAGGATGAGTGCATCAAAGGCGTCTTGGTTGAGGCAGGAATTTGGAGATGATCATCAAGAACCCTGAAGATATTGCCTGCTATGTGTAGGTAGACGCCATTTGAAATTATGAAGGATAAACAGATGAGATTCTCTTGTATTAGAAATCATATTTTGATCCTTCAAATTTTTAGATTGTATTCAACCTGACTGTTTGAGTCATTCATGTAACTAGTTTTTTGTTGTTTTAAATTTTAAATTTTGTTGCTTCTCCAACTTATTGCTACGTTTTGGGCATTCAAAATTTGGATCTTCCCGTAAGAATCTGTAGTAAATTTCAGATTTAGTAGTCATTTTTATTTGGATTATCTTAGATTTGAGTCAAAATTTGAACATAATTCTAGCATTTTCAAGTATACTTGAGGTTCATGACCGCTAACTGTCTTACATTATTTACTAATATTCCTTGAAGGAGTGTTATAATTATATGCCACTATATAGCGAAAGCGAATTGATCGACCCCTTATATAATATGACATTATAGAGCTTCGGTAATGTAATGGAATATAAGGATCATTTTGTTGATGTCAAGGTATATGCTCTGCATTATCAGTTCAATACAATCTAAAAATTTCATAATCTTTGTATGAAGAAACTAAATTTGGGCCAATTCCAGCAAGTATTGTAGCCAGGAGCCATGAGTAAAAAAGAAACTCATTATGTAGCATTGTCAAAATGAAATTGGTCTTAAGAGTGTGGATAACCCATACAGTTATGAACCTATAAAATAAAATTTATTAAATTACAAGATAAAAAATTCATGAACTTGTAAGATAAAAAAAAAACTCAAAAACCTCAGAAAAAACCCATGAACCTGTAAAACAAAACTAATGAACCTATAAGATAAAATTCATGAACCTACTAGTTAAAACTCATGAACCTACAAGTTAAAAATCATGAACCTACAAGATAAAACTTATTAAACTACAAGATAAAAAATTCATGAACCTGCAAGATAAAAAAACTCAAGAACCTCATAAAAAACCCATGAACCTGTAAAACAAAACTAATGAACCTATAAGATAAAACTCATGAACCTGCTAGTTAAAACTCATGAACCTACAAGTTAAAACTCATGAACCTACAAGATAAAACTTATTAAACTACAAGATAAAAAACTCATGAACCTGCAAGATAAAAAAACTCAAGAACCTCAGAAAAAACCCATGAACCTGTAAAACAAAACTAATGAACCTGTAAGACAAAACTCATGAACCTGCTAGTTAAAACTCATGAACCTTAGAAAAATCTCATAAACTTGTAAAATAAAACTCATGAACCTATACGCCATAACTCATGAACCTACAAGTTAAAACTCATGAACCTACAAGTTCAAATGCATGAACCTGTAAGAAAAAACTCATGAACCTGCAAGATTATCAGCTTAAAATTCTCTTGTAGGGTTTATCAACCTCTAAAAAACTCATGAACCAACAAGATAAAGGCATGAACATATCAATTAAGTTTACAAACTTTTATTCCAAGTTCATGAACCTGCAAAGTAAAATATATGAACCTACAAGAAAAAAACTCATGAACCTGAAAGATTAAATTCATGAACCTACAAGACATAACTCATGAACCAGCAAGATAAAGGCATGAACTTATCGACATGAACCTAATAGAAAGCATTGATGAACCTGTAAGGTTATCGACATGAACCTAACAGAAAACACTGATGAACCTACAAGAAAAACTCATGAACCTATAAGGGAAAAGTCATGAACCTGGAAGTGCTAACTCATGAACCTATAAGATAAAACTCATGAACTTGCAACGAAAAACTCATGAACCTCCAAGATAAAGGCATGAACTTATCAAGTTTACGAACTTTTATTCCAAGTTCATGAACCTGTGAAGTAAAATATATGAACCTATAAGAAAAAAACTCATGAACCTGAAAGATTAAATTCATGAGCCTATAAGAGATAACTCATGAACCAACAAGATAAAGGCATGAACTTATAGTTTACGAACCTCTATTCCAAGTTCGTGCTGTTTTTGTTCAGAAGGACAAGTTTTGGCTCAAAATTGTAATGAACGTACAAGAGAAAAACTCATGAACCTACAAGGGAAAAATCATGAAATGGAACTGCATTTTTACCCTTTTTTATGAAGTCTCAATCTACACAAGGAATGTTGGCAATAGTAAATCTCAAGCAGAATAAAATTGGGTGCAGTTTTATTCTTTGGATGGAATAATATAATCAATAATTTCTCATAAGAAGACAAAGAAAATACAGAATACAATGCATACAAGTTGCTTCTCAATATCCTCATGCCTCAGCATAGGAGGAAAAAACACTACATAGGAGGATATCCAGTGGTTCCCTATGGTTGCACGGTAGAGTTGAGATGAAGACACCCGCCCAATACTAGAGACCTGGGCATATATTGTGAAGACCGCCATCGACACCTTCAGTGTCCAAGCAGCTTGGCGACGTTTGTGAGTCCATTCTTTGTCTTCCTTGTGCTTTATTCTTTTTGTCTTTCATTACATTGAGGACAATGTAATGTTTAAGCATGGGGGAGGATTCTATACTTGCTGCGTCATTGAGGAAAAGAAAAAAATGAAAAAGAGCCAAAAATTTGAAAAAAGGCTAAAATTGAAATCTTGGGATAGGTCGAAAACCTGAAAAGGCGGCCTAGGTAATAAGCAGGTGGCTTGGACCAGCATTAGGCTGGGGTAATAATTGGTCAAGAGTGATGTGAGTATATTGTGAGCCCATCTATTGAAATATGAAATGAGTGGCTTGGTGAAAACCCGAAAGGACGCCTTGGTAAAATGAGTGAAAAAGAAGAAGAGTGATTTATATGAATCGTCATTTTTTATGGCGTGGCGACATAAGAAGAGGTGATATAAGGAGGATTCGGGTTGGTCACTCTGGAGCGATAAGAAGTTAGATGTGAGATAGGATTAGATTTGATTCACTCTATGGTGTTTGGGATAAGCTTGGGGGAAGTACTATGCTTTCCTTTTAGCTTGATTGTGTGTGGTGTTGATTGGCGTTGTGTTATGTTGTGCTGTGATTATTGTATTGGTGCCTGAAGTTTATTGTTAGGTGTGATTCGTAGAGGGATTGATTTTTCTATGCTTCCTGAAACCTTGGGGATTGATTGGAGGAGTAGGTTTACTTTAGCTTACTCGAAGACGATCAAGGTTTAAGCATGGGGGATTTGATCGGCACTATTTTGTAGTGCATTTCTAGGGGTTGTTACCAGGTTTGAGGTGTCATTTGGATGGATTTAGTGCACAACTGTGGATTATGGAGTTAGAGAGGAGAAGTGTGGATTTAGTGGTCTGGAGAAACAAATTGAAGATATCCAGAGGAAGAGGAGTTGACCACTGAGGAGACGAAGAAGAACCAAGGAGAGAGTCCACACGAGAGTAGAAGAACAATGTGCTGAATTCAATTGGTTCGTTCTCTCTACTCAGATGTCCAAATGGAGTGATTCCAATTCGAGGAGTTAGATCTTGAAGTCTACTGCAAGTTCGCAAAATATGAGCGCAATCCGAGTTGGGAATCAAAAGTTATGACGTTTTTACGGAAATGTCGCATGAGCTGAACCGAAGAAATCTGGCGGCGACCGCCGCCGTGTCGGATGCGGAACCGAACCACTTTTCCTTACTTTGTTATTTTGGATTATTATTAGTATTTTTTATTATTTTGTTTTTTGACCTTTTTGGAAGACCTTATTATTTTCTAGTATTTAGGGTTAGAAGGGAGCTTGGGCCTCCCTTATCATCTAACCCTAATTTCATCTTTTCCCTTTCTACGTACTTTGCTATGAAGAACTAAGCCACTCTTGCTTAGTCAGACGCTGAAGCTTTCGTTTTGATTCAGTTGTGAGATTCTCGTTCCTTATCTATTGCATGGATTTTATCTATTCTCTTGCTTGATTGCTTATGATTAATATTGATAATCTCTGGCCTGCGCAACTAGGGTTTGTTTCTATTGATTGATTGCTAGATCTAGATTGTTACTGGTTGAGCATATCTATTTCAGAGTAGCAACTGCATCGTACTAGTATCTGGTTGTGCTAGTCTTATGCAGAAGAGAACTGATTTACATTCTAGGATAAAAGTTGGTTGTTTTATGTTAGAATTGTATCCAACTATATTTCTATCCGTAACGCTGTTGTTAAACTGAATCTTGATAGTTTTAGGGTTGTTTAATTAGTTAGTGCTAATAGTATCTGGTTGTGCTATTAGTTATATCTGAAAAGAAATTGGAATTTCCATTACATGAGATATTGAATGAGTTTCTAGCATCAACTTGTCATACGAATAGTAGATGTTTGTTTGACTGAGCTATTTTCCCATCACTGATTTCACAACTTTTAGTTTGTGTACCTTTTGCATGCTTAGATTTACTGAAACATATAAAACCCCCCTTTTGGTTACTTTGGATTGACATATAAATTGCATATAAAGATAGAATCTGTCTCCCTGTGGATTCGACCCTTACTTATTTAGGACTACGGTTTAAGGTTTGTTTGGACTACTTGCATAACAGTAATTAGCACGACAAATTCCTGTTATCATATATACCGATGAACCTTATAGTATATATCCATGAACCTTATTTTGTTAACTTTTAAACAATTTACGTACCATTTGGTAGACATACAAGAATGCTCTGCTCGATTTGTTGCTGCTCTTCACTTCCTCATTATTGTTCAAAATTGTTGTGCAAGCATCAATAGATTTGTAGTGGATGTCCATGTCCATAGCCAGCTCCATTCCGATTACTTTGAGCGACTTGTGTTTGAATAGAGGCTCACTATTCAATTGTATAGAAATAGAAATTTTATCCATTAGTAAATCTTTATCTCTAATATTGACCACAATAATAAAATAAAATATGTCATAACGTATCTAGATCTTACCCTCCTATGCTGCAGTTGAGACAGTAGTTGTACACCACCATTGCTTCCTCAGTTCTCTTGGCGAAGATGTCCACACTTCGGCTTTTGTAGGGGTTTCTGAGCTTTTCTCCAATTTCTTGTGCCTTGGCCCATGAACCACATCAGCAGGATCCTGCAGTTGCTTCACCTTCCCCTTCCCCTTCCCCTTGTCCTTTTCTCTTGCTTTTTCAGTTTCAGCCACCTCTTTGTCCTTGTGTGCATCAGCCACTTCATGTTCTTCATCCATGTCTTTCTCAACATCAAATTTCTCTAACTCCTCTGAACTGATAAGCACCTCCTTGTCCTTGTGTGCATCAGCCACTTCATGCTCTTCATCCATGTCTTTCTCAACATCAAAGTTCTCTAACTCCTTTGAACTGATAAGCTTGAAGGATGGTATTGTCAAATCCGGTGACTTTGTGGCCTTCTTCCTTGTTTTTGGTGTTGCGGGTGTTGGTTCATTGTCCTTACTTCCAACCACTGTTTCTTGCTCAGCGCCCTCTGCCCCATGCACTGCTTGCTCTGTGTTCTCCATCACAGAAGTTGACCCTTGTCCCTTTTCTCCCATGCCTCCTTCATTTACAGTGTTTAGTTGCTCACTCTCATTACCTAACCCATCCACCTTCTCTTTCTCCACCTCTGCGACTTGTTCTCTTACCTCTGTTTTGTCCCACAGCACATCAGTGTACTGATTCAGAATGTTGTTGACATCCTCCCAATTTTGTGTGGCATCCATGCCCTGATTTGCTTTAGAAGTTGAAGCTCCAGCTTGTGAGAATTTCATCTTGTCTTTAGAAGCGTCGGCCTTCTCAACTTGTCTCAAGCATTCAATAAGTTGTGGATCGCTCCAGAATGGGTGGTCAGCATCATTCTATATCTTTTCGAACTCACTTTGTTCCTCTTCCTCTCTTTTTTCTTCCCAATCAGCGTCTACGCTGTCTTAATCATGCTTCTGACCTTGGGCTCCTCGTTGAACTCAGTAGGCAAATTTTCTACCATGTCTGTGAGTTTCAACATTTCTGTTGCTACTACAATTTGTTGGTCTGTAAAATTACTCAACCACTCCTGCATACAAGAAAACTATTTTAAGTGCTAAATAGATGGAAAAAAATAGCATACAATACCATGACACACGAAGGAAATCAACCTAAACCACTTATATATTTGCTTCTTGATATAATTAGTAAGAAAAAAAGGTCAAATTTGAAGCTCATGAACCTCTTTGCCCAACTCCATGAACCAGAGATTGATTTTACATTTACCATGAATCAAATTCACATTAAAGTACTACCCTACAATATATCACCGGCATGATACATTATTATTCAGTTTAATGAACCTTATACTATTTATTCATGCACCTCTTGATCATTTTTAATGTATTACTCATCAGAATTACATGAACAGGCAAGTCAATTCACATTGAACCTTCGTCTATACATGGATGAACCTTAACGTGTAAACTCATGAACCTTGATCTTTAAACTGATGAACCCACTATACTATTTTTTGAACTTGAAGTTTCATTTTTTTTGCTTGGTTTTTACATTGAACCTCACTATGTGTGATGCATGAACTACAATGTATAAAGTCATGAACCTAATTGTGTAACCAGATGAACCCTCAATACTATTTCTAAACCTTGATGTATATATAAATGAACCTCAATCTATAAACTAATGAACCTTGATGTTTAAACTGATGAACGCGCTATACTAATATTTGAACTTGAAGCTTGATGTTTACATGTAGCTTGTTATTCATAAATCCGTGTTCTTTCCTTTCCTTTGCTGCTCTTGGTTGTTGCAGTGTTCCTAGTCCAAAGCCACCAAACTTCATCTCCCTGCTCTCCCTTTCCTCCAAAATCTCGTCAGTCCATCCTAGGAAGACTGGTGTATTGTTTGGGTTTGTGTTTCCAAAGACAAATACCCTGTCTAAATACAACAATTGTATAGAAGAACAAAAATATATTACTACACACATGACATTCAACATAATACACAGTAGAAGATGTTTTTTTTGTAATTAAATAAGAGTTGTTTACTACAAGGAAGATGATGGGCCCTCTGTAGAACCTCTCTTTCTTCCCCTTCCATTCATTGGTTGTTTGAGGCAAGACACTCATTACAAGCTCACACCAGTTGTATCTCTTTATATCTTCAACGTCACTGATCATCATGTGCTGAGGAATTGTGCCCTTTTGGTTGCTTTCCACAAGCACCGACATGAACAACACGATGAACAACCTTTTGAACCATACTTTTGATGTGCACCCTTTGAGCTTCGCTGCCACATGACTTGGTCTGATTTGCTTGATATTGTCAAAATACTCTTTCCATTCTTTTATAATGGCGTTGTCAGCGGCCTCTTTGCCTCTCCTTTCTACCTTCCTCTGCCCTCTAGGAATCTCTAGCACTCTCTGCACTTCCTCCTCTGTCACTTTTATGGTGTTTCCATCCACCATCTTTATCACACATTTGATCTCATCGTAGTTTTTGAGGATCCAGAATGCCAGGCAATGAGGCACCCCTTTAATCTTTAAATGAAACATGCTTTCAAACCCCATTTCTTTAATCCACACCTTTGCTTGTTCCTTCCTTTTTTCAGGGATACTGTCCAGTGCGTTAACAAACGCTTTCAGCACATTTCTTGTGTTCAACCACTTGTACTCTGATCCGTCCTCTTTTGTTTTGATTTTTAGGTGTGCATGAACTATTTCCAGCTTGTTGTTCTTCTTTGTTTTTTTCTCCTTCTTTTTTTTTCTTTGTAATTACTAGCTTCCTCTCTCCTCTTTCCTTAGAGCTGGCCAATCCTGAACCGGAACCGACGAACCGGACCAGAACCAGACTGGGTCAAATCCTAAATCGGACCGGACCTGAACCGGACCGGCGGTTCAAGGTCCCGGCCGGTTCAGGTTCAAGGTATACTTGAACCGCCGAACCGGCGGTTCAATCGGCGGTTTGAACCGCCTACGAACCGGCTGTTGAACCGCCTACGAACCGGTTGTTGAACCGCCGGTTCATGAACCGGTTCGTAGGCGGTTCAACAATCGGTTCACGAACCGGCGGTTCGAACCGCCGATTGAACCGACGGTTCAACAACCGGTTCGTAGGCGGTTCAACAACTGGTTCACGAACCGGAGGTTAACCGCCGGTTTAGGTGAAAAAAAAATATTAAAAAAATAAATAATACCCTTTACCCTAAAATCCAAAACACCCCTAAACCCTAAACTAAAACCCCAAATCCATATAATGTTACATAATTACATTATCTTTTAAATCTTAAAAAAGCTAAAACAATCATAAACACATTAAAAAAATGTTTAAATAATTAAATATAAAAAAACTAACCATATAGTTGTACAAAACCTTAAAATACAAACCCTTAATCCTAAAACTATAAACCCTAACCTAAATCATATAATGTTACATACTACTCTTTAAATCTTAAAAAAGCTACAAAAACATAAACACATTAAAAACGTTCAAATAATTAAGTTTAAAATAAAACCTAACCATAAACCATAAATAATATAAAACCTTAAAATACAAACCTTTAACCCTAAACTATACACCCTAACCTAGAGTCTTATATCCTACATTACTCTTTAAATGATTAAATCTTAAAAAAGCTACAAAAAAACATAAACACATTAAAAACGTTCAAATAATTAAATTTAAAATAAAACCTAATCATAAATCATAAATAATACAAAACCTTAAAATACAAACCCTTAACCCTAAAATATACACCCTAACCTAGAGTCTTATATCCTACAATACTCTTTAAATGATTAAATCTTAAAAAATCTACAAAAAAACATAAACACATTAAAAACGTTCAAATAATTAAATTTAAAATAAAACCTAACCATAAACAATACAAAACCTTAAAATACAAACCCTTAATCCTAAACTATACACACTAACCTAGAGTCTTATATCCTACATTACTCTTTAAATGATTAAATCTTAAAAAAGCTACAAAAAACATAAACACATTAAAAACGTTCAAATAATTGAATTTAAAATGAAACCTAACCATAAACCATAAACAATACAAAACCTTAAAATACAAACCCTTAACCCTAAACTATACACCCTAACCTAAAGTCTTATATCCTACATTATTCTTTAAATGATTAAATCTTAAAAAAGCTATAAAAAACATAAACACATTAAAAATGTTCAAATAATTAAATTTAAATAAAACCTAACCATAAACAATACAAAATCTTAAAATACAAACCCTTAATCCTAAACTATACACCCTAACCTAGAGTCTTATATCCTACATTACTCTTTAAATGATTAAATCTTAAAAAAGCTACAAAAAACATAAACACATTAAAATCGTTCAAATAATTAAATTTAAAATAAAACCTAACCATAAACCATAAACAATATAAAACCTTAAAATACAAACCTTTAACCCTAAACTATACACCCTAACCTAGAGTCTTATATCCTACATTACTCTTTAAATGATTAAATCTTAAAAAAGCTACAAAAAAACATAAACACATTAAAAAAGTTCAAATAATTAAATTTAAAATAAAACCTAACCATAAATCCTAAATAATACAAAACCTTAAAATACAAACCCTTAACCCTAAAATATACACCCTAACCTAGAGTCTTATATCCTACAATACTCTTTAAATGATTAAATCTTAAAAAATCTACAAAAAAACATAAACACATTAAAAACGTTCAAATAATTAAATTTAAAATAAAACCTAACCATAAACCATAAATAATACAAAACCTTAAAATACAAACCCTTAATCCTAAACTATACACACTAACTTACTCTTTAAATGATTAAATCTTAAAAAAGCTATAAAAAACATAAATACATTAAAAACGTTCAAATAATTGAATTTAAAATAAAACCTAACCATAAACCATAAACAATACAAAACCTTAAAATACAAACCCTTAACCCTAAACTATACACCCTAACCTAAAGTCTTATATCCTACATTATTCTTTAAATGATTAAATCTTAAAAAAGCTACAAAAAACATAAACACGTTAAAAATGTTCAAATAATTAAATTTAAATAAAACCTAACCATAAACAATACAAAATCTTAAAATACAAACGCTTAACCCTAAACTATACACCCTAACCTAGAGTCTTATATCCTACATTACTCTTTAAATGATTAAATCTTAAAAAAGCTACAAAAAACATAAACACATTAAAAACGTTCAAATAATTAAATTTAAAATAAAACCTAACCATAAACCATAAACAATATAAAACCTTAAAATACAAACCTTTAACCCTAAACTATACAAACCTTTAACCCTAAACTATACACCCCAACCTAGAGTCTTATATCCTACATTACTCTTTAAATGATTAAATCTTAAAAAAGCTACAAAAAAACATAAACACATTAAAAAGTTCAAGTAATTAAATTTAAAATAAAACCTAACCATAAACCATAAACAATACAAAACCTTAAAATACAAACCCTTAACCCTAAACTATACACCCTAACCTAGAGTCTTATATCCTACATTACTCTTTAAATGATTAAATCTTAAAAAAGTTACAAAAAACATAAACACATTAAAAACGTTCAAATAATTAAATTTAAAATAAAACCTAACCATAAACCATAAACAATACAAAACCTTAAAATACAAACCCTTAACCCTAAACTATACACCCTAACCTAAAGTCTTATATCCTACATTATTCTGTAAATGATTAAATCTTAAAAAAGCTACAAAAAACATAAACACATTAAAAATGTTCAAATAATTAAATTTAAATAAAACCTAACCATAAACAATACACAACCTTAAAATACAAACCATTAACCCTAAAATAAAAACTACAAAAAAAAAACATAAACAATACAAAACCTTAAAATACAACCCTTAATCCTAAACTATACACCCTAACCTAGAGTCTTATATCCTACATTACTCTTTAAATGATTAAATCTTAAAAAAGTTACAAAAAACATAAACACATTAAAAATGTTCAAATAATTAAATTTAAAATAAAACCTAACCATGAACCATAAACAATACAAAACCTTAAAATACAAACCCTTAACCCTAAACTATACACCATAACCTAGAGTCTTATATCCTACATTACTCTTTAAATGATTAAATCTTAAAAAAGCTACAAAAAACATAAACACATTAAAAACGTTCAAATAATTAAATTTAAAATAAAACCTAACCATAAACCATAAACAATACAAAACCTTAAAATACAAACCCTTAACTCTAAACTATACACCCTAACCTAGAGTCTTATATCCTACATTATTCTTTAAATGATTAAATCTTAAAAAAACTACAAAAATCATAAATGCATTAAAAAAAATTGAAATAATTATAATCACTATTAAGTTCAAGCCCTTTTTTTAATGTTTTTTTTAAAAAAATGTTTTAAATGTTTTTTTTATTTTTTAATCTCTTTTTTTTCGAACCAGGTTCCGAACCGACGAGAAACCGGCCGAACCTGAACCGGATCGCCGGTTCCGGTGGGTAGCCGGTTCAAGTTTCGGTTCAAGGCTCCCTTGAACCTTGAACCGGCGGTTCATGAACCTGAACTGGCGGTTCATGAACCGTGGGCAGCTCTATCTTTCCTTGACTACGACCACTTTGCTTTCTTCCTTTTCTTTGCAGTGTCTCCCTCCTCAACCTCCATTATTCGCTTCCCCTTGTCTTTCTTACCTTTCACCTCTTTGGTCTTTGCTTGTGCAACCATTGACCTAGTGTTTGGTCTTGTTGTTGGTGTTTGTTCAGAACTTTCTGATGCACTGCTTTTGGTCTTTTCCTGTGAACTCACGCTTTCCTCCTCTTGTAGTTCCTTACCCTTCCCCTTCTCTGCAGAACCCAATATATCTCCACTTGTTGACCTACTGTTTGGAGTCGTTGGCAGTCTTGTTGGTGTTTCTTGACAACTATGTGATGCAGTGCTCTTGTTCTTTTCTTCTGAACTCCCTCTGTCGCTCGCTGTTCCCTTTGTTTATGTGCTCTTTGACACTGTGATTTACAGGCTTTCCTCAGTCTCTTTGGATGCTATACTCTTCTCTTTCTCCTCTGAACCCAGTGTTGTTGCAATCGTTGTCGTTGTGTTCACTAGTGTTGTCACATTTTCTTCAGTGGCTTGTAATTCCTTCTCTGGAGAACCTAATATCTCTCCAGTTGTTTGCCTACTATTTGGAGTCATTTGCACTGTTTGTTGACAAACGTCAGGTGCGTTGTCCTTTTCAATTGCTTTAGAAGGTTGTTCATCTTCAGTTGTTGTTCGTGTGTATTGCTTCTTTGCTGGTGGTTCTTCTTCTTGTGAACTTTGAACCTTTGAAGCCTTGGGCACTGTCTGTCTCACTCTTTTCTGTCTTACCGTTTTCTGTCTAGGCTTTCGTGTTTTCTTTGGAGTCTGTTGTGTTCTCTTTCGAGGATGGTTTGTCCTTCTTAGCAGACACTTTCATTGTTGTTGCAAGTTTCTCACTCTCAGTACTTTCGTAATCGATCTCTATGTCCTTGTATGTTGGCCCTTTGTTTTTGGAGTATCGTCGTGATCGACTGGTAGAGCCTGCTAAGAAAAACAACACAATTGTAAGATCAACCTAAGACTATGAAATAAACTCTAAAAAAAGTAAATGAACCTCATACACAACAAATGAACCTAAGTATCCAATTCTCTAACTTCAAGATCTGTTCATTCCATGCATGAACTCTGGAAAAAGCAAATGAACCTCCAACTCATAAAATGAACCTCATCAAATGAGTTCCAACTCAGGTAGGGAAAGCATAATGAACCTAAGTTTTTTATAACACAGGCATGAACTCTGGAAAAAACAAATGAACCTCCAACTCATAAAATGAACCTCATCAAATGAGTTCCAACTGAGGTAGGGAAAGCATAATGAACCTAAGTTTGCTTTGATATGAACCTGATGTCATGATATTCAACAAAAAGTCCTAGATTCTGCACCAACTCATTTTGCAAAATGAACCTAAGTTTGCTTTAATATGAACCTAAACTGATGAACCCACTATACTATTTTTTGAACTTGAAGTTTCAATTTTTTTTTTGCTTGGGTTTTACATTGAACCTCACTATGTGTGATGCATGAACTACAATGTATAAAGTCATGAACCTAATTGTGTAACCAGATAAACCATCAATACTATTTCTGAACCTTGATGTATATATAAATGAACCTCAATCTGTAAACTAATGAACCTTGCTTTAATATGAACCTAAGCAGAAATAACCTAAGTCTGCAAAAGCAAACGATGAAATGAATTCCTTGTAATAACACAGGGAAGCGTCAATCAGGCAAAACTTTCAAAAGCTCGCATAATGCATATTGTACAGATGCACTGACATATTATAGCGAAGACACACTAGCTCATAATACGTATTTGATCGACATATTCTAGCGAAGACACACTAGAAGAATATCTCATTACAAATTCCAGATCCATCTCAAACTGAAAGAAATCACCTAGTTGAAACCCTAGATATCCGTACCTCCAAAGTCGTCGTCGTTGTAGTCTGTATCGCTCCTCATCTCGTAAGATTGTAAGATTGTTGTTCTTCCAAACCCTAAATTTGCTCGTTTGCAGTTCTCGTCTTCGATCAATTGCTAGTTCTGAGCTTCGTCTCTTCGAGTTCTCCTCTTCGAATTCTCTGTAAGGAGAGAGAGTGCCGAGTGCGTTTGAGTATTTTTTGGGGGGTTTTACAGGTGATGGCATATGCGTCATAACGTTTTAACGATATATGGAATTGCAAAATTGCCACCGCGTCCCTATCTACAGACTCGCTTGCTTTTTATTTTTATTTTTCCTTGTCCTTTATTCTGGACCGTCTATACCATCCATCCGACAGTGGAGGTTGGTTCTTAGTGTTTATCTTAAGCCATAAATTCATCTGAACGGCCCTCATGACTTCACTGAAAAGTTAAAATCTCAAATGTATATTTGCATTATCTTAGATCAAGAGACATATTACATTATTACACATAAATATATACTCCGTATGAATTGATATTACAATCTTCACATCTAAAATACTAAAATGATCATATTATTGCTTGGCACGAAATGGTAGGTAATAATGATTATAACCTATAATGATTCGATGGAGATTTTTTTTAGTGTGTGTCCATGAACACATTATAAAAATTGTATTTTTAACAATATTTTTTTAGTTATTAGTTTAATTTTTTTTGTTAAGGATTTATCCATTCTCTTTTAGGAAATATCTTGAAAACAATCTTCTATTTAAACTTGTTAGCATATGCTCATGGACATACACTAGAAAAACCATTCAATGAATGCCTTTTTTTGGTAAAATAAATGTTTTTTTCCCATAAAAAATATCAAATCATTACAACGGAAGAAGGGGATTCGAACTCGTAATGTCATGCTTGCCCAAATAATTATCTTTTTAGACTATACCAAATTTATGAAGTAAAGTTTTCTAAATATGTGCCATGTATATAGAATAAAAACTTCATATTTAATAATAATATTTCTTACCATTAGTTTAACTTTTTTCCCTAAGGTAGTAAGGTACCCTTTTACTTTAGAAAATAGTTTGAAAATGATTTTCAAATTTAAACTCATATGCCTATGAACACACTAAAAAAACCTAATAAAATATCGGATAAAATATACTAGCTAGTTTCTTTTTGGTTGAAAGTATACTTGATTGTTATATTTGGCTATTGTTGTTATTTGAGTAGGTATAAATGGTTGGTTTTTACTTGTTTTTTTTTTTTAATTTCATATTTACTTGTTGGAGCCTTGGAGGTGCCGTATACCTTGTGGAATTGGATCATATAGTTAATCTAAGATATACTCATTAGTTACTTCTATAGAAAAAAGTTAATTTAATAAGTAGTGAAAGATTATCCAAACTTAAATAATACATTATTCATTTGACTTTCAAATACTATTTCTGTAATGACAAGTTAAAAATGAAAGTCATTGTCCAAACTGCAATCAACCACCTGAAGAGCATTAAAGTTGATCGCAGATTAGCAACATGGAAGTACCTTTTAAACTCCACTTCCAAGGAATTATCAGTATATAATACGGAGTAGTTTAGATTAGATGCATCATGCATGCCGCCCAAAATAAAATACTAACTTTTTTTTTTTTTGGAGCTGAAATAAAATACTAACTTGGGTAAATCACAAAGATGAAAGCTCCTCTTTAGCTAGAGTTGCAACGGACAAAATTAAAATGAAAGTTTGTACTAGAATAACATCAAGAAATCACTATGAACAGAAAGCTCTAACCCAGAAAAAAATTAAATACAATACTGCCAAAAGTGCTCTTAATTATAGAACTACGTACATCATATTGTATTATACCGCATTATCTTAAATTATATCTTAAAATTTTATGCAAAATAATGTATTACAAATTTACAATACATCAACACAGCATATAAATACTAAAGCAACCCAAATTGAGCTTCCACGATCATTTTGCGACATGACATCCCTACAATGTTTTTGATGCATGTCATTTTCTTACAATTTTACATTTTTTAAACCTCAAAATATATAGCAAATATTTGATCCATTCTTATTCTACCATACAAATCAATAACAAATCACATGATTTCTAATTAAGATAGAAACAAATCACATGTTTCCTAATTTATACTAAATATCGTATATTGATTAGGAAAGTCTCAAAAAAGAAGAATAACACAATTATTTTTGTAATCTACTACTTTCTTTCCTAAATACTTTGAAGATATAATTTCACATTTTAAACCTCAAAATATATACCAAATTTGTTCATTTCTTGATATACTATACATATTGGTCGGTGATCTTATGAAGAACAAGATTGTGACTTCTTAAAATGGAGTGAATCGAATTTTTCAAATGTTTCCTAATAAAGATTATGAAGAGATCAAATCAATCATAATTTCTTTTATAATGTACTTTCTTCCATAAATACTTTGAAGATAAAATTTTATCTTTTTAAACCTCAAAATATATACTAAATAATCGATCATTTCCTAATATACTATACAAATCAATCACACATTTCCTAATTTAAATATAAGCAATTAACGCAATTCATAATTTACAAAAAAATGAATCGTTTTCTTCCAGAAATTTATAGAAATGAATCACGTTCTTTTGGAAATCGTGTGAAGAGAGTCGTCCCAACTGCAAACTCCAATTCTCCACTCGCAATTCCCGTATAATTTCTGCCGATATGGTTTATTTGTAAAATTCCGATCTTTAAAGCAGATTATTTAGGTTAGCAACTATATATATACACTAAACCAACAACTTCTTTTGCTACATGACACTCCACACTTCCCTTTACCACATGACACCCCCATAATAAATTAAGGGAAATTCCTATTGGTACCCCTGAGTTTAGGGTTATTCCTGTTGGTGTGCCATGATTAAGTTTTTTCCGGTTGGTGCCCCTAAGGTTCGGGTTTGTTCTCTTTGTAACCGAAATTTTTCATATACGTATCATTTCGGTTCGAATTGATCAAATCGAAGCTTATCATTATGTTTCTTGACCTCAACTTAGTAGCATTCGACTCCTACAACAATCAAATCCATACTCGAACCATTCCGATTTGAATTCTTAAGGTTGGAAACAGGTTGTTGCTTCAGAATTCAAATCGACATGGTTCGAACATAGATTTGGGTATTTTAGGAGTCAAATCTTACTAATTTGAGGGTGAAGAACACAATGGTGGACTTGAATTTAATCAATTTGAACTAGAATGGTACAAACATGAAAAAGTTTGATTATGAAGCAAACAAACCCAAACCTTAGGGGCACCAACGAGAAAAAGCTTAATCGTAGGACACCGAATAACCCTAAACTCAGGGGCACCAACAGGAATTTCCCATAAATTAATCATATGTCATTTTCTTAAAATATTACCTTTTTTAAATCTCAAATTATACCAAAGATTTGATCCCTTCCTATTTTACTATACAAATCAATCACAGAATTCCTAATTTAGATAGAAATTAACCACACAATTTTTAATTTACACGCAATGAATCACTTTATTTCATAAATATTGCGAAGATATAATTTCACCTTTTTAAACCTCAAATTAAATATCAAAGATTTGATCCTTCCTAATATACTATATAAATCAATCACACAATTCCTAATTTAGATAAAAATCATTCACTCAATTCATAATTTACATTAAAAAGTCGCTTTCTTTCAATAACCTTATATATATATACTAAACAAGAACTTCTTTATTGGTGTGTGTCTCTCAGAATAATCTACGTCGTTATTTACCACAAGTCATCATCTTATCTTTCAAATGATATTTTTAAAACTAAATTAATTTAAATTTTATATTTTCTTTCTTTCCAACTTCTAAAAAATAGAGTAGATTTCTTTCCAATTTTCTCAAGAAAAATATATATTTCTTTTAAATTCAATCTTTCTTCTTTTTCTCTTTATTTAATTAATTTCCAATTTATATTATTACTCATTACAAATATATTTGTATATAAACTAACAATATAAATTTTATATAAATTTTTATCTATATAAATTTCGATAAACATATTTCGTGATAAACAAATCCGTACAAGGCACGAGAACTTAGTTAGTGCTATTGCTACCTTAATTCCACATGAATCTTGCATTTCTAGCTAGCCATTTATGTACAACTATTCTAATCGGGGATGGCGCTATATTCCATATTGGACATACTCAAACACTTGAAAAATGAATCAAATTCTAAAAAATAGTACAAAAGTAAAGTTTTGATTTTGATATTTTGTCAAAAATGTACGTAGCTTGTTTATAGATTTTAATATCTTTATTTTCTAGGTCGACATGGTTATGTATGAGATATTGTAAGGTGTGGATTTGTTTCACATGTAATGAAATGTCGTTGTTTGGCTTAATTGAAGGTAACCATGTGAAATGTGCTGGTGTACGTATAACCTAGCTGTACAGGAATGGGGAGATTACAGGTCAGTCTCACACATGAAATGGAGGATTTTGGATCCATTGGTCCTTTAAAAAATTTTAATTAATAAAATAGATTTTTATTAATTTTAAAGGTTTAAGGTTTAGGAAATAGGGAGTAGAGAGTAGGGTTTAGAAAGAGAGAAAGATTTATTTTTACTAAAGATACGTTAGTTTAAAAAAATGTTTATCAAAGAACCATTTACCTAACTCACCTTCAAAGGATCTGATTTCTAGTCTAATCAAAACGAATCAATTAATTTGAGATGGGATCCCAAACCCCAATTATTCAGAGAGTTTTCAAATGCACAATTGGAAATGTATCTTTAAAAATCCGGAGTCCTACATGAACTGATTTTTAATATTTCAATCTTTCATATTCAGTAACGGATTTTTCTAATAATGCATTTTACTTCCACTAATAATCGAGGATTGGCTACTCAAACAAAAATTTCTTAACTTTTTATATTTTGTTTGACTCACATAAAAAAAACTATATTTGGGGTCTTGACTAATACTCGTCCGGTTCAAATAGTCAATGTTGCTTTACATCCGGACTGAGTACGTTGTAGCCGCTGATAATACCAGTTTCTCCCGAGATCAAATCCTCTACATTCTTTCTATGCTCCCTTCTATGCATCTTTTAGATTAAATTTGTTTATTTAATATCCTAAATTTTAAAATATAAACCCTAAACCCTAAAATATAAACTCTAAATCCTAAAATATAAACCCTATATCATAAATCTTAAATCCTATACACTAAACCATAAAACCCTATATTATAAACCCAAAAACCCTAAACCTTAAATTATAAACCCTAAATCTTAAATTATAAACCCTAAATATTAATTATTGACCCTAATTTAAGACTTAAAATATAAAATAAGCAAGTAAAACCTAGAGGGAGCATATAAGGGTGCACACTTAGGGTACAGAAAATTTGATTTGGTTTCTCCCAGCATCAAAAGAAATAACACTTTTGAAACCCCTAAAAAACAACACTTGATGGAAGCTATTAGTGTGGGCGAGTCCATTGAGTAATGGACTGGACAATGGATAATCTATGATGGGCCAATTTTGGTCCATCCTAATTTGGGCCTCAAAAGTTGAAGCATAATTTAGGTAGACCAGAAGGAATATCTGATTCTTGTAGATAAATTTTTGTATGGATTAAGATTTAAGATGACACATTGGGTTTCAGGGAAATGGTTTGTATTGGCTAGAACTCGGTAGCAAACATATAGTAGCTTTGGAAATCTAGAAGTTGTAGATTCAGATCAATGGGAGCAGAAGCCAGAAGAGAAAGCAGAATCTCATTTAACTAACTAGCACTGTTTTTATCTACTTCATGAGAGACTAATTTGGTTTGAAACGCCACCTTTCCATTGCCCTCTTCAGCTTTACTCTAGTTTTGTGTACCAAGGACCTGCAGAACTACATACTCCTGAAAAGGCAAACAAAAACCTTGCAAAAAGTTCCTTTTGGCTTATCGATTAACTTTCATAAGATATACGTTCAAACTTCATCTAATATTCCTACTGCACAAACCGAAACACTTGCTTTCATTTTGAATATTCAAGTCACTAAATCTATGAAGAAATATCTTAATATCCCGATTGTTCGAGGCAAAGTCGAAAATGAATTTTTTTTACCATTCCATAGTTAGCCTTGAAAAACATCTGTTAAAATGGAAAGCATATTCTCTATCTCAGGCTAGACGTCTTCTACTTATTCAATCTAATTTATTATCTAAAGCAAACTTCTTAATACAAAGTTTTCTTCTCCCTTCTACACTTTGTAATGACATTGACAAAATCAATAAAGACTTTTCCTAGAACAAATAAAACCAAAAATATCGCGCTCTTATTAGCTGGGACAATCTCAGTCAACCAAAATCTCTAGGTGAGTTAGGTCTCCATAAAGCGGCCAACATGAATAAATCTTTACAAATGAAATTACTTTGAAAATTATTAGTTGAACCTAATAATCTGTGGGCTCGTATTATTACTAAAAAATACCTTAGATCCTCAGACTTATTCTCTTATAAAAAGAAAACTAAACAATCATGTCAATTTTTCAGACTTTTGCATCTTAGGAATTTGTTTAAGAAAGGCATATGTTGGGAAATTGGAAATGGAAAAAGGCAAAATTCTAAGTTGATTCATGGATTCCGAATTTTAGTTTATTTTCTTACTTTAATAACAACATTGACCCAAATATTACAGTTTCTAACGTCCTTACTGATAACAAAGAGTGGAACATTCCTAAATTCAAATGTTTGCTCCCTGATCCCGTGATTCAAAAAATATTGAATGTATACATCCCATCTACAACTTCGGAAGATCAGCCTACAAGGAAACTTAACTCGGACGAGGCTTTCTCAGCTCACCGAACCAGGTACTATTAACTCCCTTAATCATTCTTTATTCTCTTGGATTTGGAAACTTCACATTCCGCCTAAGATTCAACACTTTCTTAGGAAAGTTGTAGCTGATGCTCTTTCAACCACTGAGAGATTAAATCAGTACTTTGCTACTGTGTCTTCTCTTTATAGCCTCTGTAGATCCCATGATGAAGACCTTAATCACTTTTTCTTCACTTGTCCATTCACACAACATATGATCTTGAAACTTGAATCTAAACTGAACTATTCTTTTTCTCTTCAATTCACGATAAATTTTTATGCAAACTTCAACTTTTCCAGACTAAACAATTCCTCCTCTTCACCATTGCTCTTTCTTTGGTAAGTTATCTGGAATTATCGCAATACCCTTTATTTTTTGACGAAATGATATTAATCAAATACATTGTCCTTTTGACCAAGCCTTCTTCCATTTCCATGAATGGAATGTTTCTAATACAACCAAGTGTGCAACTATTAAACGTAATAGCTAACGTCATTCCAATCACATCTGGAAAAAGTCACATGCTTCTTGGAAAAAGTCACATTGCTTCCGTGAAGCCAACCGTATTGCTGATTTCCTTGCCACTCATGTCATTCCGCCGGCCGCCCTTCACCAATTTCAGCGCCTTATTTCTCCTACTTGTTCTGCAGTTGTTTCTCAGAACCACCTTCCTCGTAGATATGAGTTCATCAGTCTGAACTCTACTTTTGATATTTTTATGCTAATTTTGTAGAGATCATCCATTGCGATGATTTAGAATAACCTTCTTTTCTAGAAGGGTCCTATTGTTTGCCTTGTATAAAAAAAAACGGAATTTTTGCGTGATACCTTTGAGTTTTTGCAATTTTTGCGAGATATCAAAAGGTTTGAACTATTTCGCGTGGTACCCCTGGGGTTTTGAAATTTTTTGCCAAATACCCTTGACGTTATAAACTGTTAAATTTTGGCAAAATCTCACTTCAGCCGTTAACTTAAAAAAATAAAAGACAAAAAGAAAAAACAACGCAGCAACATTTCTTCTCCCAACCGCCTTCTGATCCGTCACCGACCTAGACCTCTCGCTCCTCTCCCCATGGGGCCACCCGATCACCGCCGACTCCTCCTCGCCCAACACATCCTCCTCTCCTTCCCCGCCGTCTCCCACCTCACAATCTACTCCTGCTCCTCCTCGTCTTCCTCCCTCCTCTACCTCCTCTCCTCGCCGGAGCACTAGCGTCTCTCTCCCACCTCAAGCTCGTCTGATGGCACCAGCAGCCGCCGGGCCTCGCCGGTTCCGATCTCCCTCCCCTTGTTCGAAAGATTCCACCACCATGGCCATAGCCTCGTCTCCCTTGACCTTTCCGCCTTCAATTGTTGGACGAAAGATCTCCCCGCCGTGCTTGAAGCCTTCCCGGGAGTCGGCCGAAGCCTCGATTGGCTCGATCTAATGAATTTGCCGTTCGCCGAGGGCTTCAAATCGAATGAGGTCCGATTGAGTTCTTTAGCGGATTAGGGTTAATAGAGGAATTGGGGCTAGATGCTTGTCAAAATGTGTGAGAGAGTTGGATAGTGATGGATGCTTTGGCCACAAAGTGCCCCAATCTCAGATCCCTTAAACTTGGCCGTTTCCACACTGTGCAAAGCAATCGAATCCCAACTCGACGCCCTTGCACTCTGCAAAGGGCTGGCCTCGCTCTCCATCAAGAACTCATCCGATTTGACCGATTCCAGGCTGATTGCAATCGAGGGAGGCTGCTCAATCGGTGCTGGAGAAGCTCGAGATCCATGGTTGCAATCGAGTGACAATGAGAGGCTTCAGAACTTTAGCCCGCCTTCTCCGATTAACCCTAGTGGAAGTCACCATTTCTGACTGCAAAAACCTTAACGCAGAGGCGTCTTTGCAAGCCATGGACCCGATCCGGCACCAGATCAAACGCTTACACATCGATTGCATATGGGAGAGTGTCGGACAACAAGAGATAGCAGATTTCGATCTCAATGAAATAGTTTTTTTTTTCTAAGTTAACGGTGGCAAAAATTTAACAGTTTATAAAGTAAAGGGTATTTGGCAAAAAAGATTAAAACCTCAGAGGTACCACGCGAAATAGTTCAAACTTTCGAGTATATTGCAAAAATTGCAAAAACTCAAGGGTACCATGCGAAAATTCCGGAAAAAAAAAACTAGAAAAAAGAAGCAATGCATTGCCCAAACGGCTAACTACGAGAAATAGTTGTTGACTATACCTCTTCAGAGGGTCAGAATTGCAAGCAAATGATACAAACGCTGTCAATAGTCACATACTCACATGCTTAGTTTCTCTACCATATCACAGATTTTAGGCATTTCCCCATTTTTATTCAGTTTGCTCCCTAGTTCTCTCTTGTTCGCTTACCTTTAGAGCCAAGTGATTTCCTTGGCTTTAGGATGAAGTTATTTCTATTTCTAGCATAAATATAGCCATACTGGGAATTTTGTAAACCATTCAAATCTTGCATATTGATTTCACATTCAACATTGAAGCATTCTTCGGTTATAGCTGTGTGCCAGATTTTTGCCCTACGAGTTAGGGTACAAGATCATAAAGAGCTCCTATGCCTATACCATCAAGGATGTAACATTTTCTGTGCTATGGCAATATGTTGGATGAAAACTTTTATACTTGCATGCAATAGAATGAGAAAAACTCAGTAAATTGAACAAAAACAATGGGGTCAATGACAACCACTGCACTTCTCATGTGAGATGCATCAAGCACCAGGTCCTATGCTAGAAGTATTTGTGCAAGTGCTAGAACCAGAAAACATAAACATTAGCAGAGTAATTGAAAAAGGCATACGGGAATAGATGGTGTTTATGAAAAAATGACAAGAGTAGCGCACCATGAAAGACATCTAACAGGGACATGAGTGAAACACTGAAACTATGGTGTGGGTAAGCTACTAAGCTCCATTACACATGTGTTCACCTCCTGCATAACATTTTATTAGCCCTCTCTAGTTGCAGCAAGTTCTGGAGAAATTTCTCAGCTGTCCACTGAACTAAAATTGGTATTCAAAACAGTTATCATAAAAATGCTAACCTAATCAAGTTCCATGATATAGGAAAACAGTGCAAGACATTGGTGTATACACAAAAGATTCGAGGGAAACGTCAAAAACAACCCAAGAATGGCCACAAGACAGGAGGAAGTAGGAAGACTCAGGAAACCCATTTCTATTTGAGATCATCACAGCTCAAATTTCATTTGTTCATCACAATTTAAGGATCAAAGAATGCTTTCCCAATGAGTGTGAGCCTTGATTAAATTTGAAGTGAAATGTGCGATTACTTATATTGGGTACAGGATCACAAATAAACAGAAAATAAAATTAATTTCACATAGTTAAGTGCATTCTACTACTTGCCTACCCAAGACCCATGAACAGAAATTCCCCACTTCCTGTTGTCTTGTTCATTCTTTCAATTCGAGAAAAGCACAATTAGAAGTTGTATGTCATAATCTAAGAAGTATCATCAAATGCGCAGCCTAAAAAAGAAAACATTATATCCATAAGAACAATGATAAAAGAAGCATATCCTTGCAACAATTATCCTTGTTATACACTATATCTTCTAAGATCTGAAAAGCAGAGCAGCTTCTCCTTAATCTCACAAATTAGCCACGGATAAACACTGAAATGCAAAGTTTGCACCATAAAAACTGGTGAATTATGCCGAGGCACAAAAAACTATTCCAAGTTAACCAATTCTAGTCTTCTAGAACAATCAAGAAAACCAAATCAGAGAAAAACAAATAGAAGGCACAATGATAATGAAAGTATGTTGAAACTTCTCATCCTTCTACAGCATTACCTAGCATGAAAGAGAATAACTCTCTGACGGGCGAGAACTCCACCAACCCTATATCCATGGCGTAGCCGCTAACAGGCAACTTCAGATCCTTGAGGACGCCGAACGCCTCAGCAACACGATGCTTGGGCATCTCCTGCGCGACGGGGCAAAACGGCGCCCACGAATCCACCCGGAATTGATCCCCGATTTCGACCCCTTCCTTCCTGAGGAGATCACAGAGCTGAGAATGGAGCTGGAGAAGCGAGAATGTCGGCGTGGGGGAGAGGAACAACACGTTGCCGTCTCCGGCGCCGGGGAGGCATCCGATCGAGGAGAAATTGAGGTGCAAGGGCTCCTGCTTGGCGGCAAAGCTCTTGATTAGGGTTTCGAGCTTGGAAGGATCGGCGAACTGGGAGGAGAAGAGTGTGATGTGGGGGCGAGACTCGATCTCGATGAGCTGGGTGCTGATTTGGCGGCGGGCGAGCACGTTCCAGGCTTTGAGTACCTGGTTCTCTAGCGCTGGATCCAAGTAGAGCTCGATTGCGTAGCCCTGCGACATCGCGACAAGATCAAAACTTCCCAATTGAACCAAGATCTGAAGATGCTTCTGAAAATTGAGGAAGCAACAATTTCGATTCTTGCTGATCCAATATACAATGCGAGCTCTAGAGCTCGAGTGAATCGAGGGGGATTTGGGGGTGTTCCTAATTCTTGTGGTTGAGACTGGGGAGAGTGTGGAGCTTTGGAAGGAGTTGTAGTAATTCAGCCCGGTCTCCTGTCTTAATTTCTAAAATTTCAGGTTCTGGTCCGGCCGGTCTAAGTTGAAAATATGCGGATTTGACCGGACCGGATCGAGGCATGAATATTTTTGTTTTTCATTCTTCAAACCTATTTTGCTGAAAATACGAAATTTGTTAACGAATTTCATTTCCATACTTAAACATGTAAATAACAGTTTCAGAATTATTCAGACAAAAAAAAAAACAGTTTCAGAATTATTTGGTAATTGTATTTGTAATGACTTTTCTAGTTATAATATATTATTTTGAAATAATAAAATTTAAAATTTATGTGATATAGAAAAGTGTAATTTTTTTTTTATAAATAAAATCCTTATAAATACAAAGTCAAACAGAGCATAGATATTGGTCAATACTGAAAAACCGTATCGTTTGTAGTTTTCGGTTTAAATTTTATCTTGTTAAAAAAAAAATTAGATATTGGTCAAGACTAAGATTAAACTAGAGTTAAAGACACAAAACAACATACATGAGTCACATGACCTACACAATTCACTAAACAAAAAAGAAGGATTTTGAAAGAAAAAAACTTTTTTTCAGCCGGATTGGTACCGGGTCCAACCGGCTTTGGTCACAAACTCACTGGTCAGGGGTTCACGTCTTTTCCTGTTCCGGTCCAGTCTAGATCGAATATGCACCCCTAATTAAGAGGCTTTTATGTATTGACGTGAACACATGTCCAAGTTAACATAGAGCTGGTCTAAGTTGAAAAGGATATCACGACGGGTAATGGAATCCGATATCTCTTACCTTTGATTATCCTTTGTCGAAATACTAAGTTTAAGATTTTTTGTAAAAATAGGCTAAATTGCTAAAACTTATACTCTTTCTTTCGTTATGTCATGGACTATTCAATTGATTCTTCTTTTCATATATATAGACTCTTAAGATTCTCCTATAATTTTCTTAGGAAGTATATTGCTGGGTGCAATTTCATATGAAACCGAGTTGATTGTAAAATGACAAATTCCAGCTTCTAACCTTCCTTTGGGCAAATTAAAGCAGTTGATACATAACAATTAACAACACAAGCTCAATTCTGAACTTGCAAATTGTTGTCTTATATACATACAAGTCCATAAGAATTGTGCTGAGGAACTGAACTTAGATTGTTCGTCTTGTCTAACTGATCCTAACAGTTTCCATTCTGCAGGCAGCGTTCTTCTTTTATGCTCCGCAGCAAGGGCGTCTTCTGATGATCAGAAGAAGATTCCAAGTCTGCAGTTTCATAGTCCTTGGACATCTCTTCTGTTGCCTTTCCCCACATCACGGCGTAGAACCCAAGCGATATTACAGTTGCTCCTATTACGCTGTTTCATAACGTAAGACAGCATTATAAATGAATGAGATGACAAAGTTGGCGCATCGATTTGCAAATGTATTGTACCTTCCGAGATGAAGGGTGTCGCCAAGGAACATGACACCCATGGCTGCAGCAATTGCAATTGACAGTGGCTTGAACATTGCAATGTAAACGGGTCCTTTGCGGTGTAGGACCCACGCGTGAATGGAGTTCCCCAAGCATGATCCAAGCAGTCCCTGCAACAGAAGAACACAATCAAAACAAACAAACAAACAAACAGAAGATAAGCATCTGGGGATTTCCTTACAGAGTACAAAACAGCAGCCAATGATATGTCAAGCTTCAATTTCCAAGCATCCGGGTTTGTTTCGGACAAGAATCCTACAATGCCAGACATCATGGCTGCAAAAAAGCTGTAAAAGAAGACGACAACCAGCTCTGCCGGGTACTCCTTGATGATCTGTGCCTGCAAGGGTACGACGACACAGGTCAGTATCGTCCTTTAACAAGAGCAAAGGCAATCATATGTATATATATATATGTGTGTGAGATTAAGGAGAGATACCTGTACAATGTACCATATAGGAGTAAGTATATATTCAGAAGAAAGAAGAAGGCCTCCAAGAACCCAATTGGATTGTGATGAATCATGGGATGCTTGGAGAGAAGGCGGCGACTTGTTGTGTGGGAGAAACATGATGCCTGGGCCCTTGTAAAGTATCACTATCAGCGCACCCGAAATGGATACTATGGTGCCTAGGATCTTTGCCTGGCTGCTTGAGCTTCTCCAAACAAGTCTTTCCATCCTACAAACAAAGAATTCACAAGATATTCAGACCAAAATAGCCATCCAGAAAAAAAGAGTATCCAACTGGCCAAGGAGGAGATGGGAATCAAATTGATTGGCACAAATACTTTAAAAAAACTCCAGCACAAGAGTATTAGATTTGTTTGTATAAGCTCAGAGCCTCCCCATTCATTTACAGAAAGTATGACACTGGGCCCCTTTTCAGAAATCTATACTGATATTTTGCCAAATTGAACTTGTTGATTTCATTTGATTTCTCAGAATTAGCACAATCAGGAGCCTTTATACACAGAAAGGTAAGTAAATACCTAAAAATGATGGCTAGAATGAAAGTAAAAGCAGGAATAAGGTTGCTCAAAGCCGAAGCAAGGGTAGGAGAGCTATAATTGATTCCTCTATAGCCCAACATCAGAGATGAACTCCTGCAAGAAAAAAAATAAAAAAAAAGAGGTATAAAACAGAACAAACCCATGTGAGTTTCAAGCAGAAATCACCCAAAAGTACAAACAATTGGAACAATCAAGGCCTAGAACAGCAAATCATGAGTGAGTAAACTGTCAAAGCAACCATACCCAATCAAGCTCAAAAGAAAAAGCTTTCCAAGAATCCAAAAACTCAGAGGTGGAAGAGCTGTTTTCCTGCAGAAACATACACAAGAAGAAGAGAGAAAAAAAGGTAGAAAGAAAAATTAGGGTTTTGATGACCAAAAGATGAGACTGGAGAGGGAAAAGAAGCAGAGTTTACCTGTAGAGGAGATGGGAAGGGAGGAGAATAAGGGCTGCAATGGAGTAAGAGTAGGTAACAAACACATAGAAGCTCAAACCCTTCATAGTTGCAGCTTTGAAGAGTGTGTTCAGCCCCACGTTTGAGCACTCCAGAGCCACCATCACTGTAAAAGGAAGCATTTCCTTGTAGCAATAGCTTCTTCTAGCCCCTGCCATCTTCAGATTTTGCAAGAGCAACAGACCAATTTTGGGGAGAAGTTAGTTGTGTGTGGGTGATCTGAAAACTCAATCAAGATTCAAGATGACTAAATAAAATGGGGGAAAGGGGCAAGCAACTGTTGATGGTGACAAGCAGTGACAGAGAAAGGGAGAGAGAATTTCGAGGTTGCAAAGCAACCGAAGCAAGAAAAACTGAAGCCAATTTTATCTGTGAAAAAGGGGAAAGGTAACAATCTAACAATGGCGTGTGGCATGCGCATGTCACCCACATCTCATAAAATTTCTGTTATGGCTCTTTTCTTTTGTCTATGTCTCACAAGATTTCTCCACATGGGTTTAGATTGATGATCATAAATCTGTGATTTAGCATTTTGTGTGTGTATAATCAGTGGCGTTAGAGCAAAAAGATGGGATTTTTTTTGTGATTATGTGGAACTTGGCACACCAGTTAAGGTGTGGTATGTTTTTATATGCAATTTGGATTCTTTTATACCTTACAATTTGCACTTTAGTAGGTCCTTTATGCACTCCAATCAAGCTCATGTTCTTGAGTTATCTTACCAAATTAGGTTTTATTAACGGCCAGCTTAAAACTAATGCAATCCCCATTTCCACATCCCAATAAAAATGAGTTATCTTACCAAATTAGGTTTTATTAACGGCCAGCTTAAAACTAATGCAATCCCCATTTCCACATCCCAATAAAAATGATAATCCGATACATCAAAGCACTAATAAAGCCAAAGAAAGGTTCAACGAGTTGTAGTGTTTTCGAGTTTATTGTATGTGGTGTGACATAAAATAATAAGAAATGGTGCTAACGTAGAGCGTATGTCAGTGTATTACCTTAGGAAGTTGACGGCGTTAACTTACGCCGTTGGAGAAGCATATAATAATTGATTTTAGACTTGTAGTGCTACATGATAGTTGCTCCAAAAAGAGGTCACGAAAAAGGAAGTTGATTCGTTCACTTTTTGGATGATACAGATCCGTATAAAATATTTGTAGATTGTTTATTTTCCTTATAATTGTAATTATTTTTATTATTCTTTATTAAGGAAATTTGTAAATTGTAGGTTTGTCAAGACTTTTAGACCATATTATCAGATATTATATTAAATTATATTAACTAGTGTAGTATCCGTGTCTTGTACGAGATCTGTTTATTTTTTTATATATTTTTAAAAATAGTATATTAAAATTATGTATTTAATTGATATAAAAATATATAGTTAATGAAAGTAGATAAATTCTTGTATAAAAAATGACTGATTGAATAAAAATATTCAAGATATAAAAATTACATTATATAAAGAGAGACGAAACTCTCCATAACTTTATTAATAGTAAAAATTGGCTAAGTAGTTTTTGAAACGGGGATAGCCACATCCCTAACATCAATACTACTAAAACGATAAAGCATAATCAAAATGTTCATCTAATATATGAAAATGAAACACTAAACATAAAATCTCATAAGATGTTCAAAATTGCTACAAATTATGAAAAACTTCCTTGTATACTACATTGGTTGTAGTATAAGATATTTTCTTATTTTTGTCGCAAATCAATATCTTCAAACATTTCTTGCTAGTCACTCCAGATGATGCAACATAAAACTGACCATGACTGAAAATAGGGCGTGGAAGATACAAACCGACATTGCCCTGACTCTTGTTTATCGCCATAGCAAAACAAACACTTAAGGGAAATTGTCTTTGTTGAAACTTGAAAGGATATGAAGTGTCTGATGGTGACATAATCATACGAGGAATCAAAATTGTATGTCCGATATTGTTGCCTGGAATATATCTCCCTTGTATGACATAATTGTCAAGCTGCGTGGTTATCAATCTCGTCACATTGAATAAACCTGAAGACTGATCAATATTTCGAAGCAACATAATAGGGACCCCAATCTTAAGTTTCAGTACATGATTTGGCAGACCAGAATATCTAATATTGTTCAAGTAGTCAAATGTATAAATACTTGCATCACTGTCTTTAATAGAACATGCCTTGAACATACTATCCGAACTGAGATAGACTTTTTCATCACCACGTAACGAAGACAATATATAGTCATTAATTCTATCTATCTCTTCATGTGTTGGTGCAAGAATTGTGTTGGTGCAATAATTGCTCGTTCTTCAAAATATGTCAGAGACAACTGATTGTCCAAAAGAAAGGGATAAGCAGATTTAACAACTGCTGGAATCAGATCTAAGTCATAATCCTTCACCAAAAGTTCATCAGGAATTTGTATTTGCGCTTCTCCATCATTGTCATCACCTACAATACCATCTCCAATGCTTAATACCCATTCAAAAATTTCATTTGCCTCTTGGATATCAGAATCAGATGTACCTTGTTGAATCCTCATGTTTCTTGTCAAATTAAGAACTTTGTAATGTTCCCACAAATAAGAGGAATTAATGGTGGCAAAAACAATATCTTGCATGCTCCCTTTTGTGATAACGGATAGGATTTGCCTAAAGTCTCCACCAAATACTACGACTTTCCCTCCAAAAGGTTGTTCTGAACTAAGGGGATTTGTAGCCCGTAAAATATCTCTTAATGTCATGTCTAATGCTTCAAAACAGAATCTATTCGTCATCGGAGCTTCATCCTAAATAATAAGTTTGGCGGCACAAATTAACTCAGAAAGTTCCGTACCTAAACATATATGACACGTTGAATCTTCATTAACTTGCAAAGGTATTTTCAACCTCGAATGAGCAGTTCTGCCGCCAGGTTTTAGGAGAGCCGCATTTCTACTTGAAGCAACAGTAAATACTATTTCACCCTTAGACCTTATAGCCGCTGAAAGTGCCCTCCATATAAAAGTTTTGCATGTGCCACCATAACCATATAAGAAGAAGACACCTCTGTTATTTGATAAAAACAACATTCATGATCTCATCATACACCCAATTCTGCTCCATTGTAAATCTAGAAATTAATTATGTATGCTCCTTAGCTAGATATGTTGTGTCATATCGAAGTTCATCTTATATAAGCTTGTTGACACCTTCAGATATGAGACTTGAATCTACAAGAGGCATGGTGTTGTAGTGTCTCAAACTACTACCATTTCGTTGTAATAACTTGTCAATTTCAGCAAGAGCATAGTTTTGTAATTGATCATCTGTTAGATGCAAATCTGCATATATATAGCATGCACATGTCAGTACTACATGAGTAAAAAATCTGCATGAAAAAGTAAATCAAATAGAGTTAAGATTATGATCATGTGAACATCGATAATGAAATACATACCCTCAATTCGGAGAATTCTCCTCTGTTTGTTGACAATATCATCTGCTAGAAGCCTCCATGTTTGTTCCCAAACAAACTCTGGCCTTGATCCCCAAAAGAAATACAAATAGATTTCTAATGTAGTGTGTCGATCCCCAAAAACTTGCTTAAGTTATCCCGTCAATATATTCTATGTCATCATCTAATAACCCCAATGCATATATAGCAAGCTTCTTTAAAGGTATGAGAAACTCTACATTCAACAGTCCTTAAATCTTCGTAGCATGTTGGCCCTTTAATATGATTCAATAAAATTCTAAGATAGTAATTCTCGCCACTACCTGGAGGTACGTGATAAATCCTTCCAGATGAACCACGCTTTTCACGTTTTTTCCAATGTCTAGATGAAGCTACCCAAACAAATTGTTCTGGATATTCGGAGTATGTCAAATCTTTACCTTCTGTAAACTTTTTTTTACACTCCATCCATTGCAAAAACATTGATTTCTCACTTTAATGATTATTTAAGACGACATCAATAGGATCATCATCATCAAATAAAACGCTTTCCTCACCAGGGAGGTGAAATTCAACCGTTGAACAACAGGAGTCCTATAATGAATATCAAAGCCAAAAATCCTCCAAGCCGCTTCACACGCCGATATATAGCGACAATTGTATTATTTTTTTATTTCATCCATGCAATCATCACCAGGATTGTTTGCATCAGAGCTTGAAATTGCAACAGTGACACGATCATGCCCTTTTTATATGTACTTGAATAGATACTTGATAGAGCCCGATCGATTGCACCATTCAACGTTTATATGTGCATTGTATTTTAGGAGAAGAAATGCATTATAAGGAACCACATATCGATTATCTAGGAAAACTCCATTCTTTTCAATTGTTCTACCATCATCACGTCTTCTATAAATAGGGTAGCCATCTTCATTTACAAAAGTCTGTTGAACAAACTGTTTTGGAAAGTACTTTATACACTTTCCATCTACCATACACGGAGAGGATCGATTAGAAGCTCCACATGGACCATGCATCATGAAATTTGTCACTACCTTGTATAAATCAACATCATTTGTAGGGTGTGGAATTTTAGCCGAGATGACCCTATCGATATCTGAAGTAGTTGGCAACTTAGATTCCTTATCTAGAAACAATAAAATATGGGCATGAGGTAAACCACACTTCTGGAATTCGATTGTGCAAATAATTGCAAAAAATACAAAAGTACAAAATGTCCTAATATCACACATCCACACAATTGAAGATTAAATGAATGTACTCCTTTGCAAAAATACGATCAATATTGAAGATTAAATGAGTGTACTCCTTTGCAGAAATACGATCAATATGTACAAATTGTCCTAGAATCACACATACATACAATTGAAGATTAAATGAGTGTACTCCTTTGCAAAAATACGATCAATATGTATAAATTGTCCTAGAATCACACATACACCAACTTTCATAGAAAGCAAAAAGCTTTCCAGCCTCCATAATCTCAAAGAGAAAAAACTATTTAAAAATGTATTTACCTGCAAAATTATTGAACCCGATCACTTCAGTTTTGCTATGATTCTGTGCAAAAACAAACCATATACACTTTAGCTAGCACGTACAATCAAAGAGAAAAAACTATGTAAAAATGTATTTACCAGCAAAACTATGAATCAGTTTAATTCTGTGCAAATACAAACCATTTACCTGCAAAATTATTGAACCTGATCACTTCAGTTTTGCTATGATTCCAGTTTTTTTGTAATTCAATTGAGGGAGGGGTGTAGTTTTATAACCCAAAAAATTTTGAAGTTATTCTGCAAGATCGAACGAAAAGGACCAAAATATTATTTGTTTGATAATTTTGGGAAACATAGTAATTCAGTTTTTGAAATATCCTTTATGAATGATGTCTTAATATTTTTGGTTATATGTGCAGATCATGCAAAATTATGTTGAACAAACTGTTTTGGAAAGTACTTTATACACTTTCCATCTACCACACACGAAGAGGATCGATTAGAAGCTCCACATGGACTATGCATCATGAAATTTGTCACCACCTTGTGAAAATCAACATCATCTGTAGTGTGTGAAATTTTAGCCGAGATGACCCTATCGATATCTGAAGTAGTTGACAACTTAGATTCCTTATCTAGAAACAATAAAATATGGGCATGAGGTAAATCATGCTTCTGGAATTCGATTCTGCAAATAACTACAAAAAATACAAAAGTACAAATTGTCCTAATATCACACATACACACAATTGAAGATTAAATGAGTGTACTACTTTGTAGAAATACGATCAATATTGAAGATTAAATGAGTGTACTCCTTTGTAGAAATACGATCAATATGTACAAATTGTCCTAGAATCACACATACATATAATTGAAGATTAAATTAGTGTACTCCTTTGCAGAAATACGATCAATATGTACAAATTGTCCTAGAATCACATATACACCAACTGTCCTAGAAAGCAAAAAGCTTTCCAGCCTCCATAATCTCAAAGAGAAAACTGGTTAAGCCTTGGGTGACATCGGACAGAACGTCTGAGGTCACTGGCGGTAATGCCTTTCAAGGATATATTTGGGGGTGTTACAGATCTAGTATCAGAGCCAAAAGTTTTTAAAACAGGTGGGTTTTAAAACATTTTCTTGGAATAAAATTTTTTATAAACCGTTTACTCGTTTGAAACTGAGAAATGTTTTCGAAGGCTCTGAATTTCCAAGTAAAATTTTTATTCTGACGATCTAGTCGTGCCTTCTCTTTAGTCTGATATGGAAGCGAACTTCTATATCTAGAAAGACTAACTCTCTTCTCGTCGCCCGTAGATTATGGGTGCTTTCTGTTCTCTTCAAAGGGACTCGGAAGAAGCCGAGGTGGCTCCGCCATCTCCAGTAAGGCTAAAATTCCCAGTTCCCTTGCGATGTTTTGAGATTGAAGAATCTAGTAGTCCACCCGAGGAGGTGAAGACCGTACTCCCTGAGTCGGTAGTGCTAGTGTCCGATAAAACCGAAGTTCCTTTGGCAGAGTCCGAAGAGGAGCCGATGGAAGACTCTGAGAATGAAGAGGAACCATCAGAGTACGCAGGAGGGTACTATGACGACGACTTCATGATGGAGTCCATTCCCGAGGAAGATCCCGAGGAGGATCCGGAAGAGGATCCTGAAGAAGATCCGGAGGAGGATCCGGAAGAAGAAGAGAATCCCGAGGAGGACCTCAAGGGTCAGGGCTACGAATCCAATGGCCTAGAACACTTGTTGGTGGACTGTGAGGACCCAGGGGTACAGTTCATTCCCCGTAGTCCGGAGTTGCCACCTGAGCAAGAGTACTCGCCATTGTCTTCTGCCACTTGGGATACGATTAGTGCTGAAGCGCATCGCCAGGTGGATGAGACGATTGAGCGTGCTCGTTTGAGGGAAAGGCCGTGGGAGTCAATGGGTACACCAGTTGTGGTCCCGACTCAACAGACCAGGCCAAGACCCCAATTGCAAGAGGGACGACTTGAAGAGTGGTCGAACGCCCTGAACAACAAATGAGTCTCAGCTACAAAATCCCTAAATCCTACATTTGCAACAATTAATATTGTTTTAAAAACTCTTTCATAATGGTTAAAAACCTCACACAAGAAGTCATCCTAGGAACACCCTTCTTAACGCAAATATACCCTTTTAGAGTAAACAGAAAAGGCATACACACTGAAGTAGTAGGAAAAGAGTTAAGCTTCAAATTCATTACACCCATAAAACAAAAAGACATCTCCCTACTCCAGTCCTCCTCCATAACTAAAAACATAAACTTAATAACAAAGAAAAAGGTCTTTAGTTCACTCTCTCACTATAGAAATTGCACACCTTAGGATTGAAGAGAAACTTCAAAATCCTAGCTTACAAAAACAGATTCTTGATTTAGAAGAAATATTTAAAAAATGTGTTTGCTCTGATTCCCCCACAACCTTCTGGGAAAGAAAGAAACACCAAGTCTCGCTTCCCTACGAAAAAGACTTCAACGAAATAAACATTCCCACTAAAGCTAGACCCATACAAATGAATCAAGAGCTTCTACAATTTTGTAAAGAAGAAATTAACTCTCTCCTTCAAAAGAATCTTATACGACCCTCCAAGTCCCCTTGGAGTTGTGCAGCTTTTTATGTTAACAATCAGGCAGAAAAAGAAAGAGGAGTCCCTAGACTAGTTATTAATTATAAAGCCTTAAACAAGGCCCTTCAATGGATTAGATACCCTATTCCTAACAAAAGAGACCTGCTTAATAGGCTTTCTGACTCTAATATTTATTCAAAATTTGATATGAAGAGTGGATTTTGGCAAATCCAAGTAGAAAACAAAGACAGATACAAAACAACCTTCACTGTCCCATTTGGGCATTACGAATGGAATGTAATGCCCTTTGGTTTAAAGAATGCCCCTTCTGAATTTCAGAGAATCATGAATGACATTTTTAATCCTTACTCAAATTTTACAATAGTCTACATTGACGATGTTCTTGTTGTCTCCAAAAGCATAGAAGAACACTTCAAACACCTTAACACCTTCTTATACATAATAGAAAAGAATGGTCTAGCAGTCTCTGCTTCTAAAATAAAATTGTTTCAAACACACATTAGGTTTCTAGGTCATAATATTTATAATCAGACAATCAAGCCTATAAATAGAAGCATCGAATTCACTAACAAATTCCCAGATGAAATAAAAGATAAAATTCAACTACAAAGATTCCTAGGATGTCTAAATTATATCTCATACTTCTTCCCTAACCTAGACAAATCTGTGCTCCACTATTTCAAAGACTAAAGAAAAATCCACCTGCTTGGACAACTGAACATTCCAAGGTTGTCCGACTTCTTAAAGAAAATGTTAAATCCCTACCTTGTGTCAGTATCCCTCATCCCTATGCTTGCATGATTGTAGAAACAGATGCCTCAGAATTAGGCTTTGGTGGCATTCTTAAACAAAGACTACCAGATCAAACCAAAGAATCACTTGTTAGGTATTACTCTAGTGTCTGGACCGGACCACAAAAGAATACAATACTGTCAAAAAGGAAGTTTTATCTATTGTCTCTTGTATTTCCAAATTCATCAAGATGATTTATATAATAAAGAATTTCTTCTTCGAATAGATTGCCAGTCTGCTAAAGAAATTCTACAAAAAGATGTTCAAAACTTAGTTTCAAAACAGATTTTTGCAAGATGGCAAGCTATTGTTTCTGTATTCGATTTCAAAATAGAATTTATAAAAGGAAAAAATAATTCTTTACCAGATTTTCTCACAAGAGAATTTTTGCAGGGGAAAAACTGCTGAATAAAGGAGTTTCCATGAAGTTTTATAAAGACTTAAAAAGAGAAATTTATCGACAATGGTAGATCCCTTACCTTTATAAAACCATTGCTTCCTATAAAAGAAACACTAATATAGATTTGTCGTTCAAAGAGCCTTTGATAGAAAATTTAAGAGAAGTCCTTGAAAAACAAACCAGGATTGCGAATGAGCAAATTTTAGCCATTTTAAAAGAAAAAGAAATCCTGTTTTAAACCATTTTTAATGGTTCTTCTTTACCTGATTTTCTTACTAAGAAAAAAAATTCTTTCCAGGGAAAAACAAAATTTCTCTATGAGAGGTCATTTCAAAAGATGCAAAGACCGGCTTGAAAGAAGCCTTTGGATACCAGCATATAGGAAATTAATTGAGCTTGAAGGAAGAGCTAACCTTATTGAATTTTTGAAAGAACTTGAAAGTGAAGTCCAAAAACGTCTTGCTCGTCTTCCCTTTTTATAAAAATATTTTATTATGAAAATGATTTTTGATCTCAGAAAAAAGGCTTATTATAGATGGGGAGTTTATCACACAAGAAAAAGGTTGGTACATTATAAGAGAGAACCCGATTTATGCCCTGTCCTTTCGTATATAGAACTGCGTGTGAGAAAAGGCTTTGCATTTAGCTACATAGAAAACGCTGAAGAAAAACTTGCTATTGTACTTGAACTATCACATGAAGAGCTAGTCAAAGACCTCAAGACCGATGAGATCCCGTTCTAATCATCCATTTGTTTTACAGATATGGAGCCCTCAGGTAGAAAACAGACCCCAAGAGACTATATCAACCCTTCGTCCTCTTCCTCTCTAGTCCTAGTTCAAAACCAATTACAGGCCCTCTCTGACTTTCCACCTCTTCCTTATAGCCATGCTCACCTGTCACCCAAGACTCCTGCTAAAATAGACCACAAAAAAGATAGTACATTCTACCCATACTTCTTAAAACCAAGTCCAATTACCCGAGTCTACTTAACACCAGAACACACTCCTATTGGACAAAGCCAATTAGAACCTTACCTTAAAAAACTATTTCCCTTCGATCTTCATTGGTTTCCTAAGAACCCTTCCAAAACCCAAAAGTTCTACGAGTTCATCCTAGTAGACTTAGGATCTGTTGAGATCTCCCACAATATGTGTTTAACTGACCCCTCACACATCTCCTACTCTAAATGCAGAATCCTCAATGTCCTTTATGTCTCAGACTGGTCCGACCCCTGGACCTTAAAAGCTTTCTCCCTTCCACAAGCTATTCCTAATCTCCCGGGCTACACTTACCAAGACTACAAAAATGCCCGGGAAAGAACCTTCTTATTGAGACCCTTTAACCACTCTTGGTTCTTCTTCTTTGATAGACACTGCTCAGACGGTTTCCCCATCTGGTTCTATGAATGATGACTTACTTTTGGAGCCACAAAAGACATTTACCCTGCTGAGATAAAAACAGCATATAACTACTACCTTCTCCACTCTCAACAAAGGCCTTTCACAAAAGCCCTTCGCTTCCATCGTGACTTCGGTGTTGCATGGATCTTCTGTTGGACATACGAGACCCTACAAATACACCCTCAAGGCTTTCCTTTAACCCTTTGTAGACGCTTCAAGATCATATGGTGGGAAAAATTTATCATTTCCACACTTACCATCGACAAAGTAAGAACAACCCTTCAACAAAAGTTGCTAAAATCAACAGCCTCTCCTACAACAGTTACTGCAACACCCTCTACTCCTCCTTTGGCAAAGATCCCATCTCCTTCTATCCCAAAAGAACAACTACAACAATGGGAAGCATTCCGAGCATTGCAAAAGTTTTTGGCCCAAGGAAAACAAAGTTGGGCTAACAGCTGTGACAGTCCGAATCAAACTCCACCCCCTTCTCCGGTTGACGATTCCGAACAGTTCGCCCAAGACCCTTATGCTATGTAAGCACAACAGTCCCAATTATTTTCAAGCTATAAAGAAAAAAAGACTTATGTTTTTATTTTGGGGGGTATAATCTAGCATGTTTAAATTACCTCATCTGTACATTACGATACTATGAAAAGAGCCCATCAAGAAAAGGCAAAAAAATACAGAAAGCCCAAGAAGAACAAGTCCAAGATGAACAAACGCCCAAGAAGGACAGAAGTCCAAGAAGAACAAGTCCAAGAAGAACAAAAGCCCAAGAAGAACAAGCCCAAGAAGAACAAAAGACTCCACTTGCAGCAACAGACAAAAGGACTCCACTTGCAGCAACAGACAAAAGGACTCCACTCAAGACTCCACTTACAGCAAAAGCTCCACTCACAACAGGAACCCCACTGACAGACAACAGCTCACCCTAGGAAAACCACTTGTGATACTACAGTTCTAAAAACTTGTACGAACAAAGAATGCCACACCCATCTCTTTCCCTATAAATAGACAAGCCCTCATTTGTTTAGAGGCATCATAGTTTTCACTCTCATGTGTTGAGAAACTCTCTCAAAAATCCCTTTAGCTATAAGTCTTTTTTTGAAGTTCTTTGAAGCTTTTGAAGATCCTTTCGAAGTTTTACAACAATAGTCGTTTGTACAATAGTTTGTAAGTCTTCCGTTTGTTCTTATAAAAGTTTATTAAACAGTTCATATTTTTCTCCCTACTTTCATGCACAAAATTACTATTCAAAAAAGTCATTGTTCATTTTACTATTCACACTGTAAACCAGTATTTTACTATTCACGCAATTTCTACTGCTAATAATAACCTAGGCTAAATTGGTATCATGATAAATGGCTTAAAAAAAAAATTATAGGTAAAGGTTTACGTATTGCTACTGTGTGGAAAGATCATCAACGATATGGATGTTATGCATTTCCCAAATAATATGTAACATACAAGGAAAAAAAAATTGTGATTTCTAAAAATATTACGCCCAAAACAACCTATACTTTAATTAAATCATTTTAGATGTATACATCGTATGTTCTTGTCTATTTGGTCACCGAGTTGTACACGCTATGCGCCTCTATCTCTTCGTCTACCTGCAAAAAATGCGCAGACCTAGCTAGAAACTTTGTAAATCGTGAAATTTGATTCTGGAAATCCAAACATTAGAGAATTCCATCAAACCACCGATGGATACCTCCCTTTTAAACCTTAGTCTTTCACATCTGCAAACCCTAATCGCTATCCTAGATCGATTGAATGAGAACAAGAGTCAAGTGTTGAGTGAAAACGAACTATTGATCCAGACAGTGGAGTATCGAATTTTCGAAGAGCACGACCTCGCTCACAAATTTAAGGTCCCTTGTGCTTGCACTCGAAGTTTGAAAGGTAATATTTCAGATTTTTTGTTTAATATTATTGCTTGTGCAAGTCAATATTATAGGTTATAGAAAAATGTCTTTATGAAGGTTTACAAAACCTAGATTAGAATTCATGACGTTCATTTTGTCTTGATTTAAATTGAGTGTTAACCTCTATGTGGGTAAAGGTTATGTGATAATCGCTATATGCTTGCAAGGTCTTATCGGGTATGATGGAGACGATGGGCCTAGAAAAGCCTGATAACAGTTAGGACCTATACGATTAAACCAGACAAAATTGCATTGTAAACCGTTCAACCACTACTGGTTTGTTACATTGTTAACCACCTTCTAAACTGCCATCCTCCTTCTATTACTACTATATATATGTGGAATAGGACACGACGATTTTTGTTCTCCAAAAGAAGAAAACGACAACAAGGATAGTTTCTAAATCATCGTAAGTATTTATAAAGGATAGTTTCTTAATTATCTTACATGTCTCAATTTTGTTTTTATAGCATACTCGCAAAAATTGTCTTTCCATTTCCTTTTCTTTTTTTCCCTTTGTCTGACATTTGTATCCATCATCGGTTTTCTTCTTGAGATTGTTAACTATGGACAATGAAGTCCACTTTTCCAAGTAGACTAAATTAACTGAATAGTACTATAACCATTTAAGTAGTTGTTATCACAGAAGTGGTAATTGAATTTGTCTATACATGGTTATTTTGGTGCATTGTCTGAGAATGGATTATACACGTACTGCAACATTCTTCTTCTTTTCCAGGTAATATAGTATTTTCAAGTTTTATGGCACAGTTCATTCCCAATGCTCTAACCATCAAAATAATTGAATTTTGGTTGCACAACACAAAATTAAATTCAATAATGGTGTTACTTAAGAATTGGTGATAAATTGGATCTCCAATTACTTAAACGTGTGTAATTGTGTTCATGTAATTTTGTTGTCTATTAGGTTTGGTTCACCAATAGTGATTGAAGGAACGCACTCCCGACAACTTGATTGATTATAGGACCTGGAATATGGAACTTCATCAGGTAGATGTAAGACTTGTATTGTCATATACGTAATGTAGTCTTATATTTAACAATTACTTACATATTTTGCAGATCCAAAGGGAATGGATGTATAATGACCAATCGTTGGACGCGGTCATTAACATTGCAATGTTGCTGAAGTCATCATTGGAGTTTGCCTGTCGTCAATGAAGTTTATAAGGGTCTTTGGGGAGTTTGCTTTGTTTTATTGTTGTTATTGATGAATCTGGTTCTGTAATGACAGTTTAATGCCTATCGATTTTAAGACTATAGTTGTAATATTGTTTTTGTTTTATGGACAAACAATGAATGCCTAGCGATTGTGACCCGCTTGTTTTGGATATATTTAATCACATCTTTTTTGTTTTTTTAGCAAATTATCATGTTATTTATGTCATACAACGTCTATACTTACAAAATGAAAGAATACTTTCATTTAAACAATATATCAATATATTATTTTTTATATGAATTTATTTCATTATGTTAAAGTATTTTGAAACCATTTGATCATACACTATAAACAAAATCAAATTAGAATTAAACAAACGACTATTTTACTTTAGAGAATCATTTTGTTTAGAAATATTGTATCTTATTCATAACAACAAAATATATGTAGTATATGCATCTAATAAATGGTTGTAACTAATTTTATATAACTAAACTTTAAGTTATTGCTAACATGTGATTATGTGAAAGGATTTAATATAATTATTTCAAATAAAGTTGTAATATATTAAATCCTACTTTATTTTTGTATATTTTAAATATGTACATTCATTCTATAGCCTACATATGTGTAAAACAATTTAATTACAATTTCATATTGTAATTATCACCCTATTGAATGTTCTCTACAGCACCTTCATCTCGTAATTCCACTACAAAAAATTGTAAAGTCCTGTCCGCCAACTTCGTGAAGCGTACAAATTTATTGTGGAAATTTAAAAGTTAAACAAGTCCATCACATCATCCCTGACGTCTCTCTTTTAAGTGTTGTTCTCTTTTCTTCGTTCTCCACCAGTGCACAAATCTCAGCTCCACCCTCCAAATCTAAGATCAGGCCTTCAAATTCGCTCTTTGAGCAACCCCTTTATCTTTCCCAGACTCATTTCATTTTCCGTCCTCTCTTACTTTCAACAGATCTTAAGGTACGTTATTAACATAACTTTTCATTTACCTATTTTCTACTCTATTACTCTGATCGAACACTTTAGGTTTTTTTTTGCCTATACCTATTTCTTGAGGAGTGCACAATATTGGATTTACTTTGAGATTTAAGGTAATTATGGATTTTTGGTCCATTGATGTTTGATTACTAAGTCTTTCAGGATTTGCAACATTCAAATTGTTTGATTAAATGCCTATAAGGGTATGAGAATAGAGACTACCTCAGCGTGTGATAAGTGTCATTTCATGCACATTTACTAGCAATTATTAGCATTATTTAGAGGAGATTATGACTAGATTTGAGGTTAAGTCTGTAATCCAGAAGATGTGGAGAGAATTGAAGATATCCAGGGATTTACAGCTTAATGAAGGATGGAGAAGATGAAGATGGATGAGGATCCGCTTGAAGACTAATTGGAGAAGGCTACCAACACTTGGTAGTATGGAAGAGCGGAAGAGAAGAAGTGAAGAGCTGAAGAAAGGAGAGGGCGGGTGTCACCGCCCCACGGTGGGCACGTAACACCTCGCGGCCAACGAAGACATTATTTTCTTATTTTGCATTTTCGGATTTCCTTTTTATTATTTTATTTCCTTTACTATTTTCGTTAGGTTTAACTTATTTCCCTTTGCCTATTTAAGACCTTTTTCTAGGTCTTGAGTAGAAGACACCAGACACTTTTATCATCGTAGTTTTCTTTTCTCAATTAGGGTTTCATTTGCATCTCAATGGAGCACTAATTTCCCCTTGTTCTACTAGACGTTTGAAGCAATACAGTTGATTCGTTTGTGAGATTTCTATTCCTTGTTCTTATTCATATATGTGTTGGTTTGATTCTCTTGGTTATATTGAGTATTGATTTATCGTTATTCTTCATAGCCTGATCAACTAGGTTGAGTAATATTTATCAAATTGCTAGGATTTGCATATAGTGGAATACGAGTGCATATCTAGTAGCAAACACAATTGTTGCATATAGTGGAATACGAGTGTGCAATTGTGAGTGAGAATCATTTGCATGTTGAATAGTAAGGTTTTCTTCTATTTGCATGTATCATATACCCTTGCATGAATGTTATTGCTTTATTAGTGGTAAGGTTTTCTTCCATTGATATTGTAGTAAGTACTATCAACAACTGTCTGAATTGGTAGTTATTTACGATCAGGGTAGGAACAACCATAAGAATAGTTAAAGAACTTGGATTTAATAGATTTCAGTGATCAAATTACATCTCTGTATTGTGGATCTCGTTCTAGTGGAACTACTTCCCCCAATCATATTCTTAAGTCAACTAAACCTGTTTACTTTACTCTGTTTGATAATCAAAACCCCCCTTCCTTGTTACTTGTTAATCACAATTGCATACTTCATCAGATCTTCCTTGTGGGTTCGACCCTTACTTGCTTGCTATACATATGTTTAGTAGGTTTGTTAGGACTTTTACTTTGATTAGGCCATTCAACGATATTTGCATTGCATATTTCGGCCACGTCAGCGTGTTCCTAGAATGTCGGTCTAAAAATGCTTATTTGGTTAATTAGGGTTTAATTGCTTCACTTAGTGTAAACCTTTCCCTTGCATTTGATATATGATATATGCTTACATAGTCTAAACCTTTCCCTTGCATTTGGTATCCATCATCGGTTGTCTTCTTAAGGTTGCTAGGTATGGACACTGGAGTCTACTTTTCTAATGCAAGACATCTAAGACAACTGAATAGCAATTGTTAACTATGCCATTTTCTATCCCTTGCGCTTCTGTAATATTTTTGTATCAATTTTTGTTTTCGTTTCTGCATATTACGTTACTTTAATGTCATTGCTTGTATTAGAAATCTGCCTTTGCTCTTCTCTGAAACTGCATGATCAACTATTATAAATATATAATGTAATTCTGTGTGTTGATTAATCCCATGAGAACAATAATTGTTTAATGACAATTTACGTATTACTGGATTTATTTCGTTATGTTGGTGTTATAATTTCAATTACTATGATAGTTGAATATGGTGAAACACTACCAACATCATGCAATTTACATCAATAATCTGTATTTAAATCATGACATCTTCTAACTCCAAACCGTTTGAACACTGCTTCATATTCTTTGGCAGCCAACACAAGCGTTGGTTACAGACCCCAAAACACAGTGTGTCAAGAATTATGGGACCTACTTGAAACTGCCAGAAGGACAACCACACCCAATGGCGGTAATCATTCGCATTTTTCTTCATACATAATTACAATAAATATATTTTCATACTTACTTGACAACAACAAAAGTTGTTATTAGAGTGGGCAATGAGCTTTGAAAGGGTTGTCGAATATGTGCGGAACATACAATATGAAGATCGGAAAATCACTGAACTGTTGGCAGAGAAAGAGAGGGTCAACCAAAAAATTACTGAACTACTGAACCGTAACCCTCAGACTTCGTATCAGATTTTCGCTAACCAAAATGAACGGCACACGGTAATTATCACTTCATATTCATTTATCAATATTTGCATATCATATTTGACTCCATGGTGTGTGCTTTGTAGCTTGAAATAGAACTTCTTCACATTGTGTTCTCACTTGAAGATACGGAAGATATGACAATGGTTATAAGATCTAATTTGCACCGGGCCACTCAACCATGAATCAAAACGCTTCTTAATGATAATTCTATATTAACTTATGTTTGTTGGTGACATTTGGTAATACATTTGGTTTGAATGTTTGTTAGTGATATTTTTAACATTGTTCAGGTGTTTCATTAAACAACCCATGCTTTTATCTTTATTCATATACTACTCAATGCGTTGTTGGATGATGTGCTTGATTATTACATCTACTTCATTATTATTGTTATGAAATAATTGCATCAATCCTCGCGTGCGCAAGCGCACGCGAACCCTACTAGTCTTTAAAAAAGCAAGCACTAGTACAAAATGACAAGTTTACTACGGTTTCAAATGCATATATTACTACGGTTGTGAACCATAATAAATGTGGCCGTTATAAACTTGTTTACTACGGTTATAGGTTTATTACGGTTACCTATTTACTACGGTTATCGAACCGTAGTAAATAGGTAACCGTAGTAAATATACTATGGTCGTCGTTTAACCACGGTCGTTACTTTACTACGGTTTCCTATTTACTACGGTTACCAATTGACTACGGTTATCTGTTTACTACGGTTGTTGAACCGTAGTAAACAGGTAACAACCGTGGTAATTTGACATGTCGTAAAGTTGTTTCAACCAAAACAAGCGTGATAATTTTACATGTAGTTAAATTGTTTCAACCGTAGTAAAATACAATGAACCGTGTTAAATGTGCACATAGTATATTTGTTTAAACTGTAGTAAAAAGGATTGATTCACCCGTAGTAAAATGTTTACAACCGTAGTAAAATGTCATCGTCGTTAGTTTGTTACAACCGTAGTTATATTGTATGTCCGATTTATTGGGTCACCATTATAAACAATACAATGGATATATAAATCTGATCGAATTTTATATCATTTACCTATGACAAACAATTCCAATGAACATCCAACAACCATCCAAATATAATCAAACATCGTTCACAATACCGATCATGTAACAACGTACCTAGCTTGGTCATCAATTCAAAATCAGTAATGAACAAATCACTAATAGCATGTAAACTAAATAATGTTTCCTAATAATATCACTTGCACAATTTGACCAATCAAAAGATAAACCTTTGCACAAAAGTAATCCATTTATCTCGAACCTCATCTATCTTGTCCTTTGACAGTGGCTTCGACCCAATCGGTTCTGGATAACACTGCGCATATCAAAAGTATATATTTTACTTTGATTAAAATCCAATTAGATATGAATCCTAGCGTGCAAATATTAGTTTAACATATACCTCTCCAGAAGTAGAGTCTTGTTCTATTCTCATAATATCTAGTATATACCGAAGAACATAATATCCACAATCTGTATTATTTGGCTGACTAGGACACTGCAGAAGTAAATGAAAAGTAAAATTAAATTTCTGCCCAATGATATGTAAATATCATGCATGTGTCTACTCCTAAACATACATAAAATACAACTAACCTTTACTTCAATCCACTTTATATGCTTCTTAGGTTTGTTCAAATTCCTTTGCGCAATCCACATTTTCATAGCCCTATTTACAAACAAGTGAATTTGTCACAATGTCATTCAGAACTATAAGATTTTGAAAGTAATAAACAAATCCTTGCTTACGTACATTTCAATTACATTCTTGATGTCATTCCTTACTTTTAATCCAAGGGGATTAAGCCAATATACTATTTCCTTGAAAGGATGAACAACACATAGCATCCAATGTTTCCTATATATAGTAGTAAACAAAGTCAAATATGTTATTTTTTCATCTGTAATAATTGTTCAAATAGAAAGAAAATAATGTTCAAGAACAAAAAGCTCATCACAATTATATATTCTGTTTATTTTCCCTATAGACTTGCATTTTAGATTGTGAAGGGTGAAAGAACAAAGTCAAAAAGACCTTACAGAAATTTGATGGTACATAAACTCTCATTTTATATCCATACCAAGATATCTAACCTGATGTGCAGAATGCCAATTGCAATGCCAAGCAACAGGATGTGCTGAAATCAGAATGTCTGGAATGTTCTTTTCCTCCAAGTGCAATGCCAAGTTCTAGAAGACAAAGTAGAAAGAGGCTTACTATTATGACAGATAAGGTTCGGTAAATTGAGAAAATTAGCAGAGTAAAAGCTAGCACTAAACCTATTATGCAGAATGAGTTATGAAATACTGCCAGCAAGATATTATTATTTATCCTCCTCCTCAAAAAGGACCGTATGTCATGGGACAACCATACAAATTTCATAGAATCAACGAACTCACAACCCATTAGGGTACAAGGGAGCAGCTAATCTCTTAAAAAGCTACAATTTTTAAGAAATGAATCTCTAGCAGTTCATTCCACTAACTATCCAGAAACAACAAGAAGCTTGTTAATCCTTCAAAGATTAAAAAGTCCAATCAAGCAGCAATAATACCCTTTGCATAAAATATCCAAACAAGGTAACCATATATACATACACATGGGTAAATTATGTAGGAAAATTCATAATTTTTGTCACTTTGCACAAGATACCGTTTCTAAACAAACTTAAACTAAAGAGTCCAATATCAATACTTTATTAACATTCCATTTTTTGCTCTTTTAAAACAGTCAAACAAATATCAGAATTTCCAATATATACAATTATGTTTGACTAAGAGGTATTATGACCTCTTGACCTTTTAATTCTAATAGGATGTAAATTGCTAATAAAGTATTGTTGAAAGCTGTTTGAGTGATGTTTCATTAGTAACGGGTCATGTTGTGCTATATGATCTAAATTGACATTGAACCTACTAAGTACAATTTAACTACACAAGTAGACAAGGAGAACAATGTAATCAATTGTCATAATCTCAGAGAGAAAGTTAAATTTAGATGAAACTTACTTATTAATCAATTTTCAGTAGATACTAAGCATGCTGAAACTTGTCCTGTTCGAAGCTACAAAGATACAGTAGATACTTTCCTCCCAACATGTAAACTGACAAATGACAACATTTATTGAATTATTAACTACTCCTACTTGTTAATCAATTTTCATTTCAAATCCATCAGAATCACAAAGGCTTGACCTCATTTGAAGTTTTCTTTGTCAAGTAACATGTTACATGACCATCTGCATTCAATTAATCAAGCTCCTCAACCATCAACAACACCAAGAACAATATCCAAGAAAAACCAAAACCAAACAAAATGCACAGAAATTTCCCAGTTGGAAACTTCAATGAAATCTTTCAATATGAAAACTGACACTAGGCAAAATAAACCACCCAGAATATGGCTGAAATGATCCAACTATTTCAATATTGATATCTGCAATGTCCCTAAACTCAATCCTGCAGAACCGAAATCAATGGAGAGGAAACCAAAATTGGAAATTGGAAAGAGAACTACCAACCTGCAGTGCACGAACTTGCTCGACTTGATGCCAACCCAACCACGGCCGCGGAACGACGAGCTCGATCGGGTGAACGATGGTGAGCTCTTGGAAGCAGAAAACGAGAGCTCTTGAGACGCGCCTAGAGCTTGAGAGCGAAAACACGACCGGATGCCAACCCAAATCACGGACACGACGGCGGAACACCGTACCTGCTGGTGAACGATGGAAGCAAAAGACGAGAGATCCGACGCTCTTAGGGCTTGAGAGCAAAAAAACGATAGCTTTTGGAAGCAGATATCGATCGATCTAATTTCTTTCCACATCCGGCCGAAAATTCTTTTAATTTTGTAAAGTAATTATATTTCAAGTTTTTTCAGCGAATAAAAATTACGATTTATAATAACCATAGTAAATATGTTACTTAAAAAATTTAAATAATTGATATAAATTATGATAATATATATTATCAATTTTAAATAAATAAGGTTCATTGATAAACATATATGTATAACTTTACAATGATTGTGATTAATAATGTTAATTATATATATTAATTAAAGTTGTGTTAGAACCGTGATAATATAGCTTATATAACACATTTACTAGGGTTGATAAAAGAGTCGTAGTCTTTTAAACAACATATTTACTACGGTTGTCAAAAATCTGTGATAAAATATTTGCATAAACATAACGGATCGTAGTTTTTATGCGCCTGATTTATCACAGTTGTGTTACAACCGTAGTAATATAACTTATGTAACACATTTACTATGATTGATAAAAGAGTCGTAGTCTTTTAAACAACATATTTACTACGGTTGTCAAAAATCTGTGGTAAAATATTTGCATAAACATAACGGATCGTAGTTTTTATGCGCCTGATTTATCACGGTTGTGTTACAACCGTAGTAATATAGCTTATATATAACACATTTACTACAATTAATAAAAGAGCCGTAGTCATTTAAACAACATATTTACTACGGTTGTCAAAAAACTGTGGTAAAATATTTGCATAAACATAACTTATCGTAGTTTTTATGCGCCTGATTTATCACGGTTGTGTGACAAACGTAGTAATATAGCTTATATAACACATTTACTACGGTTGATAAATGAGCCATAGTATTTTAATCAACTATTTTACTACGGTTGTCACACAACCGTGGTAAAATATCTGCATAAACACATTGACTGTTGTTTTTATGTGTCTGATTTACTACGGTTGTGTTAGAACCGTGATAATATAGCTTATGTAACTCATTTACTACGGTTAATAGATATTTTAAATAACATGTTTACTACGGTTCTTCTATAACCGTAGTTAAACGGACGCCTAAAAACTACGGTTTTACTCGCAACCGTGGTAAATTAACTATGATAACAGAATTACTACAAAAAAAATACGGAACCGTAGTAAATGTGTCCGTAGGAGAAGCCCCGTTTTGTACTAGTGAAGGTCGGATTACATGCTTGTCTCATACTTATTATTGAACAAGACGTACAGTTTGGAGGAAATCAATGCTTAAATGGCGTCGTTTTGCACGTTTGAATCATGAAAAAAATTAAAGACGCGCCATGCGTCGCCCGAGCATGATTCGCGATGCATGGCGAATAGATTAACGACCTGGATTTTTCCTAACCGTTAATCTAATTTATAATAAAATGTCATTTTGAAATTCATAAAAGTTCAAAAAAATACCAAAAGTATGATTTTTTTTATATCTAACCATAAACATCAATATTATATATATTTGTTTCACTATAAAAAAGTATTTTAAAAGTTGTTTTTTACTTTAAATACCTACTTATTTGTACTTTCATGAAAATGCCATTAAATAATATCCATTACATATCAATTCAAATACCTACTTGTTTGTATTTTTAATTAAAATGTAGTTCATCTAATTTATAATAATATTCCATTTTTTTATGTATCTCGTTATTTACTTATTTATTTATTTATTTTATATTCACTTCAAATAATGATGTTTGATCATATAATTTTTTTCATCAATAGTAACTTATTTTGCAATGGTAATATATGATTAATAAAATAACTATTTTATTATAAATTAACGGATATAATTCATAAAATATTATTATTACTTATAAATGTATAACTTAATATTATGTTATCAATTATAACAAAAATTTATAAATGCTATATTTATAATTTTAAATGAAGAAATTTTAAAATGAGTGGAAGATTCTATAAGGAATATCAATTGATAAAGCTATAAGTATTAGGTTTTTTTAGTGTGTGCACATGGACACACTAAAAAAACTCCATTTTTAGTAATAATTTTTTTAGCCATTAGTTTAACTTTTTTCCCTAAGGGTTAATTCATTCTCTTTTAGAAAATATTCTGGAGATATTTTCTTATTTTAACTTGTTAGTATGTGCTCATGGACACACACTAGAATAACCGTAAATATCTACTAAAGCAGAATACCTACTACGCCACGTGGCCCCCCAAAAATGAACCAAACCTTTCTACTGCCATGTGGCATCATGCCATTGATTTTGCCACGTGGCAAGCTCCATGTTTTTCATTATTTTTTCAAAAATAAAATAAAATAAAATCTCTGCCCATATTCACAGGATATGCATACAATATGAATATTTTTGTAATCTATTCTTTCTAAAATATAGCAAACAATATTATTAGCCATATATTTATTTTGTACGTAAATATATCTGTAATCATAAATTATCAACCATATATTTATTTTGTAATATATTCTTTCCAAAAATGCACCCAATAATCTACTATATATCTACTAAAGCAGAATACCTACTACGTCACGTGGAACCCCTAAAATGAACCAAACCTTTCCACTGCCACGTGGCATCACGCCATTGATTTTTCCACGTGGCAAACTCTCATTTTTTTTTCGTTGTTTTTTCAAAAATAAAATAAAATAAAATATCTGCCCATATTCACAAGATATGCATACAGTATGAATATTTTTGTAATCTATTCTTTTCAAAACGTATCAAACAATATTATCAACCATATATTTATTTTGTACGTAAATATATCTGTAATCATAAATTATCCGCCATATATTTATTTTGTAATCTATTCTTTTCAAAACGCACCCAAGAATCTACTATATATCTACTAAAGCAGAATACCTACTACGCCACATGGCGCCCCCAAAATAAACCAAACCTTTCTACTGCCACGTGGCATCTCGCCATTGATTTTGTCACGTGGCAAGCTCTCCTTTTTTCATTGTTTTTTTCAAAAATAAAATAAAATATTTGCCCATATTCACTGGATATGCATACAATATGAATATTTTTGTAATCTATTCTTTCCAAAACGTAGCAAACAATGTTATCAACCATATATTTATTTTGTACGTAATTATATATGTAATAATAAATTATCATCCATATATTTATTTTGTAATATATTCTTTCCAAAATGCACCCAAGAATATTAAATAAATCTGCATTGGACGTTGCAAATAAAAGATTTGTTTCCAAAAACTAAACCTAAAAATTAATTACAAGGACTGGATTACAATAAAACTAAACTAGTTGTGGACCCAATAATATTCAATGGCATGATGCAAATGCACATTTCGTTACAAAACCTGCAATAAACCTGTAATAAATACTAGCAACATACTAATAAAACTAATGGCATGATGCAAATGCACATTTAGTTACAAAACCTGCAAGAAATACCAGCAAAATAGTAACTGAACAAAAACTTAACCTGCTATAAAATTGGAATGCACAACTCAAAAACTGGAATGCACAACTCAAAAACTTAACCTTCTGAACTTTACGAATAAAAAAACTGGATTCCACAACTCAAAAAACTGCCATAAATCTACAAGATCTATGATAACAAATATTCCAATTGAATAACCGTGCAGATTTGTGATAACAATATTCCAATTGCATGATCTGCACATATAACCAGAAATATTAAGACATCATTCAAAAAGGATATTTCAAAAACTGAATATCCACGTTTTCCAAAATTATCAAAAAAATAATATTTTGTTCCTTTTTGTTCGATCTTGCAGAATAACTTCAGCGTTTTTTGGGGTTATAAAACTACACCCCTCCCCCTCAATTGAATTACAAAAAACTGGAATCATAGCAAAACTGAAGTGATCGGGTTTAATAATTTGGAGGTAAATGGTTTGTATTTGCACAGAATTAAACTGATTAATAGTTTTGTAGGTAAATATATTTTTAAATAGTTTTTTCTCTCTTTGATTGTACGTGCAAAGAACTAAAGTGTATGTGGTTTGTTTTTGCATAGAATCATAGCAAAACTGAAGTGATCGGGTTCAATAATTTTGTAGGTAAATACATTTTTAAATAGTTTTGTAACACCCCCAAATATATCCTTGAAAGACATTACCGCCAGTGACCTCAGACGTTCTGTCCGATGTCACCCAAGGCTTAACCAGTTTATGCAAATCATAAAACAACAGTTATAATACAAATATCATAACTTTCATTTAAACCGTAGTCTCGGAATTACAACATAATTCCAAATACATCAGAAGTACAGCGGAAGTCTTTGTAAAGTAAATGACATAAAGTCTTGATCACAGCGATCACCGCCAAGGATCTCAACCTGGACAAAACTCTTAAAAACTCATTTTGCCTTCATAGTCGTTTCTAGCCTTCCCGAAACTGCAGTTTATCTGATGTGCCGTATAGGACGGATGACACCAGCCAACCATGCAAGGAATAAAACCCGGTTGGTTAGTCTAATGAAAGACTAAGCAAGGGTTAAAAGCAGAGTGGTTCTAAGTAGTCGTATTAGGTTAGACTCATCGCTTCTCGAATAACAACCGAAGACGATAGTCAACCACCATACTCCTACTGGAATATACGAAAAGGCATGATCAAGAGAAGATTCTGAAAGACCGAGTCTCACAGCAATCAACCCAAAAGAAGACTCCAACGAATTGAGTCTTATCGGAAGCATGACAAATGTTGGGGAACATTATAGTTTCATACAAGCGTTTAAAACGACTTGATGTTTCGGTTCTCGACCAACCTCACCGCACAATGCGAATCCAGATTGGAAAGAGAACTTTACTCTGATCAAAGTCAAGACGAGTTTTTCCTAGCTGCATTATTTCCTAGCTGCACTACTTGTCTGAGGGTATATTAATTATGTGCGACAACAACACTTATCTCATTTGATTCCAAAACGTGCATCACGTTATAAGCTTTTAAATATATGTTTCGCCATGAGGGACATATATTGAATATATGTTTCGCCATGAGGGACATATATCGAAGGGAATAAATCCCAAGGTTTGTGACACTAGCTAAGTGCACCACCTCTATACTCGGATAGAGGACGATCATGACCTGCAAGATGGTGTTAGGTTGTCCTAACCACCATGGTTATAAAGAAACGACTGGACCTCGCAGGGCCCAGTAGCGTTCCTACGAATACTCGTGCTAACTAAACAGTTCAAGCACACAATAGTCCACATCAATGCCCTCAAGGCAATCATCATACATATATATCTATAATAGCATTGTTCTAGCAGATATACAACCTATTATAATATTATGTTTTAATCACATCATTTATCAAAACTGTTCCCAACGAAAACAGTAAATCATCCCAAATTAATTAACAATTAAATAATTGATAATTAATGGAAATATGGAATGATAAGCAAGAGCGAACCGCCACTTGCCTTAGATTAGACGAGAGCTTGAACAAAGCTTAGAGACGATGAGTTCCTGGGTCCAAAACAGGGACAGATCTTGGATAACAAATCCCTATGAAACGACCCATAACGAGACTCTAAGTTAGATTCGATAACCAAATATACGAATCTAAGAAGAGTCGAAAGGAATCGAAGGAACAAAGCCTCGCTCGAGACCACAAGACCCAAAGCCACACCACGAGCCCAGCCCACCGCGGGTGCGCCGGCCTTGACCACGGGTGCGGTGGCGTGACAGTGGCGAGACGATGACAACGAGAACTCACCTAGATCGACGCGTTTGAATTCGATTAGGATGGGCTTCGACTTCCCAATTCCTTGCACTTACAAACACCACTTGGAGAGTACCTTCTCCTCCTATGGTAGCTCCGGCGACACTCCGGCGAAAGCTTGAGCTTTCCGGTAACAATGGAGATGAGAGATTTGAGAGGGAGAGAGCTCGGATTGGAGTGCTCAACACAACTCCAGATCTCCACCTTTTATAGAGCCCAGCAAGCAGCACACAAGCAAGCAGGTGCGTCGATCAAGCAGTTGCGTCGCCCGACCAGAATGGACAAGCAGCTCAGTTCAGACACGACGTTTGAAGTCCGGCACTGCAGAGAAGAAATGATGACACCGCGGTGGCTCCACCGCGGGTGCGGCGAGCTTCCACCTGACCGCCTCAGAAAATGGCCTTCACCGCGGGGTGCGGCCAGTCCACCGCGGGTGCGGTCAAGGCAAAAATCTGTGCCTTTTGTCCGGGTTAAGTACGAGTATGAGTTTTTAACCCCAGATTAAATATATTCGTACTCGGTTAATATCTTTGCATCCGAATGAGTATTCTAAGCCCCGAAAATACGTTGAATGTATTTTATTCCACTCAGGGAAATATTACAGAGATCAAGCATTTTGCAGAATGTCTGAACTTCTCTGAAATTAATCCGACTATAGTACGAGAGTTGGAAGAATTACCAAAATATCCTTTCTCAAAATGAGGGATATTACATCACCTCCCCCTTAAAAGAAGTTTCGACCCCGAAACTTGGCCGAATACAATTCGGGAAAACGTATAAGCATATCCGCCTCAGTTTCCCAGGTTTCCCAAGTAACCTCGAACGATCGAGTACACAAGCTCTTAGCATATCTTCCAAGGTCTGGATGGTCCTCTCAGACTGTCCATCCGTTTGAGGATGAAACGCAGTACTGAATCTCAACTCGGTTCCCATGGTCTTATGGAGTTCTTTCCAGAATCTCGACATAACTCGGCCATCACGATCCGATACAATGGTCTTTGGAGTACCATGCAAACGGATAATCTCGTGTAGGAACACTTCTCATAGCTTTTGGGTTCTCCATGTTGACTTAATAGCCACGAAGTGAGTACTGTTCGTGAGTCTGTCAATGATTACCCTTATAGCATCCTTTTGACTTTGAGTAGCTCTAGCCAGCGACGTTGTCTCATATTCAGCTCCTTCTGAGTGAACACGTACTTGAGACTCTTATGATCGGTGAAGACTTGGCATCTCACACTATAGAGATAGTGTTTCCGAATCTTCAATGTAAACACTACTGCTGCTAGTTCCAGATCATGCGTCGGATAGTTTGCTTCCTAGGTTTTCAATTGTCTAGATGCGTATGCAATAACCTTGACTCTCTGCATCAGGATGCATCCTAACCCACTCTTCGAAACATCACTATAGACCACATAACCATCATTTCCTTTTTGATAGCGTTAATACTGGTGCGGAGGTCAGACACTATTTCAATTTCTGAAACTGGCCTCGCACTTGTCATCCTAGACAATCTTCTTATGGACCTTGCGGAGCAAACCGATCATAGATAGAGCAATTTTAGAAAATCCCTCCATGAACCGTCTATAATATCCAGCAAGTCCAAGAAAACTACGCACCTCCTTCACATTCTGAGGCCGCTTCCAATTGGCTACCGCTTCAATCTTCTAGGGATCTATCATAACCCCACTCTCATTGATCACATGGCCTAAGAAAGCCAATTCCTTGATCCCAAAAGTCACACTTAGACAATTTCGCGTACAGCTCAATTTGTCTAAGGACTGACAAGGCAATCCCAAGATGTTCCTCGTGAGCTTCCTCGCTCGGAGAATAGATTAAAATGTCATTGATGAAGACCACTACGAACTTATCCAAGTACTGGTGGAAACATCGATGCATTAGACCCATGAAGACTGCTGGAGCATTACTAAGTCCAAATAGCATGACTACGAACTCGTAGTGACTATATCTCGTCCGAAACGCAGTCCTCGAAATATCTTCCTCACGAATCCTGAGCTGATGGTAACCAGACCTCAGATCGATTTTGGAAAAGACTTTGGCTCCCTGCAGTTGATCCAACAGATCATCAATCATTGGCAACGGATACTTATTCTTGATCGTGACTTTATTCAACTCACGATAGTCGATATAAAGTCAAAACGATTCATCCTTCTTCTTGACGAACAAGACCGGAGCACCCCAAGGCGATGCACTCGGCCTTATATAGCCTTTCTCAAGAAGATCCTCGAGTTGCTTCTTCAACTCTTGCATCTCAACAGGAGCCATCCGGTACGGTGCTTTAGAAATCGGCGCGGTACCAGGCTCGAGATCAATCGTAAACTCTATGTCACGATACGGGGGTAAACCAGGAATCTCTTCCGGAAAGACGTCTGGAAACTCACAAACGACCGGAATATCAAGAACTGAAGGTTCATCTTTCTTGGGCTCATCCAGATAGCACAGGTACCCGACACAACCTTGTCGAAGTAGCTTAAACACAGCCATCGCATTGATAAGCATGTCGTTATCAGCGTCATCATGACCCTTAAACTTGCATACATACTAGCCCCCAGATGACACCGTCACAGTCCTTGAGCTAAAATTGATTTCCGCCCCATGATGCGTCAGCCAATCCATACCGAGAATAATGTCGTATGGAGCCATGGCTATAAGATCAAATCTGCTTCGAACTTCTTACCCTGAATGGCAATTGGAAATTCTGGCAGACGCTTGGTGCCCACTAAATGTTCACCATTAGGAATATTCACAAAGAAAGGTTCACAAACCTCGTTGCATACTAAGCCTAACTTACTAATACAATTTTCCGAAATGAAAGAATGAGTAGCACCCGAATCAAACAGCATACACACAGAAGTAGAATGAAGGTATAGAGTACCTTGAGCAATTGGAGCATTGGGTCCATCAGCCTCACGCATCTCGTAAAGGCGTTGACCCTGACCTCCAGAAGCAGCTGGGGCTTTCCCCTTGTTCTGTGCAGTTGTCTGCATCGAAGGACTAGGAGATTCCACTGGTTTAAACCTGGGTCGATTGTTCTGACTAACAGACCCCTGCTGTGATTTAGCTCCTTTCTGCCTTCCCTGCAGACAAAATTTCTGCACGTGCCCTTCATTTCCACAGCCGAAGCATGTCTTCCTTTCCTTCAGACACGTATTGCTTTCGTGTCCTGATGCACCACAATTGTAACACTGGATCAGATTCTTGCCCTAACCCGAAAACTGCGTAGACCCTCCTTGAGTCATATCCGTCTTTGCTTTGCCAGACTTGACAAAATTAGACGGTGGCGCGGGACGCTTAAATCCACTCGCCTGAGGTTGATTCTGCGTTGACCTCTGGCGATTATGTTTCTTTGTTGACTCCTCCAGAGTCACCTCCAACTTGTAAGCAGCGTCCACGTATTGCTCCAAAGTAGAGCATCCATGACGTACCATCAGTGGCTTAATATCTGGATTCATCCACTCGTGGAAATACCAGATCTTTTGCTCCTCGCTGGACACCTCTGGCCCAGCATACTGCAATAGATGATTGGACTTGGCCGCAAGCTCAGTCACTTTCAAACCATCCATCCTTGGATATAGAAACTCCTTGTGTTTCTTTTCCCTCATAGCTCGGGAAAAGAAACGATCGGTCATCTTGGCTTTGAACATCCCCCAGTTCAAACCAGGGTGATCGGCTAGACCAGTACCTTCCCACCACTCACTAGCCTCTTCCTTCAATTGAAGGGAAGCAATGTGCACTTTTTCAGCTTCAGTGCACTCAACATTGCGGAACAATCGTTCCATGTGCGAGAGCCAATGTGCCACCCTGATTGGCTCTCCTTTTCCATCATAGCTATCAGGCCTCATAGAGCTTATGGCCTTTAGTGCTCGGCCATAGTCGCCTCTATTCCTGACCGCTTCCTCTTGGGGTACATGGATATTAGGCTCCTCAAATCTAGGAACCGTTGGGGGAATTGACACAGCTTGTGCCTGAGGCGCGTTTGGTCGCATAATGTCGTGAATGCTTGCATCACAATTCCCCGAATAGCCTCTATTGCTACTATATCAAATACCATTGGAGCGTTGACCGGAGCTTGGTCATTGCCCCCTGGATTGTTGTGAGAAACCGACTCGTGTTCCTCCACAGGGTTCACGACATTCCTAACATTTGGTCTAGGGTCATTGCTTGGCCCAGCACCATCACGAATGGTGTTTCTTGTATTCACCATCTGTTTACCGATCAAATTCCAAGTATTTTATGACGTTAATATCATCCCAATATACTCAACGTAATAAAAATCAACTTAGAATTGATCAAACTTGGTAATTTTCATTGATGAACTCAAACTGAGTTACTAGGTTCTACAAAAGGGATCTCCCGAGCGACAAGACAAAATTGCTCGGAGATTACCGTTCCATTAAAACGAACACTGAAATACTAGGAAGGAAACTGCTAATTCAGCATTGGCCCTAATCATGGCGCCCTGAAACATTTCATGTAATCTCAACTCCTCATACACGGTTTCTTCGAACGGGGTTTACCATCGGAGTCTGGCAATGGACTTCTCACCCTACTCGGTCCTGGAGCACACGGCTCATCCCTCGGTCCTGGTGTCCTCGGCCTTACTCTAGGCACGGAAACACTCTGACCAATCTCATCAGATCCCAGTGAGTAGCAAAACTCCTCTAGAAATCCTGGTTGGAAGTCTGCCATATTCACCCCATACAAAGGATCGAGTAGCAATCTTGCTTGGCGGATGTACTCTTGGAGTTCGCGGACATCCCCAATCATTCGGGTGAGACCGACCTCAGTCTCGAAGGTCCTCACCTCCGTTAGCATTGTGAATCTTTTCATTGCTTTTGTGGTAAAATTTCGAAGGGATTAAGCCTTCGCAAATGCAGTTGAGGTCTGTCCCACTGTCAAGAAGAGAAACAATAGAGAGAGTAAAGTCTTCTATTTTGATAGTAATGTCTATATACCATTTTTGAAGATTAATTCTACTTATGATTGAAACCAAGGGCTCAATTTTAAATTCTGATTCATTGTCAGAAGGAGAGTGTTGTGAGCTAGAGCTGGCCTCATTGGTATTAGAAAACTCTAAATGGGCTATTCTAGTTTCAAGTTCTAGGTCTTTGGTTTCATTTATTAATATTTGCTCTTTGAGGGTTTTGACATCCTTTTTAAGATTGTTGACTTCAGTCTGTAGATCATTAGTTGTAATAGGGGACAAATTATTAGTAAGAGATCTTTTATTGATGATTTTGGAAATGCTAAAGGGTTCTTCAGGAAGAGATTTATGTTCTTTGAATATTAAGTCTTTGAGTTTCATAAAATATTCTTGTTTTACATGAGGGTCTTCGAGTTTATCAATTAATTCAATAAGAACTTCTTTTTCATCACTTTTGGTGATAACGTTGCAAAATTGTATAGTTCCTGAGTTATCAGAATCTGAAGAATCAACTTGATAATTATCTTCAGAGAAGTCTTCTATAAGTATTTTATTAAGTTTGTTTTTAAGGTCCTCGTTATCGTGACAAATTTCATTGATCTTTTGTGTAAGGCTACAATTGTTTGCTTTATGACCCGGTTTTCCACATTTGTAGCAAATAATTCTTTTATCTGCTTTCTTATGTTGAAATTTCTTTTTAGTGTAATCGTTGGATCTTTCAGGTTTGTTTCTGGGTCTAAATTCTCTGTGTTTGCTTTTATGGGTTTTTCTGCTGCTAAAAGGTGGCTCTACCTTTTGAAGGCCAAAAGCTTCACAAAAAATTCCTAATTCTTTTCTATTAGATCCTTTTTCTCTACCATATTTAGCTTGTATCTTTAACTCAGAACAAAGGGCTAATCCTTCTTTTTTAACGAAAGCTGTAAGTTGACCATAGGTCATATCTTTCCAAGGGATCTCTTCAGCTTGTATTTCGGCTTTTATTTTTTGATTTATTCTTTTAGAAAATAAGGTAGGAAGACCTGAGACAAAACGTTCTTTCCAGTAACCCTTATAGCAGTCGTCTTTTTTATAGACATAGGATAGAAATACGTCTTTATACCACCTATAATCACTAAGGGTTCTGTATCTAAGGTTGGAAAGTATTTCTCTATTGGATTGGATCTCTTCTCTAGGGTTACCTATAAAATGCATACTAATGGTGTATATTAGTTGATTAACTGGTTCTGGATGTCCTTCATCATTTATAAATTCAAAGATTTCTTCTTTTTGAGCGGGGAATAGGGCATTATCCCACCAATTTTTTAAATGTCTTGTAAACCCGGTGACTAGAAGGGAAACACAAGTCTTAGGATCTTTTCTAGTGGCTCCATAGGCTATATTAGTCATACCCATTTCTTGTAAGGTATTAAGGATTTCATGTTCAGATTTACCATCTATATTCCATTCATAGATGGATGTTCCGTTATAGTCTGTCATTCTGAACTTAGATCTTTCTTCATATTGAAGATCAGGAGGTGTAGGCCTAGAATAGAAATTCCTGGTGTCTGTGTTTCTAAATATCTTTCTATGTGCATGTGGTCTACCATGGTTTCTTCTAAGTTTATTAATGAAATACCCCAAGGATGTTAGTAATGGCATAATGGTAAATTAATTAAGGATTTTACTTAAATGGGAGAAAGGGAAATTTGGGGATTTAATTCCTAAACTTTCGGTTGTCTCTCTCTCTCCCGTGTGAGTTCTTCAGCCGAGCAGCCCAGCTCCCTTCTCCTCCGACGAACTCCTTCTCCTGTGCCCAGCCGAGCTGTTCTTCTCCGGCGAGCCGACTTGGACCGCGCTGCTGCTCCTCCTCCTCCTCCCCTGCTACTGCTGTTGTTCTGCCGTCCGTGCTGCTGCCTTGCTGTGCTGTTGTGCAGTTCGTGCTGCTGCGGTTCGTGTGGTGGCTGAGGTCGCCGACGACGAGGAGCCTCCCCGGTGGCTACGTAGTGGTCGACGACGAGCAACTTGTGAATTTGAGTTTGGATTGAATTGTGTGGGGTTTGCTTGATTGGAATTTTGAAGGTTCGTTCGAGTGGTTTGGAGACCTCTGGGGTCGTTGTGGTTCGACTTGAGGCAAGAGGATCCTTGCTAACTTTATATATGTTTATAAATTATTTTATGCCTATTTTAATTCAGTAATTAATTTTACCGTTGCTTAGGCTATTTTTTTTAATTGGATTAATTGACTATATAATTGCTTGGTTGAAATGTGTGTTGATGTGTGATGATGTGTGATGATATGTGATGATGTGTGATGATGTGTGATTATGTGATTTTGATTGTCGTTTGTGCTTTTTGATTGAGAGTCAGTGTGGTGGTTGGATTGTCGTTGATTGGGGGTCGAAGGGTCAGGTGATGATGGTCTCACCAAACCTCGTAGGGTATCGCCTACGTTGTTAAGGGCCAAAAATGCTGAATCAGAGTCGGAAGGGTCAGGTGATGAGGGTCTCACCAAACCTCGTAGGGTGTAGCCTATGTTGTTATGGACCAGGAGTTGGATGGTATGAGACCGTCCCTATCCGGATAGTTGGTTTTAGGTGATGAGAGTCTCACCGGTGGTGGGTTGGAATGGATTGGAGTTGTGTTGGAGTTATTTGCGTTTGAGAGTTGAGTACTCTTTTGGTTGTTTTGGTCGGATATTGTGTTGATATATTTATATCTTATTTGGTTGATTTGGTTGAATATTGTAATGATTGTATTATGTTTGAAACTGTTTTGGGCTTGGCTAATCTTGCCAGTCTTTCGCGAGACTGACCAACTTCGGTTTACGTGCCACGGTTGGCTGGGGTATCGGGTCCCCTAGTTAATCAGGCTTTGCAGGTTCAGCGCCAGCAAGGAGGATCCTGATCACCATCGGTTTTGGAGTCGAAGGCTCTACTCTTTTGGTTTTGGACTTGACTTGGTTGTACTCGTCGTATTGGTTTTTGGTTTGTAAATTGTTGTATTTTCTGTATGTTAAGTTTGATTGTGGTTTCAAACTCTGGGCAAGATTTTCCGCTGTGCTGCTTTTGATATATATTATATATGGGTTATGTTTTGTATTTTTCTTTTCTTTCACCCGCCTTATAATCCTTCGGGATTATGGCACTGTAGCACCACTGGCCCGGGGGTGTTACAGAAGTTGGTATCAGAGCTCTTTTCAAAAATGTGTTCTTTCAGAGTTTTCAACTTGGAAATTTCTATACGTTGTGTTGTGAACGATCGTGTGATCAGGAATCCTTGCTATCAACCTGTAGTAAGTTGTGTTGGTAAGTATCGTTTGTGATGTTTTGTGCTAATGTTTATATATTTTCAGTATGCCTCCGAAAGTGGGTCGTGGTAGAGGTAGAGGTCGTGGGCGTGGTGGAGGACGTCCTCGGGCTGATCCTCAAGAGGTGGATGTAAACAGTCAAGCTGCTGATAACTCTGTGGGAAGTCAGCAGAATCCTACAGGAATTCCACCAGAGGCTGCCAATGCGGGTATTGACCCAGGAACTTTGGTTGCTCTGCAACAGATGGTGACTCAGGCTGTACAGGCTGCTATGGCACGAGTTCCGCCAGCTCAGGTTGCTCAGCCAGATCATATTGGGCAGCAAAGAAATGAACAGCCAGTATTACAGGCATGATTTAGCCGATTCATGGAAGTTGTGGCTAGACTGAAGCCTCCAACTTTTGATGGGTCTGGTGAACCTGCAGCTGTGACGTTCTGGTTGAACAGATTTGAGAAATTGCTAGAGGGTATCAGATGTCCCGAGAATGAGAAGATAACGATTGCTGCTTATTATCTGATTGACGATGCTAGTGATTGGTGGGATGTCGCTCGACCAACTGACCACGAGGCTACATGGAAAGAGTTTCGAGCTAAGTTAGAGGACATATTCTTTCCAGAGGCACTAAGAGACGCTAAGCTGCATGAATTTCAGTATCCAGAGAAGGAAGGGCTTAAAGTGCATCAATTGGCTGTGAAATTCAATAAGCTGCTGAAGTATGCAACTTCTGTGGTAAGAGATGAAAAGGATAAGATCAGGCACTTTCACAGATGGTTATATCCCGAGATAAGGCCTCTGATGGCAAGACACAATTGTACTACGCTCGAGCAATTTATTGACGAGTGCCTGACTATGGAAGCAACTATTGATGACTCTAATCAGATTATGGATGCTCGGGCTGGGAAGATACAAAAGACTCAGTTTACACCTGGAGGAACTGGACCTCAAAGTAATTTTGGTGGGTTCAGAAAACCTTCCTTTACCCCTAAGAGTACCCCTAGCACTGGGCCGGCTAAGACAAGTCAAGGTGGTGGTTCCCAGATGTCAGTGAATTATCAACAGTCATGGGGCAAGCCAGGGATGACTAGGAATGCACAACGTTGCTTTAACTGTGGAGATCCAAATCATAAGAAGGCAAATTGTACCAAAGCACCTCAGACTTGTTTCAAATGTGGAGGAGTGGGACACATTAGAACCTTTTGTAGACACGGGGAAAATTCCACTCAAACTCAAGCTTCCTCTCCTGCTTATCGTCCAGTTCCGAATCAGAACCGTCCTGTACCATCGCAGACACCACATAATGCTATGGGAAACAAGGGCAAGGCACTGATGGGTGGAACTTCAACCCCTCGGATTTATGAGATGAGGAGAACCGAGAATGACAACACGCCTGTGACTACAGGTACACTTTTTATTCAGTCTGAACCCGTTCGTTTACTTTTTGACTCTGGAGCTACGCATTCTTTTATTGCTGAGAATTGTGTAGATAGACTTGGGTTAGCGTGTGATTTGGAATGTGAACCATTTGTTGTGGGATTGCCGAATGGTGATAAGTTAGTAGGTACTCGGGGACTTAAGGATTTTCCGATCATCATAGGTGGTCGGGAATGGATGGTTGATTTGATAGCTATTAGTATGTTGCACTATGATATTATCCTAGGTATGGATTGGCTTTCTCGCCATGGTGCTATTCTTGATTTCAGGAAGAAGACAGTTACTGTAAGAACAGATGAGGATGTAGCGCATGTGTTTGAAGGGCATGATCCGCGAGACTCTGGTAGAATTATCAGTGCAATGACAGTTGCTAGACTGCTAAGGCAAGGCTGTGCTGGATATGTGTGTTATGCTTTAGAGGAAAGAAAGGATGAAGTAAGAATAGATGACATTCCCGTCGTTTGCGAATATTTGGATGTGTTTCCGGAGAAACTGGTGGGTTTAGCGCCAAGTCGTGATGTTGATTTTACCATTGAGTTAGAGCCGGGAACTACCCCGATTTCTCAAGCTTCTTATCGCATGGCACCAGTAGAAATGATAGAATTGAGGCAACAGTTAGAAGAACTTGTCGAATCAGGCTTTATTAGACCAAGTGTATCTCCTTGGGGTGCACCCGTATTGTTTGTTAAGAAGAAAGATGGTTCTCTTCGATTATGTATTGATTACAGGGAATTGAATAAGGTGACGGTTAAGAACAAATAACCGCTTCCTCGTATTGATGACTTGCTGGATCAATTGCAAGGAGCTATATTATTCTCCAAGATTGACTTGAGATCAGGGTACCATCAGCTTAGAGTTCGAGAAGATGATATCTACAAGACTGCTTTCAGAACAAGGTATGGTCACTATGAATTTGTGGTGATGCCTTTTGGGTTGACGAATGCTCCTGCAGTTTTTATGGACTTAATGAACATATGTTTTAGAGAATACTTGGATCGTTTTGTGGTGGTTTTTATTGATGATATTCTAGTATACTCTCGGAGTATGGAGGGCCATGAAACTCATCTTAGAGCAGTACTTGATGTGTTGAGGCGACATAAGTTGTTTGCCAAGTTATCAAAATGTGATTTTTGGTTACCTAAGGTGGCATTTCTTGGCCATGTGATCTCTAGTGAAGGTGTAATGGTCGATCCACAGAAAACAGAAGCGGTAGCAAATTGGAAACCACTTCAGAATGTTAAGGAGGTTCGAAGCTTTCTTGGACTGGCAGGTTATTACAGGAGATTTGTGGAAGGCTTTTCTCAGATTGCACGACCATTAACTAATCTACTGCGTAAGACCACGAAGTTTGAATGGGACAGGAAGTGTCTGGAGAGTTTTGAAGAACTCAAGAGACGTTTGACTAGTGCACCAGTGTTAGCCTTACCGCAGGGAACTGAAGGATTTGCCGTTTACAGTGATGCTTCTAAGCAAGGTTTGGGTTGTGTTCTAATGCAGAATGTAAAGGTTATAGCCTATGCATCTCGTCAACTTAAATCTCATGAAGTCAATTATCCTACCCATGATTTGGAACTTGCAGCCGTAGTCTTTGCTCTCAAGATTTGGCGACATTATTTGTATGGGGTAAGATGTCCAATTTTCACTGATCATAAGAGCCTGAAGTATATCTTCACTCAGAAGGAATTGAATTTGAGACAGAGACGGTGGCTAGAGTTGATTAAGGATTATGATATAGACATATGCTATCATCCAGGAAAAGCCAATGTAGTGGCAGATGCCTTGAGTAGAAAGTTGACTCCGGAACATAGGATTGCTTGTTTAACAATTCAGCCAGAGTTACAACAAGAGTTTGTAAGAGGTGAAATTGAGATTTGGTGTGAGAATGAACAAATGATGCTGAATGTGATGGAAATTCAATCAACGCTAGTAGAGTCGATCAGGGAGAAACAATCTCAGGACCCTGTGTTGGGTAAGTTGTGTAGTGAAGTTGCTCAAGGAAAGGCACCCAGATTTCTCATTCATGAGGATGGGATATTACGATTCCAGAATCGGTTATGTGTGCCAGCTGACAAGGAACTTAGAGAGTTGATCCTTAAGGAAAGTCATTCTTCAGCGTATTCAATACACCCAAGAGCCAGTAAGATGTATAAGGACTTGAGACGGAATTATTGGTGGAGTAACATGAAACAAGAAGTTGTTGAATATGTGTCGAGATGTTTGACATGCCAACAGGTTAAGATTTAACACCAGAGACCAGCTGGAGAGTTACAACCGCTTCCTATTCCTGAATGGAAGTGGGAAGACATCTCGATGGATTTTGTTGTTGCTCTTCCTAGATCCCGAAAAGAAAATGAGGCAATATGGGTCATTGTGGATCGCTTGACGAAGTCTTCACACTTTATACCTATCAAGATTACTTGGAATCCAGAGAAGTTAGCTGAAATATTCTTGCGGGAGATAGTTAGGCTGCATGGTGTTCCCAAGACTATTGTGTCTGACAGAGATGGACGATTTGTATCCCATTTTTGGAAATCCTTGCATGCAGCAATGGGAACGCAATTGAGATTTAGTACCTCTTTTCATCCTCAAACCGACGGTCAGTCTGAAAGGACAATTCAAACGTTGGAAGACATGCTTCGAGCTTATGCTTTAGAATGGCCAGGAAATTAGGAAGACAGGTTGCATTTGATAGAATTTACGTACAATAATAGTTGGCATGCATCGATTAAGATGGCACCTTATGAAGCTTTGTATGGTCGTCGTTGTAGATCGCCTTTGTGTTGGGATGATTTGACTGATGCTGTGTTAGTTGCTCCTGAGCTTCTGCAGAAAACTAAGGATGACATTGAGGTGATTCGTCAGAGATTGTTGTCAGCTCAGAGTAGACAGAAATCGTATGCAGATGTCCGTAGGAGACCTTTGGAATTCAGTGTGGGAGATCATGTGTTTATTAAAGTTTCACCGACTAAAGGATTATTCGGATTTGGGAAACGAGATAAGTTGAGTCCTAGATATGTTGGTCCCTTTGAGATTCTGAAGAGAGTTGGTGTCGTGGCTTACCAAGTTGCATTGCCGCCAAAGATGAGTGGAATGCATGACATATTTCATGTGTCTCAGCTGAGGAGATATGTATATCATCCGACTCATGTTCTGAATTTTGAGGAGATGGAGTTTCAACCTGATGGCACGTTTGAGGAATCACCTGTAAAGATTCTAGCGGTTGATCAGAAGAAATTGAGGAACAAGGTTATTCCTTTGGTGAAAGTGTTATGGGTTAGGCATGGAACCGAAGAAGAGACGTGGGAATTAGAGTCGGTTATGCGACGCAGTTATCCGAACCTGTTTGATCTTAGTTTCGAGGACAAAACTGTTGTAAGGGGGGGGGGGGGGGGGAGAATGAAATACCCCAAGGATGTTAGTAATGGCATAATGGTAAATTAATTAAGGATTTTACTTAAATGGGAGAAAGGGAAATTTGGGGATTTAATTCCTAAACTTTCGGTTGTCTCTCTCTCTCCCGTGTGAGTTCTTCAGCCGAGCAGCCCATCTCCCTTCTCCTCCGACGAACTCCTTCTCCTGTGCCCAGCCGAGCTGTTCTTCTCCGGCGAGCCGACTTGGACCGCGCTGCTGCTGCTCCTCCTCCTCCCCTGCTACCGATGTCGTTCTGCCGTCCGTGCTGCTGCCTTGCTGTGCTGTTGTGCAGTTCGTGCTGCTGCGGTTCGTGTGGTGGCTGAGGTCGCCGATGACGAGGAGCCTCCCCGGTGGCTACGTAGTGGTTGACGACGAGCAACTTGTGAATTTGAGTTTGGATTGAATTGTGTGGGGTTTGCTTGATTGGAATTTTGAAGGTTCGTTAGAGTGGTTTGGAGACCTCTGGGGTCGTTGTGGTTCAACTTGAGGCAAGAGGATCCTTGCTAACTTTATATATGTTTATAAATTATTTTATGCCTATTTTAATTCAGTAATTAATTTTACCGTTGCTTGGGCTATTTTTTTAAATTGGATTAATTGACTATATAATTGCTTGGTTGAAATGTGTGTTGATGTGTGATGATGTGTGATGATATGTGATGATGTGTGATGATGTGTGATTATGTGATTTTGATTGTCGTTTGTGCTTTTTGATTGAGAGTCAGTGTGGTGGTTAGATTGTCGTTGATTGGGGGTCGAAGGGTCTGGTGATGATGGTCTCACCAAACCTCGTAGGGTATCGCCTACGTTGTTAAGGGCCAAAAATGCTGAATCAGAGTCGGAAGGGTCAGGTGATGAGGGTCTCACCAAACCTCATAGGGTGTAGCCTATGTTGTTATGGACCAGGAGTTGGATGGTATGAGACCGTCCCTATCCGGATAGTTGGTTTTAGGTGATGAGAGTCTCACCGGTGGTGGGTTGGAATGGATTGGAGCTGTGTTGGAGTTATTTGCGTTTGAGAGTTGAGTACTCTTTTGGTTGTTTTGGTCGGATATTGTGTTGATATATTTATATCTTATTTGGTTGAATTGGTTGAATATTGTAATGATTGTATTATGTTTGAAACTGTTTTGGGCTTGGCTAATCTTGCCAGTCTTTCGCGAGACTGGCCAACTTCGGTTTACGTGCCGCGATTGGCTGGGGTATCGGGTGCCCCAGTCAATCAGGCTTTGCAGGTTCAGCGCCAGCAAGGAGGATCCTGATCACCGTCGGTTTTGGAGTCGAAGGCTCTACTCTTTTGGTTTTGGACTTGACTTGGTTGTACTCGTCGTATTGGTTTTTGGTTTGTAAATTGTTGTATTTTCTGTATGTTAAGTTTGATTGTGGTTTCAAACTCTGGGCAGGATTTTCCGCTGTGCTGCTTTTGATATATATTATATATGGGTTATGTTTTGTATTTTTCTTTTCTTTCACCCGCCTTATAATCCTTCGGGATTATGGCACTGTAGCACCACTGGCCCGGGGGTGTTACAATTAATAACAAGGGGTTCTTCCTCAAAATTGGTTTGCAATGTTTCTATAGCCTTCTCATCAGAAGAGGCTTCTTCACTTTGAGAACTGTCTGAGGGACTATTAGAGTCTGTGTTTGTGTTGTTGTTACACTCATCGACACAGTTAATAACTTGATCTTTTCCTTTATCTAATTTTTGGTTAATTCTTTCAATGATCGTAAGTGGATGAGTTAGAGAGATATTATTTAGAGTTTCTTTAGGAACTCCCTGGATTTGAAAATGAGGTCTAGAGATATCTTTAGGGAATTTGAGTGTTTCAATTATGACTTTGTCATGTATTTTCGGCTATTGTGTGAAGGATTTGAGTGTTTCAATAATAACTTGATCTTCCTCAAAATTGGTTTGTAAATTGTTGTATTTTCGGCTATTGTGTGAAGGATTTGATTAGAATAATTATGTTGTTGATGTATTTTCTTAACATCTTCTAATGTAGCAGTGTTATTATCAGAGGTTGTTATTCTGACATTTTTAAAAGGTTCAGCAGAGACTTCTCCGTTAGTTGTTTTAATCCTTATACCTTGTAAAGGTGGATGAATGCTTTGAGTAGTTTCTGAGGGTAAGAGATTCCATGTTTTAGTTAACCTAGTTTGGACTTCTATAGATTTTTGTTCGAAAGGGTTCTTTATACCTTGTTTAGAAATGTAATTAGGGAACCAAATAAAGAAGGGAATATTGGTTTTAAGTTTTTCCATATCATAATACCATAACTCTCTTATTTTATTCCTATTATCCTTTTCAATTTCCATAAACCGTGTTCTCTTAGTTTTATTCTTTTTAGATTTAAAGTTTTTTCTTAAATAATCAGTATCTAGAGTAAATTATGTTTTAGAGATAACATTTATAGAGGAATATCTACCCATGTCACTCTGAGTGGGAGAACAGAGAGGAGACTGTTTCTATTTTGTTCATTTATTGGGTTAGGAATAGGATTGCTAAATTCTACTCTGACAGAATTGTCTCTAGCTGTATAAAAGGAGTCTGAAAAAGATTTTCTTGCTGAAAAAGGATTAGGGGTTCTAGGTATAGAAGTAAAAGATCTGCTGGAGTTAAATCTTAAAAGAACTCTACATCATTACTTTCTTCTATGTGGGAGATTTCTGTCCTTTCAAAGATTATTAGGAGGACAAGCATGTCTAAGTTCAAGAGTCTCGGATATAGTGATATCTTCCCATTTTATTAACTTAGGAGTGAATGTTGTGGATCTTTCTGCTTCGAGTTGTAAGACAATAGTTTCTCCTCTAGGGATAAGAGGTATTAAACACTTAGGGTCTATAATGGAACTTAGGAGTCCGTAATGAATTCTGAAGATTATAGCAAAGTTTTTTGAAGCTATTTTTAAGGAGTTTGACGTCGAGGATAAAAGTTTGACAAATTCTTGGGTCTGTCATATCTACGGTGAAATTAGGGGAACAATTAAAGAAGATAGGACCATTACAGATGTTAATCTGAATAACAACAATTATAGAGTCTTTATAAGTTTGTAATCTATCATCTCTTAGGGCTATGAAAACTGGGGTGTCTATTCCTTTTCTGACTAAAGGTTTTAGAGCTACTTGTATTAATCCTATATGGATATATCTATAGTTCTTTTCTAAGTATTTTTCAATAGATAAAGATGATAATAATTGAAGAGTTTGTTGTTCTTTGTCTAGACTAAAAGTTTCTTCTTGACTTTTAACATTAAGGGCTGTTTTGAAGTCTGTCCATCCCATTCTATAAATGGACTGTATACTCTGTTGTGGTATGGACCAGTCAGACACACTTTCTTCATAAAGATTTTCATTGCTATGAACTACCGGGGTACTAGTTGAACTAGAACCTCTAGATAGAATACGCCTAAATTGTAGCGTCATGATCTAATACGATTTAGGACAATATACAGTCATTAACTCTATCTACATCTTCATGTGTTGGTGCAAGAATTGCTCGTTCTTCAAAATATTTCGGAGACAACTGATTATCCAAAAGAGAGGGATAACCAGACTTAACAATTGTTGGAATCAGATCTAAGTCATAATCTTTCACCAATAGTTCATTAGGAATTTGTATTTGTGCTTCTTCATCATTGTCATCACCAACAATACCATCTTCGATGCTTAATACCCATTCAAAAAATTCATTTGCTTCTTTGATATCATAATCAGATGTACCTTGTTGAATCCTCATGTTTCTTGTCAAATTAAGAATTTTGCAATATTCACACAAATAAGAGGAATTAATGGTGGCAAAAACAATATCTTGCTTGCTTCCTTTTGTGGTAACGGGTAGGATTTGCATAACGTTTCCACCAAATACTATGACTTTCCCTCCAAAAGGTTGTACAGAACTAAGGGGATGCGTAGCCCATAAAATATCTCTTAAAGTCATGTCTAATGCTTCAAAACAGAATCTATTCGTCATCGAAGCTTCATCCCAGATAATAAGTTTGGCAGCACAAATCAATTTAGATAGTTTTGTACCTAAACTTAAGTTGTAAGGTTAACAAAACCCTAACTTGTGAAGATGATCAAACTATATTAACTACGACCAATAAGTAGTTTTAAAAAATAATATTAATAATGATAAATTACATTTAACAAATACGTTGTGAAGATTAGGCCCATATGAAATTTGGTTTACAGTTGTGTTAGAGTGGGTTTTTATTTTATAGAGTTGTCATTTTAAGATAAAATACATTATGAAAGAACATATATATATATATATATCATAATCTAATATAATACATATATAAACAATGCAATTGATAAATACAACATCATATATGCTCTTTAGTTCGTAAAAATTGAATTTAAATGACTTTCAATAGACTCTTCGAAATACATTAATTATGGAAATTGGTAAGTAAACTACTACAACATAAACACTGGACGACTTCGGATAATCTCTTCAATATTATTTTACATATTCTTGATAGGAATCTACGGTTTCAAGAAATTTATGGACTTGATCGTAGACTACTATAGCATAAACACTGGATTTAATAAAATTGAGAAATTTATATTAATATAAAAAAATATTGTGTAGCTTCAATGTGTAGAAAAATTATAGAGAAGATTTGTAAAAACAATAAGTGTTTTAAGATGATATGGCAAGATTAGTTGATATATATTTACATACACCATCAAATAAGATATATGAAAAATAGAGTTTTCTATCTGTTCAAGTTAGGAAAATAAATGGTTAAAAAATCCCTACGCTTACAAATTGAGATTCTATAATAAAAACTTATCTCATTGATTGTGATTAATTACTATAATCAAAACTTATCTTATTCTATACATGGAAAAATAAATTTTATTTGTTTCCATATCTTTTCGGAACTTTTGGCAGCTCTTGTAATTGATAATTCTTTTTTTATTTTTTCCTAATAGTTGGATGATGTAGTGGATGATGGTTAGATGAGTGATGACACGTAGGTAAATCAAATGTGGTGATGACACATAAGGTTTTGGTTTAGTAGATTACACTCTGTGCTTTGAATGACTTAAAAAAAATTATGCATACTAATAATATGTTTCATAAAATATAATGACATGGTCATAAACCATTATATTTATAGCACGTTTTCACCTTTGTTTTGTATAAAGTTTACTTTTAGCGAGTGTAACTTCTGGTTCCTAGTCTTATGTTTTCGGAATGTTAGAATACATTCATAGAAAAACATATTTTCATGGTAACTAAAATGAAATATTATCCATTGAATATTTCCAAATGTAGTTGATAACCCCTCATTAAACTACTTATTGGTGGTGCTTAGAATTTGACTTATGCCTTTATTGTTTAATATTTTTAGTTATGGAAATATGATAATATATATAAGCTATATGATGTTGAATGACATGTTTAGTTTTGGAAATAAAATAATCTTACATATAATTATTATATTAAATAAAAAAAAAGGATTTTTGAAGATCGTTATTATGATTGACATGTTTAGTTTAGGAAATAGGAGAATCTGATATATATTTATTATATTGAATAAAAAAATGAGAAAATGCTATGTGACAGAAAGAATAGGGTATGTAATAATGTATCTTTACAAAACATTTATTTCTAAGATTCTGTATAATATTTTTTTATTGCAAATATTTATAGTTTTACAGTACAAATAAAAAGTGCACATAATTGACCTATTATAAGCTACTAATTAATCACTTACTCACTACATATTTATAAACGTTTAGAAAACAAATGTACAAATTAAGGTCCTAATAATTTCGAGATATAAATTATTAAAAAGAACAAAAATGTTATATAATTATGGAAATTTATTTTATTTATTTTTTTGTTCCAATTGTATTTGTTTATATAAGATTAGCTTATGATGGACAGATATAAAAGATTAGGTGGATTATTGTTAAGATTATAAATTTCCTTATTGATATTAAATTTTATTTTAGTAATCTTAGAGATCACAAATATAATTGGAAAGAATTAAGGTATATATTGATTTTTAAAATAAAATTTTATTACATGAAAAATTGAGAGGATGACAAGTGACATATAATGACATGGTTTATTCTTAGGGTGACATGTGGCATAGGAAATTTTGGATCTATTTATCCCTCTTCCTAATTTAAATACAAATCAAGCACAAATATTACTAATCCAAATATTTTCTAATTATATACAAATTCAAAATTTCCTAATTATATACAAATCCAAAATTTCTCAATTATATGGATGATTGATTTACGAAATTATGATCCGAATATGATTTTGATATTATTATTATCTAGATCTATTTTTTTAATACATAGAGTAATTTGAATAATTATTAGTATTTTTTATTCAACATATATGACATAAAAACCCGTGTCTAGTACGCGAATTTCGATAGTTAAGTACTAAATTTACAAACTGCCCTGAGAATTGCCATTGATGCATATTTGCATGTAATCGGAGGTGTTTGTTTACTCAATTGAAGTACATAAAACATTACATAATTAAAATGCTAATTAATCCATAATTAGCCAGTAGTATAGTAATACAAAAACCAATAATAAACACGTGCACTATATAATCCTCCGAGTCCTCCTCCATATTCTTATGTCACTGATTTGTAAGCAAATCTATAGGTTTAGTTTTTGGAAACAAATCATTTGTTTGGTACGAATTTGTTATTGCATTGTAGGTTTATTGGATATTTTGTGGTCCATTTTGGAAAGAATTGATGTTAAAAATATTGCAGATTTATTTTGGTATAGTGCATAAGAAATATATTGCATGGAAATCAAATCTGCATAGAATGTAATATTTTGTGATAAATTTTGGAAATAATTGATTATAAAAATATTACAAATTTATTTTTGTATAGTATGCATAAGCTGTAAATTATTGCAGAGATTTGATTTTCAAATTAAAATCAATAAAAGGATAGATTGACACGTGGAAAAATTAATGGCATGATGCCACATGACAGCAGGAAAGGGTGGGTTTATTGTAGAGGCGCCAAGTGACTTAGTTGGGGTTCTATTTTAGTAGATATGTAGTAGATTTGTAGGTTCAGTTTTTGGAAACAAATCATTTGTTTCCAATGCATTTGTTATTGCAATGCATATTTATTGAATATTCTTTGGTTCGTTTTGGAAAGAATTTATGTTAACAATATTACAGATTTATTTAAGTGCATACAATATATGACAGAGAATATTTTGTGCTACGTTTTGGAAAGAATGGATTATAAAAATATTCATATGGTATGCATAGCCTGTTAATTACGAAAGAAATTTGATTTGATTTTCAAAATAAAAACAAAAAAAGGATAGCTTGCCATGTGGCAAAATTAATGGTGTGATGCCACGTGGCATTAGAGATGGTTGGTTTATTTTGGGGGCGTCACGTGGCGTAGTCGGGATTCTATTTTAGTATATATATAGTAGATTCTTGGGTGCGTTTTGGAAAGAATAGATTACAAAATAAATATATGCATGATAATTTATGATTATAGATATATTTACATACAAAATAAATATATGACTGATAATATTTTTGCTATGTTTTGGAAAGAATAGATTACAAAAATATTCATATTATATGCATATCCTGTTAATATGAGTAGAAATTTTATTTTATTTTATTTTTGAAAAAACAAAGAAAAAAAGGAGAGTTTGCCACGTGGCAAAATCAATGACGTGATGCCACATGACAGTAGAAAGGTTTGGTTCATTTTGGGGGAGCCACGTGGCGTAGTAGGTATTTTGCTTTAGTAGATTCTTGGGTGCATTTTGGAAAGAATAGATTACAAAATAAATATATGGCTGATAATTTACGATTACAGATGTATTTACGTACAAAATAAATATATGGTTGATAATATTGTTTGTTACGATTTGGAAATAATAGATTACAAAAATATTCATATTGTATGCATATCTTGTTAATATAGGGCATATATTTTATTTTATTTTATTTTTGAAAAAAAACAACGAAAAAAAATAGAGCTTGTCACATGGCAAAATCAATGGCGTGATGCCACGTGATAGTAGAAAGGGTTGGCTCATTTTAGGAATGCCACGTGGCGCAATAGGTATTATGTTTTAGTAGATATATAATAGATTCTTGGATGCGTTTTGAAAAGAATAGATTACAAAATAAATATATGGCTGATAATCTATGATTACATATATATTTACGTACAAAATAAATATATGGCTGATAATATTGTTTGCTACGTTTTGGAAAGAATAGATACAAAAATATTCATATTGTATGCATATCCTGTTAATATGGGCATATATTTTATTTTATTTTATTTTTGAGAAACAACGAAAAAAAAGGAGAGCTTGCCATGTGGCAAAATCAACGATCCTTAGGATTTTTGACCCCTTAAGGGGGTCAAATAGCAAGTTTGGACTCCTAATTAAATAAATTAGCTTTTTGACCCCGTAAGCCTTTAAAAACCCATAAACCCTACACTCTAAACCCTAACCCTTAAACCCTATACCCTAAACCCTAAAAAAACACTTCCACCCCCCTTTGGACCATATGTGTAGTAATAGGGGGTCATACTTGCAATTTTGGAAAAAATGGGCCTAAACTTGCTATTTTTTCCCTTAAGGGACCATTCGCGCCCAATTTTCTCCAAAATGACGTGATGCCAAGTGGTAGTACAAAGGTTTGGTTCATTTTGGGGGTGCTACGTGGCGTAGTAGGTATTCTGCTTTAGTAGATATATAATAGATTATCAATCTATTCTAAAATATGTTCTATTTTCTGTAATGAGCAAATTATTTTTAATGTTAATCATAAATTCCAAAAATTCCACATCAACATTTAACTAATCAACTTTATCTATTATAACAAATTCCAAAAATTAATTAAACTAATCTACTATGGTCACTTACTCACTTGTCATCTTCTAATTAAGCCACATCAACATTTAACACGTCTCAATTATATAGATTACTACATTATTTCACAGACATATGACATTTGACAAATTTTTTTTTTATTTTTGTGTTAAATGTCAAATATCTTTAAATTATGATTAACTTCCATAAACTAATAAATGATATTTTACATTTATATAGTTACCAAATTTAAAAATATTCTTTATAAATACATATCTTAGCATATACATAAGATTACGTGATTTCTAATTTATTACTTGCCAAATATATTTTATGTTATTATCTTTTTAACTACATTTCCATTATAAATGGTTGGTCTATGTGTTGCAACGAGTATTACTTATTCATCGTTGTCATCTATCTATATATAGAGGGAGTTTCACATACATTTAGTCCTTATTGTACAATATGCAAAATATTATGGACGTTGGATCAAGGAGACGGAGGACTGAGATTAAAATGGATGAAAAAGAGTGAATAGTGACACAGTGGCATAACCGTAAATACGGTGTTTTTTTTTTCGGCCAACAATTTTTTTATATATATATTTTTCGTCTCTGATCGTTTTAGAATAGACAATTACTGACGTACACATATAAGTACTACATGTTCATTTTTCTATACCGTAAGGTTTACATATAACATGTTCATGTTCAAACACATGTCTTTGCACATTTAGTGCTTATTTGTGAACCTTCTATATAGGTTATTCCAGAATGATCAGAGGACGTTAAGAGTTTTTTTTCCGTCTCTAATCGTTCTGGAATAGACAATTATTGACGTTCACATATAAGTACTAAATGTTCATTATTCTATGCCGTCAAGTTCACATATAACATGTCTTTGTACATTTAAAGCTTATTTGTGAACTTCGGTGCACAAATAAATGAACGGTAAGAGCTTATTGGTGAACCTTTTATATAGGTTATTCCAGAATGATCAGGGGATGAAAAAAAAAATGTTGGCAAAAAAAAAAAAAATCGACGGCCGAGATCGTTTCGCATTTCGCACGGTAAGAGGCTGTTGTACGGGAATCCAAATCTCTATATATATACTAAAAAAAGGCTTAAATTCTACGTGTCGGTGTCATGTTCAATTCACCTACGTGTCGTCACATATCCAATCATCATCTACCACATCTTTCAAACTTTTAAAAAAAGATTCAAAAAAATAAATATTAATTTTTAATCATATCTTTATAACTAACTTAACATATTTATTTAATTAAATTAAATCTAAACTAAATTTTTTTATCCGAATCGTATATATATTACGGATCATATCTATTAAATCATAGTCAAATATTGGTAAATTACATAAATTTGCATGCCACCTAATATTTTTGATTTTTGAAACATGTTATACAAATCTCATCTATTAAAAATAACAACGAAGCTTTTAGATATATATTGACTATGATTTGGCGGAAGCTTTTGGATATAATTATGTCTAGGTACAATTTGAATAATTCTATTGTTATGTTTTTATATAATATTATGGTTTTTATATATATAAACTTATCGTTTAAGTTAGTACAACATATATTCTATCGTTTGAGTTCGTGTAGCATATATACACTTATCTCAAAACAATTGGGTATTCTATTTGTGTGTTATACCCTCTTCTCTCTACAAAGGTTTTACCACTTTTGTTTAACTACATCATCTACTTCATGGTCATTATTTGAATTACTAATAATTTATTCTACTTTTGCAGTGAATAATGCCTGAAAATTTATAAATGCGGGTCCAATTTAATTATATTTAAATCTTATTTAATTAAAAAAAATTATCCAACTTAAGTTCCGAAAAGATATTATAAAAAATATTTTTTTTGATTGATTTATTAGTTAAGATTTGAGATCATGAGATTAAATAACATAAGATAAGAATCCATATAAGAATGTATAATCCACAGTTTTCACATTGTCAATTCAATGTAAATATTTTGTGTTATATATTTTTCTCTTTTCCTATGTACTGATATAATTTTGCTTAAGCATGATTCTAAAATATCTTATTCAAGTCTACCTATATACTTGGCTTTAGTCGGTTATTAATCTCTATGGATTCTAACTTTTCATATTTGTACCCTTATCTTGGTTTTTTGTGGAGGTACCCTTATCTTGATTTTAGTCGGTTATCAATCACCATAAATTGTAATCATAATCATTAAAAAAAGGCAGCTATTATATGCACTATCATTTTCGCCCTTTCGCACTATATTTCTTTACGCAGGTATCTGATATACGCCAGATTTTTTGCATAGAGGAGAAAATTTCTCTACATAGGTATCTTGCGTACGCAAGATACCTACGTAGAGCTAAAATATGATTATTTGAGAAATGAGACTTGGGGAATTTTTTGAAATTTGCCTTCAAAGCTAGGATCTGGCGCAATTTTTTTTTTTCTTCTTCTAAAAGCAACAAAGCGAATAACATTTTTTTTTAAATTTGCATTTGACTCTAGTAATAGACGTTATCAAGTAATCAAGGTTACATGACAATAAATTTGTTTGTATCATGAGGTTTCAATATACTTTTATTCATGTATATTTATCCACCAATTTGTTTGATATTAACTGTTTTTTATTATTATTTCAAAAATCACATATAACTATGGTTATATCTTATAACTATAAGGATATAACCAAATTGGATATAACTATAAGGATATAATCAAATTGGATATAACTATAAGGATATAACCAAATTGAAAATAACTACACTATATAATCATATTATATAACTATATAATATAACCATAGTATATAACTATATGATACAATATATGATATAACTATAGTATATAACTATAGAGTATAACCAAATTGGATATAACTATAAAACATAATATATGATATAGCCATAATATATAACTATAAGATATAATCATAGTATATAACTATATGATATAACCATAGTATATAACTATAGAATATAATATAGGATTTAACCAAAGTATATAACTATAGGATATAACGATATGATATAACCAAATTGGATATAATTATACGATATAACCATAGTATATAACTATAGGATATACCCATAAGATATAACCAAATTGGATATAACTATACGATATAACCATAATATATAATTATAGGATATAACAATAATATATAACTAAAGAATATAACCATAATATATAACTATAGGATATAACCATAATTAATAACCAAATTGGATATATGATGTGACCCTGCCTCCCATGACGGCCCACGAGAAAGAACAAGCCATGAGCCTGCGCTCAGATGGCCCAGTGACAAGGTCCAGGGCCAAAGCCATCGCCGAAGCTGTCGCATCCCTTGTTGCACGCTTCGTCGCTGGCCAAGGCAGCCCGGAAACCGAGCCAAGACTTGTCGTCCTCTCCACCATCGAGGAACGTGCTGAAGACGTCTCGCTCACAAAGGAGCGCACTGAAGAAGACGTCGGACGAAGCAACGAGCTCACTGCTACAAGAGAACAACTCGCTAAGAGCATCAATACAACAGAGGAGCTCGCTGAAGGCATCGCTCCAACAGAAGAGCTCGTTAAGGAGCGCGTTCGAAGAGTTCGCTGAAGGGCTCGCTCGAAGAGCTCGCTTTAGAACACGTTTGCCTTATCTATTTTGAGACACTTTCCCTATTTAGCGCTATTGCTTGTTTTAGCTAGTTTCCCTTTTATAGTTTGTCTATTTTCGGGTGTGTGCCTTTGCATGCTTGCATGGGCTAGCCCACTAGGCTCGACTTGGCCCAAACCGATGTCTCGCCTCTAGTATTTATAGTTTCGAACCTTGTTATTATTTTCTTACGTTCAAATTAAAGTTCAAGGCTTAAGTAGAGTGTTTATCCTCCTTCCCTTGATCGAACGTCATATATCCCTCTCATCTCCATTCACTCCGCCGCCGACGCTACGGCACTGCTTGATCTCAAGCAAACATATCCTTCGCATCTCCCTTCATTCGCAGTCGACGCTACGACACCAAAGACTTGTCTCTTCAAGTCTTCCATCCCTCAATCAATTCGCTTCCGCCATCGCCTTCCATCCTTCCAACAGATCGCTATCATCACCACCAACGCTTCCACCGTCGAGACGAGTGACTTCCCAACCAAGACTAGATCCGAAAGTTGTCACCTTTGACAATTGGCTTGTCATCGGAGGCAGGAACACATCAACTGGCATCAGAGCCCAGCAGTCTTGTAAGTCACAAACTCAAGTTGCATTCGTTCACAAAATTTTTCTCTTGACCCCCATCGTTTGTTTCATCAAATTGTTCGGAAAACCAAAAAGTTACCATATTTGCTCACCTTCGGTTTCTACAAGATAATATCTTGGCCGATTTTTTTTTTCTTGCCCTTTAAGTTTTGGTGTGTTAGGTAATTTTTGTTATCTTGCATGGTAGATATTTTGTTTCCTTATTTCCAACGTAGATATAGTTTCCTTGTTTGCATGTTATTACTTTTTAGTTAGTTAACCACTTTCCTTATAAGATAAAATCAAATTTTCTCTTCTCTCTCCAATCTTTCCTAAATCACACTTGTGATATCTTCTAGTTACTTAAGCCGATTTTGTTTTATTTTCTTTCCTTCAATCCGAAAACAAAGATCACAAAAAAAGATCTCGGATATTAATTCAAAAAAAAAAGAAAAAAAAAAGAGTTTCAAGTTTGGGAAAGCCAAAATAAGGCAACCCTAACTCAATCACCTCGGCTTAGGCTCATCTTCTCTACCCCTCCATCGTCTAGGTAAACTTCCTAGAAGGTGATTTCTTGCTCACTTTGGTCACTTTGTTTACGTTTGTCTAGGGTTTCAATTTGTTCTTGTGTGTTTGATTGCAACTTTGCTTGATACACCACTACTTGTTCAAGCCAAGCCGCCCTCACGGCAAGCCCAAACAGCCCTACCTTACGTGAACCTTGTGACTTGACTTGTGATTTTGCTTGATTGTTGTTCTTTGTTACCTTTTGATTCGTTTTTACTCCCATGTCTGGCAAACTTGTTATAGGTAGCATGACGCTTGGACAAGCTAACGACCAACCCGGTGATGAAAACAACAACCAACCACAGAACCCGACGTTGGTTCCCTCACAGGAACAACCACAACAAGACCCAAATCCACAAGATACTCTCTTGGAATTGACGGAAGATCAAATTTTGATCCAAGCTCTTCGCCAAGAGCTCGCTACTTTGAGAGCAAACCAACGAGTGGCCACCAACGTGCCCACTCCGGCTTCTTTACCTGCCATAGAGGCACCGGCTCAACCAAAAGCCACCGACACCGGTCCTTCCAAGACAAGAGTTGACAAGGGCAAAGGCATCATGCCTTCCCATCAACCACAACCCCAACTCAAGAGGTTGCAGAGTGTCATAGAAAGTCGCCAAGGGCTCGCATCACATACAGATCGCTACGTGCCGACCTCTGCGCATAGTGGCATTGACACCGGCTCAGACCGCGACGCCGACGCTCAAGGTGAATTTTCTGAACCTTATGATTTTAATGAGAGATATGCTTCTCGCAGAACACAACGTCAAGTAACAGGCTCCGCGCCAAGGGATGGCCGCCGTCGGCAAGTAGCTCTAATCGACACAACGCCGAGAAGGCCCAGTGGTAGATCAGGCCGTTCTAAGCAACAGGACGCTGCGGATTACAGGACACCGAACACACAACCCCTCAGCCGTGCATTGCGCTCTAACCTTCAACACCAGAGTGCTCCGACACCCCGCTACGGCTCGGATGGCTACGCTTCGATCACTCCTAATGTTGATGATGACTTCGACGAATATGACGACGAAGAAATTGAAGACTCAGGTATGGTCAATCCCAATTTGTTTCACCCCCCTCTTGGAGATCCTATTGAATTCCAGGACCATCCATCAGACTATATTCCATCACCACGACTCTAGCCACAAGGAGGTCGCCATCATGACATTGACGGCCGGCGCCGTGATGCCATGCCCAGAGATGCCCGCCGAGACGACTTCGATGTCCAGCCGAGAAGACGACGTCTACGCGCCCAGAGAAGACTATGTCCGCGGCGAGCCTCACCAAGCCAGAGAAAGACGCCACAATGGCTGCGAACGACCTCATGGTTTGCGCGCTGTTGAACAACCATACTATGATGATGCTCACAATCAGGACGTTCAACCACCTCGCTATGTGAGACACGGCGTTAAGGTAAAGATTGAACATTTTTATGGTGAATACAACCCTGCTGTTTTTCTTGAATGGATACAGGCCACAGAGTATACACTCCGCTATTGTCAAGTGCCTCCCCAAGAGCATGTCAACGCAGCGACTCTCAACTTCCGAGGTGCTGCAAGAGTTTGGTGGCACAAGTTTGAAGATGACTGCGTCCGACGTAACAGGACGAGAGTCACCGAGTGGCATCAGCTCGTTTATGTGATGACCAGGAAATACGTGCCTCCAGATTATCGAAATCAAATGCGAATGGAGATCGCCATGGCTCGCCAAGGCTCACAGACTCCACTCGAGTTCTTTTCGAAGTTGGAAGATATGTATTACAAGGCGAACATCTCTGTTGCTCCTTCTACCTTGAGGACAAAATTCTTGAGTGGTTTGAACGCTAATATTCGTGATCAGCTCGAGATTCTGCCCATCAAGGACTTGAACACCCTTAATCACACGGCGATGCAACTACATGCTCAGATCGCTCGCCGAAAGTCCTATACGAGTAACTCCTCCAGGTATGCTTCTAACCCTAGTGGTTTCAAATCTTCTAACACTCGTCCTAGTGCTTCTGCTTCCAACAACTCGTCTTTCAAGGCGAGGCCGCCGGCAATGAACACAACAGCGCGCCAGACCACACACAGACCGACTCCAGTGAACACTGACCGCGTGCGAGATCTCGAGTGTTTCAAGTGTGGTGGCAGAGGCCACTACAAGAAGGATTTCCCAACTGCTCGAAAGGTTTTGTTCTCTGCTGCCGCCGCTGGCTATGAGTCTTGCGAAGACGACGAACAACCCCTAGAGCCAATTGACGAAGGGAATGAAGACGACGAGGACGCTTACGACTGTGAACCCGCTTCACTGAATGCGGGCACTCCATTGAGCTTAGTGACCCGGCATATCCTCACAGTCCAGGACTCTAGTCTCCGAGAACAAAGAGAGAATTTGTTCCACACACGAGCCCTCGTCTAGACGGCCACCTTGTGTAACACCCCGGGCCATAGGTGTCACAGTGCCATAGTCCCGAAGGACTATAAGGCGGTTTTTAAAAGAAAAGAAATCCAAAACTCTTCCAAATACATAAAAGTTAACAACATTAAAATTCCCTGCTCAAGTTTGAAACTACACTTAAACATTTCGTCCAACTCAATGCATCAGTTTAATTCCAAAACAACGAATAGTTAATACAACCTTTTCAAATCCACAGTAAAACCAAATCTTTAACTGTGAAGACACATCTGTGATCCAAAACCCGCTTGTTGCTGCAAACTTGCAAAGCCAAATTGACTGGGGGACCCGATACCCCAGCCAACCGCGGCACGTAAACCGAAGTTGGTCAGTCTTCCATCAAGACTGGCAAGACTCCTCAAGCCAAAACAGTTTCAAAACACAGAGAATTATCACAACAATCAAATAATACCAAACAACAACATGCCACACCATATATATAAATATATATATCATTATTATATCACTATCATATCAACCATTCATTACCCCTCTTATCCAAATCTTCAACATACTAACATCACTTAATCCAACCTCAACCTCACCACAAGTATAGACGACTAAAATGATCCAATCCAACTTTCTCGATTACTAATACCTCAATTATCAACCCTACGAACCTATACACATATATTACTACTAACACGTATAACCACGACTAACCACTTACAAAACTCACTACTGTACTAACACGTCCAACTAATCTTCGCATCAACAAACACTTAAGCATAAGCAAGACAATCATCACCTTATATAAACATGACCAAATAACGACCCAGGCCAGCCACCCTTCCGGTGCCGCCTGTTCGTTAACATGGACCGCAACTCATACGCTCAAATTCAAACCATGTTGGCCCACACCCTCAAGATGGGAAACCAACCTTCACACTCAATCCACACAACCGACCTTCATAATCCACTAGCTGCCACCAACAACCCCACCAACATAAATCCACATCACCATTACCTAAAAATAGAATATATTTAACAAGTCAAACTAGCCAACAATCAATATCCAACATAAAACCAATAACCAAACACACAGTCAATATTCACCAACACAATCACTTAATCAAGCGCACAACCAATATCATCACAAAACCACTTTAATCAGATACACAACCAACATCCAACACCAAAACCACTTAATCATATACACAACCAACATCCAACACAAAACCACTTAATCAGGTACGCAACCAACATTCAACACAAAACCACTTAATCAGGTACGCAACCAACATTTAATACATAAAATCTCCTCCGTCTCACCACCACATCACCGGGTGAGACAATTCTTCCTCTCTATCCGGATAGGCGGATGGGTCGCATACCATCCGAGATCCTGGCCCTAACCACCATAGGCATTCCCCCTACGTGATTGAGTGAGGCTTTCATCACTCTGGCCCACCGACCACCGGAGGTCACACCCTCCGAGGCCCTGAATCAACACTCTTCCGGATGGGACTTTCACCATCCAACCATAGCCTTTACCAACGCGGGGTCATACCCTCACGTGGTCGGATGAGGTCACACCCTCACCCCGGCTCCACCATCAACCAACACCCAATCAATCAACATCAATCACAATTAGTCACAATTGACTACCACATCAACATTTAATCAAATACAACACGAGACAAATACTAACACACGCATACACACACACGCATACACACACACACACACGTATTCACACACTTTCAAACAATCACAATTAATCACTATTAGTCACAATTGACTACCACATCAACATTTAATCAAACACAACACGAGACAAATACTAACACACGCATACACACACACACGTATATTCAACCAAGTAATTCTACAATCAATAATCCAGATTAACATACTTAGACAAGAGTAAAATCAATTACTGAATCAAGATAGGAACAAAAGTACTTTTATAAAAATATACGGAGGGTTAGCAAGAATCATCTTGCCTCAAACTCGACAACCACGACCTCAGAAATCTCCAACCAACTCGAACGAACCTGCGAAATCAATCCGAGCAAATCCCTGGCATTAATTAACTCATACTGAGTCACAATTAATAAACCCCCAATTCAAACCCTAAAATCACACCTTCAATTCACAATCTCAGCAATCCACACACAATTTAACCAAACTCCCTGAAATTTCAAATCAAATTTGCCCAAAACCTAATTCAATCCAAGCAACCAAATCTGCCCAATTTAACAACGATTACCAACCAATTCAACCCCAAAAATCAGATCGAAGAAACCCCCACAATTACCTCGTCGGTGGCTCGCCTGCGTCGCCGGGATCGGGCTTCACGTCGCCGGAAAGTGCAGCCACCATCAGCAGCTCTTGCGGCCTTGCTCGGCAGTAGCTCATGGTCTGGCTCCTGCAGCTGGTTCACGGCTTCGGACAGCAGTGACTCATGGCTTCCGACATCAGCAGTTCACGGGATCTCGCTCCAGCGGTAGTGGCTCGCACAACAGCACGCACAACAGCTGAACAATTTCTGCAAATTTCCAACCGAACTCGGTAGTTGCCGAGCCCACATCGCCGGAACTGGCTCCTCGATGCCGGAGGTACGGCAACAGCTGGGGACCCAAAGGTAGAAGAACAGAGCTCACCGATGACCGCGCGGCAGCCGAGCCCACGTACAGAAGCGACCACGGTCTCGCACCGCAGCTTGACGTCGCGACCCGAACCAAGAAAGGAAGGTGGTGGTGGCAGGTAGCAGCTGGTCGTGCTCGCCGGCGGAAGGACCAGCGGAACGGCGGGAGGAAGGCAAGAGGAGGCGGCCCCCTTCTCTCTCTCTCTCTTCGCTGTGCTTTCCAGAAGAAGACAAGGGCTTTTATCCCCTTAATTTCCCATTTCCTCATTAAGAAATCCCTAATTAATTTACCATTTGCCATTACTATTATCTTTGGGGTATTTCATTCTCCCTCCCTTATAAGAGTTTCGTCCTCGGAACTAAGATTAAACAGGTTCGGATAACTGCCTCGCATAACTGATTTCAGTTCCCAAGTCTCTTCTTCTGTTCCATGCCTAGCCCATAACACTTTCACCAAAGGAATAACCTTCCTTGAGAATCCACTCTCTAATCTCTTTATCAGCTGGCATACATAACTGATCTGAAATCACAATACTCCATCCTCCTGAACAAAAATCCGGGCACTCTTCCCTGAGCAATCTCACTGCATATCTCACTCAATATTCCATCGCATTCAGCTGCGTCCGTTCCTTCTCGAACCAATTTCAATTTCACCCTCTTGTTGCAATCCTGGCTAAACTGTCAGACAAACAACCATATGCTCGAGAGTCGACTTCCTACTTAAAGCATCAACTACCTCAGTAGCCCTTTTCTGATTGATAAACAATATCTTTTCATAATCCTTAATCAATTCTAGCAACCATCTATATCTCATGTTCAACTCTCTCTTATACAATTTGAACTGACAAAAAACATATGCAATGACCTTCCCATTCTGCATTAGAATGCAACCCAGATCCTGCTTAGACACATCACTGTAAATAACAAACCCTTCTATTCCCTGCAGTAACACTAACACTGACGCACAAATCAAACACTTCCTGAGTTCTTTGAAACTCTCTCCTGGCATTTCCCGTCCCATCCAAAATTCTTAGCCTTACGCAACCTTAGAAAATTCATCCACAATCGCCTGCAGTAATCTGTCAGTCTGAGAAAACTCCCAATTTCCTTAACATTCCAAGGCTGTTCTCGTAGCCCCTCTTACTCCGAGAGTATACTAAAATATCATCAATAAAAATCACCACAATAATCCAAGTACTTTCTAAAAACATCAGTTCCTTAAACCCTTGAAATCCGCGAAAGCATTAGTCAACCCGAAAGGCATCACAACTAACTCATAGTAATCATACTTAGTTCTGAAGACAGTATCATGAATATATTCCTCTTGAATCCTAAACTGAGGATACCTCGATCTCAAATCAATCTTTGAAAACACTGCATCTCTTGGCAATTGATCCAACAGGTCATCAATACAAGGCAGCGGATGCTTATTCTTGACGATCTCGTTATTCAACTCCTTAGGATCCATACAGAGTCGAAAGGAACCATACTTCCTTTTTACCCAGCAATACAGACGCACCCCAAAGAGAGCACTTGACCTAATAAAGCCTAACTTCATTAGTTCCTCTATCTGCTCCCTCAATCTCAGCATACACACATAACCGGCATAACCTTTCCTTAACAATTTTATAGTTGTCATCACACCAACAATTCTGCCAGAGTCTCTGAATCATGACTTCCAACACATGCACTAAACCCTTATCTGCTGTTACAGTAACTGTCATTTTCCTGAAATCACCGAAACATTCTGTTTCTCAACTCAGCCGAACCCATTGTTGTGAAATCCCACCTTTTTCAGATGCAGACCGAGTTCTCTGTTTCTTACTACTTCCAACATCAACAGTCTGATCAAAATTATCTATAACAGTCTCCCTGATCAGCACTCATCAGTATACTCAAGAATTCACAGCTATGCATCACCATCAAGATTTCATCTCTAAATACAATCATCTCTGAAAGTGCTCAATCTGTCGTTCTCATCCTTAACAATAACAGTAGAATACAACAACTTCATACCGAATCATTAGCTACCAAACTACCTGCATCGACCTCTTGACGATAAGCCCAACGACTTCATCCTCTATCACATACATACCTTATTAATCTCCAACACGTCCCACTTACCAGGGAACACATCATAAAATTACACAACAACACTAAACATCACATATAAACTATATCAAATACAAACTTACCTATACGTAACAACAAGGGTCTTCTGATCACACGATTGCTTCACAGTTTTAGCGAATACTCTTTTTCCACGTCAAACTTTTGAAAATATTTTCGAACGTAAATGCTCTGATACCAATTTCTTCAACACCCCGGGCCAGAGGTGTCACAGTGCCATAGTCCCGAAGGACTATAAGGCGGTTTTTAAAAGAAAAGAAATCCAAAACTCTTCCAAATACATAAAAGTTAACAATATTAAAATTCCCTGCTCAAGTTTGAAACTACACTTAAACATTTCATCCAACTCAATGCATCAGTTTAATTCCAAAACAACGAATAGTTAATACAACCTTTTCAAATTCGCAGTAAAACTAAATCTTTAACTGTGAAGACACATCTGTGATCCAGAACCCGCTTGTTGCTGCAAACCTGCAAAGCCAAATTGACTGGGGGACCCGATACCCCAGCCAACCACGGCACGTAAACCGAAGTTGGTCAGTCTTCCATCAAGACTGGCAAGACTCCTCAAGCCAAAACAGTTTCAAAACACAGAGAATTATCACAACAATCAAATAATACCAAACAACAACATGCCACACCATATATATAAATATATATATCATTATTATATCACTATCATATCAACCATTCATTACCCCTCTTATCCAACTCTTCAATATACTAACATTACTTAATCCAACCTCAACCTCACCACAAGTATAGACGACTAAAATGATCCAATCCAACTTTCTCGATTACTAATACCTCAATTATCAACCACACGAACCTATACACATATATTACTACTAACACGTATAACCACGACTAACCACTTACAAAACTCACTACTGTACTAACACGTCCAACTAATCTTCGCATCAACAAACACTTAAGCATAAGCAAGACAATCATCACCTTATATAAACATGACCAAATAACGACCCAGGCCAGCCACCCTTCCGGTGCCGCCTGTTCGTTAACATGGACCGCAACTCATACGCTCAAATGCAAACCATGTTGGCCCACACCCTCAAGATGGGAAACCAACCTTCACACTCAATCCACACAACCGACCTTCATAATCCACTAGCTGCCACCAACAACCCCACCAACATAAGTCCACATCACCATTAGCTAAAAATAGAATATATTTAACAAGTCAAACTAGCCAACAATCAATATCCAACATAAAACCAATAACCAAACACACAGTCAATATTCACCAACACAATCACTTAATCAAGCGCACAACCAATATCATCACAAAACCACTTTAATCAGATACGCAACCAACATCCAACACCAAAACCACTTAATCAGATGCACAACCAACATCCAACACAAAACCACTTAATCAGGTACGCAACCAACATTCAACACAAAACCACTTAATCAGGTACGCAACCAACATTTAACACATAAAATCTCCTCCGTCTCACCACCACATCATCGGGTGAGACAATTCTTCCTCTCTATCCGGATAGGCGGATGGGTCGCATACCATCCGAGTTCCTGGCCCTAACAACCATAGGCATTCCCCCTACGTGATTGAGTGAGGCTTTCATCACTCTGGCCCACCGACCACCGGAGGTCACACCCTCCGAGGCCCTGAATCAACACTCTTCCGGATGGGACTTTCACCATCCAACCATAGCCTTTACCAACGCGGGGTCATACCCTCACGTGGTCGGATGAGGTCACACCCTCACCCCGACTCCACCATCAACCAACACCCAATCAATCAACATCAATCACAATTAGTCACAATTGACTACCACATCAACATTTAATCAAACACAACACGAGACAAATACTAACACACGCATACACACACACGTATTCACACACTTTCAAACAATCACAATTAATCACTATTAGTCACAATTGACTACCACATCAACATTTAATCAAACACAACACGAGACAAATACTAACACACGCATACACGCACACACACACGTATATTCAACCAGGTAATTCTACAATCAATAATCCAGATTAACATACTTAGACAAGAGTAAAATCAATTACTGAATCAAGATAGGAACAAAAGTACTTTTATAAAAATATACGGAGGGTTAGCAAGAATCATCTTGCCTCAAACTCGACAACCACGACCTCAGAAATCTCCAACCAACTCGAACGAACCTGCGAAATCAATCCGAGCAAATCCCTGGCATTAATTAACTCATACTGAGTCATAATTAATAAACCCCCAATTCAAACCCTAAAATCACACCTTCAATTCACAATCTCAGCAATCCACACACAATTTAACCAAACTCCCTGAAATTTCAAATCAAATTTGCCCAAAACCTAATTCAATCCAAGCAACCAAATCTGCCCAATTTAACAACGATTACCAACCAATTCAACCCCAAAAATTAGATAGAAGAAACCCCCACAATTACCTCGTCGGTGGCTCGCCTGCGTCGCCGGGATCGGGCTTCACGTTGCCGGAAAGTGCAGCCACCAGCAGCATCTCTTGCGGCCTTGCTCGGCAGTAGCTCACGGTCTGGCTCCTATAGCTGGTTCACGGCTTCAGACAGCAGCGACGCATGGCTTCCGACAGCAGCAGCTCACGGGATCTCGCTCCAGCGGTGGTGGCTCGCACAACAGCACGCACATCAGCTGAACAATTTCTGCAAATTTCCAACCGAACTCGGTAGTTGCCGAGCCCACATCGCCGGAACTGGCTCCTCGACGCCGGAGGTACGGCAACAGCTGGGGACCCAAAGGTAGAAGAACGGAGCTCACCGATGACCGCGCAGCAGCCGAGCCCACGCACAGAAGCGACCACGGTCTCGCACCGCAGCTTGACGTCGCGACCCGAACCAAGAAAGGAAGGTGGTGGTGGCAGGTAGCAGCTGGTCGTGCTTGCCGGCGGAAGGACCAGCGGAACGGCGGGAGGAAGGCAAGAGGAGGCGGCCCCCTTCTCTCTCTCTTCGCTGTGCTTTCCAGAAGAAGACAAGGGCTTTTATCCCCTTAATTTCCCATTCCTCATTAGGAAATCCCTAATTAATTTACCATTTGCCATTACTATTATCTTTGGGGTATTTCACCTTGAGTGTGATTGTTGATGGCGGCTCTTGTGCCAATATTGTGAATGAGAAGGTCATTACACACTTCAACTTGCCAACGACTCCTCATCCCTAACCGTACGCTCTCCAATGGATTTCTTCTAGTCCAGGTAACACAGTATCTCGCCAGTGCTTAATTTCTTTTTCAATTGGCCAATAATATGATTCTGTTTTATGTGATGTCATTGCAATGGACGCCACCCATATCTTGCTTGGGCGCCCATGGCAATTCGGCAGGCGCGTTCTCCACGATGGATATTTGAACACTTATGTGTTCACTTACCACGGGAAGTGCGTCACTTTGCATCCAATGTCTCTCCATGAGATCTTACAGGACCAGGTGGAAAGAGATCGCCAGAAGGCCATTGTGGCCGCTGCAAACAGGCCGATCGAGTCACCAGAGACACTCGTGAAGCAACACAACACAACTTCTGGAACAACGGCTTCTCCACAAGGCACTGCAAAGAAGAAGACCAAATGCCGTTCAGTTACCGCCGAAGAGTCCGTTGCAGGGCTCTTGTGAGCACAGACTATTTCTCGCCAGGCCCAGTGACATCACGCCATGTTTGATTGGCAAGGCGCCCTGTTTTCTGCTTGTGCCAACTCCTTGCATTCCAGAGTCGTCGAGAGCCAAGGATGTGCCTCCTCCCGTCACCGCCTTGCTCGCTGAGTTCGACGACGTCTTCCCCGATGAGTTGCCCCAAGGTTTACCTCCCTTGTGAGGCATTGAGCATCAGATCGATCTTGTGCCAGGTGCCTCGTTGCCAAACCGCGCTGCTTACAGGGCTGGCCCAGAAGAGTCCAGTGAGCTGCAGCGACAGGTTAACGACCTGTTGGATCGAGGCTACGTGAGGGAATATCTTTCCCCTTGCGCTGTGCATGTGATCCTTGTGCCCAAGAAAGATGGCACATGGAGGATGTGTGTTGATTGCCGAGCTATTAACCAGATTATCGTCAAATACAGGCATCCGATCCCTCGCCTTGACGATATGCTCGATGAACTTCACGGCGCTACCACATTTTCCAAGATTGATTTGAAGAGTGGATATCATCAAATCAGAATGAAGGATGGTGATGAATGGAAGACCGCCTTCAAGACTAAGTACGGGCTTTATGAGTGGCTCGTCATGCCATTTGGGCTAACAAACGCCCCCAGCACCTTCGTGCGCTTGATGAACCACGTTCTGCGAGCTTTCCTTGGCAAGTTTGTCGTCGTTTATTTCGATGACATCCTTGTATATTCGAAAAGCCTAGAAGAGCACGTTGAGCACCTTCGAGCCGTCTTGCTGTGTCTTCGCAGCGAGCGCTTGTTTGCCAACCTCGCCAAGTGTTTGTTCTGTTCTACATCTACGAACTTTCTGGGCTACGTTGTGAGTGCTGATGGCATACGTGTTGATGAGGAGAAAATCACCGCCATCAAGGACTGGCCGACGCCGACGATCCCAACACAAGTCCAAAGCTTCCTCGGCCTCGCTGAATTTTATAGGCGCTTTGTGTGAAATTTCTCCTCCATTGCAGCGCCTTTACACGAGCTGACCAAGAAGGGCACAACGGTGTCTTGGCAAGATCAACATGAAACAGCCTTTTCGGCCTTGAAGCACGCATTATGCCAGGCACCATTGCTCCAACTTCCTGACTTCAACAGACCGTTCGAGGTGGAATGTGATGCCTCAGACATTGGCATTGGTGGTGTGCTACACCAAGAGAGGAGGCCGATCCCTTACTTCAGTGAGAAGCTCTCTGGGGCCACACTCAACTATCCCACCTACGACAAGGAGTTGTATGCCCTCATCCGAGTACTCAAGACGTGGCAACACTATCTTTGGCCACATGAATTTGTCATCCACAGCGATCACGCCGCGTTGGGCTATTTGAAGAGCCAAACACATCTCAACCGCCGTCATGCTCGCTGGGTGGAATTCCTTGAGACGTTCCCTTACGTCGTTGTCCATAAGAAGGGCAAAGAGAACGTTGTTGCAGATGCCCTGTCCAGGAGGTACGTTCTCTTGACTCATGTGCAGACTAAAGTTTTAGGCTTTGCTTTGATTAAGGAATTATATGCTGTTGATCCTTTCTTTGCCCCCATAGTCGAGCATTGCCTAAGAGTTCGAGAGTTTGAGTCATATTTTCTCTCTGAGGGTTATTTATATAAGGCCAATCGTCTTTGCATCCCTAGGTCCTCCATTAGGCTCCTTTTGATTCAGGAAGCTCATGAAAGTCGTGGACACTTTGGGATTAGGAAGACAGTGGCCACTTTAAGAGAACATTTATTTTGGCCTAAGATGACCCACCAAGTGACTAGGTTTTGTAGGAGTTGTGTGACTTGCCAGCGCGCTAAAGCTAGGTCTAGTCCCTACGACCTCTACACCCCTTTGCCCATACCGAGTGCCCCCTGGGAAGATCTGTCTATGGATTTCATTACGGGTTTACCCCTCTCTCGACGAGGTCGTGACTCCATTTTTGTGGTCGTAGATAGATTTTATAAGATGGCCCATTTTATTGCATGTAAGACTACCCACAGTGCTAGTGAGATTGCAGATTTATTTTTTGAGCATGTGGTTCGTCTTCATGGTGTCCCTAGAACCATTGTTAGTGATAGGGATTCGAAGTTTGTAGGTCACTTTTGGAGAACTCTTTGGGGAAAGCTAGGTACAAAACTCATTTTCTCCACTAGCTACCACCCCCAAACGGACGGCAAAACAGAGGTCACCAACATGACGCTAGGAGCCCTCCTTTGCACCATGCTAAAGGCCAACCCTAGGCGTTGGGAGGACTTACTATCTCTTGTCGAGTTTTGTTATAATAGATGCAGGCACACGGCGACCAACATGAGTCCGTTCGAAGTGGTGTATGGGTTGAATCCATTGACGCCGCTTGATTTGTCGCCGTGCCCACTACGAGAACCAGTGCAGTATCCGCCGCCAACCGGGCCGAGCATGTGTAGGAGCTACACCGCTGAACCAGGGAACAACTGGAAAGAAGGGTCGCGCAGTATACCAAGCAGAAGAATTCAGGCAGCCGCCGCATTGTGTTCGCTCCCGGAGACCTAGTTTGGGTGCATATGCGAAAGGGAAGATTTCCCCAGCGACGCAAGCACAAATTGGCACCACGTGGAGATGGTCCCTTCCGCGTGATCAAGGCCATCGGGGACAATTCTTATCAACTCGAGCTCCCACCTGATTTCGGAGTCCATTCGACCTTCAATGTGTCGGACTTGACTCCATACATTGAGCCTGAGTTTCAAGATGGTGAAACGGGGACGCTTCAAAGCCAAGTGGGGGAGGATGATGTGACCCTGCCCCCCATGACGGCCCACGAGGAAGAACAAGCCATGAGCCTGCGCTCAGATGGCCGAGTGACAAGATCCAGGGCCAAAGCCATAGTCGAAGCTGTCGCATCCGTTGTTGCACGCTTCGTCGCTGGCCAAGGCAGCCCGGAAACCGAGCCAAGACTTGTCGTCCTCTCCACCATAGAGGAACGTGCTGAAGACGTCTCGCTCACAAAGGAGCGCACTGAACAAGACGTCGGACAAAGCAACGAGCTCACTGCTATAAGAGAACAACTCGCTAAGAGCATCAATACAACATAGGAGCTCGCTGAAGGCATCGCTCCAACAGAAGAGCTCGTTGAGGAGCGCGTTCGAAGAGTTCACTAAAGGGCTCGCTCGAAGAGCTCGCTCGAAGAGCTCGCTTTAGAACACGTTTGCCTTATCTGTTTTGAGACACTTTCCCTATTTAGCGCTATTGCTTGTTTTAGCTAGTTTCCCTTTTATAGTTTGTCTATTTTCGGGTGTGTGCCTTTGCATGCTTGCATGGGCTAGCCCACTAGGCTCGACTTGGCCCAAACCGATGTCTCGCCTCTAGTATTTATAGTTTCGAACCTTGTTATTATTTTCTTACGTTCAAATTAAAGTTCAAGGCTTAAGTAGAGTGTTTATCCTCCTTCCCTTGATCGAACGTCACATATCCCTCTCATCTCCATTCACTCTGCCGCCGACGCTACGGCACCGCTTGATCTCAAGCAAACATATCCTTCGCATCTCCCTTCATCCGCAGTCGACGCTACGACACCAAAGACTTGTCTCTTCAAGTCTTCCATCCCTCAATAAATTCGCTTCCGCCATCGCCTTCCATCCTTCCAACAGATCGCTATCATCACCACCAACGCTTCCACCGTCGAGACGAGTGACTTCCCAACCAAGACTAGATCCGAAAGTTGTCACCTTTGACAATTGGCTTGTCATCGGAGGCAGGAACACATCAATATAACTATACGATATAACCATAGTATATAGCTATACGATATAACCATAGTATATAACTAAATAATATAATCATAGTATATAGCTATAGGATATAACCATAAGATATAACCAAATTGGATATAACTATAAGATATAATCATAGTATATAGCTATACGATATAATCATAGTATATAACTAAAGAATATAACCATATTATATGTTGGGCCTGGCATCCCAGGAGAAAGACGGATCAAGTGGATCGAACTCAAGCCCACTGCAGATCGGAAGAACAGAGAAAAAGCCCAGAGGAGCCGACGAGACTTCTCTGGTCGAGTATCATCCGACAGGATCGCAAGGATCTCGCTATGCATTTAATGTCCAGATCACGCAACGGCCATAACATTAAAACCAACATAATCACAGAGATTCAATGGCGCAATCTTCGCCATTACTCTCAACATTGAAGATGAAATATTCGGCAAGAATTGCAAAACGGTAACAAGGGTGAAAGACTTACCATATCGGGACGACAAAGAGGATAAGAAACAACACGCACAATTACGCAAGGGACACAAGCATTCTTACTCAGAAAACACACCAGAATAGCACTCTCGCTCTCAATCTAGCTCTCTAACGGCTTCCTACGCCTGACCCCCGCCGGTCGCCACTCACAAGTCACTGGTCGAGTCCCACTCGATCTCTGGTTTTATCACGATAAGTTGTATCACGATTCAGTCTGATTAAACACGACATCTAATAAAACCATCACGCTATTACATATTTATTCTTTGTTTATCTATTGCTTGTTTGGTTTGGATTGTTTTTTGTCATTCGATCGACTAGTTACCCCGTCTAAGGCGATTTAGGTCGTCCGGTCTTTTCGCCCCAAAACAATTTGGCACCCACCGTGGGGCAACTTGCCGATCATGCTTCCGAAACTTTCCAACCATGACTATCGATCCTTCTACTGACAATCAAGAACCACGTCTCAAAGACGAAACCCAAACTACAGAAAACCCAACCGAAAATCCTACTCCAGCCCAGTTCCAAGAACTCTCTCAAAACATGGCCGCCCTTCAAGAGGAACTAGCCCAACAACGTCAAAAAACTGAAGCCCTAGCCGTTTTGTCAACCCAATCCGAAGCCGAGATCGCGCAACTAACTCGTGAAAATGAGTCTCTTAAGTCGCAGGTACAATCAGGGGCTTTAGGATCTGGGAACGCGCCCGTCCACGGCGGCATCCGAACACGCCTCAACATGGACAACATCGAGCCAACGCCTCCGAGCGTACGACGTCCTGGACACACTGAGGGTACGTCTCGAACTCCTTTCGCTAGTCCATTTTCGACTAACCATGTCACCTTTTCCACACCGATCGGGTCCGTTGGGCCCCGAATCGACGAACCACAGGTTGCCAATCCGCCAGATATCATGGCTCTTTTCCAGCAGACGCTCGACCGACATATGAAGACGATCGACGATCGCTTCAACAGGCTCCCAGGAGTCCCGCAACCGATCAAGAGAGAAGCGTCCGTCGGATTCGAAGAATCCCCGTTCGTCGAAGAAATCGCAAGGGTCGAGATCCCCAAGAAGTTCCATCTCCCCAACATGGCGACGTTCGACGGCACCACCGATCCAGATGACCATATGTCTCTCTATAAACAAAAACTAATGGCTGCATCTGTTTCAAGGGAGAGCCGTGAGGCCGTCATGTGCAAAAGCTTTGGCACAACCCTCGCGGGTCCCGCACTAACTTGGTTTATGCGTTTGCCTCAGGGAACGATCGCATCATTCGCGGATCTGGTCAACTCTTTTAAGAGTCAGTTCGCCAGCAGTCGGAAGCACGAGAAACAATCGAGTGACCTCTACTGAGTCACGCAAAGGTACAATGAACCTCTCCGGAATTATCTTAATAGGTACAAAAAAGAGAAAGTGGGAATCCCCCACTGTGACGTCACAACGTCTATCGAAGCCTTCCGACAAGGCTTAGTCAAAGACAACAATCTCTACGACGAGATTACGAAGTACCCATGCAAAAGCTTTGAAGATGTGCAGGCCAAAACTATGGCCGAGGTAAGATTGGAAGAGGACCGTGAGTCGCGTAAAGCCTCACGCGGACCCGATCCATCAGATCGAAAACATTCCTCCGACAACCGTCGAGACAGACGTCCACATCCCTATTCTCGTACTCGAAACGAACCAAATCAGGTAAACTCTTTCCAAGACAGGTCATAGGAATGGAGAGACGGTTCTGCGTTGCCTCCCAGGGTCCAATCTTATAACTTCAATGTTTCCGTGTCGGAGCTCGTCAAGAGTTTCGACAAGTATGGAAAAGACGTAAGATGGCCCCGAAAGAGCGACCGACCGGATATCAAGAAGGACATGAGTCGATGGTGCGAATTCCACGGCGACCACAGTCATTCGACCGACGAGTGCATCGCCCTACGAAAGGAGGTCGCTAGGCTGCTCTCACAAGGGTTCCTACGTGACGTAATCTCGGAGCGGGCAAAGGCTACCATGGAACGCCGAGATCAGGTAAAACAAAACAAACCCCCATCTCCTGTCCATACAAAAATTGTCAATACCATTTCAGGAGGATCGGACATATGTGGGAACACATACTCCGCGGCCAAGCGACACGCCAGAGAAAGCAAGGGCGACAAGCCCGAAGCGTCGGAATTCAAGCCGAGGAGAACTTCCGACCTTCCGACGGTCACTTTCGACGAGTCCAACTCCGACGGGTCGGATGGTCACCACGACGGTCTGGTAATCTCTTTGTCCATTGGAAATTGCTTAATACGGAGAATACTAATCGATACAGGGAGCTCGACAAATCTCTTGACCCTTGATGCTCTTAAAGAAATGGGTTTGACTGAGAACGACCTAATCAAGAAGTCGACCCCACTGGTCGGGTTCAGCGGTGAGGTTAAGCATACGACTGGTGAAATCATTCTAACCACATACGCTGTAGGAGTCAACCAACATGTGAAATTCTTAGTCTTAGACTGTCTATCTCCCTATAATTGTATTCTTGGTAGGCCGTGGATACAAGCTATGAAGGCAGTACCTTCAACATATCATCAAGTTATCAAATTCCCCACTGAATGGGGAGTCCAAGAAATCAAAGGAGATCAAAAGACCGCAAAGGAATGCTACGTCGCTTCCATGAAGAACGCGGTCGAACGCAAGACCACGTAGCAACCACAGAGCGGCGAAGGACCTAGTCGGTACGTCGAACCAGAAATGGAAAAACTCGACGAGATCGCACTAGACCCTTCAAAGCCAAACCAAACGGTAAGGGTCGGGTCGGACTTGGACGACTCGACCAGACAACAACTCCTTGACTTTCTCAGGGCCAATGCCGACTGTTTCGCATGGTCGCATGAGGATATGGTCGGAATATCTCCAAATGTTATTACTCATAAATTAAATGTGGATCCATCTCATCCCCCTGTCAAGCAAAAACGCAGGAAGTTCGCTCCCGAGCGGAATAAGATAGTAGACGACGAAGTCAGAAGCTTATTGGAAACAGGAAAAATCAGAGAGGTCCACTATCCAGAATGGCTAGCCAACGTGGTCGTAGTCCAGAAGAAGAACGGCAAATGGAGAGTCTGTATCGACTTCACATACCTCAACAAGGCTTGTCCCAAGGACTCGTTTCCTCTACCCCATATCGACGCCATGGTCGACGCCACAGTGGGGCACGAAATGCTCACCTTCATGGACTCTTTCAGCGGCTACAATCAGATCCTCATGGATCCCGACGACCAAGAAAAAACAGCATTCATCACCAGCCAAGGTATCTATTGTTACAAAGTAATGCCCTTTGGTCTGAAAAATGCAGGGGCCACATATCAACGACTAGTCAACAAAATGTTCAAAGACCAAATCGGAGACATGATGGAAGTCTACATCGACGACATGTTGGTCAAATCCAAAAATAAAGAAGATCACATAGACCACCTGCGCGACAGCTTCGAGGTGCTCAAAAGGTACAACATGAAACTAAACCCTACTAAATGCTCCTTTGGAGTGTCGTCAGGGAAGTTCTTAGGATACATGGTGACACAAAGAGGAGTAGAGGCCAGCCCAGAACAGATCAAGGCTCTCATCAACCTCCGATCCCCCCAATGTGTCAAAGACGTACAGAAGCTCACAGGTCGGATAGCAGCTCTGAACAGATTCATCTCCAAATCATCCGACAAATGCAAACCCTTCCACGACGCGCTCAAGAAGAATAAGTCCTTTCAATGGACGGAAGAACACGAAGCAGCGTTCCAGAACCTCAAAGAGTACCTGGCCAGTCCCATGTTACTGACCAAACCTAAAGGCGACGAGCCCTTATTTCTTTATCTTACAGTGTCAGAGTCGGCCGTAAGCATTGTACTGGTCAGAGAGGAGGATGGCAAACAGTCGCCAATATACTACGTCAGTCGGACGCTATTATCAGCCTAAACGAGGTATTCGTCACTTGAAAAGCTCGTACTATCATTGGTAATGGCTTCAAATAAACTCAAACCATAGTTTGAATCCCATACTATTACTGTTCGCACTAATCATCCCATGAGAGCTATCATGAGGAAACCCGAGTTCACAGGACGAATGACCAAATGGGCCATACACCTCAGTGGTTACGACATCGAGTATGAGCCTAGGACGGCGATCAAGTCGCAAGCCTTAGCCGACTTTGTGGCCGATTTCAGTCCGACCCTAGAGCAAGAAGTCGCTAAAGAAGCGACACAACTACTCGCGATATACGAGACATGTATATGGAAACTCCACACAGAAGGGGCGTCGAACGCCAGAGGATCGGGGCTTGGGGTCATGCTGAAATCACCACAAGGGGACAAGATAGCTCAAGCCGTCAGATGTGAGTGGGATGCAACTAACAACGAAGCTGAATACGAAGCACTCATATTCGGACTCATCCTGGCTCGCGATCTAGGGGTCCGAGAGATCGAAGTCGTCTGTGACTCCCTGCTGGTCATAAACCAGATACAAGGGTCGTACAACGCCAAGGATACCAGAATGGTAGCCTACCTGGAGGTAGCCAGGAAACTAATCGGACAATTCCAGACATTCAACATCCGACCGGTACCCAGGGACCTTAACTCCCAAGCTGACGCACTCGCCAATCTAGGATCCGTCCTAGACCCGAAAGAATTTCCACATATACCATTGGCCCACATCATGACGCCAGCCGTCCCAAGGACATCCGTCGAGTTAACAACATCACTTGAAGAACTCGTCGCCATGGAAATAGGCGACCGACCCGAAGAGGACATCATCGACGCCGATGACGACTGGATGCTACCTTACATCAGGTGGTTAAAAGACGGCATTCTACCCGATGACAAGACAGAAGCAAAAAGGCTCAAGGTACAAGCACTCTCTTACGATATCATTGATAACATCTTGTACAAAAGATCTGTTATAGGGCTACTCCTACGATGCCTTAAGACTCCAGAAGTCAGACGTATCTTGCAATCGTTACACGAAGGAGAGTGTGGCAACCACACTGCCGGGCGAAGCCTCTCAGGAAAGGCCCTATGAAACGGGTACTATTGGCCAACAATGAACAAAGATGCCATGGAATACACCAAGAAGTGCGAGGCCTATCAGCGACACGCACCCGTCCATCGTCAGCCTTTAGAGCTCCTCCATCCGACCCTGGCTCCATGGCCCTTTATGAGATGGGGAATGGACATTGTCGGAAAGCTTCCTCCCGCATCGGGTCAAAGAGTCTTTTTCCTTGCCATGACGGACTACTTCTTCAAATCGATCGAAGCCGAGGCTTACAGAGAGGTAAAGGATCAACACGTCATTTCATTCCTAAAACGCAATATCTTGTGCAGATTTGGCGTCCCATCAGAAATCGTGTGCGACAACGGTTCCCAGTTCATCAGTCATAAGACTAGAGCCTTCTGCGACCAATGGAACATCAAGTTGGTCACATCCACTCCTCGGTATCCACAATCCAACGGACAAGCCGAATCCAGCAACAAGATCATTATCAACAACCTCAAGAAACGCCTCACCGGGGCTAAAGGCAAATGGGCAGACGAACTCCCACTTATTCTCTGGTCCGACAGGACTACTCCAAAGAACGCGACTGGGCAATCGCCTTTCTCTCTCATCTATGGGAGTGAGGCGGTCATCCCGGCTGAGTTACTGGTTCCGACTGCTCGCTGCAACCTTCAGACAATTGAACAAAACGACGTCGAACTAGCACACAATCTGGACACAGCGGACGAGATCAGAGAGAAAGCCCGAATCAGGATGGTCAGGTTCCAATAACAAGTCGCAAGGAGCTACAACAAGAACGTTCGAATTAAGGCATTCAAGGTCGGAGACTGGGTCTTAAGGAAAACTTTCCAGAACACTAAGAATCCATCCGACGGAAAGCTAGCACCACAATGGGAAGGACCTTACTTGATCACCGAAGTGGTCGGACAAGGAGCATATTAGTTAGAAGACAAAGACGGACAACCGATCCCAAGAAGTTGGAACGCAGCACATCTAAAGCTCTACCATTTCTGAACCGACGAGGTAAAACATCACACAAATTCTATACATCGCTTCATATCGCATGCTATCGCATATACATTGCTACATATCGCATGCTATCGCATATACATTGCCACATATCGCATGTTATCGCATACACATTGCCATCTATCGCATACATATCGCATGTTATCGCATGTACATCGCTACTTTCTTTTACATATCATTGTTTGACACTAAGCGAGGACTTCCTCCTTACAAAAACACAAATGCAGAACAACATTTACATTGGACCCAATCGTCCGCAAATGGATCCTGTCATCCGCATATAGCGCTTACATTACACGATCGATCGGAACACGGGGAGATGACAACACATGCACATCGGCACACCGCCTGCCTTACACAAAACACAAGGTACAACACTATTGGGGTCGGAAAATCGACCATTCGTCCAATGGGCATCAACTATTTGACGCAATCGGTCGGACGCATCAGACCTGTCGAACGCATCAGACCCGTCAGACGTGAGCCATGCGACCGTCGCCTGATTCCTAGACGCAACGGACCAGCGAGAATTTCTCCTTTATTATTCTGAGATCTCCATCAACCACAACATTCAACACCGCCTTAACAACAGCATTTAGCGGCGAAATCTTTGCAATTACTCCCAGTGTTGAGGATAAGGACGGGATCAAAGGTTAACGGTCAAATGGATTAAAGACTTACCATATAGAGATCAAGAGCATTTAAAGGAGAAATCCCAGCAATTACTCCCGGAATTAAGTGGGAGATATTGTCATCAATAGGCAACGATCACAAGCTAAAGCTTACCATATATAGACCACGAAGAGGACAACGAAGGGACATCTACGCTCATCTACACACAATTACACAAGACATCTGCTCACTTGCTCCGAGAAGAACCCAAGAACACGCCCACTCTAGCTTACTCCACTAGAAATATCACTCAAATCTCCACCGGTCGAACCCCCGAGTCACCGGTCAGACCAGATCCGATCTTTCATCCTCCAAGGATAAGTTGTACTTACATCCGACTCTATCGTCGACATATTAATAAAATTACTTTACTATTTTGCATCTCTTCTTTATTCGTTGATTGTCTACTTGTTTGGATTGATTTCTATTACCCGATTGACTCGTTACCCCGTCTAAGGCGATTTAGGTCGTCCGATCTTTTCGCCCCAAAACAATTTGGCGCCCACCGTGGGGCAACTTGCCGATCACCCTTCCGAAACTTTCCAACCATGACTATCAACCGAAAATCCTACTCCAACCCAGTTCCAAGAACTTTCCCAGAAAATGGCCACCCTTCAAGAGGAACTAGCCCAGCAACGCCAAAAGACCAAAGCCCTAGCCGTTTTGTCAACCCAATCTGAGGCCGAGATCACACAACTAACCCGCGAAAATGAGTCTCTTAAGTCGCAGGTACAATCGATGGCCTCAGGGTCCAGGAACATGCCCATCCATGGCAGCGTCCGAACACGCCTCGACATGGACAGTATGAACAGATCTAACGATCCGACCAGATCTAACGATCCGACAGATCTAACGATCCGACCAGATCTAACGATCCGACCAGATCTAACGATCCGACCAGATCTAACAATCCGACCAGATCTAACGATCCGACCAGATCTAACGATCCGACCAGATCTAACGATCCGACCGATCTAACGATCCGACCAGATCTAACGATCCGACCAGATCTAACGATCCGACCAGATCTAACGATCTGAACGATCTAACGATCCGAACGATCTAACGATCCGAACGATCTAACGATCCGAACAGATCTAACGATCCGAACAGATCTAACGATCCGACAGATCTAACGATCCGACAGATCTAACGATCCGACAGATCTAACGATCCGACAGATCTAACGATCCGACAGATCTAACGATCCGACAGATCTAACGATCCGACAGATCTAACGATCCGACAGATCTAACGATCCGACAGATCTAACGATCCGACAGATCTAACGATCCGACAGATCTAACGATCCGACAGATCTAACGATCCGACAGATCTAACGATCCGACAGATCTAACGATCCGACCAGATCTAACGATCCGACAGATCTAACTATCCGACAGATCTAACTATCCGACCAGATCTAACGATCCAACAGATCTAACGATCCGACCGATCTAACGATCGGACAGATCTAACGATCCGACCAGATCTAACGATCCGACAGATCTAACGATCCGACAGATCTAATGATCCGACCAGATCTAACGATCCAACCAGATCTAACGATCCGACAGATCTAACGATCGGACAGATCTAACGATCGGACAGATCTAACGATCAGACAAATCTAATGATCGGACAGATCTAACGATCCGACCAGATCTAACAATCCGACAGATCTAACGATTCGACCGGACCCCATTAGCTGTCCAACACCGACAAATGAAAACCGCTGAGGAAAACGTCTCTAGACTCGTAAACCAAAGGGTCACACATGATACCCTTTCACTCCAAAATATCTAAATGGTGACGACATTCAGACCATCGGAGGATGCATTCATCCATCTTGAAAGATAAGTCTCTTTCTATGCACCTTCAATTAATACTATTGTCTAGTCCTGCTTTATGATTACGCTCACTTGACTTGTTTGTACAATCATAATTCGTTTTTCTCGAATACGTTTACATACATGTCACTTCTATTATGCTTGATTATGCTACACTATTATTGTTCAAATCCGCGTATGTCGTATATACTGTCTAGTGCATGCATATATAACTTTTACATACGCCAATAATATAGTACTTATTCATGGAATTCATTTTTCCCGCAACTCTTAATGACACGACTATTATATTTGAGCATGTAGCATTCAGATTGTCGGGGCACCCACATGTTTTATATATCGTCAAATACATGCATACTAGTGCAAGATCATTATTCCATATCTCTTATTCATCATGTGTCCATATAGTGCTCTCCCACACCTATTATACGATATAAAAGCATATGTCATGTACTACTTCGTATTCTTGCATATATGTCATACCTATCCGCATGCATTACATCTAAGCTACTGGTACATGTGTGTCATGTCATACACTTTTTTGCGATTCTTGCACCTTGATATGCCTAATCATGAAATTGACCGATCCAAGGCTCATCTAAGTAGTCTTTTGCAACCACGTCTGACATCTCATGCTCATCGTGTTATCCAATGCATTCATATGCCTTTCCTGAATCAAGAGAGTTAGCTACTGAGTCAGATGTTTATCACTTGCTAGAGAAACACTCTGATGGGATTGCATCTATTATTTCATTTCATTCTTCGATCCTCAGTCACAGCTCATGTCACAACTTTCTGCATCTTGGACGACCTCTTCGTGTCAATACGACGGAATGAGCATGTCACGTCCATCTAGACAGACATACTGTAAAAGCAAACAAGGTACGCACTATTATAGAGTCATATAACTCGGACTAACAAATACGCTAGGGGCAATCTTCCAAAGACCCATGAACGAGACAACGGTTAAGACCTAAACGCATGATGGATGACGGAACCTCTCAGCATACATGGTGACTCAAGGCAACACCAAGGTAAGCCTAGGTCAAGTCATAATGGTCATCATTCCAAGGTCACACAAATGCTTAGAAGACATCAACCACCGACATGTCGGATGACATTTACCAAACCACCAAGTAAGTGCGTTACCCCTACCTACACACACTACGTAGTCCGTCACTTAGAATATCAAACATTGAAGGTATCCTCAATTAGATTGAGGTCACATCTTGAATCACATGCTATTATTTTGCGAACTAACCATCCCATGAAATCTATCATGAGGAAACCAAAATCTACAAATCAAGTGACAGGATAAGCATATCTTCAAACAAGTCTCACATCTGAAGCGTCACATCGCTTCGACATAGAAAAAGACCACGCAAGCCAAACTTCACACATGAAAAATGGCAGATGAAGATCCAAGAGTCATAAAACAAGAAGACAAGATAGTTCAAGACATCCGTCATAGCTGAAAGCGACCAACGACAAATCAGGACTACAAGACTCTAATCTCTTGGCTTAAACTGCCCGAAGGTCATCCATACAAGGTATTAAAGCAATTACTACCTCACCATAATCCTTATTCCAATGCAGGAAACACACACCTCTAGAGACAAGAGGATAACAAACATAATCTTGAGTCAAAGACTCAAGCCAACGCATTAGTCAAACTAGATTCAAAAATCAATCCAGCAACAGGATCAACATCAAGAACATCAACAAATGCCTCCTTGGGGCAAGGGGTGAATGAGCAAGCAAACTCTATCCCATCACGAGCCTTATCTCTGGCAACCAGGTATGACTTACAAACTCAAAGGTACAATGGCGTCGACTGATCAATCTGGATCTACGAACCCCGGAAAAGGGTGAGATCAAGTGAGGTACGATACCAAAGGTAAGTAACCATATCTCTCAAACATATCAAAACGTTTACCATTTCTAAACTCTTCACCTCTATTCATTCATGTGTATCATCTCCTCCATACTTGCATCATCTTCGATCTGAATATACTCTGACTAATGCATACTAACGTATACACGGAGAGACCGATGAGGAAGCCGATAACCGGCTCCTCACAACCCTTTCTAGCTTCTACTCTTTTAGATGAAGCAGGTTCACAAATAATGATGCCCGAGCCATCCCCATCAAGCTAGTCGATGCAACACGATCTATGAAAGTCATCGTACTACACATCCAAGAACAAAGAGCAACACAGTTGCTCGCAACAGAAACAGGCATATGGGAACTCCACACCGATGGTGCGTCAAACGCCAGAGGACCGGGGCTAAGGGTCGTGCTAAAATCGCCACAAGGGGATAAGATAACTCAGGCCGTCAGCTGAGTCCGAGACATCAAAGTCATTTGCGACTCCCTGCTAGTCATGAACCAAATACAAGGATCGTACAATGCAAAGGACATCAGAATGATAGCCTACCTGGAGGTAGCCAAGAAACTGATCGGACAATTCCAGACATTCAACATCCGACAGGTGCCCAGGGATCTTAACTCCCAAGCTGACGCACTCGCCAATCTAGGATCTGTCCTAGACCCGAAAGAATTTCCACACATACCATTGGCCCACATCATGACGCCAGCCGTCCCAAGGACATCCGTCGAGTTGACAATACCACTTGAAGAACTCGTCGCCATGGAAGTAGGCGACCGACCAGAAGAAGACATCGTCGATACCAATGACAACTGGATGCTGCCTTACATCAGATGGTTAAAAGACGGCATCCTACCCGACGACAAAACAAAAGCAAAAAAGCTCAAGGTACAAGCACTCTCTTTCGATATCGTAGATAACATCTTGTACAAAATATTTGTCACAGGGATACTCCCACAAGCCTTCTACGACCAATGGAACATCAAGTTGGTCACCTCCACACCTCGGTATCCATGATCCAACGGACAGGCCGAATCCGGCAACAAGATCATCATCAACAACCTCACGAAATGCCTCACAGGGGCTAAAGGCAAATGGGCGGATGAACTCCCGTTCATTCTCTGATCCGACGGGACCACTCCAAAGAACGCAACACATCTGAAATTATACCATTTCTGAACCAACAAGGTAAGACACTAACATATCTTCATATGTCATACATTGCTTATCGTCGCATGCGCAACTACATATCTTCATATGTCATACATTGCTTATCGTCGCATGCGCAACTACATATATTCATATGTCATACACTGCTTATCGTCGCATTAGCAAATACATATATTCACATGTCATACTTTGCTTATTGTCGCATCATATTTACATACATACGGGTGACGACCCTTAACATACACATTGGATCCAGTCATCCACAAAAAGCGCTACATTACATTACACGATCGATCGGAACACGGGTAGAGATGAACAAACACAGGCACGTCGACACACCGTCTGCCTTACACATTACGTAAGGTTAATACACCTTATTACATTCACGCAATAAAACATAAGGAACAAACACCTTATTACATATTGCTTACCTCCTCGGCATAACGTCATGACTAAACATACATTACGGGTGACAAACCCTACATACGGTACCTACAAATACACAAACCTGCGTAGTACACATCTACAAAGTTAACGCCTCACACGGCTACAACTTACAAACGATCCACCAACAAAAGCTTTTACGCAAACGGTGGTACAATACAATATACACCTTAGTCTTTCTTTACATACATACGGTAAGCCCTACTCGATGGAGTACACGGGTAACCCGACATACATACGGTAAGCCCTACTCGACGGAGTATGCGGGCAAACCCGACATACATACGGTAAGCCCTAATCGACGGAGTACACGGGCAAACCCGACACACAAATCAACTACGAACAAATCGACTTGACATGTCACATTACATTTGCATACATACTGGATCCAGTCATCCACAAAAAGCGCTTACACTACACGATCGATTGGTATACGGGGAGATGACTTATGGTTCAGCGACACATTGCCCACCTTACACGAGGGAACCCACCTTATTTACGCAGCAAACAAACTGCTTTCCTCCTCGGTTTACACAAACGTCATGACTAAACACACATTACGGGTGACAAACCCTACATACGGTACCTACTAATACACAAACATGCGCAGTACACATTTACAAAGTTAAATGCCTCACACAGCTATAACTTACACACGACTCACCAAACAAAAGCTTTTACGCAAACGGTGGTACAATACACATATACCTTTACGGAGTTAACGCCCGATGGCTGAAAACTTCAATTCAACGCTTTCAAAAGACAAAAGCTTTTACACAAGCAACGTCATATCACATCAAATCGTCGACTATCTATGTAGCAGGATGAGTTTGGACAAAACAAATTATGAAAAAAACAATCAAGCATCAGGGTTTACAAACGCCATCAGCAATAGGGGCTAAGTTAGGAGAAGACTGGGGCTCAAGCGGTATGATGTCACCAGAATAAACCTCGTCCTCACCGGCACTTTCGACCAGAGATTCCTCTCCGACGTCGGCCAGATGGGAAAGCTCCGAGCTTGGATTCCCCTTCTGAAACAAGACCTCTATGGTCTCCTTACCCGCCTTCAAATCTCAGGTTCATTGCTTGCCCTCTTCAAACTCTTTTCATCATCTTGACACGAGACTTCAACACGTAAAAAGCGCCTATGACGCCTGCAACTTGACCAGCCGGAGACGCTGACAGATAATGCATAAAACACAAGCAAAACAAAGAGAAACAACATACTACGAACTGCTTACAAGACTTGTCATGTCCAAATGCACTCGTCTTTTCCTACACATACATACAACTCTTCCCCGGATAGACAAAGTATGCTACATTACAGGTCATCATGACCAAACATTTCGCGTCACTACCAAGGCGCGACTAACAAAACAAGTTGATCAACGCACACAAAAACACAATCACACATAGCGCTTATACCTTACGCGATCGATCGGTACACAAGGAATAGAGGGACAAAAACACGATACATGTTTTCAAGACCTATCCCGCTTGAGGTATACGTCTTATACAAGTACTACAATGCTCTTCCTTGGAACTACACGACGTGTCACAAACAATTACAGGTCTATACGACCAACGTCGCACACAACGACAGGTCTATACGACCAACGTCGCACACAACGATAGGTCTATATGACCAACGTCGCACACAACGACAGGTCTATATGACCAGCGTCGCACAAACGACTATAGGTCTACACGACCAACGTCGCACAAATGACGATAGGTCTACACGACCAAATGTTGCAAACAATTACAAATCTATACGATCGATGACAGGTCTATACGACCAACAACAAGTCTACACGACCAACGTCGTACAACAATTATAGGTTTACACGACCAACATCACACGACTTGATCAGGAAGCGACTGGCGAGACCACCTATAAAACAAAACAAACGACAAACAAGGAGCGGTCTCCTGACCCTTCGTCATCACAAGAAACGCTCTCAGTCATCTTCCCACGATTATTGGCTATATTGAGTTGATTCTCAGTTTGAGCAATACACATGATGGCCTCGTCGCCAGAAAGCCTACAACAAAATCAAGATCATGCCAGAAGAAAGAGAAGTTATAAAATCAAACCGTCCCATCATTTGACGCTCTGGCCCAGTTTAATTTTGGGGCTATTGTTGGGGTCGGAAAATCGACCATTCGTCCAATGTGCATCAACTGTTTGACGCAATCGGTCGGACGCATCAGACCTGTCGGATGCATCAGACCCGTCAGACGTGAGCCATGCGACCGTCGCCTGATTCCTAGACGCAACGGACCAGCGAGAATTTCTCCTTTATTATTCCGAGATCTCCAACAACCACAACATTCAACACCGCCTTAACAACAGCATTTAGCGGCGAAATCTTTGCAATTACTCCCAGCGTTGAGGATAAGGACGTGATCAAAGGTTAACGGTCAAATGGATTAAAGACTTACCATATAGAGATCAAGAGCATTTAAAGAGATATCAAGAGCATTTAAAGGAGAAATCCCAGCAATTACTCTCGGAATTAAGTGGGAGATATTGTCATCAATAGGCAACGATCACAAGCTAAAGCTTACCATATATAGACCACGAAGAGGACAACGAAGGGACATCTACGCTCATCTACACACAATTACACAAGACATCTGCTCACTTGCTCCGAGAAGAACCCAAGAACACGCCCACTCTAGCTTACTCCACTAGAAATATCACTCAAATCTCCACCGGTCGAACCCCCGAGTCACCGGTCAGACCAGATCCGATCTTTCATCCTCCAAGGATAAGTTGTACTTACATCCGACTCTATCGTCGACATATTAATAAAATTACTTTACTATTTTGTATCTCTTCTTTATTCGTTGATTGTCTACTTGTTTGGATTGATTTCTATTACCCGATCGACTCGTTACCCCGTCTAAGGCGATTTAGGTCGTCCGATCTTTTCGCCCCAAAACAAACACCTTGTTACATTTACGCAATAAACAAATTTCTTACCTCCCTGGCATAATGTCATGACTAACACATACACAAACACATCGCAGGCCTGCTCTACATACATACATACGGTGAAACCCCACTCGACGGAGCACACGGGTGAAACCGACGCACACAAAATACAAAACGTCATCGACAACTTCTTTGAAAGTCCGACGAACATGTACGAAACAGACTAGCATATGACTCTATATGTAAACACACAATTGCATCGAAATAAAAACATTTTTATACAAATACGCGACCCGCGATGGTGGACGGGTCGCCAAACTACATTGTCTGCCTACACATCTATAGGACTTCATCAAACAGAAATATTCTGCGACCCGCGATGGTGGATGGGTCGCCAAAATACACAGTATCCAAAAATACCAAATGTCTAAGCCCACACACAAATGGGACAAACATCGTCAAAATACGCAAAGAAAACGAATCAGGCGTCGGGGACGACGGCATTACCTTCGGCAGGGACTGGCTCCAATGGGGCTACCTCATCGGTCGGCTTAACATCGCCAGAGTGGGCTTCGTCCTCGTCGACGCCCTCATCCGCGGCTTCTTCGCCGACACCGGCTAAGCAGAACAACTCCTGACCAGGATCGCCTTTTGGGAACATGGAGTCCAGAGTCTCCTTCTCCGCATTCAGGTCCCATAGCCCGTGCTTGCCTTCGTTGAACTCTTCGATCATTTCGATGCGCGACTTCACAGCATAAAAGGCCCCAACGTCGCCAGCAATCTTGCCATCGATGATCCGAGCCCGTTTCACCTCCTCCTCAACGCTTGCCCGACACTCTTCAAACTCCCTCTGACATGCGACCAACTCCCCTTGACAGCTCTTCAACTCCCTGGTGAGGCGACGCTCGATTTCACGGCAGCGACTCTCCGCTCCCTCTAATTTAGTCTTCAAGGACGCGAGGTCGGACTCTGACCTAGCTGCCCGCTCCTCGGCCTTGGCGACCATCGCCTTGATGCCAGAGTATGCCCCCAAAAGATACTGAAAAGACTGCAATCTCACACGACGACACAACAGACGATCAGAAAACGTGGTCGAACGAAAGAAAAAGAAAAAGACACAAACAAAAAGACGATTCACCTTCCACGCAGAGCACCCCGCTTTACCAATGCAGTCGAGGGGAGAGACATCGTCGACCTCCGACTTCAAAGTCGGGTCTTGAGCGTGAAAAAGGTCAGCAATCGACCGCCCAACGGCACCGATCTTGCCAATCCCCTCAGCAGTCACGGCCTTCTTCTTCTTGAAGACCTCCTCCGCCTTGACATCTTCGGAGCAAGCACTTGCTTTTCTCTTCGATCTGGCCTTGGCTGGCGCTGTCAGGTCCACCAAAAGCGGCTTGCTCGACGCAGCCTTGGCCGCCGCCTTCCTCTGCTCGATCAAGCTTTTTCCAGAAGCGACTCTCAAACGAGCAGTCGCTCGACCACCGGGAGAACCTGACATGACAAACAGAACCCTAAAACACACGACAAAACAAAAGACAGTCATAAGAGGCTCCCAGAGTCGGATGTCTACCTTTCACACGAGATGACGATACGTTCGACATATCCTCTTGAGAAACAGGGGTCGTCGACAAGAGATTGACGTTTACAAACTTCCTCTCAGCCACTGGAACCCCAAGGACGATCTTGGACAAGCCCTCTGATCGGTTGTTAACTTCCAAATCTTCCAGTTCAGGGACTACAAAAAAGGAAAGTTAAAAACAGAGTGTTAAAACACATAAACGCGTGGGAGAGAAGACAAATACATACTGTCGATCCGCCACTCCGTCAACAGAAACGGACATTCTCCTTCCTTCTCTAGAGAAGGACGTTTGACAAAAAAGAATTTCGACCCCCATCCACGGTCGTTCACATCAGGAGTCTGCACCAAGGGCTTCCGACCACGTCGGATACGCAGTTGCACATGGGAAGAACTCTTCGACCCGATGAAGTAATTATACCACAAAGCATCAAAATCAAAACCAGCTCCAGTTTGGACATTCACGAGGTCTAAAACCCTAAGGACTCTCCACGCCCGAGCCATTACTTGACACGGCGCTAACGCCAAAGTGGCTAGAAAATCTCTGACAAGAGAAGAAAAAGGAAATTTATGCCCTATTCTAAACGGGTACACATAGAAGCAAATCCACCCTTCGTAACGCGCGTCGGCCCTCTCGTCTGGATGAGGCAGCCTAGCGATTGTCTCCGGAGGAAAGCCCCCGACTTGGAGGACTTGTCCAGTTCCGCCTCTGACAAAGTGCTAACCAGCGCATCCGACTCCGTCAAGATAAAATGGGGAGGAACTTCACCTTCTCTAGCGTCGGAAAGAGTCTTCGACGACTCAGAAGCCTCAAGAGAAACCATCTCGAGAATAGAGAGGGAGGGGAATTGGAGAGCTATGGCTAGGAAAAATCAAAAAGCTATGACGAGAGAGACCAAGAAACTTAACAGAAGAAACTTGCAAAGGAAGAAGATGAAGACTAATCGTTTCCCCTGCTCAGAATTTATGGAAAGATATCATGACATGCAGAGACGTCGCGTCATGCCCTAATCGCAAGCCACGTCGACCTGTGCAACCGCGCCAAAAAGGACGGTGGAGATCGTGTCCAGAGAAGTTGCCACGGATTTCGGTCTACTTGCCTAAACCGTAAGCCCATAACAACTTGGGGCTATTGTTGGGCCTGGCATCCCAGGAGAAAGACGGATCAAGTGGATCGAACTCAAGCCCACTGCAGATCGGAAGAATAGAGGAAAAGCCCAGAGGAGCCGACGAGACTTCTTTGGTCGAGTATCATCCGACAGGATCGCAAGGATCTCGCCACGCATTTAATGCCCAGATCACGCAACGGCCATAACATTAAAACCAACGTAATCACAGAGATTCAATGGCGCAATCTTCGCCATTACTCTCAACATTGAAGATGAAATATTCGGCAAGAAATGCAAAACGGTAACAAGGGTGAAAGACTTACCATATCGGGACGACAAAGAGGATAAGAAACAACACGCACAATTACGCAAGGGACACGAGCATTCTTACTCAGAAAACACACCAGAATAGCACTCTCGCTCTCAATCTAGCTCTCTAACGGCTTCCTACGCCTGACCCCCGCCGGTCGCCACTCACAAGTCACTGGTCGAGTCCCACTCGATCTCTGGTTTTATCACGATAAGTTGTATCACGATTCAGTCTGATTAAACACGACATCTAATAAAACCATCACGCTATTACATATTTATTCTTTGTTTATCTATTGCTTGTTTGGTTTGGATTGTTTTTTATCATTCGATCGACTAGTTACCCCGTCTAAGGCGATTTAGGTCGTTCAATATTTTCGCCCCAAAATAGTATATAGCTATAGGATATAACCATAAGATATAACCAAATTGGATATAACTATAAGATATAACCATAATATATAACTATAGGATATAACCATAGTATATAACTAAAGGATATAACTATAGTATATAACTATAGGATATAACCATAAGATATAACTAAAGGATATAACCATAATATATAACTATAGGATATAACTATAAGATATAACCAAATTGGATATAACTATAAGATATAATCATAATATATAATTATATGATATAATCAAATTGGATATAACTATAAGATATAACCATATTATATAATTATAGGATATAACGATATGATATAACCAAATTGGATATAACCATAGTATATAACTATAGGATATAACCATAAGATATAACCAAATTGGATATAACTATAAGATATAACTATAGGATATAACCATAGTATATAACTAAAGGATATAACCATAGTATATAACTATAGGATATAACCATAAGAAATAACTAAAGGATATAACCATAGTATATAACTATAGGATATAACCATAAGATATAACCAAATTGGATATAACTATAAGATATAATCATAATATATAATTATATGATATAACGATATGATATAATCGAATTGGATATAACTAAAAGATATAACCATAGTATATAATTATAGGATATAACGATATGAGATAACCAAATTGGATATAACTATAAGATATAACCATAGTATATAACTATAGGATATAACCATAAGATATAACCAAATTGGATATAACTATAAGATTGAACCATAATATATAACTATAGGATATAACCATAGTATATAACTAAAGGAAATAACCATAGTATATAACTATAGGATATAACCATAAGATATAACTAAAAGATATAACCATAGTATATAACTATAGGATATAACCATAAGATATAACCAAATTGGATATAACTATAAGATATAATCATAATATATAGGGTCAATTACCGAAAACCACCCGTCCAATAGGCCATATTGTCCAAAACCACCCCTTTAATTCGATATTACCGAAAACCACCCACATACGTATCTCCGTTAGACGACCATCACCCAAGCCCATTGACCGTCCAAAAACTCGTGAACGCGTTTCATTCGCCTATTTCCAGCCCTTTTTCCATCATTTTTTTTTCATTTTAGGGAAAATAATAAATGAAATAATCAGTTTAGAGGGGAATTTGGGCTGCTTTGCGATTTGAAATTCTGTGAGGGCTGCTTTGCTCGACAGTGGAAGGAGAAAGAGGGGAATTTGGGCGAATTTGGAGATATGGACTGTAATTGAAGTCGAGCTCTGTAATTCACGATTCTGTATCCAGCAAAGCACTGTGAGCCCAAGATTTGAGGTAATCCTTCATGTCAATCTTACTGTTCCCAGAAGGAAGCTCTTCCCAGCTCATCGCCAATGGCGGATTCTCTCTTCTCCTCATCTTATTCCTCTCTGAAATCAGCCACGCCTCTGACAAATAAGGCCTTGAAATTCCAAATCCAATCCCAATTTCCCTCCTGAATCCCTCTTCCTCCAATTCTATAAACCCTTTAATCTCCCGAAACTCCAAATCCGAGAGGCTCTTGCTAAACCATCTCTGCAAACTCATGTTCTTCATCCCCTGTGAGACTCCCCTGTTTCTCCTCCTCCTCCTATGTTCTCCTGAACAACTCTTGGGCGTCTCTGTTTCTACCGCCTTCACCCCTGTTGTTCTAAAGACTTCCAGATCTTCCTCCTCTTGTTCTGAAAATGAGTCTTTCATCTCTTTGCCCGGGAAGATAGGCCGCAACGTTCTTGGGAGGAGAACAGAGTTAGGGGAGAAGGAGTTGATGCTGCTGCCACTGCTCACAAGCTCGTCCATGGACCTTGTTGAGATTGCGGGTATGCTTGGATTTGGAATTTCTAAGGATATGAGTTGGGTTAGGGTTAGGGTTTGGTGGGAAGGCTTGTTTTTGAGGATTTCATGCTCAAACTAGTAGGAATCGAAGAGGCTTAGCAAGGTCTCAAATTCCATCAATGGCTGTTAAATGAATTTACCCCAAAGATAAATCAAAAAATAAGGAGAAAAAGGAAGAAAAATAAAAGAATAAGGAGAAAAAATAGAATAAAGAAAAGAAAGAAAGAAACAAGCGCGTTTCTACACACGTTTCACGTCTCTTTTGACGGCTCATGGGGTGGGGTGGCGACTGTTTAACGGCACGTGATATCTGGGTGGTTTCCGGTAATATCAAATTAAAGGGGTGGTTTTGAGTAATAGGACCTATTGGACGGGTGGTTTTCGGTAATTGACCCTAATATATAATTATATGATATAACGATATGATATAATCAAATTGGATATAACTATAAGATATAACCATAGTATATAATTATAGGATATAACAATATGATATAACCAAATTGAATATAACTATAAGATATAACCATAGTATATAACTATAGGATATAACCATAAGATGCAACCAAATTGGATATAACTATAAGATATAACCATAATATATAATTTTAGGATATAACCATAGTATATAACTAAAGGATATAACCATAGTATATAACCATAAGATATAACTAAGGGATATAACCATAGTATATAACTATAGGATATAACCAAATTGGATATAACTATAAGATATAATCATAATATATAATTATATGATATAACGATATGATATAATCAAATTGGATATAACTATAAGATATAACCATAGTATATAATTATAGGATATAACGATATGATATAACCATAAGATATAACCAAATTGGATATAACTATAAGATATAACCAAATTGGATATAACTATAAGATATAACCATAATATATAACTATAGGATATAACCATAGGATATAACTAAAGGATATAACCATAGTATATAAACAAATTGGATATAACTATAGGATATAACCGTAATATATAACGAAAGGATATAACTATAGGATATAACCATAAGATAAAACAAATTGTATATAACTATAGGATATAACCATAGTATATAACTATAGGATATAACCATAGTATATAACTATAGGATATAACCATAAGACATAACCAAATTGGATATAACTATAAGATATAACCATAGTATAACTATAGGATATAACCATAGTATATAATTATAGGATATAACCGTAGTATATATAACTATAAGATATAACCAAATTGATAACTATAAGATATAACCATAGTATATAACTATAGGATATAACCATAGTATATAACTAAAGAATATAACCGTAGCATATAACTATAAGATATAACCAAATTAGATATAACTATAAGATATAACCATAGTTATATGTGATTTTCGAGAATAATAATAACAAACATTTAACATCAAACAAATTGGTGGAGAAACGTACATGAATACAAGTATATTGAAACCTCATGATACAAACGAATTTATTGCCATGTAACCCTGATTACTCGAAAACGTGTATTACTAGAGTCAAATGCAGATTTAAATAATATATTTTAAAAAATATATTATTTAGTTATATACTATGGTTATATCTTATAGTTATATCCAATTTGGTTATATCTTATGGTTATATCCTATAGTTATATACTATGGTTATATCCTTTAGTTATATACTATGATTATATCCTATAATTATATATTATGGTTATATCGTATAGTTATATCCAATTTGGTTATATCTTATGGGTATATCCTATAGTTATATACTATGGTTATATCGTATAGTTATATCCAATTTGGTTATATCATATCGTTATATCCTATATTTATATACTTTGGTTATATCCTATATTATATTATGTAGTTATATACTATGGTTATATCATATAGTTATATACTATGATTATATCTTATAGTTATATATTATGGCTATATCATATATTATATTTTATAGTTATATCCAATTTGGTTATATTCTATAGTTATATACTATAGTTATATCATATATATATCATATAGTTATATACTATGGTTATATTATATAGTTATATACTATGATTATAATATAGTGTAGTTATTTTCAATTTGGTTATATCCTTATAGTTATATCCAATTTGATTATATCCTTATAGTTATATCCAATTTGGTTATACCCTTATAGTTATAAGATATAACCATAGTTATATGTGATTTTTGAAATAATAATAACAAACAGTTATTATCAAACAAATTGGTGGAGAAATGTACATGAATAAAAGTATATTAAAACCTCATGATACAAACAAATTTATTGCCATATAACCTTGATTACTTGATAACGTCTATTACTATAGTCAAATGCATATTAAAAAAAATGTTATTCGCTTTGTTGCTTTCATGGATTTTTTTTTTCTGCGCCTGAATCTCTGGTACGTCAGATCCTAGCATAGAAGGCAAATTTCAAAAATCCCCCCAAGTCCCATATCTCAAATAATCATATTTTAGTTCTACGCAGGTATCTTGCGTACGCAAGATACCTGCGTAGAGAAATTTCCTCCTCTACGCAGAAATCTGGCGTACGCCAGATACCTGCATAGAGAAATATAGTGCGAAAGGGCGAAAAGGATAGTGCATATAGCGGAGGCGTAAAAAAACCTATTATCGTTTATCAATAACAAATATTGGTTAACTTAGATTATGGATTTGGATATCAAGATGGAATCAAAGGGAAGTTACATATGACTCTATATGTAAACATGTACGAACATGTACGACGAACATGGAATACAAAACGTCATCGACAACTTCTTTGAAAGTCCGACGAACATGTACGAAACAGACTAGCATATGACTCTATATGTAAACACACAATTGCATCGAAATAAAAACATTTTTATACAAATACGCGACCCGCGATGGTGGACGGGTCGCCAAACTACATTGTCTGCCTACACATCTATAGGACTTCATCAAACAGAAATATTCTGCGACCCGCGATGGTGGATGGGTCGCCAAAACACACAGTATCCAAAAATACCAAATGTCTAAGCCCACACACAAATGGGACAAACATCGTCAAAATACGCAAAGAAAACGAATCAGGCGTCGGGGACGACGGCATTACCTTCGGCAGGGACTGGCTCCAATGGGGCTACCTCATCGGTCGGCTTAACATCGCCAGAGTGGGCTTCGTCCTCGTCGACGCCCTCATCCGCGGCTTCTTCGCCGACACCGGCTAAGCAGAACAACTCCTGACCAGGATCGCCTTTTGGGAACATGGAGTCCAGAGTCTCCTTCTCCGCATTCAGGTCCCATAGCCCGTGCTTGCCTTCGTTGAACTCTTCGATCATTTCGATGCGCGACTTCACAGCATAAAAGGCCCCAACGTCGCCAGCAATCTTGCCATCGATGATCCGAGCCCGTTTCACCTCCTCCTCAACGCTTGCCCGACACTCTTCAAACTCCCTCTGACATGCGACCAACTCCCCTTGACAGCTCTTCAACTCCCTGGTGAGGCGACGCTCGATTTCACGGCAGCGACTCTCCGCTCCCTCTAATTTAGTCTTCAAGGACGCGAGGTCGGACTCTGACCTAGCTGCCCGCTCCTCGGCCTTGGCGACCATCGCCTTGATGCCAGAGTATGCCCCCAAAAGATACTGAAAAGACTGCAATCTCACACGACGACACAACAGACGATCAGAAAACGTGGTCGAACGAAAGAAAAAGAAAAAGACACAAACAAAAAGACGATTCACCTTCCACGCGGAGCACCCCGCTTTACCAATGCAGTCAAGGGGAGAGACATCGTCGACCTCCGACTTCAAAGTCGGGTCTTGAGCGTGAAAAAGGTCAGCAATCGACCGCCCAACGGCACCGATCTTGCCAATCCCCTCAGCAGTCACGGCCTTCTTCTTCTTGAAGACCTCCTCCGCCTTGACATCTTCGGAGCAAGCACTTGCTTTTCTCTTCGATCTGGCCTTGGCTGGCGCTGTCAGGTCCACCAAAAGCGGCTTGCTCGACGCAGCCTTGGCCGCCGCCTTCCTCTGCTCGATCAAGCTTTTTCCAGAAGCGACTCTCAAACGAGCAGTCGCTCGACCACCGGGAGAACCTGACATGACAAACAGAACCCTAAAACACACGACAAAACAAAAGACAGTCACAAGAGGCTCCCAGAGTCAGATGTCTACCTTTCACATGAGATGACGATACGTTCGACATATCCTCTTGAGAAACAGGGGTCGTCGACAAGAGATTGACGTTTACAAACTTCCTCTCAGCCACTGGAACCCCAAGGACGATCTTGGACAAGCCCTCTGATCGGTTGTTAACTTCCAAATCTTCCGGTTCAGGGACTACAAAAAAGGAAAGTTAAAAACAGAGTGTTAAAACACATAAACGCGTGGGAGAGAAGACAAATACATACTGTCGATCCGCCACTCCGTCAACAGAAACGGACATTCTCCTTCCTTCTCCAGAGAAGGACGTTTGACAAAAAAGAATTTCGACCCCCATCCACGGTCGTTCACATCAGGAGTCTGCACCAAGGGCTTCCGACCACGTCGGATACGCAGTTGCACACGGGAAGAACTCTTCGACCCGATGAAGTAATTATACCACAAAGCATCAAAATCAAAACCAGCTCCAGTTTGGACATTCACGAGGTCTAAAACCCTAAGGACTCTCCACGCCCGATCCATTACTTGACACGGCGCTAACGCCAAAGTGGCTAGAAAATCTCTGACAAGAGAAGAAAAAGGAAATTTATGCCCTATTCTAAACGGGTACACATAGAAGCAAATCCACCCTTCATAACGCGCGTCGGCCCTCTCGTCTGGATGAGGCAGCCTAGCGATTGTCTCCGGAGGAAAGCCCCCGACTTGGAGGACTTGTCCAGTTCCGCCTCTGACAAAGTGCTAACCAGCGCATCCGACTCCGTCAAGATAAAATGGGGAGGAACTTCACCTTCTCTAGCGTCGGAAAGAGTCTTCGACGACTCAGAAGCCTCAAGAGAAACCATCTCGAGAATAGAGAGGGAGGGGAATTGGAGAGCTATGGCTAGGAAAAATCAAAAAGCTATGACGAGAGAGACCAAGAAACTTAACAGAAGAAACTTGCAAAGGAAGAAGATGAAGACTAATCGTTTCCCCTGCTCAGAATTTATGGAAAGATATCATGACATGCAGAGACGTCGCGTCATGCCCTAATCGCAAGCCACGTCGACCTGTGCAACCGCGCCAAAAAGGACGGTAGAGATCGTGTCCAGAGAAGTTGCCACGGATTTCGGTCTACTTGCCTAAACCGTAAGCCCATAACAACTTGGGGCTATTGTTGGGCCTGGCATCCCAGGAGAAAGACGGATCAAGTGGATCGAACTCAAGCCCACTGCAGATCGGAAGAATAGAGGAAAAGCCCAGAGGAGCCGACGAGACTTCTTTGGTCGAGTATCATCCGACAGGATCGCAAGGATCTCGCCACGCATTTAATGCCCAGATCACGCAACGGCCATAACATTAAAACCAACGTAATCACAGAGATTCAATGGCGCAATCTTCGCCATTACTCTCAACATTGAAGATGAAATATTCGGCAAGAAATGCAAAACGGTAACAAGGGTGAAAGACTTACCATATCGGGACGACAAAGAGGATAAGAAACAACACGCACAATTACGCAAGGGACACGAGCATTCTTACTCAGAAAACACACCAGAATAGCACTCTCGCTCTCAATCTAGCTCTCTAACGGCTTCCTACGCCTGACCCCCGCCGGTCGCCACTCACAAGTCACTGGTCGAGTCCCACTCGATCTCTGGTTTTATCACGATAAGTTGTATCACGATTCAGTCTGATTAAACACGACATCTAATAAAACCATCACGCTATTACATATTTATTCTTTGTTTATCTATTGCTTGTTTGGTTTGGATTGTTTTTTATCATTCGATCGACTAGTTACCTCGTCTAAGGCGATTTAGGTCGTCCAATATTTTCGCCCCAAAATAGTATATAGCTATAGGATATAACCATAAGATATAACCAAATTGGATATAACTATAAGATATAACCATAATATATAACTATAGGATATAACCATAGTATATAACTAAAGGATATAACTATAGTATATAACTATAGGATATAACCATAAGATATAACTAAAGGATATAACCATAATATATAACTATAGGATATAACTATAAGATATAACCAAATTGGATATAACTATAAGATATAATCATAATATATAATTATATGATATAATCAAATTGGATATAACTATAAGATATAACCATATTATATAATTATAGGATATAACGATATGATATAACCAAATTGGATATAACCATAGTATATAACTATAGGATATAACCATAAGATATAACCAAATTGGATATAACTATAAGATATAACTATAGGATATAACCATAGTATATAACTAAAGGATATAACCATAGTATATAACTATAGGATATAACCATAAGAAATAACTAAAGGATATAACCATAGTATATAACTATAGGATATAACCATAAGATATAACCAAATTGGATATAACTATAAGATATAATCATAATATATAATTATATGATATAACGATATGATATAATCGAATTGGATATAACTAAAAGATATAACCATAGTATATAATTATAGGATATAACGATATGAGATAACCAAATTGGATATAACTATAAGATATAACCATAGTATATAACTATAGGATATAACCATAAGATATAACCAAATTGGATATAACTATAAGATTGAACCATAATATATAACTATAGGATATAACCATAGTATATAACTAAAGGAAATAACCATAGTATATAACTATAGGATATAGCCATAAGATATAACTAAAAGATATAACCATAGTATATAACTATAGGATATAACCATAAGATATAACCAAATTGGATATAACTATAAGATATAATCATAATATATAGGGTCAATTACCGAAAACCACCCGTCCAATAGGCCATATTGTCCAAAACCACCCCTTTAATTCGATATTACCGAAAACCACCCACATACGTATCTCCGTTAGACGACCATCACCCAAGCCCATTGACCGTCCAAAAACTCGTGAACGCGTTTCATTCGCCTATTTCCAGCCCTTTTTCCATCATTTTTTTTTCATTTTAGGGAAAATAATAAATGAAATAATCAGTTTAGAGGGGAATTTGGGCTGCTTTGCGATTTGAAATTCTGCGAGGGCTGCTTTGCTCGACAGTGGAAGGAGAAAGAGGGGAATTTGGGCGAATTTGGAGATCTGGACTGTAATTGAAGTCGAGCTCTGTAATTCACGATTCTGTATCCAGCAAAGCACTGTGAGCCCAAGATTTGAGGTAATCCTTCATGTCAATCTTACTGTTCCCAGAAGGAAGCTCTTCCCAGCTCATCGCCAATGGCAGATTCTCTCTTCTCCTCATCTTATTCCTTTCTGAAATCAGCCACGCCTCTGACAAATAAGGCCTTGAAATTCCAAATCCAATCCCAATTTCCCTCCTGAATCCCTCTTCCTCTAATTCTATAAACCCTTTAATCTCCCGAAACTCCAAATCCGAGAGGCTCTTGCTAAACCATCTCTGCAAACTCATGTTCTTCATCCCCTGTGAGACTCCCCTGTTTCTCCTCCTCCTCCTATGTTCTCCTGAACAACTCTTGGGCGTCTCTGTTTCTACCGCCTTCACCCCTGTTGTTCTAAAGACTTCCAGATCTTCCTCCTCTTGTTCTGAAAATGAGTCTTTTATCTCTTTGCCCGGGAAGATAGGCCGCAACGTTCTTGGGAGGAGAACAAAGTTAGGGGAGAAGGAGTTGATGCTGCTGCCACTGCTCACAAGCTCGTCCATGGACCTTGTTGAGATTGCGGGTATGCTTGGATTTGGAATTTCTAAGGATATGAGTTGGGTTAGGGTTAGGGTTTGGTGGGAAGGCTTGTTTTTGAGGATTTCATGCTCAAACTAGTAGGAATCGAAGAGGCTTAGCAAGGTCTCAAATTCCATCAATGGCTGTTAAATGAATTTACCCCAAAGATAAATAAAAAAATAAGGAGAAAAAGGAAGAAAAATAAAAGAATAAGGAGAAAAAATAGAATAAAGAAAAGAAAGAAAGAAACAAGCGCGTTTCTACACGCGTTTCACGTCTCTTTTGACGGCTCATGGGGTGGGGTGGTGACTGTTTAACGGCACGTGATATCTGGGTGGTTTCCGGTAATATCAAATTAAAGGGGTGGTTTTGAGTAATAGGACCTATTGGACGGGTGGTTTTCGGTAATTGACCCTAATATATAATTATATGATATAACGATATGATATAATCAAATTGGATATAACTATAAGATATAACCATAGTATATAATTATAGGATATAACAATATGATATAACCAAATTGGATATAACTATAAGATATAACCATAGTATATAACTATAGGATATAACCATAAGATGCAACCAAATTGGATATAACTATAAGATATAACCATAATATATAATTTTAGGATATAACCATAGTATATAACTAAAGGATATAACCATAGTATATAACCATAAGATATAACTAAGGGATATAACCATAGTATATAACTATAGGATATAACCAAATTGGATATAACTATAAGATATAATCATAATATATAATTATATGATATAACGATATGATATAATCAAATTGGATATAACTATAAGATATAACCATAGTATATAATTATAGGATATAACGATATGATATAACCATAAGATATAACCAAATTGGATATAACTATAAGATATAACCAAATTGGATATAACTATAAGATATAACCATAATATATAACTATAGGATATAACCATAGGATATAACTAAAGGATATAACCATAGTATATAAACAAATTGGATATAACTATAGGATATAACCGTAATATATAACGAAAGGATATAACTATAGGATATAACCATAAGATAAAACAAATTGTATATAACTATAGGATATAACCATAGTATATAACTATAGGATATAACCATAGTATATAACTATAGGATATAACCATAAGACATAACCAAATTGGATATAACTATAAGATATAACCATAGTATAACTATAGGATATAACCATAGTATATAACTATAGGATATAACCGTAGTATATATAACTATAAGATATAACCAAATTGATAACTATAAGATATAACCATAGTATATAACTATAGGATATAACCATAGTATATAACTAAAGAATATAACCGTAGCATATAACTATAAGATATAACCAAATTAGATATAACTATAAGATATAACCATAGTTATATGTGATTTTCGAGAATAATAATAACAAACATTTAACATCAAACAAATTGGTGGAGAAACGTACATGAATAAAAGTATATTGAAACCTCATGATACAAACGAATTTATTGCCATGTAACCCTGATTACTCGAAAACGTCTATTACTAGAGTCAAATGCAGATTTAAATAATATATTTTAAAAAATATATTATTTAGTTATATACTATGGTTATATCGTATAGCTATAAACTATGGTTATATCTTATAGTTATATCCAATTTGGTTATATCTTATGGTTATATCCTATAGTTATATACTATGGTTATATCCTTTAGTTATATACTATGATTATATCCTATAATTATATATTATGGTTATATCGTATAGTTATATCCAATTTGGTTATATCTTATGGGTATATCCTATAGTTATATACTATGGTTATATCGTATAGTTATATCCAATTTGGTTATATCATATCGTTATATCCTATATTTATATACTTTGGTTCTATCCTATATTATATTATGTAGTTATATACTATGGTTATATCATATAGTTATATACTATGATTATATCTTATAGTTATATATTATGGCTATATCATATATTATATTTTATAGTTATATCCAATTTGGTTATATTCTATAGTTATATACTATAGTTATATCATATATATATCATATAGTTATATACTATGGTTATATTATATAGTTATATACTATGATTATAATATAGTGTAGTTATTTTCAATTTGGTTATATCCTTATAGTTATATCCAATTTGATTATATCCTTATAGTTATATCCAATTTGGTTATACCCTTATAGTTATAAGATATAACCATAGTTATATGTGATTTTTGAAATAATAATAACAAACAGTTATTATCAAACAAATTGGTGGAGAAATGTACATGAATAAAAGTATATTAAAACCTCATGATACAAACAAATTTATTGCCATATAACCTTGATTACTTGATAACGTCTATTACTAGAGTCAAATGCATATTAAAAAAATGTTATTCTCTTTGTTGCTTTCATGGATTTTTTTTTTCTGCGCCTGAATCTCTGGTACGTCAGATCCTAGCATAGAAGGCAAATTTCAAAAATCCCCCCAAGTCCCATATCTCAAATAATCATATTTTAGTTCTACGCAGGTATCTTGCGTACGCAAGATACCTGCGTAGAGAAATTTCCTCCTCTACGCAGAAATCTGGCGTACGCCAGATACCTGCATAGAGAAATATAGTGCGAAAGGGCGAAAAGGATAGTGCATATAGCGGAGGCGTAAAAAAACCTATTATCGTTTATCAATAACAAATATTGGTTAACTTAGATTATGGATTTGGGATATCAAGATGGAATCAAAGGGAAGTTACATACAATTAATATTGTGCATATTCTAATTTTTTATTTAATATTTAATGTATTTTTTATTTGTTTGTATATATTATCTTTTTTTAGTCTTTCAAAGAAAGACAGAAATATTACTGCTCGAAATACTGTTCAAATTAATAAATTTATATCATTATATGATCAAAAAATAATCAAATTATTCTTTATATTTTCATATACATTTCAATTGATAATTTTAAATTTCTAGATAAATATACAATTACATAAACACAAACTATGTATCAACTTTGTTTAATATTATATGGATTATATTTTTAATATAATATGTGTTTTATTATATTAATCGGAAGTATAATAGTTATTTTTTAATTTTGTTTTATTCCTATTTAAATTATTTAATATTGTAAACAAATTTTATAAACCAAACTCGTACTTGGCATGGGCACTATGCTAGTACTCTGTAACTGAATACTCATGGAAAAGACCGAACAATTCTCTATTTTTGTTTGTGCTCCTTCATTATTTTCTTTGAATATATTTTCAGAGTATATGACTCAAGTACATAATGGTTTTAAGATATAAAGTGAGGAGTAATTATATGGTCATAAGATCTAAGAAATGGATGGATAAAATTAGAGTGACAAAATTGTAAATATCATAGTTTTCATAATAATTTTTAATAAAAAGATATTTTTTGAATAAATTTTTTTGAATTTTTTTTTTCAAAAAAAAAAAATTTCAATATTTTTTTCATTTTTTTTCGAACCTACGATTGGATGGAATAAAATCTGTCAACTTACTACTCTTGGTGGGCTGGGTCTACGAAAATATAACCAATTCAAACTACTATGGAAAATACTTGCAGAACCGAACACTTATTGGGTGAAGATTATAACTAAAAATACCTAAAGGAACAAACCCTTTTTGACTACGGAAAAAAATTGCTCTTGGCAATGAACAAAAATGATGAAAACTCATCTGAAATTTCAAACGGGACTCATCTGGCTAGTAGGCGATGGGAAAACAATAAAGTTCTGAAAAGATAAATGGATCCTTAATAAATCTCTGGAAAATTTAGTAAACATGACACCAATACAAGAGCAAAATGCTCGAGTAGAAGAATTTATGGAAAATAATAAAAACTGGAACCACGGGAAACATAATCAAGTTCTCCCCCATAGTTTAACTAACGACTTCTACCCCAACACCTATTAACCTAATATCTGACCAAATGCATTGGGAACCCAACAAGAATGGGTGATTCTCAATGAAAGAATTGATTACTAAAAATAAACACTTTCATGCATATGACTCATTTTGGATCTGAAAACTCAATACAACCTTAAAGTTATGAATTTTATTTGGAAAGTTATCAAAAATGGACTACCGACCAAATAGAGACTACAGGAAAAAGGGATCTCAACTCCTATTGGATGCATTCTCTGTAATAATCAAATTGAGGACACAATTCACCTACTAACCACCTGCAACCATACTTTGCAAACTATTAGAAATTAAAATACCAATACTAGAAATTATATCAAAAATATTGTCACAACAAACAGAACAATCCAGGAAATTATAGAAGAAATTAGGAACAATATGAGCCAAAACTAATTTACTTAATTATTAGTCACTTGGTGGAGTATTTGGTATTAGAGAAATTAAAAAATCTTTTTAAACAGCGATCCACAAGACGAACCTATCAAGGATCTAACCATATTTATCCAAAACCTCTACTACAACTGGGATAAAACAAAGATATGGAAATCGGACTGCACATATTTAAGGATATACAAAGAATAAGTAAGAACAAAAAGGAAGAATTTGAAATGGATAAACCACCATATAGGATTATCAAAATCAACATTAATGGACCACAAAACCTAATGGTGACTCCACATTTGGATATATTTTAGAAATGATAAAGGGGAATAAATACTTATTAATGTTGACTATTGTGGAAAATCCACAACCCTAAAAAAAAAAACATTAGCTTTTAGAAATACTCTTGCTAAAGCAAAATAAATGAAACTTCAGAAAATTGAAATCAAAGTGACAATCTAACAATTGTAAATGTTCTCAATAAGATCTGGCATTATCCTTGGGAAATCGAGATTTTGATCTTTAATATCCTTTTCTTATTACAATTTTTGTGACAGTGCGTATTACGCATATTTTCCGTGAAATCAATGAAGTGGTTGTTCATATTGCAAAACTTCGCCACTATCATTCACTGGAAGATATTCTGACAAATTCAAAACTCCAGGTTCTCATCTACAAGGATGATATAGGTTGCTTCTCAAGTCAATTTTGAAACCAGTCTAATTCTTACCTTATTAAAAAAAAAGCTTATTGTATAAGGGATTCGCCGGGGGAAGCGAGGGCTGCCTCGTTGTGAACACATTTTCAATGTTCATCACTTTTGTCCTTAGATGTTCACAACTTTCATGACCAAATGTTCATCACTTTTGTACCTAGATGTTCATCAGGTTTTTTATGCATACATGTTCATTGCTTTTCTCCTATATGTTTATCACTTTTCGTTGTCATATTTTCGATGTTTATCACTTTTGTTCTTAGATGTTTACCACTTTCATGCACAAATATTCACCACTTTTTGTACCTAGATGTTCATTTATTTTTATGCATGCTTATTCATCTCTTTTCTCCTATACGTTCAACACTTTTTGTGTGAACATGTCTTAGATGTTCATCACGTTTCCTGTGAACATGTCTTAGATGTTCATCACTTTTCCTATGAACATGTCTTAGATGTTAATCACTTTTGTCTATTGATGTTCACCACTTTAGTACATAAATGTTCATTATTTTTTTTATGCACGCATGTTCAACATTTTTCACCTATACTTTTATCACTTTTCATTGTGAATATATGTCGATTTTCATCATTTTTGTCCTTAGATGTTCACCATTTTTTTACCTAGATGTTCATCAGTTTTTTATGCATGCATGTCCAACTCTTTTCTCCTATACGTTCAACACTTTCCGTGTGAACATGTCTTAGATGTTCATTAATTTTATCCATAGATGTTTACCACTTTAGTACCTAGATGTTCATCGCTTTTTTATGCATACATGTTCATCGATTTTCTCATATACGTTCGTCATTTTTGTTCATAGATATTCACCACTTTAGTACCTAGATGTTCATTATTTTTTTATACATGCATGTTCATCACTTTTCTCCTATATGTTCATCACTTTTTTGTTGTGAAAATGTCTTAGATGCTCATAACTTTTGTGTATAGATGCTCGCCGCTTCTAGACCCATATGTTCATCAGATGTTCATCAATATTTTTATGCATGCATGTTTATCACAATTTCCCTATATATTGATCATCACTCTTTATGCCTTCATGTTTATCTCTTTTTTATGTCTATATATGTCACTTGTTTATGCGTATATTATAGGGTTGTTCATCGGTCCAAAACCGAACCGAAACCGAATTTTGGAATTTTGTGGACCAAAAACCTGAAATACCCCAAAGTATATATCATAAGGGTATAATTGTCATAATAAAGAAAGGGAGCAAAATCAGAAATTTGGGGCATAAAACCCCTTTCGGTCTTCTCGTTCAGAGGTGCCCCTGCCCTCCGTCATCCTCTTCAGCTGTTCGTCCCTGCCGGTGGACGCGACCTTCAATTTCAGCCGGTGACCACTCCCTTTCCCAAGTGCGAGACACCACGAGCTGCTGGTGCGAGGCGCAGGGATTCGCTGGTGCGAACTGCATCGAGCTGTAGCACGAGACTGCGGTCGAGGCTGTGCAGGGCTCGGCTCTTGCGCGGCCTGCTGGTGGCTGAAGTTGCTGGCGTCGAGAAGCCTCATCCCGACGGCGAGAGCAAGGTGGACGATGACAAAGGCGAGCCATGCTGCTGTCACGTGGGTTGTTGTTGCTGTTGTGCGTGTAACACCCCGTAATTTTAAGGGTATTTTTGAGCTTTACTCGTATGAGTTATTGTTGCAAAATAATTGTATGAGATATCGTTGCAAAATAATTATATAAGATATTGTTTTAAAATATTTATATAAAATATTCGTATAGGATAATTATGGACTCTCAGGCGGCACCAGTATCGGCACCGGCATCATGTAAGATGGTTGGGTGGCTTGGTAGCTGTGTTAGTTGGCCTGGGGAGTGTCACAAATATATGCAGGATAATTATATAAAGGATTTGTGCAAGATATTTATATAAGATATTTGTGCACGGTATTTATATAAGATATTTGTGCACGGTAATTGTGCGAGGTAATTGCTTGAGATGTTTGTGCTAGATGATGCACGAATATATTTAACCCGGAGTTAAGGAAATTAACCCAAGTTGAGTTTGGATAAGAATAAGTGAAGTCGGCCAGAAACCGCGATCAACCGCGACCTGATGCGAGATGCCGCGATCAACCGCGATCGGCCGCAATCGCGGTAATGCCTTTTTCAGAGGCGGTCGTCTTCCTCGAAGGCGGTTACTGTAGCTCGGTTGGGATATTTTTGGGCAGGCCAAGTGGCCCTTCGCCTTTGTCCCCTTGTCCCCTTGGAGGTGTCGGATTTGTGCTATAAAAGGAGGTGAAGACCAAACTCTTCTTCTACTCTTCTTCTTCTTTTCTTCTTCTCTCTTCTCCTCTGTTCTTCCCTATCTCGCCATTGATGCACGAGCTGTGAGCTCGGTTTTGGGCTTGAATCGAGAAGGTTCGTGGATTGGAGAAGGTTGCCAAGGTGTTAGGTGAAGCTTAGAGGTGCTTTGTGATCAAATTGAATGCAAGACGAAGCTTGAATCGATCGGGTAAATTCCCTCCCCGCCATGGAAGCTGTCGAAGCTGCCACAGTTGATGAACCGCGACCGACCGCGACCTGCCGCGATCGCGGTATATGTGTGTCCGAGTTGTGTTTTTGTGGTTTGGCTTTGTTTGAGCTCGTCTATTCCAGGCAAGTGGTTTTTAATTAATTTGAGATAATTGAAATCTGATATTATATTAGGTTGTATTTCTGCTAGAATCAACGCTAATATAAAAGATATACTGTAATCATGTGACTTGAGATTGTGATGTGATTTGTGATATGTTGAACTGCTTTGATGTGATTTGTGATATGTGGAACTGTTTGTGATGTGTTTGTGTGAATTGTATGCCATGAGCCTTTGCTTAGTCTATTTATTAGACTAACGCTTGTATTTTATTTATTGGTAACGTCATGGGGGTGTCGTCCGTCCGTTTCGGCACATGCAGATATGTTGCTGTTCAGAGAAGGCTAGAGCGACTATGAATATGAACGGTGTTTTGTTTTCGACAAGTTGTTTTGTCGCTTTGTGTTTAAAATGATTTCCGCTGTGCTATTTTGTATTTTGTTTATAAGTCTTCCGTTGTAAATTCTGATATTTTGTATTGATGATGTATTTGGGTCGTTTTTGGAATCGTGTAATTCCGCGACCATGTGGTTTAATAAAAGTTATGATTTTAGTATCGTAACTGTGTTTTAAGTCAGTTATGACGTCGGAAAAGCCTGGGGTGACTTCGGGGTTTACGCCCGGGGTCATCGGCAGTAACGCTTCCAAATGGGGTTAAATTTGGGGGTGTTACAGTGCGAACCACCGCTGAAGGGCGGAGCTGCTGCTGAAGGTCGGGGTTCTGTTGATGTTGCCGGAGCTGCTGTGTTCGGCGGGTTGCTGTTGCTGATTCCGGCGACGAAGGGGAGCAAACCCGGTGGCTACGTGGTGGTTGTCATCAAGGTAAGGGTGGGCTCTCTAATATGATTTTTGGGACTGATTTCTGCTGAACAATTATGGGCAGATTTGAGGAATTTCGGAGTAGTGGACAGCTGTTAATTGTTTGAATGAATTTGTTGATTTGTGCAGTCCAGCGAGCTGGAGTTTTGGGTTAATTGTGTGGGGTTTGCTTAATTGGAAATTTTGAAGGTATGATTCTAGGGTTTGATTTGGGGGTTTTGTTAGTAGTGGATTGTAAGAGTAATTAATGCCAGAGATTTTCTCGGATTGATTTCGCAGGTTCGTTCGAGTTGGTTGGAGATCTCTGAGGTCGTGGTTGTCGAGCTTGAGGCAAGATGATTCTTGCTAACCCTCCGTATATTTTTATAAAAGTAATTTTGTTTCTATCTTGATTCAGTAATTGATTTTATCCTTGTCTGAGTATGTTAATTTGGAATATCGATTGTGGAGTTACTTGGTTGAATGTGTGTGTGTTAGTATTTGTCTCGTGTTGTGTTTGATTAAATGTTGACGTGGTAGTCAATCGTGACTAATGGTGATTAACTGTGATTGTTTGAAAGTGTGTGAATATGTGTGTGCATGTGTGTGTGCGTGTGTTAGTATTTGTCTCGGGTTGTGTCTGATTAAATGTTGACGTGGTAGTCAATTGTGACTAAGTATGATTGATTGAGTATGGGTGTGATGGTGGATTGTTGTTGGTTAAATTGGATTATTTGACTGTAGAGTTGCTTGGTTGAATATATGTGAATATGTGATATAGTTGTCGTATGTAATATTTGATATTGTTGTTGGTTGATGATGGAGCCGGGGTGAGGGTGTGACCTCATCCGACCACGTGAGGGTATGACCCCGTATTGGTAAAGGCTATGGTTGGATGGTGAAAGTCCCATCCGGAAGAGTGTTGATTCAGGGCCTCGGAGGGTGTGACCTCCGATGGTCGGTGGGCCAGAGTGATGAAAGCCTCACTCAATCACGTAGGGGGAATGCCTATGGTGGTTAGGGCCAGGAACTCGGATGGTATGCAACCCATCCGCCTATCCGGATAGAGAGGAAGAATTGTCTCACCCGGTGATGTGGTGGTGAGACGGAGGAGATATTATGTGTTAAATGTTGGTTGCGTACCTGATTAAGTGGTTTTGTGTTGAATGTTGGTTGCGTACCTGATTAAGTGGTTTTGTGTTGAATGTTGGTTGCGTACCTGATTAAAGTGGTTTTGGTGTTGGATGTTGGTTGCGTATCTGATTAAAGTGGTTTTGTGATGATATTGGTTGTGCGCTTGATTAAGTGATTGTGTTGGTGAATATTGACTGTGTGTTTGGTTATTGGTTTTATGTTGGATATTGATTGTTGGATAGTTTGACTTGTTGTCAAATATTGTTTTTTTGTAGCTAGTTGTGATGTGAATTTCTGCTAGTATGGTTGTTGGTGGCAGCTAGTTGAGGAAAGATGGTTATGTTGATTGATTATGAAGGTTGGTTTCCCATCTTGAGGGTGTGGGCCAATATGGGTTGGGTTGAGGTAAATGGGTTGCGGGTCATGTTAACGAACAGGCGGCACCGAAAGGGTGGCTGGCCTGAGTCGTTATTTTGGTCATGTTTATATAATGTGATGATTGTCTTGCTTATGCTTAAGTGGTTGTTGATGCGAAGATTAGTTGGACGTGTTAGCAGGAGTGAGTTTTCTAAGTGGTTAGTCGTGGTTACGTGTTAGTAGTGATAAATGTGTATAGGTTCGTAGGGTTGGTAATTGAGGTGTTAGTAGTAGAGAGAAAGATGGATTGGATGTGTTAGTAAAGTTGGATTGGATCGTCTTATCCGTTTATACTTGTGGTGAAGTTGAGGTTGGATTAAGTGATGTTAGTATATTGAAGAGTTGGATAAGAGGGGTAATGGATGGTTACGTGATATTGTGTGTTTATGTTTGATGTGTGGTTGATATTGGTTGATTGGTGTGATATTGATATAGTTATAATTTATATATATGGTATGGCATGTTGTTGTTTGGTATTATTTGATTGTTGTGATAATTCTCTGTGTTTTGAAACTGTTTTGGCTTGAGGAGTCTTGCCAGTCTTGATGGAAGACTGGCCAACTTCGGTTTACGTGTCGCGGTTGGCTGGGGTATCGGGTCCCCCAATCAATTTGGCTTTGCAGGTTTGCAGCAACAAGCGGGTTCTGGATCACAGATGTGTCTTCACAGTTAAAGATTTAGTTTTACTGCGGATTTGAAAAGGTTGTATTAACTATTCGTTGTTTTGGAATTAAACTGATGCATTGAGTTGGATGAAATGTTTAAGGGTAGTTTCAAACTTGAGCAGGGAATTTTAATGTTGTTAACTTTTATATATTTGGAAGATTTTTGGATTTCTTTTCTTTTAAAAACCGCCTTATAGTCCTTCGGGACTATGTCACTGTGACACCTCTGGCCTGGGGTGTTACAAAACCGAACATACTCGGTTCGGTTCAGGTTCGGTTTTATTCAGTTCGGTTCGGTTTTAGACCGAAATAACCGAACATTTTGAAATTAGGTTAATTTAGGTTATTGAAGCGGGTTTTAGTGCACACAACCGAATTAGACCGAACCGAACTGGACCGAACTTGAACTGAACTAGACCAAACTTGGACCGAACTAGACCGAACTTGGACCGAACTAGACCGAACTTGGACCGAACTGGACCGAACCGAATAAGGTTGAACTAGTTTATCTAGAAATCTAGGATTTTATTTTATTTTAAAAATAATCGGTTTTGACCAAACCGAAAACCAAATTTTGTTTTTATGCGAACCAAAAAACAAACCAAATATAGATCGGTTTGGCTTCGGTCCGGTCAGTTCGGTTCAGTTCGGTCCAAAACTGAATAAAAGCCGACCGATGAACAACCCTACCTATATATGCATCACAAAACCCATCAAAGAAAAAAAACTATATTTTCTTACTTTAGACTTGATTTCATATTAAATAGTTACCAATATCATGTCATATAAACATAGAATAAACATCAAATAGTCATTTTTATAAGATTTAAGAGTTTAGAAAACACAAATACAAGAATTGAATCACTAGTGAATTTTGTATTTTTAGTTGTAAAGCGGTGAACATCGCTTATATATTGTGATGAACTGATGAACATCTTCGGACAAATTTGATAAACATCTGTGTTCACTGGCAATATAGGCGTGCACACAAAGAGGAATGTCTCTTGCGTATTCTCAGTTCTCACTCGAACATCCCCTTGTTGGTAGGGATTTAGATGCTATTATAGGAATTGCAGAAAATACTTTTCGAACATCTAACGTAGGATCATATGCATAAACTAATATGATTAGATAATTTCCTTGAAGAAAACACTTTAAGAGGAATGTCTCTTGTGTGTATTTTCTCAATACATGAGGTAATTAGATAATTTCCTTGTATCTAGAAAGGCGTATATATAACATTTATATTATCTTATCTTTCATAAAGATAAATTTTCTTTTATCATCAAGTAAATAGATAACAATTATAATTACTTGATGAGCAATTCACAACCTTATTTACCACTATATGTCCCCCTGGTCCCATTAACTAGGGGTGAGCAAAAATATCCGATCCGGCCAACCCGATCCAATAACCCGCCAATCCGAACCCTAAAAGTCCGTATCCGAAAACATCTGTTTAATTTTTATCTGAATCCGATCTGATCCGGGTGATTTTTCCGGATACTTGGACCGGATACGGATCGGGATATTTTTCTTACCGGATATCCGGGAATCCGGTACTATTAATATATAATATATATGTTTTTATAACTAGTATACAATGTTTAATTAGTTTAGATGATGTGCTTGTACATTTTTAAGTAATTAGACTCACTTCAGTTCTCCAATACAACATTCCTTATTTTATTCCTTTAAAAAAAAACTTTGATTATTATTCTTATAAAATTAAAACCCTAAATCAATAATTCATGTACTAATTATCGCCTCACTAAACAGAGCAAATATGTTTTTTTTTTCAAAACTGAAGGTTCATCATTGGATTGAATTTTGATTAAAGAAGTTAAAGTTACAACTTTATATATACTTGCCAATTCATCTTGTTATATAATATATACGTTTATGGTTCTCAATTTTAAAAGGTTGACAAGTTTAATTGTTTGAAAAAATTACCGGGACTTGCAAATGGTGTTAATGTTTGATATTTAGTTTGCACTTTGCGGATTGTTAGTTTTGATTGAATTAGAAAAAGTATCATTTTAATTTAATTTTTAATAGGTTTTCTAGTAACCGGATAATTTGGATATCCGAGTCGAATATCCGATCCGATTCAGATAATATTTACCGGATATCCGGTCCGAAACGGATCGGATACGGATAGGAGTTTTGTGAATATTTTTTACCGGATATCCGACATAGCGGACCGGATCGTATATATCGTTTGCTCACCCCTATCATTAACGGTCGGTCCTCGGTTTACTTTGATCTAGCCTACTACTCTATTGTATGTGACCTTTTAGGACACAATTACAATTAGTAATAGGTCCAATCTTATTTATCCCATAGATCATAGTTGATTTCTAGCAAAACACTATGACCACCTAAAATAATTGATTAGGAATCTCCATTACATTACTAGAAAATGGGTCATTTTAAGACGCTTTGGGCTCGACGCTTTAAGATATTGTCGAGGAGAATTTTGGAGGCGCATGGATATTGCGATGCTTTTACCCGTCGCAATGTTAAAAACACATGTACGGCATTTTAATCTGAACTAATATATATGTTCTATTTTCTTAACTTGTTCAGGTCCTCAATTGCTAGCAAGGGATTCAAATTCTTCAGATTTCAACTCTTAACTCAAGTATTAGTAGATGCAAACTTATTTAGTATATTTTTAGTTGGAGTGAACACATTTTTGAAATAGATTATATATTGATTCTTAGCAATCATAGGTACAACTTTGATTTACTTTAATATTCGACTATTTAACTCGATTTGAACTCGTGTTCTCTATATCTTCTTATGAAGTATATGAAATATAATTTTTGACATGATATTGTGTGGTTCGTTATGAGATGAGAAGTGTGTATGTTGTATGCCTTTGACGAATCAAAGATGAAATGTGGGTGAAATATGTATATAGTACAGGGGACAGGCAAGCAAGCAAATTAGTGCATTGGGAACTTAAACTAGAAGGTTTTATATCCCGGATATTAATTAACCGTACTAAAATGTTTTTTCGGACTAGTTGTATATATCCCGGATACCGAAAACCGTGATAAAAACATCTTTAATCTGGCGCGAATTTTCATATCATACATCTCGCTATCAATAACCGTGATAAAATGATATTTACGCGCGCTCGAATTTGATCTTTTATCACGGTTATAAAAACAAGACATCACGGTTCGTAACCGTGATATTAACCAATAAGGGACCGCGCATGCCTTCTTTAATACCGGTTTTTATGACTATATATCACGGTTGTAGGACCGTGATAAATAATATGTGTTTATCACGGATGTGAGACGGTTTCTTTTTTATCACGGAACTAAATATCTCGGTTCACAACCGGGATAAATGAAGGCACGGAACCGGGATAAAACACTAAATTTGTACTAGTGCTTCGTAAATCTTCCGATAAGAGTACTAAAAAAGGTTGTCCAAAACTCATCATAAAGGAATAGCTTGATATCAAAGTGCATTTCAATTTTCAAAGACGAAAGCAACTCCAGTTCTGAAGGAAAAGGTGGAGGAGATGCAGTACATTCAAGCATAGAAACTCCAAATGATGAACACGTTTCCTCCTCGAATTACTCAGAAGATGAGTAGAGGAAGTTGGGCATCTCCAAAACATGGTAATTTTTATGAATAAGATTTTTTTGGCAATGTTATAGTTGATATTATCCTATGAACTCATGCATTCTCTTCTCTTTTGTGTGTTTCAGTTGAGATTAACTGTGATTTATATATTATTTATTACTATAGAAAAAAGGTTGTTCATCTCCCATCTTTGTTGATTATTTGGCTCGATGAGGAAGTTTTTTTTATTATGGAGAAGGATTGTCATTTGTCATGGAAGATAAGGGGGCCTCTTGTTCTCTACTTAGTCACGAGGATGAAATCGGTGTTTTAAGTTTCTAGTAATAAACAAAATTGTATTGGAAAAATGAAAACTGCATTAGTATCATATATTTATGATCGATGTCCGGTTGCGAGGGAAGTGGTTGATTTTATTTAAATGTTTTTGGATTTTATCCAAGGGGGGCAACTTTTACATGAGAAGAAGAATTTGTTCCAAACTGGAAGAGGCATAGTGACAATCTCAAAGACTGCTTGGGATCTGTTGTGTTGCCAATTGGTAGCCTACATGTCAGTCTTTGTAGACACCATGCCCTGCTTTTCAAGGTAAGAGTCTTCCATGCCTTTTGTAAGCAGTCATAGATTCAATGAAATACGCAACTCCATTTTATTCCTTATGAAATACATCACATTATCAATTTGAATAGTGGGAAGGCTCGTGGTTTTATAAAACTATATTGCTTACTTTTGAAGTTCTATATTATTCTTCAACGAAAAAGTGTTTTGAGAATCTTGAAGTATGGCATTTTTCTTCAACTATTTATAGTGTATTTATAGTAGTAAATGATTATTGGGATATTGGTTCCTCTGATCTGTGATGTGTCATTGTAGATGAGGAGTGTTGTAAAGAGAGGGTGATGAAGGATAAAATAATTAGCATGAGTAAAATTTACTAAATTTGTTAACCTTGGCAGGTCCTTGCGAGTACAAATATTGTTTTATTCATGGGGGTTGTTACCCAGCCACCTAATTTGTCAATAGTGACAGATATATTTATCAAGGTTGGTGATGCTTTTACCATATCAGCTTCTCTTGAATCTTGATCTTATACCCATTAATATTCCATGTATCCTCATTTCTTGGTTTGATATTAACTACAGGGGTAGTTTATTTAGACTCTTGCATAGAAGTGGTGCCAGGGAAGTGATGGATAAGATGGCAGATCATCCTCCAGGCTAGAATAAATGGCCTTTTTCATTTGTAAGAGAATAAAACATTTTTGTTGTTTGTATTAGTGGCTTTCTATATATTGAAATACTAATTATTTTTTTCCAAGAAATCGTATATAATATCTAGATTTTTACTGCACATTATTCATTAGTATCAATATTATATTTTTTCCCTACTATCTCGGTTATCTCGACGCTTTTTGGTGTCACTAAACGCATTTGCATCTTAGCTTCAATTAAAACTCTTGTCGCTTTAAACTATCACGATAACACGTGGGAATTTAAAAGGCAAATCTCGACGCTTTTAATTGTCTAGATTTACTTTCATTATGCAATTTCTCGACACTTTCGCGCGTCGGTAAACGACTAGCCCATAAGATTTCCCCAACAAAAAAAGCGTCAGGAAGTCCACTCGACACAAAAAAGCGTCGAGATTGTCGACGCAAATAAGCATCGAGAGGAAAAACGACGATGCTTTTAAGCGTCGAAAAGGGCTTAAAATAGTGTCGGTATAGTGCATGTTTTCTAATAGTGTTATTAATCTCATTCTATTATCAGTAATTGCCGACCATCTTGATCGAATGACAAATTCCTATCATAGCATATGTTATGGCATTAACAATATGTTTGAATTAGGGGTTTTAAAGGGAGTTTAAGGGGAGAAAAATATAGAGGAACAAATGTTTTTGTTTGGCTAATTTTATGGAGAGATCTGGCGAGATTTTGATAGTAAGAAAGTGAAAATTTAAAAGGAATGAGATGGAAAACAGAAGGGAATTGAATCCCACCAATTTGGTGAAATTTGGGTGAAAAATTCAAACAATCAACAATCTTTTAAAAACTTAATTTTTCTCTCACTCCTCTTTATCAAACCAAACAAGAAAACAACTTTTCGTTCCTTCTACCCAAACAACAAAAAGCGTCGAGATTGTCGACGCAAATAAGCATCGAGAGGAAAAACGACGATGCTTTTAAGCGTCGAAAAGGGCTTAAAATAGTGTCGGTATAGTGCATGTTTTCTAATAGTGTTATTAATCTCATTCTATTATCAGTAATTGCCGACCATCTTGATCGAATGACAAATTCCTATCATAGCATATGTTATGGCATTAACAATATGTTTGAATTAGGGGTTTTAAAGGGAGTTTAAGGGGAGAAAAATATAGAGGAACAAATGTTTTTTTTTGGCTAATTTTATGGAGAGATCTGGCGAGATTTTGATAGTAAGAAAGTGAAAATTTAAAAGGAATGAGATGGAAAACAGAAGGGAATTGAATCCCACCAATTTGGTGAAATTTGGGTGAAAAATTCAAACAATCAACAATCTTTTAAAAACTTAATTTTTCTCTCACTCCTCTTTATCAAACCAAACAAGAAAACAACTTTTCGTTCCTTCTACCCAAACAACAAAATTTAAATTTCTCTTCCCTTCTCCTATCTTCTCTCCCTTTCTTTCCTAATCCTAATTTCTCTTATTTTCTCTCCCCTTCCATCCCCCTCAAAACCTAATATCCAAACATGTTGTAAATGATAAACAAAACATATGGAATCTCTTATTATAAGTGTGAAAGGAACTTTGTGCATACAACACATAAAGTAATAAACCAATAAAAAATAGCCGCAACTCTCCACACTCCACCAACCACATAATTCATAGTAGACAACTTAGGGTTCGTTTGGATTTTCAAAGACACTGCATTAAGTTACATTATATTGCATTAGATTACTACTTTAATACAAGATAATACAATTTAATGCATTATCTCAAAAATCCAAATAGATTCTTAATGCATTTTTTCATCTGTAATGACTAAAACAAATTACATTAATATCCCCTATAATCTAGCATAAGGCTTATCTGTAGGAGTTACTGACGGAAGCTAAAGATGCACAGCAAATGTCGTTGATTAGCCCTATCAAAGTAATTATCCTAACCAACCTACTAAACAGAGTATAGCAGACAAGTAAGAGTCGAATCTCACAGAGAAGGTATGATGTAGTATGCAATCGTAAATGACAAGTAACAAGTAACTGGGGGGTTTGTAATCAAGAGAACACAAAGCAAGCAAGCAAGTAGATTGAGTAAAATCGAGAAAATAATTTGAGGGAAAGTAGTCATGTTAGAGCGAAATCCACAGTACAAAGATAGAGTTTGATCACTGAAATCTATTCAATCCAAGTTCAATTATTTATCCTTATAGTCGTTCCCACCCTGCTCGTAAGTACTATTGATTCTCACAGTTGTCAATAGACTTATCACTATGCCAATGATAAAGTACAACTGATTCTCACAGTTGTCAGCGTACTTTAGCACCAACACAGCAATAGCAATGCACACAAGGATATAGGATACATGCAAGTAGAAAGACGTACAAGTACTCACTCCCCTACTTAACACGCAATTGATTCTCACACACAATTGTACGCTCGGAACCCCTATACGCACAATTGTATTTGCCAATAGATATGCACTCGGAACCCCTATATGCAATCCTAGCAATTGATAACAAGCATTCAACCTAGGTGATCAGGCTAAGAAGAACAACAAGAAATCAAATTCGATATAATCAAGAGAATCAATCCAACACTTATAAGGATAAGAACAAGGAATAGAAATCTCACAAACACATCAATGCACTGCTTCAATCGTCTAACAGAACAAAGGGAAGTTAGTTCTCCATCAACGGGGATGAAAAACTCTAATATCAAATAACGATCAAATTTAAGTCTCAGTAATGAAGTGTCTTCGTCTCTCCTCTTAACCTAGAAAAATAGGCTTAAATAGTCTTAGGAAACTAGGTTAAACTAAAACAAATAAATAAGGAAACCGAATAAACTAATAAAGCAAAGTCATAAACGAAATAGGAAATAAATATAATCTGGCGCGAGGCAATAAACACATCCACCGCGGGGCGGTGAAGATCCACCGCGGGGCTTCAGCTCTCCACCGCTGGGCGATGGTCTCCTCTCACGCGGGCTCCATCCTTCACTGGCAGTCATCGCCGGGCCGTGGCACTGCTGACGCGGGGCGGTGAACACCAGTCTTCAGCTCTCGTCTTCTTCTCTTCTTCTGCTGCTCTCCAAATACTACCAAATGTTGGTAGCCTTCTCCATAAATACTCCAGTAGCTCCATCTTCATCTCTAAACTCCATCTAAGATGCAAATCCTTGGATTTCTTCACTTCTCTCCATAACATCTGGATCGCAGACTTAGCACCAAAACACATCCAAAACTCCTCCAAATCATGCTAATAGATGCTAGAAAAGGTGTATGAAATAACACCTATCAAATTCCCCCATACTTAGACCTTCACTCATCCCGAGTAAGCTAAAGAAAAGCTCACCCTCTCAATCAACACCAAGGTCTCAGGAAGTACAAGAAAACGTGACACCAGCAAACTACAACATATCAACAATACGCCCAAGACAACCAAAACAAGTGATGCAAAGATAATCTAACCTAACTTCAATCTAGTTCCTTATCGCTCCATGAGTGGCCTACCCGACAGTCCTTCTATGACTCCCTTCTTATGACGCCTCCACCAAGATATAAAGAGAAATCCTAGAATCACTCTTATTCTTTTACGCTCATCTTGCCTAGGCGCCCTTTCGGGTTTTCACCTAGCCACTCATTTCATTTTGCTAGATATCTCACAAATACTCACATCACTCCAGTCCAATCTTGCCCTGGTCTAATACCAGCCGGACTACCTGCTTCTTACCTGAACCGCCCTTTCGGGTTTTCAGTCCATCCCAGGATTTTGATTGCCTTTTTACTTCTTTTTGGCTTTTTTGATTTGTTTTTTTAAAACAGAATGGAAACAACAATGTAGAAATAAAGCTATGTACACTAGCTAGCAAGAATAGCAAGTCTATATCCCTCCCCCATACTTAAACCGAACATTGTCCTCAATGTGAAAAGAGAACATCAAATGATAGCGGAAGAGAGAAATAAACTCACTGTGGACTGGAAGGTGGTGGTGGGTACAACCCAAAGTAGTCCCTCATATGAGTGTCTATAGTGTCCAGACGCTCATCTATCTCTGAATGAAGCTAGGTCTGCCAAGTCTGCAGACCGGTCTCTACTTTGGAAGTCCACTGATCCTGGCGCATAGAGAAAGTATCCCATCTAGAGTACATCTCCTGCCAAGGTGCGACAGGTCCATACACAGACGAAGACTCCTCAAAATGTGAAGAACCGGGGTCGTCCCCCTCTATAGGATCAACAACAAAACCACCACTAGGGCCCTCTCCATACGGACCCGAAGGAGTAACGGCAGGGGCATCATCAGTCGGCATCCGGCTATCGCTATCAATCCACCACCCCGCGTATGAAGGCGAGTAAGTGAACTCTCGCGGAACAACCAAAATATGGCCCTCATAAGATGCCCAAACCAAATCACCATCCTGCCCCAGTGGCTTCATCATGGAGCACACCCTCATGTGTGCTAAATCATATACGGCGCAGGGGACCGGCCGAGGAATCTGATCGCAATCAATCACGCTGGCACAGAGGAGTGTAATAAGACCACCCCAACAAATATCTCTCGGCTCGCCATCACGAATCTTCCGCAGGGAACTCAAGAAAAGAGTTGCCTAACGCAGCGTAGGCTCTACCGTCCCCAGGATGCTCATAAACCACTGGAAGTCCTTCATGGGCACCTTCCCATCGTCAGCATGGCCAAAGAAATCCCTCATCATCACCTTGTGGATCAACCGCAGACACGGATTCACCAACTTGGAGTTCACCTCATGACCCTTCTTGAATGTCCTCCCTGTGGCAGCCCGCCAGAAATCCATCATCTCGGCCTCATTAAGCCCATTCGCCTACCCAACGGTGGGGTTCTTTTTAATGCCCAGGGCCTCGTGGATCACCTTCCGCGACAAAGAATAATCACGCCCATTGTAGGTGAACGTGATCTTGCGCAGAATTTTGTCATCAGACTCCTCGCGGGTGAACCACCTGAACGAGGCAATGAATTGGAAGCATAGCTCAGGATACGCGGGGGCTGCCTTGTTCATGAAATTCCCCAGCCCACACTGTGTCAAACACAGCGTCACACAAGCGAGCAATCCCATCTGCTCCAGAGTCGGCTTGTGGAAAAATTTGGAAGCCACCACCCTCCTCTCCTTCACAATGTCGTACAGCTCACTCTCATCCCTACTCGTTGACGCTTTCTTCTTGCCTTTCGAAGCCATAAGTGAAGAATGGAAATGCTCAAATCAAAAGGCAGCAAAGAATACTCACAATCAAGCAAACACAATGTTCTGGAGAGACTCAGCGCGGGGCGGCGGCGTCGCGGTGAGAAACCGAGAACAGGCACCGGGTCGCGGCGAGGTCGGCGCGGGGCGGTAGCAACAGGAACGCGAAGCGGTGGCAGCGCGAGGGGGAGCTAAAGCGAGGCGGGACTACAACGGCGCGGTGGGGTTGTGTTTGGGCTTGGTTGTGAGGCTAGACTCCAAATGGGGGATTTGGGGCTAGAGTATGCTCAGGGTCGAGAGGGGAAAGTAGAATAGGAGTTTGAGGGGGCGCTGGGAATTATAAGTGTGGGGAAAAGTGGGGCTAGGTCAAGGAAGGGTAAGGTGAAAAGAAAGGGATGATGGGCCGGTCATGTACCATGGCCCATAAGAGAAATCTTGGCCCATAAAGAAGCCCAATCCGTCAAAACCTTAGTGACGTCTTAAGAATAAAGCTTTTATTCACCCGTTTAAGGTTTTTTCGGGGCCCATAATTCTTGCTTTTTTTCTTCTTCAAAGAGTTGAGAAGTTATACCTGACCGTCACCGCGGGGCGGGGAGCTCCACCGTGAGGCGGTAGGAAGGCGCCGCGGGGCGGTGAGAATGGTTGGGCACCTCATCTCTTCTCGGTTTACTTTCGTACCTGAAATGTGAGTAACAGGCGAACGAAACAAAGCAAAATAAACTACGAAAATAATCTAATAAAAAGAAAATTCAAAGAAAAACTAACACGGGTTGCCTCCCGGACAGCGCCTTGGTTATCGTCGTTGGCTCGACGTACTGCAGATCAACTACCATCTCGAATAGGATCCTTTCGGAATCCTCCAACTCATCTCTTCCTGTGGAGACCTCTCATGGAAAGGTTTGAACCTTAGACCATGTTCCTTCTTCGCCACCCACTCCATGTTCATTCTCTTTGGAGTGTCGCCCCCATACTTAGAACGATGCGGGGGCCGATATGGCTCAACATGGATATGCTGCACATCACTAGATAAAGGCTTGATGCCTTGTATGGTTAGTGCAGGGGGGCAAGTGCCCAAAGTAGAGGAGTCTCCTATGTCATCTAACAAAATATCATCAACAGGCAAATCATGCAAATCATGCAATTCAATGGGTCCATCAGTAGTGGAATACTCAACTACGGTCTATACGGCATCAATTTTTACATTTTCATGCACTGAATCATCAAAGTCATTAATGCAGAGAGGAGGTGATTTAATGGAATTGGTATTATGAATGTCATGTTTAAAAATTATTCCATCAAATTCCATAGTCAGAGTACCACTATCAACATCAATCTTAGTCATGGAAGTTTTCATAAAAGGTCGCCCTAGCATGACCGGGGCAACGTGCTCATCATAATCCATATCCATAACAAAGAAATCAGCAGGGAAAATCAAGGGACCTATCCTAACAAGGACATCTTCTACAACACCCTTAGGGGGTACACAAGAACCATCAGCAAGTTGTATCACAATGTTAGACTCACGGAAGGGTCCTAATTCCAATTTCTCAAGTAAAGAATAAGGTAAGACATTAATTGAGGCACCCAAATCAAGCAGGGCCTTCTCAAAAACATGCTCACCTATAGTGATAGGAATAGTAAACGTATCTGGATCCTTGCACTTTACAGGTAGACGCTTCTGAACTACCGCTGGCACTTGTTCACCCACTGGACTCTTCTTCTGAGTATTTTGCCTTTGGGCCTTCTTCACCGTGCATAGCTCCTTTAAGAACTTGGCATATCGCGGGATAGCCTTAATAAGCTTCAGCAGGGGAATGTTCACCTCATAGTTCTGGAATGTCTCGAACAGGTCTCTGTCGTCGACAACTCTTCTAGCCTTTAGCGCCTCAGGAAAAGGTGCTGGGGGCTTCTCTGAACCTAGAGGAGGGAACACTGGACGAACGTAGTTATCAATATAGGTGTCGTCAGCGGGAACAACTTCTTGAGGACCAGCTCGCGGCAAGCCCACCGCGGGGCGTAAATCATCACCGTGGGGCGGCGGGGTCGCGGTTTCATTACTGGGCACAGGCGCCTGGTCGCGGCGAGAGTCGCCGCGGGGCGTGTCGGTGATTTCCTTTTTCTCGGGAATTTCGTTCTCCTCTTCAGCAATGGGAGAAATAACCTTCTTACCACTTCTCAGCGTGATAGCACTCACGTTTTCTCTGGGATTCACAGTGGTCTGGGATGGCAGGGAGTTTAAGGCCCTCTGGTTGATCTTGGTCACCTCATCAGCTAACTGGACAATCTGCCTCTCCATGTTCTTGATACTCGACTCAGTGGCTTGCACATGTGTGGCAAAGTGCTGAGTCAAAGTCTTCAGCATATCCTCAGTAGAGGCTCCAGAAGTTTGGCCCTGAGGCCTCTGTTGGTACTGAGCTCGTTGCTGGTACTGTTGTTGCTGAGCCGGCTGATATTGCTGTTGTGCCGGCTGCTGACCACCCTGAGGGTCACTCCATCTAAACCCTGGGTGATCACGGCCTCTCTGGTTGTAATTAGGCTGTCCACCATATTGTTGTCTAGGAGCTCCGTAGCCTCCTATAACATTGACTTCAGCAACACCGTCCTCTTGCAGTTGAGGACAGGTGTCGGTGTGGTGGGCCTGGTTAGAACAAAGACCGCACGGTCTGGCTTGTAGAGGAGCACTCTGATTTGCAATCTTCATGACTATCTCCTTCAACTCGGCTAACTCAGATAACACAGGACTCGGTCCGGCAGGGGTCACAACGTTGAACGCCTTCCTCTGGTATGTCTTCCCGAAATTCCAGGTGCTCTCACTCATCTCCTGGAGTCGGTCCATAGCTTCCACCGGTGTCAGGTTTAGAATACTTCCACCGCATGCAGCATCAACCATTCTTCTCTCTTGGTCCTGCAGACCGTTGTGTAAATAGAGAACAAGATCCTGCTGGGCGTATCCATGGAACGGACAGCTAGAGCAAAGCCTCTTGTACCTCTCCAAGTAATCATATAGTGTCTCATCACCAGCCTGCTCGATGTTGGCAATTGCCTTTTTCAAAGCATTCGCCTTCTTTGTGGGAAAATATTTATCCAGGAACGCTTTGTGCAGCTTCGTCCATGTATCTATGGTTCCTGGCGGCAGGTGATAGTACCAATCACTCGTAGAGTCGAGTAGAGAAAAACCAAAAGCTCTCATCTTGATTTGGTCTTCGGTCACGTTCTTGGGCTTCATAGTCATGCAGACATTATGGAACTTGCCCAGGTGAGAAATCGGATCCTCTCCACTCAGACCGTGGAATTTAGGGAGGTAAGCAACAACTCCCGACTTCAATTCAAAGTTCACCCCTTGATCTAGCACAGGGATGATTACAGCTAGGGGTTGTGCCCCAATATTCGGTGCAGTAAGCTCTCTCAGAGTTCCGTTTCCAGCCATAGCAGCGGCTGGAGTAGTAGCAATCTCGGTGGTTTCAGTCTCGACGTTCTCGGTTGTGTCAGTCTCAACGTCCAACATTGTCTCAATCTCGGCCTCTTCTTCCTCTCCTCTTTGAGCTCGCAGGCCTCCAAGGAAAGATCTTTCAATATCTGGATAAAGATCTAGAAGGGGGGAGTCAGTACTACGGGTGACCATAAGATAGGTCACCACCAACAATCAATCACGAAATCACACAACAAACAAAAACCCTCCCCGGCAATGGCTCCAAATTTGACGGAAGCTAAAGATGCACAGCAAATGTCATTGATTAGCCCTATCAAAGTAATTATCCTAACCAACCTACTAAACAGAGTATAGCAGACAAGTAAGGGTCGAATCCCATAGAGAAGGTATGATGTAGTATGCAATCGTAAATGACAAGTAACAAGTAACTGGGGGGTTTGTAATCAAGAGAACACAAAGCAAGCAAGCAAGTAGATTGAGTAAAATCGAGAAAATAATATGAGGGCAAGTAGTCCTGTTAGAGCGAAATCCACAGTACAAACATAGAGTTTGATCACTGAAATCTATTCAATCCAAGTTCAATTATTTATCCTTATAGTCGTTCCCACCCTGCTCGTAAGTACTATTGATTCTCACAGTTGTCAATAGACTTATCACTATGCCAATGATAAAGTACAACTGATTCTCACAGTTGTCAGCGTACTTTAGCACCAACACAGCAATAGCAATGCACACAAGGATATAGGATACATGCAAGTAAAAAGACGTACAAGTACTCACTCTCCTACTTAACACGCAATTGATTCTCACACACAATTGTACGCTCGGAACCCCTATACGCACAATTGTATTTGCCACTAGATATGCACTCGGAACCCCTATATGCAATCCTAGCAATTGATAACAAGCATTCAACCTAGGTGATCAGGCTAAGAAGAACAACAAGAAATCAAGTTCGATATAATCAAGAGAATCAATCCAACACTTATAAGGATAAGAACAAGGAATAGAAATCTCACAAACACATCAATGCACTGCTTCAATCGTCTAACAGAACAAAGGGAAGTTAGTTCTCCATCAACGGGGATGAAAAACTCTAATATCAAATAACGATCAAAGTTAAGTCTCAGTAACGAAGTGTCTTCGTCTCTCCTCTTAACCTAGAAAAAGAGGCTTAAATAGTCTTAGGAAACTAGGTTAAACTAAAACAAATAAATAAGGAAACCGAATAAACTAATAAAGCAAAGTCATAAACGAAATAGGAAATAAATATAATCTGGCGCGAGGCAATAAACACATCCACCGCGGGGCGGTGAAGATCCACCATGGGGCTTCAGCTCTCCACCGCTGGGCGGTGGTCTCCTCTCACGCGGGCTCCATCCTTCACTGGGAGTCATCGCCGGGCCGCGGCACTGCTGACGCGGGGTGGTGAACAACAGTCTTCATCTCTCGTCTTCTTCTCTTCTTCTGCTGCTCTCCAAATACTACCAAATGTTGGTAGCCTTCTCCATAAATACTCCAGCATCTCCATCTTCATCTCTAAACTCCATCTAAGCTGCAAATCCTTGGATTTCTTCACTTCTCTCCATAACATCTGGATCGCAGACTTAGCACCAAAACACATCCAAAACTCCTCCAAATCATGCTAATAGATGCTAGAAAAGGTGTATGAAATAACACCTATCAAATTCCCCCATACTTAGACCTTCACTCGTCCCGAGTAAGCTAAAGAAAAGCTCACCCTCTCAATCAACACCAAGGTCTCAGGAAGTACAAGAAAACGTGACACCAGCAAACTACAACATATCAACAATACGCCCAAGACAACCAAAACAAGTGATGCAAAGATAATCTAACCTAACTCCAATCTAGTTTCTTATCGCTCCATGAGTGGCCTACCCGACAGTCCTTCTATGACTCCCTTCTTATGATGCCTCCACCAAGATATAAAGAGAAATCCTAGAATCACTCTTATTCTTTTACGCTCATCTTGCCTAGGCGCCCTTTCGGGTTTTCACCTAGCCACTCATTTCATTTTGCTAGATATCTCACAAATACTCACATCACTCCAGTCCAATCTTGCCCTGGTCTAATACCAGCCGGACTACCTACTTCTTACCTGAACCGCCCTTTCGGGTTTTCAGTCCATCCCAGGATTTTGATTGCCTTTTTACTTATTTTTGGCTTTTTCGTTTTTTTTTAAACAGAATGGAAACAACAATGCAGAAATAAAGCTATGTACACTAGCTAGCAAGAATAGCAAGTCTATATCCCTCCCCCATACTTAAACCGAACATTGTCCTCAATGTGAAAAGAGAACATCAAATGATAGGGGAAGAGAGAAATAAACTCACTGTGGACCGGAAGGTGGTGGTGGGTACAACCCAAAGTAGTCCCTCATATGAGTGTCTATAGTGTCCAGACGCTCATCTATCTCTGAATGAAGCTAGGTCTGCCAAGTCTGCAGACCGGTCTCTACTTTGGAAGTCCACTGATCCTGGCGCATAGAGAAAGTATCCCATCTAGAGTACATCTCCTGCCAAGGTGCGACAGGTCCGTACACAGACGAAGACTCCTCAAACTGTGAAGAACTGGGGTCGTCCCCCTCTATAGGATCAACAACAAAACCACCACTAGGGCCCTCTCCATACGGACCCGAAGGAGTAACGGCAGGGGCATCATCGGTCGGCATCTGGCTATCGCTATCAATCCACCACCCCGCGTATGAAGGCGAGTAAGCGAACTCTCGCGGAACAACCAAAATATGGCCCTCATAAGATGCCCAAACCAAATCACCATCCTGCCCCAGTGGCTTCATCATGGAGCACACCCTCATGTGTGCTAAATCATATATGGCACAGGGGACCGGCCGAGGAATCTGATCGCAATCAATCACGCTGGCACAGAGGAGTGTAATAAGACCACCCCAACAAATATCTCTCGGCTCGCCATCACGAATCCTCCGCAGGGAACTCAAGAAAAGAGTTGCCCAACACGGCGTAAGCTCTATCGTCCCTAGGATGCTCATAAACCACTGGAAGTCCTTCATGGGCACCTTCCCATCATCAACATGGCCAAAAACATCCCTCATCATCACCTTGTGGATCAACCGCAGACACGGATTCACCAACTTGGAGTTCACCTCATGACCCTTCTTGAATGTCCTCCCTGTGGCAGCCCGCCAGAAATCCATCATCTCGGCCTCATTAAGCCAATTCGCCCACCCAGCGGTGGGGTTCTTTGTAATGCCCAGGGCCTCGTGGATCACCTTCCGCGACAAAGAATAATCACGCCCATGGTAGGTGAACGTGATCTTGTGCAGAATTTTGTCATCAGACTCCTCGCGGGTGAACCACCTGAACGAGGCAATGAATTGGAAGCACAACTCAGCATACGCGGGGCTGCCTTGTTCATGAAATTCCCCAGCCCACACTGTGTCAAACACAGCGTCACACAAGCGAGCAACCCCATCTGCTCCAGAGTCGGCTTGTGGAAAAATTTGCGTCAGCGGGAACAACTTCTTGAGGACCAGCTCGCGGCAAGCCCACCGCGGGGCGTAAATCATCACCGAGGGGCGGCGGGGTCGTGGTGTCATTACTGGGCACAGGCGCCTGGTCGCGGCGAGAGTCGCCGCGGGGCGTGTCGATGGTTTCCTTTTTCTCGGGAATTTCGTTCTCCTCTTCAGCAATGGGAGAAATAACCTTCTTACCACTTCTCAGCGTGATAGCACTCACGTTTTCTCTGGGATTCACAGTGGTCTGGGATGGCAGGGAGTTTGAGGCCCTCTGGTTGATCTTGGTCACCTCATCAGCTAACTGGCCAATCTGCCTCTCCATGTTCTTGATACTCGACTCAGTGGCTTGCACATGTGTGGCAAAGTGCTGAGTCTAAGTCTTCAGCATATCCTCAGTAGAGGCTCCAGAAGTTTGGCCCTGAGGCCTCTGTTGGTACTGAGCTCATTGCTGGTACTGTTGTTGCTGAGCCGGCTGATATTGCTGTTGTGCCGGCTGCTGACCACCCTGAGGGTCATTCCATCTAAACCCTGGGTGATCACGGCCTCTCTGGTTGTAATTAGGTTGTCCACCATATTGTTGTCTAGGAGCTCCGTAGCCTCCTACAGCATTGACTTCAGCAACACCGTCCTCTTGCAGTTGAGGACAGGTGTCGGTGTGGTGGGCCTGGTTAGAACAAAGACCGCACGGTCTGGCTTGTAGAGGAGCACTCTGATTTGCAATCTTCATGACTATCTCCTTCAACTCGGCTAACTCAGATAACACAGAACTCGGTCCGGCAGGGGTCACAGCGTTGACCGCCTTCCTCTGGTATGTCTTCCCAAATTCCGGGTGCTCTCACTCATCTCCTGGAGTCGGTCCATAGCTTCCACCGGTGTCAGGTTCAGAATACTTCCACCGCATGCAGCATCAACCATCCTTCTCTCCTGGTCCTGTAGACCGTTGTGTAAATAGAGAACAAGATCCTGCTGGGCGTATCCATGGAACGGACAGCTAGAGCAAAGCCTCTCGTACCTCTCCAAGTAATCATATAGTGTCTCATCACCAGCCTGCTCGATGTTGGCAATTGCCTTTTTCAAAGCATTCGCCTTCTTCGTGGGAAAATATTTATCCAGGAACGCTTTGTGCAGCTTCGTCCATGTATCTATGGTTCCTGGCGGCAGGTGATAGTACCAATCACTCGCAGAGTCGAGTAGAGAAAAAACAAAAGCTCTCATCTTGATTTGGTCTTCGGTCACGGTCCTGGGCTTCATAGTCATGCAGACATTGTGGAACTTGCCCAGGTGAGAAATCGGATCCTCTCCACTCAGACCGTGGAATTTAGGGAGGTAAGCAACAACTCCCGACTTTAATTCAAAGTTCACCCCTTGATCTAGCGCATGGATGATTACAGCTAGGGGTTGTGCCCCAATATTCGGTGCAGTAAGCTCTCTCAGAGTTCCGTTTCCTGCCATAGCAGCGGCTGGAGTAGTAGCAATCTCGGTGGTTTCAGTCTCGACGTTCTCGGTTATGTCAGTCTTAACGTCCAACATTGTCTCAATCTCGGCCTCTTCTTCCTCTCCTCTTCGAGCTCGCAGGCCTCCAAGGAAAGATCTTTCAATCTCTGGATCAAGATCTAGAAGGGGGGAGTCAGTACTATGGGTGACCATAAGATAGGTCACCACCAACAATCAATCACGAAATCACACAACAAACAAAAACCCTCCCCGGCAACGGCGCCAAATTTGACGGAAGCTAAAGATGCACAGCAAATGTCGTTGATTTGCCCTATCAAAGTAATTATCCTAACCAACCTACTAAACAGAGTATAGCAGACAAGTAAGGGTCGAATCCCACAGAGAAGGTATGATGTAGTATGCAATCGTAAATGACAAGTAACAAGTAACTGGGGGGTTTGTAATCAAGAGAACACAAAGCAAGCAAGCAAGTAGATTGAGTAAAATCGAGAAAATAATATGAGGGAAAGTAGTCATGTTAGAGCGAAATCCACAGTACAAAGATAGAGTTTGATCACTGAAATCTATTCAATCCAAGTTCAATTATTTATCCTTATAGTCGTTCCCACCCTGCTCGTAAGTACTATTGATTCTCACAGTTGTCAATAGACTTATCACTATGCCAATGATAAAGTACAACTGATTCTCACAGTTGCCAGCGTACTTTAGCACCAACACAGCAATAGCAATGCACACAAGGATATAGGATACATGCAAGTAGAAAGACGTACAAGTACTCACTCCCCTACTTAACACACAATTGATTCTCACACACAATTGTACGCTCGGAACCCCTATACGCACAATTGTATTTGCCACTAGATATGCACTCGGAACCCCTATATGCAATCCTAGCAATTGATAACAAGCATTCAACCTAGGTGATCAGGCTAAGAAGAACAACAAGAAATCAAGTTCGATATAATCAAGAGAATCAATCCAACACTTATAAGGATAAGAACAAGGAATAGAAATCTCACAAACACATCAATGCACTGCTGCAATCGTCTAACAGAACAAAGGGAAGTTAGTTCTCCATCAACGGGGATGAAAAACTCTAATATCAAATAACGATCAAAGTTAAGTCTCAGTAACGAAGTGTCTTCGTCTCTCCTCTTAACCTAGAAAAAGAGGCTTAAATAGTCTTAGGAAACTAGGTTAAACTAAAACAAATAAATAAGGAAACCGAATAAACTAATAAAGCAAAGTCATAAACGAAATAGGAAATAAATATAATCTGGCGCGAGGCAATAAACACATCCACCGCGGGGCGGTGAAGATCCACCATGGGGCTTCAGCTCTCCACCACTGGGCGGTGGTCTCCTCTCACGTGGGCTCCATCCTTCACTGGGAGTCATCGCCGGGCCGCGGCATTGCTGACGCGGGGCGGTGAACACCAGTCTTCAGCTCTCGTCTTCTTCTCTTCTTCTGCTGCTCTCCAAATACTACCAAATGTTGGTAGCCTTCTCCATAAATACTCCAGCAGCTCCATCTTCATCTCTAAACTCCATCTAAGCTGCAAATCCTTGGATTTCTTCACTTCTCTCCATAACATCTGGATCGCAGACTTAGCACCAAAACACATCCAAAACTCCTCCAAATCATGCTAATAGATGCTAGAAAAGGTGTATGAAATAACACCTATCAGTTACATAACATCCGTAAAAAGTAGGGATGCACAATATTGGACCGGATCGGAAACCCGGACCCGACCGGAATTTTCCGGGTCGGTCCAGGACCGGTCTATTATCGGCCCTCAACTGAAACACACAAAAGAGAAGAGAATGCATGAGTTCCAAGAAATCGTATATAATATCTAGATTTTTACTGCACATTATTCATTAGTATCAATATTATATTTTTTCCCTACTATCTCGGTTATCTCGACGCTTTTTGGTGTCACTAAACGCATTTGCATCTTAGCTTCAATTAAAACTCTTGTCGCTTTAAACTATCACGATAACACGTGGGAATTTAAAAGGCAAATCTCGACGCTTTTAATTGTCTAGATTTACTGTCATTATGCAATTTCTCGACACTTCCGCGCGTCGGTAAACGACTAGCCCATAAGATTTCCCCAACAAAAAAAGCGTCAGAAAGTCCACTCGACACAAAAAAGCATCGAGATTGTCGACGCATATAAGCATCGAGAGGAAAAACGACGATGCTTTTAAGCGTCGAAAAGGGCTTAAAATAGTGTCGGTATAGTGCATGTTTTCTAATAGTGTTATTAACCTCATTCTATTATCAGTAATTGCCGACCATCTTGATCGAATGACAAATTCCTATCATAGCATATGTTATGGCATTAACAATATGTTTGAATTAGGGGAGAAAAATATAGAGGAACAAATGTTTTTGTTTGGCTAATTTTATGGAGAGATCTGGCGAGATTTTGATAGTAAGGAAGTGAAAATTTAAAAGGAATGAGATGGAAAACAGAAGGGAATTGAATCCCATCAATTTGGTAAAATTTGGGTGAAAAATTCAAACAATCAACAACCTTTTAAAAACGTAATTTTTCTCTCACTCCTCTTTATCAAACCAAACAAGAAAACAACTTTCCGTTCCTTCTACCCAAACAACAAAATTTAAATTTCTCTTCCCTTCTCCTATCTTCTCTCCCTTTCTTTCCTAATCCTAATTTCTCTTATTTTCTCTCCCCTTCCATCCCGTCAAAACCTAATATCCAAACATGTTGTAAATGATAAACAAAACATATGGAATCTCTTATTATAAGTGTGAAAGGAACTGTGTGCATACAGCACATAAAGTAATAAACCAATAAAAAATAGCCGCAACTCTCCACATTCCACCAACCACATAATTCATAGTAGACAACTTAGGGTTCGTTTGGATTTTCAAAGACACTGCATTAAGTTACATTATATTGCATTAGATTACTACTTTAATACAAGATAATGCAATTTAATGCATTATCTCAAAAATCCAAACAGATTCTTAATGCATTTTTTCATCTGTAATGACTAAAACAAATTACATTAATATCCCCTATAATCTAGCATAAGGCTTATCCGTAGGAGTTACATAACATCCGTAAAAAGTAGGGATGCACAATATTGGATCGGATCGGAAACCCGGACCCGATCGGAATTTTCCGGGTCGGTCCAGGACCGGTCTATTATCGGTCCGGTCCACGGGTCATGATTGTTTATAAAATCGGGTTCCGGGTCGGGTCTGGACCGGACCGGAATTTTTCGGGCTGGACCGTATTGGACCGAACCTTTTAAAAAATAACAAGTTATTATAGTATAGAACCTTCAATGTCAATTTCTCAGTCCGACCGACCTCCAATCTCCCTCCATTTCCAGTTTCATTATAGTATAGAACCTTCAATGTCAATTTCTCTTTTTCATGATGTATTGTAGTTATCTGATAATATGATAATATGATGTATTATCAAGATGATATGTAATCCAACTTTAATTCCACTTATGATAATTGATAATATGATATATTATAGTTATCTGATTCCATACATATTACATACATGTTGATTACTTGATTTTGATTTTTGAGTGAAATTTAACCAATCCATTCAATGTAATTGAGTGGTTTTGCTGCTTGCAAACAGAAATATGGGTAAATCAATATCCTTGGAATTGTCTACGAAAGTTTCATGCAATGTAAGACTCGTAAGTTGGTGGGTTTTTTTAGTTTTGTGTAATTTGTGATATTAGTGCAGATAAAAACAATGTATTCTTTTGTTTGATTGATATGTGAGTTGTTATGTTGTCTCGGATGGTCAAGATGTTGGGTCAGTTTCAAATCCCTTGATTGAGAATGAGAGTTCAAGCTGGATGCAAGAAGTGAATGAAAAGATGACTAGAGGAAACCCAGACCGAGATGATCTTTCAAGATCAGAGTTTGATTTGTACTTGCATGAAAGAAATGAAGCAAAAGAGAGTGATGTTTTGAAATGGTGGAGACTTAATGGGCCTAGATATCCTATCCTTTCGCGTATGGCACGTGACGTACTAGCCATTTCGATCACTATAGTTGCTTCTGAGTCTACATTTAGCACGGGAGGACGAGTCCTTACGGACTATAGAAGTCGTTTGAAGCCTAAAGTAAGTCACTTATGTACTTATATTATGCAAATGCTAACTAGATATGCTCATAGCCTTATTTAATATATTATTATATACTTATACTATGTTATTTTTGACAAAAGAATGTACAAGCACTTGTTTGCACTCAAGATTGGTTGCGGTTACGTACAAGGACAAAGAAAGGTAAAGATATCGATGATGAATCGGAGGATGACGATGATGATGAAGGTAATTAATATTGAATTTGACATTTCTGAATTCCTAATTGTGTTGATATAATTAATATTGAATTTCATTAATTTATGATTTTTTTGAATGGTAAATGATTAGATGAGAATGATGAAGGAACATTCTATGCTTGATGAGGCGATATTCTTTGCTTGATGCATGTATGGTTGAATGGGTAAGGTTTTTTCATTTTAACATTGTCTATATAATTTCTACTTAGACAACGAATTGAATGAGTTTGTTTATTATTTGTAGGTGATACATGAAGTTAACCAAGTGATCCACTAGTCTAAGTTTTGAACTTTTGAAGTCATGAAGAACATAAGAAGAAGCTCTATGGATATTTCTAAAAGACTAATAAAAACTTATTGCACTTTTGATTATCTTTGTGTTTTCGTTTAATACAGTATTTTGTTGAAGGATTTTGGAGTTTTCCCCACTATAATACATTATCTACTTAGACTATTTATATTAAATTATTAATTGTAATGAGATTATGATGAACTTTTAGCTTCATATGCAATACAAATAATCAATTATTCAATTCAAACAGGTACCCGTACATCGTAGTAATAGAATCGGGCCGGGCCGTCAACACGATGGACCGTTATACCAAAAAATGCAAACCGGGCTTTCCAATCCGGCTCGTGGACCGGACCGGAAAAGGATCGGACCGGATAGATCGGGTCCGATCCGGTCCACGGGTCACTTTTTTATAAAAAACCGGTCCACCGGTCCGACCCGGTTGTGCATCCCTAGTAAAAAGGCTTCATACAAGATGTGTTTATTAGCAACTATGGGTTTATTTGATTTTATAAATAAAATGTATTAAATTGTATTATTTTATATTAAATTACATTAAATGAGTTGTTTAATATAAAATAATGTATTTTGATCGGAAATCCAAACAAACCAGTCTGTGATTCAAGTATGATCTTTTCTAGTTATATGGTTTCGTATTCGTATGTACGTACATCGTCTAAACTAGCTAACTTAATTATTTCAATTGCACTTAGTTAATTTTCGTATCAACAATTGATTATTACTTTTGACTTGTGATTAAAGAACTTAGAATTCCTAGCTACTAAGCGGAGAATTCATATAGACAAGTCCATGTTTTTCCATCTAAAAGCATCACAATTCTTCTACAAATGCCATTCTAAAGTAAATTAAACCACCGAGTATAGAAAAATGGGCAAAATATATACCTGAAAAGTCAATCATATATAGGAAGCTCCTTTTGAAAAATGTTTTCATTTTAGACTAGCGACTTAAAATTGGTTGGTGGCTTTTTTTAATTTGGTAGGATGACTTTTGATGGTTAGTAATAGTATCGATCTTATTGACATTTGTAATAAGCAAATTTTTTATACACAGAGAAAATATTATGTGGAGAGACGACCTTATATTTATATTTGTGAACGTGAAAACGTTGTATTTACATAAATACATAGATTCACTTTTTATTGTACAGGTGGTTGTAGGATTTTAATCCAGTGGAAGTTAAAAGTAGGCCGATAAACCGTACACGCCGATTTTTTTCGCCTCGCACTCTCCTCTGAGCGGCACTTAGCGCCGTCCAGAAAACCCTTCCAAAAAACCGGTTTGCACCTGAGCGGCATTAGGTGCAGCCCATGCAAACCGGTTTTTTAATAACCCGATTTGGACTTGGGCGGCACATATTGCCGTCCAGTGTTTTTGGTTTTGTAGAACCCGGTTTTGAAATTTAATTTATTTATTTTAAAAATTAAAAAATGATTTTCTGGAAACCGAGTTAAAATTCGGCGACTGAAAGCCGCCGAGTCTAAACCCAAAAATCTGGGCGGCAAAACATGCCGCCCAATGGCGAATTTGAAATTGAAACTTGGGCGGCAACTATTGCCGCCCATGTGCAAACCGCCCAAAAATTGAAACTTCGGCGTTATTAAATGTCGCCCAGGGTCGTCTTCTCCGAGAGCGATTTGCAGAGTTCGAAAGCGAAAATGGATCCTGGCGGCGATTATTCGGTTGACGACATATGGGAGTTCTTGGCGGAGGAAGAACTGAGGGACCATCAAATGGCGGCGGCGGGAGTTCTTGGCGGAGACGGCGGCGATGTACTAGAATCGACGGCAGATTCGACAATGGCGGCGGCGGCCAATCTCTGTTTCACGGGGGGCAGCGACGAGGCGGCGGAGGAGGCGGCGGAAGCGAGGCTGGGGGAGAGGGGTGGCGATGCGGCGGAGGAAGCGAGGCTGGCGGAGGAAGCGAGGCTGGCTGAGGAAGCGAGGCTGGCGGAGGAAGGAGGCGAAGCGAGGCTGGGCGAGGCCGAGGAGGGAGGCGAGGCTGGGCTGCACTATGTGCCGCCCACTATGGGGGAATCTGGGCTGCACGTGGTGCCGCCCAGGACCGAGGGCAAGGAGGGCGATATCGGGGCTTTTTTGGGCGAGGAGGGCGACATCGCGGCGGAGAATGCCTTCGACGTCGCGTGCGCGGTTGCTCAGCAGGCTATGTTAGACTTGGGTGAAATTCCCGTTCGCCAAAAGCGAAAATATGAACGGAGGCCAACTGAAAAGGTATGATGTTTTTTAAATTTGTAATTGTTAAATATAATTTATTTAATTAAATTGTTACTGCACTTGTAGATTTATATACTTGGATTTTAGATTATTTAATCATTATCTTATAAAAAATAGTATAGGTAATAGGCTCAATTATACTCTTAAATAATATTAAATATATCATTGTAATGAAAATTTTAATATATTGATTTTGTTTGTAAGAAAACAATATTTGGGCATATGTAAATATGTTAAAGTGGGTAAAATATAGTTATATTTGTAAATTTGGTTTTTATTGTATTTAATCATTATAAAAAAAGTATAGGTAATAAGCTCAATTATACTGTAATATTAAATATGTCATTGTAATGCAAATTTTAATATATTGATTTTGTTTGTAAGAAAACAATTTTCTATATTTTTTATGGAAAAATAGGAAGTTTTGGGAAAGATCGCACGGTCCGATCGAGATAGTCGCCCTACTACTGCATCTGCTCGCAAGAGGAGGGTTGGTGGTGTATCACAGGGCCATATTGAGGCCGATAGTGAGGGCGCTAGTGAGGACGATGTTGGTCCCGTCCGCTCAGATGAGTACGTGATTATGGAGGACCCACCTCAGCAGTCACATCAGGAGGACCCACATCTTGATGACTCACCTCAACAGCGGCTACCTCTGGAGGAGTCACATGAGCAGCATGCCCCATCTCCACGTGAGGCATCTCAGCAGGCCCCGTCTCAGCTTGAGCCAGTCACACAGGCCCTATCTCCGATTGAGCCACATCAGGAGACTCAGTATGGCCCATCTCCATCTCAGCATGCCCCATCTCCACATCATGAGCCATCTCAGCAGGCCCCGTCTCAGTCTGAGCCAGCCACACAGGCCCCATCTCCGCATGAGCCAGCTGAGCAGCTTCCTTCTTTGTTGAGGAACTTTGATACGCACATTGCATAGCTGATATGGAGGAAGGCGTCGTTGGACCCACCCGAGGACGTTGTTAGGAGTTTGAGGGTCCAGACACGCCCTACGCAGTTTGCATTTTGGAGGTATCGTATTCCTAGAGGGGTCCCTGTGGAGGGGTCCTGGTTTTGGATTGCGCAGCAGACGGGGTTGACCGGTTTACTTGATTTGCAGTTCGGCAATGCTGATCACAGCCTCATTTCAGCATTCGTTGAGAGATGGCATCCAGAGACGAACACCTTCCACTTTTCCTGGGGCGAGATAGCTCCTACTCTACATGACGTGCTGATGATTTTAGGGCTGTCGATCGAGGGATTTGAGGTGACGTCACCATGGACCGGTCATGATAGCGAGCTGGCGGAGTGTGAGGCTTTGTTCGGCTACTTGTTTGGGATAGATTCGGACTACAGCTTTGATGAGGATGATGCTGACATGGTCCGTGACCTTAAGAAGGGTTGGGTCAAGCAATTCCAGCTTGGGAGGCATGTGATGAGGATGATTGAAGAGGGTGCCTACCCAGAGGATATAGCAGCCGGTTTCTTATGGCACGCCATGTTGGCTAGCATCTTCGTTGACAAGTCAACGAACGAGCTGAAGACAACACTGCTACCTCTTTTTGTGGACTGGGAGCGTGTCGTTCATACTGCTTGGGGTACTGGGGTTCTGGCTCTCCTTTATAGGAACCTCGGAGAGGGTTCTCGACGCGGAGCTGCACAGTTCGTCGGCTGCGCACTTCTTTTGGAGGTAGGCCTTTAATATAGTTAACTTATAATTTAAATTATTAATATACATTATTGAATTGTTTTTAATAATGGTTGTCTTTCTCTGTACGCAGGTTTGGATTTGGACGTACTTCGTATACTTCCCGGGCAACCCTAACCTCAAGGAACGTGCGGACGACGACCTCCGATGCGCTGGACGATGCTGCATTGGCCGGACACCTCTCCGGTCCCTCCGCGACCAGTCACACTACAGACGAATTCTGGATGAGTATAGGCTAGAAGATGTACGTATTATTTTTCAATTTTAATTTACAGTAAGATAGTTTAATGAATTAATTTATGTTCTATCATGTTTTGTTAATTGCAGATATGGTGGATGCCGTACGAGGGTCTTGATTTTCGAGGTGCCCATAGGTCCCCCACTTATCGAGGGACTATTCATTTTCTCGGTGTAGAGGAGCCATACATGCCAGATCGGCATACACGCCAGTTCGGTTATCGACAGAGCAGGCCGATGGATATCATAGAGCCTCTGGTTGCAGTGCGTCTGATAGGTGCAATTTAGTGCACCTTAACTAGTGACTATTGACACATATTGGATGGAGTTTTGGTGAAGAATTAGGCTAAGTCTATGACTTAGGAGAAGAGTTGAAGTAGTACAGATTTGAAGGTTTCTGCAGCCTAATAAAGATGAAGAAGAAGATCTGCTCAGAGCTAAGGGAGAAAGCTGCCTCATATAGCAGTACTTTGGAGCAGATGAAGGATGAAGAAGCTGCCAGCACCGCCCCGCGTTGCTGTCACCGCGACCCGGCGAAGATCCTCAGAGAAGAGCCGCGCGCCAGATGAAGCCACTGCCTCGCGGTGGAGCATCACCGCCTCGCGGTGGGAGTGAAAACCGCGTAGTTGACGTGTGCTGTTATTTCCTATTTTGATACTTTATATTTTATGCTTTAGTATTATTTTATTTCCTTAATTTGATTATTAGGTTAACTTTCTGGAACCTATTTAAGATCTTTTTGTTAGTTTTGAGAGGACGTTCCTCTTCCTTTTGATAATACAATTTCTAGGTTTCCAAGCAATGGATAGCTAAACACTTTTGTTTCGCTAGATGATTGAAGCACTACAATGAATTGGTTGTGAGATTCCTATTCCTTGTTCTTTATCTTATTAAGCTGGATTGACTCTCTTGATTGAATTGTATCTTGATTTATGTTGGTTTACCTAGAGTTGCTCACTAGGTCTTTCGGCACTTATCATATTGCTAGGAGTGCATATAGGGGTTCCGAGTACATATCTAGTGGCAAATACAATTGTGCGTATAGGGGTTCCGAGCGTACAATTGTGTGTGAGAGTCAATTGCATGTTAAGTAGGGGAGTGAGTACTTGTACGTCTTTCTGCTTGCATGTATCCTATATCCTTGTGTGTATTGCTATTGCTGTGTTGGTGCTAAAGTACGCTGACAACTGTGAGAATCAGTTGTGCTTTATCATTGGCATAGTAATAAGTCTATCGACAACTGTGAGAATTGATAGTATTCACGATCAGGGTGGGAACAATAATAAGATAGTGAAAGAACTTGGAAAGATAGTTTTCAGTGATCAACCGATTGCATTGTGGTGTAGATATTTGTCTAGTGGAATACTTTCTCTCATTATATTTTGTCTCTTGTCATTAATTGCATCTTTGGTTACGTTATGATTATTCCAGACAAAACCCCCCTATTACTTGTTGATCACACGTTATTGCATACAGATAACCGACTCCCTGTGGGATCGACCTTGACTTACTTGCTATACTCTTTAGTAGGTGAATTGAGATTATTTTGACAGGAAAACGACACCGGTTTCCGGCCTTGTCAAATTTGGCGCCGTTGCCGGGGAGGTCAAATTTTCTGTTGTGATTATTTATGATTGACTGCCGTGTGGATCTATCTTACGATCCACACTTTTACTACTGATTCGCTACTTGTGAAGTTTTTACAGGGACAGGTACGAATGGCGCAAACACTCTGCCAATTGACTGAACAGAATCTGGTACAACAACCCTTGGCTGTGATCATTCCACCCCTTGCTGACGGGGTCAAGTTTGAGCTTAGACCAGGAGCGATACGGTTACTGCCGAAATATTATGGAAGAAGTGGAGAGGATCCCATTCTTCATCTGAATAAGTTCCACACCATCCTGATGAGCATTAAACCAGCCGATGTCACTGAGGAACAATTTAAAATGAGAGCCTTCGGGTTCACTCTAAAGGACGAGGCTGAAGACTGGTATTATCATCTACCTGGAGGGAGCATAGACTTCTGGACTAAGATGCACAAGGTTTTCCTTGCACGCTATTTTCCAGCTCAGATGGCAAACGCCTTAAAAAGGGAAATCACAAGCATTGAACAAGGTGAAGATGAGACCCTCTACGACTATTGTGAGCGGTTTGATCGACTCTACACAAGTTGCCCATTCCACGGTTTTGATAAGAAGTCTCTGGTGCTCTATGTTTACAACGGGCTGAATGATGATGAACGAAGAATGATTGATGCCTCTTGTGGTGGTAGCATCCTAAATATGACTTCGGATGTCGCCATGACCACACTCAAAGATATGGCTGAAGGTACCAGGGATTTTACTGAACCCCCGAAGACCAGGTTAGTTGGTGCTATCAGCGCCCACGATTCACATGTATCGCAAGAAATTGCTTCTTTGAAGGAGGTCATTGTGGGGATAGGAAAGCAACTACAGGATACCACTACTGCTGAAGTTTATGCTGCTGAAGTCTACGAGCCTGTTAAAACACAACAACCTTGCGTTGTTGAATCACCAGCTGCTAGCAGCCCCTCTTCGACCGAAGCAATGCTCAATGTCCTAACAAGACACTTTACAATGCATGTGAAAAAGACTGAGGCTAACATACAGAGCATAAAGGAGGCTATGGTCGACCTAAAGGAAGAGGTTATTGAGCTGAGAAAAGAGAAAAGGCAAGGAGCTACAAATGCAGTAACCCTGCGAAATGGCAAGGAATTGCATGTCCCTCCTACTGCTGGAAAGGACGACAGTGGTGAGTTCGAGATTGTTGATGAGCCAACATCACCGCCCCGCGGCAATTCTCACCGCCACCTGGCGACAGCTCCCAGTAACCCTACACCATTACCACCGCCTCGCGGCGATCCACACCGCCCCGCGTTGAACTCACCGCCCCGCGGTGAAAGCCCAGAACTCATAGCTCTTCCTGACGAGGAGGAGGATACCTATGTACACCCTAACTTTCCTCCCCTTGGATCTGAGAAACCACCTGCCCCCTTTCCAGAGGCACTCAAGGAAAGGAGAGTCATTGATGACAAGGATCTCTTCGACACTTTCAGTAAGTGTGAGGTGAATATCCCACTCCTCAAGCTTGTCAAGAGTGTACCAAGGTACGCTAAGTTCCTCAAGGAGTTGTGCACTGTGAAAAGAAACCAGAAGCTGAAGGGAAAGGAAAAAGTCAAGGTGAGTGAACGCGTATCTGCTGTATTCCAGCGCTTGCCAAAGAAATGCGGAGACCTAGGTATGTGGAGCATTCCCTGTATCATCGGGAACACTAAGTTTGAGAAAGCTATGCTCGATCTCGGTGCCTCCATCAATGTGCTGCCCTATTCTCTCTATGAATCCCTTGGACTTGGACCCCTGCAGGAAACAGGTATTGTGATTCAATTAGCTGACAGGTCTAGTGTCTATCCTAGGGGCGTAATAGAGGATGTCCTTGTGATGGTCGATAAGTTGATATTCCCTGCAGATTTTTATGTCTTAGATATGGAAAAAGATGCAAAGGCAACTCCTATACTGTTAGGTAGGCCATTTTTGAAAACTGCTAAGACTAAACTTGATTTGCAAAGTGGGACACTTTCTATGGAATTTGACGGGGAGAGGGTAGAATACAACATTTATGAAGCCATGAAACGCCCCGATAAAGACCATTCTCTGTGTTCCATTGATGTGATCGATTCCATTGCACAGGATGTCTTTGATATTTCTGGTTCTGACGAGTTGATGTCTATTGTTGAAAATAATTTGGATTCTTCCTATGAGGAATATTCTTTACCCTCTAACATGCAGGAAGCCATCGCTCATCTGGACACTCATGGTAAGTATTCTACAGATCCTTTGGGCATTGGCCCCATTTTACTAAGCCCGAACGAAAGGCTCGTTCCCTCTGTTGAATAGGCCCCAAAGATCGAATTGAAGCCGTTGCCAGACCATCTCAAGTATGCCTTTCTTGGAGCCGAAGACACTTTGCCAGTCATTGTGTCCAGCAAGCTCTCTGCAGATCAGGAGATGAAACTTTTAGACGTGCTCAGGGAGCATAAAACCGCTATTGGATGGACCATTGCAGACATAAAAGGGATAAGTCCCTCGACCTGTATGCACCGGATTTTACTCGAGAACGGAGCTAAACCGTCTAGGCAGCCACATAGAAGGCTAAATCCTCCAATGATGGAAGTGGTGAAGAAAGAAGTGCTTAAACTCCTCAAGGCTGATATGATCTTCCCTATTTCGGACAGCCAATGGGTAAGTCCAACCCAGGTTGTCCCTAAAAAAGGAGGAATTACTATAGTGGAGAATCAAGATGGAGATTTAGTTCCCACCAGGACCACCACAGGATGGAGGGTATGCATTGATTACCGTAAGCTGAATGCGGTAACTCGGAAAGATCATTTTCCCTTGCCCTTTATTGATCAAATGCTAGAACGCCTTGCTGGGCGGCCCTACTATTGTTTTCTCGACGGATACTCAGGGTACTTCCAGGTAGCCATTGCACCAGAGGACCAGGAGAAAACCACTTTTACATGTCCCTTTGGCACTTTTGCATACCGCAGAATGCCATTCGGATTGTGTAACGCACCCGGTACATTTCAACGATGTATGGTTAGTATCTTCTCTGACTATGTTGAGAAATTCATTGAGGTATTTATGAATGATTTTACGGTGCATGGAACTAGCTTTGATTCATTTTTGGACCATTTGACACTTGTGCTTAAAAGATGTGTTGAAACCAATTTGGTTTTAAATTATGAAAAGTGTCATTTCATGGTAGAACAAGGGATAGTCTTGGGTCATATTGTCTCTGCTAGGGGTATTGAGGTCGATAAGGCAAAGATTGATGTAATTCAGTCTTTGCCTTATCCTACTAATGTGCGTGAAGTGCGTTCCTTTTTAGGCCATGCAGGTTTCTACCGAAGATTTATCAAGGATTTCTCAAAAATCTCTTCACCCTTATGCGAGCTTTTAAAGAAGGAAGTGACCTACGCATTCACGGATGAGTGCAAGAAAGCGTTTGATTGCCTGAGAGAACGCCTGACAAGTGCACCCATCATTCAGGCACCTAACTGGTCTCGCCCATTTGAGATCATGTGTGACGCCAGCGACTATGCAATCAGAGCAGTTCTAGGACAGAAAGTGGGACGAGCATCCCACGTGATTCATTACGCCTCCATGACTCTGAATGGAGCCCAGAGGAACTACTCCACCACCGAGAAAGAAATGTTGGCTGTTGTTTTTGCCTTGGAAAAGTTTAGGCAATACCTCTTGGGAGTCAAGGTGATTATCTACACAGATCACGCTGCTCTTCGTTACTTGATGACGAAGAAAGAAGCAAAGCCAAGATTAATCCGATGGGTTCTCCTTCTCACTGAATTTGATGTGGAAATCCGTGACAAGAAGGGAGCAGAGAATCTCGTAGCGGATCACCTGAGTAGGCTCGTCCATAAGGAAGATAAACCTGGAGAACAGAGCCCCATACATGGCACCTTTCCAGATGACACACTGTTCATACTTGAAGACAGTTCAGAGAACACCCACTGCCCCGCGGCGATGACTACCGTGACCCGGCGATTGGATTACTTGAGATCCAGGAAAGCTCACCGCAACCCTCAGAGACATCACCGCCCCGCGGTCACATCTCTGGAGTCACACTTTGCCCTGGCGATATTGCTGACGTTCCTTTTCAGATAGCCATGGACATCTTCGGAATCCAATCTTACAGACCATGGTATGCAGATATAGTCAATTATCTGGTTCGAGAAGAATTTCCCCCAGACTACACCAGAGCCCAAAAGGCAAAGATACGGAGAGAGGCTCGCCACTATGTATGGGATGATCCCTACATGTGGAAGCATTGCGTCGATCAGGTAGTGCGCCGATGTTTCCCAGACAATGAGGTACAATCTGTCCTTAACTTCTGTCATTCTGAGGCATATGGAGGTCATTTTGGAGCAAACAGGACTGCTAGGAAAGTATTGGAAGCATGATTTTATTGGCCACGCCTCTTTAGGGATGCTTATGTCTTTTGTAAAGCCTGCGACCGATGCCAACGGGTTGGCAACATCACCAGAAGGAATGAAATGCCACAATCATCACTGATTTTCTGCGAGGTCTTTGACGTATGGGGCATGGATTTTATGGGACCCTTTCCTAACTCTCATGGGAATCTATATATATTGCTTGCGGTGGACTACGTTTCCAAGTGGATGGAAGCGAAAGCCACCAGGACTGACGATTCTAAAGTTGTGGCAGGTTTCCTCAAGGAGAACATTTTCTTAAGATTTGGAATACCCAAAGCTTTAATTAGCGACAGGGGAACCCATTTCTGCAACAAGACAGTGACTGCCCTGCTGAAGAAATATCACGTCACCCAAAGAATCTCCACGGCCTACCATCCTCAAACGAATGGGCAGGCCGAGAATTCCAACAGAGTGATTAAAGCCATACTGGAAAAGACGGTAGTAACCAACCGGAGAGACTGGAGCACCAAGCTCAATGACGCATTGTGGGCATACCGTACAGCCTTCAAGACCCTGATATGGATGTCCCCATTCCGGCTGGTATATGGAAAAGCTTGTCACCTACCCGTCGAACTTGAACGTAAGGCGTGGTGGGCAATAAAGAAATGCAACTTGCAACTGGACGAAGCAGGAGAATTCCGCAAGCTACAAATGCAAGAACTCGAGGAATTGCGCCTTGACGCCTACGAGAATTCAGTCAACTACAAGGCAAAGACCAAACAGTGGCACGACAAGCACATTCTGCGAAAAGATTTCAAGCCAGGAGATAAAGTTCTTCTATTCCAATCTCGGCTTAAGCTCTTTGCTGGAAAGCTGAAATCAAAGTGGTCAGGCCCGTATGAAATCGTTGAGGTACATCCCCATGGAGCCATAGACCTGATCAACCCTAAGACCGACACCACCTTCAAGGTGAACGGCCACAGATGCAAGCCTTACTACGAGGGGTTTGATCCAATCCAGGACGAGACACTACTCGAAAGCCCCGACACTGAAGCAGGATGAGCCACAACCCACGTCGAGCCAACGACGTTAACCAAGGCGATGTCCGGGAGGCAACCCGGGTTAGTTCCTTTTTTTTCTTTTTCATAGATTATTTTCGTAGTTTATTTTGCTTTGTTTCGTTCGCCTGTTACTCACATTTCAGGTACGAAAGTAAATCCGAGAAGAGACTTGGTACCCAGCGTAACCCACCGCCCCGTGGCGACTCTCACCGCCTAGCGGTGGAATTCACCGCCCCGCGGTGGACCTCTGGTATAATTTCTCAACTCTTAAAAAAAAAATATTAAATAAAGGGCCCCGAAAAAACCTTAAACGGGTGAGTAATATTTTTATTTCTTGAGTTGGATACGAAGGATTTGACGGTGTCAGTTTGAAAACCGCGGCTCGGTCCCACTTTCCCCCACTTATCACCTCATTAGTTCTCCCGCCAAACCCTAATCCCCCCTTCTTCCCTGTCTCTCTCTCAGTCGTGCCCTAATCCCACGATCTCCATATCCTCGCCTTCACCCTTTCCTCCACTTCCACCCTTGCCCTAGCTTTGATTTTGGAAGCCCTAAACCCAACCTTATTTTCCCTCTACCCAAACCTTCCTTTGTGCTGATTTCCAGCCCCCCTATGGTGGCTCGTAGTGGAAGGAGGGTAACCCTTTTGATTGTTGGTGTGTTTGGTGCAATTTGGGCTCTTTTCCGGTGGTTTGGAGGTGTTTGAGGAGGAATCGTACAGTGACCGCCTCGCGTCACAGTCTCGCCGCCTCGCGCGAATCAGAAATTTGAATTTGGAGAAGAAGGTGAACAGTCTCGCCGCCCCGCGTCAACCCCGCCGCAACCCGGCGACTTCGCTCAGAAATCACCACCGCCCAGCGGTGCCCTCGCGGTCTGCTTTCGGTCGGTTGTAAGTGCCCTTCTCCTAGCCTTTTGTCTCTAGTACTCACTTTCTCACACCATGGAGAGGGCTAGGAAGGTTGGAATGACTGAAGAAGAGTTGAGATTATATGATGTGGTGTCGGCTAGGAATGTGCAACCGACCCGTTTCTTTGATAGGGGAGCATTAGCCGAATTGGGTTTGCTAGATTTAACTCAACAATGTCTCGCACGGCTGGGCTTGGGGAACTTCCTAGACAAATCTGCCCCCACCTTCCCTGAACTTTGTTACCAATTTCTCGCCACCGTGACTAAGAGCTACAAGCGTCGTGTCATCGACGGCAAGGAGCAGAGATTTATTGCGGGGATCACTTTCAAGTACGAGGGTCAGAGCTATGGTTTCCCCATGGAGGAACTTTGGGAGTTGCTGGGTGTGTCGAGGTCATCTACGGATGGATGGAGACATGGTCCCGACAAAACGGCCATGAAGGAATTCTGGGTCAGCGCTACGGGGATGGCTAAATTTCAAAAGAGGGGGGAGACCAGTAACAAGATTGTCCATCCCTGCCTCCGCTTGGTATACACGGTACTCCATAGGACATTCTGTGGGTGTATGGAGGAGAGAAAGGTCTCCCTGAAGCGCCTTAGTCTTCTATCCGCGATGATCGATCTACTAGACGAGGTGAACCCTGGCTGGGTTGTTATTTGGTTACATGAGCTGCTGCAGATTCGTGAGGGTGCTGAGCGTGATATTGTCCAGGGAGGGCTGATTACCTTAGTTGCGGCGGCCAGGATAAAGATGGACACCATTCCGCACCCGCTCATGCCCATTCGTTATGACATCCAATATATGCGGCATTGCGGTATGTTGAGCGGATCTCCGGGGCAGTATATGTGGTGCTCTTATGGCGGCCATCTTTTGCGTCTCCCTCGTCCTTTGGCGTATCCGAGAGATTTCACGGGTTGGTACATTCCATCCGAACTGAGATTGTTCCTTCTGACGAGGAGACTGAGCCACAGGCCGATTTGCCCATACTCATGGATGTTGATCCTCCCGCCCCCGATGTGGCTTCCACTTCGGCACCGCCTCCTGAGTTCTCTTGGGACGAGATGTTCGTCCGGTTTGATGCTTTCACGCAGCGTCAGGAGGCTGTGAACGACGCGACATTGGCTCGGTTGCAGGCTATACAGGCTGAGATTACACGAGATATCAGAGAGCAGCTGAGCGCAGTGGAGGTCTACATTACGGAGCAGTACTTTGGGAGGCATCCACCTCCGCCGAGCTATCCATAGTATCCACCTTCCCAGTGAGTGTATTTTCTCTCTTCCCTATTTCTTTTTCTTCGTTTCTACATTGAGGACAATGTGTCATTCAAGTGTGGGGAGGGATTTAGACTCACTATCTATCATAGCTTTTGTACAGTTTTCATTTCATGCATTTCTATTCAAAAAAAAAAAAAAAGCAATCAAAATCCTGGGATGAGCCGAAAATCCACAAGGGCGGCTCAGGCAACAAGCAGGTAGTCCGATTGGTATAGCCAGGGCAAAAGTGGACTGGAGTGATGTGAGCATATGTGAGACGTCTAGTAAAATGAAATGAGTGGCTTGGTGAAAACCCGAAAGGGCGCCTTGGCAAAATGAGTGGAAAAGAAAAAAGAGTGATTTTAGGATTTCTCTTACCTATTGGCGAGGCATCACAAGAAGATGCGATATAAGGAGTTCGGGTAGGCCACTTTGGAGCAATAAGGAGCTAGACAGGAGTTAGGATTAGAGTTCTCTCGCATCATTCGTTTTGGTTGTTTGGAGTGCGGATTGTTGAGTTGTTGTAGTCGTTGGTGTCTTATGTTGTCACACTTCCTGAGACCTTGATTTTTGTTGGATTGGAGTATGATGGAGCTGATTTACTCGGGACGAGTAAAGGTCTAAGTGTGGGGATATTTGATAGGTGCAATTTAGTGCACCTTAACTAGTGACTATTGACACATATTGGATGGAGTTTTGGTGAAGAATTAGGCTAAGTCTATGACTTAGGAGAAGAGTTGAAGTAGTACAGATTTGAAGGTTTCTGCAGCCTAATGAAGATGAAGAAGAAGATCTGCTCAGAGCTAAGGGAGAAAGCTGCCTCACATAGCAGTACTTTGGAGCAGATGAAGGATGAAGAAGCTGCCAGCACCGCCCCGCGTCGCTGTCACCGCGACCCGGCGAAGATCCTCAGAGAAGAGCCGTGCGCCAGATGAAGCCACCGCCTCGCGGTGGAGCATCACCGCCTCGCGGTGGGAGTGAAAACCGCATAGCTGACGTGTGTTGTTATTTCCTATTTTGATACTTTATATTTTATGCTTTAGTATTATTTTATTTCCTTAATTTGATTATTAGGTTAACTTTCTAGAACCTATTTAAGATCTTTTTGTTAGTTTTGAGAGGACGTTCCTCTTCCTTTTGATAATACAATTTCTAGGTTTCCAAGCAATGGATAACTAAACACTTTTGTTTCGCTAGATGATTGAAGCACTACAATGAATTGGTTGTGAGATTCCTATTCCTTATTCTTTATCTTATTAAGCTGGATTGACTCTCTTGATTGAATTGTATCTTGATTTATGTTGGTTTACCTAGAGTTGCTAACTAGGTCTTTCGACACTTATCATATTGCTAGGAGTGCATATAGGGGTTCCGAGTGCATATCTAGTGGCAAACACAATTGTGCGTATAGGGGTTCCGAGCGTACAATTGTGTGTGAGAGTCAATTGCATGTTAAGTAGGGGAGTGAGTACTTGTACGTCTTTCTGCTTGCATGTATCCTATATCCTTGTGTGTATTGCTATTGCTGTGTTGGTGCTAAAGTACGCTGACAACTGTGAGAATCAGTTGTGCTTTATCATTGGCATAGTAATAAGTCTATCGACAACTGTGAGAATTGATAGTATTCACGATCAGGGTGGGAACAATAATAAGATAGTGAAAGAACTTGGAAAGATAGTTTTCAGTGATCAACCGATTGCATTGTGGTGTGGATATTTGTCTAGTGGAATACTTTCTCTCATTATATTTTGTCTCTTGTCATTAATTGCATCTTTGGTTACGTTACGATTATTCCAGACAAAACCCCCCTGTTACTTGTTGATCACACGTTATTGCATACAGATAACCGACTCCCTGTGGGATCGACCTTGACTTACTTGCTATACTCTTTAGTAGGTGAATTGAGATTATTTTGACAGGAAAACGACACCGGTTTCCGGCCTTGTCAGCGTCCTCATGATTTCAGGGGGACGAGGCGATACCAGTTGCACTTTGACCCGCGTTGGCACAGGTGGGACCAGCTTGAGCATCATCTTTGCCCCCACATCTTGACGAGTCCTCCTGCAACGATGGCTTGGGATGTCCACGACGCGTACCTGGACTGGTATCTACAGGTGTCGCATCCTTACGTGAGTCCGAGTGCACCAGTGTAGCCTCGTATCAGTAGAGGACCACCTCCGGCTATCAACTTGCAAAGGGTATGTTTTTTGTCCCATTTTATTCTTTTAAATTATTTTATGAAAGTCTATGTTTTTAAATTAAAATGTTTGTTTTCATTTGCAGCGTGTGGCGATGAGCAAGGCCTATCTTCAGGAGCTTATGTCTGGAGGTTGTTTAGGGTGTAGGGAGCACTTTCAGCATATGCATGACATCCTTTTCAGTGATGTCATTCCTATAGCTCCACCGCTTGTACGGGCTTCACAGATGCCTTCCCATGCATATAGTGCAGACTCTACTATATTTGATAGAGCCGAATCATCTAGGATGGCGGAAGAGCGTGCAACAGCTCAACAGGCATCAGCTCGGCAGACAGCGTCTCAACCGACGCCGATGGTTCCTCCAGTATGGGCACCGGGCGTGGATTCGGGTGTAGGTGTGTCCTTGGCTAGTGATTCTACTCCACATTTAGATGAGTCATCGGATAGTGAGACGGAGAGTTTGTAGTATGACTTTTGGCTTTATTGGTTGTTTTTAGCAATTTGTAGTATGACTTTTGACTTTTGTGTTTGTTCGATTTCACATTGGGATTGACATTCCAGTAATTCCTAGTACGACTTTTTTGGCTTTATTGGTTGTATTTAGATATTTGTTCCGTCGTTTCTAATTTGACTTTTGGCTTTATTGGTTGTTTTTAGATATTTGTTCCGTCGTTTCTAGATTGAGTTCTTTGTTTATTGGATTTTTGGATTTTCGTCCGTTATTTCAAAAAAAAAACATGGAACAAATGACATACACAACTCTTGCCCTGTGGCCATTATCATCTTGACCGAATCAAGAGCCCAGGGATGAACCTCCTACGACCACGACGTTCATGCTGATATGCTCCTTCTCCTAGCTGCATCACAGAAAAACTTGAAATCCTACAAATACCGAAACTTGAAATCCTACAAATACCAGAATCTCACAAGTACCCTTCTGGGCAGCACTGTGTGCCGCCCAGTGAACCCTACTGGGCTGCACTGTGTGCCGCCCAGTGAACCCTACTGGGCTGCACTGTGTGCCGCCCACAACGGTCATATTTTACCCTATTAATACGCACCCGCCCACAACTAGTGTACGCTTTAATGTTTTCGTGAACGTGTTTTTGTTAATGATTAGTAATATTGTTGTCGCGTATCGCATTTTCCTAATTTTTTTCAATTCGAAAAAACAAATGATTCAAAACACAATATACGATCAATCTCAATCAAACTTTCACACAAAAGGAAATACAATATCATCTATAAAGTCGATTACAATCCAAAAAACCTAGGTAAGTATGTCAGGTCACCCATGATATGCTCGCTCCTCTACATAATTCTTGAACCTATCCTTAAAGCGCTCATGACTATCCCATCCATCAACACTTGGATCCTTGTAAATGCGCCACTGTCTTGGAGGCGGTGGAATGGGACAATGGTCATTAACAAGCCAAATCTGTACACGTAAACAATACAATTTGGGCATACAACATTCTCAGGCATTTTTCAGAGTACTTTTCAAGGATGCGCTTGAAGAACACCTTAACCCACTCAAGGTCATTCACTATCTCCATGGGAAAGGCAGTGCAGTTCTTGGTCATCTCAAATCGGATCTTCCGATGCTGATCAATAAACATGTTGTCGATGTACTGCACAATTGTGTCGAACCCTCCGACGGATGTCTCAATCATGTCCTTAAGCATAGAATGCTGACCCTCAACCCTGACAATAATATATTCGTATACAATTAACTAAATAAATTTTATAACCCAATTTGTTTGCAAATGTTTGTATGAAAGTTACCTGTTTGATGTTCTTGTGGCAAAATGGAGAACATCATCACACCATGCCGCAACCAGCTTCTTCTTATGCTCATTAAACCAAGTTTGCTCTACATATCTCACCAAGCCTTCACTCCATATCTCCTTAAAGTGAGCAAGCCGCTCTCTGTACTCCTCCTTTGTGTGAGACCTCATCACCCGACGAACACTTCCCGAGAATTTCTTCTCGTCAATCTTCATCGTCTTAGCATATGCCTTCACATTACGGTCTACATGGACCTGACACAAGTGATGATGAACCTTCGGAAACACCAGTTTGGAAGCCTTGATCAGTCCTAGCTCTCGATCAGACATGATGCATACGAGATTTTTCTCCCCGTACAACCACTTCAATCGTCTCAATGCCCATGCATAGTGGTTTGTCGTCTCCCTTTCCGTGAACACAAGAGCAATGCAATATGTGTAGTTGGTGCAAGTAAACCCAACAAAGAGTAAGGTTTACCTGTTGGTTTTGTATGTCGAATCCATGATGACGACATTAGGGAACATGCACAACAAATGTCGAGCGTCTGGATGAGAAATAAACAAGCACGCCAAAATCTCCTTCCCATCTTCGTTCGTCTTAGTAGTAGTGTCCAACAAATAGCCTTTCTCATTCAAATATCCCAATGACCATTGTGTCACATTCAGATTGCCCAGGGATTTCAACCTCTCCTTAGCCCTAACAGTGTACACCTGCTTCCTCGAAATCGTTGAACCCGTATATTCATTCCTAATCTGTGTAGAAATAACCTTGGGTCTTGCACCCGCCGCAGTATCAATCATCACTTTCCTACGCTGCTCCTTCGTAAGTCGGGAAGCATATACATGGCCGATCAAGGTGCTCGAAAGCATATGGTTATGGGATCCACTAACAACCGATATGGTCCACCCAGGATCTCTAATAGCATTTCCTTCCCTAAAAGTACCATGCATCAAAAAGGGACAACCCTTGTTTTTTTACCTAGTTTTATTCACTCGTATCGGGCTGACCTTTTTACCATCGACTAATACCTTCTTCTTGCCGGACCTAGGTAACCCGGATCTCTCACAATGAAATATAATCTTTTTAGGCTTTGATGATTTAGTAGTGATCACCATAAAAAGACTAAAACCTACCCTTTGCACCCAATCTCTCAATCCTTCCTTACTAGGAAATATCTCAGTAGTAGTAAAATGGGATGAGAAGTCGATTGCTACAAATTCATCATCACTAGAATCACCCTATTTATATACAAAAATTATTACATTAGAGACTAATTAATAATTAAATTTCTACAAACTAATATCAAAAAATTAAACATATTTCAAAACAGTTCAAAGACTAAGTACATTTAAGATCTAATTATTTTATACAATAAAAATTACAATATTACATACCTTGAAGTACTCGGGAGAAATTGGCGCCTGCAAATCACCCTCATCATCTACAGATGTGTGCACGCTCGAAGACGACTCCGACAACCCCCTCTATCCAGAATCGCTTGACGACGACATTTTTTATGAAAAGGAGTTTCAAGATTTTGATACAATACAATACCACCATCCCCAATATATATTGCCGGCTACACCTGTCCTGGGCGGCCCTATGTGCAGCCCACATTTACCGTTGGGAGTGAAACGTATACTCCCTGGGCTGCACCTAGTGCCGTCCAAGACTCTCTTTTTAAAGTAAATTGGGCGGCACGTCTTGCCGCCCATGAACCCTGTCCCCCCAAAAAACCCGGTTCACTGAACCAGTTTCTTGGGCGGCACTTGTTGCCGCCCACAACCCCGGTTTCAATGAACCGGTTTTTTAAAACACATTTTAATTTATTTTTAAAAATAAACCCAAAACTGAACCCATCATGGGCGGCAATTCGTGCCGCCCAAGGAACTCGGGTTTTCTGGGCAGCAATGAGTGCCGCCCATAGGGGAGTACGAGGCGGAAAAAAAAGGCGTGCACGGTTTTTCGCCGTAAAAGTATATTATTTTAATAAAGGTAAAATATTAAAAACTATAAAAGATTTTTAATTACAATAACATTTTTCGACGTGTCATGTTACGAAATCTTATAATAATATCTTCATTTTCAATAGATTTTACTACATTTTTTTCAAAATACGTAATTATACATTCATTCATCAAACCACATTCTCAGATCGATTGCATACTCAACTCTTGACAAGTTTCATAGTAGAAAAAACTCTTTTAACACTAGTTGCTGCAACATGTAATTTAAAAACAAAGTTAACTTTATAAAAATATATATAAAAAATAAACACGATTCTACCTCAACTAAAACAAATTTCTTTAAAAACTCACTAATAATTTTGAAAAAATATGAGTGACATCTCGACAAAGATTACAACAAACATAAAGCACAACAAACATAAAGCTTCTAAAGCAATTTAAAAAACATAAGGATTTTTACAATATTATAAGATTTTTTTTTATCAAAACTAGAAAATATTTGTGTTCTATTAATATTAACTACACTGCCACTGTGTGTGCATATGTTTATTGAAAATGTGTGTTTATACACTTTGTAGTGTGTTCATATATATTTTGTTAGTAAATGTTCATATGTTTTCTTAGTATGTGTTCATATGGTTTCTTAACATATGTTTATATGTTTCTAAGTGACTCCTATATGTATATATATGTTCTCTCACTAAATGTGCATATGCTCTCTATATGTGCATACATTTTCATAGTAAGTGTGCATATATTTACTATGTGTGAATACGCTTTCTATCGATGTGTGCATACAGTTTTTATCTATATTTGTATTTGAAAAGGACGTTGTTCTTGTATCCTACCCGAGCGGTTGTTTTTATGTGATCTTTACCTTTCATATACATATATAGATTTGGGTTCCCGTGCAACAGCCTCTTAACGTGTGAAATGCGAAACGATCTCGGCCGTCGTTTTTTTTTGTCAACAATTTTTTTTCTTTTTTTTCGTCCCCTGATCATTATGGAATAACATATATAGAAGGTTCACCAATAAGCTCTTACCGTTCATTTATTTGTGTACTGAAGTTCACACATAAGCTCTAAATGTACAAAGACATGTGTTTGAACATGAACATGTTATATATGAACTTGACAGCATAGAATAATGAACATTTAGTACTTATATGTGAACGTCAATAATTGTCTATTCCAGATTGATCATAGACGGAAAAAAAAAACTCTTAACGTCCTCTGATCATTATGGAATAACCTATATAGAAGGTTCACAAATAAGCTCTTAATGTTCACTTATTTGTGCACTGAAGTTCACAAATAAGCACTAAATGTGCAAAGACATGTGTTTGAACATGAACATGTTATATATGAACCTACGGTATAGAAAAATGAACATGTAGTACTTATATGTGAACGTCAATAATTGTCTATTCCAAACCGATCAGAGACGAAAAATATATATAAAAAAGAAGAAGTTGTTGGGCCCAAAAAAAAAAAAGTTCATTGTATTTACGATTATGCCACCGCATCACTATTCACTCTTTTTCACCCCTTTTAATCTCAGTCCTCCATCTCCTTGATCTATTCCATTTTTAACTCTATAAAGGAATAAACTGCATTGATTTCCTCTTAATCCCAAATCCCACACCAAACCCAAATCATAAGCCATGGGAAAACACCATTTACACACCCTTCCCCTCTTAATCCTCTTCACCGTGCTATCCTGCGCGGCTGCTGCGGCCGAGAACACCACCCAAGAGTTCCTGGACGTGCACAACGCGGCGCGTGCGGCGGTGGGGGTGGCGCCGCTGACGTGGAACGACACGCTGGCGGCGTTCGCGTCGGGGTTCGCGTCCAAGGTGAAGGTGCACTGCGACAACAGTCTGAGGTCGCACGGGCCATACGGGGAGAACACGGCGTCGGGTTACGACGCGTTCACGGTGGGCGGAGCGGTGAACGTGTGGGTGGGGCAGCGGGATTACTACCATCACGGGAACAACACGTGCGGGCTCGGGTCGGGCGGGTGCAAGGCGTACACGCAGGTGGTGTGGAGGAATACGGGTCGGGTCGGTTGCGCTAGCGTCGTGTGCGGCGCCGGCTGGCCGTTTGTGGTGTGTGAGTATGATCCACCCGGGAACGTGCCCGGCAAGAAGCCTTTTTAATTGATCGAATAGCACCGATTAATTAAATTTATATGCATGGCGTAATTACCAATATTGGATCGATTGATCCAAATATGTAATAAATTAATGTTAATTGAAGCTAGATTTCATATATGCTTCATCAAACATATATATACATATGGTTGATATATGTCCTAACATACTTAATCTTTGTTTCTATATATAATGCTTTTAATAATAATAATATGGTTTTTTTGGTAATATGTATGTGTTCCCATGTTTCTCGCGTTAATTGATCTCGATCTCTTGTGTTTTCTTCCTTAATTGGTTGTCTAGCTTGATAATTATATACGTTATCGAGCCAGTTAAAAAATGTGATTTAGGTTTCTACGCGACATGATCTCGACTTACACTTGGTTTGTTTTTATCTTTTGGTGTATATAGGACATAGTACAAAACATATAGACATATATACATTAGCACAAAGCATATATACATACTTAATATAGATGAGATATACGTGTGGATATGAACATACCATTTTAAAATTTTTATATAAGCGTCCAACACCTGCTCTCACTTGATTTTTTTCCACCTTTATATATTCTATATTGTTGTTTAACTCTTTTAAGGTGATCGAGTACGCACGCGGTAGCCGGCATAAGCCGAATGTAAACGTGACTTTGTGCTCGTGAAGTACTAAACCAAGCAATTAAGAAAGTTTGTTCAACCCCATAATTCGTAACTTGACAACGTTGACGGCCTATATATATAGATGAGACATATATATTCTATATTCTTTTTCCCGTAATGTGAGAATACATAATATGGTAAGATTTCCCGTAATGTGAGAATACATAGTAGGGTAAGAAATGAGAATAGATCTTAGCTTTTGGATGATAAATAAACCAAATACTAGGATTAAACTTTCATTAAAAAGTCATGTGTCATGTACATGACCTGAGTTTGACCGGTCAATATGACTAGTCAAACCAGTCACCGGCGATCAACGCCAGAGCTCCGGCGTTGACCGATCAAAGTCTCTCTTTTTTTTTCGGCCATTTTTTTAAGGCACAATTTTTGAGTTGCGAATGCATGTGCATTGATTTTTGCTTGTATGTGCATCAATATTGACTTGTATGTGCATTGATATTGCATAAAATCTGTATAGAATTTTTTACTATATGTGTGACTTTGTGTATGTGAAAACTCATGCACTTCTCAGCATGTGCATATGTTTTAGCTTGTGTGTACATAGATTTTGACATATATTTGCATCTAAATTCTTCTTGTGTGTATTATTTTCTTGGGTTGAAATGTGCTAGAGTTTTGGCTTGTATGTGCATATCTTTTGAAGTGCATGTCTTTTTTTGTTGTATGTGCATCTAAAATTCCATAAATTCTGCATAGGATTTTGACTATATGTGCAGAATGTGCATATGTTTTGACATGTGTGCATAAATTTTGACATGTATGTGTATCTAAATTCTACTTGTATGCGTTGTTTTCTTAGGTTGAAATGTGCATGCGTTTTGGCTTGTATGTATGTGCATATCCTTTGAAGTGCATGTCTTTTTGCTTGCATGTGCATATAAATTGAACTAGGCGTGTATAGGGTTTGACTATATGTGTGACTTTTTGTAAGTGAAAACTGATGCACACACATGTAAAATCTTATACACTTTACAAAATGTGTATAGGTTTTGTCTTGTAAGTGCATGACCGGTTAATTATCCACTTAAGTGGTCATGTGTCATCCCATGATAGTCTAATCCTAGCCTTTGGATTTAAAAAATTCAAAAGGCTAGGAGGTATTCTCAATTCTCACCCTAATGTTCATTCTCATCGGATCCGCACACCTTGTTTTTTACCTTTATATATTCTACATATAGAGTAAGGATCATATGAGGTGAGAAGAGTGTTTAGGGTATAAAATTAGGATTAATCTTAAACATTAGATTGTAGGAATGAAGAGTTAGGATTAAAACACATGGAGTGACAAACTTGTAAATATAATCAACTTTTTTAATTTTATATTTATTTTTTAATTATTATTTTTTTAAACAAATTTCCGAAATTATTTTTTTTCAATTTTTTTTTCCCAAATTTTTTTATTTATTTATTTTTCATGAACATTTTTCTGAAAAAATTAGTACCATACACTTTAGCATTTTAATCATGCACTTTAATATATTTACATATATACTTAATTTTAGATTACTAAACATGCACTTTAATATACTTACACATGCATGCACTTAACTTGGAATATTGAGCATCCACTTTAACATAATTATATATGCACTTTTTAACATATTAATTATGTACTTTAACATGATAAGTATGCACTTTTAATATAATAAATATACACTAGCTAAAATGTGCACTTTTAATATACATGTTAAGCATGCACATTTACATATTACAGCATGCACTTTTTCATATTAAAGATGTATTCTATGTGAGCATTAAAAATGTGCTTATATATGCAATTTGAATTCATTATAGATGCACTTTTGGTGCTTATTTATGCACTTGATATACAATACAATTAAATAAAATACTTTTTGAAAAAAATACAAAACAAAAATAAATGTTGAAAAAAAAATTGGGAAAAATTTGAAAAAAAAAGTTTTCGAAAAAAAATCAAAATTTAAAATTTGCGAAAAAAAATAACTTTTGAAATAATAATATTTAGAATGATTTGCAAAAACTACCAGAATTCAGTGGGCCGTTTGCATAAATATCAGATTTTAGAAAGTATTGCAAATATGCCATAAAGCTGCAACACTTTTGAAAACAAAAAAGGTAAAATAAAATCTGAATAAACTTTTATCAAAATAAGTAAACGTGCTTAAGATGCAGTTAAGTGTAAAACGGTTATATGAGTAAGCCTAATTATATACCTGTTCAACCGGTAGCACTTCTCATCTTCCCCAATTAATGTTCTCCGCTGAAGAACCTTTTTTTCCTTTCATCCATGAACTCCTGAAGCGTATTCCTCACAGCAAATCCTAAATCCCCAAAGGCGAGAAGCCCTTTGTTCAACCCTTTTTGAAGCCCTTTGTGAAGCCCTTTCTGAAGCCCTAGATCGACAATGGTGAGGACCAGAGGTTTGCAGTCTGCGAAAGCCAGAGTGAAGAAGCAGAAGCCGAATGGTTCTACACAGTCGAAGAGAAGGGTTGAGGAGAGCGCGAATGCGAAGGCGGCTCCAGTGGCGAGTGGCCGAAAGAAGAGAGCCTACAGTTCGTCAGAGGAAGAAGAATCACCAAGTCCAGTCGTTTCGATGCAGAAGAAGAAACCGAGAATGGCTGAAGAACCAAAAGCCAAGAGGTTGAGGAAGGAGCCATCGAAAATGGTTGGCGGGATTAGTGATCTTCTCAAACTCTTAATTTTCTGGAGAAAAAAAACAAATATTTGTCTGAATGTGATGCATGCTAAAATTAGGCTTATGTGAAAATGAGAGCATGATTTGCTCTGTGATAAACAGAGCACGGAGAGATGTGCAAAATTTATAGTAGCCTAAACTGTTACATCCATATGGCCTGACAAACGAAATTATATTCTGACGAAACGAATTATCTTACCTGACAAAGTAAGTTTTAGGGTTTATGTGAATATGAATGTCATGTATTTGTTCTGTGGTTAGAATGTTAGACTTATCCTCAACAACTTCCATTTGTTGATACAAAAGTGTAAGTTATACTCTAGGGTAAAGACTTATCCTCAACAACTTCCATTTGTCCTGGCAAACCGCAATGTAGTCTGACAATTTATTTTGTATCCTGAAAACATATATCTTTACGTGACAAAGTAAGATGGTGCCTCTCTTTTATGTGAATATGAAAGTCATTCTTACCTGTCATGTATATGTGAATGTCATTCATTACAGATAAGTTACAAGTGGCATTCTGAGGAGTTGTTTTTTGGTCGGGTAAATCAGAACTCAAGGCTTCAGTATCTTTCTTGTATCAAGAACACGCTAACTCGAACAGACTGGCAGACAGTTATACAGGGGCCCTTTGGCCAAATAATCAAAATAATGAAAAACATGAAACTGTCTGCACAACTGATTCACCATGTCTTGTTTAGGCAACTGGACACAAAAAAGCAGTTTGAGACATGGTATGATCTTGGTGGACAACCATGTAGGTTTTCAATAGAGGAGTTTAGGCTAATAACAGGACAGAATTGTGGGATGCCCGATGAGGAGGACAGTATGCAGGATAAGAATGCAGTGTTTGAATTTTTTGGTGTGAGGAGTATTACTATTGCTAACCTTTTAACCAAGTTCTAATCCTATCGGGAGGACAATGTATATAAGCTGAAGATGGCCTTGTTGTTAATTCTTGAGGGTGTTGTACTTGGGGGTGATAAGAAGAGGAAGGTCAGACCCTTACATGTGAAATTGACCCAAGACTTAGATCGTTTCAATAATTTCCCATGGGGTAGGAGTGCATATCTTGACCTCCATCAAAGTCTGGCTTCTGCTTTGGACACAAGAATGGAGTCAGTTCAGGCTGCACTTGCAGTTTCAGACAATGCTAGAGCAGGATACACCATACGGGGTTTCCCGATGGTGTTTCAGGTAATGTGTTAGTAGTTGAGTATGTAAAACTGAGAAAGGTTAATGCCTCTGTTCATAATTGTGGATTAATTCCAATTCTGTTTGTTTCAGATATGGATGTATGAGGCAGTGCCCCATATTGGCATAACATTTGCCCAAAAGCTGAATAAAGATGTGCAACCCCGAGGTGTGAGGTGGCTCAAATCTAGTAGGCCAAGCTTGGATGCGATTTATGCTGGCCTAGAGGGGAATTTCCCTGCTAAACAGATCCTTGTTGAGGAGGATGGAGAGGACTTGGGAGAAAGCTGTTATTTCCCGGAGGAGGAAGGACACAAATCCTTGGATGAGATTGTTAAGCACTTGAAGCCCAGAAGGAAAAATGCTGGTAAAAAGGCCAAGGGAGTTGGTAAGGAAGGGCAAGCTGGAAACATTGAGGGTTTCGACCCAAGGCAATTTATGTGTTGTTTGAATGAATTGCATGAAATGATGCATGCTCTAAGGGAGGAATTTATTGAGTTAAACAAGTTCATAAGAGGCAAAGCTCCTAGAACAGGGGCATCTTCATCCAGTGATCAAGACATCAGTACACAGCAGGAGCTCTCTGGGGAGGTTAACAGTGATAATGAACCCAACATCACCCAACACCATCAGAGCATGAGGGAGGCAAAGACGGAGTCTGAAGCATGATGAAGAGGAAAAGATGGAGTCTGAAGATGACGAAGACAATGAGTCCAAAGAGGGAGAGTCCGAAGAGACTGAGACTGATGAGGTATGTATGCCCAAAACTTTCAGTTATTATATGTACAGTTCAGTCCAGATGTACGTATTTCAGTCCATTTTTGCACATTTCAGACCATATATCATCGTTTCAGTAAACAGTTCAGTCCATATATGTATTCAGTCCATATATGCATATTTCAGTCAATTTGAGCACAATTCCAAAAATATTTGCTTATTTCAGACCTTATATCATCGTTTCAGGAGACAATGGATGGAGAGCAAAATACTGGTGAAATAGTTGTCTATGATGCAGTTAATGTAGGTTGTCAGAAAGAGGCGGGTGAAGATGTCGCAATAGTAGATGAGGAAGAAGAGCAAGGGGATGCAACAGATCCACTGTCAGTTCTTGTCCAAACTTGTACAATACTACATGCAGATGAGAAGTTGGTTAATGAGGCAACACCGCAAGATGTGGAGGGACTCATCAAGGAGTTGGTTAATGACGAGTTGGTTAATGATGGGACTGTGGTGGCAACACATGTTGAGGTGGCAACAAAAGCAGTGTCTGATGAGGGTGTGCATGACGGAGTTGTGGAGGAACTAAAGGAAGCTGTTGTGAAGGGAGGAAGCAAGGTTAATGACGGAGGTGTGGATGTTGAGGAGGTAGCAAAGGGAGCTGATGTGGAGGGAAGGACCAAGGTTGATGACCAAGTTGTGGAGGAACCGAAGGGAGATGTGGAGGGACTAAACCCGGTTGATGAAGGAGTTATGGAGGAATCAATGGGAGATGTTGTGGAGGGAGGGACCAAGGTTGATGAGCTATGTGTTGAGGCGAGGACTGAAATACAAGGTGAGAAGGTATCACAGGCTGATTTTGATGACGTGGGGGGTGATGAAGGGGAGACCAAGGAGTCCAAAGTGCCGACGAAGGGCAGACCAAGGAAGGGTAGCCAAGTTCCGAACAAGAAATATCCAAGTCGCACTCGCGAGCTTGCTGCCAAGGCAAAATCACCTTACCGCAATATGGATGAGCAGAAATTGGCAAAAAAGATTACCAAAAATAGCAAGGTGGAAGGGATGACAGAGCTGGTAAAGTGGATGCAGAGTGAGAGGTTAGTGACTTAACCATTATACTCAACTTAATAAGGAATTGATGAATTGAATGTCAAAATCTTATCTGGCCCGACTGTTAGAATTCTGACCTGAAATTGATACTTTGTGGATTGACTAACTTGTATATAGCCTGTATATGTACTAATACATATATTGCCTTGCATAATATTCAAATGAATATGTACCATCATGCAGTATTGAACCCCGAACTGGACCAGGTGGGCAATCATTGGACAATGAGTTCTTTGAGAGATTGTTTGCCCCAAAGATCTGGTTGCGCGGTGAGGTAATATTCCAATGCATTCTTTCAAAATAGTATGCATGTGTAAAATAGTTTCCAGTGGATACATTAACATTGTTGCACCATTACAGCATCTGGTGCAAATGATGGTCCTCTATCGTCAAAGGATTTTAGAGGATCCACAGCGGTTTTCGAAGGTGGTTGTGCTTGACCCATTTTGGCAAAACTATGTCAAAGGTGAATTCGATCGCTTCCAGAATAATACCCCACTTGTTGGTAAGGATGAACTGATACTGTACATGATGGGTTCATGTCCGCAAGATTATGGCAAGAGATGGGATGATGCGGAACGCATATATGCGTGCTTCAACATCCCAAAGTACCACTGGTTTGCCTTAGAAATTGATCTATGCGACTGGTGTGTGACGGTTTATGACTACAATGTGGACCTGCACTCAGACAAGGATATTTTCGATATGATCCGCCCCATCGTTGAGACTGTTCCAAGATATGTCAAGATGTACGAGCCACTGGCAAAGAGATGTGAACCGTTCTTGGACAATCCAATGTCGGTGTCCCGTCGTGATAACCTTAAGCAGAACAAGCGCGGGTAAGTATACATGTATTTATGCAATGATAAATCCTTATCAAACTGCAATTGATATACATTCTAACGTGTTTTGTACATCTTACAGAGGAGATTGTGGGGTCTACACCTTGAAGTACATTGAGTTATTGATTCTCGGCATGTCAAACTTGGATCTTGCGTCAGACAAATTCATAGATGCACATAGAAGTCAAATGACTCATAGTATTTTTAGATGTTGTTGGGATGGTCTTTAAAGACTTTTGATGTAATGTGGTAATTGTATTGTGTTGTTGGGAAACATTCGGCTAGCAACATGCTTGTGATGGTGTTTATGTCAAACAATATACTGTTTTCAAAGATACTGTTTTCAGCATGTTTACATACTTGTGATGGTGTTTATGTCAGACAAGATATTGGTTTTACAAGCAGGCACCCCGGTTTGTCAGGTGAATTTCATTTAAAATGGTGGGGTTAGTTTTCGAATAAAACCAAAGCTTTGAAAAAATGTGACTTAAGTCATGCCAGATTACGGATTTACAGTAAATATTCACATTTGTCAGGTTGTTTTGATATATCTTTTTCAAATTCATCATTTCCAATGAGTCATGTCATCGTACAAACATCAACCTAAATTGTCAAAGACGCTAGAAAAAAACTCCCACATTGAAACCTAATATTTCCTAAATTTAAAGGGTTTTTAAATTGAAAAATAGCCTTTAAAAAGAGGGGGGGTAAAGTACATATTAACCTAAATTTGTGCTACATTTCAACGGTTATGAAACCGGGAAAATACAACGTTTGTAAAAGGTTTTGAAACCGAAGCTTTGGCAATAAGCTAGTTAAAAGACGGGGTTAACAAGTTTTTGAATCAAACCAAAGCTTTGGCAATAAGCTTTGTCAGGTGACCTTACTTCCTTATAGTAAGTGATGTACTTTGTCAGGTCATGATGAATAAATCCTATTCAAAGTCATCCTTTCCAATGCATATCCGATTTGACCCCTCTTAAATTTCAATTAAATATCCTGTATTCCCTCAACTATCCGTCATTAACTCCATTATCCACTCATCCTTGTGTATAAATAGTGTTCTTGCCTTGTCCCAACCCCTCACATTTCCTCTCTCAAACTCCTCGCATTCCTCTCTCATTTCCAAAAAAATCTATTGCAACATGGCCGAGTCATTCAAGAAAGTTTTCCTGCAAGTGTACTGGGATGGCCAACTATCGCCATCCAGCGGGGTAATGGCCCTCTTGACTACGCACGAGTATACTGGCGGGAGCACCAAACTCCTGAAAGTGCCAGCGATCAAAATGAATATCTGGTACCTGCATGGTCTGATAAGCCTCCTCTCTCCCGGTTCAAAATCCTTATTATTTGAACAGGTCCCAGCATCGGGGCAGCGGTTCCTTCAACCGCTGCAGACCGACGACGACTGTGCAGACCTTGCCCGCCTCGGCGAGAGGGTCGCCGGAGTCAAGGTCTATGTGGTGCGGGACGATCCAGATGGTTCTCTGCCCCAGTGATGATGGTCGTGGTGATGGCCATGGGGATGTTTTTTAATGATGCTGTTTTGTTTTTTATGCTGTTTGTTATGGTTGTTTACTTATGTAATGCTAGCGACTGATAATAATATAGATCCTTTGCCCTTATTCTCGCATTTACTACTTTTGACTATTTTCATTTCAGGACAAAACTTATCATGTTCATACTAAATGTACTAATGTTCAGGGAAAAAAGATTAATACTTTAGAGCAATAACATCAAATATGTGTACATGAAATTTCAGGACAACTGAAACTTATTCAGGAGAATCCACGTCATATGTCAGAGTACTAACAACATGTAGTAATTGTATTTGAAATTGTGATGACAATTTCAAGGATGTTTTCAAGCAAATTGGTGCTTAAGTCAGGAAATATTCATGTTTTACCTGCAGAAAACCCTCGTTGTATAAACAAGGAACCATAATACATTGTATTGCTAAACATACGGTAATGAGTAGTTATCATAATTTAACCAACAAGGTTACAAATTGGACAACGAAGACAACAAGTAACAACACAAGTACCACCACACAAAGTACAACTTTCAGAACGAATTTTTCTGTTTTGATATTCATAATGTCATTCATTGAAGTCGATTGATGCGGGTAAATATTTGGCTGAGAGATTGTCCCGTGATCTTCAACAACTCTTACGCTTTGAATGGACTCATTGGCTCTAAAATTATAAGCTTGACCATCCACCCATTTGAAGTATTTGCAATCGTGCCGTGCCTAAGGTTTAATACAAAATTAAACCAATCAACTAATTTACGACTATATAAAATCCCAATTGAAAAGCATATTTCGCACGAAATTTCACATTCAACAATACCTTCCATAATGGACACCCATAGAACTATTTTCCCGAATTTTGAGTGTGTTTGCAAGTTTGTATTGTTGCAGGGAGGCCATGGAAACATTTTTGAGTTGATGATTCACCAGCTTCGTGCCCTCTCCTCCACGAATTTGAATTGGCAGATGATCTTCCTTGTGTCCAGCCGTTTGTCATCGTAAAATTTCGGCCAAATTTTCGAAGACGGTGTTCCTCTTTCTACTCTACTCTGCGCTTCTCTTTGTTTTTTCTTCGGTGCAAATTTTCGAATTTGAATTGGCAGTTGTTCTTCCTTGTGTCCAGCTTCGTGCCCTCTCCAGAAGATGATCTTCCTTGTATCCGTACTTGTTTTTTGTTGTTTGTATTAAAGAAAGAGAAATGAAATGAAAGTTCAATGATGATGTGATGTCTGTCAGGTCAACATCTTTTTCTTATAGAAGGATTTCAGTCAAAAAATTTCAAATTGTTGAAACCGTATACAAATACTTAAAAAACTGTGTAAAAGAGTATTTAATGGGTTTTTAAAATCTTGACCTGACGCCATCCTTATCCTGTGTAATGAGATTAGTTTTTGTAAAATCTTGACCTGACGTCATCCTTATCCTTTCCAATTAAGTCTTCTAGGGTAAGTTTTGAGGTTATCACTTAATTATGTATTTCCAATGAGTTTTTTTTAAAAGGTAAAATAATATAATGAGATTAGTTTTTGTTATTTAAACAAATTAACGGGGCCAATTTTATTTAATATATTTGATTATCAATAAAAATAATCAAAATTTTTCAATGAAAATAATTAGTATTATTGAATAAAAATAATTAATAGTATTCAATTATATAATGAGATTAGCTTTTCCCAGGCTCTGTAGCAAGGTTCTTAAAAAAACTTCGATGCTCTCACTTGCTTCTCTACATACTCAAAATTTGGCCTGAGAACGTAGTTATAAGCCTTGCAAACAACCATATGTCGACTGATGATTAATGCTTGTTCTGTTTCTGACATATGTAGTTTTTCAGGGCTTATTGTTTGTCTGACTCGCGCGTCAGGTCATATTGAAGTCGGATAAATAACAACATAGATAGTTTTTACCTTTTCGGGTTTCTCAGGCATTATAAACATTTTTACAGTACGTATTCAGGTTTGTCAGGTAACATTGAAATAAGTGAGTTCGTTTCAAATTTGTATCCGATTTCACCCCTCTTAATTTTCCCTAAAACACCCATACTTGCCCAAATCTTTTCTACCAAGTCTCTTCAAATACTCACCGGTCCATTACCAAAGTTCTCTACCAAGGATCTCAAAACACTCCCACGCTGTCTACCAAGGTGCTTCAAAAACTCCCACGTTCTTTTGTTAACTCAAATACTCCCACTTTCCCAAATACTCCCACTCCCACGTTCTTCAAATACTCCCTCTCTATACTCTAAATTCATGGCGGGAGAACATCACTTTGTCACTGGAACATACTTTGAAGTAAATGAACTGCTTCAATCTGCCCGGGAAGTGAAGGATCATGTTGGAGGCCGGAAGATGACCGAGGCCGATTTTCAAGAGTACAATCGCAACATTGTGGTAAGAGATTTGGAGTTGGTAAGTTTAGTTAAGGATTTGCGCCGCCTGAGGCAGGAGCTTGCTGCTGTGAGTCCGAAAGGGGCTTAGACCGAAGAAGAAAAGGCCCGGATCAAGCTCAAGCTTAGACTGGTAAGGCTTTTATTGTATATTTTCTTCCTATGTGCAAGGGACGTGCCTAAGATGCTTAATTTTTGTTTTTGCAGATTGAATGGGACACCACCTTCACTGAGCTCAACATAAAAAGGGTGTTGGACCATGCTCAGTCACTGAAGGGAAAGCTGAAGTCCCGATATCTATCTTGATGGGATAATGTTTTCATAACAGGGTAGTTTCTGAGTATGTGTGGATAAGTGTTTTTAATGTATGAACTTTGCAATGCTAGTTTTTTTGTTCTTTTGTGTGTGGGAATGCCATGCCAAGGGCACGTTTTTTGTAAAGTTGAACAACGTAATATAATGATTGTGTTTATAAGGTTTATACCATGTTGGAGTTTTACAGGACGTATTGTGAATTTACAGGTCGTGTTTATGTATTAGGTTTGTCAGTACAACTTCGCACCTGATTCTAGGGTTCTTATGAATAATTTATAGACTTCGCAACTGAAATGGTTTCGCACATTTTTGTCAGACCATGTTAGAGTTTTACAGGACGTATTGTGGCTTTACAGGTCGTGTTTATGTATTAGGTTTTCCTTTGTCAGACCATGTTAGAGTTTTACAGGACGTATTGTGGGTTTACAGGTCATTTTTATGTACTAGGTTTTCCTCGAGCAAATGAGTATGTCAGGACATATACGTTGTTTTACAGGGTGTTATAGAGTCTTATGGTTTCTCCTTGTGAGGAGTTTAACACTGACTGATGCTGAGAAGTAATCAACTCTTAAGCAAAGATGATGACAGGACAAAATGCAACGTTTGCAGACAACCTGAGAACTTTGTCAGTACAACTTCGCACCTGATTCTAGGGTTGCTGAAGGTTCAAGATGACAAGTAAATCTTAAGCAAAAGCTTTAATTTATCTAGTTTGTATATCATCCAAAAGGGAGCCCCCACAAAAAAAGAGGTGTGGTTTACGACTATATAGACTTAAACCATACATCTTTTCACTGAAACACCCAACAACAACATTTACTAGCATAAACACCCAAAAACACCAACATGGTGACAATTCTAAACAACCCTAAACTAACCCATTCTCTTCCTATAATCCTTCGTCAATCCTTCTCCTCCTACAGTACTGCTTGTTGTGGCCTTGGTTGCCGCAATACGAACACCGCCTCTTCCTAGTATAGTTCCCCTCCCACGTCGCCCTGTATCGGTTAATTCATGGCCTTCCAGGAGGACGTTTTACATTTGGTGGACAGCATGGAATGGATGACACGGCTTTAGGAATTGACCATCGGCCTATGGGAGGAACAAGATGCACAGTTTCCTTGTACACTTCTCTCACGCACTCGTTCTTGAACATGGGATGGACGAGATCAGTGAGTCGCACTCCCCTATCACTTTCAACCGCTATGGCATGAGCACAAGGAACTTTATCAATCTGGAACATGTTACAATCACATGTACGAGCATTAAGGTTCACCGAGTATCTATAAGTTCCTACCATGACCTCCGCTTCAAACTGGCTTAGTCTTCGAACACTCATCTTTGCTGCCCTTCTGTAGTTCACCTCTACTAGCGTGTACACAGAGGGTGATAATTATTGGTCCCAGTTTAAGGCCGCTTCCCTTCTTTGACAAAACCATTTAGAAATGATCTCAATAATCGCATCAAACAGAGCAAGAATAGGCCACTGACGCTGTGTTTTCCACAAGCCATTAAGACACTCGGCGTTGTTGCTTGTCATGATGTTAAACCTGTTCCCATGAAAATGCGCTCTCGCCCAGTTTTCAACTCTAGCTTCTTTTAGATATTGACCAATCTTTGGAGATGCAGCTGTTATTTGAGCAAACTGATGATTGAACTCAGCTACTATGTAAGCATGAGCAGCTTTTTTGAATATGCCGAAGAGGTCTTGCCTACCAAACTTCCTCTTGAAGTTTTGGTATATGTGATATATGAAATATCCATGCTTGGCAAAACGATAGCTATTTCTCAGACCCTTCCCAATGCTAAGATGACGATCGGACACGAAATACAACTCGGGATGATCAGGAACAACAAGCCTCAATTCACTGAAGAAAAATAACCATGCATCATCGTTCTCACTATTAACAACGGCAACAGCAAGTGGATATATTTGGCCGTTTCCATCTTGTGCCGTTGCCAAAAGAAGTATCCCCTTGAACTTGGCTGTGAGGTGAGTGCCATCAACTGATATTACCTACACACGCAAAACTATTTTCTCAGATGTTGCCCTGACAAGAGAGTTATAAGCTTTGAAAATACGTTATATAGCCTGACAAATGATGCTTGTTCTGTTTGTCACATATGCAGTCATATAGTAGATTTACCTGACAAATTGACTATATTTCTTGACGTAACAACATCACGACTGAATACTGACCTTTTTCAGATGTGGCGCTGCCCTTATCCATGGACCTAAAGTCCAGAAGACGTACTTGAAGCGTTGATCAGCATCTCTGACTATTCTCGTGTATGTTCCCGGATTACATTTCTGTAACATGTGCATGTAAGAGTACATTGCCTTGTAGCTATCCTCAGCTGTACCATGTGCCATGTCCTGGGCGAAGACCCGCGCTCGATTGGCTTTATAGTAGCTTGTCCTTATCCCATGTTGTAACATGAAATCCTGAATTTCTGAAGCAAGTAGGCCTTTACGGCCATTTAAAAACCTGAGATGTAACGAAGTGAATCTATAGATGCATTCATATTGGCCTTTGATCACAAAAACTATTCAAATGCAAGAAAAACATACTTGTGAAGTACTTTATCGGCAATCAGCCGAGAAGTTGCTCCTTTGTGATGATTGTGGTTTACTCTCATGCCACAGGTATGATCCGCAACATATTGTCGCACCATAAACAACGACGTTTTTCGATACAATGAGCCACGACACAAAAAGGTGCATTTGTCGTCAACGCACTCAACATCATAATTGGACTTATCGGACCTCTTCACACGCATCTCATAGAAGTTTTCCATTGCCAGGGAGAAGAGTGCAGCTTTGAACTCTTCCTTAGAATTGAAGAGCTGACCAACCTTCATTGTTGGATATGAGGACTTGTTTTCACTTGTTTCCTCATCTTCAACTAACATTTCCATCTCCGCTGGATAGTACCTCTTTTCAATCTCTCTAAGCATGTCTTCATCAACATCAATCTCTTCTTCTTTATCCGCCTCTATTTGCTCCTCGTTCTGTGTTCCCTCAATGCCATTTATTTCTTCCCACACATCATCTAGACCAACAGTATTCACATCATCACCTGAAGCATACCCTAACCCTTCCACACCATCAACACGATCATCATCACCTGATTGATAATAGCCCTCATAGTCAAAGCCATCTTCTATTTTATCCTCCAAAGAATCTCCACTGTTGGCATAATCAGTCATTTTCTCCTTCCCTTTGTTTCTTGATGTAGCAGCTTCAATGTCCTCATCATCGCTACTCAATGATATAATGTCTTCCACTATCAGGGGACAATTTCTCTTGTCTTTCCCCCTCACTTCATCCCTTTTTAATCTCCTTAACTCTGCTTCGTTGTCAGCTTCAATAATTTCATCAATCGACCTGACATCTGTGTGAGGTGCTCTGTCTTGTTTAAAAATTGACCTGAAAAAGTCTTTATTATCTTGGCTCTGGCTCTGAGTTGGTGGTGGAGCTGTTAAAGGAAGAGTACGATGTTCAGCCCTTTCACTTCGAATCTCTTCCTTCTTTAAAAGGTTGGTGTACAACTCAATATTCCGCTCTGATGAATTTTCTCCACATTTGTTCAAGAACTTGAACGCACCAAGATCGTCGTCATCATTTATAAAGATGGGTGGAAGTTCTGGTTTATTTTCATAAGCGTATTGCACAAACAATTTTTCTTCATCAAATGGATTCTTCTCAGTCCATTTGTTGCGCAGTGTAGCCAAGTCCATGTCAGGGGAAAGCAACATGGCTTTCACTGTTCTATCACCCTCATACAACCACCTTTTCCCTTGTTGTTTCCATTCTCCACCACTGATGAACGTCACATACACTAGTTTCGTACCTACAAATAAGGAAGGTTTTTGAACTTCACGTATACAGAGGGGGGAAATCGATTGTTTTTCAGGAGAGTTTACTTACCCATTCAAGCTGTATTTGCATGCGTCAGGTGTTAAATATCAGGTGGGAAATATCTCACGTGTAATAAGTGGTCAGGCTGCTTTGAAGTTCTCCAGGAATATTCAGGAATATTTTCAAGGGAGCTTAGCTGGAGGGATTAAAGGTTGAAGGAGGCCAGATTTTTGGAGGGAAACTTGCCCGCCAGTTTTAATGTGTGGAAATTTAGTCACAGTTCAAGCACCTTGGTTGATGTGATGCCTCTGTCACCGGCGGCTTCAATCTCATTAAGGAGAGATTAACCCTTCTTTTACATTTTTTTTAGATAATATTAGCCAGCTTTTACCCATTTTCTATTTAAAAGAAAAGATAAATTCCACACTCAACAATAGATATTCAGGGATATTTTCAGGGGAGCTTAGTTGGAAGGATTAAAGGTTGAAGGAGGCCAGATTTTTGGAGGGAAACTTGCCCGCCAGTTTTAATGTGTGGAAATTTAGTCACAGTTCAAGCACCTTGGTTGATGTGATGCCTCTGTCACCGGCGGCTTCAATCTCATTAAGGAGAGATTAACCCTTCTTTTATATTTTTTTGAGATAATATTAGCCAACTTTTACCCATTTTCTATTTAAAAGAAAAGATAAATTCCACACTCAACAATAACAATAATACCAGAAACCGTACAGAATTCTGATACTTTTGCAATACTTTTGAAAATCTTGGATTTCTGCAAGTTGCTTTAGCAAATCTGGTATATTTGCTAATGGGCCTAATATTTATAATTTTGTCACTTCAATCTTATTCATCCATCTCTTAGATCTTATGACCCTAATTACTCATCACTTTACACCCTAAAATCATTATGCACTTGAACCCTACTCAGACTATGAAGTCAACGTTGACGACCTATTATGTTTCCCCCAAACTTTACTCCGCTTTTAACATCGTGCAATGAAAATAGAATTAGAATAAAAAAACACGAAGTTATTTAGGCAACAAATTACAAAAGGTTTGAACATTGGGACTACACATTATATTGGATGAATCTCTCAATTTTATCTTCTTAGGAAGGTTACCATTATTTCATGGTAGGTGTTGGACCGTTGATTGAGGATTAAAGGCATCTACGAAAGCCAAAGTTGAAGACATATGGAGCTATGTTGAGCTAGCATGCACTTGATTCATCAATGACATTCTGTATTGGAATCGTTGATAATGATGAGTATTAATTTTTTATATGGTATAAGAGCGGGATATTTTTTCCTGGTTGAAAGTTTCTGTGTGTTTTGATTGAATTCTTGATAATCAAAATGTCATGAACTTCTGGTTTGGATAATTCGTTCTTCGAGGGGGAAACGCGATGAACACGTACAACGATCCTTTTTATTTGTCAAACTCGGATCATCCTGGTGCACAGTGATGACAATGGTCTTTGATGGATATGATTATCTCCATTTAGAGTTGTGGGATCAAGCTAGCTAGAACTAGGATTGAAATTCAAGTAAAGTTTCATTGATGGGAGCTGCAAGAAGTCGATTGAGGAAGGAGAAAACATTGTACGATGGATCATAAGATATTATATGGTGTGTTGTTGGATTCTTAATTCAATCGCATCAAATCTATCCAAAGGATTCATGCGTATAGTACAAACATCAACAAAACAACTTTGGGATGAATTGAGTGAGAGGTTTGCACAATCAAACGCTCCTTTAGTTTTTCAATTAAAAAGAGATCTGTCAAATTTGAAACAAGAAAATAATTCAGTGATTGATTATTATACAAAGCTAAAAGTGGTTTGGGATGAAATACAGAGCATTGATGCTCCACCAGAATATGAATGTGTAGTAAGAAACTCTTGCAATTTGTCAAAGAGTCTAATAGAGGCACATTCCTAATGGGACTAAATGATAACTATGAAAATGTAAGGAGTCAAATGTTGGGAACATATCCTTTACCTACTGTGAACATGGCATTCTATTTGGTTCAATAGATAGAGAGGTAGAATTTACAAGTGTTCCTTACATCATCTCAAAATTTAGAGGTAAGTGCCTTGGCTGTTGGGAGACAACAAGGACACTTATCTAGAGAGGAGTACAGACATATGCAAGATGGGAAGATTATGAAAGTTTTGCAAGCAAAAGGGACATCTCATGGATGCTTGCTTCAAATTGCATGATCTTGATTGGTTTAAGGGAATTAAGTCACCAGCTAGATTCCCTCTCCAGAGAGGTCTGCGATTAGCAATTGATCAGGGTGATTTGCTCGTCGATCCTGAAGTGTATACAAGGCTAATTGGGTGATTACTCTATCTTAATTTGGCAAGGCCAGATTAGTCTTATGCTTCTCAACATCTTAGCTAGTTAGTGAGATCTCCTCGTGCTCAACAATTAGATGTTGCTATGCATGTTGTCTGGTATTTGAAGGGAACAATTAACTTAGGTTTGCTCTATCCTTCTCATTTCTTTCGTCATTTCTCTACCTATTGTGATGTCGACTAGGGCAGTTGTATGTTCTCTGGAGGATCCCTCACAAGATATTGCGTTTTCTTAGGTAACTCTTTAGTATCTTGGAAGATCAAGAAGCAAAAGGCAATATCCAAAAGCTTTGTCGAATCTGAATACAGAGCAATGTCTATCGTTGTAGTAAACTTGTATGGGATGTTGACTTACTAGCTATCCTAAAGGTGCATGTTCCTCACACCATTACTTTTTTATATGACAACAAGGTTGCCTAACACATAGCCCCCAACCCGGTATTCCATGAACGCGCCAAGCAGCTCACCATTGATCGTCACTATGTTATGGATGAAGTTCAGATTGGGTTCATTTTTACTTCTCATGTCAGTTCAAACCTTTCAGTTCACAGATTTACTTACCAAGGTTGTTGGTGAACATCAACAGAACTTCTTAGCATCCAAGTTAGGCCTTGTGTCTTCTGACTCAAGTCCTACTTGGGGGTGGGGGGATGTGAGTATATGTGGTTAGTAGCAGTTTATCCTATGTGATAGACTGACATCTCAATTATTAGGTTGTTACTAACAGAGAGAGTGAGAGACACGTGCTTAAGCCTTGTATATAAACTCCCTCTTGTATCCTATTAGTCTCTAAGAGTGAGATAATAGAACTTTCTTCTTCGTCTGCTCTTTTCTCCAATTCTTACAAGATTCATCAATGGCATTCTGTATTGGAACCATTGATAACAATAAGTATTGATTCTTCATATGATCTATATGAACTTGGTTTGAGTCCATAGCAGACACTTATGCTATTACACATGGGAGGAAGAAATCGAACTTGTGACTTTGTGATCACGGGATGTTAGTATATGTGGTTAGTAATAGTTTAGCCTATGTGGCAGCTCAACTAGTAGGTTGTTACTAACAAAGAGAGTGAGAGACACATGCTTAAGCCTTGTATATAAACTCCATCTTGTATTCGTAGGGATTTAGGGGGGGGCGTTTGGTAAACAATAGGTATCGGGTTGGGCTGAGGTATCGGGTTGAGAAGGTATCGATTTGTAAAGTTTAAGTGTTTGGTTAGTATTTGAAGAAAAAATAGGTATAGGCTTTTTCCTTAACTTTCCAACCCAAAATCGCATACCCACCTCTCATCCCCATTCCATCTTTTCAACCCCAAATAAATTGAGAGGTTTCATAAGTTGGCTTTGAGTGGGTTTAGGGAATGGGTTTGATTCCAATAAAAGACATACCGAACAATAGATTTTGGGTTAGGATTCCTCAACCCCTCCCAACCCCATACCTTAGCCTTCAACCCCAACAACCAAAAACACCCTAGATGCTAGAGGAATTTTAGAAAACGGATTTCTAACATATAACTTAGGATCTCATGCATAAACTGATATGAAACATATATGAAAAGAGTAACATACCTTTTGATGCGTGAATCTTTCTGCTAGGACACACTTAGGAGAAAAGAATCTCAAGCGTGATTCCGCTACTTGGTCCACATGAGTACGGATCTAGATCTCCATGTGTACGTCTGCTAGAACAAGAAGAAAGTTCGAAACTTGGTCTTCTCTTATGCAGGGTTGTACGTCCGGTCCTAGTATTGTGGCGGGGAGTGTATTTTCTCAACAAATAAGATAATGGATAATTCCCTTGTATCTACAAATGGATATTTATAGCTGATATAATATCTTATCTTTCTAAAAAATAACTTTCCTTATATCATCAAGTAAATAGATAACGCTTTATTATTACACATTAATGAATAATCCACTCTTCCATGTATATGTCTTGGCCTAAATTTCCCATGTTCCATATTGGTCCTTGGGTTACTTTGATCTAACGCAATTACTCTATTGTGTGTGACCTTATAGGACATGACTATAATAGCAATGTGTCTAATCTAATTTAGCCCATAAATCATAGTTCGCTTCTAGTAAAGCACTATGACTACCTAAAATATCCAGATTATAAATCTCCTTTATTAATCATATTCTATTATTTGTAGTTGCCACCTTGATTAAATGACACATTCCTTCAATCTCCCGCTTGTCCTTAAACAAGTGTGCAATATCAATTCCTTTAAGTGCGTTTGGATTCTCAAAACAATACATTAAAATGCACTATCTTGCATTAAATTGATGATTTAATACAAGATAATGCATTTTAATATATTATTTCAGGTAATCCAAACAAATCCTTTTGTCTCTTAGTGTCCAATTTGATGATATGATAACATGAACGCTCCGATAAAACGGAAATTGTGGTAAAACGGATATATTAATCTAGGACATTGGATGAAGGGTGATGGATGGATGGGTGGATGGATGGTTGGGTCTTATGATTGATATGGTATGGGTGTAACCACCATATCTTCTCTAAAAAGTCAGTTATTGGATTTTACAATTAAAATAAAATAATTACGGATATTGTTATAGGAGAGAGAAAATCCAAAATCCTTTCCCAAAGATACGTTGCCAAGCTGCTCGTTCGTTCATTCGTTCGTTCTCTCCATTGAAGCTGCTCGTTTGTTCTCATCAAACTTGCCAAGCATCTTTGTTCGATCACTTTGAATATCCCTCCTGGAAACGTGAAAGATCCATCATCGAGCAATCTACTTTTGGGTTGATCAACTCGTATTATAATGAATTGAGGTTTGTAAATTGATTTTCCAGCAAAACCCGAATTCTATTTCATGATATGTTGATCTTATGTCTATTCTAATTGATTTTTGATCATAACATAGGGTTTAAATTCTGATTACTTATTATGGTTTTCGCAATTTATGGTTTTCTATCATAGCATGAGGATATTTGAGACCTAATCACTGATATTCATTGTCTATTTTTAAATATTCAGTTCAAATTATGATTTTTGCAATTTGGAAGATACTTGTGCAGGAATATTGTTTGTTTATTCATGAACATCGTTAATTTTATTCATGAATATCAAGAAACAATACATGAATACAAAACAACTCATATTCATGAACGCAATTACGTGTTATTCATACATACTATACTGATATTCGTGTGTTAAAATCAACTTTTTGAAATTGAATCATGATCTTATGCTTTTGTTTTGTATATGATGAATATCGATTACGGATTTTGAACATCTTGTTTGATGTTAAACTAATTATGGTGAAATCATATTCATGTACTGTTTATTGATATTCATGAATAAATCTATCGATATTCATAAAGTCTGTAATGATATTCGTTTACTGTGTACGGCATATTCATGTTGCCGATTGTGCGATATTCATAGAAATTGTACGGATGTTCTTTCCATTCATGTTGCCGATTGTGCGATATTCATGTACTGTGTATACATATTCATGAACCACAATATCGATTTTTATACAATATTAAAAGGTATTAATGTATTGTGTTCGCATTTTCATGCAACCAAATAGGCAATATTCATATACACTGTAGTGATATTCATCAATTTGTGTTAATCTCAATATTTGTAATAGAATAACGTTCTATCGGGCTTTTTTTTTGTATATTCATATACTTTGTACGCATATTCATGTATTAAATTTGTCGATATTCGTATAAAATGTAATGATATTCATGAAATTGTGTTTAGATTGAATCATGTTCTTCGAATGATATTCTTATCCTTTTACTAGATATTCATTATAGTACTTAGATAGGCGTTGCTGTATGTGTATTTGTCCTGCATATCAATGATACCAATTTGAATATTCGTGCTTTTTAACGATATTCAATATGTTGTGAACGATATTCATGTATTGAATTTGATAATGATATTCATGTATTATGTATTGATATTCAAACTTTTGTGCACGTGTCAGGGTCGTGTACAAATAGTGGTTCAAGCGAAGATATGATGTCAGAAAGCTTAGAGGAAGTCATTGATGTATCGAAAAATGAAATATCAAAAGAAGATGATACAAAATCAAAGTTTGGAACGGAGTGTGTTTTTGGCACAAAGTGTGTTTTTGATGAGGATGATACAAAATCAAAGTTTTGCAAAGAAAAATTATAATTTCGTGATTCGTATTCTGTTCCTAGATATTCATGTTTTGCAAGTCGATTTTCATTTGTTTAGCATTAAGAACATTTAGCTTGGTTTGGATATAAGTGATTTTTTTTGATATTCGAATTCCACTTATTGATATTCATGTTCTTCGACCGGTTATTCATGCTATGCATTACATAATTCTTAATTTTTGTAAGGATATGATGTGATTTGTGTTATACTTCTAAGCTTTTTACAATTCATATCCATTCAGTCGTGTGCAATGGGAGTAAGTTGTAGCTTGTAGCTAATTTATTGTTAAGAAATATGAATATCATTTTATACCGGTATGAATATCACTATATTTTACCATGAATTCCACTTATAGATATTAATGTTCTTTGACCAGTTATTCATGCTATGCATTACATAATTTGTAATTCTTGTAAGGATATAAAGGGTATTGTGTTATACTTCTAATATTTTTACAAGTCATATTCATTCAGTCAGTGTACAATGATAGTAAGTTGTAGCTTGTATCTAATATATTGTATCTAGAAACACGAATATCATTCTATACTGGTATGAATATCACTACATTTACCATGAATGTCACATAATACAAAATGGATATCAATGATCAACAAATCACACAACACCATAAAAAAACGAAAACTGATCCAACATGAATATCAACCGCATTATAGTGAATATTACATCATAAATACCAACTACTCAACGCATGAAACCTACATCCAATATGAATATTAAAAGCATTTATATGAATATCACATTAAACAATTTGAATATATATCAATTGCAAACAGTACAAACAACACCCCAAAACACCAAAATTGTTCCAACATGAATATCAACAACATTATAGCGAGTATCACATCATATAAACCCTAAATCCTAAACCCTAACCCCTTAAACCATAAACCCTAAATCCTAAAACCCTAAACTCATAAACCCTAAAATTGTTCCAACATGAATATCAACAACATTATAGAACTTGAAAGTGAAGTCCAAAAACGTCTTGCTCGTCTTCCGTTTTTATAAAAATATTTTATTATGAAAATGATTTTTGATCTCAGAAAAAAGGCTTATTATAGATGGGGAGTTTATCACACAAGAAAAAGGTTGGTACATTATAAGAGAGAACTCGATTTATGCCATGTCCTTTCGTATATAGAACCACGTGTGAGAAAAGGCTTTGCATTTAGCTACATAGAAAACGCTGTAGAAAAACATGCTATTGTACTTGAACTAGCACATGAAGAGCTAGTCAAAGACCTCAAGACCGATGAGATCCTGTTCTAATCATCCATTTGTTTTACAGATATGGAGCCCTCAGGTAGAAAACAGACCCCAAGAGACTATATCAACCCTTCGTCCTCTTCCTCTCTAGTCCCAGTTCAAAACCAATTTCAGGCCCTCTCTGACTTTCCACCTCTTCCTTATAGCCATGCTCACCTGGCACCCAAGACTCCTGCTAAAATAGACCACAAAAAAGATAGTACATTCTACCCATACTTCTTAAAACCAAGTCCAATTACCCGAGTCTACTTAACACTAGAACACACTCCTATTAGACAAAGCCAATTAGAACCTTACCTTAAAAAACTATTTCCCTTTGATCTTCATTGGTTTCCTGAGAACCCTTCCAAAACCCAAAAGTTCTACGAGTCCATCCTAGTAGACTTAGGATTTGTTGAGATCTCCCACAATATGTGTTTAACTGACCCCTCACACATCTCCTACTCTAAATGCAGAATCCTCAATGTCCTTTCTGTCTCAGACTGGTCCGACCCCTGGACCTTAAAAGCTTTCTCCCTTCCACAAGCTATTCCTAATCTCCCGGGCTACACTTACCAAGACTACAAAAATGCCTGGGAAAGAACCTTCTTACTAAGACCCTTTAACCACTCTTGGTTCTTCTTCTTTGATAGACACTACTCAGACGGTTTCCCCATCTGGTTCTATGAATGATGACTTACTTTTGGAGCCACAAAAGATGACCCACCAAGTGGCCGCTTTAAGAGAACATTTCTGATGGCCTAAGATGACCCACCAAGTGACTAGGTTTTGTAGGAGTTGTGTGACTTGCCAGCGCGCTAAAGCTAGGTCTAGTCCCCACGGCCTCTACACCCCTTTGCCCATATCGAGTGCCCCTGGGAAGATATGTCTATGGATTTCATTATGGGTTTACCCCTCTCTCGACGAGGTCGTGACTCCATTTTTGTGGTCGTAGATAGATTTTCTAAGATGGCCCATTTTATTGCATGTAAGACTACCCACAGTGCTAGTGAGATTGCAGATTTATTTTTTGAGCATGTGGTTCGTCTTCATGGTGTCCTTAGAACCATTGTTAGTGATAGGGATTCGAAGTTTATAGGTCACTTTTGGAGAACTCTTTGGGGAAAGCTAGGTACAAAACTCCTTTTCTCCACTAGCTACCACCCCCAAACGGATGACAAAACAGAGGTCACCAACAGGACGCTAGGAGCCCTCCTTCGCACCATGCTAAAGGCCAACCCTAGGCGTTGGCAGGACTTACTATCTCTTGTCGAGTTTTGTTATAATAGATGCAGGCACACAGCGACCAACATGAGTCCGTTCGAAGTGGTGTATGGGTTGAATCCATTGACGCCGCTTGATTTGTCGCCGCGCCCACTACGAGAACCAGTGCACGTATCCGCCGCCAACCGGGCCGAGCATATGCATGAGCTACACCGCCGAACCAGGGCACAGTTGGAAAGAAGGGCCGCGCAGTATACCAAGCAGAAGAATTCAGGATGCCGCCGCGTTGTGTTCGCTCCCGGAGACCTAGTCTGGGTGCATATGCGAAAGGGAAGATTTCCCCAGCGGCGCAAGCACAAATTGGCACCACGTGGAGATGGTCCCTTCCGCGTGATCAAGGCCATAGTATATAACTAAAGGATATAACCATAGTATATAACTAAAGGATATAACCATAGTATATAACTATAGGATATAACCATAAGAAATAACTAAAGGATATAACCATAGTATATAACTATAGGATATAACCATAAGATATAACCAAATTGGATATAACTATAAGATATAATCATAATATATAATTATATGATATAACGATATGATATAATCGAATTGGATATAACTATAAGATATAACCATAGTATATAATTATAGGATATAACGATATGAGATAACCAAATTGGATATAACTATAAGATATAACCATAGTATATAACTATAAGATATAACCATAAGATATAACCAAATTGGATATAACTATAAGATTGAACCATAATATATAACTATAGGATATAACCACAGTATATAACTAAAGGAAATAACCATAGTATATAACTATAGGATATAACCATAAGATATAACTAAAAGATATAACCATAGTATATAACTATAGGATATAACCATAAGATATAATCAAATTGGATATAACTATAAGATATAATCATAATATATAGGGTCAATTACCGAAAACCACCCGTCCAATAGGCCATATTGTCTAAAACCAACCCTTTAATTCGATATTACCGAAAACCACCCACATACCTATCTCCGTTAGACGACCACCACCCAAGCCCATTGACCGTCCAAAAACTCGTGAACGCATTTCACGCGCCTATTTCCAGCCCTTTTTCCATCATTTTTTTTCATTTTAGGGGAAAATAATAAATGAAATAATCAGTTTAGAGGGGAATTTGGGCTGCTTTGCGATTTAAAATTGTGCGAGGGCTGCTTTGCTCGACAGTGGAAGGAGAAAGAGGGGAATTTGGGCGAATTCGAAGATCTGGACTGCAATTGAAGTCGAGCTCTGTAATTCACGATTCTGTATCCAGCAAAGCACTGTGAGCCCAAGATTTGAGGTAATCCTTCATGTCAATCTTACTGTTCCCAGAAGGAAGCTCTTCCCAGCTCATCGTCAATGGCGGATTCTCTCTTCTCCTCATCTTATTCCTCTCTGAAATCAGCCACGCCTCTGACAAATAAGGCCTTGAAATTCCAAATCCAATCCCAATTTCCCTCCTGAATCCCTCTTCCTCCAATTCTATAAACCCTTTAATCTCCCGAAACTCCAAATCCGAGAGGCTCTTGCTAAACCATCTCTGCAATCTCATGTTCTTCATCCCCTGTGAGACTCCCATGTTTCTCCTCCTCCTCCTATGTTCTCCTGAACAACTCTTGGGCGTCTCTGTTTCTACCGCCTTCACCCCTGTTGTTCTAGAGACTTCCAGATCTTCCTCCTCTTGTTCTGAAAACGAGTCTTTCATCTCTTTGCCCGGGAAGATAGGCCACAACGTTCTTGGGAGGAGAACAGAGTTAGGGGAGAAGGAGTTGATGCTGATGCCACTGCTCACAAGCTCGTCCATGGACCTTGTTGAGATTGCGGGTATGCTTGGATTTGGAATTTCTAGGGATATGAGTTGGGTTGGGGTTAGGGTTTGGTGGGAAGGCTTGTTTTTTAGGATTTCATGCTCAAACTAGTAGGAATCGAAGAGGCTTAGCAAGGTCTCAAATTCCATCAATGGCTGTTAAATGAATTTACCCCAAAGATAAATAAAAAAATAAGGAGAAAAAGGAAGAAAAATAAAAGAATGAGAAAAAATAGAATAAAGAAAGAAAAAAAAACGTGTTTCTACACGCGTTTCACGTCTCTTTTGACGGCTCATGGGGTGGGGTGGCGACTATTTAACGGCACGTGATATCTGGGTGGTTTCCGGTAATATCAAATTAAAGGGGTGGTTTTGAGCAATAGGACCTATTGGACGGGTGGTTTTCGGTAATTGACCCTAATATATAGTTATATGATATAACGATATGATATAATCAAATTGGATATAACTATAAGATATAACCATAGTATATAATTATAGGATATAATAATATGATATAACCAAATTGGATATAACTATAAGATATAACCATAGTATATAACTATAGGATATAACCATAAGATGCAACCAAATTGGATATAACTATAAGATATAACCATAATATATAATTTTAGGATATAACCATAGTATATAACTAAAGGATATAACCATAGTATATAACCATAAGATATAGTTATATACTATGGTTATATCCTTTAGTTATATACTATGGTTATATCCTATAATTATATATTATGGTTATATCGTATAATTATATCCAATTTGGTTATATCTTAAATTGGATATAACTATAAGATATAACCACGTCTATTACTAGAGTCAAATGCAGATTTAAATAATATATTTAAAAAAATATATTATTTAGTTATATACTATGGTTAAATCGTATAGCTATAAATTATGGTTATATCTTATAGTTATATCCTATAGTTATATACTATGGTTATATCCTTTAGTTATATACTATGGTTATATCCTATAATTATATATTATGGTTATATCGTATAGTTATATCCAATTTGGTTATATCTTATGGGTATATCCTATAGTTATATACTATGGTTATATCGTATAGTTATATCCAATTTGGTTATATTATATCGTTATATCCTATATTTATATACTTTGGTTATATCCTATATTATATTATATAGTTATATACTATGGTTATATCATATAGTTATATACTATGATTATATCTTATAGTTATATATTATGGCTATATCATATATTATATTTTATAGTTATATCCAATTTGGTTATATTCTATAGTTATATACTATAGTTATATCATATATTATATCATATAGTTATATACTATGGTTATATTATATAGTTATATACTATGATTATATAGTGTAGTTATTTTCAATTTGGTTATATCCTTATAGTTATATCCAATTTGATTATATCCTTATAGTTATATCCAATTTGGTTATACCCTTATAGTTATAAGATATAACCATAGTTATATGTGATTTTTGAAATAATAATAACAAACAGTTATTATCAAACAAATTGGTGGAGAAATGTACATGAATAAAAGTATATTAAAACCTCATGATACAAACAAATTTATTGTCATGTACCTTGATTACTTGATAACGTCTATTACTAGAGTCAAATGCATATTAAAAAAAAAATTGTTATTCGCTTTGTTGCTTTCAGGGATTTTTTTTTTCCTGTGCCAGAATCTGACGTACGCCAGATCCTGGCATAGAAGGCAAATTTAAAAAATTCCCCCAAGTCCCATATCTCAAATAATCATATTTTAGTTCTACGCAGGTATCTTGCGTACGCAAGATACCTGCGTAGAGAAATTTCCTCCTCTACGCAGAAATCTGGCGTACGCCAGATACCTGCATAGAGAAATATAGTACGAAAGGGCGAAAAGGATAGTGCATATAGCGGAGGCGTAAAAAAACCTATTATCGTTTATCAATAACAAATATTGGTTAACTTAGATTATGGATTTGGGATATCAAGATGGAATCAAAGGGAAGTTACATACAATTAATATTGTGCATATTCTAATTTTTTATTTAATATTTAATGTATTTTTTAGGGCTCAACTATTCGACGCATAGGCATTTTTGCCTTTTGGCGCATAGGGCCGCGCGTAACGTGAGAATAGACTTCCCACGTTACGCGTCGATACTGACCCATTCAAGACCCACACGTAACGTGTGAATTGTCTCCACACGTTACGTGTGGGATCATGTCACACGTTACGTGTGACATTGTATCACACATAACGTGTGGAATCTGGCTATAAAAGCCAGATTCGGCTCCTCCTCTTCATTCATCATCAGCACTCAGCCGCTGCGCCTCCTTGCCCCTCCCGCGTAACGTCTCCTTGCCCCTCCCGCGTAACGCCTCCTCGCCCCTCCCGCGTAAGGTTAGTTCCTAGAAATAATTATTTGATTTTGTTTTTAATAAATTTAAAGTGTTTGGTTAGGAAATGTAGATCCACACATAGTATTTGGTTAGATAGATCTAGGTTTGGATGGTAGATCTACGATTTGGAGATGATTTGGATGGTAGATCTAGGTTTTGTAGAAGTTTTTGTGATGCTTAGGGTTTTGGTTAGGTAGATCTAGGTTTGTTGACATTTTGTGTGGAAAAATGAAAGTGGAAGTGATGATATTGTTAGATTGGTAAAAATTGTGGATTTGTTGTTGAATTTTGGGTATATTTGATAAAAAAAAAAAAAATTGGACTGTCTCGCCGGAGAAGACGACCGGAATATCGCCGGAAAGTCGCCGGCGGCTTGCCGGTGAAATTGGAATGTGCACATTCACACGTAACGTGTGAATGTGCACCACGCGTTACGTGTGAGAGCAAGTCACAAGTAACGTGTGAATTTGCATTTTTTTTATTTCTAGAACGTTGATTTTCTGTTTGTTGATTTTTGTTGATTAAAATTCGAACTGTCTCGCCGGAGAAGACGACCGGAATATCGCCGGAAAGTCGTCGGCGGCTTGCCGGTGAAATTGGAATGTGCACCACGCGTTACGTGTGAGAGCAAGTCACACGTAACGTGTGAATGTGCACCACGCGTTACGTGTGAGAACAAGTCACACGTAACGTGTGCATTTGCATTTCTTTTGATATCTGGAACGTTGATTTTCTATTTGTTGATTTTTGTTGATTAAAATGTGTTGATATGTAAACGCAGATGGAACCTGGGGAAAGAACTGAACGCAGGATACGTCGCAACCTTGTACGCCAACAGTCGTATGTGACTGGCAAAGAGGTCAAAAGGTCGGAAAGGAGGCAACGGAGGGATGTGTGCTACCGGGATGATGAGACCGGCGCATACCAGATTGGAGCAGGTAGCAGTACTGGGGCTGGTTTAGGGTTTCAAACTGGAGTCGGTAGCAGTAGTGGGGCTGCTGGCGATACTGGCATGATAGGAGTGCATAGCCTAATGGCAGTGCCGTCGTTTATTGGGGGTAGAGCAGGCTCTGAGCCTCCGAGGGACCCAGACTATGAAGGAAGTCCGTTGCATTGTTATTCTGATACAATAGATCAGAATAACTATTACGGGCGGAATTTTAGTCTGCCGGTACTACCGCCGCATGTGAGCCCTCATCATAGCCCGAGGGATTATTATCAGGGAGATGAGGAGCAGGACAACCCGTGGGAGAACCCGGCAGTGTACCCAAACGCTGCCTATCATCAGCCTATGGTAAGTACATTTAGTATAACATGCATTTGTTTACAATTCATTATTGCATCTAATCTATTTAATAAATATAGGATCATTCTTGTACATGGGGGACTCAGGACCAGGGGACTCAGGCCCAGTCCAGCAATGCCTGGATTCCAAGAGAAGACGCCCCAAACACGGCGGGCGAGGAGCCGGGCGAGGAGCCTCAGGAAGCCTCTTCTTCGCGGGGAAAACCACCCCGGTCAAAGAAGAATGTCAGATACGACCCTGAACTGGTGGTGAGCGTTCCTGGAGGTCCGGAGAGACCTGAACTCCTAAAGAGTTTTGTAAACCACGTGGCGTACCTCCTTTACCAGCGCGTTGTAAGTTGCACGTAACACAATTTTTTTAATTATTAATCTTGTTTTAAATAAGTTTGTATGATTGCTTAATTATGTTCATATACAGTCGGTGCAACCCTTGAGGTTCCAACATCGAGGCAAGCAGTTACGCTCATGGCGTCTCACAACGGAAGACGCGTGGGGTAGCATGGCGTTGGCGTCCGGGCTATGTCATCTATCGGACATCATGCATGAGCATGTGGATGAGACGCTGATTGGTGCCTTCGTCGAGCGTTGGCAACCGAAAACCAACTCATTCCACATGCCATGGGGAGAGATGACTATAACTCTCCATGATGTGTGGATGATCCTTGGGCTTAACATACAAGGGCAAGACATGGGTCCCCCAAAGAAATGGCACGAGCAGCTGAGCCGCAATGATTTGAAGAAGGCGTTGATGGAGCAGACGCATGAGTTTTTTGAGCTGGAGGATGGTGCTATCGTCGCCGGTAACTTGCACGCGGGAGATTTTAAGACTCATTGCGAGGAGTTGGCGTCGAAGAAGCTGGCGGCTGGGTTCTTGCTGTACTTGGTGGGGTATGCCCTCTTTCCTGACAAGTCTCAGCATCGCTTGCCCGTTTATTACACTCCGTTCGTGACTGATCTCACAAAAGTCACGAACTATGCATGGGGTACCGGTGTTCTTGCACACGTGTACCGCAGCTTGGGCGAGTGCACAAGAAAAGAGGCACGGGTCATGTCCACATGTTTCACTCTGATCCAGGTATTAAATGGCTTGAATAAAAATATCTAAATTTTTGTTATAGATATATTATATGTTTGTTATGTAGGGAATTGACATATGTGTAATTATTTTGTAGTCATGGATATATCAATACTTTCCCATGTTTAGACCTGCACAGAGTGTTTACTGGGACCCACAACAGCCGATCCCATACGCCAGAAAATGGGACATGTCACATGAACCCAACCGGACCAGGAATTATAGAGAGGAGCTGGATGGGATGCATGCTGATAGTGTAAGTGCATATACGGTCCTTATCTATTATGTTAAAATATATATGCATGATAAGTTGTTTGAAATTCAATTGTGTTTAGGTTGAGTGGATGCCATACGGCTCCATTGACTTCAATAATGAGATGTTTGCTTCATCGCGATTTCATGGAGTCATATCCTGTTTGTGGGTCACCGAGCCTTACATGCCGGATCGAGTAGCTCGGCAGTTTGGGCGTGTACAACAATGTCCAAGACCACCGATTGTTCCCATTAAGGCATGGAGGGGCGTGAAGATTAGCAGTTACACGGTGGAGTACGATAGATCCTTACATGCATGGAATGCCCGCAATGAACATTCCATTAGCCTGCAAGCCATGGGTCCTCCAGTTCGTCAACACCACCAGTGTACCGATGATTACATGCAGTGGTACCTCCAACATACACATCCATTCATCATCCCTCAAGAGGATCGTTACACTCAGCAGCAGGTAAGTAATCATGTAATTATATCCTGTTTATTTTTGACTTCGTGTATGTTTATTAATCGTATCCACTTATCTTCTGTGCAGTGCCTTGATAGTTGCTATTCACGTATGGATCCATATCGCGATCATCACCATGGAGATGACCGATGTGAAGACGTAGCCGAGGCGTTACGCCAATCATTGGAGCAAATGTATCCCTTCCTTTCGAACCATTGAACTTGGCTGCTTCGTCATTTGAGCATTAGTTTGAATGTTTTGTTGAAATTTGAATGTTATGACTTGAGTTTGAATGTGTTTGTTGAAGTTTGAATGTTATGACTTGAGTTTGAATGTTTTGTTGAAGTTTGAATGTTATGACTTCAGTATGAATGTTTTGGGGAAGTTGTTTGGATTATGACAACAATAGGAATGTCGTACTCATTGCAGCATACTATAGGAATGTCGTACTCATATCATTCATTACATAAATCGACTGTTTCGACCTTCTTCTTTCGTTTTGGCTTCTTTTCGTCCTTGTCTGGTTCATACTCCAACGAACGATCTAATAGCCATTGATCTACGTAATCACCCGAAGACGGGTCATGATGATACAGCCACCCCGAGTAAATAGGAGGCAAGGGCGAAGTTTTGGCCAGCCCAATCTACATGAAAATCAATGCATCATACATATGTTTTAACACAAGATAGTATAAACAGATGTTTTAACACAAGATAGTATAAACAGATGTTTTAACACAAGATAGTATAAACAGATGTTTTAACACAAGATTGTATAAACGTACCGCAATAAAATGTTGCTCGTTCTCGACATGGCAAATGCATATCGTCTTCAAATTCTCCCCAATCGATGCTTCGTTTGTCTTCCCCCTCATAGGCAGGTATGTCATCCCCACGCCACGACCGACGGTAACGAACACACATGTGAATGCCGTTGCCACCAAACATCCCATATCCGGGAGCTCCAACCACGTCTCCGGTGGGGCCGGCCTGTTCGGCGAAGGAAACCAATCAAGCTCCGCCTCCATTGCCTCAAGTGTCATCGTAGACACCCAAAGTGGCACGAGTAGCTCATACTCTTTTCTCAACGTAGCGATCATGGTACGTCGAACAAATTCCCACTTATCTTGCCCTAAGCCCAGACCATGCGCAATGGCTCTGTACCCGCAGTTTCCATCACCCACTATCTCATACCATCCTCCAAAGTGTGGTCTCATACACTTGGGGAACTGTGAAAGATATCGCCACGGGTTCTTGATCAATGATGTGGCACCACACGGTAAGGGTAGGCCCGTCTTCGGTGGTCTTCCTTTTTGCTTTTTCGGAGGTGTTCTGTCCATCTGTTGGTCAGTGTGCTCCCATGATGAGGGTTGTCTTTTGGTGGCAAAGTTCAGAGCTCCTTGAGGCCGACCCTTATGCCGGACTTTGGCTGGCTCTTCCAGAGTAGTCTGCTCTGGATGTGCTATACTTCTAAGTGTACAGACTGCTCTTTGTTGAATCTCCACTGGCAATGTGGGGAAGACGCTTCGGGCAAATTCGTCAAGCAAAGATCTATTCACGTTGCGTGTGCATAATTCTTCCTCTTCTGATGTCTTCACTTCTGACAAGGTTAGTTGCCTCCAGAACGGATGCAACGAGCTAGGTTCAATTGGGGTCTCGCTCCGAACATTTTGCGCCATGTCATGAACGCAAGGCAAGCCATCTCTGACCCTCATCTGGCATCTGCATATAGTGCTCCACACTGGAGCTTCTCCTTTCCTGTATTCCTCAATCAAACGAGCTAGTGCAACCGCAGACACCTTGAAGTGCAGCTTACGAAAAAGATGTGCGTCTGTTAGCAGCGTATATCTCTTCCCAATGCTCTCATTCAATGCCCCCCGAATCTCAGTAATATGATTGCGCAACCGTGTATCATATTGATCGAACATAGTGCAAAGGTTGCCATCGTTGCTTGTGAAGAAGCTTTTCAGACTGGAATGGGCCCATTCAACCCTGTATTACAATCAAGAATCCGAAAATTTGTTTGATTGTTGTAAAGGTCTAACTAAGTTCAAATAACTAGCTAAATTTAGATAAACCATTGATGCACATACCTGTTAGTGGTGCTAGTACCGAGCGTGAACACTGTATCTGTCCATACAGAGACGATTCTTTCCTTGTAGGGGTCAAGCCAGTTTTTTTGTAGGTACTGAACACATTTTGGAGCTTTCTTCCAATCACACTTCAGCTTCCAGAGTGATCTTTCGTACCCTTGTATGGTCGTTTCCTTGAAGAGCTTCATGCAGTCGTTGGAAAACGTTGTGCCCCTAAACTTGCCCATGGCCTTCTTCCCGAAGTCTTCAATATTCTTTCTCACATGCCGCCTATATAGGAGGAATTTTGCTTCTGGAAACTGCTTCTCTAATGCGTTCATTAACGCCTTCTCCCGATCAGTGACCGCACATGTGGGTGCTCGTTGCACCTTGGCAAACATCTTAGCAAGTTGCTCTATGGCCCATTTGTAACTGTCTTCGTCCTCCTTCTCCAGAAACGCCCCGACAATATTATAGTTTTTTCAAACTGATGTGATGCCGACAATTTCAAGGAAGGGCAAATTGTAGCTGCACACATAATCATATATAAAATATAATGGCGTCCTAACCTTGACATGAACAAATGAATAGTATAATTCATATGTTTGTTACTAACCAGTTAGTTGCATATGTAGAGTCCAGCAGCACAATGTACGGAAATGCCTTCAGCAACCGCAACTGATCCTGGCTTGCAAAGAAGATATCCGTTATCTTGTTGGTCTCCTTGTTGAATCTATACTCCATGAAGTACCCCTTCTCATTGCACTCATACAAGAACTGTTGTACAACTGTTCTTCCTTCCATGCCCTTCTTTCTTATCTCGTGCATGATGTTGTATACTTGCTTCATCTTGGTCAAATTTCCAGGGGACGACTGGATTGTAGTATGAATCTTCTGAGGCTTGCAATGATTGACCGTCATCACCCTTATAATCTCCTTCTCTTCAGCAGTTGGTCGCCCAGCTAATGCACTACCATACAAATTGTCTCCTATGACATGGTTGTGAGTTCCATGTTGTACAGTGATCCTCCATAATCCCTTCGGCCTTTCTTTCAGCCTCAACATGAAGGGACACCCACATTTCTTCGACCTTGTGATGTCTCTCACTTGGTCAGCTCCTTTAGGGACGTTTTTTCCATGCCTATCACACGGTAACCAAGTCCCCCCGAGGGTCGAAGGGGTGGAAGCTTTATTCCTCCACTTTTTGATGCAGAATTGCTGATTCATAGCAATCTCCCGCGCCCACAAAAAGGCTTCTTCTCTAGACTCCCAGATTTGATCAGATGTGAAGAACCTTGAATAATCGGCCGAGACGTACACATCCTCCTCCGGTAGTACACTGAACTGAGGCTGTGTGTGTAGGGATGGAAAGCACAGTTGTGGGGTAGCATGAGATGAAGATGCTTCTGGAGGAAACGGTATCCCAACATCAAATGATGGTATATCAATAACTTGTTGAGGCGTGTTCCAATCCTGCAGTTTTTCCGGCGTTTCCCAAACCGGAAATGTCTTCTGAGGCGTGCTCCAATCATGTAGTTTTTCAGGCGTTTCCCAAACCGGAAATGTCTTCTGTGGAGTGCTCCAGTCATTGAGGAAGATATTGTTTAACCCCTCGTATAAATGATAGTTCGTCTGCATACACGAAATCATGTCATCAATTAGTGCACTGATTATAAAAAAGCACGTTTACTGTCAAACCGTGCCATATTACAGAATGAAACCTGGTTTCGAGTGGTGATTACACACGTAACGTGTGAAGAGTGTCCACACGTTACGTGTGAAACACACCCACACGTAACGTGTTGAACACCTTCACACGTTATGTGTGAACATTCTTCACACGTAACGTGTGAAACTGTTCTTCAATGTAACAGCAAATTCGTAGCCCTAAACCCTAAACAACGCTCAATCTTTGTTTCTAATACCCTAAACAATAAAATGAGATCTTTAATATTAAACAATAAGTATCAAAAATAGCTTTCCTAAATCCTAAACAACAAATATAATGGGCCATCAAAAATAACTTCTCTAAACCCTAACCATGAAGCTAAGAACTTTAAACATTTTCAAAACAAGAAATAAAAAAGACAACTTTAGGGTTACTTATAGAAATTACCTCGTTCCAAAGTGGAATATCTTCCCCATTATTGCTCCAATACTCGTTGTTGTTCGGATTGTCCATTTTTTGTACAAAAAATGTGAGTGAAAATCAAGATTTTGGGAGTGTTTAGGATGAGGGTTTAGGTTCGAAATGGATTCGAAATGGGTTGTTAGCGGACAAAGAAGATGGGTCATTATTACAGTTAGGTGGGGACAAGACGGTTAATTCAATGCGTTTTGCAACAGACTGAACCACACGTTACGTGTCAAACCGTTCTACACGTTACGAGTGAAGTAGATTGGCACGTTACGTGTGAAACACACTAACACGTAACGTGTGATTACTAGGGTTTAGGGTTTAGGCGTATGTAGGGTAGGGTAGGATAGGATGGATATGGGTAGGGTTTAGGTTTTTTGTGGTATAGGGTTATGGCATTTTGGTAGAGTTTAGAATAATGAGTTTTAAGTTTAGGGTTTAGGGTTAGGGTTAGGGTTAGGGTTTAGGTCTTAGGGTTAGTGTTATGATTAGGGTTTGAGTTTAGAGTTTATCTTTAATTATTAAGGGTGAATTTGGGTATGCGAGTTACATTGTTTATGAGAGTGGTTGACGTTTAGGGTTTAGGGTTATTAGGGTAAGAGTGGTTGAGGTCCTTAATGCTAGTTGTTGAGGTCTTTAATGCTAGTGGTTGAGGTCTTTAATTCTTGTGGTTGTGGTCTTTAATTACTACAGTTGTATATATCATTTTACTATATAAGAGGCATTAGGGTTGTTTGTTCACTACAACACTTCCAACACAAGCGGGATTGAAGATTCATTTGCAGGTAAGCTTCTTCTTCCAGTTTCTTTCGATTTAGTAACCCTAATTGGCCTTTTCATATTAATGGATTTGTAGGAAACCAAGCACTACATCAAATAATGACATCTTCATCCGAATCATCATCAAACCTAAATAGGCACCATCAACAAATAAGTGCTCCACAATGCGAGTGTAATTTGAAAACCATTGTCCGTACTTGGGATTTGCAGTGGAACTACGGAAGGAGGTATTGGGGATGCCCAAGACTAGGGTGTTTATACAGGAATTGGATTGATCCTGTGTACGAGGAGAGGGCACACGCGGTTATTCGACAACAATGGCGGGAAAAACAAGATCTTATTAAGGTGAATCAAGATGTTGTTAAGCAAGAACTTTTACAAGATATGGATAAGATGCGTAGGTATAACCTCAATCTATATAATGATGTACATCATATAATGCCTTGATGTCGTATCTTTTGTGTAATGTTGTTTACGTACTATCAACCTTTGTAGGGAGCAAGCAATTTTATCAAAGCAGAGACATGATATGTCGCGAAGTTTTACAAGAGACTATCCTAATTTTTTCAAACGCAACTAGACGATGTCATTTATTTTGTGCTAGGTTTTCTAAGTTTATGAAGAACTTATATTATTTCTTGTATGTGATTGTATTCATCCAACGTAATGAACAATTCTATTCTATCTTCTATGTTGATTATTTTGGGGTGTTTTTTGTAGGGTTTTAGATAAACAAATAAATACTACAAATAAATATTCTAAACCCTATTGACTAACTCACACGTAGCGTGAGGGTACAAACCACACGTAACGTGTGAAATTGTCCCACACGTAACGTGTGGAGCACTGTCACACGTAACGTGTGGTTTGTACCCTCACGTTACGTGCGAGCCTATGCGCCAAACGGCAAAATGCCTATGCGCCGAAAAGTAATCGTGATTTTTTATTTGTTTGTATATATTATCTTTTTTTAGTCTTTCAAAGAAAGACAGAAATATTACTGCTCGAAATATTGTTCAAATTAATAAATTTATATCATTATATGATCAAAAAATAATCAAATTATTCTTTATATTTTCATATACATTTCAATTGATAATTTTAAATTTCTAGATAAATATACAATTACATAAACACAAACTATGTATCAACTTTGTTTAATATTATATGGATTATATTTTTAATATAATATGTGTTTTATTATATTAATCGGAAGTATAATAGTTATTTTTTTAATTTTGTTTTATTCCTATTTAAATTATTTAATATTGTAAATAAATTTTATAAACCAAACTCGTACTTGGCACGGGCACTATGCTAGTATTCTGTAACTGAATACTCATGGAAAAGACCGAACAATTCTCTATTTTCGCTTGTGCTCCTTCATTATTTTCTTTGAATATATTTTCAGAGTATATGACTCAAGTACATAATGGTTTTAAGATGTAAAGTGAGGAGTAATTATATGGTCATAAGATCTAAGAAATGGATGGATAAAATTAGAGTGACAAAATTGTAAATATCATAGTTTTCATAATAATTTTTAATAAAAAGATATTTTTTTGAATAAATATTTTTGATTTTTTTTTTCAAAAAATATTTTTTTCAATTTTTTTTCGAACCTACGATTGGATGGAATAAAATCTGTCAACTTACTACTCTTGGTGGGCTGGGTCTACGAAAATATAACCAATTCAAACTACTATGGAAAATACTTGCAGAACCGAACACTTATTGGGTGAAGATTATAACTAAAAATACCTAAAGGAACAACCCCTTTTTGACTACGGAAAAAAATTGCTCTTGGCAATGAACAAAAATGATGAAAACTCATCTGAAATTTCAAACGGGACTCATCTGGCTAGTAGGCGATGGGAAAACAATAAAGTTCTGGAAAGATAAATGGATCCTTAATAAATCTCTGGAAAACTTAGTAAACATGACACCAATACAAGAGCAAAATGCTCGAGTAGAAGAATTTATGGAAAATAATAAAAATTGGAACCACGGGAAACATAATCAAGTTCTACCCCATAGTTTCACTAATGACTTCTACCCCAACACCTATTAACCTAATATCTGACCAAATGCATTGGGAACCCAACAAGAATGGGTGATTCTCAACGAAAGAATTGATTACTAAAAATAAACACTTTCATGCATATGACTCATTTTGGATCTGAAAACTCAATACAACCTTAAAGTTAAGAATTTTATTTGGAAAGTTATCAAAAATGGACTACCGACCAAATAGAGACTACAGGAAAAAGGGATCTCAACTCCTATTGGATGCATTCTCTGTAATAATCAAATTGAGGACACAATTCACCTACTAACCACCTGCAACCATACTTTGCAAACTATTAGAAATTAAAATACCAATACTAGAAATTATATCAAAAATATTGTCACAACAAACAGAACAATCCAGGAAATTATAGAAGAAATTAGGAACAATATGAGCCAAAACTAATTTACTTAATTATTAGTCACTTAATGGAGTATCTGGTATTAGAGAAATTAAAAAATCTTTTTAAACAGCGATCCACAAGACGAACCTATCAAGGATCTAACCATATTTATCCAAAACCTCTACTACAACTGGGATAAAACAAAGATATGGAAATCGGACTGCACATATTTAAGGATATACAAAGAATAAGTAATAACAAAAAGGAAGAATTTGAAATGGATAAAACCACCATATAGGATTATCAAAATTAACATTAATGGACCACAAAACCTAATGGTGACTCTACATTTGGATATATTTTAGAAATGATAAAGGGGAATAAATACTTATTAATGTTGACTATTGTGGAAAATCCACAACCCTAAAAACAAAAACATTAGCTTTTAGAAATGCTCTTGCTAAAGCAAAAGAAATGAAACTTCAGAAAATTGAAATCAAAGTGACAATCTAAAAATTGTAAATGTCCTCAATAAGATCTGGCATTATCCTTGGAAAATCGAGATTTTGATCTCTAATATCCTTTTCTTATTACAATTTTTGTGACAGTGCGTATTACGCATATTTTCCGTGAAATCAATGAAGTGGTTGTTCATATTGCAAAACTCCACCACTATCATTCACTGGAAGATATTCTGACAAATTCAAAACTCCAGGTTCTCATCTACAAGGATGATATAGGTTGCTTCTCAAGTCAATTTTGAAACCAGTCTAATTCTTACCTTATTAAAAAAAAGCTTATTGTATTCTAAATTTTGAAATTTGCAGTTTATGACAAATCATATAAGTTCGTAAAAATTGTTTTTTACCACAATACTATACTTAATTTTATTTTTATTTTTTTTGGATAAAGTAAGAATTCAAGATTCAGGACAAACCCCTGAAAACTCGAGAGGCCGATTAAACGGCAGAACCAACATCAACGACACACAACAACAAAGAACGAAATAAAGAAAAAGAACAACAAACACAGCCAAAAGCAACAACAACCGAACAAGCAAACCAAAATGCTAAACAAAGAGAAAGTCTTCAAACAGGGGTTGAAAAGCTCCAACAAGGTCGTTTGAAGCAGCCGGAAAGAAGAGATAAGACACAAACTGATGGCAAATCGTCAAAACAAACCACCAGGGATCACACGACCACTGTCAAATCTCGAACCGAAACAACAGTCTCCAGTCAAACCAAAGGGTCACCTGCACAGCCGAAGAAACCACAGCAACAAACAAACAAACCACAAAAGAAACAAAGGCGGGGACAGAAGAGGGAGAAAAAGGAAGGGAAAGGGGAGGAAGGCAGGGGAGGCTAGGCTGGCCGAGAAAGAAGGCGGAGGAGGAGGACGGCGGACGGGGGGAGATCTGGTGGAGGGAGGTCGGGGGCAGATCGGAGCGGGAGGGAGGTCGGGGGGGAGATCTGGAGGAGGAGGGAGGTCAGGGGCAGAACGGGGGGGGGGAGGTCGGAGAGGAGAGGAGAGGGAGGCGGAGGGGGGGGGGAGTTCTCGGTGGAGGAGGGAGGACGGGGGCAAAACAGAGCGGGAGTGAAGGCAGCGGGAGGCTGGAGGAGACAGTGGGAGCGGCTCGGTCGGAGCAGGGGGGAAACTGCTCGGTCGGAGCAGTGGTGCTCGGTCGGAGCAGGGGTGCCGGTGAGGCGGGGTGCCGGTGAGGCGGCGGCTAGTCTCCGGCGAACGAAATCCTCCGGTAGCCATGGAAGGCTTCAAGGAAAACGCTCCCAAAAGGGAGCGTTTTAGGGCCGGTTGATTTTAGGTGTTCCTTTCTCTACAATACTATACTTAATGAATGTTCATCAATGTCTATTCCTATGAAAAAAATTATAAATCTGAGTGTGATACACAAATTCTGTACGGAAAACAAGTAGTTAGACTTGTATAAAATCGAGTTCGGGTCGAGTATTTTTTGAATTTTGTCCGGAGGTCCAAGTAGGGCCGAGTCCGACCTTGTACTTGCAAGCCTAATATAGGGTCAGTCTATATGCAAACGAAACGCGGTCTATATGCAAACTGTTTTGTGCGTTAAGGCTAAACGTACAGGCTGGTGCGTTTAGGCTTAACGTACAAGGGACAAAACTGGAATAAAAGTGGAAAAAGTATCCAGAATGGCACTGTAGCTGTGCGTTAAGCCTTAACGTATGGCACTATAGCTGTGCGTTAAGGCTTAACGCACATACAAAAAAAAAAAAATTGCCCCATAATCATGTAGAGAATTTCAATACGAGTCCGTACATATAAAATTCGTCCAAAACGGACATCGTTTGCCCCTCCAAAAGCCCAAAAAACAAAGCCTTCCTATCCATTTTTTTTACAATTTGGTGTCCGGCATATAGCGCATTGTAGTGAATATTTTTGGTTTTTTTTTGCATTTTTCTACTATAATTTTTTATAAATTTTAATACGAGTCCGTACATATAAAATATAATGAAATACTATAGTATATAAGTGTAACTATATGAAATATAATAAAATACTATAGTATATAAGTCTAAGTATACTAGATTTAATGAAATACTATAGTATATAAGCGTAACTATATGAAATATAATGAAATACTATAGTACATAAGTGTAACTATATGAAATTTCATGAAATACTATAGTATGTAAGTCTAAGTATACTATATTTAATGAAATACTATAGTATATAAGTCTAAGTATACTAGACTTATATACTATAGTATACTAGATTTAATGAAATACTATAGTATTTCATTAAATCTAGTATACTTAGACTTATATACTATAGTATTTCATTATATTTTATATAGTTATACTTATGTATTATAGTATTTCATATAGTTACACTTATGTACTATAATATTTTATTAAATCTACTATACTTAGACTTATATACTATAGTATTTTATTATATTTCATATAGTTACACTTATATATTATAGTATTTCATTACATCTAGTATACTTAGACTTATATACTATAGTATTTTATTAAATTTCATATAATTAAACTTATGTACTATAGTATTTCATTATATTTCATATAGTTACGCTTATATATTATAGTGTTTCATTAAATCTAGTATACTTAGACTTATATACTATAATATTTCATTAAATTTCATATAATTACACTTATGTACTATAATATTTCATTAAATTTCATATAGTTACACTTATGTACTATAGTATTTCATTATATTTCATATAGTTACACTTATGTACTATAGTATTTCATTAAATCTAGTATACTTAGACTTATATATTATAGTGTTTCATTAAATCTAATATACTTAGACTTATATACTATAGTATTTCATTAAATTTCATATAGTTACACTTATGTACTATAGTATTTCATTATATTTCATATAGTTATACTTATGTACTATAGTATTTCATTATTTTTCATATAGTTACGCTTATGTACTATAGTATTCCATTAAATCTAGTATACCTAGACTTATATATTATAGTGTTTCATTAAATTTAGTATACTTAGACTTATATACTATAGTATTTCATTATATTTCATATAGTTACACTTATATACTATAGTATTTCATTAAATTTCATATAATTACACTTATGTACTATAGTATTTCATGAAATCTAGTATACTTAGACTTATAAACTATAGTATTTCATTATATTTCATATAGTTACACTTATATACTATAGTATTTCATTATATTTCATATAGTCACACTTATGTACTATAGTATTTCATTGTATTTCATATAGTTACGCTTATGTATTATAGTATTTCATTAAATTTCATATAGTTACACATATGTACCATAGTATTTCATTATATTTCATATAGTTACACTTATGTATTATAGTATTTCATTAAATTTCATATAGTTACACTTATAAACTATAGTATTTCATTATATTTCATATAGTTACACTTATATACTATAGTATTTTATTATATTTCATATAGTTACACTTATGTACTATAGTATTTCATGAAATCTAGTATACTTAGACTTATAAACTATAGTATTTCATTATATTTCATATAGTTACACTTATATACTATAATATTTCATTATATTTCATATAGTCACACTTATGTACTATAGTATTTCATTGTATTTCATATAGTTACGCTTATGTACTATAGTATTTCATTATATTTCATATAGTTACACTTATGTACTATAGTATTTCATGAAATCTAGTATACTTAGACTTATAAACTATAGTATTTCATTATATTTCATATAGTTACACTTATATACTATAGTATTTCATTATATTTCATATAGTCACACTTATGTACTATAGTATTTCATGAAATCTAGTATACTTAGACTTATAAACTATAGTATTTCATTATATTTCATATAGTTACACTTATATATTATAGTATTTCATTATATTTCATATAGTCACACTTATGTACTATAGTATTTCATGAAATCTAGTATACTTAGACTTATGTACTATAGTATTTCATTATATTTCATATAGTCACACTTATGTACTATAGTATTTCATTATATTTCATATAGTTACGCTTATGTACTATAGTATTTCATTAAATCTAGTATACCTAGACTTATATATTATAGTGTTTCATTAAATTTAGTATACTTACCCCACTCTCCGTCCATTAGATCTGGGCCAATTCGATATCCATCTCCGTCTAACACGTACCACCCTACCTCACTCTCCATCCATTAGATTGTTAACGTAATTACAGATTTAAGCCGAACTTTTTATTTTCATTCAATTTCTCCACAACTTCAAAACTTGGGTATTTATGGAAAGAGAATTTCAGTTTTTAGCTTTATGGAAATTGGACGATATCTGGGCCAATTCGATATCGTTTTAGGTCAAACTTTATACGATTTCGAAGCTCTTCCCGAGACATTTCCAACCCCTATAAATAGGGCACCTTTCAATGAGTTTTCGGTATCCAATTTAATCCCAAAAGCTCAAGAACCCTAGCTCCGCGGCCGTGTCTGTTCATCGAAGAAATTCGTCGACCACCGTCCACCGTTGGAGTCGCCGCTACCACCAAAAGTTGCGTCTGGAAGTTAGCTTCCAAAGCCCCAAGCTCTCACCGCCGATTACCCACCTCCGGTCGCCGCATTAGCCAGAATTTTATATGTCCATTTTTTGGGCTTTTGGAGGGGCAAACGATGTCCGTTTTGGACGAATTTTATATGTACGGACTCGTATTGAAATTCTCTACATGATTATGGGGCAAAATTTTTTTTTTTTTTTTGTATGTGCGTTAAGCCTTAACGCACAGCTACAGTGCCATACGTTAAGGCTTAACGCACAGATACAGTGTCATTTTAGGCCTGTCTCCCTTGACCCATTTCAACCTGTGCGTTATGCCTTAACGCACAGGTGGTACCCCCGAATTTTCCGAAAATGCCTCTTCTGTCCCTTGTGCGTTAAGACATATCGCATCCCACCCGTACGTTAAGGCTTAACGCATATTTTGGTTTGCATTTAGACAATTTTTCCTGTGTATATATCTTTTTCCCTAATATATTGTCCAAGCCCATCCTGGTTTACGGGCTAAGTTGTCTGTCTAGCGAGATATGCTCATAAATAATGTTTTTTTTGTTTATTTAAAATAAAAGTACATATTACATAATTATTTATTGATATTTATAACATTACATATATAAATGTATAAAGCACATATATATAGATTTTAAAACAAATATTTATTTACATATATAAATTATATAGTTTATTATATTACATGTATACTCAGGTCGAGCTAGTATCCATATTGGTGCATGTCCATAGTTTTTTAGGTTCACATCTATATCCAAGCTCGTCTTTTTAGTCCCGGAGTTATACAAGTCTATAAGTAGTAAGCCACCTAAAACAATAATAGTTGATGAAATTAATTTGGGAAACTAGAAGATATGATTTTGGACTGATATTTGAGGAACTACGAGATCCGGTCCACTACACTGTTTTTTTAATAATGAGTAACCCACCTTACGTTCGCAAACCCCGAGTCCACGAACCAAACCCACAAGAACCATGAACCAGTTAAATTGGCTCGCGTCGACCATCTCGACTCAATGTTTAAAGACATTATGAGACTTGGTTTTTTACCCGATTGAAAAGAATGGAAACATGGATTGAATTTGGAACCTCCCGATAACTCTCCATCCACTAGGTCATTCCATGACGGGTGTTATGCTACAAATATTGCCTATACATTAAAGAAGAAATCAAGTCTTTAGAAAAAAATTAAGCCAATTGGCTTATTTTGGTGCTAACTGTTGTGCGGATTGAGAGAGAGACAAACAAACAAACAAGAACAAACGAACACAGATTTACGTGGTTCACCAAATTGGCTACGTCCACGAACAGAGTGAGATCAGATTGTATTAGGAGGCATAAATTTCAGATTACAATTAGGGTTTACATTAGACGACTATATATAGTGCTAATCTACCCTGACAGATTTGGGCCTCATGACACCGGCCCAATGGCCCACCACGAGATGAATCCATCCAGCGCGGGGCGTTGTCCCTCACCGCGGAGCGGTGGCCTTTCCACCGCGGGGCGGTGGCCTTTCCACCGCGAGGCGCCAGCCTCACCGCGACCCGGCAACAACACTCGGCAACTCTCAGTTGCCCCACCGCGGGGCGTCCAAATCCACCGCGACCCGGCGTCGGCCCTCAGTTGAATTCAAGCATACTCAACAATCTCCACCTTGACTTGAATTCTCCCAGATGTACCAGATGCATTAGGCAATGCCAGATGTACTATCTCCTCTATCTCTCAGATCCAGACTTGCCCCACAGGGCAAACTAACAGCTTCTGACGTTTAGCAAGTCCAAACAGTGCTGGAACTTGCTATGTGGAACCGGCTTGGTGAACATATCAACAGGATTATCAGCAGTACCTACTTTCTTCACCTTTATCCTCTTCGCACTTCTCAAAAAATGATACCTCACGTCAATATGCTTAGTCCGTTCGTGATGAACCTGATCCTTGGCTAAGCATATAGCACTCAGACTGTCACAGTAGACAGTTGCCTGATCATGATGTAGACCCAGATCACTAACCAGTCCTTTCAGCCATATTCCCTCTTTAGCAGCCTCCGTCAAAGCCATGTACTCTGCTTCCGTTGTAGACAAAGTCACAGTAGGTTGCAGAGTCGCCTTCCAGCTAACAACAGAACCACCAAGAGTGAAAACATAACCAGTCATAGATCTCCTGCTATCAACATCTCCAGCGTAATCAGAATCTGAATACCCTGTGACCAAGCACTGTGTATCACCTCCATAAATGAGACCAATATCAGATGTTCCCCTCAGATACCTGAATATCCTCTTCACAGCTTGCCAGTGTTTTTTTCCTGGTTGAACCATGAACCTGCTCACAACACTAACAGCCTGTGCCAGATCTGGTCTTGTACAGACCATAGTATACATCAAGCTCCCTACTACGCTGGCATAGGGGACTCTAGACATATACTTCTTCTCCTCAGTTGACTGAGGTGCATACAGAGTAGTGAGATGGATATTAGCAACACAAGGTGTATCGATAGGCTTAGCAGTTGACATACCAAACCTTGACAACACCTTCTCTATGTAACCTTTCTGTGATAAGAAAAGTTTCTTCTGACCTCTATCTCTAAGAATCTCCATTCCTAGGATCTTTCGAGCTGCTCCCAGATCCTTCATCTCAAACTCACCACTTAGGAGATCTTTCAACTTTTGAACTTCTGCCTTGCTCTTTGCAGCTACCAACATGTCATCTATATATAGAACTAAGTAGATGAGAGAGCCATCTTTCAACTTGTTGTAGTAAACACAACAATCATATGCACTCCTGTTGTAGCCGAGCTCCATCATAAAGCTGTCAAATCTCTTATACCACTGCCTAGGAGACTGCTTAAGTCCATATAAGGACTTCTTCAACTTGCAGACGTACTTTTCCTTTCCTGGAACCTGGAAACCATCTGGCTGAGTCATGTACATCTCCTCTTCTAGCTCTCCATGTAGAAAAGTTGTCTTCACATCAAGTTGTTCAAGCTCCAAATCCTGATGTGTTACTATCGCTAGCAACACCCTGATTGAAGTGTGTCTGACCACAGGTGAGAAAATCTCATTGTAGTCCACTCCCTCTCTCTGATTGAAACCTCTAGCAACAACTCTAGCCTTAAACTTGACTCCTTCAACGGCAGATATCCCTTCCTTCTTCTTGAAAACCCATTTGCAAGTAATAACCTTTCTCCCTGCAGGCAGTGAGACCAACTCCCAAGTCTGATTCTTATGAAGTGATTCCATCTCATCTCCCATTGCTGCAAACCACTGTGCAGCTTCAGACCCTGATACAGCTTCTTTGTAGGTGGATGGTTCAGACGTATCCACCTCCTCAGCAACCTGTAGTGCATAGTCCACCATATCCTCAAAACCATACCTCTGTGGTGGCCTAACTCCAACCCTTCTTGAGCGACCTTCAACTAAACTTTGATGAATAGCTTCTGATGGTTGAGAATCTGATGGTGTAGATTCTGGCGACTCAGCTTTACTGTGGTGTTCTTCCTCTTCTTCTTGTAGAGGAACTTCTAACTCCACCTGTTTATCAACACTGCTACTTTCTTCTATGGACTTCACAGTAGAGTTAAGCATAGAACTCTCATCAAAAATGATGCTTCTACTCATAATAACCCTCTTCTCAGATGGAGACCAAACTCTGTATCCCTTGACACCATCTCCATAGCCCACAAATACTCCCTTCTTTGCTCTTGGCTCTAGTTTACCCTCACTCACATGATAATAAACTGTGCAGCCAAAAACCTTCAGACTCGAGTAATCAGCAGGCTTACCAGACCACACCTCGTAAGGTGTTTTGCAGTTTATGCCAGTGTGAGGTCCACGGTTTATCAAGTAGCATGCTGTAGTCACTGTTGCTGCCCAAAACCTCCTATCCAGTTTTGCATTTGAGAGCATGCACCTCGCTCTCTCTAGTAGAGTCTGATTCATCCTCTCAGCTACACCATTCTGCTGTGGTGTATGCCTGATTGTATGATGACGAGCAATTCCAGCATCCTTGCAGAACTGATCAAACTCAGACGAACAGAACTCCAGACCATTATCAGTTCGCAGCCTTTTGATCTTCTTCCCTGTTTGATTCTCCACTAACGTTTTCCAATCCTTGAAGTTCTTGAAAGCTTCTCCTTTGTGCTTCATGACAAACAGCCAAGTCATTCTTGAGTAATCATCAATGACAGTCAAGAAGTACCTCTGACCTCCAAGAGACTCAACGCTAGCCGGACCCCAACAATCCGAATGGATGTAATCAAGTGTGCCTTTTGTCCTGTGAATACCATTTGGAAACTTGCTGCAGTGTAGCTTCCCAAGGACACAGTGCTCACAGAAGTCAAGACTCGTGATCTTGTGACCACCAAGAAGATCTTCCTTTGCCAGAATTTGCATCCCATTTTCACCCATATGACCAAGTCTCATGTGCCATAACTTAGTCATATCATCCTTGTGAATCTCTGAAGATGCAACAGAAATAGACCCAGAAATAGTAGAACCCTGCAGGAAATATAAAGTGCCCTTCTTGACACCTTTCAGGATAACATCAGAACCCTTACAGACATTCAGAACTACATCTTCACCCTTGAAACAGAACCCCTTACTGTCCAGCAGACTCAGAGATATCAAATTCTTGGTAATAAGTGGAACATGTCTGACCTCGTTCAATGTATAGAATCTGCCATCATGTGTCCTGATCTTGATAGATCTAATTCCAACCGCCTTGCAGACAGAACTGTTGGCCATGGAAACACTGCCACCATCTACCTGCTTATAGGTTTCGAACCACTCTTTCTTAGGACATATGTGATAGGAAGCCCCGGAATCAAGAACCCACACATCATCCTGATTAGTGTGTCCACCAGCAACCAGAGCTATATCCTCATCAAGTGCAAAATCATCTTCTACAACAGCTGCAGAACCAGAATCCTGCGGTTTCTTCTTCTTAGGACATTCGTTCTTCCAATGCCCTTTCTCTTTACAGTAGTTGCATACATCGTTCGGCTTAGGACCCTTTGAAGAAGACGGCTTCTTTTCCTTCTTCTTCCCTTTTCCTTGCCCCTTGCCTCCGCTGGTAAACAGCCCAGAGGCCTGATTATCTGAACTCGTGCCATTCGCCTGATGACGTAGTTCCCTTGAATGAAGGGCAGACCTGACGTCTTCCAGAGTTACTGTATATTTCCCAACTATGAATGACTGAACAAAGTTCTCATACGAACTGGGCAGAGATACTAACAAAATCAAGGCAGCATCCTCATCTTCAACCTTAACATCAATATTCCTTAATTCTAACAGAATAGTATTAAGTTGTTCTAAATGCTCCCTGAGTTTCGTACCTTCCTGCATACGCAGGCCGAACAGACGTTGCTTCAGAAGTAGCTTGTTGGTGAGAGACTTCGTCATGTAGAGACTCTCCAACTTCATCCACAACCCAGCGGCAGAATCTTCATCCGAAATTTCGGTGATGACATCAACTGCCAGGCACAACATAATCGTTGAGTGTGCCTTCTCCTCCTGAATGGCCATCTCAGCGGTGACGTCCTCGCCTGCCTTTACCTTCAGCGGCCCCCATAGACCTTGTTGCTTCAGCAAAGCCCGCATCTTGATCTGTCATAGACTGAAATTGTTCCTCCCCGTGAACTTGTCGATCTTGATGTTCATAGCAGACATCCTTCTCTCCTGATTACAAACGCCGATCTAACCCAAAGCTCTGATACCAGTTTGTTGTGCGGATTGAGAGAGAGACAAACAAACAAACAAGAAAGAACAAGAATAAACGAACACAGATTTACGTGGTTCACCAAATTGGCTACGTCCACGAACAGAGTGAGATCAGATTGTTTTAGGAGGCAGAAATTTCAGATTACAATTAGGGTTTACATTAGACGACTATATATAGTGCTAATCTACCCTGACAGATTTGGGCCTCATGACACCGGCCCAATGGCCCACCGCGAGATGAATCCATCCAGCGCGGGGCGTTGTCCCTCACCGTGGAGCGGTGGCCTTTCCACCGCGGGGCGGTGGCCTTTCCACCGCGAGGCGCCAGCCTCACCGCGACCCGGCAACAACACTCGACAACTCTCAGTTACCCCACCGCGGGGCGTCCAAATCCACCGCGACCCGACGTCGGCCCTCAGTTGAATTCAAGCATACTCAACACTAACATTTGTAATTTCAATTTAAATATTTCTCTTAAGAAAATTAACTTTCAATTATGAGCCCATATCCCTATTTTCTCTACCCATTTGTATTTTCCTCTTTCTCAACTTGTTTTTTACGATTGGATTTTTATAAAATAAATTTTAATTAATTGATTTGGTATATAAACTTAAGGCACGTAGGCAAGAATTTTATAATTTGGTATTTATTTAGTAAGAAATAACTCATCCATTTTGATATATATATATAATGGTAAAGATAGTTTGTGAAATAACGCATAATTTAAGCAACTTAAGTAATATATGAGAACAAAAACAACTCATGAATTTAAAGAAACAAACCTCACTTCTATTATTTAAGGATGTGGTGGTGGATTTTGTATTTCATGTATACAATTAGGTGGTGATGTCCAGTGGTCTTTTCGGCATGTGGTTATACTTTGTCTTGTGAATGATACGTGAGAATGTGAGATTATGTGTCACCTTACCTTACGAGTTATGAGTATCCACTACAATTCTGTAACATATTAATTAGATGATCGATCATCCATCCCTCGACAAATTTCCCTTCATTTTGCTATTTTATCCATGCCTTGTTCTCGATATGTCATACGTACCCGCAAAAGAAAAGGAATGTAAACCGACTTGTTAATTAGGTTGAACAAGTTAGGTTCAATTGTTCAATTGCCATGTTGTATAAGTTCATGGTCAAATTATTAGACTAAATTGGATATAGATCATATGCGGAGCACTCTTCCCGTGCGGACATGCGGAGCATGCATTTTTGGGTCTTATTTATGCACTTTAACGTCTTATTTGTGCACTTTTAAAAAAAAAAAAAAAAAAATTCTTTTTTAAATTTTTTTCCAAGTATTTTTCAAATTTTTTGCAAAAGTGCACAAATAAGGCCCAAAAGTGCACAAATAAGGCCCTATAGTACATGTCCGCACATCCGCACGGGAAGAGTGCTCCGCACCGGAACCGCACTCACCAAATTCATGTTCGAATATAACATTAACTGTTGATTCGTTAGCCATATATGGTCGGAAAAGGATAATAGTTTTCTCTGAGCAACGAAAATGCTTAAAAAATAGTATGGAGTAACAACGCAATTTTTTATAGAGCAAAGTCAATATATCCTATAATTGTAGATACCAGTGACGGATCTAGGAATTTGTCGAAGGTGGGATGATTTTAGTTCTATATATTTTTCACTTTATAAATCGATATTTATATTAATATTTTAAAACTAAAAAAAGTATGAGATCCACCTTTTGAAATTTGATTAATTCATGCAATATATACACTATTTTTTAGCGCTTTTTAAAATTATTTAAATAATGTAAGATTTTCAATTTTTTTTAATAAAAAATTAAAACATGGAATTAAAAGTAAAAAACAAAAGAAAAATAAACATGTTTAATAAACACAAAGATTTAATAAGGCAATTAAGACTCAAAGTTTTAACAAAAATAGAAAAAAGAAGGGTTGAGGGAGTGATTGAAAAATTGAACCCATGACCTCTAGCTTTTTTTTACACAAGTTTTCTTATAATTTACTCATCATTTTATGTATACATAATGAAAATTGAAAATTCAAAGGGGGGGGCTTAACCAAAAATTCGACATATTATAAGGGATTCGCCGGGGGGAAGCGGGGGCTGCCTCGTTGTGAACACATTTTCAATGTCCATCACTTTTGTCCTTAGATGTTCACAACTTTCATGACCAAATGTTTATCACTTTTGTACCTAGATGTTCATCAGGTTTTTTATGCATACATGTTCATTGCTTTTCTCCTATATGTTTATCACTTTTCGTTGTCATATTTTCGATGTTTATCACTTTTGTTCTTAGATGTTTACCACTTTCATGCACAAATGTTCACCACTTTTTGTACCTAGATGTTCATTTATTTTTATGCATGCTTATTCATCTCTTTTCTCCTATACGTTCAACACGTTTTGTGTGAACATGTCTTAGATGTTCATCACGTTTCCTGTGAACATGTCTTAGATGTTCATCATTTTTCCTATGAACATGTCTTAGATGTTAATCACTTTTGTCTATTGATGTTCACCACTTTAGTACATAAATGTTCATTATTTTTTTATGCACGCATGTTCAACATTTTTCACCTATACTTTTATCACTTTTCATTGTGAATATATGTCGATTTTCATCATTTTTGTCCTTAGATGTTCACCATTTTTTTACCTAGATGTTCATCGGTTTTTTATGCATGTATGTCCATCTCTTTTCTCCTATACGTTCAACACTTTCCGTGTGAACATGTCTTAGATGTTCATCAATTTTATCCATAGATGTTTACCACTTTAGTACCTAGATGTTCATCGTTTTTTTATGCATACATGTTCATCGATTTTCTCATATACGTTCGTCACTTTTGTTCATAGATATTCACCACTTTAGTACCTAGATGTTAATTATTTTTTTATGCATGCATGTTCATCACTTTTCTCCTATATGTTCATCACTTTTTTGTTGTGAAAATGTCTTAGATGCTCATAACTTTTGTGCATAGATGCTCGCCGCTTCTAGACCCATATGTTCATCAGATGTTCATCAATATTTTTATGCATGCATGTTTATCACAATTTCCCTATATATTTGATCATCACTCTTTATGCCTTCATGTTTATCTCTTTTTTATGTCTATATATGTCACTTGTTTATGCCTATATTATAGGGTTGTTCATTGGTCCAAAATCGAATCGAACTGAAACCGAATTTCGGAATTTTGTGGACCGAAAACCGAACATACTCGGTTCGGTTCGGGTTTGGTTTTATTCAGTTCGGTTCGGTTTTAGACCGAAATAACCGAACATTTTGAAATTAGGTTATTGAAGCGGGTTTTAGTGCACACAATCGAATTAGACCGAACCGAACTGGACCGAACTTGAACTGAACTAGACCGAACTTGGACCGAACTAGACCGAACTTGGACCGGACTAGACCGAACTTGGACCGAACTGGACCGAACCGAATAAGGTTGAACTAGTTTACCTAGAAATCTAGGATTTTATTTTATTTTAAAAATAATCGGTTTTGACCGAACCGAAAACCAAAATTTGTTTTTATGCGAACCAAAAAACAAACCAAATATAGATCGGTTCGGCTTTGGTCCGGTCAGTTCGGTTCAGTTCGGTCCAAAACTGAATAAAAGCCGACCGATGAACAACCCTACCTATATATGCATCACAAAACACATCCAAGAAAAAAAACTATATTTTCTTACTTTAGACTTGATTTCATATTAAATAGTTACCAATATCATGTCATATAAACATAGAATAAACATCAAATAGTCATTTTTATAAGATTTAAGAGTTTAGAAAACACAAATACAAGAATTGAATCACTAGTGAATTTTGTATTTTTAGTTGTAAAGCGGTGAACATCGCTTATATATTATGATGAACTGATGAACATCTTCGGACAAATTTGATAAACATATGTGTTCACTGGCAATATAGGCGTGCACACAAAGAGGAATGTCTCTTGCGTATTCTCAGTTCTCACTCGAACCGTCCCTTGTTGGTAGGGATTTAGATGCTATTATAGGAATTGCAGAAAACACTTTTCGAACATCTAACGTAGGATCATATGCATAAACTAATATGATTAGATAATTTCCTTGAAGAAAACACTTTAAGAGGAATGTCTCTTGCGTGTATTTTCTCAATAAATGAGGTAATTAGATAATTTCCTTGTATCTAGAAAGGCGTATATATAACAATTATATTATCTTATCTTTCATAAAGATAAATTTTCTTTTATCATCAAGTAAATAGATAACAATTATAATTACTTGATGAGCAATTCACAACCTTATTTACCACTATATGCCCCCCAGGTCCCATTAACTAGGGGTGAGCAAAAATATCCGATCCGGCCAACCCGATCCAATAACCCGCCAATCCAAACCCTAAAAGTTCGTATCCGAAAACATCCGTTTAATTTTTATCCGAATCCGATCTGATCCGGGTGATTTTTCCGGATACTTGGACCGGATACGGATCGGGATATTTTGCTTATCGGATATCCGGTACTATTAATATATAATATATATGTTTTTATAACTAGTATACAATGTTTAATTAGTTTAGATGATGTGCTTGTACATTTTTAAGTAATTAGACTCACTTCAGTTCTCCAATACAACATTCCTTATTTTATTCCTTTTTTAAAAAAACCTTGATTATTATTCTTATAAAATTAAAACCCTAAATCAATAATTCATGTACTAATTGTCACCTCACTAAACAGAGCAAATATGTTTTTTTGTCAAAACTGAAGGTTCATCATTGAATTGAATTTTGATTATATAAGTTAAAGTTACAACTTTATATATACTTGCCAATTCATCTTGTTATATAATATATACGTTTATGGTTCTCAATTTTAAAAGGTTGACAAGTTTAATTGTTTGAAAAAATTATCGGGACTTGCAAATGGTGTTAATGTTTGATATTTAGTTTGCACTTTGCGGATTGTTAGTTTTGATTGAATTAGAAAAGTAACATTTTAATTTAATTTTTAATAGGTTTTCTAGTAACCGGATAATTTGGATATCCGAGTCGAATATCCGATCCAGATAATATTTATCGGATACGGATAGGAGTTTTGTGAATATTTTTTACCGGATATCCGACATAGCGGACCGGATCGGATATATCGTTTGCTCACCCCTATCATTAACGGCCGGTCCTCGGTTTACTTTGATCTAGCCTACTACTCTATTGTATGTGACCTTTTAGGACACAATTACAATTAGTAACGGGCCCAATCTTATTTATCCCATAGATCATAGTTGATTTCTAGCAAAACACTATGACCACCTAAAATAATTGATTAGTAATCTCCATTACACTACTAGAAAATGGGTCATTTTAAGACGCTTTGGGCTCGACGCTTTAAGATATTGTCGAGGAGAATTTTGGAGGCGCATGGATATTGCGATGCTTTTACCCGTCGCAATGTTAAAAACACATGTACGACATTTTAAAGTGTCTATTTGTGTATTAATACATTTTATTAAAATAAAAAAGAAGCAGGAATATGAGCGTGTACTGCTTGGTTCTCCTCACATAGCCTCATTCTTTCTCCTCCTAACCCTAGCTAGTTGCCTCTCTTCTACCTCAATCTCCTGCCGCCATTAGAGGAGTTGAAGCGATCCACCTACGAGATTGGAAAATGGGGATCCATGGTACCACCGTTTCTTCCACCAGAGGGAGTGGTCCAAGTAGAAGAGAGCTTCTCCTTCTTCTCTCGCCCCTTCCACCCTCTATGTCTCTTCTTATTCTCGCAGATATATCCAAGTTCATCTACAACACTGCACAACTTTAGTCACAACTTCTCAAACCCTAATTTGTCATGCTTTGTTGTTCACTTTTTATTACAATCAGGCTATCGGTGCTTTCTTGTTGATTAATCGGAGTCCAATTTTCTACTATATGATTTCAAAATTCAGTGTTTTCTGATTGCAGAAGATCTAGTGTTTCAGCAGTACTCCTCGCAACTTCTTTTTTGTTCTTAGTTATCATCGTTTGTTGATTTTGTTTCCTCTTTCAGCTCTTTTGTTTCCGTTTTTGTGAAAATGTGGAGTTTCTCAAATGTTTCTTTGATCTGTTGTGTTGATTTTATTTCTCTGATCTGTTGTGGTTCTCTCTTAAATGGAATCTCTTCTAGGACATCAAGTTCCCACTCGAATATATTGAATAATAGGTCATATCAGCGTAAGGCCATGAAGGAATTTCCGAAGATGAAGCAACAACAATCAAGCCTTCACTAGTACAAATTTAGTGTTTTATCACCTTTTTTTATCCCGGTTATTTGTAGGACTGTCTTAAAAAGATTTTGGAACATTTTTATCACGGACCGTCCGCATATCCGTGATTAAAAATTAAGGCGCAAAAAGTCGAAAACAATATATCCCGGTTCTAAACAATCCGGGATAAAAAAAAGGTGATAATAATATTTTTTATACGCGCGCGGCACATTAACAATTGGCATATGATATTAATCTTTTAATTTTTGGAAATTAATTTACAAAATTGTCCAAAAGCACATAACAGACCAAAAATTAAATCTTCCATCCCTCCTCTGATCGATCGTCTCTCGCCCTAGCTTTGCCGCCCTCTTCACAACTCTCATCGGCGTCACCTTCTTCCCTCTTCGCAGCTCTCATCGGCGTAGCCCCCATCGGCGTCGCCTTCTTCGTAGCCCCCATCGGCGTCGCCTTCTGATAAGCACTACTTTGTAGGGCTTAAGTAAGAGTCATTAGAGGTTTTATTGGTGCCATTCGGGTAGATTTAGACACATTCATGTGTATGGCATGTGGGGGCGAAGTTTGGTAATTAATTAAAAGCCACGTGATTGATGGGCCGAATTGGATGAGGAAGGCCCAATTGGAGGGAGAAGCCCACGTGAACAGGAAGAAAAGCCCACGTGAAATGCCGCGTGAAGGAAAGTGAAGAAGCTGGGCAAATTGGACCATGATGTCGGCGTGACATCAGCGAAGGCAAATTGTGGATTTGCTGCTCGAATTGAAGCCGCACGAGCTGAAGCGAAATTGGAGTTGGGCCGTGATGGGCCGTGGGAGATTAAAGCTAATGGGCTGTGTCTGTTGCCTTGGACGAGCTACTGAACGAGTATTGGAAGGTGGGCCGCAGCTGCTTGCACTATTTGCCCGAGAACGAGAGGTTTTGCCGAGAATGCGGGATTAATTTCCTGTTTTAGTTTATTATTTTATTATTTCGTTTTAGGTTAATTTGGAGACTTTATTTTCCTTTAGTATTTAAGGGTAGAGAAAAGACTTGTTTGCGAATCTATCATCTTTTTCTTTGAACCCTAATTTCTCTTTACGTATTTTGCTATGAAGAACTAAGTCCCCTTGGCTTAGTTAGACGCTGAAGCTTTCGTTTGGATTAAGTTGTGAGATTCTTGTTCTTAATCTATTGCATGGTTTTTATCTTTCTCTTGCTTAAGTTGTTTATGATTGATATTGATAATCTCTATTTGGACGCAACTAGGGTTTATTGTTATTGATTGATTGCTAGATCTAGATTGTTACTGGTTGAGCATATCTATTTCAGAGTAGCAATTGCATCATATTAGTAACTGGTTGTGCTAGTCTTATGCAGAAGAGAATTGATTTACATTCTAGGATAAAAGCTGGTTGTTTTATGCTAGAATTGTATCCAACTATATTCATATCCGTAAGGCTGCTGTTAAACTGAATCTTGATAGTTTCAGGGTTGTTTAATTAGTTAGTGCTAATAGTATCTGGTTGTGCTATTAGTTATATCTGAAAAAGAATTGGAATTACCATTGCATGAGATTTGAATGAGTATCTATGATCAACTTGTCATACGAATAGTGAACGTTGTTTGACTAAGTGCTTTTTCCCATCACTGATTTCACAACCCTTTCGCTTGTTTACCTTTTGCATGCTAGGATTACTTAAACTCACAAAAGCCCCCTTTGGTTACTTTTGATTGACACATAAATTGCATATTTAGATAGAATTCGTCTCCCTGTGGATTCGACATTTACTTACCTAGGACTACGGTTTAGGGTTTGTTTGGATATTTTGCATAGCAGTTTTTCACACGACAAAGACCTGTTATCACCTTCTTCCTAGCCCCCGCTGCTCTCCCCACAACCATCATCGGCGCAACTAGCTACTTCAAGCCTCACTCCGACCACAAAAGAGAGAGAGGACACTGGAAATCCGGCCAAAATTCCGGCCAAAATTCCGCTGCTCTCCCCAGCAATTTGGAATGACAATTTCAAGGTATCCCAACCCTAATTTTGTATATGTTCTTTTGCTGATTGAAGATGAAACAACCTATTTTCTTTTTCTTAATTGCTCTTGCGGGATTCAAGCACTTTTACATATGTTTGCGCCCACAAGGTGTGTGTAGAATTGTCTTAGGTTGTAAGAGGTCAAGTAATGACTTCACAATTTTCACTTCAAATTGCTAGGTTGTATGGTTCTGGCGTGAAGCCCTCGGTAAAGGAAAAAAGTGCATTAATTCAAGCTCCATTGGTTTTAAGCTGGAGGTGTGCGATTTTCAATTTCTAGGGCTTCATGTCTCTTTAGCTCTCTGTATTTTTCAAGGGTTTAATTTACATCATAACTTTGTGTTTTTTATTCTTATCATCTCTTCATTCTTTTGATGGAGTTTGTGATGGCTCTATGTTGGTTTCCGTTGTTTTGAGCATATCTTCCTTGTGGAAACTACTGCTATGAGACTCTTCTTGTGTAATTTTCTTCGCTGGAAAAATTTTATCACAAGGCTTTTGATAAATTTTCTTCTATGTAATTTTTTGTCCATGTTTTTCTCTCTTAACATTAGTTACAATTGTGCTTGTAAAGTGCGTTTTAGCTTATAATTGTCCTTTTTGTTCTGAAGGGACGCAAGAACAAGAATTTAGAAGACCGTAGCGGCATTGGATTCTAAGGAAGAGACGACGTTGTTGTCTTGTTGCAAACCAGCAATTTGGAGCGACAATTTCAAGGTACCACAAGAACAAATTTCTTCTTCCTAATTGCTCTTTACATCGTATAATATACTATCTGTTTTAGAATGATAAGTTTTTTTATGTCTCAAATACTGTTTCTTAGGCAATTGATTCCCCTTCCTGATGTTGATTTATTTCAATAGATAAATCTTTTAATCCATTCTACTAGCAAACTCCTACACTGGCACACTGCTACTTGTGTTGCAAAATATAATGAAAGAAGTTGTAAAGAAGACTAATGTTTTATATGAAGCAAAAAGTGCATCTGTAGCTCAATCCCACAATGTGTCTATATACTCAATCCTTTGCACACTCATCACCTATAAAACTGTAATAAGATAAACCAAGGTCAGAACAAAACAATAAAACTTTACAGTGAAAAGTTCAGTTTTGAAATTAGCTTGCCAACTTACAACTTTGGTGTATTTTAACATACAAAACATTAGTAAAGCGCAGATTTGGCCAACTTAAAATTACATGGTTGTAGTATTGAGCTCTAATTTGTTAGATATGCTAGTTAAATGTCAATTAGTATGATATTTTCAGTTTAGGAGTGAGATATTTATTAAATAAAAAATTAATTAGGTCCTATAACTTTTAGATGGTTGAATTGACATTTAGTTTCCATCTAGTTTGTCGTTTATTTATTTTCATATTTTGTCTACTCTGAATAATTTTTATTTACTGAATTTTGCCTGACTGTAAACTTCAGTTACATAGCTCTTAGTTTTAATAATCGTAATGGATTGACATGAGTCAAGATATATATAATTTAATAATGGTTAGTTTATGATTTTTTTTTTCATTTATTGTTCTTGATTTGATAAGAAATAAGCAAATTATGCTTTCGGTTTCTTTGAAGAGTAACTTTGAAACTAATCAGATATAAAGCAGTCTACATCTATATGTGGCAGCAAAGAATCATCAATCAGCAAACAATCCTATATTATGGTAATATAGGATTGTTTTGATTTTGGTATTGTTTCAATTTTGAACTGCTAGTTGTGTTGTCTTTATTTTAATATATTACTTCTATGTATTTTTCATATGGTGCTTTTCCAGATGGCTTTTATTCTTCCACAACAAAAGAAGTTTTGGTTACTGAAGGTAGCTAATACTTTATGGAGGAGATTTAAGTCGGACTTGACGAGACATCATATGTTTGATGAAGATGAAGATCTCCGTTTAAGTCCACCAGAAATGTATACTCAATACATTAATCAAGATCAATGGAATAGGTTCATTAGCACTCGGCAGTCTGAAGAGTTTAAGGTAAAATTTAATAATTTTAGGAATGCAACACATAACTCAAACAAGCTTGTATATTATGTATATTAGTGTTAACATGTAATCAACAGGAATCAAGTGAAGCACATCGACAACTCTCTCTCAAGAATAAATACTCATATCGAGGGTCTCGTTTAGGATATGCTGGGATAAGTGCAAAAATGGTAATAATTAGTACATCTTAATTATTGTTTAAAATTTTATTCGTAAGTACTTTTTTGACATTGATAATCTTTTTCCAGAAAAGAGAGTTGGGCACTTCTAATATATCACGAGCAGATGTATGGAAGAAAGCTCGACTACAAAAGGATGGTCAATTTGCTCTTGAAGTACAAGAGTTGGTAAATATAATGGTATGTCCACAAGTTTTCTTCTGAATTTTCTCTTGAAGTATGCTGTCAAAATCTTCTTCATAGTCAACATCATCTAATACTAACATGTTTTAAATTTCTATTTATAGGAGAATTTGTCAGAACAAGCATCACTAGGTGAGATTCAAATATCTGAGCGGCAAGATATATTATCTTTGGCTTTGGACAAGGAAGAACACCCAAGACGTATTCGAGGAGTTGGTCAATATGTCACGATGAGGGAGTATTATGGACGTGCATCTCGAAATTCATCGATGTCAGATGCTGCTATCGCACGTGCTGTGAAAGAAATTGAGGAAAAGATGGGAGAAAAACTAAAAGAAATGCAAGAACGACATACAAATTCTCAAGCAGAAATTATGGAAATGCAAGGATTCATTGTGAAATTACTTCAAGAAGTGTCTAAAGAGTTGCCTCATTTATCAATACCTATCCCTCAATTTGGAAGTCGCATACCCCAAGTGCCCGTTGCTCCGAATGTCACCCTTCTTCTATTCCGCCAGATACTACGGTTAACTCAAATGAGGTAAATTATTTTGGTATTTAGGCATTGATGGACGTTACTTTATTACTTTTTTTAATCTTTTTTGGGGATTTTATATATTACATGCTTGAAGTTGAGCCTTAAACATTTTTATTGTTGTGATACTTGTCCTTAATTCAAGGACTCGGTGCAAAGTATTAAGGAGACACAAACCAAATTGATTAAGGGGAGAGTTAAGAGCAATGAATCTACCATTCATCTATCATCAAAAAAGGGTAGTCCAACTGTTCAACCTTCTTGTGCCCCTCCATCTGCCTCTTTTAACTCTTTAAATGAGGTAATTTATCAAACTAATTCTAAAATAATATTTAATTGTAATGCACGTATTGATACATACAAGTTAAGTATTTTATATATGTGTTATAGGAGTTTGTGCCATGTACCTTGTTTTGGCCAAACATGGGCCAACAAGTGGCAAAAGGTAGTGTTTGTCGATCCATCTCTGGCGTTAAATTACACCATCGCGCATTGGATCCTGGGTGTTTTAAAGTTCAAGTAATCACCCTTATGCCAGGAAAGGGAGAAGTAGGGCTTCCACGACCTACTGATGAAGTTCAGACAGTTTTTCAGGCCATTGGCGGATTTGTTGCATGGCTAATTGAACTTGTTTCAACAACTACGGTATATCTAAATTTGATACTGTTGGTTACATATTTTTTTTGTTTCAACTGAGTTAAATCTGATTTTTGTCTCTAATTTCAAGGATTTGGAGAAACCCCGAAAGGAAGCACTGAAAATTGCGGTAAACCCAGTAGTTGCGACCAATGAATCTATCATCCATCTTTCATCGAGAAGAGATATGGTCGAATCCTACACCAATAGAATGCCAAACTTTTTTTGGTACCATCGTGCCATGGGGAATACAATACGCAACATAAAGTTGTCTAATGTGATCATGGGTTATGAACACACAATTTCAGTTGGTAAGATTGACGTTGGGCAATTGTTGGACGAAAAATAAATAACCGCAACTCATACCTCATTATATATCAAGTAAGTTGATGATATATTATACTAATTATAATTAATTTTTCAAGACGGTAAGTGATTTTTTTTGTGCTTGTAGATACTTGTGGGACACACATTGTCACAATGTGGATCATATGTACGGATTCCTTTGGCCATCAAGTGTATCTCCCGGAGAGAGTCGTAAGACGTTGACTGACCGCCAACAATATATTGCTAACTCAATTAGAGGAGACATCGAGATGAAAATGGTCTTAGCACCATACAACTTTGGGTATCAATCTACTTATCTCTTTCTTTATATTTGTATCAAAGTACCTTCTATAAGCTATAGTTACATTCACACTTGAGGTATGTCCAGGTCGCATTGGGTATTACTGGCTATTAATGTCAAAGATGACACTGTCTACTACCTTGATCCACTTCGAGGAGAGATTCCTATGGATGTCCAGATTTTCATTGACACGTAAGTTTATATAATTAAAATTAGTTTATTTGTTATATAATGCAATGTTATATCTTGTACTTTCTTTTCTTATAAAAATAACTCTGTCGCCAAGAGCTTAAGGATGTTTTGGGCTGGTAAAAATCAAAAGAAATCTCGCCAACACACACGATGGGTTAAGATAAAAGTAAAAATATTATCTATTGTAGACTTTTATTTGAAAGTTGCCTGATATTTTGTTGGATATTAATATATTTATTTGTATAATTGTAGTGTCCTCGCCACACTAGCAAGGTTGATTGTGGATACTATGTGTTGCGATTCATGCGGGAGATCGTTGATAAACGATACACGAATTCGATCCCAGAAGAGGTATTGGATATTTGACAAATTATCTCAAGGATGTCTTATTGTCTAGATTGACATTATGCGTATATATATATATATATATATATATGAAGTGATGAGTTTCTGATCTGTTTGGTGTGGGGACATGCTTTGGGAACGGAGGATGTCAAAGCTGAAAATATCATTTTTTGTTTGGTGTGGGGACATCCTTCATATATATATATATGAAGGAGGCTATTTGATAAATTACCTCCTCTAATCTGGTAGTTTTACTATTTTAGGCACAAGTTCTTTCGGTTATTGTGCTATATAGTAATTTCTTTTGTTAGTGTTGACTATTTTTGGTAACTTTTGTTTATTTTAATTATCTATTTTTTCTCGAATGGTGCAGCTACGTTACTGTACATGCTATCTAACTTGTCTTTAAATTTGCAGTATTATTCAAGAAAGGAAAAGTATACACAAGAAGAAATTGATCAAATTCGAGTGGAGTGGATGGAATTTTATAGTGAAATTACTGACAGTTAGGTAAATTTCTTATCTTTTAGTACCATATATGGTTTTAAATCATTTTAAAGGTTTTTAAATTTCGTGCATATATAAGTAAGAATGAAGTTACACGTTTGTTTAAATCATTTATACATGTAATCTGAACTAATATATATGTTCTATTTTCTTAACTTGTTCAGGTCCTCAATTGCTAGCAAGGGATTCAAATTCTTCAGATTTCAACTCTTAACTCAAGTATTAGTAGATGCAAACTTATTTAGTATATTTTTAGTTGGAGTGAACACATTTTTGAAATAGATTATATATTGATTCTTAGCAATCATAGGTACAACTTTGATTTACTTTAATATTCGACTATTTAACTCGATTTGAACTCGTGTTCTCTATATCTTCTTATGAAGTATATGAAATATAATTTTTGACATAATATTGTGTGGTTCGTTATGAGATGAGAAGTGTGTATGTTGTATGCCTTTGACGAATCAAAGATGAAATGTGGGTGAAATATGTATATAGTACAGGGGACAGGCAAGCAAGCAAATTAGTGCATTGGGAACTTAAACTAGAAGGTTTTATATCCCGGATATTAATTAACCGTACTAAAATGTTTTTTCGGACTAGTTGTATATATCCCGGATACCGAAAACCGTGATAAAAACATCTTTAATCTGGCGCGAATTTTCATATCATACATCTCGCTATCAATAACCGTGATAAAATGATATTTACGCGCGCTCGAATTTGATCTTTTATCACGGTTATAAAAACAAGACATCACGGTTCGTAACCGTGATATTAACCAATAAGGGACCGCGCATGCCTTCTTTAATACCGGTTTTTATGACTATATATCACGGTTGTAGGACCGTGATAAATAATATGTGTTTATCACGGATGTGAGACGGTTTCTTTTTTATCACGGAACTAAATATCTCGGTTCACAACCGGGATAAATGAAGGCACGGAACCGGGATAAAACACTAAATTTGTACTAGTGCTTCGTAAATCTTCCGATAAGAGTACTAAAAAAGGTTGTCCAAAACTCATCATAAAGGAATAGCTTGATATCGAAGTGCATTTCAATTTTCAAAGACGAAAGCAACTCCAGTTCTGAAGGAAAAGGTGGAGGAGATGCAGTAAATTCAAGCATAGAAACTCCAAATGATGAACACGTTTCCTCCTCGAATTACTCAGAAGATGAGTAGAGGAAGTTGGGCATCTCCAAAACATGGTAATTTTTATGAATAAGATTTTTTTGGCAATGTTATAGTTGATATTATCCTATGAACTCATGCATTCTCTTCTCTTTTGTGTGTTTCAGTTGAGATTAACTGTGATTTATATATTATTTATTACTATAGAAAAAAGGTTGTTCATCTCCCATCTTTGTTGATTATTTGGCTCGATGAGGAAGTTTTTTTTATTATGGAGAAGGATTGTCATTTGTCATGGAAGATAAGGGGGCCTCTTGTTCTCTACTTAGTCACGAGGATGAAATCGGTGTTTTAAGTTTCTAGTAATAAACAAAATTGTATTGGAAAAATGAAAACTGCATTAGTATCATATATTTATGATCGATGTCCGGTTGCGAGGGAAGTGGTTGATTTTATTTAAATGTTTTTGGATTTTATCCAAGGGGGGCAACTTTTACATGAGACGAAGAATTTGTTCCAAACTGGAAGAGGCATAGTGACAATCTCAAAGACTGCTTGGGATCTGTTGTGTTGCCAATTGGTAGCCTACATGTCAGTCTTTGTAGACACCATGCCCTGCTTTTCAAGGTAAGAGTCTTCCATGCCTTTTGTAAGCAGTCATAGATTCAATGAAATACGCAACTCCATTTTATTCCTTATGAAATACATCACATTATCAATTTGAATAGTGGGAAGGCTCGTGGTTTTATAAAACTATATTGCTTACTTTTGAAGTTCTATATTATTCTTCAACGAAAAAGTGTTTTGAGAATCTTGAAGTATGGCATTTTTCTTCAACTATTTATAGTGTATTTATAGTAGTAAATGATTATTGGGATATTGGTTCCTCTGATCTGTGATGTGTCATTGTAGATGAGGAGTGTTGTAAAGAGAGGGTGATGAAGGATAAAATAATTAGCATGAGTAAAATTTACTAAATTTGTTAACCTTGGCAGGTCCTTGCGAGTACAAATATTGTTTTATTCATGGGGGTTGTTACCCAGCCACCTAATTTTTCAATAGTGACAGATATATTTATCAAGGTTGGTGATGCTTTTACCATATCAGCTTCTCTTGAATCTTGATCTTACACCCATTAATATTCCATGTATCCTCATTTCTTGGTTTGATATTAACTACATGGGTAGTTTATTTAGACTCTTGCATAGAAGTGGTGCCAGGGAAGTGATGGATAAGATGGCAGATCATCCTCCAGGCTAGAATAAATGGCCTTTTCATTTGTAAGAGAATAAAACATTTTTTGTAGTTTGTATTAGTGGCTTTCTATATATTGAAATACTAATTATTTTTTTCCAAGAAATCGTATATAATATCTAGATTTTTACTGCACATTATTCATTAGTATCAATATTATATTTTTTCCCTACTATCTCGGTTATCTCGACGCTTTTTGGTGTCACTAAACGCATTTGCATCTTAGCTTCAATTAAAACTCTTGTCGCTTTAAACTATCACGATAACACGTGGGAATTTAAAAGGCAAATCTCGACGCTTTTAATTGTCTAGATTTACTGTCATTATGCAATTTCTCGACACTTCCGCGCGTCGGTAAACGACTAGCCCATAAGATTTCCCCAACAAAAAAAGCGTCAGAAAGTCCACTCGACACAAAAAAGCGTCGAGATTGTCAACGCAAATAAGCATCGAGAGGAAAAACGACGATGCTTTTAAGCGTCGAAAAGGGCTTAAAATAGTGTTGGTATAGTGCATGTTTTCTAATAGTGTTATTAACCTCATTCTATTATCAGTAATTGCCGACCATCTTGATCGAATGACAAATTCCTATCATAGCATATGTTATGGCATTAACAATATGTTTGAATTAGGGGAGAAAAATATAGAGGAACAAATGTTTTTGTTTGGCTAATTTTATGGAGAGATCTAGCGAGATTTTGATAGTAAGGAAGTGAAAATTTAAAAGGAATGAGATGGAAAACAGAAGGGAATTGAATCCCATCAATTTGGTAAAATTTGGGTGAAAAATTCAAACAATCAACAACCTTTTAAAAACGTAATTTTTCTCTCACTCCTCTTTATCAAACCAAACAAGAAAACAACTTTCCGTTCCTTCTACCCAAACAACAAAATTTAAATTTCTCTTCCCTTCTCCTATCTTCTCTCTCTTTCTTTCCTAATCCTAATTTCTCTTATTTTCTCTCCCCTTCCATCCCCTCAAAACCTAATATCCAAACATGTTGTAAATGATAAACAAAACATATGGAATCTCTTATTATAAGTGTGAAAGGAACTGTGTGCATACAGCACATAAAGTAATAAACCAATAAAAAATAGCCGCAACTCTCCACATTCCACCAACCACATAATTCATAGTAGACAACATAGGGTTCGTTTGGATTTTCAAAGACACTGCATTAAGTTACATTATATTGCATTAGATTACTACTTTAATACAAGATAATGCAATTTAATGCATTATCTCAAAAATCCAAACAGATTCTTAATGCATTTTTTCATCTGTAATGACTAAAACAAATTACATTAATATCCCCTATAATCTAGCATAAGGCTTATCCGTAGGAGTTACATAACATCCGTAAAAAGTAGGGATGCACAATATTGGATCGGATCGGAAACCCGGACCCGATCGGAATTTTCCGGGTCGGTCCAGGACCGGTCTATTATCGGTCCGGTCCACGGGTCATGATTGTTTATAAAACCGGGTTCCGGGTCGGGTCTGGACCGGACCGGAATTTTTCGGGCTGGACCGTATTGGACCGAACCTTTTAAAAAATAACAAGTTATTATAGTATAGAACCTTCAATGTCAATTTCTCAGTCCGACCGACCTCCAATCTCCCTCCATTTCCAGTTTCATTATAGTATAGAACCTTCAATGTCAATTTCTCTTTTTCATGATGTATTGTAGTTATCTGATAATATGATAATATGATGTATTATCAAGATGATATGTAATCCACCTTTAATTCCACTTATGATAATTGATAATATGATATATTATAGTTATCTGATTCCATACATATTACATACATGTTGATTACTTGATTTTGATTTTTGAGTGAAATTTAACCAATCCATTCAATGTAATTGAGTGGTTTTGCTGCTTGCAAACAGAAATATGGGTAAATCAATATCCTTGGAATTGTCTACGAAAGTTTCATGCAATGTAAGACTCGTAAGTTGGTGGGTTTTTTTAGTTTTGTGTAATTTGTGATATTAGTGCAGATAAAAACAATGTATTCTTTTGTTTGATTGATATGTGAGTTGTTATGTTGTCTCAGATGGTCAAGATGTTGGGTCAGTTTCAAATCCCTTGATTGAGAATGAGAGTTCAAGCTGGATGCAAGAAGTGAATGAAAAGATGACTAGAGGAAACCCAGACCGAGATGATCTTTCAAGATCAGAGTTTGATTTGTACTTGCATGAAAGAAATGAAGCAAAAGAGAGTGATGTTTTGAAATGGTGGAGACTTAATGGGCCTAGATATCCTATCCTTTCGCGTATGGCACGTGACGTACTAGCCATTTCGATCACTATAGTTGCTTCTGAGTCTACATTTAGCACGGGAGGACGAGTCCTTACGGACTATAGAAGTCGTTTGAAGCCTAAAGTAAGTCACTTATGTACTTATATTATGCAAATGCTAACTAGATATGCTCATAGCCTTATTTAATATATTATTATATACTTATACTATGTTATTTTTGACAAAAGAATGTACAAGCACTTGTTTGCACTCAAGATTGGTTGCGGTTACGTACAAGGACAAAGAAAGGTAAAGATATCGATGATGAATCGGAGGATGACGATGATGATGAAGGTAATTAATATTGAATTTGACATTTCTGAATTCCTAATTGTGTTGATATAATTAATATTGAATTTCATTAATTTATGATTTTTTTGAATGGTAAATGATTAGATGAGAATGATGAAGGAACATTCTATGCTTGATGAGGCGATATTCTTTGCTTGATGCATGTATGGTTGAATGGGTAAGGTTTTTTCATTTTAACATTGTCTATATAATTTCTACTTAGACAACGAATTGAATGAGTTTGTTTATTATTTGTAGGTGATACATGAAGTTAACCAAGTGATCCACTAGTCTAAGTTTTGAACTTTTGAAGTCATGAAGAACATAAGAAGAAGCTCTATGGATATTTCTAAAAGACTAATAAAAACTTATTGCACTTTTGATTATCTTTGTGTTTTCGTTTAATACAGTATTTTGTTGAAGGATTTTGGAGTTTTCCCCACTATAATACATTATCTACTTAGACTATTTATATTAAATTATTAATTGTAATGAGATTATGATGAACTTTTAGCTTCATATGCAATACAAATAATCAATTATTCAATTCAAACAGGTACCCGTACATCGTAGTAATAGAATCGGGCCGGGCCGTCAACACGATGGACCGTTATACCAAAAAATGCAAACCGGGCTTTCCAATCCGGCTCGTGGACCGGACCGGAAAAGGATCGGACCGGATAGATCGGGTCCGGTCCGGTCCACGGGTCACTTTTTTATAAAAAGCCGGTCCACCGGTCCGACCCGGTTGTGCATCCCTAGTAAAAAGGCTTCATACAAGATGTGTTTATTAGCAACTATGGGTTTATTTGATTTTATAAATAAAATGTATTAAATTGTATTATTTTATATTAAATTACATTAAATGAGTTGTTTAATATAAAATAATGTATTTTGATCGGAAATCCAAACAAACCAGTCTGTGATTCAAGTATGATCTTTTCTAGTTATATGGTTTCGTATTCGTATGTACGTACATCGTCTAAACTAGCTAACTTAATTATTTCAATTGCACTTAGTTAATTTTCGTATCAACAATTGATTATTACTTTTGACTTGTGATTAAAGAACTTAGAATTCCTAGCTACTAAGCGGAGAATTCATATAGACAAGTCCATGTTTTTCCATCTAAAAGCATCACAATTCTTCTACAAATGCCATTCTAAAGTAAATTAAACCACCGAGTATAGAAAAATGGGCAAAATATATACCTGAAAAGTCAATCATATATAGGAAGCTCCTTTTGAAAAATGTTTTCATTTTAGACTAGCGACTTAAAATTGGTTGGTGGCTTTTTTTAATTTGGTAGGATGACTTTTGATGGTTAGTAATAGTATCGATCTTATTGACATTTGTAATAAGCAAATTTTTTATACACAGAGAAAATATTATGTGGAGAGACGACCTTATATTTATATTTGTGAACGTGAAAACGTTGTACTTACATAAATACATAGATTCACTTTTTATTGTACAGGTGGTTGTAGGATTTTAATCCAGTGAAAGTTAAAAGTATATTATTTTAATAAAGGTAAAATATTAAAAACTATAAAAGATTTTTAATTACAATAATATTTTTCGACGTGTCATGTTACGAAATCTTACAATAATATCTTCATTTTCAATAGATTTTACTACATTTTTTTCAAAATACGCAATTATACATTCATTCATGAAACCACATTCTGAGATCGATTGCATACTCAACTCTTGACAAGTTTCATAGTAGAAAAAACTCTTTTAACACTAGTTGCTGCAACATGTAATTTAAAAACAAAGTTAACTTTATAAAAATATATATAAAAAAATAAACACGATTCTACCTCAACTAAATTAAAACAAATTTCTTTAAAAACTCACTAATAATTTTGAAAAAATATGAGTGACATCTCGACAAAGATTACAACAAACATAAAGCTTCTAAAGCAATTTAAAAAACATAAGGATTTTTACAATATTATAAGATTTTTTTTGATCAAAACTAGAAAATATTTTTGTTCTATTAATATTAACTACACCGCCACTGTGTGTGCATATGTTTATTGAAAATGTGTGTTTATACACTTTGTAGTGTGTTCATATATATTTTGTTAGTAAATGTTCATATGTTTTCTTAGTATGTGTTCATATGGTTTCTTAACATATGTTTATATGTTTTTAAGTGACTCCTATATGTATATATATGTTCTCTCACTAAATGTGCATATGCTCTCTATATGTGCATACATATTCATAGTAAGTGTGCATATATTTACTATGTGTGAATACGCTTTCTATCGATGTGTGCATACAGTTTTTATCTATATTTGTATTTGAAAAGGACGTTGTTCTCGTATCCTACCCGAGCGGTTGTTTTTATGTGATCTTTACCTTTCATATACATATATAGATTTGGGTTCTCGTGCAACAGTCTCTTACCATGTGAAATGCGAAACGATCTCGGCCGTCATTTTTTTTGTCAACAATTTTTTTTCTTTTTTTTCGTCCCCTGATCATTATGGAATAACCTATATAGAAGGTTCACCAATAAGCTCTTACCGTTCATTTATTTGTGTACTGAAGTTCACACATAAGCTCTAAATGTACAAAGACACGTGTTTGAACATGAACATGTTATATATGAACTTGACAGCATAGAATAATGAACATTTAGTACTTATATGTGAACGTCAATAATTATCTATTCCAGAACGATCATAGACGAAAAAAAAAAACTCTTAACGTCCCCTGATCATTCTGGAATAACTTATATAGAAGGTTCACAAATAAGCTCTTAATGTTCACTTATTTGTACACTGAAGTTCACAAATAAGCACTAAATGTGCAAAGACATGTGTTTGAACATGAACATGTTATATATGAACCTACGGTATAGAAAAATGAACATGTAATACTTATATGTGAACGTCAATAATTGTCTATTCCAAACCGATCAGAGACGAAAAATATATATAAAAAAGAAGAAGTTGTTGGGCCCAAAAAAAAAAAAGTTCATTGTATTTACGATTATGTCACCGCATCACTATTCACTCTTTTTCACCCCTTTTAATCTCAGTCCTCCATCTCCTTGATCTAATGGCCCATAATATTTCACATATTGTACATTAAAGACCAAATGTATGGGAAACTCACTCTACGTATATATCTATTATTAGTTATTTAGTAACCAAATATAGTAAAAAAAAAATTAATGACTTTGTAAACGATTTCCCTCCAAACAATTGGATAACTTACAATCGAAATATCATGCATATATTTCTAAAGACTATAATGCATGTTCAAACAATTGGATAACTTCAATCGAAATATCATAATCCGGTATGTTCTAGAAAAGTGTAACAACAATATACTGAAAACCAAAAATGAAGGAAAAGAATAGAGAATGTAATTTAACCTACCCACTTTAGAAAATGGTCACACGTTTCCATTTGACTATACTTGATTAAACTATTCCATTTTTAACTCTATAAAGGAATAAACTGCATTGATTTCCTCTTAATCCCAAATCCCACACCAAACCCAAATCATAAGCCATGGGAAAACACCATTTACACACCCTTCCCCTCTTAATCCTCTTCACCGTGCTATCCTGCGCGGCTGCTGCGGCCGAGAACACCACCCAAGAGTTCCTGGACGTGCACAACGCGGCGCGTGCGGCGGTGGGGGTGGCGCCGCTGACGTGGAACGACACGCTGGCGGCGTTCGCGTCGGGGTTCGCGTCCAAGGTGAAGGTGCACTGCGACAACAGTCTGAGGTCGCACGGGCCATACGGGGAGAACACGGCGTCGGGTTACGACGCGTTCACGGTGGGCGGAGCGGTGAACGTGTGGGTGGGGCAGCGGGATTACTACCATCACGGGAACAACACGTGCGGGCTCGGGTCGGGCGGGTGCAAGGCGTACACGCAGGTGGTGTGGAGGAATACGGGTCGGGTCGGTTGCGCTAGCGTCGTGTGCGGCGCCGGCTGGCCGTTTGTGGTGTGTGAGTATGATCCACCCGGGAACGTGCCCGGCAAGAAGCCTTTTTAATTGATCGAATAGCACCGATTAATTAAATTTATATGCATGGCGTAATTACCAATATTGGATCGATTGATCCAAATATGTAATAAATAAATGTTAATTGAAGCTAGATTTCATATATGCTTCATCAAACATATATATACATATGGTTGATATATGTCCTAACATACTTAATCTTTGTTTCTATATATAATGCTTTTAATAATAATAATATGGTTTTTTTGGTAATATGTATGTGTTCCCATGTTTCTCGCGTTAATTGATCTCGATCTCTTGTGTTTTCTTCCTTAATTGGTTGTCTAGCTTGATAATTATATACGTTATCGAGCCAGTTAAAAAATGTGATTTAGGTTTCTACGCGACATGATCTCGACTTACACTTGGTTTGTTTTTATCTTTTGGTGTATATAGGACATAGTACAAAACATATAGACATATATACATTAGCACAAAGCATATATACATACTTAATATAGATGAGATATACGTGTGGATATGAACATACCATTTTAAAATTTTTATATAAGCGTCCAACACCTGCTCTCACTTGATTTTTTTCCACCTTTATATATTCTATATTGTTGTTTAACTCTTTTAAGGTGATCGAGTACGCACGCGGTAGCCGGCATAAGCCGAATGTAAACGTGACTTTGTGCTCGTGAAGTACTAAACCAAGCAATTAAGAAAGTTTGTTCAACCCCATAATTCGTAACTTGACAACGTTGACGGCCTATATATATAGATGAGACATATATATTCTATATTCTTTTTCCCGTAATGTGAGAATACATAATAGGGTAAGATTTTCCGTAATGTGAGAATACATAGTAGGGTAAGAAATGAGAATAGATCTTAGCTTTTGGATGATAAATAAACCAAATACTAGGATTAAACTTTCATTAAAAAGTCATGTGTCATGTACATGACCTGAGTTTGACCGGTCAATATGACTAGTCAAACCAGTCACCGGCGATCAACGCCGGAGCTCCGGCGTTGACCGATCAAAGTCTCTCTTTTTTTTCGGCCATTTTTTTAAGGCACATTTTTTGAGTTGCGAATGCATGTGCATTGATTTTTGCTTGTATGTGCATCAATATTGACTTGTATGTGCATTGATATTGCATAAAATCTGTATAGAATTTTTTACTATATGTGTGACTTTGTGTATGTGAAAACTCATACACTTCTCAGCATGTGCATATGTTTTAGCTTGTGTGTACATAGATTTTGACATATATTTGCATCTAAATTCTTCTTGTGTGTATTATTTTCTTGGGTTGAAATGTGCTAGAGTTTTGGCTTGTATGTGCATACCTTTTGAAGTGCATGTCTTTTTTTATTGTATGTGCATCTAAAATTCCATAAATTCTGCATAGGATTTTGACTATATGTGCAGAATGTGCATATGTTTTGACATGTGTGCATAAATTTTGACATGTATGTGTATCTAAATTCTACTTGTATGCGTTGTTTTCTTAGGTTGAAATGTGCATGCGTTTTGGCTTGTATGTATGTGCATACCCTTTGAAGTGCATGTCTTTTTGCTTGCATGTGCATATAAATTGAACTAGGCGTGTATAGGGTTTGACTATATGTGTGACTTTTTGTAAGTGAAAACTGATGCACACACATGTAAAATCTTATACACTTTACAAAATGTGTCTAGGTTTTGTCTTGTAAGTGCATGACCGGTTAATTATCCACTTAAGTTGTCATGTGTCATCCCATGATAGTCTAATCCTAGCCTTTGGATTTAAAAAATCCAAAAAGCTAGGAGGTATTCTCAATTCTCACCCTAATGTTCATTCTCACCGGATCCGCACACCTTGTTTTTTACCTTTATATATTCTACATATAGAGTAAGGATCATATGAGGTGAGAAGAGTGTTTAGGGTATAAAATTAGGATTAATCTTAAATATTAGATTGTAGGAATGAAGAGTTAGGATTAAAACACATGGAGTGACAAACTTGTAAATATAATCAACTTTTTTAATTTTATATTTATTTTTTAATTATTATTTTTTAAAACAAATTTCCGAAATTATTTTTTTTCAATTTTTTTTTCCCAAATTTTTATTTTTATTTATTTTTCATGAACATTTTTCTGAAAAAATTAGTACCATGCACTTTAGCATTTTAATCATGCACTTTAATATATTTACATATATACTTAATTTTAGATTACTAAACATGCACTTTAATATACTTACACATGCATGCACTTAACTTGGAATATTGAGCATCCACTTTAACATAATTATATATGCACTTTTTAACATATTAATTATGTACTTTAACATGATAAGTATGCACTTTTAATATAATAAATATACACTAGCTAAAATGTGCACTTTTAATATACATGTTAAGCATGCACATTTACATATTACAGCATGCACTTTGTCATATTAAATATGTATTTTATGTGAGCATTAAAAATGTGCTTATATATGCACTTTGAATTCATTATAGATGCACTTTTGGTGCTTATTTATGCACTTGATATACAATATAATTAAATAAAATACTTTTTGAAAAAATTACAAAACAAAAATAACTGTTGAAAAAAAAAATTGGGAAAAAATTTGAAAAAAAAAGTTTTCGAAAAAAAAATCAAAAATAAAAATTTGCGAAAAAAAATAACTTTTGAAATAATAATATTTATAATTTTGTCACTTCAATCTTATTCATCCATCTCTTAGATCTTATGACCCTAATTACTCATCACTTTACACCCTAAAATCATTATGCACTTGAACCCTACTCAGACTATGAAGTCAACGTTGACGACCTATTATGTTTCCCCCAAACTTTACTCCGCTTTTAACATCGTGCAATGAAAATAGAATTAGAATAAAAAAACACGAAGTTATTTAGGCAACAAATTACAAAAGGTTTGAACACTGGGACTACACATTATATTGGATGAATCTCCCAATTTTATCTTCTTAGGAAGGTTACCATTATTTCATGGTAGGTGTTGGACCGTTGATTGAGGATTAAAGGCATCTACGAAAGCCAAAGTTGAAGACATATGGAGCTATGTTGAGCTAGCATGCACTTGATTCATCAATGACATTTTGTATTGGAATCGTTGATAATGATGAGTATTAGTTTTTTATATGGTATAAGAGCGGGATACTTTTTCCTGGTTGAAAGTTTCTGTGTGTTTTGATTGAATTCTTGACAATCAAAATGTCATGAACTTCTGGTTTGGGTAATTCGTTCTTCGAGGGGGAAACGCGATGAACACGTACAACGATCCTTTTTATTTGTCAAACTCGGATCATCCTGGTGCACAGTGATGACAATGGTCTTTGATGGATATGATTATCTCCATTTAGAGTCGTGGGATCAAGCTAGCTAGCACTGGGATTGAAATTCAAGTAAAGTTTCATTGATGGGAGCTGCAAGAAGTCGATTGAGGAAGGAGAAAACCTTGTACGATGGATCATAATATATTATATGGTGTGTTGTTGGATTCTTAATTCAATCGCATCAAATCTATCCAAAGGATTCATGCGTATAGTACAAACATCAACAAAACAACTTTGGGATGAATTGAGTGAGAGGTTTGCACAATCAAACGCTCCTTTAGTTTTTCAATTAAAAAGAGATCTGTCAAATTTGAAACAAGAAAATAATTCAGTGATTGATTATTATACAAAGCTAAAAGTGGTTTGGGATGAAATACAAAGCATTGATTCTCCACCAGAATGTGAACGTGTAGTAAGAAACTCTTGCAATTTGTCAAAGCGTCTAATAGAGGCACATTCCTAATGGGACTAAATGATAACTATGAAAATGTAAGGAGTCAAATGTTGGGAACATATCCTTTACCTACTGTGAACATGGCATTCTATTTGGTTCAATAGATAGAGAGGTAGAATTTACAAGTGTTCCTTACATCATCTCAAAATTTAGAGGTAAGTGCCTTGGCTGTTGGGAGACAACAAGGACACTTATCTAGAGAGGAGTACGAACATATGCAAGATGGGAAGATTATGTAAGTTTTGCAAGCAAAAGGGACATCTCATGGATGCTTGCTTCAAATTGCATGATCTTGATTGGTTTAAGGGAATTAAGTCACCAGCTAGATTCCCTCTCCAGAGAGGTCTGCGATTAGCAATTAATCAGGGTGATTTGCTCGTGGATCCTGAAGTGTATACAAGGCTAATTGGGTGATTACTCTATCTTAATTTGGCAAGGCCAGATTAGTCTTATGCTTCTCAACATCTTAGCTAGTTAGTGAGCTCTCCTCGTGCTCAACACTTAGATGTTGCTATGCATGTTGTCTGGTATTTGAAGGGAACAATTAACTTAGGTTTGCTCTGTCCTTCTCATTCCTTTTTTCATTTCTCTACCTATTGTGATGTCGACTAGGGCAGTTGTATGTTCTCCCGCGGATCCCTCACAAGATATTGCGTTTTCTTAGGTAACTCTTTAGTATCTTGGAAGATCAAGAAGCAAAAGACAATATCCAAAAGCTTTGCCGAATATGAATACAGAGCAATGTCTATCGTTGTAGTAAACTTGTATGGGATGTTGACTTACTAGCTATCCTAAAGGTGCATGTTCCTCACACCATTACTTTTTTATGCGACAACAAGGTTGCCCAACACATAGCCCCCAACCCGGTATTCCATGAACGCGCCAAGCAGCTCACCATTGATCGTCACTATGTTATGGATGAAGTTCAGATTGGGTTCATTTTTACTTCTCATGTCAGTTCAAACCTTCAATTCACAGATTTACTTACCAAGGTTGTTGGTGAACATCAACAGAACTTCTTAGCATCCAAGTTAGGCCTTGTGTCTTCTGACTCAAGTCCTACTTGGGGGTGGGGGGATGTGAGTATGTGTGGTTAGTAGCAGTTTATCCTATGTGATAGACTGACATCTCAATTATTAGGTTGTTACTAACAGAGAGAGTGAGAGACACGTGCTTAAGCCTTGTATATAAACTCCCTCTTGTATCCTATTAGTCTCTAAGAGTGAGATAATAGAACTTTCTTCTTCGTCTGCTCTTTTCTCCAATTCTTACAAGATTCATCAATGGCATTCTGTATTGGAACCATTGATAACAATAAGTATTGATTCTTCATATGATCTATATGAACTTGGTTTGAGTCCATAGCAGACACTTATGCTATTACACATGGGAGGAAGAAATCGAACTTGTGACTTTGTGATCACGGGATGTTAGTATATGTGGTTAGTAATAGTTTAGCCTATGTGGCAGCTCAACTAGTAGGTTGTTACTAACAAAGAGAGTGAGAGACACGTGCTTAAGCCTTGTATATAAACTCCATCTTGTATTCGTAGGGATTTAGGGGGGGCGTTTGGTAAAAAATAGGTATCGGGTTGGGCTGAGGTATCGGGTTGAGAAGGTATAGATTTGTAAAGTTTAAGTGTTTGGTTAGTATTTGAAGAAAAAATAGGTATAGGCTTTTTCCTTAACTTTCCAACCCAAAATCGCATACCCACCTCTCATCCCCATTCCATCTTTTCAACCCCAAATAAATTGAGAGGTTTCATAAGTTGGCTTTGAGTGGGTTTAGGGAATGAGTTTGATTCTAATAAAACACATACCGAACAATAGATTTTGGGTTAGGATTCCTCAACCCCTCCCAACCCCATACCTTAGCCTTCAACCCCAACAACCAAACACACCCTAGATGCTAGAGGAATTTTAGAAAACGGATTTCTAACATATAACTTAGGATCTCATGCATAAACTGATATGAAACATATATGAAAAGAGTAACATACCTTTTGATGCATGAATCTTTCTGCTAGGACACACTTAGGAGAAAAGAATCTCAAGCGTGATTCCACTACTTGGTCCACATGAGTACGGATCTAGATCTCCATGTGTACGTCTGCTAGAACAAGAAGAAAGTTCGAAACTTGGTCTTCTCTTGTGCAGGGTTGTACGTCCGGTCCTAGTATTGTGGCGGGGAGTGTATTTTCTCAACAAATGAGATAATGGATAATTCCCTTGTATCTACAAATGGATATTTATAGCTGATATAATATCTTATCTTTCTAAAAAATAACTTTCCTTATATCATCAAGTAAATAGATAACGCTTTATTATTACACATTAATGAATAATCCACTCTTCCATGTATATGTCTTGGCCTAAATTTCCCATGTTCCACATTGGTCCTCAGGTTACTTTGATCTAACGCAATTACTCTATTGTGTGTGACCTTATAGGACATGACTATAATAGCAATGTGTCTAATCTAATTTAGCCCATAAATCATAGTTCGCTTCTAGTAAAGCACTATGACTACCTAAAATATCCAGATTATAAATCTCCTTTATTAATCATATTCTATTATTTATAGTTGCCACCTTGATTAAATGACACATTCCTTCAATCTCCCGCTTGTCCTTAAACAAGTGTGCAATATCAATTCCTTTAGATGCGTTTGGATTCTCAAAATAATACATAAAAATGTACTATCTTGCATTAAATTGATGATTTAATACAAGATAATGCATTTTAATATATTATTTCAGGTAATCCAAACAAACCCTTTTGTCTCTTAGTGTCCAATTTGATGATATGATAACATGAACGCTCCGGTAAAACGAAAATTGTGGTAAAACGGATGTATTAATCTGGGACGTTGGATGAAGGGTGATGGATGGATGGGTGGATGGATGGTTGGGTCTTATGATTGATATGGTATGGGTGTAACCACCATATCTTCTCTAAAAAGTCAGTTTCTGGATTTTACAATTAAAATAAAATAATTACGGATATTGTTATAGGAGAGAGAAAATCCAAAATCCTTTCCCAAAGATACGTTGCCAAGCTGCTCGTTCGTTCATTCGTTCGTTCTCTCCATTGAAGCTGCTCGTTTGTTCTCATCAAACTTGCCAAGCATCTTTGTTCGATCACTTTGAATATCCCTCCTGGAAACGTGAAAGATCCATCATCGAGCAATCTACTTTTGGGTTGATCAACTCGTATTATAATGAATTGAGGTTTGTAAATTGAATTTCCAGCAAAACCCGAATTCTATTTCATGATATGTTGATCTTATGTCTATTCTAATTGATTTTTGATCATAACATAGGGTTTAAATTCTGATTTCTTATTATGGTTTTCGCAATTTATGGTTTTCGATCATAACATGAGGATATTCGAGACCTAATCACTGAAATTCATTGTCTTTTTTTAAATATTTAGTTCAAATTATGATTTTCGCAATTTGGAAGATACTTGTGCAGGAATATTATTTGTTTATTCATGAACATCGTTAATTTTATTCATGAATATCAATAAACAATACATGAATACAAAACAACTCATATTCATGAACGCAATTACGTGTTATTCATACATACTATACTGATATTCGTGTGTTAAAATCAAGTTTTTGAAATTGAATCATGATCTTATGCTTTTGTTTTGTATATGATGAATATCGATTACGTATTTTGAACATCTTGTTTGATGTTAAACTAATTATGGTGAAATCATATTCGTGTACTGTTTATTGATATTCATGAATAAATCTATCGATATTCATAAAGTCTGTAATGATATTCGTTTACTGTGTACGGCATATTCATGTTGCCGATTGTGCGATATTCATAGAAATTGTACGGATGTTCTTTCCATTCATGTTGCCGATTGTGCGATATTCATGTACTGTGTATACATATTCATGAACCACAATATCGATTTTTATACAATATTAAAAGGTATTAATGTATTGTGTTCGCATTTTCATGCAACCAAATAGGCAATATTCATATACACTGTAGTGATATTCATCAATTTGTGTTAATCTCAATATTTGTAATAGAATAACGTTCTATCGGGCTTTTTTTGTATATTCATATACTTTGTACGCATATTCATGCATTAAATTCGTCGATATTTGTATAAAATATAATGATATTCATGAAATTGTGTTTAGATTGAATCATGTTCTTCGAATGATATTCATATCTTTTTACTAGATATTCATTATAGTACTTAGATAGGCGTTGCTGTATGTGTATTTGTCCTGCATATCAATGATACCAATTTGAATATTCGTGCTTTTTAACGATATTCAATATGTTGTGAACGATATTCATGTATTGAATTTGATAATGATATTCATGTATTATGTATTGATATTCAAAATTTTGTGCACGTGTCAGGGTCGTGTACAAATAGTGGTTCAAGAGAAGATATGATGTCAGAAAGCTTAGAGGAAGTCATTGATGTATCGAAAAATGAAATATCAAAAGAAGATGATACAAAATCAAAGTTTGGTTTTTGGAACAAAGTGTGTTTTTGATGAGGATGATACAAAATCAAAGTTTTGCAAAGAAAAATTATAATTTCGTGATTCGTATTCTGTTCCTAGATATTCATGTTTTGCAAGTCGATTTTCATTTGTTTAGCATTAAGAACATTTAGCTTGGTTTGGATATAAGTGATTTTTTTTTTATTCGAATTCCACTTATTGATATTCATGTTCTTCGACCGGTTATTCGTGCTATGCATTACATAATTCTTAATTTTTGTAAGGATATGATGTGATTTGTGTTATACTTCTAAGCTTTTTACAATTCATATCCATTCAGTAGTGTGTAATGGGAGTAAGTTGTAGCTTGTAGCTAATTTATTGTTAAGAAATATGAATATCATTTTATACCGGTATGAATATCACTATATTTTACCATGAATTCCACTTATAGATATTAATGTTCTTCGACCAGTTATTCATGCTATGCATTACATAATTTGTAATTCTTGTAAGGATATAAAGGGTATTGTGTTATACTTCTAATATTTTTACAAGTCATATTCATTCAGTCAGTGTACAATGATAGTAAGTTGTAGCTTGTATATAATATATTGTATCTAGAAACACGAATATCATTCTATACTGGTATGAATATCACTACATTTACCATGAATATCATAACATGAATGTCACATAATACAAAATGGATATCAATGATCAACAAATCATACAACACCATCAAAAAATGAAAACTGATCCAACATGAATATCAACCGCATTATAGTGAATATTACATCATAAATACCAACTACTCAACGCATGAAACCTACATCCAATATGAATATTAAAAGCATTTATATGAATATCATATTAAACAATTTGAATATATATCAATTGCAAAGAGTACAAACAACACCCCAAAACACCAAAATTGTTCCAACATGAATATCAACAACATTATAGCGAATATCACATCATATAAACCCTAAATCCTAAACCCTTAAACCATAAACCCTAAATCCTAAAACCCTAAACTCATAAACCCTAAACCCCTTAAACCCTAAACTCCTAAACCTTAAACTCCTAAACCCCAAACTCCTAAACCCCTAAACCCTAACCTTTAAACTCCTAAACCCTAAACATAAATAAAAGCACCAAAATTGATTGAACATGAATATCAAAAGCATTTGTATGAATATCACATCAAACAATTTGAATATCAATTGCAAAGAATACAAACAACACAAGCAAAACACCAAAACTGATCCAACATGAATATCAACAACACTATAGTGAATATTACATCATAAATATCAACTACTCAACGCATGAAACCTACATCTAATATGAATATCAAAAGCATCTGTATGAATATCACATTAAACAATTTGAATATCAATTGCAAACAATACAAACAATACCCCAAAACACCAAGACTAATCCAACATGAATATCAACAACATTATAGTGAATATCACATCATAAATTTTGAATATCGACTAATCAACGCATGAAACCTACATCCAACATGAATATCAACAACATTATAGTGAATATCACATCATAAAATTTGAATATCAACTACTCAACGCATGAAACTTAAATCTAACATGAATATCAAAAGAATGTATATGAATATCACAACAAACAATTTGAATTTCACATATAAAAATGTGAATATCAATGATCAATAACTCATACAACACCATCAACAAACATAATTTGAATCCACGTGAATATCAACATTATTATAATAAATAACACTACAGAGAAACTGAATATCATATATACAATATCTAAAACATAAATATCAAAACACATAAATTGTAACATTGTGAATAACAATACTATTAACATGAATAACAATGCAGGAGCGGAAACGAGGCGATTGGTGTTCTGTCGGGGCTAAAACTGGGTAGAACGGCGCCGACTTGGAAATTGTTGGTTCTGAAGAGGAGTCTCGGAGACGATGATGGAAATCTTCTTCGTCGTGAATAGGAAGAGCGAGAAGATCAATAACTTTCCAGTCTAAAGCCAAAAAAAACACTCCAAAAATTGGGTTAGAAAGAATTGCGAGAAGATCAGTTTTTAGAAACTGAAAAATTTGAGTTTAGGGTGTTTAGAAAAACAGTACCTTGGAGAGTAAAACTGGGTAGAACAACGCCGAAAATCTTCCTCACTCTCTCCCTCCGCCTGATCCCCTCCCTCTGCAGCGCCTTCTTCCTCCTCCTCCACCTCCTCACCATCTTCGTCGCCGTCTCGGGAAGCTCTTCCTCCGTATCGGCCTCCCACAGGTGGTACGCACTCCACATGGTGGCTGTCATCCTCATCGCCATCTTCTAGGTCCCCGCGCCCATAATACTCTTTCCCCACCCTCGGAAGGCTACTAAAACAAGTGGGTGACGTCAGAAAAACGGTCACCGGAGACGAGACCCCGGTCCACTGCCACACCGCCGTCCAAATCGACGTCGAAAGCATTCCCCGATCAATCCCGTTTGTCCTCTCTTTCTCCAATCTGACTTACAACGTCAAGATTCGGCCGAAGTTCAACCTCGAGAGCATTTTCCGGTCATGCTTCCGGCACCCAGAGGATGATCAGTTCCTCTTCCACACCAAGACCCTTCTCAACAACATCTCCGGCGAGGCCCGTGACGGCGAGATCATGGTGGTGCTGGGCGCGAGCGGCTCCGGCAAGTCCAAAAAGAAAGCCAGAGAGGTTGAAGACGAATCTGGAGAGAGTAATCATACGAGATCTTGTAAATGTGATTTTGGAAAGTGAATATTTGGGTAAATCAAATCCCTACAATTATGTTAATTTGGGTGGATCAGGTGTATGCATTCTATTCTCCCTCATGTGCACCCTCTTACATTCAATATGAGCCATTGATTCAGTTCTAATCTAAAGGCTTCTATTTGTACTCCTGTTTTACTCTAAATGGTTGTTTCACCAGAACTTAATTCACATCTTATGTATATCAATATTCAAATTGTTTATTGAACTTTGAGCTTCAACTGTCAAAACAAATGATTACTTTTAATCCATTTGAGAATGACCATGCATTTTCAGTTCTTACTCTTCAAGTGGCCAAGACATCATTCCTATCTACATATGCATATGTGTAAATAGGAGGACTTCTCCAATCTTGTATGACTATAGCTCCCACTCAATTTCAGCAATCCCGATCACTACCTTTATAATTGCCTTTTGTGAAACGGCATTTGACAATGTCAAAGACATACCAATCACTAAGTAAGAGGATTATCACACTCATGTATGAGGAATCTACTAATCATAGTTCAACTTAAAATTCTTCAACTCATTTGAAGAATAGACATCTCTATGTCCCTATAGCCCTTGAAACCCGGGGCTATCAATCAACTTACAAAATAGCCTTTATTAAGTCATTTATGTCCAACTTAATGACTTAGACTATGACAACTCATAATTCATAATTTAAGTTCACTTAATAGAGTTTCATTCATCAAAACACTTATGATGATCCTATTTGACAATTATAAATTATTTGGACATTTTATTTAATTCCAAACCATAATTAAATAATAATGAAACTATATTTCAAATAACAAGTATAACCGAGAGTTTAACATTCATGAAAACAATCTCCATAATGTAAATCAATACAATCTCAAAGTCATTCTCCAATGTGCTTAATTCTCTTAGACCTAGTGTAACTGTAATGCTTGGGCTTAGGTAATGATTTAGTCAACAGATCTACAATATTGTCATTTGTATGTACTTTGCACAACTTCACATCTCCTTCAACGACTAATTCATCATCTCCTTTATACACCAAGAAATCGTCTTTAGTCTTTCTTGAAAACTTTAGGATGTTTTTAGCTGCACTCCAGTGTGCTTCTCTTGGATTCGATTGGTATATGTTGCACATGCTCAAAGCGCATGCAACGTCTAGGCAAGTATAGATCATGGCATATATGATAGATCTCATTGCGGATGCATAAGAAATCCTACTCATCTTTTCTAGCTCAACAGGTGTGACGACTGGACACTGCTTCTTGCTAAGATGTAAGCCATGCTGCATAGGCAAGATTCGTTTCTTAGAATTATTCATAGTGAACCTATAAGTTCCTTGACTTAGTCCAATAAGTCTCTTAGATCTATCTCTATGGATCTTGATATCTAATATGTGCTTTGCCTCTCCCAAGTCTTTCATTGAAAAATATTTCTTCAGCCAATCCTTAGAGAACTCTAGCCTAGGAATGTTATTTCCAATGAGTAGTATGTCATCCATATACAAGACTAGGAAAACCACTTTGCTCCCACTAAACTTCTTGTAAACACAAGGTTCTTCTTCACATCTGATGAAATCAAACTATTTGATTGCCTCATCAAATCGAAGATTTCAACTCTTTGATGCTTGCTTAAGTCCATAAATATACTTATTAACCTTGCATACCTTCCTAGGATTCTGTGGATCCTCAAAACCCTCAGGTTGTGTCATGTATATATCCTCTTATAAATATCCATTTAGAAATTCAGTCTTGACATCCATTTGCCAGATCTCATAATCATAATGAGATGCAATTGTTAGGATTATCCGAATGGATTTGAGCATAATAACTGGTGAAAAGGTTTCATAATAGTCAATACCATGAATCTATTTAGATCATTTTGCAACCAATCTTGCTCTTAAAACTGTTATGTTTCCATCATTGTCTATTTTGAGTTTGTAAACCCATTTGCATCCTATGGGTACTACCCTATCTGGCAAATTTATCAAGTCTCATACTTGATTCTCAGACATGGAATCCATTTCATACTTCATGACTATGCGCCATTTTTCGGAGTTTGGACTCGCCATAGCTTGCTTGTATGTAGTAGGCTCCTCATATTCTAAAAGCAAGATAGTAATTGGGTCTAGGCGTGGGCCAATCTGATCTACATGTGGGATGATCAAATTCTTAACTCAAATATTCACCACCAAGATCAGATTGCAATGCCTTAATTTTCTTGTCAAGTTGATTTTCAACTTCATTCTGGAAGTCTTTGAACTTTTCAAAAGATTCAGACTTATGCTTCATTAAGTGTATATATATATATATATCCATATCTACTCAAATGATCAGTCAAAGTTATGAAGTATTTGTAACCACCTCTAGCTTATGTGCTCATTGGTCCACATAAATATGTATTTATTAGGGCCAAAAGTACAGTTGCCCTTTCACTTACCCCAGTAAAAGGTGACCTTTTCTTCTTTCCCATTAGGCAAGACTTACATGTTTCAAATGATTCATAATAAAATGAGGCTATAAGTCCATCTTTTTGGAGCTTCTTCATGTGATTCAAGCTAATGTGACCTAAGAGACAATGCCATAGATAGGTAGTGTCGAAATCATTTGATTTTTTTTTTCCTTTTGGTGTTTGTGTTATAGATTTTGGATCTTAAATCCACCACATATACTTAGTAGTGCATTGGCTTAAAATACATCATCCTTGTAAATAGAAAAGCATCCATTCTTAATTATAAAATCATAGTCTTCAATATCCAAAACACAAGTCACAATAAAGTTTCTAGTAATCGAAGGGAGAAAATAACAATTGTTAAGTTCTAAAACTAAACGAAAAGGTAGACTATAATATCCTATGGCAATTGCAACAACCCTTGCTCCATTTCCAACGCGCATGTCTACCTTTCCTTAGCTAAGCTCCTACTTCTTTTTAGTCCATGCACATTCGAAATAATGTGAGAACCACAACCAATATCTAATACCCAAGTTGAAGCTTTTGCTGTTAGGACTTCTATAACATATGTACTTGAACCGAGACTCACAGTTCCATTCTTCTTGTCTTCTAAGTATTTTGGGTAGTTCCTCTTTCAATGCTCCTTGCATTGCAGTAGAAACAATCATGCTCAACAACTACTCTAGCCTTTTCAAAAGTCTTTGGCTTGGGTTGTGCAACTTGCTTGCCTTTCCCTTGCACGTTTTTCTTCTTCTTTTGCTTTCCAGGTGCCCCTTTCTTGAACACTTTCCCTTTGTTGACCATCGGAATCTCTTTCTTAGAGTCAACAGAGAGATTTTGCTCATAAATTTTGAGCATCTCATGTAGGTCTTCAAGGGTTTTTCCAACTCTATTCATATTGAAGTTTAACTTGAATTGAGCAAATCCATCATGTAGAAAATGACGTATGATGTCTATAGCCAACTTTTGACTATAGGGAAAGCCAAGTCTTCCATGTTCTCAATATGTCCAATCATATTGAACACGTGAGCATTGCCTGACTTTCTTTTCTCAAGTTTACAGTCAAGGATTGCTTTGTGAGTCTCATACTTCTCCATCTTTGCTTGTTCCTAAAATATTACTTCCAGGTTGCGAATGATGGTGTAGGCATCCATCCTCTCAAACCTCTTTTGAATGTTCAATTTCATGGAGGTTAGCATAAGACAAGTAACAATCACAGACTTTTCTCTGATCTGCTTCTCCTGTTCTTTCTCCTCTAGAGTAGATGCAGTTGTTAGTTTTGGGATAGGAATGTCAAGGACGTTCTCTCTTCCTTCAGATGTAAGCACAATTCTCAAATTCTTCCCAATCGAAGAAGTTATTACTGTTCAACTTATTCTTCTAAAGAATTAGCTTATTTAAACTTAAATAAGCTAATGCACATTTTTTTTAAACAAAATTGTCCCTTTTGAATAAATTGATTCCAAGATCCTATTTCAGATAAAACTTAAGCGTACTTTGACACTTTCCTAAGTCCTATGTGATCAAGGTAGGTGACTTTTACTAGTTATAACATTTACAACACTTGGTTGATAGGATACGTCTTATGTCAAACCTATCCCCATGCCTCAAAATCCAAAACTTTATCTTTTGGCATGTTGTTGAGTATAACCCAATCAAGGTTATAAACCCATTATATAGACTTACTCGTACTATTCCAAGGTCAAAAAAGGACATCTTGCTTTGGCAAAAACTATCCATCAAATTCTAAGGGCCTCATATGTTATGATTTGAAAAGGCAAAATCTCAATTTTCCTTAAAGGGACCTAAGTTTACTATGTTGTCTATCTACTAGCCAATGAACTAAATAGCAAGAATAAACGAACATGCATAAAATTAGAAAGAATTTTAAAGCAATATAAAATGCACAAAATAAATGTGATCCTAGTAAGATCGTAATCTTCATATATTCTTCTTCGTCTCTTGGTTCTTCATCCTTGATACTCCTTTTAGATCTTCATCTTGGATCTTCATAGGATCTTCTTTCTTGCTTTACATAATGTAATTCTAATCTAATTTCTTAAAATTAAATTACAAAAATATATAACGATACGCATATCGTGTGCAAGAAAACAATAACGATACGCATATCGTATTTTCTATCATATTCACATCATTCACCACATGCAATAATAATAGCATAATATATATATATATATCATACACGCAGTTATTGTATCGAATATTAAATAAACACACATAGACTATTAATCAAATTAATAACCTTTTAAAAATTAAATCAATTAAATTATCTCATAAATTAATTAAATTATCTCATAAAATAATTAACTCATTCTTCTTATTATTTTAATTCAATTAAAATTCATACATGGAATTAATACCAATATCAATCATTAACATGCTTAATTGGATAAAATATACTCATAAGATAAGATATCTATTACCATATTGATCTATTTTAGGCAATTAGGATCTTAGGCTAACAAACCCTAACACTAACCACTTGACCAACATCAGCCACACCCAACTGCGATACTGAACCGCCCAACCGTTTGTGCCGAGCCACCCCCCGCCCCTCCCTAGCCATCTCGAACAACCCACCAACCGTCGTGAGCCACTTTTGGGTCACCCAACCACGGTTGTTATCTCTCTCCCACTCAAATTTTATAACAATTTCCAAATTTTTTGGTTTTGAGAAAAATTAGGGTGTAACTTTCATAAAATTAGGACTCTTGAAAAATTAATGTATGAAATGATTTCATACAAAAAGTAATCAAATTTGGCAAATACAACGCAATGAAATTCTAAATTTCTAGGGTTTGATTTAACTTTCACCAACATGAAAAATATACTATTTTTATTTGAGGCTATGATTTATACAAGAAATTATATCTCTTTCATAAATTAACCATATGAATCGATTTTAGGGTAAAAATTAAGCAAAAAATTAGAATTTTAAAGCTTAAAATTTTCGGCATTTATGTGGAATTTTCGAGTATATCTTAAGCATAAGACTCAAAATTTTCTTGCATCAAATAAATTAAAATCACAATTTTAATCATGTAATTTAATCCATATAACAATTTTTCCACCTTAATTGAACTAGAATAACAATAACATGCATCAAAATTACAATTTTTAATTATGATCGTTATTAATTTATGCAAGAGGCTCTGATACCACTGTAGAGATTTAGATGCTTTTAGCATAATTTCAGAAAACAGTTTTCTAACATCTAACTTAGGATCTCATGCATAAATTGATATGAAGCATATATGAAAAGAGACCATCCTTTTGATGCGTGAATCTCCCTCCTCAAACAAACTTAGGAGAAACGAATCTCAAGCGTAAATTCCTCTATTTGGCCCACACGAGTACGGATTTAGTTCTCCTTGCGTACGTTTGCTAGAACGGGAAGAAAGTTCGAAACTTGGTCTTCTTTTGTGTAGGGTGTGCATGATGGCCTAGTATTGTGGTGGGGAGTGTATTTTCTCAAAACATGAGATAATGAATAATTTCCTTGTATTTACAAAGGGATATTTATACCTGATATATTATCTTATCTTTCTTAAAGATAACTTTCTTTATATCATCTAGTAAGTAGATAACACTTTATTATTACTTGATGAATCATCTAATCTTCCATCTATATGCCATGGCTGAAATTTTCCATGTCCCACATTGGGCCTCAGCTTACTTTGATCCTGCCCAATTATTCTATTGTGTGTGACCTTATAGGACTCGATTATAATAACAATGGGTCTAATCTTATTTAGCTCATAAATCATAGTTGGCTTCTAACAAAGTACTATGACTACCTAAAATATCCGGATTATAAATCTTTATTATTAATCATATTCTATTATTAGTAATTGTCACATTGATTAAAAGACATATTCCTTCAGTATTATGTTAGTCTCTAAAAGTGAGATAATAAAATTTTCTTCCGCATCTTCTCTTTTCTCCAATTCTTATAAGATTCGTCAATGGCATTCTGTATTGGAATCATTGATAATTATGATGATTGATTCTTCATATGATCTATCTGAACTTGGTTTGAGTCCATAGCAGAAACTTAGGCTACTACACAGGAAGGAAAAAATCGAAATCATGACTTCGTGATCACGAAATATCATATTTAACAACTAAGTTGGAAAGACTTGATCTATTCAATTTTAGCCCCAACTTTTATAGGAAATATTTTTAGTACAAATATAATTAGGCAGAACATGTACAATGATGTGATATATATTAGAGTATATAAAGGGTATGTTTGATCACTTCATTTATAAACAAATAATGTTATTGATACTGTATTTAAAAAAATAGTTTTAGAATTTTGGGATTTGTGTAATTTTGTAAATTTTGAATTTTTTAGTATTTGAAGACTTTTAAATTATATGAATATTATTTGTAAAAAATACCTATCATACCAAACAATATTTTTAAAAATAAATATTAATAGTTAAAAATGTATTTATATAGTAGTACTAAACAACCCTAAGTTTTCCCTAAAAATATCATAATATATTATTTTTTAGAATTTTGGTTTAATAATCACGCCATTAAATGCTATGGTAGCTAAAATTGATCAGTACAGAGTATTCAAAAATGGAAACTATTTTGGACTCGTTTGGTATCGATATCAAAGATATGAGATATCGGGTATTGGTATCGGTATGAGTATCAAGATATGCTTATATATCAATGTATGGGGTATGAGTATATATATGAGTAATATTTTTAATATGCCCATTTTGTGGGAGATATCAAAATAACATGATAATATTAGTTTGATATCGCTCATACTTACATCTTCATACCTATATCCAATACCAAATAGCAAATATCAATTTGATATTGATATCAAAATTAGGATGTTGATCCGGTGAGAAAGGACGCTTAGGTGAACGTGAGAATACGCACATATAGACAAAAATCTATGCACATCACAAGATGTGCATGAAATTTTGTCTGTATCTGCATGAGTTTTCACACATAGTCACATATATAGTAAAAAATATATGCACATACATGCAAAAATCCATGCACATTTTGAGGTGTGCATGAATCTTTGCCTGCATGTGCATGAGTTTTAACTTACACATAATCACACACTTTTGTGATGTGCATGAATTTTTGCCTGATGTGCATGACTTTTCACTTACACATAGTCATAAATTTATGCACAAATATGCAAAAATTCGTACATATCTTGAGGTGTGCATGATTTTTTGTCTGTATGTACATGAATTTTTACCTATCAAAGTCATACACAATCTAAATCCATACACATCTGATATTCTCACATTCTGACCTAAACACTCACTCATGAATATTTTCCTCAGAGGTAAACCAAACACAAATATGTGTATTATATCCATACCATACTTGATATCTTAATATCAATATTAAACAAATCCTAAAAGCCTTATGTACGCTTTAAATTCAGACCCTTAAGGGTCTCAATTTAAAGCTTAAAGCTAGAGAGTCCTCGATCCTTCGAAGACTACCTAGAGACTTGAAATCGGCGGGTTTATGATCGCTAGGATAATATGGCGAGATATAATTAACCAAACACACTCTTAATTAATTAGACAAGTAACAACTTCAATTACGTGAACTTGTCCATTTACACGAATTTTAATTCTCCTAATCCATTTTACAACCTAAAGAATATAAGTTCTCCTTATGTTAGTAGGATTATTAGAGATATTTCGGTTAAGATATGATTTGTATTTATTCTCTTAATATTCTTTCCTATCTTATGGCCCATTAGGTCAAAGATAATTGTATATATTGTAATCTTGGAGATCATAATACACAAGAGAAATTACTCAGACAAATTTGCCCCTTGTAGTCGGCGTTGCATTTTCTTGGGCTATCCTTTTGGGAAAAAGGCATGGCATTTATATGATCTAGATAATGACGTCTTCTTCAATTCTAGAGACGTTATTTTCTCTGAGCACGAATTCCCGTTTGCTCTTGCTCCATCGGCACCTCCAGGCGACTCACCCATTGATCAGGTGTCTCCTGCTGTGTTTGATGAACCGCCTTTCATCGACAAGGGGAGCTCTGTTGACAACCCTGTTGTGCCTCCGACTGTATCGTCGCCATCTCCTTCTAATCTGGAGGGGCCGCAACCGTTTGAGCCGTTTAGTGCTCCTATGCCAGATTCTCCACCTCATGAGCCAGTTGTGGTTCGTCGAAGCGACCGACAACGTCAAGTCTCTACTCGGCTTCAGGATTTTGTCTGTCACACCACTGCTTGCTTAGACCCCCCCCCCCCCCCCTCCCCCCGAGCATCTTCATCACCTACTCCGTCAACTTCCTCATGTACCTTATACTTTTTAGCAAAGTATGTTGATTGTCATAACTTTTCTGCAAACTGTAATATCCCTCAATTTTTAGTAAGGGTATTTGGGTAATTTTCCCATCCTTTGTTCGATTAATTATTTCGCTTTTAGTGGAGTTTGGATTTTCAGTAATATCCATGATCTCCGTAATAATTCCCTGAGTGGTATAAAATACATTCGACGTATTTTCGGGACTTAGAATATTTGTTTGGATACAAACATATAATTTCCGGGGTTTAAAACCCATACCCAATCTTATCCTCCAGCTCAGATCTTTCCACTTGCTACCACTTGTTGCTTTGGCCGGTCCCCTGCAGGGAGGTTGGTCGGACCTTTGCCCCCTCCTTGGGCTACCTCTTAGGCTATTTAAGGAGCTGGGGATGAAGAGTAGAAAGGTATATCGGTCTCCCTCTCGTCTCTCCCCTGCTCCATCGTCTTCTCTCCCGCTGAGCTGCCGCCTCCCTTGTTCCTCTCGTGAGCTCCCATGTTCACGTTTCCTCCTCCGCCGAGCCCCTGTGCGAGCTTCTGCTGCTTTGCTCACCATCGCCGAGCAGAACCTCCCGGCGTCGAGGCGGCGGAAGCCCAGCGAAGCCTCTCCTCCTCCGCTGTCCGTGGTGTTGTGCTCTGCTCTTCGTGTTGCTGTTGTTGTGCTGTTGTCCGAGCCACCGCCGTGGTGCTCCTCCTCCTCCCCGGCACGGCTCCATCCCTGGCGTCAGATCTCCGGCGTCGAGAGAGCCCGGCGGAGCACCCCCCTGCCGATCGCTGCGTGTTGCTCTGTTTTGTTGCTTCTGTTGTTACGTGAAATGGGTTGAAGAAGATGAATGAACAGTGGCCGTGGGCCCCTCCTTGTTATATTGTTGTTGGGCCGAAAGCCCAAGTTCCATTCCAGTCTAGATTTGACCCGAAATTATTCGAGCGTTAGAACGTGATCTGCTGAATCGCGTGTGGACTCGTAATCTGTTGGAGCTATCTGAAGCTTAGGCCATATCCTCGGAAATGGTATTTTCGGTAGTCATCTCGTCTAGATTCATCGCCGAATCTACTCTAGGCAAGTGGCGGTTCGCTCTTGCTCATCATTCCATACTTCCATTAATTATCAATTGTTTAGTTGTTAATTAATTTGGGATGATTCTTGTTTATGTTGGAAACAGTTGTGTTAATTAATATGATTAAAATCTGATATTATAATAGGTTGTATATTCTGCTAGAATCGACGCTATTATAGTTATATTGTGTAGGTGTGGGCCGTGATGGCTTTGATGTGGACTATTACTATGCTGAACTGTTAGTTAGCACGAGTATTCATAGGAACGCTTGGACCTTGCGAGGTTCATTCGTTTCTTTATAACTGGCAAATAACAGGGCGATCAAGACCCTATGCCAAACTTTCTGGTCATGACCAACCGAGATGTGGATATAGAGTCTTGGACTCTGCGATGTGGATTTAAAAGCTTATAACGTGATGTGGTGGTTTTGGAATTAAATCAGATAAGTGCCTTTGTCGCACATAACTAATATACCCTTGGGCAAGTAGTGCATCTAGGCGATAGTGCATCTAGGAAATCTCGTCTTAACTTTTAAATCACTCGTATGCGATACTGTGATTCTGTGAATTAATTAATGTTCCCCAACATTTGTCATGCTTCCGATAAGACTCATTTCGTTGGAGTTTTCTTTTGGGATTGATTGTTGTGAGACTCGGTCTCCAGAGTCTTCCCTTGATCATGCCTTTTCATGTATTCTAGTAGGAGTATGGTGATTGACTATCGTTATCGACTGTTATTCGAGAGACGATGAGTCTAACCTAATACGTCTACTTCGAACCACTCTGCTTTATACCCTTGCGTAGTCTTTCATTAGACTAACCAACCGTAATTGTTCTCTACATGGTTGGCTGGTGTCATCCGTTCGATTCGGCACATCAGATAAGTTGTCGTCCTATGAAGGCTAGAACGACTATGAATGCGAACGGTGTTTTGACAAGTTTATCCAGGTTGAGATCCTTGGCGGGTGATCATTGCGATCAAGACCCTTTTGTTGGTTATTTAAAGTCTTCCGCTGTGTTATTTATGCTTTAATGTTAAGACTTCCACTGTAATAATTCTGATTTTGTATTTTGTTGTATTTGGAAATTATTGTATTTCCGATACGTTGGTTTTAATAAGAGTTATGATATTTGTGTATTATAACTGTGGTTTTATGGTTTATATCAACTGGAAAAGCCTGGGATGACTTCGGGATGTTATATCTGAGGTCATTGGCAGTAATACTTTCAAGGTGAGATTTGGGGGTGTTACACAAACCATGTTCAGTTTTTAGCAGCTGTTACCGCCGACACTGAGCCAAAATCCTTGTACGAGGCTATGAAACATCCCGCCTGGCGACAGGCCATGGCTGAAGAAATTGCTGCATTAGAGACAAATCAGACTTGGTCTCTCAAACCGCTTCCGCCTGACAAAAAGCCCATTAGATGTAAATGGGTCTACCGAATCAAGTACAAAGTTGATGGTTCGATTGAACACTTCAAGGCTCGTCTTGTTGTCCTAGGCAATAAACATGTTGAAGGAATTGGCTTCACAGAAACCTTTGCTCCCGTTGCTAAAATGTCATATGTTCGCATTTTCTTGTCTGTAGCTGCTATTCAGGGTTGGGAACTCCATCAGATGGATGTTCACAATGCCTTTCTACATGGTGATATGGCCGAAGAAGTATATATGCGTCCCCCACCAGGATATTCCACGCCTCCGGGCAGCTTCTGTCGACTTCAAAAATCTTTGTATGGTCTTCGACAAACTCCGCGCAATTGGTTCTCCAAACTTGCTTCCCCCTTGTTGCAATTCGCCTTCAGACAATCACATGCCGATTACTCACTGTTTTCTTACAGTCGGCACTCTACAGTTCTTCATGTGCTTGTCTATGTCGACGATCTTGTCATTGTAGGTAATGACTCTACAACCATTACCCGCTTCAAGTCTTATCTACATGCCTGCTTTCATATGAAAGATTTAGGGACCCTGAAGTATTTTCTGGGCATTGAAATCGCCCATGGTGAGAATGGTTTATTTATTTTGCAACGAAAGTATGTGCTTGAAATTCTAGCTGAAACTGGGCTTCTTGCATCTAAGCCCGATGTGTTTCCTCTTCCTCAAAATCACAATTTGAGCAAGGCAACTAGACCTGATTTCTCTCGGCCTGAGCAATATTGGCGGTTGATAGGCCGCCTGATTTATCTTACCATTACTCGCCCAGAGCTCTCCTATGGTGTGCACACGCTCTCTTAGTTTATACAGACTCCTAAGGATACTCATTGGCATTCCGCACTTCATTTGCTTCATTCCCTGAAAGGCTCTCCAGGTCAAGGCATTGTTCTGTCATGCCACAGTTCTTTGCAACTCACGGCTTATTGTGATTCTGACTGGGCAGCCTGTCCTTTGACTCGTCGCTCTTTGACATGTTACTTTGTCTTCTTGGGAGAATCTCCTATTTCCTGGAAGACACGGAAACAACCTACAGTGGCACGTTCATCTGCTGAAGCTAAATATTGCTCTATGGCGGCTGCTTGCTGTGAGTTATTATGGATTCGGTCATTTCTTCTATCTTATGGCTATCGACATCGGGCATCCATGCGCATTCTGTGTGATAATCAAGCTGCTCTACACATTTCTGCTAACCCGCTCTTTCATGAACGGACGAAGCATATTGAGATTGACCTTCATTTTGTTCGGGATCATATTCAAGCTGGGTCTATTGCTGTGTCCTATGTTAGTACTACAGAGCAGTTGGCAGACATTTTTACCAAGGCATTGGGCAAGCAACAATTCACTTATCTCCTTTGCAAGTTGGGCATTCAAAATTTACAATATTAGAGATATTCGGTTAAGATATGATTTGTACTTATCCTCTTAATATTCTTTCATATCTTATGGCCTATTAGGTCAAAGATAATTGTATATATTGTAATCTTGGAGATTATAATACATGAGAGAAATTACTCAGAAAACTAGCGCAAACTAGCGCATCTGATTTTACAAGGATGGAGATTGTTGGTGATTTTAGTGTCATCGGCCATTAGTGTAGTCGGGATTTGCTCAAGACTTAAGGAGTTCGTTCGGCGCATAACGAGGTTCGGGGGTGCGGAGTGCACACTTGTGTTCGTGGTTTCGGACTCGGAGTTACGAAACGTGTCGGGGTTCAAGAGGCGGACACCGAGAGGGTGATTTCGGGGGTCCTAATAACGTGCACGGTTTGTGACAAACCGTGCACGTGGGGACAAACCGTGCCATGACAGAACAGAAGCCAGATTTGGCTTCTGTAAAGCTGCACGGTTTGTGGCACGGTTTGTCACAAACCGTGTGGTGCCCCGGAACAAGTTTTCTGGCTTCTGTAAAGCCGCACGGTTTGTGGCACGGTTTGTCACAAACCGTGCGTCTTACCGGGAAGGAAGTTTTGGCGGTTTTTGGCGGGTTTTTACCTAACTTAACCGCTAAAACTACTTTTTAACTCCCTAAACCGACATATAACTGCCTAAAATCAGATGCTCTATTTAAGGGCGGCTTTGGGGCAAGTCTTGCGGATACGAGAACTTACGATCTCTCAAATCGAACAAAATTGAAAACTTCAAGTGTTCTCTTTTGATCTTGCCTGAATCATTAGAGGTGTGATTGTCTTATCCCAAATCGAATTTCATGAAACCCGAGGCAATAAGTAAAGGGTCGAAATATTGGTTTTGGAAAGTGTTCAAAACACGATTCAATTCATATCCGAGACAACCGAAGATTGATCAACAAGACACCCTTCTACAACATTCAAAACCAATACTTTTCGTGTTTGATCAATGGCGGCTGCATCGGTTCGTGAGATGACATCCAAGTTCGGGAAGTTAGAGAAGTTCGAAGGCGTGGACTTCCAAAGATGGCAAAGTAAGATGCACTTCCTCCTCACGACGCTCAAGGTGGTGCACGTTCTGAGTATGCCAATGCCACCCGCGCCGGAGGATTCAGAGAATGAGCCCTTGGAGGAGGCGAGGAAGCGCAACAAGTGGGAGAATGACGACTACATATGCCATGGCCATATTCTCAATGGTATGTCGGGTTCGCTCTTCGATGTCTACCAAAATGTCGAATCCTCAAAGGAGTTGTGGGATGCCTTGGAGTCCAAATACATGGCTGAGGATCTAGTAAGAAGTTCCTTGTGAGTAATTTCAACAATTACAAGATGTGTGATTCCAGGCCGGTTATGGAGCAATACAATGAAGTGATTCGTATCCTTGGGCAATTCGCCCAGCACAACATTAAGATGGATGAATCCATCTCGGTGTCAAGCATTATTGACAAATTGCCACCTTCATGGAAGGACTTTAAACACATGTTAAAACACAAGAAGGAGGAGTTGTCTCTTGTACAACTTGGAAGCCATCTGCGCATAGAGGAATCTCTAAGGGCGCAAGAGGGCGGTAAACCAAAGGAGACTCCCAGATCTTCCTCCGTGAATATGATGGAGGAGGGTGGGAATGCTAAGAAGAACAACAAGAGGAAGAAGCAATCTTCCAAGAACACCAACGGTGGATCTAACAAGAAGCCTAAGGGCGCTTGTTGGATATGTGGCAAACCGGGTCACTTCAAGTGTGATTGCCGGGCAGCTAAGGATAGGAATGGAGTGGGGCAAAACCGTTCGGGGCAAGGGTCTAGGGACCAAGGCCCATCCACTCATCAAGGTCGGTATTCAGATGGTTCAAGTTTGGTTGTGAATTATGTACCATTAATTTCTGAGGCATTTTATGTGCAGGATGATGAAGTGGCTTGGTGGATTGACTCGGGTGCAACAAAACATGTTTGCAAGGACCGTGGCTGGCTTAAGACATACGAACTGGTTAAAGATGGGTCAGTTCTTCATATGGGCAACGAGTCAACCGCCCCTATCCTAGGCCGTGGGAAAGTGGTGTTAGAATTTAGTTCCGGGAAGACCCTTGAACTCAAGGATGTCTTACATGTACCCGGAATTAGGAAAAACTTAGTCTCCGATAGTGTTTTAAATAAATGTGGTTTTAAGCAAGTCTTTGAATCTGATAAGTATGTCTTATCAAAGTGTGGTGTGTTTGTAGGATTTGGATACTTTTGTAATGGCATGTTTATGCTTAATATTAATAAAGTGGTCAATTCTATTTATATGGCATGTTCTAGTACAAATGAATCTTCTCTATGGCATGCAAGATTAGGTCATGTGCATTATAAGCGAATGACGGATATGTCTAAGGAAGGTTTAATCCCTGGATTTGACATGAATTTAGAGAAGTGTAGAACTTGCATGTTGACTAAAATAATTAGACAACCTTTCAAAGGCATTGAAAGAAATTCTGCGGTGCTTGGACTTGTACATAGTGATCTATGTGATTTGCATGTTACTCCGTCTTTAGGAAACAATAAATATTTCACCACTTTCATTGATGATTATTCACGTTATTGGTATGTGTATTTATTGCATGCTAAAGACGAGGCCCTAGATAAATTTAAGATTTATAAAATCGAGGTTGAATTGCATCAAAATGACTTGATTAAGAAACTACGCACCGATAGAGGTGGAGAATTTTATGATCCTGTGTATTTTCAGTCCGTAGGCATTATTCATGAGACTACGGCTCCCTACATGCCACAACAAAATGGTGTGTCGGAGAGGAAGAATAGAGTCCTAAAAGAGATGGTTAATTCCATGTTATCCTACTCGGGATTGAGTGACAGATTTTGGGGTGAAGCCATGTTAACGACTTGCTATTTATTAAATAGGGTTCCTAACAAAAGGAACAAGGTCACCCCTTATGAACTTTGGTACAAAAAGAAACCAAGCTTGAATTATCTTCGAGTTTGGGGATGTAGGGCGGTCGTTAGACTACCCCAACCCAAGATTAAAACCTTGGGGGAAAGAGGTATTGATTGCATCTTTATTGGGTATGCTGAGCATTCCAAGGCTTATAGGTTCTATGTGATAGAGCCTAATGATTCTATTTCGGTTAACACCGTGATTGAGTCAAGAGATGCAATATTTGATGAGAATCGATTCTCGTCCATATCTAGACCAAAGGATTTGGTTCCTAGTACAAGTGGAACTAAAGAAGGAGACGGTTCGGTCGTGCCTTCTAATGAGTCACCTATGCTCCGTAGGAGCAAGCGAGGGAGGATTGAAAAGTCTTTCGGTCCAGATTTCCAAGTTTACTTGGTTGAAGGATCTAGAGATGAAGTTGGGTTCCAATATTCATATTATTATCATACTGATGAGGATCCTAGGACTTTTAGCGAGGCAATGAGGTCTCAATATGTTGCTTTCCGAAAAGAAGCAATAAATGATGAGATGGATTCCATCATGGGAAATAACACGTGGGTTTTATCGAATCTCCCACCGAGTTGCAAGCCTTTGGGCTGCAAGTGGATCTTCAAGAAGAAGATGAAAGTCGATGGTACCATTGACAAGTTTAAGGCCCGATTGGTTATCCAAGGCTTTAGACAAAGGGAAGGTATTGATTATTTCGATACCTATGCTCCGGTTGCTCGGATTTCCACCATTAGATTGTTGATTGCCTTGGCAGCTATTAATGATCTTGTGATTCACCAAATGGATGTCAAAACAGCATTCTTGAATGGTGATTTGGAGGAGGAGGTGTACATGAAGCAACCTGAAGGGTTCATTATGCCCGGTAATGAGCATAAGGTGTGTAAGTTGGTAAAGTCACTGTATGGGCTAAAGCAAGCACCTAAGCAGTGGCATCAAAAGTTTGATGAGGTTGTCTTGTCGAGCGGATTCGAGTTAAATCAGTCGGACAAGTGTCTATACAACAAGTTTGATAAATCCGGTAATGGAGTAATCATTTGCTTGTATGTTGATGACATGTTGATCTTTGGTACATATCAAAAACAAGTGGACCTTACAAAGGCCTTTTTGTCATCAAGCTTTTCCATGAAGGACATGGGGGAGGCGGATGTGATCCTTGGTATTAGGATCAAACGTGAGAATAAGGGACTCTCTTTGTCACAATCTCATTACATTAAAAAAGTGCTTAAGAAGTTCAATTGTGAGACTTGTTCTCCGGTTAGCACTCCTATGGATCCTAGTGTGAAGCTTATGCCCAATTCGGGTAAAGCGATATCACAACTCGAGTACTCACAAGTGATTGGTTGCTTAATGTATGCCATGACGAGCACAAGACCGGATATTGCTTTTGCGGTAGGCAAGTTGAGTAGATACACTAGTAATCCTAGTACTCATCATTGGCAAGCAATTAGGCGGGTACTCAAATACTTAAAGGGAACCATGAATTATGGTTTGTCATATGTCGGATTTCCTTCGGTTCTAGAAGGGTATTCGGATGCGAGTTGGATCACTAATATAGAAGATCATTCTTCTACTAGTGGTTGAGTATTCTTGCTTAGGGGAGGTGCCATTTCATGGGCTTCTAAGAAGCAAACTTGCATTACAAGTTCGACTATGGAATCGGAATTCATAGCATTGGCCACTGCCGATAGAGAGGCGGAATGGCTAAGAAACTTAATCTACGAGATTCCTTTGTGGCCGAAACCGGTGTCACCCATTTCTATCCATTGTGATAGTCAAGCTACTTTGGCTAAGGCTTATAGCCAAGTGTATAATGGTAAGTCGTGACACCTGGGCATTAGACATAGCGTGGTACGTGAGTTGATCACTCATGGGGTGATTACTATTGAGTTTGTTCGGTCTCAACAAAATTTGGCGGACCACTTGACAAAAGGGTTAGTCAGGGACTTGGTAATCAAGTTGGTTATCGAGATGGGTTTAAAGCCCGTTTAAATACTCTAATGGTAGGATACCCAATTCCTCTCTAATATGACATTGGAGACTGAATTCAATGTGGAAAGCCTACACTTAGAGTTTGGAGCACATGTTCATACTTCATCCCAAGGTATGTGCTCGGACCTGCAAGTAAAGTTAGGTTGAAGATTTTCTTCTTAATGGATCTTTTGAAAAAATGCATTTGCAGGTGCATGATTAAAAGAATCCACCTATACGAGCGTGAAGTGGTGCCGCTTCAAACTAGCCCGGGCTTGGCTTTGTGTGCGCTCGTGAATGGATAAAGACACATGGCTAAAATAGTGTCAAGTTAGCACTTGAAGTAGTGTAGAAACTTGTGTGTGTTTGTATCTTCAGGTAGTCAAATGAGTTGAAGGGTTCAATCCTTTGGATACCCTGATTCTCGATTATTTGGAATGTGTAGTACACTAATGTGAAAATTCAATCCTAAGGACATTTTCATTTATGCATAAGTTTGTGTTCGAGGTATGCATAGTGAATCAAGGATTACACTAAAATGGGGGAGGAATGTTGGTGATTTTAGTGTCATCGGCCATTTAGTGTAGTCGGGATTTGCTCAAGACTTAAGGAGTTCGTTCGGCGCGTAACGAGGTTCGGGGGTGCGGAGTGTACACTCGTGTGCGTGGTTTCGGACTCGGAGTTACGAAACGTGTCGGGGTTCAAGAGGCGGACACCGAGAGGGTGATTTCGGGGGTCCTAATAACGTGCACGGTTTGTGACAAACCGTGCACGTGGGGACAAACCGTGCCATGACAGAACAGAAGCCAGATTTGGCTTCTGTAAAGCCGCACGGTTTGTCACAAACCGTGCGTCTTGCCGGGAAGGAAGTTTTGGCGGTTTTTTACCTAACTTAACCGATAAAACTACTTTTTAACTCCCTCAACCGACATATAACTGCCTAAAATCAGATGCTCTATTTAAGGGCGGGTTTGGGGCAAGTCTTGCGGATACGAGAACTTACGATCTCTCAAATCGAACAAAACCGAAAACTTCAAGTGTTCTCTTTTGATCTTACCTGAATCATTAGAGGTGTGATTGTCTTATCCCAAATCGAATTTCGTGAAACCCGAGACAAAAAGTAAAGGGTCGAAATATTAGTTTTGAAAAAGTGTTCAAAACACGATTCAATTCATATCCGAGACAACCGAAGATTGATCAACAAGACACCCTTCTACCACAGACATATGGATTCTGAATAAAATAACAGGTGGGATTACGTTTAATTAGAGTCCTATAAATATAGATTAACTCCATAAAAAGAAACTATGGTGACAAAAAAAGAAACTATGGTGACATGACTACATAAACAACTTTATTGGGATGGAGATATGGATTTTGAATAATATATACTTGTGTGGAAAAGTAGCATGCTTGCCGTCAGAAAGTTTATTTACTTTGTAGTATTCTGAAATGATAGTCTAGTTCCATCAAAAAGAAAAGAAAAGAAATGATAGTCTAGTAGTCGTGGTCGTTTTAGATTATTTACTAGTGTATATATTGTAGGTTATACGTGTCAACTAATCTACCTAATATATATAGTAATATTTGTATATTTTCTTGTAAGGAATATGTATAAGGTACATGAATCACAATTATGAAATTGACTGACATCTATAGTCGACTTAATTTGGGCGATCCAACATTAGAAACGTAATTTCTGTTGTTTATTAGCACTACTAAGTTGGATTATTAACTAACTATTTTTTTAATTACTGTGCTAATAAGTTGAAGTTTATTTAATTAGTAATGGTTCCATTTTCCCACGACACAATCCACTACTTGGCTGAGACCTGAAGTGTGAAGGAGACAAAAGTCTTCTTCAGTGTTCTTCGCTGTTTCCTATACTTGTTTGCTTCTTCATCATTTCAACTTTTTATGAGTTACTCTTGAGATTCAAAACAGTAACCATGTGATGTGCTTTGCTACTGTCGTCATGTAAAAGTATCTGACTTGTATAATTTATCTCCTAAAGTATTAGTATAACTTTTACATTGAGTTAAGTAAATAATATTTTGACAAATCTTTTTTTAAACTAATAAATCCTTAGTAAAAATGGACCACTCTCCCTCTCCCTAAATTCTACTCCCTACCCCCTATTCCTTACCTCTTAAACCCTTAAAAATTAGTAGAGTCCATTTTATTAATTGAAAACTCTTAAAGGATCAATGTGTCCAAAATCCTCTAACTTTTATGTGTAAAACATTTTGAATTTACTCTTAAAATTTTGATCCGTTACCGTTTCCTAACCCTATTTAAAGAGATTTGAGAATAAACCAGAGAAATGAAGAGAAAATAAGTTAAGGATTTGGGATAAACTAATCCCTTCAATTGGGGTGAAATTTGGAGAAATTCTTGTTTTTTAACAATATTAAAAAAGAAAAAAGAAAGATTAAACCCATCAAACTCTTTTTTTTCTTTTACTTTCCTTCACTTTTCAAACAACATTTTTAAAATTCTATCATTTTCTTTTCACCTTAACCAAACAACATTTTTTAAAAATTACTATTTATTCTCTCCATTTAATAAACCTTTAACCAAACAGAGGATAAATCAGTCAACAAAACTCCACCTTATCAGTATAAATATTACGCAATTTAATTTATAGACACATCTCAAACCTCTACAATAATTGATGTAAAATGTCAAACAATATATTTATTTCATCAAGCCTTGAAATAATTAATATACAAGAATCTTGTTGTAGATAAGAGTCAAGCCTTAAAACTCAAATATATCATTTGCTTATCTAAAAAATGAATTCATATGTGGTAGTCATCTAGCAACTCAAAACATGCCATTATGAAACCTAATTGAGGTCTCTAAATCATTCAGCACTCAGTCAGCAGCAATAAAGTAACAAGTTCATTCATTCAACTATATATATTTACACATCCAAGTTAAACCATTTATGTACAACATCTAGCAGTAAGTAGTACTAGTTCATATCCTCTCAATCGGGTCAAAAAACCCGATTCTTTACACTAGCTCTCATCTTATACATGACACATTTTCCTCTCTACACAATACCTTTGTTTGAGAGCAAAGCTGTGGTCTCCTTTGCTGTGTATCTCAAGCTGCAACTTGTCTCCTCTTCATCTACCATCTGCTCTTTGGCTTTTCCCCACAACACTATGTAGAAGCCAACTGAAATGATCACTGCTCCTATGAAACTGCAAACTCCAAGAGAGATATTAAAGTGAGTATTTGAGGAGGAGACAAGAGTGATAGCAGCACAATGGGGTTATGCATACCTTTCAAGATGGAGTCTTTCGTGTAAGAAGACGGCACTCATGACAGCTGCAATCGCGATAGATATAGGCCTGAACAATGCTATGTAAACGGGCCCCTTAAGACGTAAACCCCACGTGTGGATTATGGTGCACGTTGAGGATACTAGGATTCCCTGAAACACACATGGAGTCAGCCTCATAAAAGTCTTGATCTTTAGCATATCTTTGAGAGCGAGCTTAGACTCTTACTGAGTACAAGATTGAAGCCAACTCTACGTCGAGTTTGAGCTTCCACGCGCTCAAATTAGTATCAAACAGCAGGGCAGTCACAAAAGAAAGGATCATCACACACGCGTTGTAATAGAACACCAAGTGCAGCTCTGCAGGGTATTCTTTCAGAATCTGGCCCTGCAACATCAATGCAAATTTGCTTATTGTTTTGTGGCGTACAACAACGTCTTTTGTTTTACATTAGGTAAGAATGATGATGTACCTGAATAATGTAGGTGACTGAAAGCAGAAGGTAAGCAGCGGCCAGGAGAAAGCCGCCGATTACCCAACTTGACACAGGGAAGTTGAACAAATTGGCCCAGTGAAACATATGAGACTTTGGCAGAGCTGAGTTCATTGGTGTGGTTTTGTACAGAGTTACAACAAAGGCACCTGCTATTGACAAAGCAGTGCCTATGATCTTGGCTTGTGTGCTTATGCTTCTCCAGCTTACCTTTTCCATCCTTGAATTGTGAAACAATACAGTAGAAATCAGAATGACAGAATAATGATAAACTGAATCTATCTTATTTCTTTTCAACTTCATACATCAACAAGGGTTGCTAAAAAGTCATTTCCCCTTTTTCAAAATTCTGTTGCATGTTACTATGCATAGCTGTCACTAAGGATCTGCAATATATTATTTAAGGGAACTCCTAGTTTAGGAAACAAAGTTTGCACCTAAGACAATACATAATTAGATAATTTCAGAAAAAGGGTCACAACAAACACAATCCCTTGAGTTTGTAGGCCTCATACTTTTTAACTAATTCAAGCACATGAATTTGTAGTAATTGGGATTTAGATGGATAGAGTAGAGATTACAAGGAGTCTTTATTGGAGGGAATTTGATAAGGTGGGGATACAGATTTAATAAAGAAAAAGACTTTTAAAACTGGGATTTCATTCACACCCACTTGTCCTTCCCATCTACTTCATTCATATAGGCCCATGTATTTGGAGGTGCCAATGGATTCAAGAATTTGTTTTGCAATTGGAGCATCCAAAGAATACAAAAACAAAAAAAATTCATCAAATGAAATGATTTCTCATCCCTAATTATGTCTGGCTTCTTTGTCAACAGAATCTGTCCATTTCTGAAGGCTTTATGCTTAATCCAATACAAATCAAACAAGTCATTATTTGGGTGGAGAGCAAAGACAAAAACACATCACTTAGTGAATAAGAAGAGAAAAAATTAGAACCTGAAAATGATGGCAAGTATGAAGGTGAAAGCAGGAACAAGATTACTCATAGCAGATGCCAGGGTAGGAGAGCCATACATTATCCCTGAATTTGCACATACTTGTGCTACAAACCTAGCAAAAGAAAAAAATCATGATTTCTTAGCACCATATACAATTACAAAGATGAAGAAATTAGAGGAATTAAGATCCAAAAACAGACTTACCCAGTTAGACCCAGAAGGAATATTTTGCGCAGAAGAGGTGATTTGTTTGATGGAAGCTCAACATTCCTGCCAAGTTTAGATGGTTCCATATTATAATTAAAGCAATAATTTGTGTATTTGATTGAACCTTCTTCTTTTTTCTTTTTTAATTTCAAAAATGAAAAAGGAGAAGAGAAAGAGAAGATGACACCTGTTGAAGATGAAGAGGCAAGGGAGAAGAAAAAGAGTGGCAACAACATAAGAGTAGACAATGAATACATTGATGCCCTTCAAAGAAGCTGATTTGTAGAGCACATTGAAGCCCACACTTGTGCACTCCACTACAACCATGGCTACAAATGGCACCACATCCTTCTGACATGAAACACTTGCAACTTCCATCTCTCTCTCTCTCTCTCTCTATCTCTTTCTCTCTTTCCCTGGTTTCTTGGCTTTTTATTCTTCTTATGATCTTGAACCACTATTCAACCAACAACCTACAAAAACAATCACATAAAAAGAAATGTGGGTTTGTGGGTTTATAAAATAATAGAAAGCTCTGCAGTGTATGTGGTCTTGTCAAATACCTGGCTGTTATATTTAATGGAATAAAAAAGATTAAATCTTTTTTATCCCACCAATCATCATTTAGTTTAATTAGAAAAATTGCTAAGACTTTGGACATTTGTTTTTAGCCTGGTGTGACAGGGGGGCCAGCCTGTGTGCCTTTGTCACTTAGCACTTTGCAAAATCACAAGTAAATATTGCAAGCTACCCTCCACAATTTGAAGGTAATCATAATGTACTGCAGACTGTACTAGGAGCACTAAGAAAAAAAAAAAAAAACTGATCAATAGATCTGTACCTTACCTAATCTTGAAATAATTGGCTTTGTAAATTGATAGCACTAAATCTAGCATAATGATTTGGAGTATGAGTCCTAAAGTTTGTGAAATTATATGAAAAGTGGGAAGAAACTTCAGGGAAATTTCAGTTGAGTCACTTGACAATGTTACAATCATCTACAGAGTTGATCTCTTCATTAAAGAGGGAGTTAATTGTCCAAGTTAACCATAATTTCCATGGAATTTCAGTATTTTGTTATATAATACTGAGACTATTGATTACTATAGAAAAATGTCAACATTTTGATATACTGGTTTCCTAAACATTAATTATATATGTTCCAATAATTGTTGATTATGTTGGATTAAGCGAAAGAAAGCATATACTCTCATAGGATTCCCTTGAAAGGTCTTCTCATTTCATCATCATCAATCACAAATCATCAACTTCGTTTTTATATCAGAAAGCTCCACTCAAACTCTGATGTCATGTAATCTGTAATGCTACAGAAGCTGTTGTTAGTTGTATATGAAAGGAGAAAATAAGCATAATCTCAGAAGATAATAATGTTTAGTTTCCAGCATCTACATAAAAAAATGGAAAGCTTAGAAAAATACAAAGAAATTGGCTTCCAATTAACTGCCTAACCTTATCTGCAGCTCATGCCATATTTAACCATACACCAGTTGGAAGAATGAACCTGTGATTTCAGGGTAACTCTCAGCTATGAAGATATCATTCAACTTAGCATCAGGCTTCAAGCGAGGACGGTTTATCAGATTATCAAAGAAAAAAGAAGTAAAAACTGCTTCATTAAGGAATCAATCTATCAAGAGTGTCTACTGTCTTTCAATCAGTTTCAGATGTGAAGTACTGGGAAAGCAACAGCAAACCTACTTGTGCTAGTTGATTGCCCAAGAATATAACATCATTATGAAATGCAAAGTTGAATTGTATGAAAGTCACTTGATTGAGAATAATGAAAGAATTTCCTTCCTGTAGTTTTACACTTGAGTCAATTGTGCAGTGCTTTACATTTTCTTGCTGATGTACCGCGACGAGCAGGGGAGGATCCAGTTCAGGCCCCCCCTGAAAAAAAAGAAAAAAAAAAAAACTTTTTTTTTTCAAAAAAAAAAAAAAAATTTTAAACATTTTTTACCCTTATTGAATCTGAAAATATAATTTCAGTTAGCCCTAATAAATTTAAGCTATAAAAATGAAATTATCTTAAATCTTCCCCCCTTATCTCATCTGAAAATGCAATTTCAGTCAATTCTAACAGATTTAAGACAAAAAAATAAAATTACTTAAGTTTTTTCCCCTCATCTCACGTGAAAATTACCTTAAGTTTCATAAAAAAATTAAAATTGATTTTTGCGAAATAGGATTTAAGCCACGTTAGATTTAAGTCAAAAAAAAAATTCGTATGGAATTTTAGCCCCCCCTGGGGTAGATTCCTGGCTACGCCACTGGCGACGAGTACATTAAAATTTGATATGATATCAAGTCTTTCACATCCTCATGTCAAGATTAAATTATCCATTCACATAGAATAATTTCCTTTCTTGCTGATCCAGCTCATGCCATATTTAGCTCAATGGATGTCCACAGCCATTCGGCGTAAAGGAACCAGTTTAATTTGTATCTTTCATTAATTCAGGAATCCATGAAGCCTTCAATTTTGTATATAAGTGTACAACTCTGAGCAAGAAGTAATGTCAAAAGTGACAAAAAGAAAGAAATTAAGATGGAAACAGCAATTTTTGTGCAGTTGATTTGTTTTAATGTATGAGACTATATTTTGCTGACACATTTCTTCTACCTTGTAGATTTGTTGGAAAACAAAGGCTCCCTTGGGTCCTCATCATCGAATTGCTCTATCGACTCGTCCTTTGCTTTTCCCCATAACACTGCGTAGAATCCAACCGATATAACTATTGCTCCTACAAAACTGCAATCCAACAAAAGTTGGTAGAAAAGGCTAAACACATGAGAAATTTATCACATGGGCTGTTTCACTTTGCATTAATGAAGGGACTAGTTATACCTTTTGATGTAGAGAGTCTCATCCAAGAATATGAAACTCATGATGGTTGCAATCGCGATAGAAAATGGCCTAAACATTGCTATATAGACGGGACCCTTGACACGAAGACCCCAAGTGTGGATGAGAGTGCATGTAGTGGACCCAAAGAATCCCTGAAAATGGCAAAAACTACAATTCTGTTAATGAGTTTCTCAAATGTATTTTAGGAAAAAGAACAGTTTGGAATTCTTACAGAGTACAAAATAGCAGCCAATTCTACATCAATTCTCAATTTCCAGGCACTTGGATTCCTCTCTAACACTAAAGCAGCAATACAAGACACAATCATCACAGATGCATTGTACAAGAAAACCACTGGAAGTTCAGCTGGATACTCCTTTAGGATCTGCACCTGCAGCAAACACAAGTGAGGTTCAAGTCATTTGGTAGTTAGATTAGATGTATCACTTTCAAAGAGCAAAGTCAGAGCTTGTTCTTCTACACCTACTTGAATAATGTATGTGATTGGAAGTAGAAGATATTCAATTGCTAGGAAAAAACCACCAATGACCCAATTTGAGTCATTTGACACTGAACAAGGTGGCTGTTGTAGCGTAACAGGCGGGCCATTGTACAAGGTTACAACACAAGCACCTGTTATTGATAACGCAGTGCCTATGATCTTAGCTTTCGTGCTCACCCTACTCCAAGATAGTTTTTCAATCCTTGAAGACAGTATAGAAGAAATCACAGTAAAATGTCAAATTTGAATGCAAGTGTATGCACAACATACTCAAATTGAAGTCACAATGTAATTCTTTTTGGAAACTTTGGTAGATGATTCATTATGGACCAGTATAAGAAGAAGAAAATCAGGTATCTTGTGAAAGGTCACTTGTCATTGGACTCAAGTAAGGAAAAGGAATCTGTATGGATAAGAACAAAAAATAAAAATGGTGCCCACTGTACTAAAGTTGGTGACAGCAACAAGAGTAGATTCGATTAAATGGAGAAAATTGAACACATGAAGAACAAATAAAGGGATTAGTCCTTCATAAAGCAAATCTACTCAAAGAAGATTCTCTTGGTTTTCAAAGTATTGCAAAGAAAAAAGAACACATGAAGAACAAATAAAGGGATCTCTAATTTGTTGACAGCATACTTATCCATATGAATCCCAAATCCCAATTATTGCTTATGTGTACGGTCCTAGTTTAAACTAGTATTTCAAATGGAGCATTTCACTAGAAGGTGAGTTCAAACAATTGCAAGTGTTACGACTTTGATTTTAATGGAGAAATAAAGAGAGGAGGATAAAAAATACCTGAAGATGATGGCAAGCAAAAAAGTGAAAGCAGGCACCAAATTGCTCATTGCTGATGCAAGTGTTGGTGAGCTATACATTATACCTGTATTTGCACATACTTGGGCCACAAACCTTTACAATAAAAAATTAATTAGTAATGACATAATTAGGTGGTACGGAAAAGTTAAAGAGCTTTATGAAATGGAGATAAAAACCCAGTTACCCAGTAAGCCCAAGAAGACAGATTTTGGATAGTAGAGATAATCTATTGGGTGGAAGGTCAATATTCCTGCCAAATTCACACAGAAATCAAATCTTGATTCTTTTGTTAATTATACACATGTCTGTGTGTTTGAGAGAGAGATTGAGAAAGTGACCTGTTGAAAATGAAGAGGCAAGGGAGGAGGAACAGAGTAGCCACTGCATAAGAGTAGATAACGAAAACGTAGCTCATGCCTTTTAATTTTGCAGCTTTGAAGATTACATTCAAACCCACGTTGCTGAATTCTACCATTACCATGGCGGAAAACGGCACCATGTGTTTGTAACACGATGCCATCTTCAAAACGGTTTATAAATTGAGTTGAATTGGACAATTGTACTATACCAAAGTGTGTATATATAAAAACGAGTGAGCTGAGTGAGTAATCGAATGACAGCTCAAAAAGTACATGTGAGCTTATTATATCCTACTGATTTTTTTGTGAGGATATTAAAGTGTATGCGTATCTTCTTCTTTTTTTGGTGGAAATGAGTGAGCAGAGCTCACAACCTTAGTTTCGTTTATTGGACAGCTCGACAGGTGTTGAAGCTATTGATTAAAAGGCCAGGCTGGCTGATTGGGGCATAGATCTTGTTGATTGATAACTAATTTCACTAATCCGATTCCCCATCATAGTTTTGTGATGTTTTTTAATTGTATAGACATAGAATTAGATACTCCCATATTGTGCCTTTGAAATATATATATTCAATCATCAGCCGACTTCATTACAGTTTGAGCCAGATTTTACTGCTAGTAACGTACATTCTCTCTTTACATAGAAGAAATGGTAAGAATCCAACGGGTCGATAGAATGAGAACGGTGTCGGGTTTTCAATTATTTTTAACGCATATATAAAGTTGGGTTTCACCTTACTATATAAAAACTTAAGTTAGTATGTAGGGGCTTTCCCCTTCTTTATATATGGTTTAATGTTTGTCCTTCCCACCGATGTGGGACTCCAACACGCCCCCTCAAGTGGTAACTAGCCTGGTCTAGTTAACACTTGATCTATTTGTTTTTTTGTTTTTATAGGTCTAACATCTCAATCTCTTTATAGCTAGCCTGTTTTTTGTTTGTTTTGTTTTTCCAGGAAAATTCGGACTCGCGGACCGAACCTGCTCTGATACCATGTAAGAATCCAACGGGCCGATAGAATGAGAACAGTGTCGGGTTTTTAATTATTTTTAACGCATATATAAAGTTGGATTTCACCTTACTACATAAAAACTTAAGCTAGTATGTAGGGGCTTTCCCCTTCTTTATATATAGTTTAATGTTTGTCCTTCCCACCGATGTGGGACTCCAACAGAAATAATATGCCAATCCAACTGGACCAAACAAGGCAAGACCAAGAAAAACAATGATGTTTCCAACAAATGCTTCTTCTTTTTATAGACTTTTCGGTAATGAGCATTAACTTTGTATATATACCATTCAACTTACTTAAGTCTGATATGGTGGAAAGATTCATGATCACAACTGGAGATTATTGGTTCTCCTAATGGAAGCATAAATGCCCTATAGGGATTCTTTCTATAACATACTTTTGGTTTCATCCTTATCGTCAGTTTCAATACTAACTACCAAGTTTATAAAATAATAGGAAATACTAACTACCAAAAAATAATCCATTTTTCTACTTTTATGCTGCACATTTGTATATGGCGGAATTGCAAGAAATACCAAGTTTTGAAGAGCCGTTTACAAAAATACCAGATTTTAAAAAGTATAGTAAAAATGTCATAAAGCTGCAAAATTTTATTTTAAAAAATAAATAAATTCATATTTATTTTTATCTTTTTCTTTTGATAAAAACTCTACTTTTAAGAATCCATAATTATACTTATCAATTAATAACCTCGTTTTAGCAAATACTATCCTTCTCTCTCCTTCATCCTCACAGCCAAGTAGCTTATACTTGAGGGCGACAACTCTTCCTCTCTCCGGCGAATTTGCGCGCCGGAATTCGCCCATCGCTTCCGACAAGTCTTTCTCTGTTCCTATCCCTCTTATCGCTCGCTGCCTAATGCTCAATTTCTGCAGATGGGTGTCCCGCTGTTGTCCTCTGTCCAGCTCCCCTCTCTCCCGATGTTGTCCTCTGCAGATGGATCGCCTCTCTTGACAAGCAAATCTTCTCCATTGCCCATGTCCTGTAAAGCCATTCCGACTCGTCCGCCGCCAACGATAATGGCAGGGGCGACGCTAACCCTAGCCGTGGTCGCACCCGCCATAGCCGTTATTGAAGAAGAGGAGAGAGGAGGAGGAGAAATTGAGGATAAGGGTTTGAAAGAGGCTCTTCTGGGTACGAATTGGGAGAAGGTGGGAGTTGAATTCGAGATGGGCAGGAGTAGGAGAAATTGAACCCTAGCAAGTGGGGAAGTGGAAGAGATGGGGACGAGGCTTGCCATGGAGGATTTGAAGGGATGAAGAAGAAGATGATGAGAGTTTTGGAGCCATCGATTGTGGGTTTGAGTTTATTGTTGGATGCTCATTGGAGGGGTTTGAGTTCCGGCGGAGGGGCGGGACGAAGGTTAGGGTTGTGAGGCTGATTTCGAGCTTGGTGATTCTGCCATTGGAGGTGGCGATAGAGCTCTAGAGGAAGGTGGCGAGCAACAGAGTGTATGGGTTCAAATCGTCCAAAGGAAGAAGCTCATTAACTGCCTAGTGTATGGGTTCAAATCGTCTGTCCCCCTCAATATCCCACACCCTTGTCCCTCAAAATCCATATCCTTGTTTTTCGGAAAACCGATTTCAACCCAATCGTATGTCTCGCTCCATCGTCTTCTCTCTCGCAAGGCTTACTTCTTTATGATGCGACAACCCAACTTCTCCTCACTCGGGACGCCGGTTTATACTTTTTTGTTTTCGGTTGATCTTGTTTTGTACTGCTATTGTTCTTTGCTATTGGGCTACTGGTGTTAGTGATTTTGTGAGGTGCTGGTGTTGACGGTTTCCTAAGCTGTTGCTTTGCTGATGATTTCTTAAGTCTAAAAAACCTATAAGCAATTACAACTCCGAGAAGCATGTACTAAATTATATTATAAGACTAAGAAAGAACTGTATTTTGCATGTTTGATTACCAGATCTCTGTGATTATGCTCTTTTAACAGACCTGCTTGAACTGTCTTTTCACTCAAACCCACACAATTAGTGCAAATGTTGCATTATTTTCTAATTTGATTTTCAGGAAAATGTGTATCTCATGCCGCTATACCTATTTCATCAAGCAGAATCGCGTTTAGTAGCAAGGGGCTAGAAGGCATGTTTGATTGTCTACATTACAATAATAGCAAATCGCTCTGGGAAATACTGTGCTCCTTCTCTTGGAGTTGTGTTGTGCTCTTGTAATGGGGAATATAATTGATTTCTTAGGTTATTCCTGAGGCGAGTTTAAGTCATGTGTTTATGATTCATGTTTTGGAGCTTTTGACTGATCTTTATATTATAGTTTCGCTTAAACACTTAAGGTTCTTATAGTTTTTTTTTTCTCTAATTTCTTGTTCTTATTCCTATAAGCAATTACAACGCGGTGTTGTTGGGTTTGTGACGTTGCAAGGTGATAAGCGTTGTCGTGACACCTATACAAAATAATCCTAAACAAACCTAACTAATGTAGTCTGGTAAGTAAGGGTCGAATCCCACAGAGAATCAAATACTATCCCAACGATGTAATTGTATACCAACAAGTAACCAAGGGGGTTTATGATTAAAAACAAAATAAATAAAATAAATAAATAAAAACAAAGACTTGAAATCAAATAGGGAAAATAACTGAGCCAAACAAATATCCACACTTCAGATTGATAGATCGATCATTGATTATTCCTAGTCCTCAATACTCATGAAAGTCCTAATCCCTGTTCTGAATTAGTTATCAGTCCAACCATTCCTGATAACCCTAACTATTAAACAAATCCCTACTAACCTTCACGATTTAATTCAATAGCAGCAGGAAGTTCATGAATAGATAGGTACATGTAAGTGTAGCAACCAGTCATACAATTGCATGTAATTAATTCTCTACACAAACTAAGGGATTTAGATTCTCAACCAGTATCCTCTAATCCTTAGTAGTATGATCAATAACAATCTCAACAGGTTGTATGCAAAAGGGAAACCAATAGCATAATACTAATTTCTCTAGGTTGTCAGACTAGAGGGAACTACTATTAAAATCTATTTGATTTCCTAATCAACAAATCAAGGGGAATCGATATATGATCAATGAGATTAAGCACGAGAGAAAATTAATACAATCATAGAAAGAGTAAAGGAATAACCTCACAATCCAATCAATCCAAAGGCTTCAATTGTCTGCTTGAGCAAAAGGGAAAAACAACGATGAATGAAACTAGGTCTAACTATTTTCTCCGTGTGGCAACTAGGTTAACTAAAAGTGTTTTAAACTAATTATAAAAGTGTGTAAAATAATAAAATAACAATAATAAAATAATAACAAAAAATAACAAACGAAATTGGCGGAATAAATCCCGTAATCTCGCAATTCTCGGCGTTCAGTAGCTCTCGTGCAAGCAGCAGCGCTTCGGCCCAATCTCATGCATAATCGGCCCACCAGCACAATTTGCTTTCGCTGATGTCATGGCGGCGTCATGCCATCTCTTCATTCCAGCTTCAATTCACGCGGTCGGTTCTTCACGTGGGCTCCAGTTTCATACTTGGACTTTTCCTCTGTGGGACGAATTTCCCTTGGGCTTCTTGTAATTATGCTGCTTCACACGGCCCATCTCCAAGGCAGCAGCCAACTCGGCCCAACTTCAACAAATCAACTCAATCTCTCTTTCCAGCTTCTCCACGCGGGCTCTTCACGTGGGCCGAATTGCAATTTGGGCCTTTCCTTCAAATTGGCCGAACTTCCTTTCATTCCAAATTTCACGTGGGCTTGTCTAATTATTCTGGCTTCGCCTCGCAGCAGATGGCCGCGGCCTTCACTTTTCTCCGTCATTTTTCTCGGGAATTTCGCCATCTCCTCAGGTGGTCAACTCCTCTTCCTCTGGATGTCTCCAATTAGCTCCTCCAGACCACCAAAACCACACTTCTCCGCTCTAACTCCATAATCTCCAATTGTTCTCTAAATCCAACCAAATGGCACCTCAAACCTGGTAACAACCCCTAGAAATGCACTACAAAATAGCACCGATCACAAGGTTTCTCCGAAGATAGGTCGCGGAGTCTAGGATCTTCCACCAACGTTGAAAAAGAGCTTTAAAGTGGCATAGTTACCGGTTTTCTATGCACAATGCGGGCCGATATGGAGGTGATTCGATGTCATTCGAAGGTGATTTTAAATAATTCAAGAGTCGGGTTTGTAACACCCCCAAAACTTAACCCTTTTGGAAAAGTATTACTGCCAGTGACCCCAGTGTTCCTTACCGAGATCACCCAAGGCTTTACCAAATAAATACAATTTATGAAATGCAATTGATACACAAAGATCAAGCATTAAATTCCAAAACATAACATTGTCGAGGAAACAAGAGTTACGGGATTACAACCCAATCCCGAATAGGTCAAAACATAGTTTAAACCAAACACATCGGAAGACTAAGAAAGTACATTACAAACGGAGTTATTGTCCAAAGGATCATAACCTGATTAAAGAAATAATTAAAACATTCAAAAACCACCGCCGACTCCATAGTCCTTCTAATCTTCTGAGCTACTTCTTAACTGATGTGCCGAATCGAACGGATGACACCAGCCAACCATGCAAGGGAAAATATTGGTTGGTTAGTCTAAATGAATAGACTAGCAAGGGTATAAAGCAGACTGGTTCGAAGCAGTCATATTAGGTTAGACTCATCGCTTCTCGGATAATAACCGATAGCGGTAGTCAACCATCATATTCCTACTGGAATAAACAAGAGGTATGCACAGGAGAAGATTCTGGAAGACTGAATCTTCACAGAAATCGACTCGAAAGAAGACTCCAATTGAAATGAATCTTTAAGGAAGTAATGACAAATCTGGAATATTACAGAATCATACAACAATGATTTAAAACTGACTGAGATGCTTCGGTTCACGACCAACCTCATCGCCTACAGCGAATCCAGATTGGAAAGAGAACGTACTACATTCAAGTCAAGACGAGTTTTCCTAGCTGCACTGAACTTAGCTGCACTACTCGCCCAAGGTGTATTAATTATGTGCGTCAAGGTAGCACTTATCTGATTTATGTTTCAAAAACACGCATCACGTTATAGACTTTTACACGTGTACCCCACCAGTGGGACGACACATCTTAGTATACGTTTCATCGAGAGTGACGTATACCGACAGGTTTGTGACACCAGCTAAGTGTCCTGTCTCTACACACATGTGTAAGAGACCGATCATGATCATAGAATAGTACCAGATGGGGACGAGCCATCCCGATACCAGATTATAAAGAAACGACTGGACAGAGTCCGAGTAACATTCCTATTTAACAGTGCTAACTAAACAGTTATAGCACAACAACAGTTACAGGATAAATCCACATAAAGGCCCGAAAGGCGATCACAAATAATAGCGTTGTTCTAACAGATATACAACCTATTATATGGTTTTCAAAACAGTTTATCAAAACCGTTTCCAGACAAACAGAATATTCATTCCAAATTAATTACTCAGATAAACTACTGATAATTAATGTAAATATGGAACGAATGAGCAAGAGCGAACCGCCACTTGCCTTACTCCGCAGAATAGTCTAAAGACGTCACTGGATTTCGGGCTCGACACGGTATAGTTCCGACAGCACAACAACCTTCGATTCGACCCATAAAAGGAACCCTAAGTTAGATCCGACATAAACAGTACGAATCTAAACACGGCGAAAGAACACGAAAGGAAAGACGCCACGACGACAACCGACTAAGCCAAAGCCACGAAGGCATTCTAGGCACTGGCGGCGGTCGCTGTTCTTGGCGCGGGTCGCCGTCTTCATCACGGCGGTCGCCGTGAAGAACACGGCGGTCGCCGTGGCGAACTCAGACGACACAGAACGAGAGAAAACTCACCCCAAAACACGAGCGGTTCGGCCTCCTTCGACTTGCTTTGGCTTCTAACCTCCAAGGCTAACCAAAAGCTTCACAAAGGCACTCAGGAACCACACCAAAGCAACACCGGCGAGACCTTCAAATTCCGGCGAAAACACAACTCCGGCGAGAGGCGAATTTGGCAGCGATTCGGGGTTGTAGATGACCCAAAACCCATGCCCAAGTTCATCTATTTATAGGCAAACCCCAAGGAGTGATCTGCAAACCCTCAGACGCGGCAAACGATGCAACGGCGCGCCTCGAACGACACCGGCGACCAACGGGCAATGCCCACTGGACAATCACGGCGGTCGCCGTGATTTTGCCTGCGGCGGGCACACGGCGGTCGCCGTAAATGCGGCGGTCGCCGTCGTTAGGCCTGTCGCGGCCAGCTAGAAGCTGACACGCTGACTTCTCGGGCCCAACCACGGCGGTCGCCGTTTCCCCCTTTTCCCGCCCATTCGGCTTTGAATGAGCTTGACGATAAACCGGGATAAAAATTATCGTACGCGAACGACAATTAAACTCCAAGGCATGATGTCTGTATTTTATTTCACTGAGAAAAATATTACAGATACAGAGTACATTACAGAATGTCTCAAGCTACCTGAATTAAATCCGACGTACACAACGGTTACTCGGGAAAATTCCATAATTCCCAAAATAACCTTACAAAATTACGGGGTATCACAGGGTTTAAGTAACTTGAGCATGAAGAAGACGATGGTGTGGTCAGATTTTGAATTTAATGAATCGAAATGTGTTTTTCTTGGGGTTGAACAAGGCTTGGTGGTGATGTATATAAGCGATGAACAAGGTACTTTAAAACTTCAGAGCATTATGTACTTTATCAGACCATATGTGTATGAAGTCAGACCACATTTATACGAATTCAGGTCAATGCTCTGTTATATCACAAAATTTCAAATGTTAGCCGATTTTAAATTTCAGGGCAATATTTACTTTATCAGGCCACATTTGTACATAGTCAGTTCAATACTCTGTTATATTGACTTTAAATTTTAAACTAGTTTTTCCTATCTCTTACCATAGTCATGTGTATATTTATAAATTTAAAGAAATAATTTTCTATTAAAAATCATATAATTTTACATTTCAGTTACGTATTTACAAGCATTATAGCATAAATCTTCATTCTATTTGGGCCGATACGGAGGTGATTCGATGTCGTTCGGAAGTGATTTCAAATGATTCAAGAGTCGAGTTTAAGTAACTTGAGCATGGCGAAGACGATGGTGTGGTCAGATTTTGAATTGAATGAATCGAGAGGTGTTTTTCTTGGGGTCGAACGAAGGCTTGGTGGTGATGTATATAGGCAATGCGCAAGGTATTTTAAAACTTCATAACATTATGTACTTTATCACACCACATATGTACGAAGTCAAGCCACATTTATATGAAGTCAGGTCAATGCTCTGTTATATCACAAAATTTTAAATATTAGCCGATTTTAAATTTCAGAGCAATATCCACATTATCAGGCCATATTTGTACATAGTCAGATCAATAATACTCTGTTATATTAACTTTAAATTTTAAACTAAATTTCCCTATCTCTTACCATAGTCATGTGTATATTTATAAATTCACAGAAATAATTTTCTATTAAAAATCATATAATTTTACATTTCAGTTACGTAATTACAAGCATTATAGCATAAATCTTCATTCTACTCGGGCCGATACGGAGGTGATTCGATGTCGTTCGGAGGTGATTTCAAATGATTCAAGAGTCGAGTTTAAGTAACTTGAGCATGGCGAAGACAATGGTGTGGTCAGATTTTGAATTGAATGAATCGAGAGGTTTTTTTTTAGGGTCGAACAAGGCTTGGTGGTGATGTATATAGGCAATGAGCAAGGTATTTTACAACTTCATAACATTATGTACTTTATCAGACCACATATGTACGAAGTCAAACCACATTTATACGAAGTCAGGTCAATTTTCTGTTATATCACAAAATTTTAATTATTAGCCGATTTTAAATTTCAGAGCAATATCCACATTATCAGGCCACATTTGTACATAGTCAGATCAATACTCTGTTATATTAACTTTAAATTTTAAACTAATTTTCCCTATCTCTTACCATAGTCTTGTGTATATTTATAAATTTAAAGAAATAATTTTCTATTAAAAGTCATATAATTTTACATTTCAGTTACGTAATTACAAGCATTATAGCATAAATCTTCATTCTACTCGGGCCAATACGGAGGTGATTCGATGTCGTTCGAAGGTGATTCGATGTCGTTTGAAGGTGATTTCAAATGATTCAAGAGTCGAGTTTAAGTAACTTGAGCATGACGAAGACGATAGTGTGGTCAGATTTTGAATTGAATGAATCGAGAGGTGTTTTTCTTGGGTCAAACAAGGCTTGGTTGTGATGTATATAGGCAATGAACAAGGTATTTTAAAACTTCAGAATATTATGTACTTTATCAGACCACATGTGTACGAAGTCAGGCCACATTTATACGAAGTCAAGTCAATGCTCTGTTATATCACACAATTTCAAATGTTAGCCGATTTTAAATTTCATAACAATATTGACTTTATCAGGCCACATTTGTACGTAATCATGTCATTACTCTGTTATATTAACTTGAAATTTTAATATTGTTTATAATATTATTTCTGGTGTATTATAGTTTGCTAAATCACATCAATTTATATTAATGGCAAAACATATTTTCTTGGAAAAATTCAACAACTGAACTCTGCTTTTCCCAGTGTTTCGATCATAAAGAACCTGAACAAGAACATACATTTAACTTCTACAAGAATCAGTTTTCATGTCAACACTATACAAGATTGTATAAACAGTGCAAAAGATACTTGGTATAAATGTGCAAAAGATACTTCAATTCTTGTAATTTTACCTTTTCCTTGGGGTTAAAGTTATATTTTTATCAGGCCACATGTATACATAGTCAGGTTAATGCTTTGTTATATCACAAATTTCAAATGTTATCCGATTTTAAATGTCAGAGCAATATTCACTTTATCGGGCCACATCTATACCAAGTCACGGAGCTGATTCGATGTCGTTTGGAGATGATTTCAAACGATTCAAGAGTCGGGTTTAAGTAACTTGAGCATGGCGAAGACGATGGTGTGGTCAGATTTTGAATTTAATAAATCAAAAGGTGTTTTTCTTAGGTCGAACAAGGCTTGGTGGTGATGCATATAGGCGATGAACAAGGTATTTTTCTGATTTTATTTACTTGCAAATTTCAGGTTAAAAATGCTTTGAATGGTTAGTAATGACCTGACTAACATTTAAGACCGTCTAACATTTAAAACTTCATTATGTACGTTGTCAGGTCACATGTGTACGAAGCCAGGCCACATGTATACGAAATCAGGTCAATGCTCTGTTATATCACAAAATTTCAAATGTTAGCCAATTTCAAATTTCATAGTAATATTCACTTTATCAGGCCACATGTGTACATTGTCAGGTCATTAATATCTTCGGAGATGCGCCCCTAGACTCCGCGAACTATCTTCGGAGGCGATGGGAGAATTCCGGTGAAGGGTGGAGGCAATCGACTCGCCGGCGTCAGTGGAGGAGGAGGAGTCGACAAGATCGGAGGACGAGTCGCAGAGGTCGGAGGAAGAGGGAAGCAGAGGAGGAAGAAGAATTAATTAGGGTTAGATTAATAGGATTAAGATTTTCTTTTACCTTTTATTTTTATAAAGTTACTTGCTAACTAATTAATTAGTTAGCTAGATTGGATTAACTAAGTAGGAAGGGGAAAGCGGTGGTCAAACATGACAGATTGTCCAAGATGTGCCGGTTTTTGGTACAATGCAGGATTAACTAATTAATTATGCCTTCAAATTCTTGCTTCCCCTGCATAACTTGATGCGCTCCTGGCTAATCCTGAGCCAGGCTTCGGTGAGCCGCCAAAAGCCAAGACCGTGGCGTCCCCCGTGGCATCCGACAAGCCTATTTAATTAGCTTTTTTATGTACTTTAGTACTTTCCGTTTTTAGTAGTTCCTTATTTAGTTGTTGCTAGTTTTAGCTTATTTCCTGTTTTGGTATGCGAGCCCATCTGCATATGGACTATGTCCATTAGGTTAAATAAGGCCCATCAAGGTCGTGCACTATTTTGGCTATATATAGCCTTCACTTGTTATCGTTTTAGTTACGGTGAAATTTATGCCTAAGCTTCGTAGTTGAGTTGAACTCCTCCTCTTAGGCCTCGGCGTCACAAAACCGGTTAGACCCGATTGAACCACGTCACGGTTCACAAACACAACCTTCACTCTCGCCCCACCCTCGCCCAAGCGAGCATAAGAGAGCCGCAAACCATCCTTCCCGGTGGTTCGTACTTATCCGGTTACCAAGAGAAGGAAGAGGGAGACTAGTAAAATGGTGAGATTTGGGATTAATTAGGCTAGATTACTAGGATTGAGATTTGGGATTAATTGACCTGACTTGGTATAAATGTGGTCTGATAAAGTAAATATTGCTCTGACATTTGAAACCGCCTAACATTTAAAACTTTATTTTCTTAACTTTTGTTACATAACAAAGCATTATGTACTTTATCAGACCACATTTATACGAAGTCAGACCACATTTATACGAAGTCAGGTCAATGTTCTGTTATATCACAAAATTTCAAATGTTAGCCAATTTCAAATTTCAGAGCAATATTCACTTTATCAGGCTATATTTGTACATAGTCAGGTCATTACTCTGTTATATTAGCTTTAAGCAGAACCACTTTTATACCAAAACCTGCCTAGTTAAGAATGCATTTGTATTTTGCGAGTCTAGACATCAGAAAGCCATATAACACAAACTCAAAATTCTCATATTCATATTAACATGTGTAAATTCCAAAACCATAATAGAAAGATGATTAATGTTTACCTAGTAAACACAAAAGTAACATTATCTATAGTGTAAAACATACCTCCAAATCTTATATAAGATGAGCCTATGGAACAAAAGGACCAATAAAAAAGATTGTAAACGGTCAGGGAAAACCTCAAGAAAATGACAAGGGAGAAAGAAAACGCCTATTATTCAGCGAGATTTCCATATTACAGTAATGAAATTGAATAGATGATAGCAATATACCTCCACTAGTCTGAAAGTAAGAAAGAAATTAGGAAACAATCGAACATGGTACATGGACTACTTTAGTTTAAGTTAGATGTAATTTCCCTTTCTAATGCTCTTATTCTAACACAGCTCAAAAATTTGATGGAAACAACTAAGAGTTATAAGTAAACCTCCATATACGCCATCTCCTGGAGGGAGAAAACACAATACACAATGATCAAGGACATCAAGGGCCAATTCTTGAAAAGGCTTTCTTGTGAGTTTCTTTCATTTTCACATTATTTGCCTTCAAGTTCAGCATCACTCAGTTTTGTTTTGCCATTTCCACTTCTGTTGTGCATGTGCAGCTTCCTGCAGCGAGAAGACACTGGAAGGACAACAATGTCACCAAGTTTCTCCCACCTGAAAGAAAAAGAAGAAACCTCTAAGATTCTGCAATACAGAATATAACAAAACACACAGTTCTACCTATATGCAATAAAGCCCTGCAAAGTCTCTTGATAACCTTCAATAATGAGATATCCTGTTTATGTGAAGACCTTGCAGCATAACCAATTTACATAAACAAACTAGCAGGAAACAAGGTGCAAAGTAAAACCTTGTTGGCAGCTCCTCCAAAAGCTCTGCAGATAGATCTTTGTCCTTTATTAAGCAAGCAACTGCTTCCCTCATTGACTCCAAAGGGGACCTGGGGGCTTTTCGTATTTCAGCCACATTATCGGCAAATTTAATAGCACCACACTGCAACAATATATTCAGCGCAACTGAAGAAGAAACTTCATTTAAGGATTTCAAAGATTTAGGCAGATCAAGTGTTTCTCCAAGCAACAAGGTTATTTTTTAGCAGACTACAACCATATTTCTAGAACAAGACAATAAATCATATGGAAATAGTAACCTGAGCTAAGAATCCTCTAAGGGCGGGGCCTATGACAAGCCCGATACCCCTTGATGTGCCGGCGGAGGAGATGCGGTTGAAGTCGGTTGAAGTATCTTCGTGTCCGCATTCACATACTGAGCATTATCATGCTACCCGGTGGCTACGGTCTCATACGAGTGTCAGAGATGAAGCCTTGCTCGGCTACGCAGGTTGAGACAGCGACGAAGAAAGACAGCAGCGAAGGAGAAATTGGAGCCGGAAGCGGCGGCGGAGGGCCAGAGATGGAGCCTTGCTCGGCTGCACAGTTTGAGAGCGGAGGCGATGGGAGAATTCCGGTGAAGGGAGGAGGCGATCGACTCGCCGGCGTTAGAGGAGGAGGACGAGTCGTAGAGGTCGGAGGAAGAGGGAAGCAGAGGAGGAAGAGGGATTAATTAGGGTTAGATTAGTAGGATTAAGATTTTATTTTACCTTTTCTTTTCAAAAATTGTAATCTTTTATCTGATTTTTACATTTAAAAGAAAAGTTAAATTTAACCCTCAACAATAGCAAAACTACCAGAAAAAGTACAAAAAATTGATATTTTTGCAATACTTTTCAAAATATGGGTTTTTTGCAAGTTGTTTGTGAAATTCTGGTATTCTTGCTAATACGCCTTTGTATATATAGGTAAGACTTGTTCAGGAAAGGGGGGTCATACATTTAAATTGAGTAATGTGCAAGTGTGTAACTAGACCTAGGCAAATCCCAAAAATGAAGTAATTTGGGCCGAAGCCCAAATAAGAAGTCTTCCTCTCCATCTTTGGCCTGTTTAGGCTGAGTGATTCATATCTAGATGATTTGAAAACAAGTTGCTTACTTTGGTTGTTTTACCATGGTTTTCATATGACACAATCTCATGTAGTCTAATTGAACTTCATACAAAGTCTTCAAATTAAACATACTTATAAAATTACATACAGATCAAAGTTCCTTACTGCCAAATTACAGGGATGTTCCCTATAACAAGAAGAAAAAAAGTATTACCTGAATACAATTGATGCAAAAATTGAGCATCTTAAAGGTGTGTATACCAGCACAGAGAAGCTAATATAACAATGGTAAGTTCTCTTGGTGGGGAATCTGGTTTTATAGAAACCAACAAAGCTTTGAAACAACAAATGATGACTCAGATATCATAAAGAATTTACCAAATTATATAAAAAAACAAATTGAGAATTGAAAAAAAACAAAGAACTGGAATTCAGACTGCTCAGTAGAAGACAAACACAAAACACATAGGACGAACAATGTAAGACGACCAAAAAGGAAATGGAAAAACCCACCGGATAACATAATCAAAATCAATACTGATGGATCAACTAAAACTAATTGTGATTCTAGTTTTGGCTATATTTTCATAAACATCACATGTAAACCAATTTTCCTCTTTGGGGATAAATGCGGTTTCTCAACCCCTCTACAAACAGAAACACTTGCAGTAACAAATGTTCTGGTAAAGGCTTATGAATTAGGCATTACTGACATTCAATTGGAATGCGATAACCTCACTATCGTGAACGTTCTTAAAAAAAATCTGACACTGTCCTTGGGATATTGAAATCTTAATTTCTGATATCCTTTGTGTTTTGCAACTGTTTTCTTCAGTGCAGATTTGTCATGTCTTCCGAGAAACAAACGTGATGGCCGATTGAAACGATAAGATTGTGGGAATTTTCTCTGATTGACTTAGCCTCTCAAGGGATGTATATATGCTAATTACAAGATATTAACAAGGTAAAAGATATTACAAAATATATTATCTTTGTAGAAGATAACTAACTAGAATATCTTCTAATACTCCCCCTCAAGTTGGAGCATGAAGATCTCGAATGCCCAACTTGGACGATAGATAGACAAATTGTGACTTGGCAAGCGCCTTGGTGAAGATGTCAACTGGTTGCTGACTTGTGGGCACATGAGAGGTGACAACCTTGCCATCAAGAACAAGATCACAGGCGAAATGACAATCGATCTCGATGTGTTTTGTTCGTTCATGAAACACCGGGTTGGCGGAAATGTGGAGGGCGGCTTGACTGTCATAAAATAGTCAAACTTGGAGATCTTGCGGGACACCAAGTGAGCGTAGAAGAGATCTGAGCCAAATGATCTCGCAGCATGTCGTGGCCGTGGATCGGTATTCCGCTTCTACAGAGGAACGTGACACTATTGGTTGCTTCTTGGTCTTCCAGGAGACAGGAGAGCAGCCCAAGAGAATGAAATAACCAGAGACAAAACGTCGTGTGAGCGGGCAGGAAGCCCAATCTGAGTCACAATATGTTGTTAGGCGAAGGGAGCTATCACGCGACAGAAAGAGGCCCTGACCTGGATGGCCTTTGATATAGCGAAGGACTCGAAGGGCAGCAAACCAGTGCTCAAGACGAGGGTCTGCATAAACTGTGAGAGGGTGTGCACCGCAAAGCAAAGGTCTGGCCGAGAGATGGTGAAATAAATAAGTCGCCCAACTTGACGACGATAACTCTCAGGGCAATCGAATAGAGCACCTGTGGCCGTGGCAAGTTGATGGTTCGGGTCCATTGGTGAGTCGCAAGGTCGTGACCTAAGCAAGCCGGTTTCAGCGATGATTTCCAATGCGTATTTCCCTTGAGAAAGATAGATACCAGCAGAGTTACGAGCAATTTCGAGCCCGAGGAAGTACTTGAGGACCCCGAGATCCTTCATACGAAAACATTGGCTCAGATAAACCTTGAATGCTGAAATCGCAGACGGTCGGTTTCCTGTGATGATGAGATCATCCACATAGACGAGGACGTAGAGAGTCGTTCCGTGCCGTGTGAGAGTGAAGAGAGAATAGTCAGCATAGGACTGTTGGAACCCAAAGGCACGGAGAGCTGCAATGAGCTTGGAAAACCAGTTCTGTGGTGCTTGACGAAGGCCATACAAGGACTTTTGAAGACGACAAACCTTGCCTGGAGGGGCGGTGGTGTAACCAGCCGGAGGAGTCATGTACACGACCACATCAAGATCGCCGTGAAGGAACGCATTGTGCACGTCCATTTGGTGTAGCTCCCAATCTCGAATGACTACAACCGACAAAAAAACGCGGACAGTGACCATTTTAGCCATTGGAGCGAAAGTTTCGTTGAAATCAATGCCTTCAACCTGGCGATTTCCAAGGACCACCAGCCGTGCTTTATGGCGCTCGATCTCACCACTAGACTTATATTTGATGCGGTAAAACCATTTGCATCCTATCGCCTTTTTGCCCAGAGGAAGGTATGCAAACATCCATGTGTGATTACGTTCAAGGGTTGCAAGTTCACTCTGCATTGCGGCCCGCCATGTTTCGTGACGGGAAGCCTCCTGATAAGTGCGGTTCATGACTGGTTGTTATGGCTGCAAGGAAACTGACATGGTTTGCAGAAAAAGGAGCATATGAAACATGGGCGGCGATAGGATAAGGCTTACCTAAGGACAATGTTGACATGGGGTCAGTCGGAGCTGCGGGGAGAGGGGCGAAAGCGCGAATGGTGCTGCAGACATAATCACGGAGAAGGACAGAGGGCTGGCGAGAGCGCGCACTGCGCCTGGTGTCGACAACGGAGGAGTCAGGCCCCGTCATAGCCGCCTCTACGCTCCCCATGTCTGTAGTGGAGGGAGAAGACGTAGTAGGAGGAGACAATGAGGATGGAGCCGCATCAGAATGCAGCCCCGATGGCAACGAGACCAAGCTCCCCCTCGTGTCGGAAGGGGAGGGGTAATGTCGTCGTATGTCGCCGACGACGGGATGGAGATTACCGAAGCTGATGCAGGCGGAAGGCTGACGAACGGGAATTCTGACTCAAAGAAGACAACATCTCGGAAGAAGAATGTTGTACCGGTGTCGAGGTCTTGAACCCGCCAGCCCCGCTTGCCAGCCGGATAGCCGAGGAAGACGCATTTCTGACTGCGGGAGGCGAACTTATCCTTCAACCACGACTGACGAGAGACAAAGCAGAGGCAACCAAACACTTTGAGATGAGAAAACTGAGGAGCACGAGCATACAACTCATATGGACTGCGATTTTGAAGGATCGGTAATGGAGTCCGATTGATCAAATAACAGGCCGTCAACACACACTCTCCCCAAAACCGGATGGGTAGGGACGCTTGGAAGCGAAGAGCGCGGGCCACGTTAAAGAGGTGGCGGTGTTTGCGCTCAACGCGCCCGTTTTGCTGTGGTGTGTAGACGCAGGAAGATTCAGAGAGGATACCATGTTCAGCAAAGAACGGCCGCAGGCGACTGAACTCGGTTCCGTTGTCTGAGCGAAAGCGTTTGACTCGTCGGTTGAATTGAGTGCGAGTCATGGCACAGAATTTCTGGACGAGAGTCGTGACTTTAACTTTGGAGGTCATAAGAAACACCCAAGTAGCACAAGAGTAGTCATCCAGAATAGTCAAGAAATAAGATGCCCCGGATAGGGCTGGAAATGGGTTGGGTTATGGGTGGATGGACCAATTTCTCCACCCCACCCATGAAAAAAAATTGTCACCCGATCCATCCATCACCCGTGAAACACTTCACCCATATCCGACCCACCCGTCACCCGCGGGTGATTCAGGTGACCTGACCCACCTGCGAAAATCATAAAGCTAATCCATTTTAAGCCGTTTGTTTAATCGTTTTCCAATTTTCACCTGATCAATTGCTCAAAGCCTAAGAAAAATGCAAAATAACAAAATACTTTAATAATGAGGTGGCATGTGGTAATCCAATAATCCACTAATAGAAATACTAGAGGCAAAACAATGACATTTTATGTCAATATATCATTCAAAAGTATACATCGAATGCATTGGTCTACGTGGAAAAGTTCTGCATATCGAAAATTCAAAATGAATAAAAACAAGTAATAGACAGATTCTTAAAAAGCAGAGTATTGGTTCAGTAGTCACTCCAGTCAGCACTAACGCCTTGTCTGTCTCTTCAAATCCTGTTGCTGTGTTGCACTGATAAGCACTACTTTATAGGGCTTAACTAAGAGTCATTAGAGGATTTATTGGTGTCATTCGGGTAGATTTAGACACATTCATGTGCATGGGGGCGAAGTTTGGTAATTAATTAAAAGCCACGTGATTGGTGGGCCGAATTGGAGGAAAGAAAGGCCCACGTGAAGGAGGGAGAAGCCCACGTGAAGAAGAATGCTGGAGAAGGCCCAATTGGAGTCTGGAGCCCACGCGAGAAGCCGCGTCAAATTGGAAGCATCGAAATGAATTGGATGCTGATGAAATTGGAGCATGACGTCACGCTGACGCAGGCGCTGATGCTTGCAATTGGAATTGGGCCGCTGGTGCTTTGTTGAAGCCGAGATGTCCGCCGAGCTGCTGAACGAAAGTGGGCCGTGCTGAACGCGAGATTCAAGACCGAGAACGCGGGATTAATTTCCTTGCTTTTGTTTGTTTATTACTTTATTATTATTTTATTAATTCATTTTAGGTTAATTTAGATTTTATTTCCTTTAGTATATTAGGGTAGAGAAAAGGCTTTTTGCCTATCTATCATCTTTTTCTTTGAACCCTAATTTCTCTTTACGTATTTGCTATGAAGAACTAAGCCTCCCTGGCTTAGTCGGACGCTGAAGCTTTCGTTTTGATTCAGTTGTAAGATTCTTGTTCTTAATCTATTGCATGGTTTTTATCTTTCTCTTGCTTAAGTTGCTTATGATTGATATTGATTTTCTCTAGTTGGACGCAACTAGGGTTTATTGTTATTGATCTATTGCTAGATCTAGATTGTTACTGGTTGAGCATATCTATTTCAGAGTAGCAACTGCATCGTACTAGTATCTGGTTGTGCTAGTCTTATGTAGAAGAGAATTGATTTACATTCTAGGATAAAAGCTGGTTGTTTTATGCTAGAATTGTATCCAACTATATTCCTATCCGTAAGGCTGCTGTTAAACTGAATCTTGATAGTTTCAGGGTTGTTTAATTAGTTAGTGCTAATAGTATCTGGTTGTGCTATTAGTTATATCTGAAAAGGAATTGGAATTTCCATTGCATGAGATTTTGAATGATTATCTATGATCAACTTGTCATACGAATAGTGGATGTTGTTTGACTAAGTGCTTTTCCCATTACTGAATTCATCTTCTTTAGTCTACTTTGCCCTTGCATGCTAGATAACTTAAACTCACAAAAAAAAAACCTTTGGTTACTTCTGATTGACACATAAATTGCATATTTAGATAGAGTCCGCCTCCCTGTGGATTCGACATTTACTTATCTAGGACTACGGTTTAGGGTTTGTTTGGATATTTTGCATAGCAGTTTTTAGAACGACAAAAACCTGCTATCATGCACCAAACATACAAAAAATGCAGATTCAGAGTCCAGAATGTTATCCAATTTTCGGAGTTCCAATTTCATTTATACCAACATGTAACAACATTTGATTTTATCCAATAGCAGAGATCAAATAAGCTCTCTCAACTAACTTTATGTCACATTCATTCAGATTTTCTTAATGAAATTTCAGTGAGAAAGATAGATTAACTGAAGCATTTATGCAATCTATAGAACTTACCATATTTCTGATCCCTAGGAGCTCACCATTGACAATGTTTCTTCAGAAACTGAGATGACAATCCACTTCCTTATCCTAGCACACACAGAAAATAAGAATAGTTTTTTACCAAATTGAAATCTTCTTAATAGAAAGAAATGCATAATTTAGTAACTTAAGTGGTATGTTTTTGTTCACATACTTTTGCCATTCCATCAGAATTTGGTTCTCCAACATCAGCATCCTCCAGTAGACTGATAGAAGCTTGTAAATCATCAAAATTACCTGTATTCACATACAAATAACATTAGAAGTACCCCAAAAGTAAAAGAATACAAAATAATTTTAACTAATAAATATATATGGCAATTTTTTTCACCTGCACAGTCTCCACGAATCCAATTTGACAAGCACATTAATGCTTCAACAGTATCCACATGTAGTGAGGAGCGGTGCGGACTCACCACTCTACCACCTGCACTAAAAGCACTCTCAGACGCAACCGTTGATGCAGGAATAGCCAAAATATCTTTGGCAATCTTACGTAATGTTGGATACTTAAGATCACTTTTCCAAAAATTAAGAACATCAAACTCTTTACAATCCGGCAGAGCGGGTTCCTCGAGATAATACTCTAACTCAGACCTCACATTTGCCTTTTTCTTCCTTTGTTTTTTTACTAAGCTAAAATCATCCTCACAATTATCAAAATCATCCACATGCTTTCCGAGTGATGATGCAAATTCTTGACCTTCATTCTCAATTTCTGATTCTCGATACTCGTATAAAAGATCAAACAACAAAGACTTCACTTTATCAATCTGAATAAATGCATCATCCCCATAAATCTTTGCAAAGTAACGTTCCACACATTCCATCTTGTCTCTAGGATCTAATATCGCAGCAACAGCCAAGAGCCCAGAGACACATAACCAATACTTATCAAACTTCTCTAACATTCGTTGAGCCATGTTCTTGATCGTTTCATCACTACTAGACAACCATTCAACCAAAGCAACCTTAATTTGACAAACTTTTTTGAAAAACAGATTAGCTGTAGGATAACATCTACCTGAAAATATTTCAGTCACCTTGTGAAATCTGGCCAATTTACCACAAATATCTACAGCCCACTTCCAGTAATCATCAGTAGGAATATCAAAGCTAAAACGAGGATGTTGAATCTTCAACTTATAAAAGATTTCCTTGTATGGCAAATCACTTTGTAGCATCGAAAAAGTGGAATTCCATCTCGTCTTACAATCAAGAACCAACATTTTAGAGCAATCAATTCTCAGAACTCTAGCCTTGTCTGTAACACCCCCAAATATATATCCTTGAAGGCATTACCGCCAATGACCTCAGACGTTCTGTCCGATGTCACCCAAGGCTTTACCAGTTGATATAAACCATCAAACCACAGTTATAATGCCAAATATCATAACTTTTATTAAAACCAACATCTCGGAATTTCAACAATTCAAAATACATCAAAATACATAATCAGAATCATTACAGCGGAAGTCTTTAAGTATAAAACATAGTTAACACAACGGAAGACTTTAAATAACCAACAAAAGGGGTCTTGATCGCTATGATCACCCACCAAGGATCTTAACCTGGATAAACTTGTCAAAATACCGTTCGTCTCTATAGTCGTTCTAGCCTTCTCGGATCTGCAATTTATCTGATGTGCCGAATCGAACGAATGACACCAGCCAACCATGTAGAGAACAATTACGGTTGGTTAGTCTAATGAAAGACTAAGCAAGGGTACAAAGCATAGTGGTCCGAAGTAGTCGTATTAGGTTAGACTCATCGCTTCTCGAATAACAACCGATGACGATAGTCAACCACCATACTTCTACTGAAATCTATGAAAAGACATGATCAAGAGAAGATCCTGGAGACCGAGTCTCACAACAATCAATCCCAAAAGAAGACTCCAATGAAATGAGCCTTATCGGAAACATGACAAATATTGGGGAACATTAATAATTACACACAAGCGTTTAAAAATCAAGACGAGCTTTCCTAGCTGCACTACAACCTAGCTGCACTACTCGTCTGAAGGGTATATTAATCATGTGCACCACGGCACTTATCTTATTAAATTCCAAAACGCACACCACGTTATAAGCTTTTAAATTATCTCATCCACACGGGATAAAGAGATACCGTCGGAAACTGAATCCCTAAGGCGGAGTTGACTCAGGAACTAAATCCCTAAAGTCGAATCGGGAACTAAATCCCAAATAACGAAGTCGGGAACTAAATCCCTTCAAGCGGCACCAGCTGTGTGCACAAACCCTGAGTAAGGGTATGGTCAAGACCAGAGAAGGATGGTATGAACTAAATCCTAACCACCAGGTTATCAAGAAACGACTAGCACTCGCAATGAGATACACAATAGCGTTCCTACGAATACTCGTGCTAACTAAACAGTTCAACACAGTAATAATCCACATCAAAGCCATCATGGCCAACATCAAAAACATATATCTATACTAGCGTTGTTCTAGCAGATATACAACCTAGTATAATATCATATTTTAATCATTTATATCTATAATAGCGTTGTTCTAGCAGATATACAACCTATTATAATATCTTTTAAAATCACAAACATTTATCAAAACTGTTTCCAACGAAAACAGTAAATCATCCCAAATTAATTAACAACTAAACAATTGATAATTAATTGAAATATGGAATGATGAGCAAGAGCTAACCGCCACTTGCCTTAGATCCGACGAAAGCTTAAACAAATCTTAAGAACAACGGTTTCCTGGGTCAGAAGCAGGGACATATCTCGCATACCAGATCCCTAAGAACCGACCCATAACGAGACCCTAAGTTAGATTCGATATCACAAATATGAATCTAAAAGAATAGGAAAAGAACCAAAGGAGTCAAGCCTCGCCCAAAGCCAAACACCCAAGAACACACAACCCGGACAAGCTCACCGCGGGTGCGGTGGAGCCTCTGCCGCGGGTGCGGCGGGATGACAGGGGCGAGAGCTTCTTCGACAACTTCCATGGAGAACTTACCCAACCAATTCGTTTGGCTTTGATTCGATTGGGGTTCTATCTCCAAACATCTTACACCTTCAAACAACACTTGAGGGCACCTTTACCACTCAAAGGGACTCCGGCGATGACTCCGGCGAAGCTCCAAAACTTCAGACAACAATGGAGTTTTTCAGAGGAGGAAGAAGAGCAGATGTGCACTCTCCTCTTCAGCTTTCTCTCCCTTTTATAGGCCCAGCTAGGAGGGGAACAAGCAGGGGACAAGCCCTTGACCAAGGGTAACAGCCACTTGCTGACAACCGACGCCACTTGCAGTGGAGGGGAAGAGGATAACGTCGTCAGAAAAATATCCCACCGCGGGGTGCGGCAGGGTGCGACAGGGTGCGGTGGTCTCCCATGACCGCCTCACCTGTTTGGCCTTCACCGCGGGTGCGGCAACTCGACCGCGGGGTGCGGTCAAGGCAAATTTCACCCTTTTTGTCCGCTTTAATCTTGGGTTAATTATCTTAACCCCGGGTTAAATATATTCGTACACAAACGACTATTTAACCTCGAAAATACATCAACTGTATTTTATATTACTCAGAAAAATATTACAGAGATCAAATATTTTATAAAATGTCCGAACTTCTCTGAATTTAATCTGACTTGTAATACGGGAGTTGGAAAATTTCCAAAATACCCTTACTAAAATTAAGGGATATTACATTGTCCTCAAACATTTGAACTCTTTTTGGAGTTGCAGTCCAAAAAGAAACACAATTCCTTATATTCACAATCCCCGGAGAAATTATTTCCAAACCATCTTGCACAATCAAATTCAGAATGTGTGCACTACAACGGACATGCAAAAAAGCTCCCTCCAATAGGAGATTACTTGAATCAAATCTGTGACGCAACACTTCTATCATCTTGTCATTTGTAGAACAATTATCCACAACCACAGAAGAGACTTTTTCATGAATATTAAACAAAGATAAAGACTGCAACAATACTTCAGCAAGCACTTCAGTAGTATGTGGACAAGGTACATAAGCAAACCTATATAGCAGTTATAAAATATATTTAGGTATATAAATATTAAGCACAACTAGTAAACAAAAAAATTTCATAACACTAACACTAGACAAACTATAAAAGAACAACCAGTAAACAAGATAATAATATCTTAATTGTATTTGTAATTACCTCACAATCTTGTTTTGGAGATTCCAATGTTGATCAATATAATGAGCGGTGACAACCATATATCCCTTTTTATGATGAGATGCAGTCCACATGTCAGTTGTAATCGCAACTCTTCCAGCATGATTCACAAACATATTTCTAGGCCTTGCCTTTTCACTTGCATACATCTTCATTATATCACTCTTCAAAGTAGGCCGACTGATCAGCTTGAAGTTTGGATTCAAACTAGCTGAATACCTTTGGAAGCCGATATGATCCACCGTGCTCAAGGGATACTCGTGCATAACAATCATATTTGCTAACTTCTTCCTCGAAATATCTTGACAGAAGTTATGATTTTCTACCCTTGTTGTTCCATCCAATTTGCGGTTGTAATTTAATAACTTCTGGCGCACATCAACCTTTGCATGCTTCTTTGAACACCTAAGTTGAATGTGGTCCTTGAGGTGTGATGTTCCATTCTTACTAGTTGTTGATAATCGTTGCCCGCAGTGCAAACATTCTGCTTTATCTTCGCATTGGATTGTGATCCTTTCAAAGTAATTCCATACATCTGATTTACGCGCTCGAGCCTTGCGTGAAGTTATAGCCAAACTTTGAGGAACAGAAGGCTGGTCAGATCCAATAGATGGAGGTGGCATTGAATTGTCAACTGGTAGTGTTGGTGGCATAGGTGAAGAATTAGTTGATTGAGCTTCTTGGTGATTAACTCCTGTCATCATCACCTTCAAGTATCCTGTAAGAATTAAGATATGTACACCCTAAAGGCTTAAGATCATTTATAAAAAAACACCAAAAATGAAAAAACAGAAAGAAAGTTACTGAGCCAATCAATTCAGTCATTAGCATTGAATGAAAGGCAATAACATTGAAAGAAAGACAATCACGCAGCATGTAAAGAGCATCAAGTGGGGTTGATGCAAAATTGACAATAAGACTTGCAAAACTTAGTTAAATAGTTGGTGCAGAAACAAAATTGATAATAAGACTTGCCAATCAATTCAGTCAAAATATTTGGTGCAAAAATTAAACATCAAGAATCTAGCTTTTTCCCAACTTCCAATTTCAGTTATTCTCCAAACAACAGTAACGATTTTCTAGTCATGATCTCATAGTATATTACAGGTACTAATCATTTGCAGAGCTGTAGTCCATATTTGTGCAATGAAAATCAGAATTGGTGCTATCAATTATACTTTCATGCTTTTAGAAAAGACATTCTTGACATGAGAATGTACAACAGAAAACAACACCATTTGAGAATTTCCACTCTCGTCCATATACATCTGTTCATATAGTTGCATAAGATACAAGATGAGGTGCAAGAAACACCATTCAAAGGATTGTGCTCATTCGACCGATAATCAGACTTGTACGCATGTTATGCCTATAAGCCCACATATCTTCCATTAACATTAGTTTGCAAAGTTCCCTAACCAAATAATGACCTCATTTGGTAACCCCATGATTTTTCGTTAAGTGTTTAAAGCAAAATTGACGAGGGAAGGACAGTCACCACAACTATGAACTGCAACTCACCAGTCACCACAACTATGAACTCTCTAAAGTGATATCTCTTCCCAAATCCACATCTTCATAAACACTAAAACAGGGAGGTTAGGTTAGTGGCTTACCGGAGGAGGGAGGACCGGGAAGAATCGACAAGGGAAGGACAAATAAGAATCGAGTTAGTGCCAGAAGATTCGACGAGGGACAAGTTGGACCGGAGGAGAGGCGCCGAAAGAATTGGCAGTGACGAACTGAGAGAGGTGAGAGTAGAGAGTCGGCAGTCGACGGTGGTTGAAGCACACCTGGTGGAGGGAGGACCGGAGGAGACGTCGACGGCACCGAACCGGAATGAGAGTCGGCAGTGGTGAGACGCATTGACGGTGAGTGGAGAGTCTGGAGACTCGAGAGAGATGAGAGGCTGAGACTGAGAGCGGCGCTGGAAAAAAAAAAGGGTTAGAAATTTAGAATAAAAAAATGTTTATATACTAGGGTTATATATTTTAGCGGGTGATGGGTGAACTACGGGTTAATGGGTCGGGTGAAATAATTTGGGCTCTCACCCGGATCCGATCCACCACCCGTTTCACCCATCACCCACAATTTTTGGGTTTTCGTCCATATAATTTGGGTCGGTTATTCGGGTGGATCGGTCACCCGCGGATAATTTCCAGCCCTAGCCCCGGAAGATGAAGGCGTACTATAAGGACCCCAAACGTCACAATGTACTAAATCGAACAAGCTTTCTGCTTTATTTGAACTCAATGGAAAGACAGTACAAGGCTGTTTAGCCTTAAAACAAACATCACAAGGGACGTCTTTATTACTAGAGCTAGAAACAAAAGGCAAAACTGATAAAACAGAAGATGACGGATGACCGAAACGTTGATGCCAGAGTGCAGATGTCAAAGAGGTCGATGTAGTGGACGTATGATAAGCTCGTGCCATGGAGCCAATCGTGCAGAACCAGTAGACCCCTCCCCGTTGCTCACCCACACCAATCACCATCCTCGAAGTACGGTCATGAATAACACATAATTTATCTGTTAGGATCACAAAGCAGTGTACAACCTTAGTAAGCTGAGCAAACGAAATGAGATTGCAGTCTAAACATGGGATTAGCTAAACATTATCAATGCGAGCAGTAGGCGAGAAAACTAAAGAGCCCTCTTCATGGGCAATAGCAAAACGATTGTCTGGGAGCTTGATCGTGACAAGGGAAATAGAGACGATGTTGCGAAGGAGGTCTCGATTTCCTGTCATATGAAACGAGGCTCCGGTGTCTAGGATCCAAGACTTACCCTTACCAGATTTAGAGTCGGGTGACGGAGTAACCATTGTACACAACATTTGAAGGACTGACTTCCATTGATCGGAGTTCAGCGTAGAACCGAATGCGGCCCTGTCTTGGGCGGAGAGGGAGCCAGGAGCGGAGGGAGCAACAGACTGTTGCTATGCGGCATTAGCGACCCCGCCTGTCCCTCTGCCACGACCGCGACCAGTCGCAGGAGTCGAGGATGATGCGGGCGGCTGGCCAGAGGAGCCACGGCCGGAGGAGCGAGGGACCCAGCCTTCAGGGAACCCGTGCAGGCGGTAACACTTCGCGACGTCGTGACCAAGCCGGCCATAGTGAGTGCATTGAGGGCGGTTTGATGAGCGCGGTTCAGACTGCTGGGGACGACTGGTTTGAGACCCAGATTGAACAAGAACGCCATGGAATCGACCTTGGCCTCACGGTCCTTGACCAAGGTCTTGTGACGTTCTTCCTGAATGGTCAGAGAATACACCCGGTGAAGAGGAGGGGGTGGTTCCTGAGCCATGACATTGGAGTGAAGGGTACTGAAGACGTCATCATCAAGACCGAGAAGGAATTGATGAAGACGTCATCATCAAGACCGAGAAGGAATTGATGAAGACACTCTGCTTCGCGTTGCTTGCTGATTTTGGAGTTGATGTCGCAAGAGCACTTTCCGCAGGAACAAGACGTAGAAGGAACGTAAGTGACAAGTTCATCCCAAAGCTTCTTCAAGGTGCCATAATAAGCAACCACGGTTTTACTGCTCTGATGACAGCGAGCGATGTCAGACCGGAGTTGAAGGATTCTTGGTCCGTTACCGACCGAGAATCGTTGATTTAAATCCTCCCATAAATCACGAACGGACTCTGAATAGGTGATAGAGGAACGAAGACAAGGATCGATGGATTGGATGATCCAACCGATCAGCATGGAGTTGACACTCCACCAGTCGTCAATGGTGTCCGATTCATCAACGGGCTTCAAGATCCGGCCGTCGATAAACTCGAGCTTGCGTTTGACCCGGAAAGCATTGCGCATAGCAGTATTCCACTCTTGATAATTGTCCCCCTTCAAGATCACCGGACAAATAGCAAGGCCCGGGTGATCAGACAGATAAAGGTAGAACGGAGAAGCAGGATCCAAAGCACCCTTCTTGGTGGAATTGTCATCAGGCATGACGAAGAAAGAAAATTTGGAATGTGCGGCAGAGAGAGGAAAAAAAACCAGGTCTTGAGAAACACCTGCTCCGATACCATGAAACGATAAGATTGTGGGAATTTTCTCTTATTGACTTGGCCTCTCAAGAGCTGTATATATGCTAATTACAAGATATTAACAAGGTAAAAGATATTACAGAATATATTATCTTTGTAGAAGATAACTAACTAGAATATCTTCCAATACCGATTTTATTGCAAAGCTGAGCCAGCGGAGTTTCTTGGAAGATATACGAGCTAATTTAGAACTTGTAATTCTCATCCGCAAGGATGTTATAGACTGAGAAAGCGTCTTTTATGTGGTTTCCAGTCTAATTTTTACCTTATCAAAAAAAAAAATGGTAAGTTCTTAGTACTCCCGAATTTCAAGCGGGGCTGGTTTCCAAGAGAGGAGTCTTGGGGTTGCAATTCGACTCCAAATTGTCGACATTATTGACCACAGTAGTATCCTTCTCTTTGGTCTGCCCCCATATCACTGCATAAAATCCAGCAGCTATTGCAGTTGCTCCTATCACACTGCATCATAAGTCATAACATAGATAATAGTTTGAGTGTCTCAGTATTGGCATAAATCAATTAACCAGTTGGTTCAAAGATGCAAGAACAAGTTATGGATTATCTACCTGCCAAGATAGATTGAGTCCCCAAGAAACATATATGCCATGAATGCTGATATAACAATACTCAGGGGCTTGTACATGGACACATAAACCGGCCCCTTCTCATGAAGGCACCATGTCACAACAGTGTTGCGAAAAACAGTCACCAATAGCGCCTGCATAATATGAATTCAAACTTGTTTAGGAAACTCCTTGATAGATGAAAAATGTGTGTTACATTACATTGTATGAATTCCTTACCCCGTAGACAATCACGATTATCTCTATTTTATTGTGGATCTTCCATGCTCCGGGATTTCTCTCAAGGAAGAAGGATGCAATCCCGGATTGGATTGTGCCAAACAAGGTGAAGAAGAACACTATGATCACTTGATCCGGGTATTCCTTAGCGGTTGCTGTCTGACAATAAGACCCGAATCAGTTCAAAACAAGACTGTAATAAGTTCATCATACAAGGCTAGTGCAATCTTGATCCCATTACCTGCAACACATTCCATGTGGATGACAGCAAGCTAGTGACAATCAAAAGAAGACCCCCAAGCGCCCAGTTCGACTTGGGCGCAAGCAAAGGAAGATGATGGTTCAAGTGCGAGGACTCTGTAGCTGTCAATATAGGTGGACCTTTGTAAAGAGTCATCACAGAAGCCCCAGCAATTGCAACAATTGTACCCAGGGATTTTGCCTGACTGGTTAATCTCCTTATATCAAGCTTCTCCATCCTAATCAACCACAACCCAGATCTGAAAACCTATACTTTCAAGGCTATAACAACAATTCATATGCACCCAAAGAAGAGAGTCTGAAACATACCCCAGAAGAACTGCAAGAAGAAAAGTGAAAGCAGGGATGAGGTTGCCAATGGCAGCTGCTAAGGTAGCAGAGCTGTAATTGATGCCAGCGTATGCAAATATTTGCAGCAAACAAATCCTTCACAAAACAAAACCGGAAAGATCAAAATAAGCAAAACCCCCCTGCAAAAACTCAAAATTCTTCAGGAAAAAATAAAAATGCTAAAATCAAAACATACCCAATTAAGCCCAGAAGAAAAAACCTAGAGAGGAGAGCAAAGGTAACAGGCGGCCTCTTTCTGCTGCGTGCAAATGAAGTAGATTGAGAGGTGTGCAATCCAAAGTAAATGAGGGCAAATGTTTTAATATGAAATTGATCCCCAGATCTACCTGAAAAAATGAATTGAGAAGGAAGGGATGAGGAAGAGGGTGCCGAGAGCGTTGAAGTAGACGACAAAGACGAAGTTGCTCATCCCTCTTGACATGGCTGCTTTGCTTAGTGTGATGAGCCCTGCTTCCACACTCTCCACCACCATCATAGCAACAAAGGGCAGTGATCCCTTCACAAAACACTCCATTCCTTGGCCCAGTTAAGGCAAGGGGAAATGGAATGGAGTGTGTGTATAGTATTTAGTCCAAACTCCAGACTCCAAACTCCAAACTCCAAAGATGATTATTTTGGGTGGGGTTGTATGGGATTTATAGGGTTTTTTGTGTGTGATCTACATCAGAGGATATTGTGCCACAGAAATCTAAGATCACCAAGATAATATTCAATCAAATGACTTCTGAACCATTTATGTTCATGTACTTATGCGGACCCAAAAGGAAATGCTAGTCACAGGATAAGGATAAGAAAATGACACCCGGAAATCTAGTATTTCAAAACAAATTAAATAATATCGTCTGATTTGAAATCTGACCTAATAATGCACAATAAACTAAAAATAATAATGCACTATAAAAATAACATTTTAATTTAGAGCCATTAAAATATGACGAAGGAATGAAGGATGTATTTGGATCTCCTAAAATAATGTATTAAAATATAATATCTTATATAAAATTATTAATTTAATATAAGATAATATATTTTAATGTATTATTTTGAAAATCCAAACGCACTCGAAATTGGCCGTATAATGAGTTTTGACATAACAATTTAAATTAAGACGAGGGCAGGTGTTATTAGCATTTTATAGAATATACATCTCATTTACATACATATTATCCGTTTGCAATAGCGACAGTGGATGAGTGAGGATTGAGGAACTGAGGATCCTTTGGAAAGGAGGATTTGTTAGTTGTTTTTTTTTTTTATAAAAAGGATTTGTTAGTTTTTTTATATATATTTGTTAGTTGTTACAACAACACAATTTGCCAACCCCAATGAAAAAACCCTACTGCCTCCTCCCTTTGACCCCAATGAAAAAACTCTACCGCCTCCTCCCTGTAAACTTCAATATCCAACAACCCTTTACCCCCACCATCGGAGTTGGTCCATTGCTCTTCCCGACCTCCTCTTTTTGATGCCATCTCTTGAGATGGAGGTTAAATCGATCTCGTCACCAACGTCAACCTCGACAGGAACAAGGTCACCTAATTTCTGAACCCTAGCTTCCGCTGCCATCAACCATTAACCCCTAATCTCCACCAAACTCACCCTAATTCAACCAAACCTTGTTTCTCTTGTCTTTGATCCACAAGATCTGAGATGTTTTGTCCATTCCCAAAACTGGCTTAATCGCAAAAAACTCTACCTACGCTTATGTCTGGCTTAGATGGCATCGATCGCTCCCAACCTCCTTGGGTTTCCTTGGCTCTGGAACTCCACAACGCTGATCGGTGTTACTCTTCAACTTGCAAGGGTCAGATCCTTACCCTCCCTTCAAGGATGGGTCCATTAATTAGAGCCAGGTGCTTTCTAATGTATTTACTGGATCTCTGTTACTTTTCAACTTTCGTATCATTTTACTACCTCAAACAGTACTACTTAACTAGTGCACTTCCTTGCTTTCTCAATCGTTCCCCCAAAACTAAATGCTTGGATCTTAAGTATGATATGCTGGTTTTTATGCTTGAGTTCCCTTGTGTGGCTAACTGGCGATCTGTCGTGACTACTATCTATATTCTGTAGCTGTACTTGCGTCTCTTTGCTATGTTTAAAGGCACTAACTTTTACTTCAATACCCTTTGTGCTGACCCTATACTGATGCATGCTTCACAAGCAAATACATCAAGTACCCACACTGTTGTTATCAGCAAAACCACACCTTCTCTGGATGATGATGGCTCAACCAAATAATATAAGGGATTACACCCCATTGATGCCGGTTCTGATTCCCAGTTTGATAAGGAATGGGAAAAGCTAAAATCATCAAATCCTACCAAAAAGCAGACAGACCTGGTGGACTCATAATCCCACTGTCAAAAAACTTTACATGTACATGCTCTAAACACAATGGTAACAACTATACCCTTTTCTATCCTGGAATTGCTTTTCAGGAGAAAAATGAGAAACTTCACATTCCATATAGGCTCCGTTCGGTTCAGAACTTATTTTTACTTAAATATACTTTTTTTTCTTTCTCATACTTGTTTTTCAAAAATAAGTAACTTAGGCTTGTTCGGTACTTCATCCATGAGGATGCTTTCATATACTTGCATATACTTTTCCTTACTAAAAAATGGCAAAAAAAAAGATGGGTTTCCATACTTTTGGATACTTATCATATGCAACTTTGGGATTTTTCCATTAACTGCCCCCGACATATCACCTTCAACTTCCACTCGTTCGTCTTCTACAGGAGAAATTCATCTTTCTCTCTGCCCCTATAATCTCGCCGGCGACCGGAACCTTGAGCTCTTCTACCTCCAGTTCGTCGCCGCCTCGAAGAGCCCCAATTTCCTCCTCCATCGCTCGTCTTCTACAGGCGAAATTCATCTTCCTCTCTGCCTCTATAATCTCGCCGGCGACCGGAACCTTGAGCTCTTCTACCTCCAGTTCGTCGCCGCCTCGAAGAGCCCCAATTTCATCCTCCATCGCTGAAGAAGCCGAGCAATCGAAAAGCCCCAATTTTCTAGGGTATTTGAGAAGAGACTAATATCATCCTCTCTCTCTCTCTCTCTCTCTCTCTCTCTCTCTCTCTCTCTCTCTCTCTCTCTCTCTCTCTCTCTCTCTCTCTCTCTCTCTCTCTCTCTCTCTCTCTCTCTCTCTCTCTCTCTAGGGTTTCGATGGGAAGTGCGATCGAATTGGGGGCTTTGTAATGGTTATGAGATTTCCTAGCAGCAAAACCCTAGAAAGAGGTCGCCCCGATAACTCCGGCTAGGTGGCCGTTGCCGACGATAACAGCGCCATAGGAGTCGAGTCTGTCGACAACCCCCAGATGTCTCAGGCCAGGTGGCCGTTGCCGATGATAACGGCGCCGTAGGAATTGAGTCTGTCGACAACCCCCAATCGATACGATGAACACTCCTTCAAAGACGGGATCGTTGGGGTCGCTGTCACCTATGGGGTTGGCCACCAGTGGAGAAAGAAGTTTGGAGCACTCGAGAAGTATAAAAAAAAAGACATCGAATTTGTGGGCAACTGTAATCAATGGTGGGAATCTATTTGATAAAACTTAAAAGTGATGAACTTAATTCCTACGGCACGGATGTAGATAAGGAGATGGAAGAGAAGGAGATGGAATAAATTAGCAAGATGACCACGTGCACAGCAGGTGTAAAAATGAAATTTTTAAATTTGGCCTTTTTGTAATTTCACTAAAATTATAAGTATCCATAAGTATTATTTATCGAACATATATTTTAAAAATAAGTATTCGATTCAACATCAGATTGAATACGTAATTCAGCATAAGCATTAACATCAGCATCAGCATTATTTACCGAACATAGCCATAATCTCTATGCCATTTACCTTTGATAAGATTACTAACAGAAATGACACTCCGATTACTGTCAACTATTACTCTCTATCTACATTAACATGGCTTAATTATTGGTACTTAACTATCAACTGGAATTGCAACTCTGCTGTGCATATCAACATTGATGTAAACCCTCATTTTAAGGCTTCATAAGCCCTCTCATATGCGCCTAAAACAACACAAAGCACTACTAAAGGTTGTTTGAATCCTCTCCTTACAATTGATAATCTCTATACTTGGATTAATACCCAACTACTTTGTTGTGTCACTCTTAACATGTACCATACACAAACAAATGTGGACATTCATCAAAAAAACATATTTACCTTGAATTCAGCAAAACTGACTACATCTTAATTGTGAGCTTGTATGAACATCCTGCTGCTCATTGAAAATACTACCTCTTTATGGATCAGAAACACATTTACAATATCACCTCAAATTGTGTCTGTCTATATTTCTGTTATGATCTAACCACTCATAGCAGTCTAATCTTCTATGATTCATATGCATTATCGACCATGTGCTACCTCACTACCTTTACTTCATATGTGCAGTGGCTGTTTGGAACTAGAAATATTATTGCTTTCTTCTACCATTGAAGTCTGTTCCTTGAGGACGAACTCAACTACAACTGCATGTATCATCTCCTAGTTATCGCTCACAAAATTATTAAGCCAACAGTTGAATACTTCTGGCCCATGTCGTGTAACCTTGAGAACTTATGGTTCATTTGTACTATCATTACTAAACTTTGTAATAGGGACTATTTCAAAACTCTTGCAACTATCTCGTTTATCTGGTTTCCCATATCAACTATCAAGGTTTTATTTTGGTATGCCCTTATAGACATTCTAAGCAACAAGGTTCCCCCTATATCCTTGAATTGGCTTATGCAGATATCTATCAAGCTTAAGACCTTACACAGCCCTTTGTACAACTATCCTATGGGTAACATTAATCCCCAAAGGGACCATTACAAGTCCCTTAGCATTATTGTTATCCCCCTCTGGAACAATCTTCCATTATCATTACTATATAATCTTTTATAAATGAATACCATCAATCAATAAGAACAATAATACTTTACCCATAATTCTTGTGTTTTAGGACATCATACTTGGCATAGGTTACGTATAAACAAATTAATACACTTTAAATCAACTCAGATTAGAAGATGTAAAACATTATGGACTAATAACTCTAACAAGAGTAATAACACCAAGTCTAAACTGAAGAATGTAAAATCTCTATTTCACCCTTTTTGGCATGAAACTTCAAACAATTACTAATTTATCACCAATCTTCAAGACCAAATTGATGGATTCAATCATATCAATTTCACCCTTGTTGTCTTTTATGATTTATGTTTGATCAAGTATGGGTGACAAAATTTTCACGGATTTTGTAGAACAAATCTTGGGTTCTGGCTGAGTTGTCGGTCGTGGTCGTGATCGTGGTCGTGTTTGTGGCTGAATGAAGACCCATCTTGAACGAGGGCAACGTCATAGTTGAGGCTCATGAAGATCCTTTATCTAGGTGAAGGCAACGTCAAGGTAGCCCGTTCAGCACTTCCGCAGGAGCTCCTGTTTTGACCTTTTTTTCCGGTGGCACCTTTGTCAGTCTGAACTGACTCTTTGCTTGCCTTAGATTGTTTTTGTTCCTTTCTGCTTCGATGTAATTTCCGTACTTGTCTTTGGTTCTTTCTGTTCGGTTTGTACCGATGCCGATTCCATCGGTCTCTCGAGCTACCCGATGTTGGTATGTCGAGTACCTTGAATTCTTTTCTCATCAAAGAAAAAAAAAACAACACAATTTGCCAAGTTTTAAAAATAGGCAATGGCTAAATACACGCAAAATACTGTATATATCGACGCTATTTTACACGCTTAACTTAGGCGTGTGGTTTTACACGCTTAACATAGGCGCACATGGGTATAGTGGGAATTTTGAAAAGACAGATCACAGATGCATCGAAGTAGAGGAAAACCACACGCTTAATGATACACACGATTATGTTGTGTGTATATACGGAGTTTTAGCATATGTTTAGTGGTGTTTAGGGGAGCATTGGAGTCTTTCTGGAGCTTTGGAGCGGAGACACTGAAGACGTCACTTGGAGGCATTGTAGGATTTTTCTGAAGCTGAACCAAAGAAGATCTCAGCAAGTGTTCTGGCGGCGACCGCCGCCGCCGTCGGAAGTGAATCCGGGCTTTTATTTCCTTATTTCGTTATTTTCTTATTATTAAGTATTTTTATGTAATTTCGTTTTGGATTATTTTTAGAGACTTATTATCTTTAGTATTTAAGGTTAGAGGGAATGCTTGTTTTCCTCTCGAACCCTACTTTCAACTTTTCATCTATTTTGCGTACTTTGCTATGAAGAACTAAGCCACTTTTGCTTAGTCAGACAATTGAAGCTTTCGTCTTGATTTAGTTGTGAGATTTTCGTTCCTTATCTATCGCATGGATTTTATCTATTCTCTTGTTTGAATTGCTTATGATTAATATTGACAGTTTCTAGCCTGTGCAACTAGGTATTGTCTTTATTGATTGATTGCTAGAATTAGATTGTTACTGGTTGAGCATATCTATTTCATAGTAGCAACTGCATCGTACTAGTATCTGGTTGTGCTAGTCTTATGTAGAAGAGAATTGATTTACATTCTAGGATAAAAGCTGGTTGTTTTATGCTAGATTGCATCCTAATTATATTCCTAGGCTTAATGCTGCTGTTAAACTGAATCTTGATGGTTTCATGGTTGTTTAACTAGTTAGTGCTATAAGTATCTGGTTGTGCTTGTAGTTACTTTAGAAAAGGAATAGGAATTTCCATTGCATGAGATATTGAATGATTATCTATGATCAACTTGTCATACGAATAGTGGATATTTTGTTTGGCTGAGCTATTTCCCCAATTACTGAATTCATAAACTTTAGTTTGTTTGCCTTTGCATGCTTAGATCTTCTTAAACACACAAAACCCCCCTCTGGTTACTTAAGATTGACATAGAAATTGCATATAAAGATAGAATCTGTCTCCCTGAGGACTCGACCCTTACTTGCCTAAGACTACGTATTAGGTTTGTTTGGATAACTTGCATAGCAGTAATTAGGCGACAAATTGATGTTATCACTTAACTTAGGCGCATAGGCATACGCTTAAGTTAAGCGTGCTGGTTTTTATACGCTTAAATTACGCGTGTAAAATTATAGCCGTTGGAAAGTTCCGCTAGAATAATACCGTTTGTGCGCTTAAGTTAAGCGTACTAATGGATCTATTTCTTCCTATTAATAGTCGAAGGTCTTGCCATTTCATATCCAAGAAACCGAAATTGTTCTTCTCCTAATTTTAAAGATGTATCATAGTGGTGAGGATAGTAATGACGAAGAAAATGATTGGGTTCAAAGTGAAGAAGAAGAGGACGACGACGACAAATGGATGGAGTCGAATTTTTTCTTAGATGTGGAAGACGACGAAGCGACTGGCGATTGGGACCCTAGCGGCGTATTTGTGGTTAGTGTTAAAATAGTTTTGCTCTTTCCTTCATCGGTATTTTAATACATAATTAGTATCTTAAATATCGTACTTAATTAGGTAGCCAATATTTATCATGAATTTGTAGTTATATAATTGGAAATCATATGTAGTGTAACATAGTGATGTAGTTATGATGACTTGTAGTTAACATAAACCGCTACATTTATAGGGGAAAGACTATACAGAGCATTTTATTACTGACCTAGTGTGGGATAGTAAGGAAGAATTGTACAAATGGGTGAAAGAAATAGGAAAGGTGTGATACCCCGTAATTTTGTAAGGCTATTTTGGGAATTATGGATTTTTTCCGAACGTCCGTTTGGTACGTCGGATTTAATTCTGAGAGCTTAAGACATTCTGTAATGTGCTCTGTCTCTGTAATATTTTTCTCAGTGAAATAATATACAGTCGACATGTTTTGGAAGTCCATACTCGTTCGTGTACGACTTTTGTTAACGCGGGTTAAGATTGGTACAAGTTTATTGCCCAAGAGTTGTTATCTAATGGGCAATAGTACAAGATTCTTTATCCAAAGGTTATTGTCCAAGAGCTATTATCCATGAGGCAAAAGTACAAGTTGGTTAACCAAGGGTTATTACCCAAGCTCCCTTCCAACCCTAATTTTGCCTATAAATAGAGAGCATTGGGTGAGAGTGAAAGGGGCTGAAAAACGCGGAAGCGCTGTCAAGCTCTCGTCTCTCAAAAACGCTCTCTCTCGGGAAGGCTCTAGTGGATCGTCGGAGCTCGTTTAATGTCGTTTCCGGTGGCCAAGAGGAGCATTGGAGGCTCTCGGACGCCTAGAAGCCAAGCAAGGCGAAAGATGAGCCAAACCGATCGTCGAGGGTAAGTTTTCCCTCTTGTATTTCTGTTTTCGTTCGCGACGGCGACCGCCGCGAGGATCACGGCGACCGCCGGCTCGAAGGCGGCGACCGCCGGCATGAGACGGCGCCCGCCGTGAGGAACACGGCGACCACCGGCATGAGACGGCGCCCGCCGTGATGTTGTGGCCAGCCGCCGTGAAGAAGGGCCAAGGAGTGGCGCCCGCCGCAGTTGGGCGGCGCCCGCCGTAGTTGGGCGGCGCCCGCCGTAGTTGGGCGGCACCCGCCGCGTGGGAGGCGGCGCCCGCCGTAAATTGGGCGGCGCCCGCCGTGATTGTTGTGGCGCCCATCGTGAAGTTGTTGTTGGCCGGGTTGATGTGTTGGCTTCCGAGGCCTTCGTTCGGGTTTCGTTTCCGTTGATTCATTTCGTTCTTTCGTAGATCGGTATTGTTGTTTGTCGAATCTAACTTAGGGTTTCTGTATGGGTCGATCCGAAGGTACCGGAGTTGGCAGATTCGTCTCTGTGTCGAGCCCGGAATCCCGTCGTTAGACTTCGTTCAATCTCTGCGGACTCAGGCAAATGGCGGTTCGCTCTTGCTCATCGTTCCATATTTACATTAATTATCAGTTGTTTATCTGAGTAATTAATTTGGAATGATTACTGTGTTTATCTGGAATTGGTTTTATAAACTGTTTTGGAAACTGTAATAATGATATTAATAGGTTGTATATATGTTAGAACAACGCTATTATTTATGTTCGCCTTGAGGGCATTTATGTGGATTTATCCTGAACTATTGTTGTACTTGAACTGTTAGTCAGCACGAGTATTCGTAGGAAGGTCTGGATTCTGAGAGGTCCATTCATTCCTTTATAACTGTTAAGGGCGAGTAAGACCCTGCGATAGTAGAAGCTTGGACTCTGTGAAGTTCATTCTTTCGAGATAGATGAGGTTTGGACTCTGTGAGGTTCATTCCTTAGATATGTGTTCTGCGTGATAGGGCATATATATTTAAAAGCTTATAACGTGTTGTTCATTTTGGAATTAAATAAGATAAGTGCCCGAGTGCACATAATTAATATACCTTTGGCGAGTAGTGCAGCTAAGTAAATAGTGCAGCTAGGAAATCTCGTCTCGACTTTTGATCAGAGTACATTCTCTTTCCAATCTGGATTCGATGTAAGCGGTGAGGTTGGTCGTGAACCGAAACATCTAAGTCAGCTTTTAAATTGCTGATGTCTGATTCTATAAAGTTCTCGACTTTGATCATAGTACGTTTTCCTTCCAATCTGGATTCGCTGTAAGCGGTGAGGTTGGTCGTGAACCGAAGCATCTCAGTCAGCTTTTAAATCATTGTTGTCTGATTCTTTAAACGTTCCAGATTTGTCATATTTCCTTAAAGACTCACTTCTCTTGGAGTCTCTTTTCGGGTCGATTTCTGTGAAGATTCAGTCTTCCAGAATCTTCTCTTGTGCATACCTCTTGTTTATTCCAGTAGGAGTATGATGGTTGACTATCGTCATCGGTTATTATTCGAGAAGCGATGAGTCTAACCTAATACGACTGCTTCGAACCATTCTGCTTTGTACAATTGCTAGTCTATTCATTTAGACTAACCCACGAAAATCGTTCTCTGCATGTGGGCTGGTGTCATCCGTTCGATTCGGCACATCAGATAGAGCGAAGATTTGAGGAGACTAGATTGACTATGAAGACGACGGTTGTTTTTGGATGTTTTTAATAATTTCTTTTAATCAGGTTGAGATCTTTGGGCAGGTGATCATTACGATTACAACCCTTTTTGTAATATCTTTTATAAGACTTCCGCTGTACCTTGTTTAAAGACTTCCGCTGTACTTTGTTTAAACTCTGTATTTGTCCTATTCGGGATTGGGATGTAATCCCGGGACTCATGTTTCATTCGATTGATGTTTGATTTGAATACTTTGATCATTAAGTATCAATTGTATTCCATGAATTGTATTTAAAACGGTAAAGCCTTGGGTGATCTCGGTAAGGAACACTGGGGTCACTGGCGGTAATACCTTTCCAAATGGGTTAAGATTTGGGGGTGTTACAAAAGGAGCTTGTGATAGCTTTGGTGAAGCGTAACTCAAGTCCGTACCAAATTAGTATAATGTGCGATAGGTTTGGGCCTTGGAGATCGGGGAGGCCGAAGGTGAACGAAGAGAATCCAGAGTTGTCGGTTGTTAAAATCCGAAAGTCAAGATCCAAAAAGTGTGGGTGTAAGTTTGAGATAATGGGTGTTCGCATGAGGAAAGAGGCATGGATGGTTGGTGAAAAGTGGGTCTTGGGTGTGATTGAAGGTCGGCACAACCATAAGCTACGAACTAGCTTTAAAGGCAATGCATTCATGGGTCGAAAGACCGAGGCAGAGCAGATGTGCGCTAGGAGGTGGGGAGACGGTCGCAAGACGCCAAATCAAATTGTTTCGGAATTGAGGCAAAACTTCCCGGAAAATGTGACTTCTAGGAAGTAAGTGGACAACTTCTTGCAGAAGCTGCAGTACGAGGATCGGGGAGAGTTAACGGTTACGCAGTGGTCCCTAAGATTTATGGTTGAGCAAAAATACGTAGTTCATCCTTTGAGGGATGCGAAGACTGATGAGGTTGCAATCTTATTTTTTGCTAATTCGGAGTCGCTGCGGTTGTTGAAGAAGTTCCCGTACGTGATAATCATTGACGCGACATACAAGACAAACAAGTAAGTCTTAAATTGTAATAATGTGTAGTTTATGACATAAATTGTTAAAGTATTTCATTTAAAAATGTGTTTGGTATTATGAAATATTTTCCATAGATATGGAATGCCACTTGTGGAGATTGTTGGTTTCACCAACACTCATAAGACGTTCAACATTGCTTATGCATTCACCCGGGCGGAAAGGATTTACCATTACACGTGGATAATGAGAAAAGTTCGGGCATTGTGTTTGGATTTGGGAGTGATGCCGACTGCAATAATGACAGATTGTGAGAAGGCCCTCATAACTGCTATCCAGAGTGTTTTCGGCACCGAAGTTCAACACCTCTTGTGCTGGGTGCATATAAAGCACAACATCGAGGCACGTGCCTCGTCCATCTTGAAGAAGAAGGAAAGTGTGGATGCCTTTGCAAACCAATGTTGGGCACTTTTTTGCTCAACCAGTGAAGAAAGCTATGAAGAGAGGCTTGCCGTATTACGGACATCGTGGAAGAGAGGCCTTGTCGGATACGTGGAGGACACATGGCTTACTCCGTACAAGACGAGCATAGTAAGGGCGTGGACGGATCATCATCTTCACTTCTTCACGAGGACTTCAAACAGGTATGACATTCACAATATGTTGTTTTTTGTACTCATAGTTGTTAATGTCGTACTAACGTCATGTGATTTGACAGGGTTGAGGGAATGCACAAGGTTTTGAAAGATATTATTGGCTCTAGTAGAGGGGTTTCAACAGAGTGATCGTGAGGATCTACCATGCCATCATCCTTCAAATAGATCAGATTAGGAGGAGCATGAACCCTTCACTTTCCAAACGACCAACGAATTTCGATGATGTATCGATACCGCCAGTTGTACGAGCTACTTTTTCTAGGCTCTTCTACCAAGTGTCGGATAGGTGTTTTGATATGTTGTTGGGATATTATGATATCTTGAAGAAGGGGGAATTCTCAGAAGAATGCACCGACCATTGGGTGAGAGATTGCCTTGCGTGCACAACATTGCAGGAGCCATCGTTTCAAGAACACCTCTCATTCCGTTAGACGTTCACGAGTTCTGGAGGGACTTGGAATGGGAAGAGACTCCAACAACAACTCCTGGCCTTTCTGCCTACGTTCGAATGGACATTACAGAGATGAGACTTCGTGAAATGTTTGCCAGGTTGGAGGTTGGGACATTGAAGAAAGGCACGGCATTCCTACTAGGTGAGTTATACCACGACTTGGAGCATCCGGAAGAGAGTACTTTGTTGGAGCCGACGGGGATCAAGTCAAAAGGAAGGCCAAGTGGTGCTAGGAACAAGGAGACGGTGGATGAGAAGGCGGAGAAGAGGGATAAGTGCTTGTTTGAGCATAGACGGGATGAGCTCCACGAGAATGAGAAGAAGGTGGGGCCGAAGACAAAGGCGAAGGGGAAGGCAAGTGCGAGCACTAATAGAGGCCCAGGTCATCCTAAAAAACAAGCAAGTGCATCTACTGCAGTGGTGATGGACTTTGACGACTTGCAATCCCAACCCATACTAGAAGAATCACAACCAGAAGATTTGCAGTGGCCTGAAGAACCTAGTATTCCCATTGTTCATATGGGGGTGAACTTTGGGATTGACAATGTGGATGACTTTTGGATTCCGTACATCAAGAATGTTAGAGATGTATACCCCGACGGACATTGTGGATATCGGTCGATGGTTGTATTGTTGGGGAGGCAAGAGAAGGAATATCCCAACATCCGACGCGAGATGGTAGCGGAGTTGCTTGACAACCGAGAGCTATACGAGCCGATACGTTGCCGTATTCGAGAAGGGTCCTGGGATGATCTTATCTTTCAAGTGAACCATTGCAGAAGCCCTTTCTCAAAAGTATACTGGCTTCACATGCCAGTGATGGGTTTAGTGTTTACCACACTATATCAGGTTGGTCTCGTCTTATTAACGTGGGAAGTTCCGACGTTTTGCTTACCGTTGAGGAATATGACATCAAGCATAGGACCTCCAGAAAAGATTCTTGCCATGGCACACATAGGCAATCATGATCACTTCATATCGGTAAAGGTTTTTTCTAATAAAGTATTTATGAAATTAGGTTACATTGTTTTCACTACTCAAATAGTTTGTGTATGTATATGTAGGTGGTGTTTAAGGAAGGGTCGCCAATACCGCACACTCCTGGTTCGTGGCGCAGAAACGCAGATCGAAACATTTTGTGGTGGACAATAAAGTTTGAGTGGAATTTGAAGATGTATCGAGATTACCGCATTGCAAATGGTCGGGCACCAGATCCTTTTATGTATGTGGGAGACGGATCCGTTCATGTACTTGATTGATGATACGAGTATGTAATTTAATATTTAGACGGCTTTGATGTGTTTTACATTACGTGCTTTGATGTGCTTTACATTACGTCTACGTTCGAAGTAGTACAAACTCGATTTTTATCTCGATTTAATGGGCCTATACTGGCGCGAAGTAGTACAAAACATAACAAATCACATTCCCTCTTTCGCTAATTCCGCTTGATTCCTACAAAACATAACAAATGGTTACTTCTATCTTTCTAACACCTACGATGTTTATTTGTTATTGCCCTTAAACAATACCTACAAAGACCCTCATTCTGCTTTAGAAGTTGGTTTTTTTCCTTCAACAGCCCCATAATGACCTCGTGTTCCCTCTCGTCGTATGGTGGATCGAACCACGCAAAGAAATCACATCCCCCTTTATTACCAGGTTTGTGGACATCGTACCTGCCCAATTCAGGGCATCCCTAGTACCTTCTTCCGTACTGCCACTGTCGGTCACAAGTGTGTATGACCGCCTTCAAATTACAAAAGCAAAATCTCTCTCCCGTAGTTGAACTCGAACTCGACGAAGAAGCCATACTAACTTTTGGAGAATTAAAACACAATTAGATAAAGAGAAGGCTGCATAAGGTTTAGGATGACATTGTTTGGATTTTTAGGGTGAAATAGAGTCGTTGAAAAAATGACCATTACAAAACTACACGCTTATGTTAAGCGTATGCTTACACGCTTAAATTAAGCGTATGCCTACACGCTTAAGTTAAGCATTTAGTTTGTAACGGTCACTTTGTAACGGTCATACGCTTAACATAAGTGTGCAGTTTATAACGGTCATTTTTCCAACGACTTTATTTCACCCTATGAATACGAACAATGTCATCCTAAACCTTATACACCCTTCTCCTCTCTAATTGTGTTTTAATTCTCCAAAAGTTAGTATGGCCTCTTCGTCGAGAAATGTGATAGTAATCAACGACGACTCAAATTCCTCTGTTGTCGAAGAAGACAGCAGCTACACCTCTGATGATGATGCTGGAGATGTTGGAAATTCAGCATTAGAAAGAGCTGAATCTATGCGACGTGATCCTCGGAAAAGTTTCATTGTTGTATTAAATCAAACGAATGTCTACCCAGAATTCCGGCTGGTAGGCACCACATCCTTCATAATGTAAATTTATGATTCGGATTACTTCATGATATCAACTTTAAATGCACTTACTGATATGTAGAGTGTCCCGAGGGAGCATGGATTAAAATTCTTAAGTTTTGCAAGAACCACTGAAGTCACCCTAGATTGTGGTAATATTACTTTGCATGTGTCTATCGCAACGAGTGGGGATCGCTACAGATTTGGCAACGGCTGGCAAAATTTTGTTCAATTCCATGGATTGGAAATCAATGATGCATTAGTGTTTGAAATAATATGTCGGCGTCCCCAAGTTATATATGTAGTAACCATATTCAAAGCTTAGGGATATTATGTTTATTTTGTTATGTATGTACTTTTCGGATGACATATACTAGTACGCATTCAATGAAATGGCCAAACTCGTTACAAGAAATGCATAATGGGCCCAATAGTATAAAAAATGCATAATGGGCCCAAACTAGGCCCAATAGTATAAAAAATACAAAAACAAAAAGAATAATGGGCCCAAACTAGGCCTAATAGTACAAAAAATGCATATTGGGCCCAAACTAGGCCCAATCCGCCAAAATAGTAATAAATCGAGATAAAAAACGAGTTCATATTACTTTATCGTATTACATAAGTACACTAACATGTAACGAGTTCATATTACTTTCTCGTATTACATAAGCATGCTAACATGTACTAAGTTCATATTATTTTCTCGTATTACATAAGTACACTAACATGTAACGAGTTCATATTACTTTCTCGTATTACATAAGTATACTAACATGTACTAAGTTCATATTACTTTCTCGTATTACATAAGTATACTACTATGTACTAAGTTCATATTACTTTCTCGTATTACATAAGTACACTAACATGTAACGAGTTCATATTACTTTCTCGTATTACATAAGTATACTAACATGTACTAAGTTCATATTACTTTCTCGTATTACATAAGTACACTAACATGTAACGAGTTCATATTACTTTCGCATATTACATAAGTATGCTAACATGTACTAAGTTCATATTACTTTCTCGTATTACATAAGTACACTAACATGTAACGAGTTCATATTACTTTCTCGTATTACATAAGTATACTAACATGTACTAAGTTCATATTACTTTCTCGTATTACATAAGTATAATAACATGTACTAAGTTCATATTACTTTCTCGTATTACATAAGTACACTAACATGTAACGAGTTCATATTACTTTCTCGTATTACATAAGTATGCTAACATGTACTAAGTTCATATTACTTTCTCGTATTACATAAGTACACTAACATGTAACGAGTTCATATTACTTTCTCGTATTACATAAGTATACTAACATGTACTAAGTTCATATTACTTTCTCGTATTACATAAGTATACTAACATGTAACGAGTTCATATTACTTTCTCGTATTACATAAGTATACTAACATGTACTAAGTTCATATTACTTTCTCGTATTACATAAGTAGACTAACATGTAACGAGTTCATATTACTTTCTCGTATTACATAAGTACACTAACATGTACTAAGTTCATATTACTTTCTCGTATTACATAAGTATGCTTCATATTACCTAGAAATTATAGGATATACACTACACGCTTAACGTTAGCGTGTATTATTACACGCTTAACGTTAGCGTGTATTATTACACGCTTATGTTGAGCGCATAACTACACGCTTTTCTTAAGCGTGTAGTTATGCGCTTAACATAAGCGTGAAATCATGCATATGTCTACACATATTAGCCAGAAACATATTCATTCCAAGGGTTTTAAAGCTCTAGACAGGTACTTTGAAAACTATTGTACTCAACAACTGTTTGCATGCAAAGATTACTCCTCCTACTCCAGTTCTTTAAATTCCCATCTACCGCACAGTCATAAATTAAGTTAACCCCCAACCACCACAAGAGTAAAATGAGAATTTTGAGGACACTATAAATCTCCTTCTACTCCTCCATCATTCTCCTAGACGAAGAACCAAGTTCATATTACTTTCTCGTATTACATAAGTATACTAACATGTACCAAGTTCATATTATTTTGTCGATTTTCTTATAGTTGTTCATACATCTTGTTATGGCTCGGTAAAGTTATGTTGTTATTTCGTACTTTGAGGTAAGTATCAAACGACATAATAAACATGAACAAACATACTAAACCAAATAAGATAAAATAGATAACATTTACAGAAACGCTCCCCACATATGAATCGTGTCTAATCCAAACATAAAAACTAATGTGGCTGCGAGCCACTACCTTTACTAGGTTTCGTGACAGAATCACGAAACATCTGGGACTAGCGAGGTGGAGGTGGGGCCATGGGTGGAGGCTGCCCAATCAGCATATCAAGCCATAATCTCGCAAGTCCCTCGAATGTCTGTGCCGCCGCCTCGGGTGTGCGTAAGTAAGTGCGAATATCAGCAGCAACCACCTGAATGCGATGTATACAAAGTAAGTAATATTTGTCAAACTATTGCAATATAAACAATAAGAGATAAAACATTCAAACAATTCAACAAAAATAAGCGTACCACGACTGTGTCAACAGTTAGAGAGACATGGATAGGGCCGACCGGACGATCACGTCTGACGGAACCGGGATCGACCAAGGGATGAGAACACTCGTCATACCAATCTAAATAGTCGACAGACATGTCCCAAAAGTGAGTCGCATCCGGTCCATGCAAATCAATCAACGGTCTCGGATCTGCATCCCATGCTACTAGAAGCTCATCAGCAAAACTGACCTCGTATCCCTTAATTTCCGTATTCCTGACGGCCTTGCACGGCTGAATGGGCACAACTGGGACTGGTTGCACTAGCCCAAACTGCCTGAGGACTCGGTCCGGGTGGTACGGCTCATCAACATCTATAATGCGCAGTACAACGCGAAACCAAGTAGGAGCTACCTCAGGAGCCTGGAAGTCCAACCCCACCCAAGGGGTCCAGGTAACCTGTAAAGTCAAAAAGGCAAAGTCAATACATATTTTTGTAATTAAAGACTAAGATATCAAAAAAAACATCAACTATTCTACCTCTTCATATCTCATGGTATCCAGTATGCGGCGTATAGCGATCAAACGGCCATTGTCTCTACTGTTAGGCACCTCTGAGGCATCAAGAACAGCTACTCCAAAAGCCTGGGGGTTGGTAACATATTGTTCCCGAAAATGTGGAAAATATGCCCAAACCCAGCACTGTAAATGAAGAAATAACGCTATTAATGACCGAAATATTAAAACGTAACTTAATATTTCACTAGTCCATCCAATATCTTACCCTAATCAGAATCCCACAAGATGCAATACCCTGCGCTCCACGCCTAGACGCCTCTCCCAAGTTGCGGTACACATAGACTAGAATCCCAGCTCCCCATGTAGTGTCTCCGGTAACGTCGTGGTCAAACAAAAGCGCCACCCACTTGTGCTTCACGACGTTAGTCGACTTGTCCACCAGGATAGTCGAGCCGAGAAGCAACAAGAGGTAGTACGTAGCAATAACGCCCTCGTCACTCCTCATCATCTCCACCAGTCTACTCTCTAAAAACGCCAAAGGAATACCGCCAGCTCTGTTCCAGCTCTTCATCTGGTCCTGCCCAACGTCCAGATGAGTACAAATGCGTTGTCTCACTGCCGGATCACTGAGGTCTGAAGTACAGCTCCTCCCACGTATGGGAACACGCAAGATCTGGAGAATATCAGCAAGGGTGATGGTCATCTCTCCGAAGGGCATATGAAATGTGTTCGTCTCGGGATGCCATCTCTCCACAAATGCAGAAATCAATGTTGAATCCATGTTGCATGCAATGCCAAGTGTGCATAGACCTATAAGCCCGCTCCGCTGAGCCAGCCTAAACCACGTATGTGGCTCAGGGCTAATATAATCCTCGTGGGCAGCACAATGGGCTGAGCGGAAATGGATCCTCAGAGTCTTACGTCTCTGAATTAACGGAATTTAAGATTAGTATACATTTTCTAATAAATAACATTTTAAAGATTCGACACATAAACTACAAAGTTAAACATACCAAATCCTGCTCCGCATGACGACGGGCTACCCCGCTAAGACGTGGTTGCTGCTGCTCAGCATGATCTGGAGGAGCATCGTCAACAGCTGCAACGTCTCTTCTACGTCTCTGTCTCCTCTGCTCTACGGGAGGTGGCATCTGCGCAACTGCCTCAGGAGCGGGCTCAGGCAATGTGTGTCTCGTAGCAATGTGTGTCTCGTAGCTAAGGAGAAGAACCGGACACCTTGGGCCTCCAGGCATCCAAAGATGGTAAGTATGTACAATAGATGGACCGGCAGGAGGTGGACAAGAAGAACCGGCAGAAAGTGGAGAAGAAGGACCGGCAGGAGGTGCAGAAGAAGGACCGACAGAAGATGGAGAGGGGACAAGAGTGGGGACCGACCCAAAAAAAATAGGGGAATGGGAAAATGGAATGTCGTCCGTACTCAAATCCCGTGTCGGTAATGTAGGCTCTAAAGACTCAACATAATCTGCCTCATCATCCCGATGCGGCTCCTCAACAGCCTGATCATCAACCGCCATATGCCGAGCTGACATGTTTTCGGCGTCCTACATATACTCATCATCAGCAGTCATAGGCGGATGAAAAGATATCCCACTAGCCGACAATATATCGGCACTGACAAGACCAACGCGATGACGAATAGAATCAGAACACCAACACGCCGTGTGCGGTCTGCCACTACCGGTGTCGGCTCTGTACGCCCCGTAGGGGTGAGGGCCGCCAGTATACTCTAATTTTTTGGATACTTATTAGATTAGGGCATTATATGATTCATTTTAGAATTTACTATACTTATACATTTCGGTATATCACTTTTGCATTTGTGTTAGATGTCATTTAACTTTTTTAATTTTATTTTATCTATTGTATAGATAGTTTTTATAATGGTTTAGGTACTAGTTAATTTCTAAATAAAATGTAAATATATGAGCCAATAATTCTAATCCATAACTAATCTATAACTAATCCGTAAATAGAAATTAATAATATTAAACTCTAAATATATGTTAACTAATACAAAAATTAAGGCATAATTAATTCTAATCCATAACTAATCAATAACTATATTATTATAATCCGAATTAATTCAAAATTTAAACGATAATGCATTCTAATCCAAATTATTAATTAATAACATAAGTATGCTAAATATATGTTAACTAATACAAAAATTAAGGCATAACTAATTCTAATCCATAACTAAATTATTCTATTCCAAATTAAATCAAATCTTAACAAATATATTTACGAAAACAATTACGAAAATAATGATAAATTTAATATTTAAAAAAATACCGCTCGGAGACCGATCGGACTCGATACAGGCGCCATCAGAGTCGTTTCCGCCTCAATCGGAGTCGCCCTCGGTTGCGCTCGGGTCCTAGCTCGACCTCCACTTCCACCTTGGGTCCGAGCTCCGCCAGAAACCACCATGGCCACCTCCTCCTCCTCCTCCTCGCTTTCCACCTCCAACTCTACCGCCAGCCACGGGCTCCTCACGCCCCCACTCGCGCCGCCAACCGTTGCCGCACCGGACGCCGTTGTCGCGCCAGTCGCCGTTCCCGCACAGTCGCCGATTTCGCCCGCCGGTTTCGGCCCTTTCTCCGCCGCCAATCCGGTCGCCCAACCCACCAAAACCAAAATCCATGGCTAATGGGAACAATCGAAGGAAAGGGAAGAGAGATTTGACGAATCGATTTCGTTTTTTTTAGGTTTGAGAGCTCGGCGGGAGGAAAAAGACAAGTCGTCTTCTTAAGCATGTAGTTTGGCTAGGCATGGGCTAGTTTTTTGGGCCGGCCCAAATAACTAGCCCATGCCACTACACGCTTAACTTAAGCGTGTAGCGTGTAATTCTTTCATGTATTTTCAAAATAGTCACAATACCCCTACACGCGTAGCTTAAGGGCGTAAAACCGTCCGCTTACTTTAAGCGTGTATAATAGCGTCCATTTAGACATACATTCGCGTGTATTTAGTTTTTTCATAAAAATAAAATGTATTACAAAGGAAATGAAAAAAGGAAAGTAACCTATGTGGAACATGACTTTGTCAGACACAGATGTGGAACAACTTAGCAAGAGTAGACACACCGTACATAACATGATTGTATTGGGATTATATAGAGCTCGTGTGAGGCACGTGTTTAGTCTGTTAGAAATCAGCTATAGAGTTGTTAGTTGTTAGTTGTTTGCTGAAATTTTCTATAAATCCTCAATTCTAATCAGCCACATATATACTCCTCTGGTGTAATTGAAAGTTAATGGATGAAATCATGTTTGAGATGAGACATTCCTCTTCTGTCTGATTCTTTTCTTACTTTAGCCTTGGTTCAATATGAACACAAACAGGATATCAGATGAGATTCGATCCCATTGCTTCTGCTCTTCAGGATTTTGATTTCGTTAATCAAATCCACTTATTTATTCATAGATCGTGTTTGATTTTATCAATTCGATCTACACTCTTCCTATTTCAATCGAATTTCACTTTCGATTTCGTTTTTCTTCATATTCGATTTACTCCGATTGCTTTAATTTATCGATCGCTGATTGAGTTATTCTTACGACAATGGTGAATGTTGTTCCTCCTGTTATCGCAGATCTTGGTGATCCTCTCCAGTTCAGTCTTCTGACAGTCCTGGGATGATTCTTGTCTCAAGGCATTTCTCGGTGGAGGTTTTGAATGACAATATAGTTAACGAAAATGGATCACAATTACTCGACAACAAATGTGGAAACAAGTTTAGGATTGAATCATCATCACTAGTTAATTGACTCAAATGGTTATACTCTTTGAAGCTTTCATTGCAGTAAACCGCCTCTTACATCATTCTCAGAAAGAAAAAAAAACACATAAAAAAAGAAACATAATGTAATTAGGATCCTACAAATAGTTATCAAGAAATTTTTATTCCCAACTTATAAATATCGTATAGAGCACACGATTATTAGAGGGAATTGCATAGGAATAAATCGATCATGGCATAGTGATCATTAATCATCCTAGTGGCTTTTCACGGAATCATCAACCAACTTTGGAGCAGGCAATAACCACTCGCCGGCGTCAATGAAATCCAAGCTAAGGAACGGCTGCACGTTCTTATCCGTCAACTTGTTGGTGCACGGTTGGTTGATCCTTTGCGACGTGTTCGCTCCCTCTCCCATGTTCTTGTACTCACCGAAAAATCCAGTCCTGAAAACCAACATAATATGTTTAACCATTCATATGATTTGATCCAAATGAAGGGTAGGGTACGTTCAAGTCATGAGTAAGCTAAGGTAACTAGCTAGGCTGCATACTTTTCGTAGTCCGTGTCGAAGTCGTCGTACCACCCCTTAGGCTCGACAATGTTGGTCAGGTTGGAGTAAGCGTAGATGACTCTTGAGCCAGCCATGTAGGTGCGTCCTAGCAAGGCTTTCACGTTTGGTTCCCCAGTCACCCTACAGTGTGCGAACACGAACCCGCCTCCTCTTGGGTCAAGGTTCTTCCTTGCTTGGGCTGCAATTATGGATGTTGACTCGTGTGGGCGCACGTGGATCTCCGAGTCCTACACGAGACATTTTGTTTTCCCAAATGAGACGATTATAGTTGTGCGGATCTATCCTATCCTATCCTATATCTGGAGTTGGGACAAAACATTGCTAATATTTGAGTGATTAAGAGGTGGCTTACCAGATAGATGGATCTTCCATCTCCAAAGATGATGTCGTCGCTACCATCAATGAGACAATCCTTGAAGAGATGCTTGCCCTGGTCGTCGAGAAGGGCGCTTTTCCTTGCGCCTATCTTGCAATTGTAGAAGGATGCATAATTTCCCTTGACCCTTAGAGCAAGGCCAACTTGATTGCCCGTTAATTGTGCGGTATTCTATATCCAAGAGAATAAGTCGTACATGTACGTACGTATCTAACATAGAAATGTCGGAAACCTAGCTGGATAATTGATCAAAGTTGTACATACCGCAATGACGATGTTGACGGCAGAGAAGTAGTCACCCTCCACAGTTAGAGTGGCGGTGTCCATGGCTTCATACTTAGGAGTGCTAGCCTCAAACACCAATATTGGCATGTTCTTAGGGTCTCCGTACAAGGTTATGTAGGGTCTGTATCTATCAATTGTGATCTTCTCATTGTAAACCCCTGGTCCTATGTCTATGATCACGCGGTTATCGTTTCCTTTAACCTCAACCGAGTCCAATGCATCCCTTATGCTGTTGAACTTGCCACTTCCGTCAAATCTTACCTTAATGATCTCTGTCTTGGCCTCTGCTGCAACTAGGTCGGGTTCTATGTCCTTGCGCTCTCTGCATAAACACATCACAATTATAAAAAAAAAAAAAAGCCAAAATGGTATAGTCAACACTAAAAGACACGACTACTCACTTAGCTTTTCTAATGTTCTTGGAGAACCAAGATTCAACTTCAGGTCCATTGACAGGGATTCTGTGAGCCGGAGAAGCGCCGGGGCCGGGTTTGCCAGCCGAGACGTCGTCGTTGAACGTTGTTGCGCTCCATACCATTGGCAGGATAACAAGAGTTGTGAAGATAATGCCATGAAGGCCAAGAGTTTGGTTAATTTTCTTTTCCATTATTATTGTGTATTTTTTATCTCTTTTTTGTTTTGTGGGTTTTGGATGCATTACATGGAGGCTATATGTACAAGTAAATCCGGACAAAAATAGAAATGCTTAAATAAACAAACAAGTGATTTTGAGTGTTTTCCGAAATTGAATGGCTCATAAACTTTGGTTATTTTTGCTATTAAGTTTTCCCAAGAAATACGGGGAATCTCAGAGTTGGAAGAAAATTGGTCTACTACCTATTTCTTGGCTTCTTTTCCTCTCTCCATGAAATCTCAATCGATTTGTTAGGTTAAAAAAATTATAAAACTAAGCTTCGATACATAACTTATTTTGTGATATAAGAACATGGTCTCACATTATCATTCATCGAAATTAATGTTATACACGTAAATTAAATGGATGAACCCGTGATTCGCATGCTGAGGCAGAATATATCATTTTTTATAATAATATAAATAATTAGTGTGTATTCCCTCCGTCTCACAATGTTTGTCATGTTTGACTTTTATACATTATTCATAGTTGAAGAGAATTTTTAAGATTTCTTCTAATATATAAGAAAAAACATAGTCATGAGGGGTCTTATTTAATTCGTCTCAACGAGTACTTTGATAATATCAAAAAATTATAATTTTTATTAATATATAATTAGAGATATTAACGATACAAAACCCGCCTCGGCAAGTGTACCCGGTCAAAACAGGACAAACAAATCGGGACAGAGAGAGTATTTTTTTTTTTTGTTTCATATGAGATCGTCTATTTATTTTTCTAAGGTTTATGTTATATTCTATTAACGATTTGTAACTGACTAGTTTAGATTATAATTGTGACTACTATAGAATATAGTATTTAGTTTTGTTTGTTACAAATTGGTTATTTTTATATCAATGGCTTTCAAATAATTTTGCTAAAGTATTTATGTCATGCATGTCAAATAAGGAGTAATTTTATTTTATTGTACAATAGAAGACATTAAGAGTAGAACTTTTTATAATATCAAATGAGAATACTAAAATTTATAAATTTGAACATAACTTTTTTAATATATGAAATTTTTCATTATATATAAATAAAGATGATAATATATGACATTTTTCATTAAATATAAATAGTTATTATTAAATAAAATTCTTTATATTTAGAATAGATATACTAATTTTTATTATGATAACTATAAAAATGAAAATTTTGTAAAACTGAAACCATTTACGAGATCAAAAAACTAAATTTTATGTTGTATATATATTCGAACACAAATTTCTTGTTAAGTAGAACGGTCACCTCATATAAATTCGTATTGTATATAACATAGTGTACATGTACTTTCTTATACCAGTGTTATGGAACAATATTTCTTAGTTTGATTCACTTGTGACTTTGTGCTAATGTATACTCGTGATTTATTTTCTTCAATTGAGGAGAATGAAACTAATCATCGTGATTCATTTTCTTCAATTGAGGAGAATGAAACTAATCACCATGATTCGATTAGATGTGATTGTGCGAGCCATTGACTCAAACATGGATCCAATAAGCCAAAACTACAGCGCTACACACATGCCTTTTTATCTGGTGCTAATCATCCACTGTTTCTTCGCATCCAATTTCTTTATGATTATAGTAAGTATAACGTAACATTCATATCTCACACAGTCACACTCACACCTAATTATCTTCGGAATGAAATAAGCCAAATTATTCTTATTGATTAATCACCTAATTACTTTTAACATTCCGATAACTTATTTTATCATCAATATAGCACTAAGCTTATTTAAATATTTGTTATTGATTAATCCCATGTTCTGTTTTTTATTCATGAGGAAAGAATTCGAGTTACCCGACATAACAACGTCGGGTAAATCGAGAGGCCGATAAATTGGCGGCGGTCAAAACCGGACAATAAGAACAAAAAATGAAGCATGAAAATTACAACAAAGCAATTATAGAGCAAAAACAACCTAGAGCGAGTGGTGAGCAAAGCACAATCAGACGAAAGCGCCACCGGAATACGAGTCTGACATGAGCAATCCTGCAGAAGTGTTAAACGAACTACCATGACATTGCCCTCTCTTCTAGGAAGGAACTTTAGGAGTCTCAACCATGACGTTGCCCCCGTACAAGAGGAATCTTCATTGAGTCACAGACACGACCATGACCACGACCACGACCACTACCGAACACTCATATATCACCATAGTTCAGCTCTACAAATGCAGCAAAGAATTTGACACCCATACTCGAAACAAACGGGACCGCAATAGATAAACAAGGGTAAAAATTGATGTAAAAATAGATCATCACTTAGTCTTGCTATTTGGTAATGGTGAATGTACTGTTTTATTAGAGGAGTCCAATATATGTTTATACTTGGTATGAGTAGTTAGTGAGAGATTTGGGTCTATTTTTGTAAAGTTTAATTAAATTTGTTATGAAATAGGTGTTGAAAATTAGCTATTTTATGTTATCCTTTTATTCAAGCTTAGAAGGAGATTGATATTCTTCTTTTTACGTTACTAATGGGCTTGTTTTTTTTTTTAATTACTTTGGGCTTCTTAAAAGCCCAATGATAGCTACTTTGCCTTTATTTTGCATTAACACAAAAAGAGGCATTTTTCCAAATATATATTTTCGTGGGTGTCAGCTACTCGCACCTGCAGGTGCTGCTACACCGTTGAAGTCATTATTAATTTTTTAATTTTTTTTAAAAAGAAACGGTAATAGTCATCGTTTCTTTTTATTTTTTTAATTTTTTTAAAAAGTAACGGTGACTATCACCGTTGCTTTATTATTTATTTTTAAAAATTTAAACTAAAAAAAAGTGGAACGGTGTTTGACACCGTTTCATATTTAAAAAATTTGGAACACGCATGCAGGCCTAGAGGCAGTAGAGGGATGGGTTGGGCCAGCTAGGAATGGTGTTTGACTTTGTTGGCTGGCAATCTAGCTAGTTCAAGCCGGCTAGCAGTAGAGGCATGGGAGCAGCAGAGGCATGAGTTGGGGCAGGGTATGGGTTTGCAACGGTGTTTCACACCGTAGATATCAATAGTAAAAAAAATTACACTATAAAAGTTGAAGTGCATCCGGTGAAAAAATTCCGATTTCACTTTACTCTCTTTTTTTCTTTGAAGTTAAAAACGAGAAAATTAAGGGGAGATTAGCCTAATTATAAAACAGTAAATTAAAAAGGGAAAACAGAAGCGGATGAAATTTGAAAGAGACGAAAAATTTGAAAGAGACGAAAAGATGGGAAAATTGAAAGAGGGAAAACAAAAGCGGGAGAACAGGAGGGGGAAAGAGCCAATTTTTTTTAAACAGAAGCGGGAGAACATGAGGGGAAAACACGAAAAGCGGGAAAAGACGAAAAAATAAATAAAAAGAGCAGCGGTATCAGACACCGCAGAAAGCAACAACGTCTGACACCGCTGCTTTCTGCATTTTTTGGAGCCGCGCCACGGATCGCCAACGTGGCAAATCCGGTGGCTCCCGTTGCTTCTCCTCTTTTTATGTGGGCCGTCCGATTTATCCCTCCCTCGGATTGCCACTTATACACCGGATTTAACTCTCATTTTTTCCCTTTAAATACCCAATTCATTCAACTCTCAAACTCACAATTCAACTATCATTTTTTACTATCTCTTTCACACTCTCATTTTAAACTCTCTTTCACGCTCGTACTTAATCTCTCCTAATACAAGATGCCTCCAAAAGACGTCAATCAAGGGGGAGAACACTCATCATTATGGATATGTTTTATTCTATATTTATATTTGATATCTATATTTAGATTAAAAAAAAAGTTAGAAATTTTAAACATAGGTTAGACATTTATTTAGAGAAAAAAATAGTTAGAAATATTTTGGACTTAGGCTCGCCATAAATTGATATTATTTTGTTAACTTAGAATTTTTGTTCCATAGTCTCCGTTATAATTTTAGTACTCGTCATTTAGCATAGTAGCATAATAAACTAAATTTTAAAAATAACTAGAAATACTTTGGACTTAAGCTCGACATAAATTAATATTATTTAGTTTTAGTACTCGTCATTTAGCATATATCATAATAAACTAAATTTGATTAATACTTAGAAAAAAATAATTAGAAATATTTTGGACTTAGGCTCGACATAAATTGATATCGGATTGTATTTATTATATAGAATTTTTGCACTATCGGATTGTATTTACTATATAGATTATATATATATATATATATAACATGATCGTAATAATGTTTTGTTTAAATTAATGTAAATGCTGCTAGAGATCATTCTCAAGGGGCATCAAGATTATACTCTCAAGTATAAACTAAATTTGGACTTAGAATTTTTACACTATCTGATTGTATCTATTATATAGAATTTTTGCACTATCGAATTGTATTTATTATATAGATTATATATATAATATTATCGTAATAATGTTGAATTTAAATTAATGTAAATGTTGCTAGAGATCATTCTCAAGGGGCATTGGCTTTGGGGGGGGGGGGAGGGGGGGTTTCCAGACTAGTATTCGACCGCGGAGTTACACAATCGGCTCGCGCTCGGAACGAAGCACTAAGGAATCAAGAGAGGCAACATGAGGAGCATACGGACCTCCCTCATGTGTCTGGGCATGATCATGCCCAAAGCGCATCAACGCCCCAACCCACCCAACAGTCATGGACCGCCCCATGAGCCAGCACAAGTGATGTTCCCTCGAGACATACAACGGCTTCCGACAGTACCAGTAGGAGGACACCATCCAGGAAGAGCTTTTCTAGCATGGAAACCAGCGGACCTTCATCCTCAAGGTTGCCCCGCTCTGCCAGCACTAAACACGACCATTCGTCATCTGGTGCATCCTCCTCTCGTGCAACTGCCTCCCATGGAATTGCAAGTATAACGGGAGAACATACGAAGGGTGACATTTCATACGGCGGGCCTCAGGATGGTCAGCTGCTATGGGATTACGACACACACGTAGCAGGATTTGTGTATGAGGATGACAATACGGGACCTTACGTAAGTGTCGATTTTAGTGCTTACCATATCCATTTTTTTAATACTTGTCTTAATATTTTATTTATGCATGTCCTAATTTTAATTTTATTTAAACCTTTATGTTACAGAAAAATAAATGCTTAAGGGCGTTGACACGGTCAAAGGCTCTATAATTCTGGACTACTCGAATCGCGGCGGATAATGATGCAGAGTGGTATAGGCTGGCAGCTCGCGGCAGCCTCCTTGGACTTATGAATCTAAAGTACAAGGGGATGGACAGTGCCCTGATATCGGTCTTCGTGGAGCGATGGCACCCAGAGACAAACAATTTCCACTTTGCCTGGGGTGAAATTACCATTACACTCCATGATGTCGTTCAAATCATGGGATTGTCAATCCAGGGTCGTGTTGTAAATAACCCATTGGTGGATATCGATATGATTTTAGATCTCAACCAAAAGCTTGGATATACATTACAAGTTATTAAAAAGGCAAAATCGAAGTCTGGTTTTGTGTATCATAAGCTGAATACACATTTGATAACCACTGAGTTATCCGACGATGTTGTTGCCTCTGGGTTTTTGGCCGTTTTGCTTGGCAGCACTTTGTTTCTCGACAAGTCGGGGAACAAAATTAAGCTCTACCTATTTCAGCTGCTATGGGATCACAATGCCATATGGCAGTACGCTTGGAGTATAGCTACGCTTGCGTACTTGTATAGATAGCTCGGTATGGCAAGACGTGTAGACGCCGCTCAAATATCTGGCTGTCTTTTGCTTCTTCACGTACGGATCCAAAACTCTTTCATTTATTGTCATCTCAAATAAATATTTTCGCACGTTTACTTGTCTAAAGTTTGCTTATTTTCATGTAGGACTGGATTTGGAGCTATTTTCCAAAATTCAGGGCCACTTGAATCTGTCTCAAGACGACCCGAGAAACGAGGGCCCACGGGCGGGCTTAATCGATCCTCGATCGCCCATAGAAGAATGTAGTGTTAGGGTCAAGGAAATAAGGCTAGCCTTAGACTTATTACGACCTGATGAGGTTCTGAATTTTCTCTAACGAGAAGATAATTTCATTATTCATTTTACATTGGTTTTCATTTAAATTTATACGACACAAGCTCAAAATTTTATGTGTATAGGTTGTATGAATGTCGTGGGACAATCTTGACATCGTCACTACTACACATCCATGTAAAGAGGAATCCTCAGGTGCATGAATTTCAGTGAACCTTACATTCCTGATCGAAGTACTCGTCAATTCGATAGGGTTCAACCGATTCACATGGACCGAATTCGCCCCATGGAAAGAGTCAGAAATCGCCACCATAAGGCTTACGGAGGGAAGTTCTTTCCCACAAACGATCACTGGGATGACTTGCCCAACTACCAAACCCTGATTCTGACGCTACCCAAATGTAGCACAAGCTCGGAGATGGTGGATGGCTACATTTTGTGGTTACAACATCTTTCCCATCCTTACATGTATCTGAATTCCAGGAATGTGATGGAAAATGAGCGTCCCATTCCCGCTTACATAGAATCGGTTATCAAAATTAACCATATACAAGGGATAGTTAACGAGGCCCTGCGCCAGTTGGATACAATGGCAGACTTACAAATCGCAAAAGAGGCGCTTCAGCGGATACAAGTGCTTGTGAATGTCCAACCGGTTGAAGCTCCGGTTGCAGAGGCTGCTGAACAAGAAGGATATGTCCCAGTTCCCGAAACACAATACGAGGAGCACGGGACACAGTATGGGCCAGCCACAGGTCCAAGTACAGGTGGAGGGTATCAGGGTCCATACTTCGGCCAAGGATTTGGTCAAGGACACTAAGCTCCATCGTTCGCACCGTCGACTAGAGGTTCAAGATTTGGGCAAGGATACCAAGGCCCACCGTTTGCATCGGCGACAGGAGGTGGGCAAGGATACCAAGTCCCACCGTTCGCACCAGCGATAGGAGGTCCAAACTTTGGGCAAGCATACTGATGCGTTCCTGCTTGTGATGCCGGATCTATGATCTTGGTGGGAAGTCGCACGCGCCGAAAGTGGAGTTGAGGAGGTGGAACGTGTGGTTGGAATGGTGGCTCGAGATGGAGAGCGAAGCCGTAGCGTCGGCAGCGGAGAAGATAGACTCGCAAGATCGAGTGAGGGATATAGCGTCGGCAGCGGAGGGGATAGACTCGAAGAAAATTGAGTGGTGGCCGTAGCGTCGGCGGCGGAGTGAAAGAGATGAGAAGGCAAAATTTGAGGGTGACGCAGATCTAAGAGGATGGAGGCAAAAGCTCTCGACAAGTAATCTTAGATTAAAACTATGTATAACCTAATACAGAAGGTCGAGTTGACCTTTTATAAGAGATAGCGGGACTCGGATGGGCCGAGTCTCGCTTAATGGGCCGGCTCACGCGACATGCGTGGAACACACGCCCTAAAAGAAATAACTAAAATAACAATGTTCTAAAATCAAACAATACAAAGATCGCGTTTAGCTAAGGGTTGAGAGAATGACAATAGAGAACGCGTTCTCTAGACTGTGTTGAAGGCTTCGGAGGGAGAACGCGGTCTCTTGCGTTCCTTGGCTTGCGACGACGCGGGCAACCATTGATTGTGTCGCGTCGGCAATTGCTTTGGCACGCGCTCGTGTTATTGGCCCTTCTGAGTGAATGCTCATAGCTTCCTCTTCCTCTGTAACAGTCATGATGGGCAGGGGCGCATTACCCTCCCCCACTTGGCTGTGAAGCATCCCCGCTTCACCATCATCGAACTTTGGCTCCATATAAGGCTCCAAGTCGGCAACGTTGAAGGTCGCGTGGACACCGTAGTCTGGTGGAAGCGCAATCTCGTATGCGTTGTCCCCAATTGCCTTCATAACACGGAAAGGGCCATCACCACGTGGGGCCAGCTTGGATTTGCGTTTAGTTAGAAAATGGCCTTTGCGAAGGTGCACCCATACCAAGTCCCCTGGGGCAAATATAACGCGGCGGCACCCACGGTTGTGCTGTTTGGGATATTGATCAGCGCGGCATTCCAGTTGCTCCCGCGTTCGCTGATGTAGATCTTGGATCATCACGGCGCGGTTGGCCGCGCTAGGGTGCTCATTATCCTTCAGAGGACGCGTCAGCATGTCCAGCGGAGTCAGTGGGTTTTTGCCATAGACCACCTCGAACGGAGTGAGCTTTATCGCGGAGTGTCTGGACCTGTTGTAAAAAAATTCAACAATTGCAAGTAAGTCCTCCCAACGCTTTGGGTTGGATTTGAGCATGGTCCGAAGGAGGGCTCCTAGGGTTCTATTGGTGACCTCAGTTTGGCCATCTGTTTAGGGATGGTAACTAGTGGAAAACAAGAGTTTGGTACCCAATATTCCCCAAATGGTTCTCCAGAAAAGGCCTACAAATTTGGTATCATGATCACTCACGACAGTCCTTGGTATCCCATGTAAACGGACCACGTTGTCAAAGAACAACGCGGCGATCTTACTAGCAGTGTGTGTGGTCTTACACGCAATAAAATGGGCCATTTTTGAAAACATGTCCACAACTACAAAGATTGAATCTTTACCCTTACGAGAGAGAGGCAAACCTGTGATGAAGTCCATGGACAAATCTTCCCAAGGGCCTAATGGGATGGGCAGGGGCGTGTAGAGACCATAGGGATGGGAGGTAGATTTTGCGCGTTGACACGTGACACAACTGGTGCAATAGCGCGTCACCTGGGTGGTCATGTGCGGCCAAAAGAAATGCTCACGAAGAGCAGCTAAAGTCTTGGTAACCCCAAAATGACCGCATCCTTCATGGGCTTCCTGGATGAGGAGTTTCCTAATAGGGGAGCTAGGAATGCACAAGCGCCCTGCTTTGTACAAGCACCCCTCATGAAAGAAATATGTCTCAAACTCACGGTCCCTAAGACAATGCTCTACAATTGGCTTAAAGAAGGGATCAATCAGATATAAATCCTTAATCAACGTGAAGCCAAGAAGTTTAGACTGAAGATGAGTAAGGAGAACATACCTGCGAGAAAGGGCATCGGTGACCACATTCTCCTTACCTTTTTTATGCACGACGACGTAAGGAAACGTCTCCATAAATTCCACCCAACGAGCATGGCGGCGGTTTAGATGGGCTTGACTATTTAGATAGCTGATGGCCGCATGGTCTGAGTGGATCACGAACTCGCATGGCCATAGGTAGTGCTGCCATGTCTTGAGGACGCGAACAAGCGCGTAGAGCTCCTTGTCGTAGGTGGGGTAATTCAAAGTTGCCCCAGTAAGCTTCTCGTGAAGAACGCGATGGGATTCTTCTCTTGGTGGAGGACTCCACCAATCCCTACATTGGATGCGTCACATTCCACTTCAAAGTGTTTGGTGAAGTCTGGGAGTTGAAGTAGCGGCGCGTTGCACAAGGCATCTTTCAACGCATTGAACGCGTGATTGCGGCTGTCCTTCCAATTCACCGCGGCGTTTTTCTTTGTGAGCTCATGGTGGGGCGCGGCGATGGAACTGAAGTTGCGAACAAATCTCCTGTAGAAGCTATCCAAGCCAAGGAAGCTTCTAACCATTGTCGGTGTGGTGGGTGTTGGCCAATCCCGGATGGCCTTCACTTTGTCTTCATCTACGCGGAGTCCATCCTTGGAGACCACGTAACCCAGAAAGTTTGTAGTGTCGGATGCAAATCGACACTTGCCAAGATTGGCATACAATTGTTCGCGCCTCAAGCACTCTAACACAAGCCTAAAGTGTTTGACATGATTTTCAAGACTACGCGAATACACCAAAATATCATCAAAGTAAACTACCACAAATTTCCCTAGAAATTCCCTCAATACATGGTTCATGAGCCACATGCAGGTGCTCGGCGCGTTGGTGAGACCAAATGGCATGACTAGCCATTCATACAGCCCATATTTGGTCTTGAATGCGGTCTTTCATTCATCACCCTCTTTCATGCGAATCTGGTGATATCCGCTCCTCAAGTCAATCTTGGTGAAGTGTGTCGTGCCATACAACTCATCGAGTATGTCATCAAGGCGCGGTATTGGATGTCTGTACTTGACTGTAATCTGATTGATGGTGCGGCAGTCGATACACATGCGCCATGAGCCGTATTTCTTTGGGACCAGGATCACTGGGACCGCGCAAGGGATTAGAGATTCCCTTACGTAGCCGCGATCCAGAAGTTCTTCTACCTGGCGTTGTAGCTCCTTGGTTTCATCTGGGCCAGCGCGATTGGGAAGGGAGGCACCAGGCACCAAGTCAATTTGGTACTCAATGCCTCGCAAAGGTGGAAGGCCCTGGGGAAGCTCCTCTGGGAATAAGTCTTTGAACTCATCGAGCAACTCAGAAATCGCGTTCGGCAAAGCTTCCTAGATATGGCTCTCTGGGTTGCAACGCGTGGGCACTAAGAGGAAACATGGGGCCTTGCCATTCAAGGAGGCAGTGAGGTCGCTTGGTCGCGCCATCAGCAGTCTGTGCTGACAAGTGCCTTTCAACTTGGTGGTTTTTGGCGTGTTCTTCGGCCCTTGATTGGAACGCGTTCGATCAGTGGACGCGTTATCGGTGGTAGCGACTTCGTGTCCAGTGGAAGAACGCGTGCTACTTGGACTCTGGTTCTTGGAGGCTTCCATTGCCTTCTGTCGATCACGCTCAACCTGGTCCTGTAAAATCTCATGAGGAGACATAGGTAAGAGTGTGACGCGTTTCCCGTGGTAAGTAAACACATAAGTGTTTAAATAGCCATCGTGAAGAACGCGCCTGTCAAATTTCCATGGGCGCCCCAACAAAAGATGTGTGGCGTCCATTGCAATGACATCACAAAGGACAAAATCTATATATTGACCAATGGAAAATGAAGTTTGACATTGACGAGTTATAGTGTTACCAGAATTCGAAGAAATCCATTGTAGCCCATATGGTTGTGGATGAGGAGTGGTCTGGAGGTTGAAATGATTGACCACCTTTTCATTGATTATGTTGCAACAGCTTCCTCCATCGATGATGACGCTCATGTACGCAGTCTTGACCAAGCAACGCGTGTGGAAAAGGTTCTCGCGTTGGTCGCCAAGAGTCGCTTCCTTGACAGTGAGGAGACGTCGCGTTACAAGGCTCAGAGGTGTCCCTTCATGTAGCGCGGTGGCTTCACAGGTGTAAGCCTCCTCATCATCTTCGAAGCCTTCTTCGATGGTCTCAAGGGTTGTGTCTTCATCCTCATAAGACTCATATCCAGCGGAGATGCTGGAGAAGAGGACCTTCTTGTTGTTTGGGCAATTGTTCTGGTAATGTCCTCTTCCTCCACACTTGTAACATTCCACGTCACGCGCGCGTTCTGGAGTTGGTGATGTGCCCTTTGGTGGCGGCGCGCGAGGAGCATGGTTGGGTGTTGTCGCGATCTTCCCTTGTTTGTCTTGATTTGACGTGGTGGTTCCTGTTGATGGACCGCGCACAATAGTGGAAGGAATTTGACTAGAGTTAGAGTCATACCTTCTTTGGCCATAGGGTTGGTAGGGTCCTTGACGCTTTCGCACGATTTGATTGTGGAGTTGTATCGTCGTGAGCGTGAGCGTATTGAGGTCCTTGATGGGAAGGATCTCCAATTGGTCTCGGATGTTGGTGTTGAGACCGCTCAAAAATTTCGTCCTCATCGTGGAGGGAGCCACGCTAATGGACGCCTTGTAGTACATATCCTCAAGCTGCGAGAAGAACTCAAGGGGGGTCTTCGAACCTTGTTTCGCCATGGCAATGTCCAAGCGCATTTGGTTCTTGTAATCTTGGGGCACGTACTTGAGTGTCATCACATACTTGAGCTGGTGCCATTCAGTGAGATGCACCAAGTTTCTCCTTATCCGATCATCCACAAAGCGGTGCCACCAAACCCTAGTTGTGCAACGAAAGTGAATTGTGGCGGCAGTCACGTGCTCCTCTTCTGGGGTTTGGAAATAGAGCAAGGTATACTCCGTGGCCTGCAACCATTCAAGAAAAACTACAGGGTTGTATTCACCAAAAAAGAATTCAATTTTTACCTTGACTTCGTGGCGATTGAGCCTGGGAGCATTGGCTTGGGGCATTCGTAGCAAGCGCGGCACTGGAATGTCCAAGGGGTCATATTGGTGGCCTTGGGCCTGTGGAAACTGGGCATGCCCCAGTTGGTGCCTTCGCGCGCCATCGTTGCCGCGATCGTTGCCAAACAGAGCTTGTTGCTCCATCCCCTAGGCGCGTCGGCGGCGTTGGTGTCCTTGGTGGGGCGCGTCACGGAGAACATCATAAGGCATGTCACGCCTCCTCTCCATGTTATCGCGCCTGTCGTAGCCAGCGTGGGCCATGTTTGCGCCTTGGGTGAGCCTAGGTGGAGAGATCCAATCGGCGGGGCGGTTTTGCAACTCCATAGGGTCGCCGAGTGGGGGATGGAAATTCCCTGGATTGATCATCCCCGAGTCCTCCATCTCTTCATCATCAAACTCCTCGAACTTGTCTTGGTGGAGAGGAGTGTGGGAGAAGTAGCCATCCGAGCCATAGTGAGGAATTTGACTAGAGTTAGAGTCATACCTTCTTTGGCCATAGGGTTGGTAGGGTCCTTGACGCTTTCGCACGATTTGATTGTGGAGTTGTATCGCCGTGTGCGTGAGCGTGTTGAGGTCCTTGATGGGAAGGATCTCCAATTGGTCTCGGATGTTGGTGTTGAGACCGCTCAAAAATTTCTTCCTCATCGTGGAGGGAGCCACGCTAATGGACGCCTTGTAGTACATATCCTCAAGCTGCGAGAAGAACTCAAGGGGGGTCTTTGAACCTTGTTTCGCCATGGCAATGTCCAAGCGCATTTGGTTCTTGTAATCTTGGGGCACATACTTGAGTGTCATCACATACTTGAGCTGGTGCCATTCAGTGAGAGGCACCAAGTTTCTCCTTATCCGATCATCCACAAAGCGGTGCCACCAAACCCTATGTAATATCCCGCATTTTATAAGGGTATTTTGAAAGTTTTGTTATGCCCGTATTACTAGACGGATTAAATTCAGAGAAGATCGGACATTCTGTAATATGTTTGAGCTCTGTATATTTTTTCTGAGTAATATAAAATACAGTTAAAGTGTTTTCGGGGTTAAATAGTTGTTAGTGTACGAATATATTTAACCCGGAGTTAAGGAATTTAACCCCAAAATGAATTCGGATAAGACGAAGCATTTTAGCCTTCACCGCACCCGGCGGCAGGACGCCACCGCACCCGCGGCAAGGGCCAGAAAACAGGGGTCGTCGTCTTCGCGATAAGGCCGGTCTGACACGGCCGTTTGAGCAGTCAAGTGGACGTCCAAGTGGCTCTTTGCCTTGTCCCCTTGCTTGTTCCCTTTGAGGAAGCTCGAGTTGAGCTATAAAAGGAGTCGAATCAGAAGTCAAGCTCGATCGTCTTCTTCATCCTCTATTTTCCTCTGTTTTTCTCCATTAGAACCGAGCTTTTGAGCTTCGTGTGAGAGAGATCGAGTGTTTCTTGAGTTGAGAAGGTGCTCTTGAGTGTTGTTTAGAAGTATAAGAAGGTTGGAGATCAAACCAAGAACAAATCAAAGTCGAACGAATCGATTTGGGTAAGTTTTCTCCATGGCTGCTGTCAAGTTCTCGCCTCTGTGCATCCACCGCACCCGCGGCAAGCGCTTCACCGCACCCGCGGCGAGCCTTGTCCGAGTGTGTGTTCTTGGGTGTTTGGCCTTGGGCGAGGCTCGTTTCCTTCGATTCTTTTCGTATTCTTTTAAGATTCACATATAAGTGTATTGAATCTAAGTTAGGATCTTGTTATGGGTCGTTTTTTAGGGATTTATTATCCAAGATCTGCCCCAGTTTCAGATCCAGGAACCAGACGTTTCTAAGCCTTGTTCGAACTCGTCGAATCTAAGGCAAGTGGCGGTTCGCTCTTGCTCATCATTCCATACTTTCATTAATTATCAATTGTTTAGTTGTTAATTAATTTGGGATGATTCTTAATTATGTTGGGAACAGTTTTGATAACTATATGTGATTAAAATCTGATATTATAATAGGTTGTATATTCTGCTAGAATCGACGCTATTATAGATATATTGTATAGGTGTGAGCCGTGATGGCTTTATGTGATTTATTATTGTGTTTAACTGTTTAGTTAGCACGAGTATTGTGTGTAAATTACCGTGATGGTATTATTGTGAATTTAATGTTAACTGTAATGCTAGTATAGCACGTGAGTTTGCAGGAACGCTAAGTCCAAGTAAGGATTTGTCGTGTCTTTATAATCAATAATCGTGGGAACGCTAATCAGGTTAAGAGATTAGTGGCTTCTTTAAAACTTAATGTTCGTAGGAATACTAATCAGGTTAAGAGATTAGTCATTTCTTTAATATAATACTTCCTACCACCCGTTAAGGTAGGAGGGGTTTAAGCGCCTAGCTAGCGCCACTGGGTGGACGTAATACCACCCGGGGTATTAATAATCTTCCGTTGTTACTCGGATTAATTTAAAGGCGGTAAATTAATTAAGCACCTTGCCAGTGTATCGGGGTGAACGTAAGGTCACCCAGTGTAATAATCTTCCGTTGTTACTCGGATTAATTTAAAGGCGGTAAATTAATTAAGCACCTTGCCAGTGTATCAGGGTGAACGTAAGGTCACCCAGTGTAATAATCTTCCGTTGTTACTCGGATTAATTTAAAGACGGTAAATTAATTAAGCACCTCGCCAGTGTATCGGGGTGAACGTAAGGTCACCCAGTGTAATAATCTTCCGTTGTTACTCGGATTAATTTAAAGGCGGTAAATTAATTAAGCACCTCGCCAGTGTATCGGGGTGAACGTAAGGTCACCCAGTGTAATAATCTTCCGTTGTTACTCGGATTAATTTAAAGGTGGTAAATTAATTAAGCACCTCGCCAGTGTATCGGGGTGAACGTAAGGTCACCCAGTGTAATAATCTTCCGTTGTTACTCTGATTAATTTAAAGGCGGTAAATTAATTAAGCACCTCGCCAGTGTATCGGGGTGAACGTAAGGTCACCCAGTGTAATAATCTTCCGTTGTTACTCAGATTAATTTAAAGGTGGTAAATTAATTAAGCACCTCGCCAGTGTATCGGGGTGAACGTAAGGTCACCCAGTGTAATAATCTTCCGTTGTTACTCGGATTAATTTAAAGGCGGTAAATTAATTAAGCACCTCGCCAGTGTATCGGGGTGAACGTAAGGTCACCCAATGTAATAATCTTCCATTGTTACTCAGATTAATTTAAAGGCGGTAAATTAATTAAGCACCTCGCCAGTGTATCGGGGTGAACGTAAGGTCACCCAGTGTAATAATCCTCCGTTGTTACTCGGAATAATAATTAAAGGTCTTAAATGTGTACAGTTGTGTGTGTTGTAATTTAATAAGATAAGTGCAGTTAAGCACATAATTAATAAGTTTAAAGCACCTTGTAAGTGCAATCTGGATGGCGTAGGATCATCCTGTGTAATAACTGGTGTGTTGTAAATTAATAAGGGTACGAGCCTGGGAGCATTGGCTTGGGGCATTCGTAGCAAGCGCGGCGCTAGAATGTCCAAGGGGTCATATTGGTGGCCTTGGGCCTGTGGAAACTGGGCATGCCCCAGTTGGTGCCTTCGCACACCATCGTTGCCGCGATCGTTGCCAAACGGAGCTTGTTGCTCCATCCCCTAGGCGCGTCGGCGGCGCTGGTGTCCTTGGTGGGGCGTGTCACGGAGAACATCATAAGGCATGTCATGCCTCCTCTCCATGTTATCGCACCTGTCGTAGCCAGCGTGGGCCATGTTTGCACCTTGGATGAGCCTAGGTGGAGAGATCCAATCGGCGGGGCGGTTTTGCAACTCCATAGGGTCGCCGAGTGGGGGATGGAAATTCCCTGGATTGATCATCCCCGAGTCCTCCATCTCTTCATCATCAAACTCCTCGAACTCGTCTTGGTGGAGAGGAGTGTGGGAGAAGTAGCCATCCGAGCCATAGTGAGGCGTCCTCGCACTTTGGTGGCCCAGGTGGTCCTCCACGTTGAATGGGACTGGGGTGGGGGCATGGCGACGCTGACGCGGCACAACGTCTGGGGCGCGATTGGATCGTCGCAGCAGACCTAAGTCGCATTCTTCTCGTCTAGCTCTGCCGACAAGCGGTGTAGAGGCAATCTCTCATTGGCGTCGTGTTCCTCTAGCTTCGTACCTGTCATTGAAGTCATAAGGTTCAGAGTACTCACCATGGGAACCCTCGTCGCGGTCGGAGTCGCTTTCATAGTCGACTGGTGTTGCCTGTGGTGCATAACGGTCACGATGTGACACATAGCCTTGGCGGCTTTCTATCACCGATTGGATTCTTTGAAGACGCGGTTGCAAGTTGGAGGTGGAGGGCATCACTCCTTTTCCCTTGTCAACGCGTTGTTTACTTGGCCCGACTTCAGTTTGACGCGGCGTGCCCAGAGTGTCCATTGGGACCATCAAGGTTGGTGTGGGTTGGGCCAGCGCAGCGCGTTGCATGGCTTGAAATTCGGCAACTTGGCGCCTAAGTTCTTGGATCTCGCATTGTTCCTCCGAGAGCTCCAGAATGGGGTCTTGTGGGGGAAGATTGGCGAGTGGGTCCACTTCATGTTGCGCGATGTGTTGTGGTGCTGGGTGGTTGTTGCCGTCTCCTTGTACATTCCCACCGGTGGGTGCCGTCAGGGTACCTATCACAATGTGACCAGACATCGCGAGTAAAAACGAACAAAAGACAAAACAGAACCAAAGAACAAGCAAGCAACTTAGCAAATAACAAGTGTTCACGTAGGAGGGCACGTTCTTTTGGCCGTGAGGGCGGCTAAAGGCAAGCAAAGCAAGTGTGATATGCAAGCACAAAAGCAAACGAAACCAAAAGAAAGAAGTTTTAACCTCTTGCGTAAACAACGCGCACACTCAAGACACACTTCCAAGCGTGACACTAGACGGTGGAGAGATGAAGAAGATGAGCCTAGCCGTTGAGGGAAGAAGGTTGCCTTATTTTGGCTTTACTTCTCTTTATTTTTGAATGTCGCGTTCTTTTTTCTTTTTGAATGCGACTTGTTTTTTTTTTAAAAATTCAAATCCGAGATCTTAGTCTTGATTGAAGATCGGATAAGAATTAAATGAAATAAAAAAAATAAACGGCTAAGTAACTTAGGAAAGAAATCACGTAATTGCCGCGATAGGAGAGAGAAGAGATTCGTTGTAGATTTATAACGGTCAACACAAGTAAATATGGCAAGATATGCAGGCAAGATTCACGCGATTTAATTAAGGAAATATTTGAATTAATTACGCAGATTTCATGCAAACAAATCACACAATATTCGCCAGGGATCAAGCAATTAATCGGCCAAGAGATTCTCTTGTAGAAACCGAAAGGTGTAGCAGGTGTATGAGAGAGAAAAAAATTTAGTGATTATGGCGGACGCAAGGATGATGGGGGAGAAAAAATTTTGTGAACAAATGAAACTTGACAAGCGACTTACAAGATCAAAGGCTCTGATGCCAGTTGATGCGTTCCTGCTTGTGATGCCGGATCTATGATCTTGGTGGGAAGTCGTACGCGCCGAAAGTGGAGTTGAGGAGGTGGAACGCGTGGTTGGAATGGTGGCTCGAGATGGAGAGCAAAGCCATAGCGTCGGCAGCGGAGAAGATATACTCGAAAGATCGAGTGAGGGACGTAGCGTCGGCAGCGGAGGGGATAGACTCGAAGAAAATCGAGTGGTGGCCGTAGCGTCGGTGGCGGAGTGAAAGAGATGAGAAGGCAGAATTTGAGGGTGACGCAGATCTAAGAGGATGGAGGCAAAAGCTCTCGACAAGTAATCTTAGATTAAAATTATGCGTAACCTAATACAGAAGGTCGAGTTGACCTTTTATAAGAGATAGCGGGACTCGGATGAGCCGAGTCTCGCTTAATGGGCCGTCCCACGCGACATACGTGGAACACATGCCCTAAAAGAAATAACTAAAATAACAATGTTCTGAAATCAAACAATACAAAGATCACGTTCAGCTAAGGGTTGAGAGAATGACAATAGAGAACGCGTTCTCTAGACTGTGTTGAAGGCTTCGGAGGGAGAACGCGGTCTCTTGCGTTCCTTGGCTTGTGACGACGCGAGCAACCATTGATTGTGTCGCGTCAGCAATTGCTTTGGCACGCGCTCGTGTTATTGGCCCTTCTGAGCGAATGCTAATAGCTTCCTCTTCTTCTGTAGCAGTCATGATGGGCAGGGGCGCATCACATACCAAGGCCCACCGTTCGGAGTGCCGACAGGGTTCAGGGGGCAGTAAGGGGGAACGAGTAGATTTGTGGATTTACTTGGGTTTGGCCAAGGGTACGGATAGTACGGGGAATGGTATTTTCCACCGTACGGGACAGGTTTTAGGCAAGGGTATAAGGGGCCGTACGGGAGAGGGAATGAGGGGAACAATTAAATATCTTTTGTATAATCCTAAATCCAAATTTTATGTACTTTATTTCAATTAGAATTTTCATTTTCCATTTCCTTTCTATGATTTATATTTACTTGATATGTTAGTATATAAACCCAAAATTTTACTCTAACCCTCACACAAACCCGCTAATCTTTTTATCAATATAATTTATATTTAAAAAATTGTTTATTTTGACTATATGAATTTTCTTATATTTGTCAAAAAATTGGAACATGCATGCAGGCCTAGAGGCAGTAGAGGGATGGGTTGGGCCAGCTAGGAACGGTGTTTGACTCTGTTGGCTGGCAATCTAGCTAGTTCAAGCCAGCTAGCAGTAGAGGCATGGGAGCAGCAGAGGCATGGGTTGGGGCAGGGTATGGGTTTGCAACGGTGTTTGACACCGTAGATATCAATAGTAAAAAAAATTACACTATAAAAGTTGAAGTGTAACCGGTGAAAAAATTCCGATTTCACTTTACTCTCTTTTTTCCTTTCAAGCTAAAAACGAGAAGATTAAGGGGAGATTAGCCTAATTAAAAAACAATAAATTAAAAAGGGAAAACAGAAGCGGGTGAAATTTGAAAGAGATGAAAAGATGGGAAAATTGAAAGAGGGAAAACAGAAGCGGGAGAACAAGAGGGGGAAAGAGCGGAATTTTTTTAAACAGAAGCGGGAGAACATGAGGGGGAAAACACGAAAAGTAGGAAAAGACGAAAAAATAAATAAAAAGAGCAACGGTGTCAGACACAGCAGAAAGCAACATCGTCTGACACCTCTGCTCTCTGCATTTTTTGGAGCTGCGCCACGGATCGCCAACGTGGCAAATCCGGCGGCTCCCGTTGCTTCTCCGCTTTTTATGTGGGCCGTCCGATTTATCCGTCCCTCGGATTGCCACCTATACACCGGATTTAACTCTCATTTTTTCTCTATAAATACCCAATTCATTCAACTCTCAAACTCACAATTCAACTCTCATTTTTTACTATCTCTTTCACACTCTCATTTTCTAATCTCTTTCACACTCTCATTTTAAATTCTCTTTCATGCTCTTACTTAATCTCTCCTAATACAAGATGCCTCCAAAAGACGCCAATCAAGGGGGAGGACACTCATCATTATGGATATGTTTTATTCTATATTTAAATTTGATATCTATATTTAGATAAAAAAAATAGTTAGAAATTTTCAACATAGGTTAGACATTTATTTAGAGAAAAAAATAATTAGAAATATTTTGGACTTGGGCTCGTCATAAATTGATATTAGTTTGTTAACTTAGAACTTTTGTTCCATAGTCTCCGTTATAATTTTAGTACTCATCATTTAGCATAGTAGCATAATAAACTAAAATTTAAAAATAACTAGAAATACTTTGGACTTAGGCTCGACATAAATTAATATTATTTAGTTTTAGTACTCGTCATTTAGAATATATCATAATAAACTAAATTTGATTAATACTTAGAAAAAAAAAATTGGACTTAGGCTCGACATAAATTGATATCGGATTGTATTTATTATATAGAATTTTTGCACTATCGGATTGTATTTACTATATAAATTATATATATAACATGATCGTAATAATGTTTTGTTTAAATTAATGTAAATGTTGCTAGAGATCATTCTCAAGGGGCATACAGATTATATTCTCAAGTATAAACTAAATTTGGACTTAGAATTTTTACACTATCGGATTGTATCTATTATATAGAATTTTTGCACTATCGAATTGTATTTATTATATAGATTATATATATAACATTATCGTAATAATGTTGAATTTAAATTAATGTAAATGTTGTTAGAGATCATTCTCAAGGAGCATTGGCTTTGGGGGGGGGGGGGGGGGGGGGTTTAGACACGTCTCCGATTGTAGAGTTACACAATCGGCTCGCGCTCAGAACGAAGCACTAAGGAATCAAGAGAGGCAACATGAGGAGTAGACGGACCTCTCTCACGTGTTTGGGCATGATCATGCCCAAAGCGCATCACCACCCCAACCCACCCAACAATCATGGACCGCCCCTCGAGCCAGCACAAGTGATGTTCCCTCGAGACATACAATGGCTTCCGACGATAGCAGTAGGAGGACACCATCCAGGCAGAGCTTTTCTAGCATGGAAACCAGCGGACCTTCATCCTCAAGGTTGCCCCGCTCTTCCAGCACTAAACACGACCATTCATCATCTGGTGCATCCTCCTCTCGTGCAACTGCCTCCCATGGAACTGCCAGTATAACGGGAGAACATACGGAGGGTGACATTTCATACGGCGGGCCTCAGGATGGTCAACTGCTATGGGATTACGACACACACGTAGCAGGATTTGTGTATGAGGATGACGATATGGGACCTTACGTAAGTGTCAACTTTAGTGCTTACCATATCCATTTTTTTAATACTTGTCTTAATATTTTATTTATGCACGTCCTAATTTTAATTTTATTTAAACCTTTATGTTACAGAAAAATAAATGCTTAAGGGCGTTGACACGGTCAAAGACTCTATAATTCTGGACTACTCGAATCGCGGCGGATAACGATGCAGAGTGGTATAGGCTGGCAGCTCGCGGCGGCCTCATTGGACTTATGAATCTGAAGTACAAGGGGATGGACAGTGCCCTGATATCGGCCTTCGTGGAGCGATGGCACCCAGAGACAAACACTTTTCACTTTGCATGGGGTGAAATTACCATTATACTCCACAATGTCGTTCAAATCATGGGATTGTCAATCCAGGGTCGTGTTGTAAATAACCCATTGGTGGATATCGATATGATTTTAGATCTCAACCAAAAGCTTGGATATCCATTACAAGTTATTAAAAAGGCAAAATCGGAGTCTGGTTTTGTGTATCATAAGTTGAATACACATCTGATGACCACTGAGTTATCCGACAATGTTGTTGCCTCTAGGTTTTTGGCCGTTTTGCTTGGCAGCACTTTGTTTCCCGACAAGTTGGGGAACAAAATTAAGCTCCACCTATTTCAGCTGCTATGGGATCACAATGCCACAGGGCAGTACGCTTGGGGTGCAGCTACGCTTGCGTACTTGTATAGACAGCTCGGTATGGCAAGTCGTGTAGACGCCGCTCAAATATCTGGCTGTCTTTTGCTTCTTCATGTACGGATCCAAAACTCTTTCATTTATTGCCATCTCAAATAATTATTTTCGCAAGTTTACTTGTCTAAAGTTTGCTTATTTTCATGTAGGACTAGATTTGGAGCTATTTTCCAAAATTCAGGGGCCACTTGAATCTGTCTCAAGACGACCCGAGAAATGAGGGCCCATGGGCGGGCTTAATCGATCCTCGATCGCCCAGAGAAGAATGCAGCGTTAGGGTCAAGGAAATAAGGCTAGCCCTAGATTTATTACGACTTGATGAGGTTCTGAAATTTCTCTAACGAGAAGATAATTTCATTATTCATTTTACATTGGTTTTCATTTAAATTTATACGACACAAGCTCAAAATTTTATGTGTACAGGTTGTATGAATGTCGTGGGACAATGTTGAACATCGTGACTACTACACATCCATGTAAAGAGGAACCCTCAGGTGCATGAATTTTAGTGAACCTTACATGCCTGGTCGAAGTATTCGTCAATTCAGTAGGGTTTAACCGATTGCTATGGACCCGATTCGCCCCGTGGAAAGAGTCAGAAATCGCCACCTTAAGGCTTACGGCGGGAAGTTCTTTCCCACGGACGATTACTTGGAAGACTTGCCCAACTACCAATCCCCGATTCTGACGCTACCCAAATGTAGCACAAGCTCGGAGACGGTGGATGGCTACGTTTCGTGTTTGCAATATCTTTCCCATCCTTACATGTATCTGAATTCCAGGAATGTGATGGAAAATGAGCGTCCCATTCCCGCGTATATAGAATCGGTTATCAAAATTAACCATATACAAGGGATAGTTGCCAGTTGGATACAATGGCAGACTTACAAATCGCAAAAGAGGCGCTTAAGCGGATACAAGTGCTTGTGAATGTCCAACCGGTTGAAGCTCCGGTTGCAGAGGCTGTTGAACAAGAAGGATATGTCCTAGTTCCCGAAACACAATACGAGGAGCACGGGATACAGTATGGGCCAGCCACAGGTCCAAGTACAGGTGGAGGGTATCAAGGTCCATACTTCGGCCAAGGATTTGGTCAAGGACACCAAGCTCCATCGTTCGCACCGTCGACTAGAGGTTCAAGCTTTGGGCAAGGATCCACCCTTTGCATCGGCGACAGGAGGTGGCAAGGATACCAAGTCCCATCGTTCGCACCGGCGATAGGAGGTCCAAACTTTGGGCAAGCATACCAAGGCCCACCGTTCGGAGTGCCGACAGGGTTCGGGGGGCAGTACGGGGGAACGAGTGGATTAATGAATTTACTTGGGTCTGACCAAGGGTACGGGTAGTACGGGGAATGGTATTCTCCACCATACGGGACATGTTTTGGGCAAGGGTATGAGGGGCCGTACGGGAGAGGGAATGAGGGAAACAATTAAATATCTTTTGTATAACCCTAAATCCAAATTTTATGTACTTTATTTCAATTAGTATTTTCCTTTTCCTTTTCCTTTCTATGATTTATATTTACTTGATATGTTAGTATATAAACCCAAAATTTTACTCTAACCCTCACACAAACCCGCTAATCTTTTTATCAATATAATTTATATTTAAAAAAATGTTTATTCAACTGTATGAATTTTCTTATATTTGTCAAAAAATCGTATAAACACCCATAAAAATAATATCCCAAAAATTTAACAATGAATTTTTTTTACATAAGCCGTTGATTTTAAAAAAATAAAAGTAACGGCTTGTATATCCATTACTATATAAAAAAAAAAAGCAATATAGCAACGGCTCCCAAGGCCGCTGAATTCAACATTTTGCATAGCGGAAGTAGTAATCCCCTTTTCTTGGCTCGTATAGAAGCCAAATTCCTCCACTCAGAAACCATCCGGTTGTTCAACAAGCCACTTATTTTCGTTTTTTTTGTTTTGTTTAATTTTATCTTTCCTCTTTAATTTGAAAGGGTTTATGGTTGGGATCTTCACCTGGATCTGGTTTTTTCTCTTAAAGGGGTTATGGTCATCTTTAAAAAATGCCACAATGATGCCATGGGTGAAGCAATAAACAGATAGGAGAAGAAAGAACAGATCACCATGGATCTGGCTTCTTCTCCTTTTTTTTCCCATTGAAGATGAATAATTTCGGGCCAGATTGTTAACAACAATATTTCTCGGTGGATTTTGTGGGTGGATTTCATGGGATTGAGTATAAACAAGTACTAGAGTCAAGAATATACGGTGCAAATGGAGATGGAGCGGCGGCGAAGAAATCAGATCTACCAATTTGGGTGACCAATGGAAATAGAGCGGCGAGAAGGTGAAGATGTGGGGAAAAATATTAGGAGATATTAGAAAATATTATTATGGTTAGAATCTAATTATGGTTACTAGATATCTTTGTTTAGGATACTACGTTATTCTGGCTTAGTCTCCAAGGAATGACTAAGGCTATATAAGTTGTAATCTTCTATTGAATACATACAGGGGATTCAATTCAATCATCGATACTTCTCATCATGGTATCAGAGCTACAAAACCTAAAAACACATCTACCTTTCCTTGCGTAATTCCTCCGCAATCATCAAGCCGTTCACAAAAATTTTATTTAAGCGATCATGGTAGACCCTAAGGACTCCATGGCTCACAAATCGCCTTATTATCTTCATCCTTCGGATCATCCGGGGATGGATATCTGCCCAGTCTCCTTCAAAGGAGATAATTATCCGGAATGGGAGAAGGCTCTTCGCAACGCCTTCACCGCGCGACGGAAGCTCGGCTTCATCGACGGCACCATCACTGAGCCCAAGTCTGACTCCGCCGATTACCCCGATTGGACGAGTGTCAACGCCATGCTTGTCGGTTGGATCCTTCGATCAATCGATCCTTCACTCCGCAAATCCATCCCTTATTCCGGCGTCGTTAAGCCTTTGTGGGATGGTCTCAAGCAACGTTTTTCGGTTGGAAACGCGCCTCGCATCCACCAACTTCGCATTGAACTTGCGCGATGCGAACAACAGGGCCAATCCGTTGCCCTCTATTATGGCCGTCTTCAGTCTATTTGGGAGGAATTGCAGAATTACCTCACGCCGACTGGTTGCAAGTGCAGTTGGGTCTCCTCCCTGCACACTGAACGTTCTGATGAGCAAGTTCACCAGTTTCTTATGGGGCTGGATGCATCTTTTGCTCACCTACGCTCCAATATTCTGGCGCTCGACCCCCTGCCAACTCTCTTCCGTGTTTACTCATTGGCTGTCCAAGAAGAGTGTCATCATCTTCTCACTACGCAGCGCACGTCGACATCGGATGCGTTAGCGCTTGCTACAAAAACTCCTTTTCCGCCCCCGCCTGGTTCATCTCCCAAGACTGCGGGCAAGCCTGTTTGCGCTCACTGCGGGAAGACGGGTCATGAGATTGGGTCTTGTTATAAGCTACACGGTTATCCTGAGCATTGGGGGCAGAATCAAGGCGCTCCTGGCAGGGGATCGGGTCGCGGGCGCGGAGCACCTGCTGGAGGTCGTGCTAATGCTGCTCATCAGCCGACACCACCTGGTGGGTCTTTCATGCCTAATGAGGCGGATAGAACAACTCTAAACTCGGCCCTCACTGATGGTCAATACAACCACATGTTCCAACTCTTCAAAGATTTCCAAGCCAGCCAAGCCTCCAGTAGCAAATCGATGGGTAAGCAGTAGTGGATTCTTGATACGGGAGCATCGTTCCATATGACTGGTGACATGAATGCGCTTACTGACCTTGTTAACACTGCTCCTTTGGTTATTTCTTTACCGGATGGCTCTCAGTAGACATCTGTTATGTCCGGTTCCGTGGTGTTTAATAACACCTTTAGTATATCTAATGTGTTATATGTACCTCGATTCACTTGCAATTTAATATCCTTTGCACAACTGACGGCTTCTATGCAATGTATTGTCACACTTACGCCTCGGCTTTGTGTATTACAGGACCTTGTTACGAGGACAGTGATTGGAGCCGGTGAACAAGAGGGCGGGGTTTATTGGTTGTGCGGTGTTGCTTCTTCTTCGGTTGCTACCTGCTCAGCTGCTCAGACGTCGACAGAATTATGGCATATCAGAATGGGGCACCCCTCTTATACTATAGTTTCTAAATTACCGCATGTTTCTAAGCATACTCCTAGTATTGCTGAAAACTGTTCTATTTGTTTGCAAGCAAAACCGACAAGAGATTGTTTTTCTAGTAGCATCAATAAATCAGCGATTTCTTTTGAGCTTATACATGCTGATGTTTGGGGACCCTATAGTACGCCTTCTATTTGTGGGGCTCGGTATTTTCTAACAATTGTTGATGACTTCTCTCGATGTGTTTGGGTACATCTCATGGCTTCTAAGACAGAAGTCGGTCGGCTGGTGCAACAATTTTGTGCCTTTGTGTCGACTCAATTCGGGTTCCAAGTCAAACGCTTCCGCACAGACAATGGTACAGAATTTTTCTCTTTAAAGGATTATTTTGATACCCATGGAATTATTATGGAGACGTCTTGTGTGGCGACTCCTCAACAAAATGGTAGAGTCGAGCGCAAACACCGACACATTTTGAATGTCGCTCGAGCTCTGCATTTTCAAGCTGATCTTCCGCTGCGTTTTTGGGGTGATTGCATACTTAGTGCTGTATATTTGATAAATCGCACTCCATCTATGGTTCTTCATGGTCGGTCCCCTCATGAAGTACTCTATGGCAGTCCACCGAGCTACACTCACATTTGTGTCATAGGTAGCCTATGCCATGCGTCTATTCAGCCCCGCAGTTTCGACAAATTTGTTCCGCGGAGTCGTCGATGTGTTTTTATCGGATATCCTTTTGGGAAGAAGGGATGGAAACTTTTCGATCTTGAAACTGAAAAGGTCTTTGTATCCAGAGATGTTGTCTTCTCCGAAAATATATTCCCCTTTGCTTCTTTATCATCCACACCAGTGGCTCTTCAGCCGGATGTCGAGCATCGGTCACCAATTGCTGTTGAATTAATTAATGAGGAGGCCAATTTGTCTTCTCCCATATTGCCAGCGCAGCCCTCGGTTGTGTCTCCTCTGCCTTCAGCTTCTGACCACTCAGCTGAACCCTCCTCTGCAGCCAGGGGGAGCTCCTCTGACTTGGATGACAGCAGTCCTACTATTGTCGACAGCTCAGTTCGTCACAGCTCTCGTTCGCGTCACGCCAATGTACGTCTGCGAGACTTTGTCTGCATCACTATCCTTGCTGCAAACCCCCCCCTCCGAGTCACCCTCCTGTACCTCACTGTCCTCAGGTAGTCACTACCCCCTCTCAAACTATGTATCTTGTGCAAAATTTTCCAATAATCATTTGCAGTTTGTTGCGGCTATCACTGCCTCTACCGAGCCGACCCGCTACTTTGATGCTGTCAAATCTCCTCAGTGGCGAGACGCAATGCAAGCGGAGCTCTCTGCTCTTGAGCGTAATGGTACATGGGAACTTGTCCCTCTTCCGCCATCAAAGAAACCTATCGATTGCAAGTGGGTGTTTCGTGTCAAGCACCGTGCCGATGGTACTATAGAACGACATAAGGCACGTCTTGTTGTTCTAGGAAACCGACAGGTGGAGGGTGTTGATTATACGAAGACATTCGCCCCGGTTGCCAAGATGACAATAGTCCGTGTTTTCTTATCCATAGCGGCAGTAAAAGGTTTGTCCTTGCATCAAATGGACGTTCATAATGCGTTCTTGCATGGCGACCTTAAAGAGGAAGTTTATATGCGACCACCACCCGGGTTTGCTGCTCTGCCTGGCCAAGTGTGTCGTCTTCGAAAATCTCTATACGGCCTCAAACAAGCGCCCCAGAATTGGTTCGCCAAGCTCGCCACCGCCCTTCGTCGGTATGGTTTTGTTCAGTCATATGCCGATTACTCACTCTTTTCTATGGTTGATTCTGGACATTCTCTGCATCTTTTGGTCTACGTCGACGACCTTGTCATTGGCGGTGATTCTGATGCGGTGATCTTCCGCTTCAAACATTACCTCAGTAAATGTTTTCACATGAAGGACTTGGGGTTACTTAAATATTTTTTAGGCATTGAGGTGACACATGGCTCAGATGGAATTGTTCTTTGCCAGAGAAAGTATGCCCTTGATATATTGACAGAGGCCGGCCTTCTTGGGGCTAAACCAACAGCTTTTCCAATGTCTCAAAACCATTACCTTGGCAAATCAACAGCCCCTCTTTTCGCTGATCCGGAACGTTACCGCAGGCTGGTTGGCCGGCTCATATACTTGACTATCACTCGCCCCGAACTATGCTATTCGGTACACACTTTGTCACAGTTCATGCACGCTCCGACGGACGATCATTGGCACGCCGGATTGCGTGTCCTTCACTGTATTAAACGCAGTCCGGGGCAAGGCTTATTGCTATCTCGACACAGCTCTCTTGCCTTGAGTGCATATTGTGATGCGGATGGGGTCGGTTGTCCTCAAACCTGACGCTCCTTGTCCGGCTACTTCGTTAATCTAGGTGACTCGCCTATTTCTTGGAAGACGAAGAAACAACATACCGTCTCCCATTCTTCAGTAGAGGCGGAGTATCGGTCTATGGCGTTCGCTTGTTGCGAACTTATTTGGCTGTGTTCCTTACTACGTTCGCTGGGTGTTGATCACAAGGAGCCGATGCACTTGTTTTGTGATAGTCAAGCGGCTCTATGCAACTCTCATTAAAAAGGGCAAAGAAAAATTTTCAACTCTCTTGTGATTAATTCTGAGATACTTGATTTGATCTTCTTGCACTTGGAAATTTTGTGTGTTGTTTGGGGACGTGATTTGCTAGTTCTTTCTTTGTTGCCTTGCGTTCAAGCCTCTCCCTCCTCACGAGCAACCCAAATTAGTACGCCCAGCGGAAAATTTCTTGGGTCACTTTTGAGACAAGGATTTGGCTTGGACTTGTTCTTTTGCTTGGTGCCCCTTACTCCTTGTGCCATGTGCTTCGTATAGGTACTATGGAGGTTCATACGACAAGCTACTTTCCTTCTACGGGCAACTGCAGCCCCGGACAGATGGACTCCGTCTCTGAGCGAATTGTCGCACTTCGTGCACAAAGTGAAGAAATAGACTGTCACCTCACCGCGCAGGCTGTCAAGCATGCCCACCTTCGTCGGACCATAAGTGACATGATGAACTCTACGGGCCACCACAGCCCCCAACACATGGCCTCCGTCTGTGCGCGAATTGACCAACTTCAAGCTTCGCATACCGCGCTGACTGCCAAGATTGCGCACTATCGTCGGGTCATGAGTGACTTCAGGTTGACCATGGCTGACCCAATGTCAAACACCTTCGGCTACGATTCTTTTGACGAGGACACCTACGCAGCCGGCCCGGTATTTGACATCTACGACGATAAAGAGGAGGAGATGGACGAATACATATGCATCTCTATGGGCGAGCACGACAATGTGCCTATTGGCTTGGTTCCATGCATCGTTATGACCGCCAACGAGGATGGTGGGAGTTACCGCGACATCATCAATGAAAAGGTGACCCAGCACTTCACGTTTGAGACGCCTTCCCAACCCGACATTCAAGGCAAATGCGAGACTCGGCTACCCTTTGCCCGATTCCAAGATGTCTCTCCAATGATTCAGGGACGTCTTCCTTGCTTTTTACTTGAACCTTTTGCGTGTCTCTTAAATGTTGAGGCTTTGGTTGATTTACCCCCTACGGTGTCTACTCTTTTGCAGGAACGCAATGCAGACCGGCATGCCATGGAGTTTGAGCCCAGAGGCTTGGTATGGCTGCACTTGCGTCGCGATCTCTTTCCATTCAAGCGACGCCACAAGATGGATGCTAGAGGTAATGGTCCATTTCAGGTGCTACAACGCCTTGGTGCCGACGCCTACCACTTGAATTTACCCGATGACTATGGTGTGCATCCGACTTTCAACGTCGCTGACCTGCCTCCTGCTGTTGACAACGAGGACGAAGCGAGGACGCTTCGCAACCAAGAAGGGGAGATTGATAGCTCCATGATCCCCTCGATGACGGCAAAGGACGAAGAGACTGATCAAAGGCCTCCAAGGAAGAGGCTCAAGCAAAGGGTGAAGTCTTGTGCAAGTTCGGAATAGTTATTCTCGATTTGGTTCTAGACAGTCTTCGGTACAACAGCCATAACTATGGCTAGAAAATTGATCTCGTGATGATTAAAGATGCGTTGGAAAGTTGATTCAAACATCTACAACTTCATAGTTTACGTCGAATCAAGATTCCAACAAGAAGATGGTCAAAACCGCCGTTTTTGAAGACTCCGGAAATTTGCCTACGGCAAATGGCGGCGACCGCCGCCAACCTTACGACGACCGCCGTTTTAGACTCCGCAAGGAAGTTGCCTACGGAAAATGTCAGCGACCGCCGTTTAATTACGGCGACCGTCGCTTTTCCCACTTTCGGTCCGCGCCAGCGAATTCAATCTTCGTCGTTTTGCTGAACAATTTTTATTATTATTTTATGTTATTTCTTTTGGCACTATTTAAGACTTGAAACCCTAATTTGTATTCTTTTACGTTGAATTTGAGTAGTAAAGTTGAGTACGCTCCTTCCCTTGAGTTCTAACGTCAAATCTCGATCCCCGAATCGTCTATCCCGTAGCTCGTCGCTTCGAGCAATTGTCGATCCTCACGTTGATCCCTTTCGTTCATCACGTTGAACGAGTTTGAAGGCTAACTCTTTAGCCCTAGGAAAGCCATCACGTTGGCTACGGAAGAGAAGAACCGAATCCAAGATCTTGCGTTACAGACAATACTTCAGGGGTTGTTCGCATCACCTTTCTATTCAATTTTTTTTTTCATTCTGGTCAGTTACTTAAAGAAAGTGCTCAATCATTCATTGCCCTTATTCCCAAGACGGATAACCCTCTTACCATTAACCATTACCGGCCTATTAGTTTATGCAATACGATGTACAAAATTATTACTAAAATTATGGCAAACAGATTGAAGCACATCCTCCCTAAGCTTATTAGTGTTTACCAAGGCGCATTTGTTGAAGGACGCATTATCCAAGACAATATTCTTCTTGCCCATGAAATCTTCCACTCCTTTCACACAAAGAAAAAAGGCCGTAACGGTTGGATGACCCTTAAACTCGATATGGAAAAGGCTTATGATAAACTTAACTGGAATTTTATCCAATCCATCCTACTGAAATTTGGTTTTTCACCTAACTGGGTTACGAAACTCATGACTTGTATAACTTCCACCTCGTTTTCAGTTTTGGTCAACAATGAGCCAGGGCCTCTATTTCACCCTCTTTGTGGGTTAAGTCAGGGTGACCTTATTGCCCCTTTTATATTTATCATTGCAATGGAATATCTCTCTCGGTCACTTGCATATATCAAGCCAAGAAAACGATGCATACAAGTAAAATTTAGATGCACAAACAATTCAAAATTCATGCACTTACAAGACAAAACCTATACACATTCTTTAAAGTATTTAAGATTTTACATGTGTGTGCATAAGTTTTCACTTACAAAAAGTCACACATATAGTCAAATCATATGCACATCTAATTCAATTTACATGCACATACAAGCAAAAAAGACATACACTTCAATGGGTATACACATACAAGCCAAAACTCATGCATATTTTAACCCAAGAAAACAACGCACACAAGTAGAATTTAGATGCACATACAGGTCAAAATTTATGCACACACATGCCAAAATATATGCACATTCTCTGAAATGCATGCATAAGTTTTTGCATGTATGTGCATGAGTTTTCAGATACACAAAGTCACACATATAATCAAAATCCTATGCAAAATTTATGTAATTTAGGTGCACATACAAGCTAAAACTCATGCACAATATTTCAACCCAAGAAAATAATACACACAAGCTAAAATATATGCACACACAAGCTAAAACATATGCACATGCTGAGAAGTGTATGAGTTTTCACATACACAAAGTCACACATATAGTAAAAAATCTTATACAGATTTTATGCAATATCAATGCACATACAAGTCAATATCGATGCATATACAAGCAAAAATCAATGCACATACAATCGCAAGTCAAAAATTGTGCCTGAAAAAAATAAAAAGGCCGGAAAAAAAAACTGGCCGAAAAAAAAAACTTTGACCGGTTAACGTCGGAACTCCGGCGTTGACCGCCGATGACTGGTTTGACCAGTCATGTTGACCGATCAAACTCTAAAAAATAAGGTCATGTGCCATGTACATGATCTTTTAATGAAAGTTTAATCCTAGCCTTTGGTTTATTTATAATCCAAAGAGTAGGATTTATTCTCATTTCTCACCCTAATATATATTCTCACATAGTCACATGACACTTATCTTAATTTTTTTTTATTAAATGTTAATTATTTAGAACTTTTTAACATTTTTTTTTACAATTTACTATTAGAATTTAGTATTTAAATTCGAATCTTAAGACATAGTTAGACAAACCGAAATAAGTAATACTCCCTCTGTCCCAATTTGTTTGTCCTGTTTTGATCGGGCACACTTGTCGAGACGGGTTTTGTATCGTTAATATCTCTAATTACATATTAATAAAAATTATAATTTTTTGATATTATCAAAGTACTCGTTGAGACGAACCAAACAAGACCCTATATGACTATGTTTTTTCTTATATATTAGAAAAAATCTTAAAAATTTTCTTCAACTATAAATAGTGTATAAAAGTCAAACATGACAAACAACATGGGACGGAGGGAGTATAAGATAAATATCTACCTTTGAAATTTTAAAAAACAATTACAGGCTAAAAAAATAAAATTTCCAAACGCTCCACATAGAAATTCAACGCTCTTTGCTGCTCTCTCTCTCTCGTTTCCGCTTAACGTGCGCTCCATCTCAATACGTACCCGGCGCACGTTAGTCCTCCGCCGATCACGTGAACGACGGCCCGTCCCTGCCCAAATCCATCGACGACTTCGCCGACAATGGAATCACGGCGTATCGCGACGAGAAATCCGGCCGGAATCCGACATCCTCGTCGGACTGCCCATACTGCCCGTCGTCGAAGTTCCGGGCGTAGCTAAGCGGGTCGTACCCGAACCTCCCCTGTCCGGCGGCGGCGGCTCGGTTCCTGCCGAACCTCCTTATGAACGTCTTCCAGCGGGGACCCGCCACGAGCTCCGACCACTCCCTCATCTTCTTCCACGCTCCCACCGCCCACCCTTCATCTGACCCACCTTCTCCGCCGCCGCTCATCCTCTCCCAGCAGTGGAATCCCGCCGGCCGGAAGAAGCAGCAGCTCCGATTGGGGGAGAAGTCGTGCTCCATTATCATATCGCCGGCGACATCTTCCCCTGCACGGATCTCCGATCGTGACATGTACATGGCTAATTTATGAAATTGGGAATGCGTACGAATTTAATTTTGTGATCGAGACAGAAGAGACAAGTTATAAGAGAGATTTAAATGGATAGATGAATTTATTTTATTATATTTTATGTTGGGTTTTTCTAACTAGTGCATAGCTTAAGAATTTTATTTTAAGTTTTATTTTAGATAAATGTGTTATCATTTTTTAATGAGTTTAAATATATTTTTTTAGAAAATAATTTTTAAAATATAAAAGATTAAGGACATAGAATAAAAACACCTTTTTATGTTTTAGGTTTCTGCTGCTAAGATCTCAACAGTGGGCCAGTTGGAGCTGTTGACAGCCTGATGAATTTTGATTCCTTTACGTGGCAACCTCTGATTGGTATCTATTTTTGTACGGAGTAATTCGATTCGGGTGGTTGTCGTGATCGCTGGAGCCTTCCTGGCAATCTACCGGTTGTCGGTCAACCTTTTCATTTCCCCTCTCTCACACACTACACAATTTATTAGTTACTGTAGTGAACTCGTTTCAACTAGATCTGTACAAGTCCGGGTTTTTTGGGATGATTTCAGCTCGGTTGACCGGGCCGGGCTAAGTCCGTCCGGTTCAAACGAGCTGAAATCTTTGTTCAAGCCCGTCCGGAAGACCGGGTGGGGTAGTTCGGCGGGTCGGTCCAGTTTATATTATATAATATGTAATTATGTTTTATAGTATATAATAATATTTTGTATTATATGTAATTATATATATTAATGATTGAAAATTTGAAATATTATATAATAAAGGCTGATAATTTAATAACTCTACATATTTAAAATACTATTTAATATACATATATAAATATATTTAGATTTTAACTGGGTGTCGGGCCTAAAGGAGTGTCCGTGCCCGGCCCGTTTATGTATCGGGCTCGGTCGGGCCCGATTGGCCACTATTACTGTCCAAGCCCGATTTTTAAACTAGGTTGGCCCGGACTTATACATGTCTAGTTTCAACGGTTAATTGTCTATGCGGAATTGTAAAAACTACCAATTTTTACAAATTTATTTACAAAATTACTGTCATTTTTAAAATATTGTAAAAATATCAAAAAGCTGCAAAAAAAGGTGAAATAAAATTTGAATAAACTTTTTCAAAAAAACTGCTTAATGGAGGTTACTAATTGCAATTAAGAAAAAAATCGTTTAAAATAACTCCTAATTATCTTATCTGCTCAAACGGTTGATATTAACCTCCCCATTGCAACCCTTTTCCCTTTCTTCCCCAAATCTTTTTGATTTGTCAAGAACACTAGAGTTCCATTTTTTTAGAACAAAGCTCTGTTTCCTAAAACCCTAAATCGAGCGACAACACCCTAAACCTAAATCCCCAAATTGACAATGGTGAAGACAAGAGGGTTGAAGTCGGCGAAGGCCAGAGAAGAGACGGCGAAGTCGGTGAGATTTGCGAAGAGAAAAAGGGTTGAAGACCCAGAAGAACAACCGCATTCAGAACCCTCGAAAGTGAAGAGTGCAAGAATGAAGTGAGTCTACAACTCTTCAGAGGAAGAAGATTTACCCAGTCCAGTCGTTCCGATACAGAAGAAGAAAATACGGCAGTCAGAGGCTGAAGAACCCACATTAAAGAAGTCGATGAGGAAGCCATCGAAATCAGTTGGCGAGGTTAGTTCTCTTGAATAAGTCTTTAGTTTCCTGAAAAATGTCTAAGTTTGCCTGAAATTGTTGAATTGTTGATGCATGCTAGGTTTATGCCTGAAATCGATTATGGTAATGAAAAACATAGCATGAATTACTCTATAAAAAACAGAGCATGGAGAGTGTTGTTGTGTGATATAACTTGAATAACTTTGTACTTGCCTGAAAAACTTTGTACTCTGTAAAAAACTTTGCAACTGACTGACAAATTATGTATGAAAAATCTCATGATATCCTGACAAACTTTGTATTTGCTTGAAATTGGGGTAGGATATAAAAGCTTGATAAAGTTTGATAAAGCTCATAGTAGCTTTAAAACATTTATGGAAATTGTCAAATTAATATGGAGAAAGTGTTGTTGTTTATCTAATAAAAACAGGGCATGGATAGGGTTGTTGTGTGATATAACTTGAAAAACGTAAAAATTGCCTGACAAAGTGTTGTGGAGAATGTGATGTTATGACCTCAGAAAATGTGGCTACGTATAAACTACATTACTTGAAATAAGTCTATGTCACAAAAGTAGTCTGGAAAACATTTATATTCAGATGTTTGATTAGAATGTCATAGTAGCCTGAATGACCTGATAAATCCAAATGTAGGGGTTATGGTGATACATGTTGATACAAAATTGTAGGGGTTATGATGAAATTTAAAGATTATGACAGTGTAGATATCATAGTAGCCTGAGTGACCTGATAAAGTGTTGTTATGTATAATTCTTACCTGAAGAACTTCCATTTCACCTGACAAATCCAAATGTAGTGTGAAAAAGTTCCAAATGTAATCTGACAAAGTTTTATTTTCGTTATTACTACATCCATGTTGAGTATGACCTGAAAAACCTTTATCTCACATAACATATATATAATTATAGTCTGAATAAGGTTTATTTTCTTTATGTGAATATGTCATGTATTTATGAATGTCATTCATTACAGATGAAGTACAAGTGGGATAGAGAGGAGTTGTTTTTCGGTTGGATCAATCAGAATTCAAGGTTTCATTATCTTCAATGTATTGAGAACACATTAACTGGTGCAAACTAGCAAACATTTCTACAGGGGTCCTTTGGCCCAATTGTAAAAATAATACAGAACTTGAAGTTGTCTGCACAGTTGATTCACCGTATTTTGTTTAGGCAACTAGAGACAAAAAAGAAGTGGAAGACATGGTATGATCTGGGTGGAAAATCATTTAGGTTTTCAATGGAGGAGATTATACTTATAACAGAACTGAATTGTGGCATGCTGGATGAGGAGGACACATTGGAGGATAAAAAAGCAGTGTTTGATTTTTTTGGTGTGAAGAGTATTACAATCTTTAACCTTTTAATCAAGTTTATCTCGTTTCGGAAGGACAATGTATTCAAGCTAAAGATGGCTTTGTTGCTAATTATGGAGTGTGTTGTACTAGGGGTGATAAGAAGAGGAAGATCAAACCCTTACATGTGAAATTGATCAAAGACTTGGATTGTTTCAATAATTTCTCATGGGGTAAGAGTGCTTATATTGACCTCCATCAAAGTCTGGTTACTGCTTTGGACTCAAGACTGGAGTTAGTTCAAGTTGCACTTGTAGTTTCTTTCAAAGCCAGAGCAGGTTACACCATAAGGGGTTTCCCAATGATATTTCATAATTGTGGTTTAATTTCAATTATGTTTGTTTCAGATTTGGTTATATGAGGCAGTGCCCCAGATTGGCAGCATATTTTCACAGAAGCTTAATAAACCTATTCAGTCCCGAGGTGTGAAGTGGCTGAAAATAAGTAGACCAACCTTGGATTCGGTTAGGGATGCCCTAGAGGGGACGCATGCTGCTAAACAGATCCTTGGTGAGAAGGTAGGAGAGGAGTTGGGAAAAAGTTGTTACTTCCCAGAGGAGGAAGGAGATAAATTCTTTGATGAGATTGTGAAGCAGCTGAAGCCAAAAAGAAAAAGGGCTGCTAAAAAGGATAAGGGAGGTGGTAAAGGGCAAGCTGCAAACATTGAGGGTTTGGACCATAGGCAAGTTATGTGTTGTTTGAATGAGTTGGTTGAAAGGATGCAAAAATGGATGAAAAGTACGATCTATTAAGGGAGGATTTCCTTGGGTTAAAGAAAATCATCAAAGGCAAAGTTCATGCAAAAGTGGCCTCTTCATCCAGTGATGAAAAGGTATGAATGGCTTAATTTGTTTACAATTATAGACTTGCACAATGAATGTTTAATGTGTATATATATGTCTACAGGAGTCAGAGGCTGAGGAGGATCAAAGTAATGATGAACCAAACATTAGAGAACACCACAAGAGTATGATGAGGAAGGTGAAGTCAAAAGATGAGGGTGATGAGATAGAGTCTGAAGAGGCAGGATCTGTAGAGGTATGCCCTTTAGTATAAAGTAAAACCTTTGCACCGAATCAGTCCATAATTTCTCATTTCAGACCACATGTTATGTTATCCAGGGCGATGTTAATGAAGATGACGAAGAGGATGAGTCACAAGAGGGAGAGTCTAAAGAGGGAGAGTATGAAGAGGGAGATTCTGAAGAGGTATGTTCTTCGTTTTTAGTCAATATATGCACATTTCCGTCCATATATGCACATTTCAGTCCATATGTGCACAGTTCATACCATATTTGCAAGTTTCAGATTATATGTCATCGTTTTCAGGACACTGATGAAGAAGAGCAAGAAGATGGTGCAATTGTGTCTAATGGTGGAAAATGGTTGATGAAGAAGGTTACATCACCATCAAGAGGAACAATGGACAATGAGGATGTTCAAGATGATGTAGGTTGTCAGGAGAAGGAGGATAAAGATGTTGCAATGGTCACGTATGAAAAAAATATTATGGTTTCAGATGAGCAACAAGTTGAAGGGGATGCAACAGAGAAAGACAATGCACTGTCAATTCTTATTGAGACGGCTACAATACTACAGGGGGTAGCAACTGAGGTGGTGAAAAAAGCAAATGAGGAGGGTGTGAATGAGGTAACACCTGAGTTGGTCACACATCTTGAGGTGGTGAATGAAGTAACACATGTGGTTGTGACACAACCTAAGGTGGTGACACAACCACATGGTGTAAGTGAGGTACAAGTTGAGGAGGTAACAAAGGGAGATGGTGTGGAGGGAGGAAGCAATGTCGATCAGGGAGGTGTGGAGGATGGGACTGAGGTACAAGTTGAGGAGGTAACTGATAAGCGTTGTCGTGACACCTACACAAAATAATCCTAAACAAACCCAACTAATATAGTCTGGTAAGTAAGGGTTGAATCCCACAGAGAATCAAGTTATATTTCATGTTTGCAAAATCATTCACCAATTGATAACAAAGACAAGGGGGGGGGGGGGGGTGAATGAAACTAACTAAGAAAACGATAAATAAAATATAGAAAGCTTGGCTAGACAAATATCCCCCTTTAGTTTGGTTGATCGATCATTGATTACTCCTAGTCCTCAATACTCATGAATGTCCTAATCCCTGTTCTGAATTAGTTATCAGTCCAACCAGTCATGATAACCCTAACTATCAAATAACCTAGAAGACCTTCTAGATTGAATCTAACAGCAGCAATGAATTCAGGAATAGATAGGTACATACAAGTGTAGCAACCAGTCATACAATTGCATGCAATTAATTCTCTACACAAACTAAGAGATTTAGATTCTCAACCAGTATCCTCTAATCCTTAGTAGTATGATCAATAACAATCTCAGCAGGTTGTATAGAAAAGGGATACCAATAGCATAATACTAATTTCTCTAGGTTGTCAGACTAGAGGGAACTACTATTAACAATCTAATTGATGTCCTAATCAACAAATCAAGGGAAATCGATATATGATCAATGAGATTAAGCACGAGAGAGAATTAATACAATCATAGAAAGAGTAAAGGAATAATCTCAATATCAAATTCAAACCAAGGCTTCAATTGTCTAGCCAAAAACACCAAACAAAACAAAGAACTAAACTAAGAAAGGGAAAAACAATACTGAATGGAAAACTAGGTCTAACGTGATCCGAAGATGATGAATGGAGGCTGTGGAGGTTAGGTTAAATAATGTTAACCTAAACCCCCAAGATCACAAACATCATCCTACAAGGAAATAAACTAATATTCGGAATTAAATAAAATAAAATAAAAAGAAAAGGAAAAAGAAAACAAAAGTTCAGAAATCTCCACGGGTTGTCTCCCGTGTGTGGCCGCGATCGCGGCTTCTTGGCCGTGGTCGCGGTTTGCTCTCGAAGTGAACATTAAATTTCCGAAATTGGCCGCGGTCGCGGCCCGACAACCGCGGTCGCGGCCTTCTCTCTTCAGCGTCATTTTCTTCGGAAATTTGCCCCGGTCTTTTTCTTGCCTCTTCCTTATGGTTTCTTCATAGATCTTCAACGTTTCCTCAGGTGGTCAACTCCTCTTCCTCTGGATGTCTCCAATTAGCTCATCCAGACCACCAAAACCACACTTCTCCGCTCTAACTCCAGAATCTCCAATTGTGCTCTAAATCCAACCAAACGGTACCTCAAACTTGGTAACAACCCCTAGAAATACACTACAAAATAGTGCCGATCAGTAACACAATGAGATGGTCTGGAGGGAGAAAGCAAGGTTGAACAGGGAGGTGTGGAGGATGGGACTGAATTACAAGCTGAGAAGGTATCACAGGCAGAGTCTGCTTCTCTTTAAAAAGAAAATTGTGAGGAGGTAGGTGAGGAGGAAGGGGAGACAAATAAAGGGAATGGGCCGATAAAGGGGGGAAAGGTTAAGGGTACTCAAGTGCAGAAGAGAAAGTATCCAACTTGCACTTGCGAGCTAGCTACGGCGGCAAAATCACTCTTCCGCAACGTGGATGAGTAAAAATTGGCGAAAAAGATTACCAAAAATAGCAAGGTGGAAGGGATGACATACCGGGTGAAGTGGTTGCAAAGTGAGATGTTAGTAAGCCAAATCAATCTACTTAACTTAATATGTGCTCAGTAGTCGTTAATAATGACCTGAAAACGCTTTTTCTTGGACTGAAAGACTGATATATGACGTGACTAACAATATAATGACCCGAAAGTAATGTAGTCTGCTTGGAATATGTTTCTGTGTAATTTCACTTGTATATGTTATATGTTTCGTTCTGGCCTGAAGTGTTTACTTTTGTCCTGAAAAAGTCTAAAATTTTACCTGTTTGCCTTGTTTTTTATTCAAATGAATGTATGTTTGAATATCACGCAATACTGAACCCTGAATTGGACCAATTGGGCATGAAGTGGATAAGGAATTTTTATGAAAAGTTGTTTGCCCCCAAGTTCTGGTTGCAGGGTGAGGTAATATTCCAATGCATCCTTTTAAAATATTATGCAATTGTAACATCGTCTACATTGGATACATTAACATTGTTGCACCATTTCAGCATCTAGAGCAAATGACGTTCCTTAATCGTAAAAGGATTTTAGAGGATCTAGTGCGGTTCTCGAAGGTGGTAGTGCTTAACACCTTCTGGACAACCTTGGTCACCGCTGAGTTCAGGCGTTTGGAGAACGGCTATCCACGTGTAGGTGAGGATGCACTGATGAAGTACATGAAAGGTCAATGTCCGGTAGATTTTGGCAAGAGATGGTATGATGCCGAACGCATATATGTGCCCTTCAACATCACAAACTACCACTAGTTTGCCTTAGAGATTGAACTATATGACTGATGTGTGACCGTGTACGACTGCATTGTAGATATGTACTCAGATAAGGATATTTTTGAGATGATTCAACCCGTGACTAAGACTATTCCAAGGTATATCAAGCTGTATGAGCCACTGGCCAAGAGATGTGAAGCATTTTTTGACAAGCTAATATTTGTGACTCATCGGGACAACCTTAAGCAAAACAAACGTGGGTAAGTATATGTGTATACATGCATTGAAAAATCCTCTATCACTACATTTGATATACATTCTAACTTCTTTTTTCATCTTGCAGAGGAGATTATGGGGTGTACACACTGAAGCACATTGAGTTGTTGATGCTTGGGATGACAAACCTCGATCTTGCGTCTGAAAAATTCATAGATGGACACAGAAACCAAATCGCTCATAGTATTTTTAGATGTTCTTGGGATGGTTTTTAAAGACTGTAGTTTGATTTGTTTAATGTAGCTTGTTTAACTAATTTAAGTGTTTATTATACCATTGGGCAAGGAAGACATGTGCTTATTTTATTTTAATGTAGAATCTCATGTTTTTATGATGTTTACAAACTCAATGTCTTTAAGTCAGGTCATATTGTAGTTTTACATTCCTAAATCTCCGACCACAAAGCTCATGTTATGTTTTGATGAGTGTTTACAAACACTCATCAACACTTATTTGAAAAAACTAAAATATGGTACTTGATGTTTTTAAGGAAGACATCTTATGTTTTTTATAACAAACTAAAATATTCCTCTGTTTTTAAGGAAGACATGTTAGGGTCTTTGTCCGGTCAATTTCAGTAAAGATATGAAAGATTTTTATGCAAGATATATTTTCCCATTGCATCCGATTTGACCCCTCTGTTTTTTCATAACATTTTAAATGACCATTAACACTTCCCCAACTACTAGCCATTAACACTCTCCACTCAGATTTTTTGTGTATAAATATCGGCCCCGCTGGTTGCAAATCACTCACAAATCCTCCCAAACTCTCTAGCCATCTTCTCTAAAACTCCTCTCCCAAACTCCCAACTCTCTCTCTCTCACATATGGCAGATTCATACGTCAAAATCTATCTTCAAGTGTACACAGATGGGACATAAGCCCAAGCTCCGGAAAAATGGGGTTATTGACAACGCATGTGTACACGAGAGGGGGGGGGGGGGGGGGGGGCAGGAAGCTCTGGAAGGTTCCCAAAACAGGATGGAAATATGGTACTTGAGTAGCAGGCTTATGAATATGTCCAAGTATGTGGCGGAGTAAATCCCTTTTTTTTAACAGGTCCCAGAGTCAAGGCAATGTTACCTTCAGCCGTTGCAGACCGACGACGACATGGCGGATCTCGTTTGCCTCGGCGAGAAGGTCACCGACGTGAAAGTGTATGTCGTTCATGATCACCGTGATGTCGTGATGCCCGCCGTGATGTCGTGATGCCCGCCATGATGTCATTGTCGTTCTATTCTATGTAGTAGTTTTTATTTTGTTCCTTTTTTTTCTTTGTATGAAGATGGAGTAAGTTCCCATGGACAATCAATGAATATTAATTCCAGCGTAAAACCATATTCCTGGACACATGCATGGATATTCAGGACAACTCTCTGTTATATTTCTCAAGCATTCGTAAATTAACAGGCCAAATTCGTACTTGGTTGGTTCCCTAATGTAATCCACTTAAATGCTCTCAACCACCATGAAAACATCGAGTTTGCACACATTTATTGTTTATCAGGTCATTAAGATCATTTTCAAAACACATGCATGTCTTTAAGTCAAGTCGTATTGTACATTTACAAGTCACTATAGTGTTTTACAAGACATTGTTTCAGAGCAATATTCACTTTGACGAGAGAAGTTTTCCTTATACCAAGCAAACCATTTAGTATAGCTTAGATTGTTTACGAAATATAATGCAGCTGTTTAGACAGAAACTAATTCTTATACCCCAGCCAAAAGAGGGAAACCCAACAAAAAGAGGTATGGTTTAAGACTATAGACAAACTATTTATGCGACGATGTTTACCAGCATAAACTACCAAAAAACACCAACAAGGTGATAATTTTCAACAAAAATAAACCTAACCCAGCGGATGTCACCCGTTAGTCATTCTCCTCCTACAGTTCTTCTTGTTGTGTCCTCGAATGTCGCAATAAGAACACTGCCTCTTCCTAGAATAATTCATCTCCCACGTTGCCCTGAATCGGTTAATACATGGTCTTCCAAAAGGACTAAGGATGACAATCTCACCCGCACTCGAAGGATACCCGACTCATCCGACCCGAAAAGTCGGGTGATAACCCGAATAATGTTGGGTGAAGGACGGATGCGGATGAAGGTCTTTCACCCATCACCCGACCCGATAAACCCAAATATATATATAATTGTGTATCCTTAGTATAAAATTCAGAAATATTTAAACTTTACTTTGTCGGTATTGCTCTCATTTTTCATTCAAATTTACTTATGTATTAAAAGAACTCTTTTATAACCTATTTATTCCATATTACTTATAATATTAAAAAGAATTTTTGTACTACATGTCTTAACATACATAAAATGGATATTGTAAGTTATATTAAATCGTTAGTTTTAATCATCCATGGATGACCCGATCCACCCGATTCACCCAACGGATGACAGATGGGTGCACCCGAAAAGGTTAACGGACGGGTGATGGATTGAGCACTTCCATCCATCACCCGACTCATTGCCATCCCTAAGAAGGACGCTTTACCAGTGGTGCAGAGCATGTGATGGATGACACAACTTCAAGAACTGACCATCGGTTTTTTGGAAGAACAAGATGCACAGTTTCCTTGTACACTTCTCTCACCGACTCATTCTCGAACATGGGATGGACGAGATCAATGAGTGGCACTCCTCTATCACTTGCAACCGCTATGGCATGAGCACATGGAACTTTATCAATCTAGAACATGTTACAATCACATGTACTAGCATGTAGGTTCATAGAGTATTTGATAGTTCCTTGCATAACCTCTCCTTCAAACTGGCTAAGCCTTCACACACTCATCTTAGTTGACTTTCTATAGTTCACTTCTATCAGCGTGTACACAGAGGGTGGCAAAACTTGGTCCCATTTTTTGGCTTTTCCCTTCTTTCACAAAACCATTTGGAAATGGTCTCCAGAATGACATCAAACAAGGCAAGAATAGGCCACCGACGTTGGGTTTTCCACAAGCCATTAAGACACTCAGCGTTGTTGCTCGTCATGATGTTAAATCTGTTCCCATGAAAATGCGCCCTCGCCCAGTTGTTTACTCCAACTTCTTTGAGATATTGACCAATCCTTGGAGAGGCATCTGTGAGTTGAGCAAACTGATGATTGAACTCAACCACAGTGTAAGCCTTCGCAGATTTTTTGAAGACGCCAAAGAGGTCTGGCTGCCATACTTCCTCTTGAAGTTTTGGTAGATGTGATAAATGCAAACTTCGTATGAACTTTACGTAGACTAACTTCAAGAGGAAGTATGTCTGGCCTCCATACTTCCTCTTGAAGTTTTGTCGTGGCTTAGTCTATCGCAAAACGTCATTGTTTGTCAACACATGTAACCTCATATGACGACTTGTCATACCTCTTCACACGCATCTCAAAGCAATTTTCTATTGCCATCATAGAAAGTGCAGTTTTGAACTCCTTATATTTGAAGTATTTTCCAACCTTCACTACTTTGTTATCAATGTTATCAGCTTTATCCTCATCTTTAACCAACATTGCTTGCATGTCCCTTTCTGATGGATAGTACATCTGTTCAATTTCTCTATGCATGTCTTCATCAACATCAAAGTCTTGTTTGTCCTCCTCTATTTTCTCCTCGTTGTATGTTCCTTGATTTCCATATATTTCATCCCAAACATCATCAAGACCATAATTACATACATCATCACTTGAAGCATCACCTGAAGCATAGTCGCCACCATCACTAGGACCATTATTACATACGTCATCACATGAAGCATAGACGCCCCCGTAATCAAGACCACTTGCTATTTTGTCCTCCAAAAAATCTCCATAATATTTATAATCTTTATCACAATTGGCATCATCAGTCATTTTCTCCTTTCCTTTGTTTCTTGATGAAGTAGCTTCAATGTCCTCATCATCGTTGCTCACTGATATAATGTCTTCCACTGAAATGGGACACTTTCTTTTGGTTTTTTCCCTCACTTCGTCCCTATTTAATCTTCTTAACAATGCTTCGTTGTCAGCTTCAATGATTTCATTTACTGACCTGACATCAGTGTTATGTGCTCTGACATTCTAAAAAAATGACTTGATAAACTCCTTATTGTCTTGGCTCTGAGTCACTGGTGGAGCTGTTGGAAAAAGAAGAGTATGATGTATAGCGCTTTCAGTTGGAATCTCTTCCTTCATTACGAGGTTGGTATACAGCTCAATCTTCCACTCTACTGCATTTTCTCTACTCATGTTCAGGGACTTGAACGCCTCCAGATCGTCGTCATCATTGAAAACGGTCGGAGGAAGGTCAGGTTTGTTTGGATAAAGGTATTGAATCTGCACTAAGTACTTCTCTTCATCAAATGGGTTCTTCTGAATCCATTTCCTTTGCAGTGTAGCCAAGTCCATGTCCTGTGAAATCAACATGGCTCTTACTGTTCTATCACAATCATACAACCAGCTTTTCCCATTAACTTTCCATTGTCCACCGCTTATGAACTTTACGTAGACTAACTTCATACCTACAAATAAACAAGGATATGAACTTTACATAGATTAAATTCTCACTTTTCTAAGTCAAAAACAGAGGGATAGCCTAAGTAAAAAACGGAGGGGAAAAACGAAGCTTTGTCAGGAGGAATTACTTACCCATTGAAGCATTAATGGCGCTTATCAGGTGCGAACTTAAAAGCTTGTACAGGAGGTGGTGCAAACGTTGTCGGGTCGAGTTACCGCTTCTTCAGGAATGTGGTGCAAACTTTGCCAGGTAGAGTTACGGAGAAGGACATGGTGGAAAGTGTGATTAAGGGAAGGAAAGAGATTACTTTTCTTGTACATGAGGTCAAAACTTTGGAGGGAAAACAAGCTCCTTGCCCGCCAATTTCTCTTCGGTACAGTAGTAGGAGGTCATAGCTTTGGAGGAATAGCAGGTGATAGGATGGGTGATTAAGGCAAGGAAGAAGATTACTGTAGAGATTGAGATTTTATTTTATTTTTTTCAAGCAAAGATTTGCTACATTTTAAAGATTTTTTGATTTAATAGAAAACATAAAATCAAAGGTGTAAGATTGATGGAATTAGGTAAGAGATTTTATATGGTGGGGAAGCAATTAATATATTCATAAGGGATCGGAATAGAAACCCTATGGATCTAGTGCGAACTTCAAAAATAAGTTTACATCAATTATTTGTAAAGATGTTTGATACATCGTAATGAATGGAAGATTTTAAAGCCGGTGATAGGATGCATGAATCAATTGAAACAGAGGATCTTTAATGAAATGCACCACAAATATAGGTACGGGTGATACTATAATTGTTAGTGTAGGGATTTAGATGCTTAAAGCGAAATTTCAGGAAAACGTTTCTCCTAACATCTAACCAAGGATTTCATGCATAAATAAATAGATCATAGATAAGAAGAATTAATTACCTCTTGATGTGTGTTTGAATCTTCCTGGAATGGGAAGATTAGAGTCTCAAGTGTGACTCCTCTAGTTGGTCCACCCGAGTATAGATCTAGATTGCCTAGGGCTCGATTGCTAGAATGAGGAACGAAGGCGAACGAGGGAGAACTCCAGGGAAAGAGGCAGCCGTGTGGTGTTGTGTATATGTGGTAGGAGGCTAAAGTCGTATCGCCTTATCAAAATAATCCTAAACAAACCTAACTCGGTAGAATAGGCAAGCAAGGATCGAATCTCACAGGGAGGAGTTGTCTTTTTTTATGTCAATTTTCATGCAATAGTAACAAAGGGGGGTTTTGGTTGATTGTTGGTAAACAAGTAAACAAAGTAAAGAAGCAAAGGTTTGTAATCAATTAGCGAAAAACACTTAGCCAAACAAATATCCACCTTTAGTTTGGTTGATTGATCATTGATTATTCCTAGTCCTCAATCCTCAAGAATGTCCTAATCCCTATTCTGAAATAGTTACCAGTCCTGATAATCCTAACTATTAAACAATCATGAAACCATCAAGATTAATCTAACAACAGCAGTAAGTTCAAGAATAGATAGGCTCATGCAATACTTAACAACCCGTCAGTACTCGACATGCAATCAATTCTCTTCAAAATAAACATTCACAACTCGTTCCTGTAAATCGTGTTTGCTACTCTGAATTAGGTATGAACAATATTAATCTCAACAAGTTGACTAGATTAAGGTAACTAGTACTATAGATAATACCAATCTCAACTAGTTTGTCAGGCTAGGGAAACTAATATTAATAATACTAATCACAACAATTGATGAACTAGATCAACCAATAGAATTCAAAACCCTAATTCTGTAGTATGAATAATATCAATAAAACTAGATAGCTAATCTAGAGAAATCAATATAACTCAATGGGATGAAGCATAGGAGAATCAATAACATTCAAAGATAGAGTAAAGGAATAATCTCACAATCAATTTCAAACTAAGGCTTCAATTGTCGGACTAAGCAAAGGGTGATTAGTTCTTCATACTCAAAGGGAAAACAATACTGAATGGAATAAAACTGTGATGTAAAAACTGAATGAAAACTGAATCTGAAAGTGGCTGGGAAAATTAGGTTAAATAACCTAACCACAAAACCTAAAGCTAAAAGGATAACAAACATACTCTTAAAAGGAAATAAACTAAAGTAAACGAAATAAAGAAAATAAAAGAAAAGGGAAATAATATAAAAGTGAAACTTCGGACGAACTCCCGCGCGGATCGCTGATGCACCTTTCCGCGATCGCTGATGAATTTCCGCGGTCGCGGAAAATTCCTTTTCTGATCCTTTGCTCTCGACTTATCCGCGACCAGACCGCTTGCTCGCCCGCGATCGAGGATTGGACCGTAGACCCAGTTGGGTCTATTCTTCGTCTTCTTGGGTGGCTTCCTTCTCTCTTCAATATATCTTCATTTAAGCTTCTCCAAACCACCATATCCGCACTTCTACTTCTCAACTCCAATCTCTACAATACGCTCTAAACATCTCCAAATGGTATCCAAAACACCGGTAATAACTCATAGTTAAACCCTACAAAGTAACGCTGATCAATATGTTATGATTTTCTCCTAGAAAGCCCTCCTTTTATAATACCATATGTAGATATATTATTTCCTAAATTAATATATTTTTTAATTATTAGTAATAACTCTTTATTATTAATAAGCCTTATCTCCCAAGTTAAATCATATATAACTTTATATCATATACTTTATATAATATGTCTCCCAATAAACTGATCCAGTCCATAAACTCTAAGGGTGTGATCTCGTAGGACCCGGTAATAATAGCAATAGACTTTATAACATATAGTCCATAAATCATAGTTGGCTTCTAGCAAAACACTATGACTACCTAAGATAACCGGATTATGAATCTCCATAAATGGTCTCACTTCATAATTAGTAATTGCACCTTTGATTAAATGACACAATTCCTTCAATCTCTCACGTGTCCTTAAAACAAGTGTGCAATGTTAAAATTCCTTTGTCACTTAGTGTCTTATTTGACTATATGATGAAACTCATCTTTACCGCCAAATACGTTTCTTGAACTCTTGAGATCAAACTGTCAGTACAGATGATTACTAATAATCCATCTGAGCATGGCCATGCGTTTTCACAGTTCTCACTCTTCAAGTGGCCGAGACACCAATCATTTTCAAATGTATCGTGGTATACACGGAATAGGAGGACATATTCAATCTTGTAAGACTACAACTCCCACTTAACTTTTGGCAATCCCAATCACTGTTTTTATAACTGCTTGTTACGGTCAGCGTTTGACAGCGTCAAAGACATACCAACAGTCAAATGATAACTATATCATACTCATGTCTAAGGAACTCACTAATCATGAATAATCCTAGAACTCCGCAGTAAAGTCTCGAGGAGTCCTAATATCGGTTTGTCCGATATGTATCGGTATACACATCTATGTAATCGATTAGACATCTTTATGTCCCTATAACACATGAAACCCGGTGTTATCAATCAATCTCACAATATGGTCTTTTGATTAAGTCATTTGTATCCAAGTTAACGACGTAGACCATGGACTTCTAACAATTTTATAATTCCAGTTCACTTAATGGGGTTTCATTCACCAAAACAGTTTTGATGAGCCCATTTGATAATTATTAAATTGTTTGGATACTTTATCTAATCCCAAGCAATGATTAAATAATAATATGAAACTCATATATAAATCAAGCATAAATGTCTGTGATAACAATAAACAGGGTTTATCATAAAACAAACAATGTGTCTCAAAAGAACTTTGCCTCCGTTGTAGAATCTACTACTGTCCCTTGCTTCGAGCTCTTCCAACTGACGACTCCTCCATTCAGAATGAAGACGTATCCAGACTGAGATTCAAAATCACCTATGTCTGTCTGGAAACTTGCATTAGTATAGCCCTTGACGACCAGCTCGTCATCACCTCCAAATACTAAGAGATCATCCCTAGTCCTTCTCAAGTACTTCAGGATGTTCTTGGCTGCACTCCAATGTGTATCACCCGGGTTTGATTGGTACCTGCTACACATACTCAAAGCATATACAACATCTGGGCGAGTACAAGTCATTGCATACATGATGGATCCTATGGCTGAGGCATAGGGAATCATGCTCATTCTCTCAGTTTTACCAGGTGTCTTAGGACATTGGCTCTTGTTGAGATGTAAGCCATGTTACATAGGCAAGAACCCTTTATTAGAGTTCATCATATTGAATCTATCAAGGACCTTATCTACATAAGTTCCTTGACTCAGACCAATAAGTCTCTTAGATCTATCTCTATAGATCTTAATGCCTAGTATGTACTCAGCCTCTCCCAAGTCCTTCATTGAGAAATACTTCTTAAGCCACTCCTTAACTGTTTCCAGCATAGGAATGTCATTCTCAATGAGTAATATGTCATCCACATATAGAACTAGGAAGACCACTTTACTCCCACTAAACTTCTTGTAGACACAGGGCTCTTCTTCGCATCTGATGAAGTCAAACTTTTTGACCACTTCATCAAAACGATGATTCCAACTCCTGGATGCTTGCTTAAGTCCATAGATGGACTTCTTAAGCTTGCATATTCTCCTAGGGTTTTTTGGATCCTCAAAACCTTCTGGTTGCATCATGTATACATCATCTTCTAAATATCCATTTAGAAAAGCGGTCTTGACATCCATTTGCCAAATCTCATAATCATAATAAGCGGCAATCGCTAGGAGTATCCTAATGGACCTGATCATAACGATCGGTGAGAACGTTTTATCATAGTCAGTACCATGAACTTGTCTAAATCCTTTGGCAACTAGTCTTGCCTTATAGACAAAAACGTTTCCATCCTGTATGTCTTGATCTTAAAGACCCATTTGCATCCAATGGGTTTTACCCCATCAGGCAAATCTATCAAGTCCCAGACTTGATTCTCAGACATGGAGTCCATTTCGGATTTCATGGCTACCAGCCATTTCTCAGAGTTGGGGTCCGCCATTGCTTGCTTATAGGTCGCAGGCTCGCCGTTCTCTAAAAGTATAACGTCAATGCTAGCGATCAAGACGTAACCCTCATATCGTCTAGGTTGCTGCCTTGGCCTGTCTGATCTCCAAAGTGGTCCAACAATAGGAGAGACTTCAGCAGAAGGGTTGACCACATCGGTATGCGGGACCTCAGATGCTTCATCTACTTGAGGAATTGTATCTTGAATCTGGGCGGTTTCCCTTTGAGAAGGTATGCCTCCAAATTCAAGTTCATCAGTGACATCGTTTATGTCCTCGTGTTGTTGGGTTTGTTGCTCAGCTTGAATCTCATCAAGCTGAACATTTCTCCCACTTGGCTTCTTGGAAAAGAAATTATTTTCCAAAAAGACACTATCCCGAGCAACAAACACTTTGTTCTCAGCGGGATTGTAGAAGTAATATCCCCTTGTTTCCTTGGGGTAACCTATAAAGAAGCATTTGTCTGATTTGGGTGCTAGCTTATCAGATAGTAAACGCTTTACATAAGCCTCGCATCCCCATACCTTCAGAAATGACAAGCTAGGAACTTTTTCATACCATATCTCATGTGGTGTCTTGTCAACTGATCGTGACGGAGTCCTGTTTAGTGTGAACACAGCAGTGGTGAGGGCATATCCCCAAAAGGATGTAGGAAGATCAGCAAAGCTCATCATTGAGCGGACCATGTCTAACAATGTCTTGTTTCTCCTCTCAGATACGTCATTCAGTTGTGGCGTGCCTGGTGGAGTCAGTTGTGTCAAAATGCCACAACTTCTCAAGTGATGGTCGAATTCTTGGCCCATGTATTCGCCCCCTCGATCTGATCGGAGTGCCTTTATCTTCTTGTCAATCTGTGTCTCAACTTCATTTTGGAATTCTTTGAACTTTTGAAAGGACTTAGATTTATGCTTCATTAAGTAGATATACCCATATCTACTAAAATTATCAGTAAATGTAATGAAGTATCGATAGCCTCTCCTTGCTTTTGTGCTCATAGGTCCACACACATCAGTATGTATGAGAGCTAAAAGCTCAGTAGTCCTCTCACTTGTACCAGTGAAAGGTGACCTTGTCATCTTGCCCATCATACATGACTCACATGTTTCAAATGATTCTAAATCAAATGACTTTAGGCTACCAACTGTTTGGAGTTCCTTCATGCGTTTGATGCTAATGTGACCCAAGCGACAATGCCATAGATTGGCTTCACTTATATCATTCGACTTTTGCCTCTTTGTATCAATGTTATAAATTTCATATTTGAGATCCAGTATGTATAGTCCACTACTACTCATATGGGCTCGAGCATAGAAAATATCATTCTTATAAATGGAAAAACAATCCTTAATGACAAAATCATAACCCTCAAGGTTCAAAACTGAAATTGAAATCAAATTCTTAGTAATAGAAGGAACAAAATAACAATTATAAAGTTCTAAAACTAAGCCAAAAGGTAGAGATAGACTATAATCTCCAATAGCAAGTGCAACAACCCTTGCTCCATTTCCAACGCGCAAATCTATCTCACCCTTCTGCAATCGTCTTTTATTTCTTAGTCCCTTCACATTCGAAATAATGTGAGAACCACATCTGATATCTAATACTCAAGAATGAGACTTGGTTGATAAGATTTTAGTAACGTAAATACCTGAAGTGGAGACTGTTCCCCTCTTCTTGTCTTCCAGGTATTTGGGGCAGTTTCTCTTCCAGTGCCCCTTAGCCTTGCAGTAGAATCAGTCGTGCTCAGCAGTCACCTTCACCTTAGGGGTGTTTCCCTTAGGTTGGATAACTTGATTGCCCTTCCCTTGGTATAGTTGCTTCTTCTGGGGCCCTTTCTTAAACCCTTTCCCTTTGACCATTAGAACTTCCTTCAAAGGGTCAACCATGACGCTCTGCTCAACAGTTTTGAGCATCACGTGTAGCTCGTTGAGAGTCTTGTTCATGGCTCCCATGTGATACATCTGCCTAAAGTGGGCAATTCCATCATGCAGGGAGTATAAGATCATATCTGTAGCCGTCTCAACATTGTAGGGGTTACCTAGTCTAGCCATCTTGTCAAACAAGCATATCATGTTGTACACATGTGGCCCAACTGGTTTCCCTTTCTCGAGCTTGCTCTGCAATATGGACTTGAGGGTCACATACCTCTCAATCCTGGCCTGCTCCTTAAAGAGATTTCTAAGGTTTCTCATAATAGTATGAGCATCCTGATCCTCAAACTTCTGTTGAAGAGTAGGTTCCATAGCAGCCAGCATAAGAGGCAAGTGACATTCATTGTCTTCTCGCATATTGCCTTGTGACGTGCCTTATCCTCATCAGATGAGGTGGCAGTCAGCTCTGGGATGGGGGTTTCTAGGACATCCTCTTGTCCCTCAGACCTGAGAATGATTATCAGATTTCTTTCCCAATCAAGGAAATTTGTGTCGTTCAACTTGTTTTTCTCAACAATTGAGTGGATAGTGAATTTGAGGTGTTCAGAAGACATAGTAACTACAAAAACGGAATAAAACATGCAGATAAATTATGTTTGACATGCAAGAACTTAAAATTTAGACAAGCTATAAATAGTAAGTTATTGCACATTCTACTCAATTAAATTGTCCCTTGTGAGTAAAATGATTCCAAGATCCTATCTTAGATGAAACTCGAGCGTACTAAGGCACTTCCCCAAGTCTCATGTAATCAAGGTAAGTAAACTCTTACTAATTATAACACCTTATAACTCTTGGTTGATGGCCACATCTTAAGTAAGACTCATCCTTATGCCTCAAGATCCAAAACTGAGTCTTTTGGTCTCTTGTTTAGTGTAACCATATCAAGGCAGCATGCCCCTATTAGACATACCCGCACTATCCCAAGGTCAAGGAAGAACACCTCGCTAGGGCGAAAACTATCCAACGAATTCCAAGGGCCTCATGGTTATGACATGGAAAGGCATTACCTCAATATTCTTTTAAGGGACTTAAGCATGCAATGGTTGTCTATCTATAAGTGAACTAAATAGCATAAACAGACAAGCAAGCATGCAAAGTGGGAAATAGTAAAGCATTCAAGTAATGCAATAATAAATAATTAAATTTGTGATCCTAGTATGACCCATAAAGAGATCGAATCTTCAATAGTCTTGACTTTCTTGGATCACCATCCTTCAGTCTTCATAGGATCTTCTTCTTCTTGTCTTACATATAATTGAAATAAACTCTCTTGCAGAAATTTAAATTACAAAAATACATAACGATACGCAGATCGTGTACAAGAAAAACATAACGATACGCAGATCGTGTACAAGAAAAACATAACGATACGCATATCGTATTTATCTATTCTAATGTGGGCCATACTAGTCACCGCATGCAATAATATCATAATATTAAATATAAATGCAATAATAACATATAAAATTTCATCTAAATGAAACATGCTATTAATCCAAAATAAAAGCATAAACAATTAATCATAATAACTATTTAATATAGAAACTGATTTCTTATTATTTTAATTCAATTAAATTGTGTATTTGCTAAAATATGATGAATCTAATATTCCAAGATAATATTTAATTATGGTAACTCAAAATTTTACCAAATAAGATATCAAAATATCTAAAAATAATAATTAAATCTTTATTTACCAAATTATATATCAAATATCTTATTAAATAAAATAAATCTAATTTATTAAGATAGAATATCAAATATCTTATCTTATTTTGGTAAATAATATCGTTTTAGGGTAATTTATATCCAATTAGGAATTTTCCCCAAAAACACAAAACCCTAATAACCATCAACCGCGATCGCGGGTCCAAAACCGCGATCGCGGTTTTGCTATAGCCCTCGCCGGGTCGCCAAGATGGTCCCGAACCATCTACACTGCATAATTCCGGTGTTTCTCCCACTTAAAAATTGTAACGTTTACAACTCTTTGGTAGGAAAACTTATGGTAATGGTTTTTCATAAAATATATTCAGGCTTTTTGATTCATAATTTAAGCATGAAAAATCAGATTTTTACATGTTCGTTCATAATCTATACAACAAATTTGCATAAACTAATCAAAAGAATCAACTTTAGGGAAAAATAGCATGAAAATTTCCAAAATTCAGCAACTATACCCACGTGAATAGACACGAATTTTAGCCTTCAAAAATCATTTTTTTCCGCTTTAATCATGCAAATTAATCCATACAATCAATCTCTACATAATTGAATCAAAATAATCATGAACATGCATCAGAATTAAATACTTTAAATTTGATCTAATCAATTTATGCAAGAGGCAACTGATACCACTGTAGGGATTTAGATGCTTAAAGCGGAATTTCAGGAAAACGTTTCTTCTAACATCTAACCAAGGATCTCATGCATAAACTAAATAGATCATAGATAAGAAGAATTAATTACCTCTTGATGCATGTTTGAATCTTCCTGAAATGGGGAGATTAGAGCCTCAAGTGTGACTCCTCTAGTTGGTCCACCCGAGTATAGATCTGGATCGCCTAGGGCTCGATTGCTAGAACGAGGAACGAAAGCAAACGAGGGAGAACTTTAGGGAAGGAGGCAGCCGTGTGGTGTTGTGTATCTGTTAGGGTTTTCTCCTAGAAAGCCCTCATTTTATAATACCATATGTAGATATATTATTTCCTAAATTAATATATTTTTTAATTATTAGTAATAACTCTTTATTATTAATAAGCCTTATCTCCCAAGTTATATCATATATAACTTTATATCATATACTTTATATAATATGTCTCCCAATAAACTGATCCAGTCCATAAACTCTAAGGGTGTGACCTCGTAGGACCCGATAATAATAGCAATAGACTTTATAACATATAGTCCATAAATCATAGTTGGCTTCTAGCAAAGCACTATGACTACCTAAGATAACTGGATTATGAATCTCCATAAATGATCCCACTTCATAATTAGTAATTGCACATTTGATTAAATGACACAATTCATTCAGTTAGTTTGTAAAAATGTAGGTATGTATAGAATTGTGTGTATTAGTATAACGAACGACATAGTTGTTTTGTTGGACAGCCGAATAAAATGACAGATTGTAAAGTAACAATAGAATCATTCCTTAGAGAGAAAAACACAATCAATCAATTAGTTGACTGAAAAAACCTATACCCCTCGGTTTTACCCTAAGAAGATTTCAAATGTCTACTTGTGTTATTAATATTGATGTTACAATCGAGTAAGTCTTATCTCAATCTAGTTCACTCCTAGATATCTAGACTTATACGTGTAATAGTTCTAACAACACCTTAGACACCCAAAACTCTATCAAATACTCAACTTACTGAAGCTTTGTACTTGCAAGTGTTCTTCTTCTTCGAATTCTCTTTCTCCTTGGAAATGCTCGTGGTTGCGTAACTATGATAGTTACTTCTCATATATATAGCCTTAGAAAATCTCAGCAGATTTACCCTAGTGCCGACTAAGGAAGTCAAATAAAATATTCCTAAACTATCTTTATAAAATCATTTCTAACTACCAAATCCGTAATATAAGTCTTAGAAAATCTCAGCCGATTTGCACTAGGGCATGCCTTGTATGTTTTCTTCTACATCATTAATTTCTTCTACGTTATTTGATTGAAGGACCACATGCATGCAATACGTCCAGCATTATATTATGTCTTCTGCGCTATTTCTTCTTCCGTTAATGGTGCGTAGTGGCATCGGCAAGTGCAGAGAGTTAATGTTAGGGCTGGATCATCACCCATACTTATCTAAAGTAATGAGAATGCTCTCTTCATGTTATAGATGGGCTTCTAAATTAATTTATGCAACATTTTCTTCGTGTACATGCAAAAGTTGTGTGTAATTTTGTGTGTGAAACTGTGGAAGCAATATAAGTTTTAGAAAGGCTCATCCGCAAACTTATGTTTTATGTTTTGGATGCGGATTTGGTGTGAAAGAGGTCGGTGCTTAGGTGAGAACGTAAGAATATACACATACATGCAAAAATCCATGCACATCACACAATGTGCATGAAATTTTGTCGGTATGTGCATGAGTTTTTACTTACACATATTCACATATATTGTCAAAAATATATGGAGATACAAGTAAAAATCTATGCACATCTTGAGGTGTGCATGAATTTTTGCCTGTATGTGCATGAGTTTTAACTTATACATAGTCACACACGTCGTAAAAATATATATGCACATACAGGCAAAAATCTATGCACATATTGTGATCGATGTGCATGAATTTTTGCCTATATGTACATGAATTTTTACTTACACATAGTCACCATATAGTCACAAATTTATGCATATACAGGCAAAAATTCATACGTATCTTGAGGTGTGCATGCATTTTTGTCTGTATGTACATGAGTTTCCACCTACCAAAATCATGAACATACAGTCATAATTAAATTCATGCACATTCGACATTCTTACCTAAGCGTTCATTCTCACATTAACCTTTCATATGTTTTATAAAGATTGTGGACCAAAGAGTTTTGATTCCAACAGTCATGGAGATATTAAATATATTATACATATTCTTTCCTTTTTTGTCTTATAAAGTTATTTTATAGAATATTTTTCCCTAAGAACTTGTATATAAAACATGAATATATAAGATTGGTGACTTGAATAGTTTTTAGGAAGACCATTGTTTATTTATATCAAGAATATTCTAAAAGCTAGCATCATGTTTATCTTAATTTTTTCTGACAGTTAGTATTTTTTACATGCTAACGGTCCTTCTATTATGAAAGTTCTCAAAATGTTGAGTATGGAATCGACCTCAGAATAATTTGATAAATTATTGTTTAATTGTGTATATTGGGAAAGATGTAAAGAAATCTATTTAGATTGACAATATTATTGTATCATTTCATAATATGACACGTCGAAAAATATTATCTAATTAAAACTCATATGTCATTTTTAATATTATATTTTCTATTTATAATAATAATTTTAATAATATATTTTCATAGTTCTTATGTAACACAAACACGACTAAATTGATAAGTTCACTTGTGATGAACAATTCTCCATCTACAACATGTTGATATGGTTACCCATAAAAAGCAAAAGAATTCCAATTCCTATAACTTTTTTTTTTTTTATCGAAATTCCTATAACTTAACCAAACACCACCAAAAGAAACTCAATCACCAACATTCCTAGTGCCGCTCTCTAACTGAACCTCTCTCACTTCAACAACGTCCTCCACATCACCGGTGCCTCCAACACACCCGACTTTCCAAGGATAAGGGTTTGTTTAGCACTCTTTTTATAAAGTCTTTTTTTTTTAAACATTTTTTTTCTTTTTTTCACGTTTTCCTATACCACTAAAATTTTATTTTTTATTTTTTATGTAAAAAAGTCTTTATAAATAGATTCGCCAAACAAAACATAAATAATCAAGGACCGACAAATCGGACAAACGGGGGTGTTGCTAAGCCAATAGTCCACACACTTCACATGGAAGTTGTGGCTACAAGGAGGCAGAAGCCAAGCAAAACAAAGCAAGGAAGCTTCTCTATGTCGCCTTTAGCCATGCCCTCAAAATTTGCTCCGATGGTACGTTGAATCCAAAACGATGTCGTCTGGATATCCGGTTGTGAAGTGTTAAATTTAGACAATGGGCCGTGGGGCTATCCAAGGGAATGGGAGTATGTATAACGCAAAGGCCTAGCACATAAGTTCATTGAAGTTTCATCCTAAAACCAATTAACAATAAGAGGAGTAGTCCATAAAATTTATATACTAGACAAGGTATGTCTCAATTTTTAGATTTGGAATGGGTATTTTAACCTCTTCCGACCACGCATATGTGGATCAAGATCAAGCCTCCTATGCCCGGCTATCAGCAGCACCACGGAGAGGATGATTGCCATGAACATGGAGATTTGCGAGCATTTGATGCTTAGATTATTTTATCTAACGTTGAGATTGTTCCAAACCCGAGATTTACAAGGAAGAGTACTTGAGATTATCTTTGATACCCACATTATAACAACTGGAATGGGAAGCTTGAAACGAACTTGATGTATTGATAAATTTGACAAGTTTAATGTATATTATTAATACATTGATTTGGCAGTACTGGTGTGACCATGAATACTAATTAAGAAAGATTAATAAAACCGTGGTAGGTTGGTTAATCTGTCAGATTATGGAGTGGGTAGGAATATTAGCACCTAACTATAGACAGTTTAAAACATTTAGGCAGAAGAGCGTTTCCTCGTCACTCTGTTTTTTATACGTTCGACTGGTTCGATTGGATTGAAAAGTGTGGTAGATGGATAATCAGTAGTCTAACGATAAACTCGCCCTATATAATATTCATTATGTAATATTTTATATGAATTTAATTTTGAAATCGTTTATAAGACCGAATTAATGTAAATATGGGTCTGTTCCAATTAAATGCATTACAATGCATGAAATCTAAAGAGACATTGGGAGCATATCCTATCAATTCGAGTTTACAATATTACAATCTTAGATGTTGTGTTAATGATCTCATTTTTTGTTGTACACCCCACCCATTTATGTCACAGTTTTACAATATGAAGAATAAAGTAAGGTTTAATCATTCGAGTTGGTTACAACTTCCAATTGTAGACAAAAGTTTAATAGTACTACACCTACGCTTTTGGCTGGCTTTCCCAAATGTAGTATTGTACAGGGTTTGAGCTGACTAAAGAATATAATTAGCTCGTGATTAATTCATCATTATCACAAAGGCAACTCTCGTATACCCAGTCTAAAGTCTCAACCAATTTTTTATGCAATTTGTAGTCCTTAATTTGATTTTATTAAATCTTTGGAAACCCTCTAATCATCATGCAAATAATCTTCCTAAAGTATGAAATACTAACATGAAATTTATATACCAAACACCACTTGTACCACTATATATGATTACATAATCCTTTAACCGTCAACAATAGTTCTGAAACCAAAAAAAAATATACTGAGTATTCTTTTGGTTTAAACTTATGGAAATGGTAAGGGAAATGAGACGAATCTTGTCTACATTGAAATCATGATACATTGATTAAAATTTACATCCTGGCTTGTGATTCTAAAATTTGTGTATCAAGATAATAGAGAAAGGAATGCTTTTATCGAAATAAAAATCACCCTAGTGTTGGGGAAATGAATACCTCCGTTATAGTGAGTCACATGCCCGTATTTGTATGGAAAATAAAGAGCCCCAAGTTAAAACCTACATTTTAATCAAAGAATAATGACATTAGAGTGGATTAAATTTGTTTTTCTTTCCGTTACCGTTTTCATAAATTCAAACCAAACGGACCTTAAAGAGATTGCACATTGATTAAAGAGATTGCACATTGATGTATGTTTATATTGGCACTACATTTCAAGAGTCCGATTGGTGAGTAATCCAAATTGCACCTAACTTAACATTGAGTCATTCACGAACAAACTAAGGATCCGTTTGATTTAAACTTATGGAAACGATAATAGAAAGAAAACGAATTTAATCAACTTTAACACCATGATACAATGATCAAAATTTTCATCTTGCTTGGGCTCTCAAATTTGTGTGTTGTGAAAAGGTACAAAATAAATGATTTCATCATTTTAAAACCCAAACTAGTATTGGAAAAACAAAGACATCCATCGTAGTGGCAAGAGAAAGAAGAAAGGAAATGATTTCATCATTTTGATCAATGACATTAAAATGGAATAAGTTCCTTTAATATTCCGTAACTGTTTTCATAATTCTAACCAAACGAACCCTAAATAAATTGAGAGATTTTACATCTTATTCTACCGGGTAAGCAACATGACATGAAGTAAAAGGAGGGCATGTAATGAGGAAAAGGCAAGAACAAGCTCAAAAACTCAAAAACAATAAGCTATAACCTTGATCAATACGCATCTCTTCAAAGAAAAAAAAATCCCTGCCCGTAAACAATATGTTTAAGTACAATATTTTAAAATTTTATCTGCCACATGCACAAAAGAGCAATTGAAAGCCTCTTCACAGTATTTACACCGCAAATCACCATCACGTGAAGACAGAATAAGCCAATTTAGCAAAGTAATATATGTGGAACTCACTGAAATTCTTGTATACTGTATAGGCCCTGTGCTAGGAACCTAAAATAGGACCGTCCCGGGTGGCATTAGTAACACGAAGAACAGCTTGTGCGTTTAGGGGAGAAAGCGTTGATTGGCAAAAGCTCTCCCAAGAGAGCATCTCAGATTGCTCCTGCTCTGAGCCTGGTAGATCACGGGATTTTTCATAAACAAGCTGGAGTTCTGAAAGAAGAGACCTTGCTGATTCTCTAGACTCTGGGAGTTGGTCACTCAGCTGTGATGCAGCTACTTCAACCAATTTGTCGATACCATAGGCCGTCATACCTTCAACTCCCTTTAAATTCACAAATACGAGGATGAAAAAACTGTTCTAATGAAAAACTGTTCTAGTTAAAAACCCAAGTCCCTTTTCCAAGTTATAAGTTATACTGTATTCAATGCCTAACTGGGGGAACAAACCTTATGCTACGAAGCTCAAGTGACAGGATTTATATCTTACATTAGCTTGATTTAAAACAACTATTGCTCAAAGACACACCGACAAGTTCTTCAAATATTTTCATGCTAAGACCAAGGATTGATGTTATGAGAGGCTTCACACTGAGAATCTGGTGGGTTGGTTTTGATCTCTGTCCAAGAACTTGAGACAGAGAATCTGGTAGATATAATTTAAAAGCTACAACAAGAGCAAGACGACACTAGTACTTCATGACAGAAATAGATTCTTAAGGGTATCTAATTTATATACAAGAAAAAAGATAAGTAGAATCCGAAATGTTCATAATCATACCAGTCGTGGTACACTTTTGCAGAAGCACATGGATGCCTTGGCACGAATTCGGGGACTTTTGTGTTTAAGATTTGGTTGCAACTTTGGTAACAGCAATGCAGGGGAAACAGAGGTAGTCATTGCTATCAAAGCCCTTTCAGCAGCTTCACATACAAATCGCTTGTCTTGAGAGGCCTTGAGGAGAAGTTGTACAAGCTGAACGAAAAATATAAAGGTATATAAGTACAAACAAGAAAACAATCATGCGAAAAACAATGAGAGCTCAACTTTCAACGGATGGGTACCATAGGATCCAAAGAATCCACCATATTATCTCCATACGCACTGAAAATGTCTGATGATGTCATGATTGCAGTTTTGCAAAGAGCACTTCTAGGATTTTTCAGAGACTTCACTACTAGTGGAATGACATTCTCCCTGAATTAACCAGGAAAAAATTAAGTATGTAGGGAAGAAGAAAGCAACAAGTAAATAGAACATAGCAATACTATGTTTCAGTGTCATCTCAATTATTTCATACAGGAAGAACACTTACAGCATCTCAAACAAGATTTCTTTGTGAAAAACTGTAAATCGGCGCACATTGTTGAGGGCTTCACAGACTGTGATCCAGTCTTTTGAATCTAGTGCACTTAACAGAATCTACATGAAAACATGAGAGTCATCCTTAATTTATCACATAACATAATAGGATGAAGGAAAATATCTAATTTTACAAAAGTTGAATTACATGACAATTAAGTCTGACAAGAAGCTTAAATGTACTTGGCAAGCAACAATACCTGGCGGACCGAGTCCAGATCTTCAACATCCTTCAAGTTCTCAGATTCAATGTATTCTACCTCTAAATTCCCAGCCTCTACTCCAACCTGGCCATCCAAATTTACATCAACAGTAGTATTAACACTGTTCTTCAGTTCTTCAAGCTTACCATTCCCATTCTCACTGCTAGTTCTAGCAAAGGAAAACTTAAGGGAGTTATCGTCCTTCATTGGAGACCCGGCTATAATGTTGAACCTCTGAGAAACTTCAAAGACCGGCTATAATGTTGAACCTCTGAGAAACTTCAAAGATCTCAATTTGAGTCTTCAACCTACAGCAACATAATAGCATAACAAAATGTAAAATAAAGAAATACAGGGTGAAAAGCATGTAAAGGGAGTACATAAAGAATCCGGATCATCTTTAAAAGAAAAAAAGATGATATTTTGACCAAGCAAATCTTATTTTCAAACATTTGGTTCACTCTTCTATTCTAGCCTTGTACTCAAGCACCAAAAACATAAATCTACAACTGATACATACAATACATGAAAATCTCATGATTGAAGTCAAGCATATTACTTTGTATCTTCAAAAGTGCATGTAAGCCAATGTTTAAAAATAGGTGTGTCACTGGCTTAGTGTTTATCTAGTTCCACAGACATTTAGAGAGATATATATAGGCCAATCTCACATTATTATATTGACAAGGATTGATTATAAAGTTTTTGAGAATGCACAGAGCTGTTTCTTCAAAAGAGTCAACACCGGGGGGAAGACGTCCAACCCGTGATTAATAACAATAGAACCCATTGGAAGCATTGTATTAGACTAAGTACAGAATGATTGTAAGAGGCCCGAGTAAAAAATTTACTCTCACCAAATAAAATGTACCATTATACAAAAAAACGATAGTAGAGTCGTTCCAATTTCACAAGACTTTCAGCAACTAATCACTAATGTCTGCAAGCACTAATAAGGCAAGCAGTAGTTTGTCAATCATGTATACTGTATTCAATTAACAAGGTTGGTGTGTGGTAAGGTCGTCACAAACAAAAAGTACAGCTTCATTTAATAAAGGATTTCCCCTATGATTTGTACAAGTGTAGTGTCAACACCCCACACTAGTTGATAGCAAGAGAGCTATGCTAGTTCACTCATATCAAGGAATAGCATCACAATGATTAAAGCACATTGTTTAGTTGGAAGTGTTCACCAATAAGACTATCACTTCCCATGGAAAAAAAATTATTGTGTAAAGTTTGCAAGATCAAGTATACAGAAGAAATTTGCTTCCTAAATAGTTTATCACTTCTACAATCGGAGAAAGACCAGAGATTTAGCTTGCTGATAAGTGAAATAGGAGAGAACCAAAGCTCTTACTGCGGCAATAATACCACGATCTACTGACGAATAGTACATTTCCAACAAAAGAAAACAGCATCTTGCTATTACAAATAGGAGGGTACTAAATGCAGACAAAACAACCAATTAGAAGTTATCAAATTCATGATCATTGCTTTCACCGAAACAAAAGCAAGCGCAAACATCCAATGAAACTAGTAATTTTGCCTATCTCTGACATCATATCGGCCAAATCCTTTCTGAATCCAAACTCACAGAGTCAGATAACCGCTCACCAGTCAATGTGTCAAATACGATAGCGTAGCAACAGAAAAAGGTCAAAACAGAAAGATCCTTCACGGAAAACTCGAATCGGATCTTGGCAATGGACTCAATCCAAAAATTTCCGAGAAAGTCATATCGTTTGAGAACACAGAAAGAAAGAAAGAATACCAGAGCGGGGGTGAGTGATCTGATTTGTAACAGCGAAACGCGATCAAGCAACAAAACGGCGAAGAAACATATCTCTTCTTCGTCTTCTCCTGCTTCTTCTCCTCTATTTCTCTCTCTAAAGTGTGCCGCTGTGTATGTGGGGGGAGACTACGCTTGGACTAGGGAAGAGGAATCGGAGCAGTAAATACGACGGCCCTTTTTCAGGAATCATGTGAAAGCCGATAGTGGGTATTTAATTCATAAGATTTCGGATCCCGAGAATGCCCTTTATCAGTCCAGCTTAATTTCGTAACTGCCACTGATTGGGCTGGGTCAAACCAAACGTCTTGCTCTGTTACTCTTTTCTCCAGTACTCACGTAATGCAGGTTCCACGAGACCTGCTTCGAGTTGTATTCCAACACACTTGCAGCACAATCAATGAAGACACACACATGACACAATGTAGCGGGTAGATGTATTTTTGAGTCCAACTGTCAAGCCCAATACATAAGCTCAATAGGATTTCATCATAAAATCAATTGACAATTGACAATAGGAGGAATAGTCCATCTACTTATATATTAGGCTTGGATACCTGACACTTTCGATGTGAGACTCTCAATTGACTCTCAACAATCTCCCCTCACTTGAGGGTCTCACACAGGGTCTCACAAACCACGGTACACTTTTGAGCCCCACTGCCAAGCCGAACACATAATCTCAATGAAATTTTATTTTAAAATCAATTGACAATAAAAGGAGTAATTTATCTACTTATATATTAGATTTGAATGCCTCCTTTTAATGTGAGACTTTCAATTGAGCCTGTTAAACTTGTTGCAAAAGTTGTGGGAAAATTTAGAAAATGTACATGCATACTTAAAAGTTAAAACAAAAGTCTTTAGAAAACTATATACAACTACTCCAATATTTTCAATATCCGGACCAGTACTAGTTAAAGAATAATAGTTTCTTATCAATTCACCTCATCCCGGACGTCTTTCTGGCTTCTGCTATTGAGTAAGCATGCAAGACGAGAATATATAATGTTTTCTCTTAGCTCGGGAGACGGGAATAATTTAATTTTACAATTAAAGATATATATATATTCTAATTTTGACACGTCCCACAAGATCTATATGCTTAGGACATCACAAACACAATACTGTAACTGCATATATATCATATATTACATAACGTTTTTGAGCTTATATAGCTTAGCTATAGCAGCCTTATTCTACACATGCATACCGATCTCTGTAAACAACTATATATGTAGTTTGTAAAAGGAACCGGTTCATTACTTCACGTCCAAACCCATGACCATTCTACTTCCTGGGCCGGGATCTCGTCAGCAGCCACGAACACGCCTGGGAGGTAGCAGCTCTGGCCGTCATAGCTGACGTCATCCTCCTCCGACTGAACGGTGTCGATGGGTCCCACGCACGGAGGAGGATGGGGGAAGTAGGACTGGTCCCCACTCTCCACAAGGCGTGGGCTCATATTCTCGTTCACCACTGCGCTCCCTCTCGTTGTGCTGCCTGAGCTCGTCAGGAGCTCCTCCGCCTTCGCGCTCACTTGTTGGGCCATAAATTGGGCCGGATCCCCCGCCAATATTGGACCCTCCCGTTTTGGTCCTGGGCCTTCTTCGTGTGGCCCGTTTCTCTCTGTGGCATTGAGCTTCTCCGTCAATGAAAGTACCTAGCATACTCAAAATTACATTCACTTAATTAACGATAAATAAATAAAATTTCGTTGTGTTTGAATTGGTTTTGATAGATGATGTTGGAGACTTTATTTAAGCAAAGTAGTTGCAAATTGTTTAAATAGTTTATATAAACGAACAATTTTTAAAAAAAAATCAGTTCTGTTAAAATGTCATAAAGGGAAAGAGATTCAATAAAAAAAATTATGTCATTTTCATGGACCCATATTAAGATTGTAATATTTAAGTAAAATCCCAAGGTATATTCCATTTTCAACTTGATGGAAATATCTTCTTGGGTGTGTCATAAAATTAAAATTGTTCCTGGTGAACGTGTCGAAAGGATGATTTTTATTCTATTTGTTAATTTGGGCCTGGTGGGTTTTTCTATATATAGATTCCTTTTCGTAGAACAGGGGATCCAAAGACTTTGAACATGGTTCCATATACATGGATTTTGGTTGCTAAGATCGAATCTTTTCTTACAAAGTAGGACCCACTTTGAAAGCCTCCAATCAACCGACACTAGATGGTGAGCTGGTATGTGTAGGTGTATACAGAAATGTCAACTTTTTTTTCGGGTTTAAAGTCCGGTTCTATCGACTACATTAAGTTGTACTAAAAAATCAATTTAGTGTATTATAGTTAGAATTCAAACAGCCCCTGTATATATATAATCGCTCTAGGAAACCGAATATCAACTATACACTGTTTTATAAATTCAAAATGATTTAAATTTGGAATTTTGGACATGGGTCTTACACTAATTTTCAACTCCAACTTAATATGAAAAAAAAAACATAAAATTCACCTAATATTTTTGGAATTAGTGTACCTGATAATATACTTAATCCATAACATTTTTTCGACAAAAATAATGAATTTTTAAATCCCAACTTTAGCCCGAATGCATCCCGTTTTGGCTTTTTAATTAATCAAAATAAAAGATGAACATACATACCATACCTGAGTTCTGAGTCTATCATTCTCCTTAGTGATAGATTCACAATTAGCAAAAAGGGCGTCATAAGAGGACTTAAGGAGCTCGAATTCCCTCTCAAGCTGCTTGGTCTTCCACCGTGCACGGCGGTTCTGGAACCAAACCGCCACCTGCCTCGGCTGCAACCCCAGCTTCTTAGCCAGCTGCGTCTTCCTCTCCGGCTCCAGCTTGTTATCCGTCTCAAAGCTCTTCTCCAGCATAACCACCTGCGCGCAAATCAACCCCTTTTAGCTAGCTAGTATATATATATATATATATATATATATATATATATATATATATATATATATATATATATATTGTTAGGAATTAAAATTTCACATACAGATCTGTATATATCTCCACGTACATAGAGCTAGCTAGCTAGTGTGCTGATTATGGTTCATATATAAAACATTACGAATGACTTGCATATCGATCATAAAGAGAATTGCAACCTAATTAAGAGAACACGATGCTGATAAGGTTTCGATTCCTTTTGACATGCATTAATAATTAGTATCCAACTTGTGTATGTAGATAGGAATATTATAGCATGACTTCTACGCGCATCAAATCATTTAAGTTTTTACGATCTTTAGTTAACTCATGAATGTTACCTAGCTCTTATAGTACTATATCCAACTTATATTATGTATATAGACAAAGATCCCTGGTTAATTATTTACGAGTACGACCACATGATTTTTTCGGGTTATGAATATGAGTAAATTAAATCAGGATCAAAACGTTACTTGCTCTGGAGTGAGGCGACGCTTCTTCTCGGGCAACTGCTCATCGTAGTATTCGTCATCATACAATTCCTCGGACGAGGAAGAGAAAAATAACGGCCGTCCCTTAGGTGAATCCTCCATACTCATCATCAAAGTTTGACCTACGTACAATAGATTATAAAATCCTACTTAATTCCCATACAACCTGCAGAATATGATCGATAACACTTTTATATAAGTACGAGAAGTATATACCTCGAAAACCGGGGTTTCCGGTTCCAAGAAACAACATGTTTCCATGAGAAGAATTAGCAGAGCGATCAAAGTAGAGACGACGACAATCCATGGCGCCAAATCAATCTCAGGAAGGAAAAACAGAAACACTTTTTCTGTACTTGAATTCAATTACTACCAATATTTGAAGGAAAGAGAGCGAGATGGAGATGGAGAGAGGTAGTAATATTAAAAGAGCATGAGCTTATGGCGGAAGAAGCTGGTGCTCCAAAGTAGCCGTGCAGGGATCTCCAACGGACATATACAAAATCCCATCATTACCAAAATCTTCGTTTCCAGCTCCCCTTAGACTATATAAAATTTCAGTACGTACAACAAACAATAAAAAACGTTACTGGTATATATAAGTTTATATATATATATATATATATAGAACCAGTGAAGTTAAAATTGAACAATTTAGTGTATAGTTTTCGGAGATGAATCGGACCTCCGGTCGCCGGCGATTCGGATTCCGGTGATTGGAGTTGTTGGGAAGGGGTTGAACAAGGGTTTTCTCTCTTCTTTAAGCTATGTTAATTAATAAGGAGCGCTGTGCGGCTAAAGTTGACAGGGGAGAATCCACTGTGATTTATAGCGTGTTTCGAGAGGGGTAATGACGCAAATGCCCCCGTGTGATGGGGCTAAACTGCACGGCTCACCTACCGGGGGCAGGATCGTAAATTGGTTTGTCCAGTCTATGAGTTCCTTTTGCTTGTGAAAGTGGAGGCGAATTTCTGTGGTAGGAAACGCTAAAGTGCGCCAGGTGTGAGGAGATGAGTGGATGAATGGCGATCTGAGCCGTTGGATTGGTTGGAGATGGAAAGGAATCAATGGAGGAGGGGGCGGTGGCGGTGGTGGGGTATGCTGTGTGACCAAAGCACGACTGGAGGACCAAGTATCAACCACATAAAGCAAAATAAAATAAAATAAAAACCTCAATATTTTGTGTTACGAGTAATCTTATTTTTGGTATTTTAAAGTGGTTATTTTTTTCTATATGCAGCAAAGATTAAAAGCAGGGATGGAAGTACTATTTTAGTTCATTTTTAAAGGCCAAAATTTTAAAAAGTAAAAAGTCTACAGTCATATAAAACTCTAATTTTGCAATTATTTCTCTTTGTAGAAGATGCTGATTAAAAGCATGGGTTGCTGATATGTTGGCAAATTATACTCTAGGAGCTTCTTCCTCTTTCATTGAGTTTATTGTTATTCCTCCTTGCATCTCTAGTTTCATTTCTCCAGTTGTCTCCTATGCAAGGTTATTAAAATATATTTTAGGATCGGATAACAAGGGACCCTTCGGATCGGATCGTATCGTATGATTTTATAAGTAAATAAAAATTAATTTAATACTAAAATATAAACATCATATAACAAACATATAAATAAATTTTTAAATTTTTAAACATACAACTTTAGAACAATTGTTCAAGGGGTCAATGACTCACTGAAACTCAAGTCATGTACACTAAATTGTCAAAAGCATTTAGGACATGCGTAAATGAGATTTGAAGATTTTGAACAATCGCTATTAGGGTTGCTTTGGTTTCTTATCACGCATGAGTGGAATTTTGGGATTTGAGTGTGTATATGAGAGAGACGTATATATGGATAGCGTAAGTGTGAGATATGTGAAAATTTGGATAAATTGGGTTCTCAAACGCGGTGTTAGTAGGTTGTAGAAGTTCAACGCTAGGATCTCACTCGGATCTTATAATCATAAGATCCTACTGATCCAATGAGATCATGTAAGATCCAAAAATAAATTTTGACATGAATAGATTTTAGTAGTAGATTCGGATCAAACACCCCCTTGGAGTAAAATCTCAAGATTGTAAGATCCGGATCTAGGTTTTAATAACCATGCTCCTATGAGGCTAACTATGTTATTGCTTAATAAAATTAATCGCAAGGGCTACAGCCCTCCTTCCTGACAAAAAAAAACACTACTTTTAAAGTCTATTGTTTATTTAAGTCTATCATCTTCCTTACACAACTAACCCTAATTCAATTAACAAACCTTATATTCGAACTCCAAATAAAATTTTACTCAAAATTGAGCAAAAAATTACACAATTAAATAAATTTCATCATTACATACTACTTTCACTCCGTAAATTCAACAAATTTGTATTGATTTTTTTTTGCAATTCCATAAATCCTGAATTTTTATTTATTTTTAACACAAATAAAGATAGACATGGAGAGAATATATCATTTTTTATTAAAAGATTTATGCATAAATTTGGATAAAATTATATTTTTTAGGATTTTTTAGGATTATGTATAACAAATTCTATATTTAACAATGTATAAATTATTTTGAAATTTTTTGAAAAAAAAGGAAAATAAGTGTTTGGGTCCGTCCCTGATTTATATTGATTTTATTCCTCAAATACAAATAAATATACTATAGTAATATGATTTGGTTTGCAGGGTTAAGATAATGTTAGCATTTATGTTGGTTCATTATTAATAATGCTTTAAATAAATTATTTTTTAGATATTTTTACTTAGGAATTATTTGTCCCTTCATTATAAAGTCATTTTGTTTTATTTTGATATTTTTTCATAAAAAAAAAGTAATTATGCAATTTAGATATATGTACCTTTATTGTTTATACAAAATTTACATTATTCATATAAAATATATTTATTTCAAAAAAGTATTTCAAAAAAAATGTATTTATCAAGACCTAGACAATCTAGGCTTTAGCTTATTACGATAAATAAAAAACTGGAAGATAGTTCAACATATATATGGCTGAAAAGACGACTTGGTATATTTTGTGACCTCCCTAAGACACACTTTGGTGTTTTAAAAGACATTGGAGACATTTTGATATTTGGAGTATATCCCGATGGACAAATAGGTATACTTTCCACAGAATATTATATCATAAAAAAGAAGCCATGAGAGAGAAAACGCTCCCAAAAACTAACACTAAAAACCTAATTCCCAACCCCCACCAAAACACCGGCGCCGCCAACCCCGTAAACCACAAATCTGAAAACCCTAAGCAAATCTTCCCGGAAAATCTTCGTGTGAAAGATCCTCTCCTTCTGTTCTCTGCTAAGTATGAAAAATCTTATGGGAAAAAGGTGGAGAAATCCGTCAATCGGACTTGGTTTCGGGCTCCCCCTCTGTCGAATCCCGCAAAATCGGGAGAGATTAGATCCAGAGCGAAGAAGAGTGCTTGGTGGCGCCGTTGGAGTTGGTGGAGGTTTCCTCTCTGCTCTGGTCCCATCAACCTTCTGAGGACACCAACGATGAGCCCCTTTCAGTATGGCCTTGCTAGAAATCCGGTGGTCCTTCGCGACGACTTCTGCTGGTACTTCTGGGACTCCATGAAGGAACTAAAGCTGCATTTGAACTCCTTCACCAACTCCAGAATACACTGTTGCTTGACATGCGACGCCCGAAAAATCAGGTTTATCCCATCCTTTTTCTGGATATTGATAGATGTACTGTGGATTATTGACACTCTGAACTTGCTTAAATACTTGACCATTGAAGCTATAATTCTCACTTCTACCGGCACCTCTGAATCTTATTCTCTCAAAACCACCTTCTTCCTGCTTGTCTTTGTTGTATTCGCTGAGATCCCTTCTAGCTCTTACCATCTCTTTATTCCCATATCCCATTTCATGGATAGTGGGAATAAGACCATGAAGGATGCCCTATGCTCGGAACCAGTCTTCAATACTGGAACCGAAAATGGGAAATCGAACAAAGCTCCCCTGGAACACTCAAACATGAAAAAATCGAAAGGGACCAAGATCTCGAAACCCATTTCTGAACCTACTATCTCGAAGCATGCCACTCTTCCTTCCTCTTCTAAGGGTAAAGGGAAGCTGACAATTGATATGGCTGAATATTTTTCCAGACTCTCTGGAGTCCGGGAAAATATTCAGAAACTTAAAGCTTCCTCCCTTATGGGTGTGATGATTGGGGACCCCATTGACCTTTCTAGAATCAAAACCAAAATAAAAAATGATTGGAAAATGATCAAAGGTTATGTTGAGATACTTGAAAGAACCAACTTCTGGTTTGAACTTAGGTTCACCAACCCTGTTGACCAAAAAACTGTATGGGATAATAGACCCTACCATATTTCTGGCCAACTTATGCTTTTGAAACCTTGGAAATCCACCTTTGACCCCTCCACTGAATCCCTGTCCACAGTTGATATGTGGATTCGCATTCCCCTTCTACCCCTTGAGTACATTAGTTTTGATGTACTCAAAACAATCCTTGATGCAAACAACATGGGAAAACTTCTTAAACTGGACCCCTACACTGAGAAAAAACAAAGAGTGAAATATGCCCGGATGTGTGTGAATATTGATATTCTGGAAATCCATACTGAATCTGTTATTGTACTTGATGAAGAGGGTGACCCACATGAATACAGGGTTTGGTTTGAGGAAAAGCCTGTTGGTTGTGGAAATTGTGGGGCTTTAGATCATGTCTTTCATTTCTGCCCCCCTCCGAAACATGAAATCCCAGAACATCCAGCTAAAATTCCAGAAGCTGGCTGTTTCTTCAGAGCCTGAAACCGAGACCAACACCACCCCCAGTCCCTTTGCTGATTGGCAAACCATCTTCTCCAAAAAATCAACCAAAAGAAACCTGAAGGTCAACCCTAACTCTACTGCTGCCATCCAAAGGAATAATGGATTCTCTTCCACTTACCTCTCTGGTGATGACTACCCAAATCTAGTGCCTAAACCTAGTGAGCATGTCTCTCTTTCCAACCCCTTCAGCTCTAGCAGAAACCCCGAACCCACTACCTTTGTTGAGGCTCTTGTCTCGGAGCCCAAACTTGATGATACTCCCCCCCCCCCCCCCTTCTAACCTCTTTAGCATGCCTGCGAACTTGACCCCCCCCCCCCCCCTTCACCCTGCCCCACCCTAATGATGAGACCATGGAGGGCAGCCTAGGGCTCCTCACCTCCTCCCTGCTCAGCTGGATAAGGAGGAGTCAAGTGTTGTGGCTGATGGAAACCTTGAGATTGACCTTGAAGCTGATGACCTGCTGGATGAGGAGGAAGATGAATTCCTGGATGATGAAGGAGATGATAATTTGGAAGAGGAAGAAGAGGATCACCTTAAAGAAGACGACCAGAACCTGGAAAATGAGGAATTTCTGAAATGCCAGACTATGGAAGCCCCTATTACTGATGACAAGGTTGAGAATCAAGGTGCTCAGTCCTCAGCCACTGAATCCAGCAAGAGGAAAGGCGAGGAGGGGATGGATGATACCGCTTCCTCCATGCTGAAGGGACACAAAAAACTCAAAATGTGATTGATGAAGACAACAATCAAACTTGGAATTGGTCACACTTGGCACTCGATGTGCAGGAAATGGAAAAATCAGAACAATAGCAGCTCCCTTTTGCTTGTTGGAGCTGCTTTTTCATGAACCCCCTTTTCTTTTTGTCTTTGTCCTTGCTGTTTTATTTCTTGTTTCTGTCATTTTCTGCTTGCTCCTTGTTGTCCACTGATTGTATGGATCAGTCTATGAATGGAACTCTCGGTTTGAACTATGAACAGACTTTTTTTTATTTGGCTAAAAATTTACATTAGAAATATTAACAACGACAACTTGAACCCCAAATCCTTAAAGTGTGAAACAAATATGTATTGCTTGAACCTCTTGAACTCTATACTTTATCTTGTTTTGTTTTTTGTTCTCAGGAATCTCTCCTCATGGATGTGCTTGAATTGTTTGAAAATGACTTCCCAAGATTGGCAATCATACAATGAAGCTAAATATCCAAGGAATTGGAAAACTGACCTCTGCTCAGGTACATGCATCTTCCCTTTGTTTAATTTGATCCTTTGGAAGGTTTTTGATCTCCTTCCCTCTTTGTTTTTTTCTTTGCTGTCTCTGGGTTCTGTTGTCTTTTGTTTGGTATCTGAAGGCTGCCCCCCTCCTCTCTCTGCTCCCCTCCTGCTCTATTTCTGTCTTTCCTCTGCTGGTTTTGTTTTTGTTGCTTGCCTTGTTTCTCCCTGTTCTCTTGTCTTCTTTTGTAGCAGAATTTTCATCCCCTCCCTAACTCCCTTGCTGCGAACTAGATCTCCCACCTTGCACAAAGCAGACACTACCATCAAGACCATGCAGATTCTCGTGGATCACACAGAGCCTAACAATGAACTTGAAAGGAACCGGAAAACCAGAAACTCTGAATACGTTCTTGCTTATTTGGGTAGAAATAGCTGGAATGTTTTCCAGCCTTATCTTCCCAACCCCCTTTTCTGTTTCTTTGCCTTTGTTTATTCGATTGACAAAATTGAATTTTTGAATCAGCAATGTTGTATTGGGTATATCATGCGTCCTCATATGACAAAACTGTTCTTGAAAATCTGCTACCATATGAACACTGGACACTCGAACCACTACCTTTTGAATGGTGATGACCCTGACTACAGCGAAATGAACAATTCCATTACACTTCTCTCTACCGGGAAAGAAATAGAACCATATGACCAATATAGAAAGAAATGGACGAAAGTTGATACTTCATTAGTACTACTTTCTTCCACTATCTCAACAACTACGAACCCTTGGAAAATAAGAAGCATGACTAATCTTTTCCTATTCGATCATTTTTTATGAAGATTTCTGTTTGGAATTGCAGAGGACTAGGAAGAAAAAACCTTTGGGAAGACATTGAATCCATGTGTAAAATTGAAAAAATCCAACTATGTGCAATACTTGAGACAAGAACAGAAAAAGAACCAAACGAACGAGTATGGAAAAAAGCGGGATTTGATGTTTTTCATTTTACACCAGCCATCGGATTCTCTGGAGGTCTATGTATTATGTGGAAAACATACCAATTATCTAACGAAATAGTTGAAATTGAGCACATCACGGCAAGATTCTCTTGTCTAAGATACACGAATACAATAACGAAAAACAAGCTCATGTTGATTATTGCCTATGCACCACCGAATGAAATCAACAAAAACTCTTTCTGGAGTGAAATCACGTCCTTCATCACCCAATGTCCAATACCCTGTATCTTGGTAGGGGATTTGAATGAGATCCAAGATCACACTGAGAAAAGTGGAGGGGCGCCTACGCTAGCAACCAGATTTAATAGACTACTCAATCTAAAGAATGCTTGCGAACTCATAGATATTCCGACACAAGGAAACAACTTCACATGGCGAAAAAATAAAACGGAAATAAACAATATATATGAAAAACTAGACAGAACACTAGTACAACATCAAATATTACAGTGGTACCCTGAACTTTACACTAAAAACCATGCTTTTTCTTCCTCGGATCATTGCCCGATCTCGATAGAATTAGCAACACATACCCACTTTAAAAATCAGCCCTTTAAGTTTGAAAAGGTATGGATGACCAGAAAAGATTTCACAAATGTGGTTAAACAGGCTTGGAGATCAAGTTTTCATGGATCCAGAATGTACGATCTAACCAGAAAAACGATAATTCTCAAGAAATTGGCCAAACAATGGAATAGAAATACTTTCGGAAACCTCTTCACACAACTGAACAAAATCGAAGAAGAGCTCACTAGAATACAAAAAGTCATCGCTCTGCATGTTGACAGAACCCTTGCCTTTAAGCAAACTAGACTCATCGCAAAAAAAGAAAACTTACTGACCTTTCAAAATATCTTCTGGAATCAAAGAGCAAAGACTAAACACATCAAATTTAATGACACAAATGCCGGTTATTTCCATAAAATTGCCATTGGAAAAAGAAACAGGAAGATCATTAAACAAATTCGAACAAATGAAGGAACCTCCATTATTGGGGAGGAAAATATTAGGAATGAAATTCGCAACGACTTCATTAAGCGCTTTAAGCGCACACAAATCAATCAGAACATTCTACAAGAACACCTCCAACTCATTCAAACTGAAATATCTCAGGAGGATAACCAAGACCTCACCCAACCCGTGACAAACGAAGAAATCAAGAAAGCTACTTTTGCTATCGGTCAAGATAAATCTCCTAGACCGGATGGTATGACTGCTGAGTTTTACCAAAAATACTGGGATATAGTTGGACCTTCTGTCATTCAAGCAGTGAAAAGTTTCTTCCTTTCAGGAAAGATGTTGAAATAAATCAACCATACATTCATTACGCTTATTGCCAAATGCGACACCCCAAGCTCGACCAATCATTATAGACCAATTAGCCTGTGCTCCACCATATATAAAATTATCTCGAAAATCCTAACAAAACGACTCAAAAATAAGATGGAAAAAATTACTCACCCCCTCCAAGGAGCCTTTGTCTCGACCAGATCTATCCAAGACAACATCCTTATTGCCCATGAAATCTTCCATTCTTTCAAATGCAAGAAGGGAATGGAAGGATATATTGCAATTAAACTTGACATGGAAAAAGCATATGACCGAATTGAGTGGAACTTCATTATTGAGGTGATGCAAAAATTTGGGTTCTGCTCTACATTTATCATCTGGATAAAAGAATATATATCCTCTGTATCATTCTCGATACTTGTGAATAATGGACCACCAGAAATTTTTGTGCCTGTAAGAGGACTCAGACAAGGTGACCCGCTCTCACCTTTCCTTTTCATTCTGGGAGCAGAAATACTAGCTAGAAAATTGCAAAAAGCCACTGAGAGACCAACAAAACCCCTGGGTTTCCAACTTACTAAAAATGGAACTAGAATTCCATTCCTGGCTTTTGCCGACGATATTATGATTTTCTCGAAAGCAAACCAGGATAACTGCAAGGAAATCAAGAAAATAATTGACGATTATTGCCTTATCTCAGGACAATGTGTCAATTTCCACAAATCGGCTTTTCAAGTCACAAAGAAAGTTCCGACCACACGCAAACTACAAATACAAGGAATACTCACAATCACAAATATGGTATCACTAGATACATACCTTGGATGTCTGATTATTAATGGTAGGGTAAACTCTAATACCTTTACAGAGATGGTAACAAAATCAAGAACACAACTGACCAAATGGAAAGCAAATTCCTTATCCCAAGCAGGGAGAACAACCTTGATAAGGACAAACCTAGCTACTAAACCAAATTTCATCATGCAAAGCGTCATGCTCCCGACCTCAACACAGAATGAACTCGATAGAATCAATAGATGTTTTTTTTGGAATAAAGATTCTTCCCATAAACCTCTAATTGGGTGGGATAAAGTATGCCAACCACTCTCTATGGGGGGTCTTGGTATTCGAAAAACTAAAGACATGAACCATGCCCTTCAATACAAACTTCTGTGGAAAATCCTAGCTGAACCTGACAACTGGTGGGTATGAATAATCAATGAAAAGTATCTCAAAGAAACACACCTATTATCTTATGAGTACAATAAAAGTGGATCCTGGCAATGGGCAAATATGATGAGCATCAAGAAAGACTTCCAAAAAGGGCTCAGATGGCAAATTGGGGATGGAAAAATGACCAAATTTTGGACTGACAAATGGGCACTAAATGAACCTCTCTACAAGATCATCAACCCTACACTAGGTTCTAACCTAGAATGCAGAGTTCATGACTTCCTGGACGAAGATATGAAATGGAACAAAACAAAACTACAACAAATGGTGCCAGATGAAATGGTGGCACAGATAATGGGTATTCCCATTCCTGTTAACCACATAACTGATCGGATGTACTGGGAACCAAGCAAAAATGGGTGGTTCTCAACAAAATCTGCAATGGAACTCATCAACAAAAATAAACAAACCACACCATATGACTATTCATGGATATGGAAAATGGATACATACCCGAAAGTTAAAAAATTTCTTTGGAAAATTTTAAGAAATGGATTACCAACAAAAACGCGACTACAAGAGAAAGGAATTGATGTCCCCCCAGGATGCATATCCTGCCCCAACCCAGTGGAGGACACGATACATTTCCTACTTAAATGCAACCATACCTTAGAAACAATTGCCAAAATTAATAAAAAGACCAGCCTCTATCTAAGAACAATTATAACCATAAACAAACGAACTGGAGAATTTTTTGAAGAAATACAACTCAAACTATCCCCCATTGAACTTAAAGAGCTATCTGTAATATGGTGGGGAATCTGGTTCTATAGAAACCAGAAAACTTTCTCAAATGATAATACTGATAGGAACATCATAAAAGACCTGTCCAACTACACTCAAAACCTTATATGTGAATGGAACAGAACACATAGATGGAACCCTGATTGCACTCACGAGCAAATCCCTACATCACGAAAAAAAACAAATACGAGGAAACACCGAAAACAAAAATGGAAGAAACCCCCGGATAAAATAATCAAAATTAATGTTGATGGCTCTACCAAGGCAAGTGGCGTGTCCACTATTGGTATGATCTGTAGAAATAACCAAGGACAACCCACACTAATCCATGCGGAGAGATGTGGTGTTTCGACCCCCCTAAGAACCGAAGCTCTAGCCCTCCGAAATGCCCTAGTTAAGGCAAAAGAAATGAAATATGACCAGATCCTGATAGAAACTGACAACCTTACAATTGTGAACGTTATCAACAAAATCTGGCACTGCCCATGGGAAATCGAGATCCTCATCTCTGATATCCTATGTTTATTACAATTCTTTCAGGCAGTGCAGATTTCTCATATCTTTCGTGAAATGAATGCGATGGCTGATCTTATTGCCAATCTTGGCCACAATTTGTCTCTGAACGATATCCTGACAAACTCCGAGCTTAAGGCTCTCATCCGCAAGGATGCTATAGGCTAAGTGTCAAGTTTACTTGACAACTAGTCTAATTCTTACCTTATCAAAAAAAAAAAAAGGTATACTTTCTCATCAGGGGCTCAAACCGGTCCGATTCACCATTTTTTGAACCGGTTTTTAATAACATAAACCAACAAAGTTTAAATAAAAAATTGAACTTTCCATCTACTACTACAATTAAAGCAAACTCCTTTCTCACCCCCAAATTCCAGCGACGTGTCATCCACTTGTTTTCTCCAAATTTCTTTTCAATTTCCTTTTTCACACATGCATTCCTCCCACGATCTGCTTTTACAGTATTGAGGGCATTTTCTTCTTGTTTATTTCATTCCTTGTTCGAACCATTCCCCCACTCTCTACCACCATTTTCTACTGATTTGCTTAATGCCCAAAACTTCCTTATCTTCTTGTAGAATTGTGTCCTATCATTTTTCTTTCCGGCCTCCCCTGCTGCCATCTTTTCTACTTAGAATTTGATCTGTGCAAATTGAGGTGTCAACGGTTCAGGCCAGGTTAAATCTCTCCTTTGTGGAACCATCGAGGATTGGAATCGGCGCATGTAATAGCACATCATTGTAATGTTACCATTATTAACATCTGTCATTCTTATCCTTTTCTAATTCTAGAATCTTCATGTAAGGACAGTTGTCCATAGGCTACTCCTATATAAGGTGTAATTGCTACCTATTATCATTAAGGAGGAATTCATTCATTTCCACTATCTCTGATTCACAATGGTAGCCCATATAGGACAAACGTCCACTGGGAAATATCCTTCTCTGCTTCTTCTTTTTCTCTCCCCTTTTTTCAGCTACCCTAACCGCCTCCCATGGCTCTCACTCCCTCATCTGGGAACTCCTCCTTACCTTCATTTTCTCACTTCATCACAGTCAAGTTATCCCAAGAAAACTTTCCCCTCTAGAGAATCCAGGTGACGCCCTATTTAAAGGCTCGCAACCTCTTTTCTCTTGTTGATGGAACTACGCCTTGTCTACCGGCGACCGTCGACGGGACCGTCAACCTAGATTTTTCGGCATGGAAATCCAAGGATCAACTTGTCATGGCCATTCTCAATGGCTCTTATTCCGAGTCGGTTCTCGTTCAGGTCATCAACTGCTCAACCTCGGCTCAGATTTGGAGCACTCTTCACGAGCTCTTCGCTGCTCGTTCCTCTGCTCAGGTGGTTCAAAACAGACTCCAGCTAGCTTTTCTGAAGAAGGGAGCTGAGTCCATCACCGAGTTTTTTACCAAAGCCAAAGGGCTAAGCTCCCTTCTTGCTACGAACCCTTGGAAAATAAGAAGCATGACTAATCTTTTCCTATTCGATCATTTTTTATGAAGATTTCTGTTTGGAATTGCAGAGGACTAGGAAGAAAAAACCTTTGGGAAGACATTGAATCCATGTGTAAAATTGAAAAAATCCAACTATGTGCAATACTTGAGACAAGAACAGAAAAAGAACCAAACGAACGAGTATGGAAAAAAGCGGGATTTGATGTTTTTCATTTTACACCAGCCATCGGATTCTCTGGAGGTCTATGTATTATGTGGAAAACATACCAATTGTCTAACGAAATAGTTGAAATTGAGCACATCACGGCAAGATTCTCTTGTCTAAGATACACGAATACAATAACGAAAAACAAGCTCATGTTGATTATTGCCTATGCACCACCGAATGAAATCAACAAAAACTCTTTCTGGAGTGAAATCACGTCCTTCATCACCCAATGTCCAATACCCTGTATCTTGGTAGGGGATTTGAATGAGATCCAAGATCACACTGAGAAAAGTGGAGGGGCGCCTACGCTAGCAACCAGATTTAATAGACTACTCAATCTAAAGAATGCTTGCGAACTCATAGATATTCCGACACAAGGAAACAACTTCACATGGCGAAAAAATAAAACGGAAATAAACAATATATATGAAAAACTAGACAGAACACTAGTACAACATCAAATATTACAGTGGTACCCTGAACTTTACACTAAAAACCATGCTTTTTCTTCCTCGGATCATTGCCCGATCTCGATAGAATTAGCAACACATACCCACTTTAAAAATCAGCCCTTTAAGTTTGAAAAGGTATGGATGACCAGAAAAGATTTCACAAATGTGGTTAAACAGGCTTGGAGATCAAGTTTTCATGGATCCAAAATGTACGATCTAACCAGAAAAACGATAATTCTCAAGAAATTGGCCAAACAATGGAACAGAAATACTTTCGGAAACCTCTTCACACAACTGAACAAAATCGAAGAAGAGCTCACTAGAATACAAAAAGTCATCGCTCTGCATGCTGACAGAACCCTTGCCTTTAAGCAAACTAGACTCATCGCAAAAAAAGAAAACTTACTGACCTTTCAAAATATCTTCTGGAATCAAAGAGCAAAGACTAAACACATCAAATTTAATGACACAAATGCCGGTTATTTCCATAAAATTGCCATTGGAAAAAGAAACAGGAAGATCATTAAACAAATTCGAACAAATGAAGGAACCTCCATTATTGGGGAGGAAAATATTAGGAATGAAATTCGCAACGACTTCATTAAGCGCTTTAAGCGCACACAAATCAATCAGAACATTCTACAAGAACACCTCCAACTCATTCAAACTGAAATATCTCAGGAGGATAACCAAGACCTCACCCAACCCGTGACAAACGAAGAAATCAAGAAAGCTACTTTTGCTATCGGTCAAGATAAATCTCCTAGACCGGATGGTATGACTGCTGAGTTTTACCAAAAATACTGGGATATAGTTGGACCTTCTGTCATTCAAGCAGTGAAAAGTTTCTTCCTTTCAGGAAAGATGTTGAAACAAATCAACCATACATTCATTACGCTTATTGCCAAATGCGACACCCCAAGCTCGACCAATCATTATAGACCAATTAGCCTGTGCTCCACCATATATAAAATTATCTCGAAAATCCTAACAAAACGACTCAAAAATAAGATGGAAAAAATTACTCACCCCCTCCAAGGAGCCTTTGTCTCGACCAGATCTATCCAAGACAACATCCTTATTGCCCATGAAATCTTCCATTCTTTCAAATGCAAGAAGGGAATGGAAGGATATATTGCAATTAAACTTGACATGGAAAAAGCATATGACCGAATTGAGTGGAACTTCATTATTGAGGTGATGCAAAAATTTGGGTTCTGCTCTACATTTATCATCTGGATAAAAGAATATATATCCTCTGTATCATTCTCGATACTTGTGAATAATGGACCACCAGAAATTTTTGTGCCTGTAAGAGGACTCAGACAAGGTGACCCGCTCTCACCTTTCCTTTTCATTCTGGGAGCAGAAATACTAGCTAGAAAATTGCAAAAAGCCACTGAGAGACCAACAAAACCCCTGGGTTTCCAACTTACTAAAAATGGAACTAGAATTCCATTCCTGGCTTTTGCCGACGATATTATGATTTTCTCGAAAGCAAACCAGGATAACTGCAAGGAAATCAAGAAAATAATTGACGATTATTGCCTTATCTCAGGACAATGTGTCAATTTCCACAAATCGGCTTTTCAAGTCACAAAGAAAGTTCCGACCACACGCAAACTACAAATACAAGGAATACTCACAATCACAAATATGGTATCACTAGATACATACCTTGGATGTCTGATTATTAATGGTAGGGTAAACTCTAATACCTTTACAGAGATGGTAACAAAATCAAGAACACAACTGACCAAATGGAAAGCAAATTCCTTATCCCAAGCAGGGAGAACAACCTTGATAAGGACAAACCTAGCTACTAAACCAAATTTCATCATGCAAAGCGTCATGCTCCCGACCTCAACACAGAATGAACTCGATAGAATCAATAGATGTTTTTTTTGGAATAAAGATTCTTCCCATAAACCTCTAATTGGGTGGGATAAAGTATGCCAACCACTCTCTATGGGGGGTCTTGGTATTCGAAAAACTAAAGACATGAACCATGCCCTTCAATACAAACTTCTGTGGAAAATCCTAGCTGAACCTGACAACTGGTGGGTATGAATAATCAATGAAAAGTATCTCAAAGAAACACACCTATTATCTTATGAGTACAATAAAAGTGGATCCTGGCAATGGGCAAATATGATGAGCATCAAGAAAGACTTCCAAAAAGGGCTCAGATGGCAAATTGGGGATGGAAAAATGACCAAATTTTGGACTGACAAATGGGCACTAAATGAACCTCTCTACAAGATCATCAACCCTACACTAGGTTCTAACCTAGAATGCAGAGTTCATGACTTCCTGGACGAAGATATGAAATGGAACAAAACAAAACTACAACAAATGGTGCCAGATGAAATGGTGGCACAGATAATGGGTATTCCCATTCCTGTTAACCACATAACTGATCGGATGTACTGGGAACCAAGCAAAAATGGGTGGTTCTCAACAAAATCTGCAATGGAACTCATCAACAAAAATAAACAAACCACACCATATGACTATTCATGGATATGGAAAATGGATACATACCCGAAAGTTAAAAAATTTCTTTGGAAAATTTTAAGAAATGGATTACCAACAAAAACGCGACTACAAGAGAAAGGAATTGATGTCCCCCCAGGATGCATATCCTGCCCCAACCCAGTGGAGGACACGATACATTTCCTACTTAAATGCAACCATACCTTAGAAACAATTGCCAAAATTAATAAAAAGACCAGCCTCTATCTAAGAACAATTATAACCATAAACAAACGAACTGGAGAATTTTTTGAAGAAATACAACTCAAACTATCCCCCATTGAACTTAAAGAGCTATCTGTAATATGGTGGGGAATCTGGTTCTATAGAAACCAGAAAACTTTCTCAAATGATAATACTGATAGGAACATCATAAAAGACCTGTCCAACTACACTCAAAACCTTATATGTGAATGGAACAGAACACATAGATGGAACCCTGATTGCACTCACGAGCAAATCCCTACATCACGAAAAAAAACAAATACGAGGAAACACCGAAAACAAAAATGGAAGAAACCCCCGGATAAAATAATCAAAATTAATGTTGATGGCTCTACCAAGGCAAGTGGCGTGTCCACTATTGGTATGATCTGTAGAAATAACCAAGGACAACCCACACTAATCCATGCGGAGAGATGTGGTGTTTCGACCCCCCTAAGAACCGAAGCTCTAGCCCTCCGAAATGCCCTAGTTAAGGCAAAAGAAATGAAATATGACCAGATCCTGATAGAAACTGACAACCTTACAATTGTGAACGTTATCAACAAAATCTGGCACTGCCCATGGGAAATCGAGATCCTCATCTCTGATATCCTATGTTTATTACAATTCTTTCAGGCAGTGCAGATTTCTCATATCTTTCGTGAAATGAATGCGATGGCTGATCTTATTGCCAATCTTGGCCACAATTTGTCTCTGAACGATATCCTGACAAACTCCGAGCTTAAGGCTCTCATCCGCAAGGATGCTATAGGCTAAGTGTCAAGTTTACTTGACAACTAGTCTAATTCTTACCTTATCAAAAAAAAAAAAAAGGTATACTTTCTCATCAGGGGCTCAAACCGGTCCGATTCACCATTTTTTGAACCGGTTTTTAATAACATAAACCAACAAAGTTTAAATAAAAAATTGAACTTTCCATCTACTACTACAATTAAAGCAAACTCCTTTCTCACCCCCAAATTCCAGCGACGTGTCATCCACTTGTTTTCTCCAAATTTCTTTTCAATTTCCTTTTTCACACATGCATTCCTCCCACGATCTGCTTTTACAGTATTGAGGGCATTTTCTTCTTGTTTATTTCATTCCTTGTTCGAACCATTCCCCCACTCTCTACCACCATTTTCTACTGATTTGCTTAATGCCCAAAACTTCCTTATCTTCTTGTAGAATTGTGTCCTATCATTTTTCTTTCCGGCCTCCCCTGCTGCCATCTTTTCTACTTAGAATTTGATCTGTGCAAATTGAGGTGTCAACGGTTCAGGCCAGGTTAAATCTCTCCTTTGTGGAACCATCGAGGATTGGAATCGGCGCATGTAATAGCACATCATTGTAATGTTACCATTATTAACATCTGTCATTCTTATCCTTTTCTAATTCTAGAATCTTCATGTAAGGACAGTTGTCCATAGGCTACTCCTATATAAGGTGTAATTGCTACCTATTATCATTAAGGAGGAATTCATTCATTTCCACTATCTCTGATTCACAATGGTAGCCCATATAGGACAAACGTCCACTGGGAAATATCCTTCTCTGCTTCTTCTTTTTCTCTCCCCTTTTTTCAGCTACCCTAACCGCCTCCCATGGCTCTCACTCCCTCATCTGGGAACTCCTCCTTACCTTCATTTTCTCACTTCATCACAGTCAAGTTATCCCAAGAAAACTTTCCCCTCTAGAGAATCCAGGTGACGCCCTATTTAAAGGCTCGCAACCTCTTTTCTCTTGTTGATGGAACTACGCCTTGTCTACCGGCGACCGTCGACGGGACCGTCAACCTAGATTTTTCGGCATGGAAATCCAAGGATCAACTTGTCATGGCCATTCTCAATGGCTCTTATTCCGAGTCGGTTCTCGTTCAGGTCATCAACTGCTCAACCTCGGCTCAGATTTGGAGCACTCTTCACGAGCTCTTCGCTGCTCGTTCCTCTGCTCAGGTGGTTCAAAACAGACTCCAGCTAGCTTTTCTGAAGAAGGGAGCTGAGTCCATCACCGAGTTTTTTACCAAAGCCAAAGGGCTAAGCTCCCTTCTTGCTACGAACCCTTGGAAAATAAGAAGCATGACTAATCTTTTCCTATTCGATCATTTTTTATGAAGATTTCTGTTTGGAATTGCAGAGGACTAGGAAGAAAAAACCTTTGGGAAGACATTGAATCCATGTGTAAAATTGAAAAAATCCAACTATGTGCAATACTTGAGACAAGAACAGAAAAAGAACCAAACGAACGAGTATGGAAAAAAGCGGGATTTGATGTTTTTCATTTTACACCAGCCATCGGATTCTCTGGAGGTCTATGTATTATGTGGAAAACATACCAATTGTCTAACGAAATAGTTGAAATTGAGCACATCACGGCAAGATTCTCTTGTCTAAGATACACGAATACAATAACGAAAAACAAGCTCATGTTGATTATTGCCTATGCACCACCGAATGAAATCAACAAAAACTCTTTCTGGAGTGAAATCACGTCCTTCATCACCCAATGTCCAATACCCTGTATCTTGGTAGGGGATTTGAATGAGATCCAAGATCACACTGAGAAAAGTGGAGGGGCGCCTACGCTAGCAACCAGATTTAATAGACTACTCAATCTAAAGAATGCTTGCGAACTCATAGATATTCCGACACAAGGAAACAACTTCACATGGCGAAAAAATAAAACGGAAATAAACAATATATATGAAAAACTAGACAGAACACTAGTACAACATCAAATATTACAGTGGTACCCTGAACTTTACACTAAAAACCATGCTTTTTCTTCCTCGGATCATTGCCCGATCTCGATAGAATTAGCAACACATACCCACTTTAAAAATCAGCCCTTTAAGTTTGAAAAGGTATGGATGACCAGAAAAGATTTCACAAATGTGGTTAAACAGGCTTGGAGATCAAGTTTTCATGGATCCAAAATGTACGATCTAACCAGAAAAACGATAATTCTCAAGAAATTGGCCAAACAATGGAACAGAAATACTTTCGGAAACCTCTTCACACAACTGAACAAAATCGAAGAAGAGCTCACTAGAATACAAAAAGTCATCGCTCTGCATGCTGACAGAACCCTTGCCTTTAAGCAAACTAGACTCATCGCAAAAAAAGAAAACTTACTGACCTTTCAAAATATCTTCTGGAATCAAAGAGCAAAGACTAAACACATCAAATTTAATGACACAAATGCCGGTTATTTCCATAAAATTGCCATTGGAAAAAGAAACAGGAAGATCATTAAACAAATTCGAACAAATGAAGGAACCTCCATTATTGGGGAGGAAAATATTAGGAATGAAATTCGCAACGACTTCATTAAGCGCTTTAAGCGCACACAAATCAATCAGAACATTCTACAAGAACACCTCCAACTCATTCAAACTGAAATATCTCAGGAGGATAACCAAGACCTCACCCAACCCGTGACAAACGAAGAAATCAAGAAAGCTACTTTTGCTATCGGTCAAGATAAATCTCCTAGACCGGATGGTATGACTGCTGAGTTTTACCAAAAATACTGGGATATAGTTGGACCTTCTGTCATTCAAGCAGTGAAAAGTTTCTTCCTTTCAGGAAAGATGTTGAAACAAATCAACCATACATTCATTACGCTTATTGCCAAATGCGACACCCCAAGCTCGACCAATCATTATAGACCAATTAGCCTGTGCTCCACCATATATAAAATTATCTCGAAAATCCTAACAAAACGACTCAAAAATAAGATGGAAAAAATTACTCACCCCCTCCAAGGAGCCTTTGTCTCGACCAGATCTATCCAAGACAACATCCTTATTGCCCATGAAATCTTCCATTCTTTCAAATGCAAGAAGGGAATGGAAGGATATATTGCAATTAAACTTGACATGGAAAAAGCATATGACCGAATTGAGTGGAACTTCATTATTGAGGTGATGCAAAAATTTGGGTTCTGCTCTACATTTATCATCTGGATAAAAGAATATATATCCTCTGTATCATTCTCGATACTTGTGAATAATGGACCACCAGAAATTTTTGTGCCTGTAAGAGGACTCAGACAAGGTGACCCGCTCTCACCTTTCCTTTTCATTCTGGGAGCAGAAATACTAGCTAGAAAATTGCAAAAAGCCACTGAGAGACCAACAAAACCCCTGGGTTTCCAACTTACTAAAAATGGAACTAGAATTCCATTCCTGGCTTTTGCCGACGATATTATGATTTTCTCGAAAGCAAACCAGGATAACTGCAAGGAAATCAAGAAAATAATTGACGATTATTGCCTTATCTCAGGACAATGTGTCAATTTCCACAAATCGGCTTTTCAAGTCACAAAGAAAGTTCCGACCACACGCAAACTACAAATACAAGGAATACTCACAATCACAAATATGGTATCACTAGATACATACCTTGGATGTCTGATTATTAATGGTAGGGTAAACTCTAATACCTTTACAGAGATGGTAACAAAATCAAGAACACAACTGACCAAATGGAAAGCAAATTCCTTATCCCAAGCAGGGAGAACAACCTTGATAAGGACAAACCTAGCTACTAAACCAAATTTCATCATGCAAAGCGTCATGCTCCCGACCTCAACACAGAATGAACTCGATAGAATCAATAGATGTTTTTTTTGGAATAAAGATTCTTCCCATAAACCTCTAATTGGGTGGGATAAAGTATGCCAACCACTCTCTATGGGGGGTCTTGGTATTCGAAAAACTAAAGACATGAACCATGCCCTTCAATACAAACTTCTGTGGAAAATCCTAGCTGAACCTGACAACTGGTGGGTATGAATAATCAATGAAAAGTATCTCAAAGAAACACACCTATTATCTTATGAGTACAATAAAAGTGGATCCTGGCAATGGGCAAATATGATGAGCATCAAGAAAGACTTCCAAAAAGGGCTCAGATGGCAAATTGGGGATGGAAAAATGACCAAATTTTGGACTGACAAATGGGCACTAAATGAACCTCTCTACAAGATCATCAACCCTACACTAGGTTCTAACCTAGAATGCAGAGTTCATGACTTCCTGGACGAAGATATGAAATGGAACAAAACAAAACTACAACAAATGGTGCCAGATGAAATGGTGGCACAGATAATGGGTATTCCCATTCCTGTTAACCACATAACTGATCGGATGTACTGGGAACCAAGCAAAAATGGGTGGTTCTCAACAAAATCTGCAATGGAACTCATCAACAAAAATAAACAAACCACACCATATGACTATTCATGGATATGGAAAATGGATACATACCCGAAAGTTAAAAAATTTCTTTGGAAAATTTTAAGAAATGGATTACCAACAAAAACGCGACTACAAGAGAAAGGAATTGATGTCCCCCCAGGATGCATATCCTGCCCCAACCCAGTGGAGGACACGATACATTTCCTACTTAAATGCAACCATACCTTAGAAACAATTGCCAAAATTAATAAAAAGACCAGCCTCTATCTAAGAACAATTATAACCATAAACAAACGAACTGGAGAATTTTTTGAAGAAATACAACTCAAACTATCCCCCATTGAACTTAAAGAGCTATCTGTAATATGGTGGGGAATCTGGTTCTATAGAAACCAGAAAACTTTCTCAAATGATAATACTGATAGGAACATCATAAAAGACCTGTCCAACTACACTCAAAACCTTATATGTGAATGGAACAGAACACATAGATGGAACCCTGATTGCACTCACGAGCAAATCCCTACATCACGAAAAAAAACAAATACGAGGAAACACCGAAAACAAAAATGGAAGAAACCCCCGGATAAAATAATCAAAATTAATGTTGATGGCTCTACCAAGGCAAGTGGCGTGTCCACTATTGGTATGATCTGTAGAAATAACCAAGGACAACCCACACTAATCCATGCGGAGAGATGTGGTGTTTCGACCCCCCTAAGAACCGAAGCTCTAGCCCTCCGAAATGCCCTAGTTAAGGCAAAAGAAATGAAATATGACCAGATCCTGATAGAAACTGACAACCTTACAATTGTGAACGTTATCAACAAAATCTGGCACTGCCCATGGGAAATCGAGATCCTCATCTCTGATATCCTATGTTTATTACAATTCTTTCAGGCAGTGCAGATTTCTCATATCTTTCGTGAAATGAATGCGATGGCTGATCTTATTGCCAATCTTGGCCACAATTTGTCTCTGAACGATATCCTGACAAACTCCGAGCTTAAGGCTCTCATCCGCAAGGATGCTATAGGCTAAGTGTCAAGTTTACTTGACAACTAGTCTAATTCTTACCTTATCAAAAAAAAAAAAAAGGTATACTTTCTCATCAGGGGCTCAAACCGGTCCGATTCACCATTTTTTGAACCGGTTTTTAATAACATAAACCAACAAAGTTTAAATAAAAAATTGAACTTTCCATCTACTACTACAATTAAAGCAAACTCCTTTCTCACCCCCAAATTCCAGCGACGTGTCATCCACTTGTTTTCTCCAAATTTCTTTTCAATTTCCTTTTTCACACATGCATTCCTCCCACGATCTGCTTTTACAGTATTGAGGGCATTTTCTTCTTGTTTATTTCATTCCTTGTTCGAACCATTCCCCCACTCTCTACCACCATTTTCTACTGATTTGCTTAATGCCCAAAACTTCCTTATCTTCTTGTAGAATTGTGTCCTATCATTTTTCTTTCCGGCCTCCCCTGCTGCCATCTTTTCTACTTAGAATTTGATCTGTGCAAATTGAGGTGTCAACGGTTCAGGCCAGGTTAAATCTCTCCTTTGTGGAACCATCGAGGATTGGAATCGGCGCATGTAATAGCACATCATTGTAATGTTACCATTATTAACATCTGTCATTCTTATCCTTTTCTAATTCTAGAATCTTCATATAAGGACAGTTGTCCATAGGCTACTCCTATATAAGGTGTAATTGCTACCTATTATCATTAAGGAGGAATTCATTCATTTCCACTATCTCTGATTCACAATGGTAGCCCATATAGGACAAACGTCCACTGGGAAATATCCTTCTCTGCTTCTTCTTTTTCTCTCCCCTTTTTTCAGCTACCCTAACCGCCTCCCATGGCTCTCACTCCCTCATCTGGGAACTCCTCCTTACCTTCATTTTCTCACTTCATCACAGTCAAGTTATCCCAAGAAAACTTTCCCCTCTAGAGAATCCAGGTGACGCCCTATTTAAAGGCTCGCAACCTCTTTTCTCTTGTTGATGGAACTACGCCTTGTCTACCGGCGACCGTCGACGGGACCGTCAACCTAGATTTTTCGGCATGGAAATCCAAGGATCAACTTGTCATGGCCATTCTCAATGGCTCTTATTCCGAGTCGGTTCTCGTTCAGGTCATCAACTGCTCAACCTCGGCTCAGATTTGGAGCACTCTTCACGAGCTCTTCGCTGCTCGTTCCTCTGCTCAGGTGGTTCAAAACAGACTCCAGCTAGCTTTTCTGAAGAAGGGAGCTGAGTCCATCACCGAGTTTTTTACCAAAGCCAAAGGGCTAAGCTCCCTTCTTGCTGCCTTCGGCCAGCCCATACCTGACAGTGAGTTCTCTACCTTTATTCTTGCCGGTCTTGGCAATGAATATGATTCCGTTGTTACGGCTTTGTCCACCCAACTTGCTCTACCGAGCTCAATTCAGATTTTGTCGCACCTGCTTCTTCATGAGTCCCGCCTCAGTCGTCAAAACCTTGCTCTTCAGCAGGCCGTATCGGTGAACAACACCTCCTCTACAAGCAAGCCTGAGGCGAACTACACAGCCTCAAACCGAGGCTGGGGAAGAGGTAACAATGGGCATGGTCGCTCCAATGGCAGAAGCAACAAGAATCCCCGTGGTCGTAATAACAACAACACCACATTCATTGGAGCTCCTGACTCCCATCCTATTTGCCAGATTTGCTTGAAGCCTGGCCATACGACGATACGGTGCTGGCACCGATTTGATCAAGCACATCAAGCACCACCACCGCCGTCCTTGCAAGCCAACCACACCTTGGCTCCCCCAAATCAGTGGCTTCCTGATATAGCCGCTACTCACCACTTCACCCCAGATTTGACAAATCTTCGTCTCGACAACTACCCTTATGAAGGCACAGATCGGGTGTCCCTAAGCAATGGATCCTACACCAACATCCAAAATCACGGTTCCGCTATCCTTCACTCCTCTTCTCATCAATTTAAACTGACTCATCTACTCCATACTCCCTTTATTACCAAGAATTTATTGTCTGTTCGTCAATTTTGCACCGATAACAATGTCTTCTTTGAATTTCATTCCCATTTCTTTGTCTTGAAGGATGCAACGACCCGGGAGGCTCTTCTTCAAGGACCCGTTAAGAATGGGTTGCACGAGTTTCCGGCCACCACCGCTTCACTCGCACCACCGCAACTCCACCATGTATCTGTCTCTCCTGCCGTTCTCTGGCATCGCCGCCTAGGTCACCCATCCACCCGTGTGACACACTCTATTTTACATTCAGTTTCCCCTTCCTAAAGAAGTGGCCTCAGCAGCCCACAAAAATGTCTTGAGTGCTCTTCGGCCAAGGCCCACCAGCTTCCCCACCCACCTAGCCCAAGTCGGTCTACTCAACCCTTTTCTCTTTTATTTCTAGATGTTTGGGGCCCAACCCACACCATTTCAATGAAAGGAAACACATATTATATGTCCATTGTTGATGACTTTACCAAGTTTATATGGTTATTTCCTTTTAGCACAAAGTCTATTGTTCCCCAAATTGTTACCACCTTTATTAACTTTGCCACAAATTTTGTTTCCATTAAAGGCTCCTATATACAAACCGATGGGGGCACCGAATTCAAACCCCTCAAAACCCTTTTCCAATCCATGGGCATTGTTCACCGTTTGACTTGCCCCTACTCCCACCAACAAAACGGGAGTGTTGAAACCCGTCACCGACGAATTGTTGATATGGGCCTAACTCTCCTCAAACAAGCCTCCCTTCCCCTCACCTTTTGGGATTATGGTTTTGAGACCGCCACTTACCTTCTCAATCGCCTCCATACACCCGTCCTTAACCACAAAACGTCTTATGAACTCCTTTTCCATACTCAATCCGATTACCAATTCCTCCGTGTCTTTGGTTGCCTATGCTTCCCAAACCTCCGCCCTTACCAACGTCATAAACTCTCTTTTCGCTCTTCTCCCACCCTTTTTTAGGCTATGGTAGCAATCACAAAGGCTACCTTTGCTACGATTGGGTTTCCCAACGCACCTATATATATCTCGTGACGTAATCTTTCACGAAGAAACTTTCCCCTTTTCTAAACCCCCTTTGTTACCTGATTCTTCACCAAGCCCCGTTGCCTACCTACCCCTTTTACCCCTTCCCGATGGGCCTCCTCTTGCACCTAGGCCCCCAAATCACCCGCCTCCATCACCTCCCACAAATGGGCCTCCCTCACCCCAGCCCAACTCCACTCTAAATCCCTCACCAAACTCCTCCACCACTGATACATTTTCTGATGGGCCACCCTCACCTATTAGGCCTTCCTCCACTATTGGGCCGTTACCTAACCTCCCTACAAACCCCTCCACCATTCAGACCCGCTCCAAATCTCACATCTTTAAACCCAAACTTCACACCGATGGCACTATACCATGGCCTTCTCCCTCTTGCTCTGTCGTCGATCTCATTCCCGACGAACCCTCCTCCCTTACTGAGGCCCTCAAGTACCCTGCCTGGCGACAAGCCATGGCCGACGGATTTCAGGCCCTTCTCCAAACCAAGACCTGGACTCTTGTCCCCCCATCCTCCTCCAAAAATGTACTCGGTGTAAAATGGGTGTTCAGAACAAAGTGGAAATTCGACGGCTCAGTTGAACGGCGGAAGGCACGCCTCGTGGCAAAGGGCTTCCACTAGGTTCACAGAATCGACTATGAGGAAACTTTTAGTCCCGTGGCCAAGCCCTCAACCATCCGCCTCCTTTTATCCCTTGCGGCGATGCATCAATGGTTGGTCCGACAGCTCGACATTCACAATGCCTTCTTACATGGGTCCTTGATGGAAGACGTCTTCATTACCCAACCTCCAGGTTTCATCAACTCTCAATTTCCTACTCACATTTGTAAACTCCAAAAATCTTTGTATGGCCTCAAACAAGCCCCTAGGGCTTGGTTCTCTCGCCTTAGTGACTCACTTGTCACCATGGGCTTCACTCCTTCTCATGCTGACTCATCTTTTTTCATCCATCGCTATGGCTCCCAATTTGTGTTCGTGTTGGTATATGTCGATGATTTACTTGTCATCTCCACTACTTCTGCTTTGGCTGACTCCTTTGTGGCTTCTTTGTCTAGACAGTTCCCAGTAAAAGACCTTGGCCCATTACATTAATTTTTTAGCATTGAAGCGCGACGTGATGATCATGGCATCTATCTATCCCAAACTAAGTACATCAAAGACTTGGTTCGACGAGCTGACATGGCCAACTCCAAGGTCGTCCAGACTCCGATGGCTACCTCTTTTGTCGCCTCCACATACCAAAATTCCCCATTTGCTGATGCCTTCAAATACCGGAGCATTGTTGGCGGGTTACAATACCTCGCTTTCACCTGACCTGATATCGCATTTGCCGTAAATCGCCTATGTCAATACATGCATTCTCTACAAGAAAAGCATTGGCAAGGCACCAAGCGAGTCCTTCGCTACTTGAATGCTACATCTGATTTGCAATTTGTCCTCTCCTCCTCGCCAAGCTCCACCCTTTTGGCTTTCTCGGATGCCGATTGGGCGGGTGATCCCCTTGATCGACGATCCACAAGCGCATACTGCATCTTCATGGGTCCGAACCTCATTTCCTAGACTTCAAAGAAGCAACCCACAGTGGCCCGATCATCCACCGAAGTAGAGTATAGGGCAATGGCTCTTGCGACTTGTGAGACCCTATGGCTTCAATCTCTACTTGCTGAGTTGCACATTCATCTCCCTCACCCACTTGTTCTGTGGTGTGACAATCTCGGAGCTACATATCTTGTTGTCAATCCCGTCTTGCATCACCGGATCAAACACTTGAGCTTGGATTATCACTTTGTCCGTGAACGTGTCAAATCCAAGTCCCTGTAGGTTGCCTTCATCTCTTCACAAGACCAGAATGCTGACCTGCTCACCAAAGCTCTGCCAACTGCCCGCTTCCTTCAAATGTGCTCCTAACTTGCTCTTCAGCCCATTCGGATCGAGGGGGGATAATAACACATCATTGTAATGTTACCGTTATTAACATCTGTCATTCTTATCCTTTTCTAATTCTAGAATCTTCATGTAAGGACAGTTGTCCATAGACTACTCCTATATAAGGTGTAATTGCTACCTATTATCATTAAGGAGGAATTCATTCATTTCCACTATCCCTGATTCACAAGCATGTTTGCCTTAAGAAAGAGATCTCAAAGATTCTGTTCTCCGAAACCCTAAAGATTCAGATCTTAATCTTTTGTCGAGATTCCTCAAATCGGGGCCCTTAGACGAGTGATTCATCACGATTATTGTGATCAACTTCACCCTCGCATGGCGCGACATTACAATGGCGGTGGTCGGCAACGATTTAGCGGAGGTGGGTCAACGTGGAATCAGATTGTGGCATTAACGAGAACGGGCCACCGCCATTTTTTACGAAGAAGTTTGAGATGGTAGAGGATCTGTAAACCGACTTGATTGTGTCGTGGAGTAGAATCGAGAATAGCTTCGTGGTTTGGGATTCTCACGATTTCATTGTGAAGTTGCTTTTGAAGTATTTAAGCACTCCAATTGTTTGCTCAACACCTACGTATGTGCAGTTTTTGGAGCCTCTCGAGTTCTTTTTTTCTACTATAGGATGATTATCCTTAGTTTGTTGCTAAGTAGGTACTTTATCTGCATTCTAAGTCTTGTGTATATATGCTAGAGAAACCTTTATGACGTGTAGAGAGCTACCTCAGAGTTGCACATGTCTGTTTTTAGAAAGAGATTGGAATTAGCACGAATGATTCTGAAATGGAAGCTTACTTCCATTCTTAAGAAACAAGTAAGATTTGTTGTTTCACAGCTTCACTAGGCTTCTGTTGTTTATTATGGTGTTTCAATGTGTGTATGTGTGTGTTTGCATAATTCTTTTATTGAGTGATGGATATTTGATAAATTCTTGTTTGTTGTGATGCTTATTGTCGATTGATGTATATTGGATAGAAGTCCTGAAAATACTTTGGGACTGTTGGTTATCAGGTATCTATTGTTATGCTTAGTGGGTGTTGTGTGTGTATATTTCTGGTTGTATAAATATATAGTTCTATGATGCATTTGGATACTGATGAACTCTTGGAAACAAAGAATACCATGTCCAAACAAATTTCCTTTAAACCCATCTTATCCCAAAAATGCTCAACAAAAGATGAAACTTATACATTAACATGTTCATTGTGGCATAAAATCTATGTTGGTTCTGCTATGTTATTGCACTGAAAATCTCTCATTTTTTGCTAATAGATTAAGTATACAAATAAGCCTCATTCATTTGGTTGGTCACTTCGCTTGCTTGGTGTTTCTACTCATTCTGGTTGTAATATCTAAAGACAGAGCTTTATGAATACCCTCCAAAGCTATGAGGGATTATGTGTGTAGGATAGATGTAGTTCCTTTGGGCTTGGAACTCGAGTATGCAAAATCTGATAGTTGAGTCTGATATGTTACTTGAGTTGGACCTTCCAAAATTGATAGGGACTTTTGATGTGTTTATTTCATGATAACTAGGTGATTAGAATTCGTTGTAGACGTTTCGTTGGCATGATTTATGGTCAAAGGATTCATTCCGCATGAACTGGGGATTAGTAGCATTATACTATATGAACCATATGCACCGTTATGAAATTATCTGGATAACTCTTGGTTTCTATACCTTGATTTCAATGAGAAAGATTTGTTCTCACAGAAGCAAGACAACAATCCACTAAAGCTATTGAATTTGTGAATGGGAAGATTTAGCTTTGCAATTGTTTTAAACTGCATTTGATTTTGTAATCTTACTGCATAAATGGGTGTGAAGCATTCTAAAAACCAATGATATATTTCCAGTCATTGCAATACCAACTGTAGATGTGCTTTAATTGTTCTTTTCCCTTTGCTTTGCCATTGGCAGATTGGATATCATCACAAGTTTGAAGACTCGCGGTGTCTCTCGAGCTTTATTACTGAATCATCATTACTGGTGAGCTTGATTACTGAATAAGATTTTTTATCTCTTGAGGTAAGACTTTTTTTGCCTATTTCTGTTGTTTTCATAACCTTTTTGCTCAATCTTTGTATATTTGGTACTAAGCATATGTTATAGTTACGACTTTAGTGATTTGATCATTTAGTAATGTTTTCATGTGTGTGTATTAAGATAGAATTGATTGCATTTATATGATCAACCCTTCAGTGGCTGAATATTGTACTATATATATGATCAACCCTTCAGTGGCTTAATACATCAGAATCATTTTCCCTAAACACATTTGTAACATGGTATCTGAGTAGGTTAAGAAACCCTATTTTTTTTTTCTTTGGCTAAGCCGCCGTAGCCATTCCTGCCACCATGGTTGACGTCGAGCAGCCCCGGGTTCTCCAGCCAAAGCCCAAGCGCGCTATCAACGACATTGATTCGCCGTATTACCTTCACCCATCGGATCATCCGGGCCTTCGTATATGCTCGGTGATTTTCAAAGGGAGCAATTTCCAAGATTGGTATGATGCCATTCAGAACACCTTTCGCGCCAAAGGGAAGATGGGGTTCTTAGAGGGGCGTATCCTGAAGCCTGCCGCCACCGACGTTGAAGGTGAGGAGGATTGGTACCGTGTCAACTCTATGTTAATTGGTTGGATCCTTGAGTCGATTGATGAGAATCTGCGAGGGTCAATCACATATGGCGACAATGTTGCAAAGTTATGGGCGGAGATTCAACAACGTTTCTCGGTTGGAAACGCCCCTCGGATAAATCAGATTCGCAACGATATCGCTCAATGTCGCCAACGAGGCCAAAGCGTTGAGGCATACTATGGCGTAATCAAAAAATTGTGGGATGAACTCGCCGCCTACGCCCCGACCCGCTCCTGTCGATGCGGGAATTGCACCTGCAACATCACCGCCCTACTGGTTCAAGACTTGGAGGAGGAGCGCCTCCACCAATTTTTGCTGGGTTTAGACGATGCACAGTTCGGAACGGTGCGCTCGAACATTCTCTCCCATGACCCGCTTCCTCCGATTCACAGAGCCTATGCTCTTGTCATACAAGAAGAACGCCAGCGCACCATCGTCCGGACTCGGGACGCCACGCCGGAGGCCGGTGCTTTCTCTGCGCAGAGCAAGGCGCCTGAACATCGCTCCGGGAAGCCATTGTGCATGCATTGTAGGAAAACGGGGCACGATATAACCACCTGCTATCGGATTCACGGGTTTCCGGAGGGTTAGACGCCGAGACCACGCCGCTCGTCGGAGAAGCCAGACGCCGCCGATAGCCCTCGTGACAATGCAGGGGGCGGCCGTAGTGATGGAGGAGGCGGAAGAGGGCGTAGCAGGGGAGCTGCAAATGCGGCTCACACAAATCAGCCCCATGCCCCCTCCCATGGGCTTCAGCCCAATTCACAAGATCGGGCCGCCCTTGGCCCAAACTTCACTAATGAACAGTGGCAGTCCATGTTAGGCTTATTTGCCTCTCTCAATCCAAATTCCGGTTCAAATGCTTAGTTTTCTGGTATGTTTTCCGGTTGAATTCTTGATATTGGCGCTTCATTTCATATGACCGGGTCCAAGGAGCTATTGCAGGATATTACTTCTATTTCTTCAGTTTCCATTAAGCTTCCTGATAACACTTTTGCAAGTGCATCTTTAGCAGGAACTCTCACTTTGGATGGCTCTTTTAAGTTGCAACATGTTCTTTATATTCCCCAATTGGACTGCAATTTGCTGTCTTTTGCTCAGTTGTGTAAGGATCTTGCTTGCGTTGTTCTTTTGACTGATCGCCTATGTGTGTTACAGGACCGCAGTACGAGGACGGTGATTGGAGTCGATGACCAACGAGGTGGGGTCTTCTGGCTACGCAACTTCCAGGCTCCTGTAAGTCCATGTTCGGCCTTGTCTGCATTAGCTGCTATATCTGCTTCAGTCTGGCATAGACGTATAGGGCATCCTTCAGCATCTGTTTTGTCTTCTATTTCATCTCTAGGACATCTTGTTAGTCCGAATAAAGCTGCTTCCGAACCTTGCGATAGCCGTTGTCAAGCAAAGCAAACGCGGAGCATTTTTCCTTTAAGTTCTAATAAAGCAGAGAATATATTTGAGTTAATTCATTGTGATGTTTGGGGTCCTTACAGTGTTCAGTCTTCCTCAGGCGCTTACTATTTTTTAACTCTTGTTGATGATTGCTCGCGCGCCACATGGGTGTATTTGATGGCCGCCAAATCTGAGGTTACTCAGTTGCTCATATATTTATGCGCCTATGTTCAGACACAGTTTCATACTAAAATTCAGAGAGTACGTTCTGACAATGGTACTGAATTTCTGCCCCTTAAGTCATTCTTTGATGCTCAGGGTATTGTGGCTGAAACGTCCTGCATATATACACCGCATCAGAATGGTCGCGCTGAAAGAAAACATCGTCATCTCTTGAATGTTGCTCACGCACTGCGATTCCAGGCGTCCATTCCCCTTAAATTTTGGGGGGAGTGCGTCCTTACAGCTTGTTATTTGATCAATCGAACTCCTACTCCTTTGCTGCAAGGTAAGAGTCCGTTTGAGATTTTGTTCACCCCCGTCTTACATGCATCTTAGGGTGTTTGGGTGTCTCTGTTATGCCTCTCAAGTGCCTCGAGCCAAGGACAAGTTTGCTCCGCGCGAGCGCAAATGTATATTCCTTGGTTATCCCTCAGGCAAGCGAGGTTGGCGCTTATTTGACCTTGATACGCGTCAGTTTCTGATCATTAGAGATGTCGTCTTCTATGAAGACGTCTTTCCTTGGCTCGATCATACAAGCTCTGTTAGGCAGCCGTCTGTGTACTCTGAGAGACCGTCCCCTATAGCATATGACTCGCTGCCACCGCCTTTTGTTGATCACTCCATGCCCTCTCCAGCAAGGGGGAGTGTTTTATCTGAGCAATCTGCTGCTCCATCGGTTCCCGCTTCCGCCACAGGCAGACCGATTCGGGATCGTAGACCGTCTGTTTTGCTTCGGGATTATGTGTGTCACACTATACAGCATCTCGACCCCCCCCCCTCCTCATCTCTCATCGCTCCTACGTTCTCACCATCCTTAGGTATGCCCTATCCTATAGCTGTCTTTGTCTCTTGTGCAAATTTTTCCGCGAAGCATGCCCATTTTCTTGCAGCTGTTACAGCAGGGCATGAGCCGAGTGGCTTCAAGGAGGCCATGCAACACGCACACTGGCGAGATGCTATGAAGGCCGAGTTGGATGCTCTTGAGCGAAATAAGACATGGGTAGCATCACCTCTACCAACTACTAAGAAGGCCATTGGTTGCAAATGGGTCTTCAGGATCAAGTACCATGCTGATGGGGCGATTGAGCGTTACAAAGCTCGTTTAGTTGTCCTTGGGAATAGACAGGTGGAGGGCATTGATTTCACTGAGACTTTTGCCCCGGTTGCCAAGATGGGCACCGTTCACGTTGTTCTATCTATTGCTGCAATCCAGGGTTGGGAGCTCCATCAGATGGATGTTCACAACGCATTTCTTCATGGCGATCTTCATGAGGATGTCTTTATGTACCCTCCACCGGGATACACTGCTATTCCATCTGGGCATGTCTGCAAGCTTCAAAAATCCATGTATGGTCTACGCCAAGCACCGCAAAATTGGTTCTCCAAGCTAGCGACAGCTCTCCGCCGTTTCGGCTTCACACAGAGTCGGGCCGATTATTCTCTTTTCTCACTGGATAGGCAGGGATCAGTTCTGCACGTCCTTGTGTATGTCGATGATTTAATCATTACAGGCAATAATGCAGGTACCATTTCCGCATTCAAGCGATACCTCAGCCAGTGCTTTCATATGAAGGATCTGGGCCTTCTGAAGTATTTTCTTGGTCTAGAAATAGCTCGTAATTCCTCCAGCATTTTTGTGTCTCAGCGTAAGTACGCATTAGAGATTGTTTTAGAGTCTGGATTATTAGGCTCTAAGCCGTGTGAGTTTCACATGGACTCCCATCATCAGCTTGCTATGTGTGACGGGCCGGATTTTGATAACCCAGAGAGGTACCGTCGTCTGATTGGACGTCTTGTATATCTTACGATTACTCGTCCGGAGCTCTGCTATGCTGTTCATACCCTCTCTCAGTTCATGCAGTCGCCCAAGGAGCTTCACTGGCAGGCCGCTGTTCGGATTGTTCGGTATCTCAAAGGCCACCCTGGTCAGGGTCTTCATCTCTCCCGCGATAGTGCTTTGTCTCTGACGGCTTACTGTGACTCCGATTGGGCATCTTGTCCTTTGACCAGACGATCTGTCACGGGCTATTTCATCACTTTGGGCCAATCTCCGATTTCTTGGAAGACCAAGAAACAAGATACAGTGTCACGCTCATCTGCGAAAGCCGAATACAGGGCCATGGCTTCTGCGTGCAGTGAAATTGTCTGGCTCTGAGGTCTCCTTTAGTCTCTTGGGGTGACTCATTTCACACCGGTTCGGTTGTTCTATGACAGTCAGGCTGCCATACACATTGCTGCTAATCCTGTGTTTCATGAGCGTACGAAACACATCGAGATTGATTGTCATTTTGTCCGTGATTTAGTTGTCGCTGGCACGGTTCAGATGCATCACATTCGCACTGCTCATCAACCCGTGGACATCTTCACCAAGGCATTGGGCAAGGCACAATTTCAATTCCTTATGGGCAAGTTGGGCATTGTTAATCCACATGCTCCAACTTGAGAGGGAGTATTAAGATAGAATTGATTGCATTTATATGATCAACCCTTCAGTGGCTGAATATTGTACTATATATATGATCAACCCTTCAGTGGCTTAATACATCAGAATCATTGCCCACGTCACGGCCGATTTGAGCGGAACTCGCCGGCTCGGGCTTGGTTGTAATCCAGAGTGGTCATGGGGATACGGTCTTACCGACCCGCCATGGCCCACGTCACGGCCTATTTGAGCGGTACTTGCCAGCTCGGGCTTGGTTGTAATCCAAGACGGTTACAGGAGAGCAACAACTTACTGACTCACTGTAGCCCATGACTTGGCCGAGGTGAGTTATAACTTGCGAACTCGGTTATGCTCTTTAGCGGCCCTTGGCGTGCCAAGGGGCTTGGTTATAATCCGAGACGGTTACAGGAGAGCAGTAACTTATTGACTCATTGTAGCCCGTGACTCGGCCTAGGTGAGTTGCAACTTGCGAACTCGGTTATGCTCTTTAGCGGCCCTCGGTGTGCCAAGAGGCTTGGTTGTTGGGTAATTGGTTGACCTTTTGCCCCATGCCTTGCTTCCTGTGCTGAGGAGTTTCAACTATATGTGCTATCAAAGACATAATGTATTACAATAGGGTAATTTCAAAATGTCATAACATAAACATCTCTAAACGTGAAGAAAAGAATGTATTAGGGGAACAACCTCGGGGGCCTCGTTAAAACCTCTCTGTAGGAAAACCTAATGGGAAAAAATCGGAGAGAGAGGAAAAAGAGTATCCCCTACCTAGAATGTGCTCAGATGTAGAATCTCCCCAGGTTCAAGGCGTTCCAGGTGCGTGGCACCGCCTTGCCATCCATGTCCTCCAACTTGTAAGAGTCATTCCCGGGGCTGGCTATCACGCGATATGGTCCCTCCCAGTTTGGTCCTAGCTTGCCCTCTGTGGAGTCCCGAGTGTTGGTGAGAACTTTGCGTAGGACAAAATCCCCAACTTCAAAGCCACGTGGCTTGACATGCTTGCCATGGGACCTCACAATCTCGCGCTAGTAGGCGGCAGTCCTATGGCCGCCGCTTAACGCTGCTCATGGAGGAAGTCAAGGTTGGCTTCTAAAGCTTGCTCGTTCCCTCCTTGCTCGAACACTTCCATACGTACGATGTGGAGCCCCATCTCTAAGGGAATGACCGCATCCGTTCCATAAGCTAGAGCAAAAGGTGACTCTCATGTGGACCTTCTAGGCGTGGTTCGATGTGCCCAGAGCACTGCTGGAAGCTCCTTCACCCACTGCCCCTTAGCCTGGTCCAGTCTCTTCTTGATCCCTTCAAGAATTGCCTTGTTCGTGGCCTTAGCTTGCCCATTTGCCTGCGGGTAAGCTACAGATGAGTAGAAGTTCTTTATGCCGTATCCTGCACAAAAATCTTTAAACGCAACACTGCAGAACTGAGTTTCATTGTCAGATATTAATGAATATGGAATGCCAAAACGGGTAATTATGCTCTCCCAGATGAACTTCTTGATATCAGTATCTCTTATGCTTGACAGCGGCTTCTCCTCCACCCACTTGGTGAAGTAATGTGGTTGTGACTAGGAAATGCTTGTTGCCTGGGGCCCTTGGGAAGGGCCCAACTAAATCAAGTCCCCACTGCGAGAATGGCCATGGGCTCGTGAGTGGATGTAAATCTACCGCTGGCTGGTGGGTGAGTTTGGAGAACCTCTGGCACTTCTCACACTTTCGAACATAGCACTCTGTATCCTTCTGCATGTATGGCCACCAGTACCCTTAGGACCTGGCTCTGAAAGCTAAACTCCTTCCTACAACGTGGATTCCACATACGTCCTCATGAATCTCATAGAGGAAATTCTCCACTTTTGAAGGCGGAACACACTTCAGATATGGGCCTGAAAAAGACCTCCTATGCAAAAACCCTTGGGGCGAGATCTAGAAACGGGCTGCTCTAAGGCGCACAAGTCGCGCCTCACGTTTATCCGTCGGGAGGATATCATGCTTCAAATAATCAAAAATTGGATCCATCCAGCTAGGTTCAGAGTCAACCTGACATACCTCTTCGGCCTCAATACTTGGAGATTCCAACAAGTCAATGTGCACCCACGTCCCCGTTTCTCCAGAGCTGGTTGAGGCCAAGGTGGCTAGGGCATCTACCACTGTGTTCTGCTCACGAGGGATTTGGAGGACTTTGAACTCTTGAAATCCTGACAGAAGGCTCCGAGCCTTCTCCAAATAAGCTAACATTCGGGAAGACTTTGCTCCATACTCACCTGAAACCTGATTCACGACCAATTGGGAGTCAGAGTAGACTACCACTTCCCTGCCCCCATAGTTTCGGACTGCGATCAAGCCTAAAATTAGGGCCTCGTACTCAGCTTCATTGTTAGTGGCCTTAAATCCCAGCTTTACCGAAGTTCTTATTATTTCCCCGGTTGGAGAAGTCAACACCAAACCTGCGCCGACTCCCTTTCTGTTGCTAGATCCGTCAATCTGCAACTCCCAAGGAGCCTGTCGGTCAACACGTAACGACCATACCTGCGTCTCTGCCCCCGGGATGTGCCCCACAAACTCAGGTACGAAATCTGTGAGGATTTGGCCCTTGATTGCAGTTCTACTAACAAATCGAATTTCGTATTGCCCCAGTTCAACCGCCCAACGTGCCACTCTGCCAGACAAATCTGAACTAGAAAGCAAAGCCTTGAGCGGAAATGCAATACAAACTGCAATCGGGTGAGGCTGGAAGTAGTGATTCAACTTCTTTGTTGCGGTCATCGATGCCAAGAGTAACTTTTCCATAGGAGTGTACTGCGTCTCTGCATCTAAAAGCGTTTTGCTGATGTAATAAACTGGGTGTTGAACTCTGTCCATTTCCTTGATAAGAACAACGTTGATTGCCTTCTCTGAAAATGCTAAATAGAGAAACAACTCCTCCCCTCCTTCAGGAACCATGAGAATAGGAGGCCTCTGCAAATAAGCTTTGAGTTCTGACAGCGAACGCTCGCACTCATCATCCCACTAGAATATACGACCCCCTTTAGCATTTTGAAGAAGGCGCTACACTTGTCAGAAGATCTACTAATGAAATGGTTCAGCGATGCAGCCATTCCTATGAGCTTCTGCACGTCTTTCACATTACTCGGACTCCAAGAAGTCCGCGATACAAATATAGAACAAGATCTTGGTCAGAATAACCATGGTATGGACAACTTGATATTAGCTGTTTAAATCTCTCATAGTACTCATACAAAGTCTCAGTAGCATGTTGTTCAATGTTGCTGATGTTCTTCTTTAGGTTATTGAGCTTTGTTGCAGGAAAGTACTTCTCCAGAAAGGCTTTCTTCATCTTTGTCCATGTATCAATACTTTCCGGAGCTAGATAGTAGAACCAGTCATTGGCCGAATCCTTCAAAGAAAAAGGAAATGCCCTCAGCTTGATTTGGTCCTCTGTAACTCCTCTCGGCTTCATGTTGGTGCAGACATGGTGAAATTCAGATAAGTGCTTGTTGGGGTCTTCGCCATTCATCCCATGGAAGTGGGGTAGCAAATGAATTAACCCAGATTTCAGCTCAAAATTCACACCATTGGCCAATTCAGTAAACTGTACAGCAAACGGTTGTTGCTCTAAATTCGGTGCAGTTAACTGCCTCAAAGTCTGTTGTTCAGCCATCTCGAGTTGCTCACGAACTTCTCTGCGGTTCCTGAAAAGTGTCCGCTCAATTTCTGGATCAAGATTTAAAATTAGAGGATTAGTAGCACGGCTGTGAACCATAAGACATGTTCACACAACAGTTGGTAAACAATCACACACAAATACGAAAAGATTAAAACTTTAGATTCCCTGGCAACAACGCCAAATTTGACAGGGATTTTGTCGTATGTACCTATCAAATAAACCTCAATAAACCAACTAATGTAGTCTGGCAAGTAAGGGTCGAACCCACAAAGAATCAAGCTATTTATCCTGTTTGCAGAAATCATTTACCAATCATCAACAGTAACAAAGGGGGGTTTGGTTTGAGTTCTAAAGATACGAAATTAACTAACAGAAGTAAAAAAGATGTAAACAGATATTGACGAAAGAGCTCAGCCAGACAGATATACACACTTTAGTTTGATGGGTTGATTCATCGATTATCTCTAGTTCTTTAACCCAATGAATGTTCCAATTCCTTTTCTTAAGTTTATTAACAGGACAACCAGACCCTGATAATACTAACTATCAAACAATCAGAAAACTATCGAGATTCAATTCAGTAGCAGCAGTAAGTTTTAGGAATTTCAGCTGATACATGCAACATAAAACAACCAGTTTTATTTAGCATGCAAATCAATTCTCTTCTACAATAAACTATAACAACTAGTTCTATAATATCGCAGTTGCCACTCTGAATCAGATATTTCAACCAGAAACAATCCAACTCTAGCATAAGAGTAATACCAATGGCCAATTAGCAAAACTCAAAGGGATTAAGTTTAAGAGAATCAATAACATTCAAAGAAGTAGAATAAGAGTTATAATCTTACAACCAAATCAAACGAAGGCTTCAATCGTCTAACCAAGAAAAGGAACTTAGTTCTTCATAGTCTTGCAAAAACTCCAAAAACAATGGAAAAACTCTAAACTGCCGTTCTCTAATAAAAAACATCTATGAAAACTAGGTTTAGCAAAGTATTTATATCCTAGGCTAAAGATAACAGTTTCCATAAAAACGTAATTAAAACAATTAATAAAAACTGATAAAATAATTAAGGAAATCCAAAACAGCAACTCTGCTGATTTTACTACAATGGCCGTGATTGACAGAGCTAAAGTCGTGATGCCTATCAAATAAATCCCAAAATACCTACTAAGTAGTATAGTAAGCAAGACAGGGTCGATCCCACAGAGAGTCAGGTTATCAATTTGTGCAATTCGTTATCACCAACTAGGAACTAGGGGGGGTTTGTTTGTGTTTATCGTAACCAAAGTAAACAAAGCAAGTAAATAAGTTCGCAGGAAACGGTTGTAAATATAATGGGGAAAAGCGCCACACTCAACAGAGATCCACACAACAATAGATAGGCCGATCACGGAATTCTATCAATCTCAAGTTCTTAATATTCCTATAGTTGTTCTTATCCCGATCTTAGATAACTATTAGTTCTACCAGCCCTAATAGTACTTATTACTAAATCAAATCCGAAAACCTTCAAGACTCAATGAAGCAATAGCATTCAACCAAGGATTCAACAAGATACATGCAGTAGAAACAACCCATTACTGTAAGCATGCAATTAACTCTCTCTCACGATGAAGCGCTCGGATCCCCTATACGCAACAATCGTGCTCGCTACTAGATATGCAACCCGAACCCGGAATCACAAGTCCTAGCAATTAGGAAGATATCAATAAACCTAGGTGATCAATCTAGATAAATCAACATAAACCAATAATCAATCAAGCACAAGAGAATTAATCCAACTAGATAGGAAAACGAACAAGAGTAGAAAACTCACAACCAATCAATTGCTGGCTTCAAACTGTCAAGTACAACAATGGAGGTTTAGTTCTCCATTAGGGTTTGTGAGAGAAAAATACGAAAAACGGTGGCAACTAGGGTTAACCACAAAGTGTTCTAAAATAGTCTTAAATACTAGGAAACCAATATGGAATAAAATAAGGAAATAATAACATTCTGAAATATAAAGTCTCGGATAAAAGAAAAACAGAAATAAAACTCGGAAATAATCTTGTCAGCGCCTTACCACCACGGGGTGCGGTGGCCTTCCTGCCGCGGGGGCCGGTAAGCTGCCGTGGCCAGGCGTCAGCTCTTCTTGCCGCTGGGGGCGGCCATCTTCACACCGCCGGGGGTGGTGGTCTTCAGACTCGTCTTCTTCTTCTCCTAGCTTGCTTCGCACCACTTCTTAGCACATCTCTTCACTCCATTGGCGTCTTCTATTGGTGCCTTCCTCCTCAGTGTCTCCAGTGATCTCCAATATAGCTCAAACACTCCTAATAACACCAAACTTCGCCCCCAAATGCCATGCACATGAATGTGCCTAAATCTACCCGAATGGCACCAATAAACCCTCTAATGACTCTTACTTAAGCTCTACAAAGTAGCGCTTATCAAATTCCCTCATGCTTAGACCTTTGCTCGTCCTCGAGTAAACTAATAAAGAGTCTACTCCTCCAATGCGGCATCCAAGGTTTCAGGAAGCATATCCTACAACTAAGAGTCACCTAACCCATGCCAAAACTCCTGGCGCCAATCTTATCCACAACTCAACAAGCTTAAGGGGCAAGCAGAGTACTTCCCCCAAGCTTAACCCGAACATCCAATAGTGTGAGTAACCTCTAATCCTAGCCTCCATCTATGAATCCTTATGTCTCCCAGAGTGACCTACCCGACAATCCTTCTTTGACTCCTCTTCTTATGACGCCTCGCCAAGAATAATGAGAAATCCTAAAATCACTCTTCTTCTTTTTCGCTCATTTTGCCAAGGTGCCCTTTCGGGTTTTCACCAAGCCACTCATATTTTTTTTCATAAATGTGCTCACATAAGCTCACGTCACTCTTGACCTCATATTACCCCAGCCTAATGCTGGTCCAAGCCACCTGCTTATTACCTAGGCCACCCTTTCGGGTTTTCGACCTATCCCAGGATTTCTATTTTAGCCTTTTTTCAATTTTTTGGCTTTTTCAATTTTTTATTTTTCTCCTCAGCGACGTAGCAAGTATAAAACCCTCCCCCATGCTTAAACATTGCATTGTCCTCAATGTAATGAAAGACAAAAGAATAGAAGCACAGGGAAAAGCAAAAATTAACTTACAAACGTCGCCAAGCTTGTGATACCCCGTATTTTTGTAAGGTTATTTTGGGAATTATGGAATTTTCCCGAGTACCCGTTGTGTACGTCGGATTTAATTCAGGTAGCTTGAGACATTCTATAATGTGCTCTATATCTGTAATATTTTTCTCAGTGAAATAATATACAGACAAGGTGCCTTGAATTTTAAATTGTCGTTCGCGTACGATAATTTTTATCCCGGTTTATCGTCAAGCTCGTTCAAAGCCGAATGGGCGGGAAAAGGGGGAAACGGCGACCGCCGTTCGGAAACGGCGACCGCCGTGGTTGGGCCCGAGATGTCAGCGTGTCAGCTTCTAGCTGGCCGCGACAGGCCTAACGACGGCGACCGCCGCATTTACGGCGACCGCCGCGTGCCCGCCGCAGGCAAAATTACGGCGACCGTCGTGATTGTCCAGTGGTCATTGCCCGCCGGTCGCCGGCGTCGTTCGAGGCGCGCCGTTGCGTCGTTTGCCGCGTCTGAGGGTTTGCAGATCACTCCTTGGGGTTTGCCTATAAATAGACGAGCTTGGGCATGGGTTTTGGGTCATCTACAACCCCGAATCGCTGCCAAAACTCTCCCTCAAAGTGAGGTGTGTTTTCGTCGGTTTTCTTGTGCTCGCCGGAGGTGTCGTGGTGTGTTTCCAGAGTGCCTTTGTGAAGCTTTTGGTTAGCCTTGGAGGTTAGAAGCCAAAGCAAGTCAAAGGAGGCCGAACCGCTCGTGTTTTGGGGTGAGTTTTCTCTCGTTTCAATCGGCCGTGTTCTTCACGGCGACCGCCGTGTTCTTCACGGCGACTGCCGCCAAGAACAGCGACCGCCGCCAGTGCCCAGAACGCCTTCGTGGATTTGGCTTGGTCGGTTGTCGTCGTGGCGTCTTTCCTTTCGTGTTCTTTCGCCTTGTTTAGATTCGTACTGTTTATGTCGGATCTAACTTAGGGTTCCTTTTATGGGTCGACTCGAAGGTTGTTGTGCTGTCGGAACTATACCGTGTCGAGCCCGGAATCCAGTTGACGTCTTTAGACTATTCTGCGGAGTAAGGCAAGTGGCGGTTCGCTCTTGCTCTTTCGTTCCATATTTACATTAATTATCAGTAGTTTATGTGAGTAATTAATTTGGAATGAATATTCTGTTTGTCTGGAAATGGTTTTGATAAACTGTTTTGAAAATCATATAATAGGTTGTATATCTGTTAGAACAACGCTATTATATGTGATCGCCTTTCGGGCCTTTATGTGGATTTATCCTGTAAATGTTGTGGTGCTGTAACTGTTTAGTTAGCACTGTTAGATAGGAACGTTACTCGGACTCTGTCCAGTCGTTTCTTTATAATCTGGTATCGGGATGGCTCGTCCCCATCTGGTACTATTCTATGATCATGATCGGTCTCTTACACATGTGTGTAGAGACAGGACACTTAGCTGGTGTCACAAACATTTCGGTATACGTTACTCTCGACGAAACGTATACTAAGATGTGTCGTCCCATTGCTGGGGTACACATGTAAAAGTCTATAACGTGATGTGTGTTTTTGAAACATAAATCAGATAAGTGCTACCTTGACGCACATAATTAATACACCTTGGGCGAGTAGTGCAGCTAAGTTCAGTGCAGCTAGGAAAACTCGTCTTGACTTGAATGTAGTACGTTCTCTTTCCAATCTGGATTCGCTGTCGGCGATGAGGTTGATCGTGAACCGAAGCATCTCAGTCAGTTTTAAATCATTGTTGAATGATTCTGTAACTTTCCAGATTTGTCATTACTTCCTTAAAGACTCATTTCTCTTGGAGTCTCTTTTCGAGTTGATTTCTGTGAAGATTCAGTCTTCCAGAATCTTCTCTTGTGCATCTCTCTTGTTTATTCCAGTAGGAATATGATGGTTGACTACCGTTATCGGTTATTATCCGAGAAGCGATGAGTCTAACCTAATATGACTGCTTCGAACCAGTCTGCTTTATACCTTTGCTAGTCTATTCATTTAGACTAACCAACCAATATTTTCCCTTGCATGGTTGGCTGGTGTCATCCGTTTGATTCGGCACATCAGTTAAGAAGTAGCTCAGAAGATTAGAAGGACTATGGAGTCGGCGGTGGTTTTTGAATGTTTTAATTATTTCTTTAATCAGGTTATGATCCTTTGGACAATAACTCCGATTGTAATATACTTTCTTAGTCTTCCGCTGTGTTTGGTTTAAACTATGTTTTGACCTATTCGGGATTGGGTTGTAATCCCGTAACTCTTATTTCCTCGACAATGTTATGTTTTGGAATTTAATGCTTGATCTTTGTGTATCAATTGCATTTCATAAATTGTATTTAATTGGTAAAGCCTTGGGTGATCTCGGTAAGGAACACTGGGGTCACTGGCGGTAATACTTTTCCAAAAGGATTAAGTTTTGGGGGTGTTACAGTTGTGGTATCAGAGCCAAAGGTTTTAAAACGGGTTTGGAATTTTTATAAACCATTTATTCATTTTCAAAATGCTTTAAAAGGGCTCTGAATTTTAATTCTGAAAAGAATTTAAAAACACCGTTCATAGTCGTGTCTTCTTTATAGTCTGATATAGTAAGCTTGCTTCTATGTCTAGAAAGACTAATTCCTTCCTTATTGTTCGATAGGATGGGTGTCTGCTTTTCTATTGGTAGGGGGTCGGAAGACGCCAAGTCGGATCAGCCGAGGCTAGATTTTCCGTTACCTCAGCGATGTTTCGAGGTTGGAGGCCCGAGTAGCCCACCCGAAGACGTCAAGCACGTTCTCCCCGAGTCGGTTGTCCTTGTAGCCAGGAATGCTATGGTCCCTAAACCTGTACCTGTGCCGCCACCAAGGGTGGAGGGAGTACAGGAATGGGAGCAGGAAGACGAGTTGTCAAGGTATGAACAAGGGGTTTACCAAGACGACTTTCTGCTGGGACCAATTCCCGAGGAGATCGAGTACGAGGAGGAGGAAGAGGAGATGCTTGAGCAAGATCCTGTCGAGGACGAGGATATGATCGAGGATGATTCCGAGGATGAGGATCCCATCGAGGATGATCCCGAGGATGAGGATCCCATCGAGGATGATCCCGAGGATGAGGATCCCATAGAGGATGATCCAGAAGAGGATCCAGAGTTGGACCTTGGAGGGCAGAATCAGGAGCCCGATACAGGATTGTCACCAGTGCCAGAGTACGCACCCATGTCAGAAGCTGATTGGGAGGCACTGTATACCGAGTACGGTATTGGGAGAAGTGACAGGGAATCTCAGCCTATCCCTACTCCAAGGAGATGGAGGTCGGAATCCGAGCTACAGGAGATTGTCCGCCAAAGCGAGGTAATCTCCGCAGAACAGCAGCGTCAGAGGGATGAGTTGACCGCCAGTACTCAGAGGAGGGCTGGAATAAGAGGACCAGTCATGGATGACCCATACTTTACCATGACTGAGCTAGGACTATGTGCTTCAGGGTCAAGCAGGGTGCGAAACCCATCGCCAGAGCTCGATGGTGAGCCTAGCCCGAAGAGACCATGCACGAGTAGCCAGTCGTATGGGAGACGTTTTGGAACGCCTTGAGGAGGAGTGGCGTTGCCTATCGTAGTAGTTTCTTTTCTTAGTATTCCAAGTTGTACTTTGTGTAATATTTCAGTATTGCGGCAAGTACTCTGAGAAACACTTATATCTTCGAGCAGTGTTGTCCTAACGCTCGAATGATAAACTTATGCGTAACTTGTGTAAGAATTCGAAGGTTCATCTATAAAATACCAAGTTGATCTATTCTGAGTAATTTATTTACGTTGGTATATTGCATAAGTATATTGCATAATATTAATGTATTGAATGCTTGGAATTTGATCGGTAAATAGATGGTGAACCCAAGAAGCACGAGGAATTCGACTCGAGCCGGTGCTGGGACTAGCCAAAACCCCAGACCAGCAGGAAGAAGTATTCAGGATGAACACGAGTCTGAGTCTCGCGTCCAGCAGAGGCGTGAAGGTCAGGATCAGACCCAGGCGCCGACGCTGTTTGACGCCGCAGCTGTTGAGGCAATCCGTGGGATCGTGATGCAGGCTATTACAGATGTCTTGATACCAAGTGCGCCTCAAGCACAAGAAGTGCCTATTCACGCAGCGGTTCCTAATGTTGTAGAACCCAGAAACCCTGTGATTCAGGAGACTGCCGTTAGGGCGAGGGACAGCTATGGTCGCGCTCTTAAGACCATTACTTCCATGAGACCCGACTGCTATAACGGGAAAGGGGAGCCAGTGGCAGTGACTCATTGGTTCTCCCATATGGAGAGGATGTTCAGGAACGTGGAGTGTACGGAGGCCGAGAAGGTCCATATCACATCTCTTCAGCTGAAGGAGGAGGCTAGCGAGTGGTGGGAGAGCACTGGTTTGGCTGAGAGCCCAGTGTTGACTTGGTCGATGTTCAAGACCAAGATGGTTGATCGCTTTTTCTCTCGTGCTATGAGAGAGGAGAAGCATAAAGAGTTCTTGTACCCTCAGACTGATGGTCTGAGAGTGACCGAGTTGGCATCTAAGTTCAACCATCTTCTACAGTACGCCACTGCCGAGATCACCAGCGAGGCTCAAAAGATCTGGTACTTCCACGAGTGGATGAACCCGGATATCAAGCCATTAATGGTGCACCACACATGCTCTACCTTGGAGCAGTATGTGGATTGTGCCTATAAGCTGGAGGTAACTCTCGAGGAGTCGACCAAGAGGCGCAACCGACAGAAGTCGATGCAGAATCAGAACCAGGGAGGTGGTTTTAAGCGCCCTGCGCCACCGTCTAACTTCGCCAAGTCCGGCCGAGCTAAGACGGAGATGACGCAAGGGGGATCGACTCAGCAGTCAGGGCATACCAGGAGTACAGTTCAGTGTTATAACTGTGGTACTGCTAGGCACAAGAGCACTGAGTGTCGGAAGGAGAGGAGGCCATGCTTTGGGTGTGGACGTGATGGTCATCTGCAAAAGTTCTGCAAGCAGGGGAAGCAGAAGGGAGTAGAGTCGCAGCAAGGGTCAGTTCATCAGAGCAACCGACCTAGGTTTAAGCCTGCCGAGACTCCTAGCCCTTCAGTGCAGACGACTGCTCAGAACAGGGGAAAGGCCCCAGCTGTTTCTGGAAGTCAGGGACAACGCTTGTACGAGATGCGTGAGGCAGATGGACCCAACGCTCCGATTGTTCAAGGTACTCTATACCTTCACTCTACTTCAGTGTGCATTCTGTTTGATTCTGGTGCTACGCATTCCTTTATTTCGGGTAGTTGTGTTAGCAAGTTAGACTTAGTGTGCAATGATTCGTGCGACCCTTTCGTCGTTAATCTTCCTAATGGAGAACGTTTGGTGGGAACCAAGCATTTGTCCGACTTTCCGATTACCATTCAGAGTAAGGAATTCGAGGCAGATTTAATCTGCATAGCCATGGCTCCATACGACAATATTCTCGGTATGGATTGGCTGACGCGTCACAAGGCGGTGATCGACTTCAGTTCAAGAACGGTGACGGTGTCATCTGGGGGCCAATTCGTGTGCAAGTTCAAAGGTCGAAATGACGCTGATAACGGCAAGTTGATCAATGCGATGGCTGCGTTTAAGCTACTACGACAAGGATGTGTCGGGTACCTTTGCTACTTGGATTCGCCCGAGAAGGATGGACCTGAGGTTCTTGATATTCCTGTAGTTAGGGAGTTTTCGGATGTCTTTCCGGAAGAAATTCCTGGATTACCCCCGAACCGTGACGTTGAGTTTTCTATTGATCTCGAGCCTGGTACAACGCCGATTTCCAAATCACCGTATCGGATGGCTCCGGCTGAGATGCAAGAATTGAAGAATCAACTTGAAGATCTTCTTAATAAAGGTTATGTCAGGCCGAGTGCATCGCCGTGGGGTGCCCCGATTTTATTCGTCAAAAAGGACGGATCGTTTCGACTTTGTATCGACTATCGAGAGTTGAACAAGGTGACGATCAAGAACAAGTATCCTTTGCCTAGGATTGGTGACTTGTTGGACCAGTTGCAAGGAGCAAAGGTGTTCTCCAAGATCGACTTAAGATCTGGATATCATCAACTCAGGATTCGGGAGCAGGACATTCCTAGAACTGCGTTTAGGACCAGATATGGTCATTACGAGTTCGTAGTGATGCCTTTTAGGCTTACAAATGCTCCAACTGTCTTTATGGATTTGATGAACCGATGTTTTCACCAGTACTTGGATAAGTTCGTGGTAGTTTTCATCGACGACATTTTGATCTACTCTCCGAATGAAGAAGTCCACGAGGAATATCTACGGATTTCCTTGTCAATCCTTAGACAACATCAGCTTTATGCTAAATTGTCTAAATGTGAATTCTGGATGAAAGAGGTGACTTTCTTAGGCCACGTGATCAATAAAAATGGGATTATGGTTGATCCCCAAAAGATAGAAGCGGTGGCTAATTGGACACAGCCCCAGAGCGTGAAGGAGGTACGCAGTTTTCTTGGACTTGCCGGGTATTATAGAAGGTTCGTAGAAGAATTTTCAAAGATCGCTCTACCTATGACCAATCTACTCCGCAAATTCCACAAGAAGTTTGTCTGGAATGACAAGTGCGAGGTCAGTTTCCAGGAGTTGAAGCGACGGTTGACCTCGGCACCCGTGTTAGTACTCCCAGAGGGGAATGACGATTATGTGGTCTATAGTGATGCTTCCAAGTGTGGTCTTGGTTGTGTTTTGATGCAAAGGGGCAGAGTCATTGCTTACGCATCTAGACAACTCAAGACTTACGAAGAAAACTATCTGACCCACGATCTTGAGTTAGCAGCGGTTGTCTTTGCGCTGAAGATTTGGAGGCATTACCTCTACGGTATAAGATGCCAAGTCTTCACTGACCACAAAAGTCTCAAGTACATATTTACTCAGAAGGAGTTAAATATGAGACAACGCCGCTGGCTAGAGTTGCTCAAGGACTACGACATGGAGTTGTTGTATCATCCGGGCAAGGCTAATGTAGTAGCTGATGCACTAAGCCGGAAGACAACGCACGAGACTATGGTTGCTCTACTTACTGCTCAAACCAAGCTAAACCAAGAGTCATGCGACATTGAAGTCTTATATGACCAGCGTAGAGGGTACCTGAGTATGATGGAAATTCAGGCTACACTGCTGGATCAAATCAAAGAAAAGCAAGTCGATGACATCATCTTGGTAAAGTTAAGCAGTGAAGTGATGGATGGGAAAGCTCCCAGTTTTGTGGTTCAGGATGATGGATCACTTTGGTTTCAGGATCGGATCTGTGTGCCTGACACAGAAGGTCTTCGTCAGTTGGTGATGAGAGAAGCTCATTCATCTGCTTATTCTGTGCATCCTGGCTCTAGCAAGATGTACAAGGATCTCAGGAAGAAGTTTTGGTGGCCAAACATGAAGTGGGACGTAGCAGACTTTGTGGCAAAGTGCTTAACTTGCCAGAAGGTCAAGATCGAATACCGCAGGCCAGGTGGTGAGATGCTACCTCTCCCCCCCCAGAATGGAAATGGGAGGACATTTCCATGGACTTCGTCACTGGGCTACCCAAGACTCGAAGTCAGAGAGATGCTATCTGGGTAATTGTGGATAGGCTTACGAAGAGTGCTCATTTCATAGCCATCAAGATCACATGGGAAACCCAGAAGCTAGCCGAAGTTTACCAGAAGGAGATTGTCCGCTTACATGGCATTCCTTAGACCATTGTATCGGACAGAGATGGCCGTTTCATGTCAAGATTCTGGAAGGAACTTCATAAGGCTATGGGAACCGAGTTGAGGTTCAGTACAGCGTTTCATCCTCAGACAGATGGCCAGTCTGAAAGGACCATCCAGACTCTGGAGGATATGCTTAGAGCTTGTGTGCTCGATCGTCCGACTAGCTGGGAGGACAACTTGAGTCTGATTGAGTTCACGTACAACAATAGCTGACATGCTACAATCAAGATGGCTCCGTTTGAAGCTTTGTATGGTCGCAGATGCATATCTCCGATTTGTTGGGACGATAATGTCGACAAAATTCTGCTTGGACCAGAGTTGGTCGAAATGACGGCCTCAGACATTGCTTTGATTAGACAAAGAATGTTGACCGCTCAGAGTCGACAGAAGTCCTACGCAGATCGGAAGCGCAGGACTGTCGAGTTCGAGGTCGGTGACAAGGTTTTTGTCAAGGTATTGCCATCCAAAGGAGTTTTCAGATTTAGTAAGTGTGGGAAGCTTAACCCTCGCTACGTGGGACCATTCGAGATTCTGGATAGAGTGGGATCTCTAGCGTACCGTTTGGCGTTGCCACCATCGGCTCACCCGGTGCATAACGTGTTTCACGTGTCTTTACTCAGAAAGTATGTGCCAGATGAGTCTCATGTGCTTAGTTATGAGGACATCGAGATTCAAGCTAATGGTACTTATGAAGAGTTGCCCGTGCGCATTTTGGAGCATCAGGAGAAGCAATTGCGCAACAAGATCGTGCCGTTGGTACGAGTGCTGTGGTCCAAGTCAGGGACCGAAGAAGTTACTTGGGAGACGTGGGAAACCGAGTCAGATATGCTCAGGCATTTTCCCGAGTTATTCTCGACCTAAGTTTCGGGGTCGAAACTTCTTGTAAGGGGGAGGAGATGTGATACCCCGTATTTTTGTAAGGTTATTTTGGGAATTATGGAATTTTCCCGAGTACCCGTTGTGTACGTCGGATTTAATTCAAGTAGCTTGAGACATTCTGTAATGTGCTCTATATCTGTAATATTTTTCTCAGTGAAATAATATACAGACAAGGTGCCTTGAATTTTAAATTGTCGTTCGCGTACGATAATTTTTATCCCGGTTTATCGTCAAGCTCGTTCAAAGCCGAATGGGTGGGAAAAGGGGGAAACGGCGACCGCCGTGGTTGGGCCCGAGATGTCAGCGTGTCAGCTTCTAGATGGCCGCGACAGGCCTAACGACGGCGACTGCCGCATTTACGGCAACCGCCGCAGGCAAAATTACGGCGACCGCCGTGATTGTCCAGTGGGCATTGCCCGCCGGTCGCCGGCGTCGTTCGAGGTGCGCCGTTGCGTCGTTTGCCGCGTCTGAGGGTTTGCAGATCACTCCTTGGGGTTTGCCTATAAATAGACGAGCTTGGGCATGGGTTTTGGGTCATCTACAACCCCGAATCGCTGCCAAAACTCTCCCTCAAAGTGAGTTGTGTTTTTGTCGGTTTTCTTGTGCTCGCCGGAGGTGTCGTGGTGTGTTTCCAGAGTGCCTTTGTGAAGCTTTTGGTTAGCCTTGGAGGTTAGAAGCCAAAGCAAGTCGAAGGAGGCCGAACCGCTCGTGTTTTGGGGTGAGTTTTCTCTCGTTTCAGTCGGCCGTGTTCTTCACGGCGACCGCCGTCAAGAACAGCGACCGCCGCCAGTGCCCAGAACGCCTTCGTGGCTTTGGCTTGGTCGGTTGTCGTCGTGGCGTCTTTCCTTTCGTGTTATTTCGCCGTGTTTAGATTCGTACTGTTTATGTCGGATCTAACTTAGGGTTCCTTTTATGGGTCGACTCGAAGGTTGTTGTGCTGTCAGAACTATACCGTGTCAAGCCCGGAATCCAGTTGACGTCTTTAGACTATTCTGCGGAGTAAGGCAAGTGGCGGTTCGCTCTTGCTCTTTCATTCCATATTTACATTAATTATCAGTAGTTTATCTGAGTAATTAATTTGGAATGAATATTCTGTTTGTCTGGAAACGGTTTTGATAAACTGTTTTGAAAATCATATAATAGGTTGTATATCTGTTAGAACAACGCTATTATCTGTGATCGCCTTTCGGGCCTTTATATGGATTTATCTTGTAAATGTTGTGGTGCTGTAACTGTTTAGTTAGCACTGTTAGATAGGAACGTTACTCGGACTCTGTCCAGTCGTTTCTTTATAATCTGGTATCGGGATGGCTCGTCCCCATCTGGTACTATTCTATGATCATGATCGGTCTCTTACACATGTGTGTAGAGACAAGACAGTTAGCTGGTGTCACAAACCTTTCGGTATACGTCACTCTCGACGAAAAGTATACTAAGATGTGTCGTCCCATTGGTGGGGTACACATGTAAAAGTCTATAACGTGATGTGTGTTTTTGAAACATAAATCAGATAAGTGCTACCTTGACGCACATAATTAATACACCTTGGGCGAGTAGTGCAGCTAAGTTCAGTACAGCTAGGAAAACTCGTCTTGACTTGAATGTAGTACGTTCTCTTTCCAATCTGGATTTGTTATAGGCGATGAGGTTGATCGTGAACCGAAGCATCTCCGTCAGTTTTAAATCATTGTTGAATGATTCTGTAACTTTCCAAATTTGTCATTACTTCCTTAAAGACTCATTTCTCTTGGAGTCTCTTTTCGAGTTGATTTCTGTGAAGATTCAGTCTTCCAGAATCTTCTCTTGTGCATCTCTCTTGTTTATTCCAGTAGGAATATGATGGTTGACTATCGTTATCGGTTATTATCCGAGAAGCGATGAGTCTAACCTAATATGACTGCTTCGAACCAGTCTGCTTTATACCCTTGCTAGTCTATTCATTTAGACTAACCAACCAATATTTTCCCTTGCATGGTTGGCTGGTGTCATCCGTTTGATTCAGCACATCAGTTAAGAAGTAGCTCAGAAGATTAGAAGGACTATAGAGTCGGCGGTGGTTTTTGAATGTTTTAATTATTTCTTTAATCAGGTTATGATCCTTTGGACAATAACTCCGATTGTAATATACTTTCTTAGTCTTCCGCTGTGTTTGGTTTAAACTATGTTTTGACCTATTCGGGATTGGGTTGTAATCCCGTAACTCTTATTTCCTCGACAATGTTATGTTTTGGAATTTAATGCTTGATCTTTGTGTATCAATTGCATTTCATAAATTGTATTTAATTGGTAAAGCCTTGGGTGATCTCGGTAAGGAACACTGGGGTCACTGGTGGTAATACCTTTCCAAAAGGGTTAAGTTTTGGGGGTGTTACAAAGCTGCTTGGACACTTTTGTTGTTGTTGGCGGTATACTCAGTAACGCCCAGGTCTCCAGTGTTGGGCGGGTGTATTCATCAACTCCATAGTTTTCTCCTACCGTGCAACCATAGGGATCCACTTTGGTGAGTAGTGGTATAGCAAGTATGGCGGGGCTGCACGGCCTTCAATGAACACATGGTAGAGCCCAAATGTAATCATGGTGGGGGCTCTAGTGTTCCTCCTCCTCAGCTGTCAATTGTACGGCCATCATCGTTGCCAAATAATGTGTAGGGCTAATGTCTCCTCCTTTGACAACATGATGCGCACCGTCTCTCCATGGGGAACTCTGGACAGCTGGCCTACGGTAGAACTCTTTTCTTTTCTTTTTTCGATTCCCCCCCCCCCCCCCCCCCCGTTTAAGGTTTTTTCGGGGGGTGACTTAGTACAGGAAAGGAAGAGACTTACATTGGTGTGAAAACACCTTCTTCAATAGGCATGGGTCTCTTCCCTGCAGGTTAGTCGGAAACAAAAACAAGAACAAAAACAAAGCAAAAACACACTAAAGAAAATGCAAAAACAAAGAAAGAAAAGCAAAGAAAGAAAAACATACCTCGGGTTGCCTCCCGGACAGCGCCTTAGTTATTGTCATGGCTTGACATCCTACTCCAACCTTAATCCACAACATCGGGTTCCTTAGGTACCCTCTCATTCAGCACCTCTTTCCTGAACCAATCATGGAAAGGTTTGAACCTTAGACCATTCCTCTTTTTCAACGGCTTCTCCGCCTTGGCTTTCGTAGTCGCCTTCCCCCCATACTTAGAGCGATCAGGGGGGCATTTAACTTCAACTTCAGGGGCCTGCACCATGGAGGGAACGAGCTTCTCGCTCGGAGTTAGCATAGTGGGGCCAATGCCCAGAAGAGAAGTAGGATGGTCACCCTTCTCATCCAATAAAGCCGTGACTTCCTGCAGATTAGAAGATACAGTAATATCGACAGGCAAGTCAACTATGGGATCCTCTAGTATAGGTTGCAATTCATCCAAAGGGTTAGGACTCATTACATCAACAAAGTTCAAAGAGGTGTTAATGACGGGTTTCATATCATATATGTTATATTCAACTCCATCCCCATCAAATTCCATAGTTAATTTCCCACTTCTAACATCAATTGTGGTATTTGCAGTTTTCATGAAAGGTCTACCTAACAGCATATGTGCACCTGTACCACCATCCATATCAAGAACATAAAAATCAGTGGGAAAAATCAGCGTATCTATCATAACAAGGACATCCTCAACAACCCCTTTCGGGTAGACATTGGTTCCATCAGCTAATTGAATAACTAGTCTAGTGTCCTGTAGTGGTGGCAGACCAAGGGACTCATAGAACGACAATGGTAAGACATTAATAGCAGCACCAAGATCTAGCATAGCCTTATCAATCTTTGTCTCACCAATGATGCAAGGGATAGAGAACATACCTGGATCACTGCACTTCTTGGGCAAATGCTTTTGAAATACAGCAGATACTTGCTCGCTCACCTGGACCTGCTTCTTTTTCTTCTGCTTTTGGTTCCTCTTTATCGTGCACAGCTCCTTCAAGAACTTAGCATACTTGGGAATACTCTTAACAAGCTTGAGCAAATGAATGTTGACCTCACACTTGCTAAAAGTTTCGAAGAGGTGAATTAGTAGCACGAGTGTGGACCATAAGATAGGTCCACACCAAGGGTTAGTAACAAACAAATCACAAAAACAGAAAATTTGACTCCCCGGCAACGACGCCAAATTTGACAGAGCTAAAGTCGTGATGCCTATCAAATAAATCCCAAAATACCTACTAAGTAGTATAGTAAGCAAGACAGGGTCGATCCCACAGAGAGTCAGGTTATCAATTTGTGCAATTCGTTATCACCAACTAGGAACTAGGGGGGGTTTGTTTGTGTTTATCGTAACCAAAGTAAACAAAGCAAGTAAATAAGTTCGCAGGAAACGGTTGTAAATATAATGGGGAAAAGCGCCACACTCAACAGAGATCCACACAACAATAGATAGGCCGATCACGGAATTCTATCAATCTCAAGTTCTTAATATTCCTATAGTTGTTCTTATCCCGATCTTAGATAACTATTAGTTCTACCAGCCCTAATAGTACTTATTACTAAATCAAATCTGAAAACCTTCAAGACTCAATGAAGCAATAGCATTCAACCAAGGATTCAACAAGATACATGCAGTAGAAACAACCCGTTACTATAAGCATGCAATTAACTCTCTCTCACGATGAAGCGCTCGGATCCCCTATACGCAACAATCGTGCTCGCTACTAGATATGCAACCCGAACCCGGAATCACAAGTCCTAGAAATTAGGAAGATATCAATAAACCTAGGTGATCAATCTAGATAAATCAACATAAACCAATAATCAATCAAGCACAAGAGAATTAATCCAACTAGATAGGAAAACGAACAAGAGTAGAAAACTCACAACCAATCAATTGTTGGCTTCAAACTGTCAAGTGCAACAATGGAGGTTTAGTTCTCCATTAGGGTTTGTGAGAGAAAAATACGTAAAACGGTGGCAACTAGGGTTAACCACAAAGTGTTCTAAAATAGTCTTAAATACTAGGAAACCAATATGGAATAAAATAAGGAAATAATAACATTCCGAAATATAAAGTCTCGGATAAAAGAAAAACAGAAATAAAACTCGGAAATAAATCTTGTCAGCGCCTTACCACCGCGGGGTGCGGTGGCCTTCCTGCCGCGGGGGGGCGGTAAGCTGCCGTGGCCAGGCGTCAGCTCTTCTTGCCGCTGGGGGCGGCCATCTTCACACCGCCGGGGGCGGTGGTCTTCAGACTCGTCTTCTTCTTCTCCTAGCTTGCCTCGCACCACTTCTTAGCACATCTCTTCACTCCATTAGCATCTTCTATTGGTGGCTTCCTCCTCAGTGTCTCCAGTGATCTCCAATATAGCTCAAACACTCCTAATAACACCAAACTTCACCCACAAACGCCATGCACATGAATGTGCCTAAATCTACCCGAATGGCACCAATAAACCCTCTAATGACTCTTACTTAAGCTCTACAAAGTAGCGCTTATCAGTGATCGTTGCCTTGTTGGCCGCGATCGCGGCTTTGCTTGTCTTTGACTTCAACATTTTCGTCAATGGCCGCGATCGGGTCTTTGCTTCTTTTGAGCATCTCGGCGAGTTCTTCCAAGCCCGCCCCCGCGGCTTGTTCTTCTCAGCTTCCTGACGCTCCAAACTCACTTAAATCCACCTTTTCCTGTACTAATTCTTCTCAACACCTCAATCATAAATTAGCTCTTAAACTAGTACAAACATCCCTAATAATGCACTAACCATTCCTAGTTACTCACTACAGAGTAGAGCGTATCAAAATGTCACACTTTTCTACATGGATAAGAGTGGGAATTCCTAGGTTATTTTTATAGATAATGCCAATAGAGGACAATCCATTAGTTCTGGTTGAACCATCCGCGTTAATCTTGATAACTTTATCTGGTGGTTTTTTCCATTTAGGGTTACGCTGTTTTCTTGTAGTCACTTGTTTCCTTTTTGTGAAGTTTTGATAAAAAGTGCAATCCTAGTTCCATTTATGTGTGTCTTATTCCAGGCAGATATGAGGTTTTGTATATATTTTGGCAAGTCTTTAATGATATTCATTTTTCGATCGAAGTATAGTTGTTCATACTTCTTCGTTTCAAACGTATTCGTCTTTCGATCGAAGTATACATCAGTGGACTATTAACTTTCCATTTTTTACTTATTCGTTTTTCGATGTTCATCGTTTTGTACTTTGTCGTTTTTCTTATAGTTGTTCATACATCCTTTTATCGCTCGGTAAAGTTTTGTAAGTTATGTTGCTATTTCGTACTTTGAGGTAAAGTATCAAACGACATAATAAACATGAACAAACATACTAAACCAAAAACACAAAATACATAACATTTACAGAAACACTTAATACAAACGAAGCGTGTCTAATCCAAACATAAAAACTAATGTGGCTGCGAGCCACTCCCTTCACCGGGTCCCGTGACAGAATCATGAAACATCTGGGACTGGCGAGGTGGAGGTGGGGCCATGGGTGGAGGCTGCCCAATCAGCATCTCAAGCCATAATCTCGCAAGTCCCTCGAATGTCTGTGTCGAAGCCTCGGGAGTGCGTAAGTGCGGATATCAGCAACAACCACCTAAATGCACTGTATACAAAATAAGTAAAAATTGTCAAACTATTGCAATATACACAATAAGAGATAAAACGTTCAAACGATTCAACAAAAATAAGCGTATCGCGACTGCGTCAACAGTTGGAGAGACATGGATAGGGCCGACCGGATGATCACGTCTGACGGAACCGGGATCGACCAAGGGATGAGAACACTTGTCATACCAATCTAAATAGTCGGCAGACATGTCCCAAAAGTGAGTCGCATTCGGTCCATGCAGATCAATCAACGGTCTCAGATCTGCATCCCATGCTACTAGAAGCTCATCATCAAACCTGACCTCGTATCCCTTCAGCTCCGTATTTCTGATGGCCTTGTACGGCTGAATGGACAAATTTGGGACTGACTACACTAGCCCGAACTGCCTAAGGACTCGTTTCGGGTGGTACGGCTCCTCAACATCTATAATGCGCAGTACACCGCGAAACCTAGAAGGAGCTACCTCAGGAGCCTGGAAGTCCAACCCCACCCAAGGGGTCCAGGTAACCTGTAAAGTAAAAAAGGCAGAGTCAATACGTATTTTTGTAATTAAAGACTAAGATATTGAAATAAACCTAAACTTTTCTACCTCCTCATATCTCATGGCGTCCAGTATGCGGCGTATAGCGATCAAACGGCCGAAATCTCTACTGTTAGGCACCTCCGAGGCACCAAGAACAGCTGCTCCAAAAAGCATGGGGGTTGGTAACATATTGTTCCCGAAAATGTGGGAAATATGCCCAAACCCAGCACTGTAAATGAAGAAATAACGCTATTAATGACCGAAGTATTAAAACATAACTTAATATTTCACTAATCCATCCAATATCTTACCCTAATCAGAATCCCACAAGAAGCAATCCCCTGCGCTCCACGCCTAGACGCCTCTCCCAAGTTGCGGTACACATAGGCTAGAATCCCAACTCCCCATGCAGTGTCTCCAGTAGCGTCGTGGTCAAACAAAAGCACCACCCACTTGTGCTTCACGGCGTTAGTCGACTTGTCCATCAGGACAGTCGAGCCGAGAAGCAACAAGAGGTAGTACGTAGAAATAACGCCCTCGTCACGATCGTCACTCCTCATCATCTCCATCAGTCTACTCTCTAAATAGGCCAAAGGAATACCGCCAACTTTGTGCCACTTCTTGATCTGATCCTGCTCAACTCCCAGATGAGTACATATGCGTTGTCTCATTGCCGCATCACTAAGGTCTGAACTACAGCTCCTCCCATGTATGCGAACCCGCAAGATCTGGAGAATATCGGCAAGGGTGGTTGTCATCTCTTCGAAGGGCATATGAAATGTGTTCGTCTCGGGATGTCATCTCTCCACAAATGCAGAAATCAATGCAGAATCCATGTTGCATGCGATGCCAAGTGTGCGTAGATCTGTAAGACCGCTCTGCTCAGCCAGCCTAAACCACGTATGTGGCTCAGGGCTAATATAATCCTCGTGGGCAGAACAATGGGCAGAGCGGAAATGGATCCTCAGAGTCTTACGACCATGAATGTACAAAATTTAAGATTAGTATACATTTTCTAATCAATACTATTTTAAACATTCAACACATAAACTACAAAGTTAAACATACCAAATCCTGCTCCGTCTGACGACGGGCTACCCCGCTAAGATGTGGTTGCTGCTGGTGAGCAATATCAGGAACAACAGGCTCTGGAGGAGCATCTTCAACAGCTACAACTTCTCCTCTATGTCTTCGTCTCCTCTATTGTACGAGAGGTGGCATTTGAGCAACAACCTCTGGAGCGGGGTCGGGTACGGGAAGGTCATAAATAGCCCGAGCAATGTGTGTCTCGTAGCTAAGGAGAAGAAAAGGACACTTTGGGCCTCCAGGCATCCAAGGATGGTAAGTATGTACGGGTCTTGCATCCTGATGCGGCTCCACAATAGAAGGACGGCCTAGATGTGGAGAAGCAGGACCAGCTGAAGGTGTAGAAGAAGGACCGGCAGGAGGTGGAGAGGGGACAAGAGTAGGGACCGACTCAGAAAAAATAGGGGAACGGCAAAAGGGAATGTCGTCCGTACTCAAATCTTGCGTCGGTAATGTAGGCTCCAAAGACTCTACATAATTTGCCTCATCAGCCTGATGCGGCTCCTTAACAGGTTGTACATCAACCTTCATATATTGAGCTGACCTGTCATCGGCGTCCTCCATGTACTCATCATCAGCAGTCATAGGCGAAGGATAAGATATCCCACTACCCGACAATATATCGACACTAACAAGACCGGCGCGGCGACGTATAGAATCTGAAACACCAACACGTCGTGTGCAATCGGCCACTACCGGTGTCGGCTCTGTACGCTCCGTAGGGGTGAGGGCCGCCAGTAAACTCTAATTTTTTGGAACATTATTAGATTAGTTTCTTATATAAACATTCTAAATTCCTTATATACTACTTTTTAATAAACTATTTAGTACTTTCTTATTTACAATTCATAATTATTTTTAGTTATGAACAATTCATAATTATTTTTAGTTATGAACAATTCATAACTATCTATTTCGACTTTTTTTCAATTTTAATAAACTTTTTACTTAGTAAGTAATTACTAACATTATTAGATTAGTTCTTTATATGATTCATTTAAAAAAAAATTGGAACATTATTATATTAGTTCCTTATATGATTCATTTTAAAATTGACTGTACTTATACATTTCGGTATATCACTTTTGCATTTGTGTTAGATTTCATTTAACTTTTATAATTTTATTTTATCTATTGTATAGATAGTTTTTATAATGGTTTAGGTACTAGTTAATATCTAATTACATTAAAATATAAATATAGGTTAACTAATTCTAATCCATAACTAATCCAAAATTAATAATTAATAACATTAAATTCTAAATATAGGTTAACTAATACAAAAATTAATAACTAATTATAATCCATAACTATATTATTCTAATCCAAATTAATTCATAATCTAAACGATAATGCATTCTAATCCAATTAATAGTTAATAACATTAAAATCTAAATATATGTTAACTAATACAAAAATTAATAACTAATTCTAATCCATAACTAATCAATAACTATATTATTCTAACCCGAATTAATTCATAATCTAAACGATAATGCATTCTAATCCAAATTAATAATTAATAACATTAAAATCTAAATATATGTTAACTAATATAAAAATTATTATCTAATCCATAACTATATTATTCTAATCCAAATTAATTCATAATCTAAACGATAATCCATTTTAATCTAAACAATAATCCAAATTAATTCATAATCTAAACGGTAATCCATAACTATATTATTTTAATCCAAATTAATTCATAACTATATCATTATTAAATCAAATCTTAACAATTATATTTACGAAAACAATTACGAAAACAAATCTAAATTTAAGATTTAAAAAAAATACATCTCTAAGACCAATCGGACTCGATACATGTGCTATCGGAGTCGTTTCTAACTCAATCGGAGTCGCCCTCGCTTGAGCTCGGGTCCTAGCTCGACCTCCATTTCCACCTCGGGTCCTAGCTCCACCTCCATTTCCACCTCGGGTCTGAGCTCCACCCATAACCACCATTGCCACCTCCTCCTCCTCGCTTTCCGCCTCCACTGCCACCCAAGGGCTCCTCCTGCCATCGGATTGAGGGCCGCCGTCGCCGTCCGTAGAAGCATCGACCGCTGGAATGCCCGTAGAATCGCCGCATCCATTTCCACCGGAGGATTCGGCCCGTTTTCCGCCACCAATCGGGTCGCCCAAACAACTCAAACCTGAATCCATGGCTAATTTCACCAATCGAAGCAAGGGGGAAGAGATTTAACGAATCGCGAATTCGAATTTTTTTTAGGTTTTCAGAGCGGTGGGAGGAAGAAGACGACGTGACTTCTTAAGCGTATACTACACGCTTAACTTACGCGTGTACCTGCACGCTTAACTTAAGCGTGTAAAACATAGTTGTATTTTCACAATACCCACAATGCCCCTATACGCTTACCTTATGCGTACAAAACCGTATGCCTATGTTAAGCGCACATAATAGCGTGCATTTAAACATAGATTCGCATGTATTTAGCTTTTTCATTATAACAACAATAGGTATACGATTGTAAGCAAATAGATAATTTTATTTTGATAAACATTTCTAAAATCCACAAGGAAAATTAGTTGGTGAATATCTTGCAAAATCATATTACAATTTGCAAATATAAAGAGATAGATATTTTATTTTAAAAATTCATAGCATCTTCTATATCAATAAATAAAAATATAAACTATGAAATCTAAATTAAAAAGTACAAAATATAAAAACAATACCATATAAAGAAAATGTAACAATCAATTAGATGTCTTATATTATATTAATCATATTTATGGTAAACTTAAATTTCATAAAGGATAATACATATAATATGATGAAGATAGACGAAAAGGATGTATACTATAAATATATTATGAACATCTTTGAAAAGTATTTTAGAAACATTAAAAGAATCTACTATATATCTACTAAACTAGAACACAATTATGTCACATGGCACTCCTTCAAAAAAATTGAGCACTCCCTTATTAAAACCTCCACATGTCATATCTGTGACTCCTTTGATCGCCTCATCCGTGGTTTTGTTTGGGGATCTATCTCTGAGCGGCGTCGGATTCATCTCCTGCCTTGGGAGACGATTGCCAAGCCAAAGGTCGAGGGCGGGTTGGGGATAAGGCACATGAGGCAAATGAATACGACTTTGCTGGCTAAGTTGAGTTGGTGAAGTCTACAGGAGTCGACTGCTTTATGGTCCCGGGTCATTCGCGGGAAGTATTGTATCAGCCGGCTTGATGTAGATATGTTCAATCATGCTCCTAATGCGTCCCGGACTTGGAAGGGGATGGTTCATGGGGCTCATTTGTTGACTAAGGGCCTTCGTACTATGGTTGGTAATGGTAATGCTACTCTATTTTGGCTGCACTCATGGTTGGATGAAAAACCTTTGGTCGATCACGCTATCTCTCCTGTTCCAACTGAACTTGAATCGATGACAGTTGCGGAGTTGTGGTCGTCTGCATGGTGGAATTGGCAGGTCATTAGTTTATATCTCCCCCTTGCTATATGTCAACGTTTAGCGTGTATTCATATTGAGCCTAATCCTGAAGCTAATGACAAGTTTTTTTGGGATTATTCTTCTTCTGGGGTTTTCACGGCTAAGTCAGCATTACGGCTCCTGCGTGGGGCTCCGACTATGGACACTACTGGGTTTTGGCGTGCTCTGTGGAAGGTGAAGGCACAGCAGCGGGCTAGACAATTCCTGTATCTGGTGGCTCATAACGGCATCTTGTGCAATGCGGATCGGGTTCGCCGTCATCTTTCTACAGTCTTGGCTTGTCCGCGGTGTGGCCTGGAGGAGTCGGTGTTCCATGTTCTTCAGGACTGTGGGACCGTCCAGCTCGTATGGAAGGCATTGGCTGGTAACTCACTTCCATCCAATTTTTTCACATGTACTGATATTATAAATTGGGTGGAGAGTAACATTGCTACTAATGAAGATTGGGGAGCTTTGTTCGCCACCATGTTGTGGTTTACATGGAAGACTAGAAACAAGTTGGTGTTTGAGGGTGTCGACTCGTCTGCCTCCCTTTCGCGTACGGTGGTCTCCCGACATCTGTTGTACAAGGCGGCTTCAAGTCGGTACAGGGCTGCTACTTCTGTTGAGCCGATTAACGAGTCGCCTCCCTCGACTCATTGGCAGCGCCCGCCTCCGGGATGGGTTAAGTTGAATTCGGATGGTGCATCGAAGGGGAACCCGGGTCCATTGGGTGATGGCGGCATCTTAAGAACGGACGACTGTTTATTTTTTAGGGCCTACGCGTTTCGCAATGGTGCAGGAAAGGCTCTCTCTGCTGAATTACAAGTTGTCTTTCATGGTATTCAGGTTGCGCTTGGGCTAAGCGTGAACTGGCTCATCATTGAGACCGACTCCATGGAGGTTTGCCGTCTTTTGCAAGTGCGTCAGCTACTTACTCATGTTGATTTCTTCCTAATTAAGCATTGCTGGAAGCTTATTGATGACCATCCATGGCGGGTGCTCGTTCAACATACCCGCAGGAAGAACAACGAGGTTGCCAACGGGCTTGCCCAATCTGCTTTTGAAATTCCTGTAGCTTTGATTAATTATGCTAAACTTCCTGCTTGTGTTTCTAACTTATTTGTGGTAGACTTGGGGTCCTCTGTAGAGGGCTTTCTTGTTTCGGTTTAATAAAATTACCACCCAGGGCTCGGCCCGTCGTTCAGACCAAAAAAAAAACCCTTCACATGTCTTTTTTGATCAATTTTTTAAAATAAATCAAATTAAAAATTAAAGATTTTCATCATAAACCTATCACTAATCTCTTCCTAATTTAAATACAAATCAAGGACAACGATTACAAGTTAATCACAAAGATTACAAATCCAAATTTCCTAATTATATACAAATCCAAAATCTTCTAATTATATACAAATCCAAAAATTTCTAATCTACTATATATCTACTAAACTAGAACCCAATTATGCCACATGGCACTCCCTTATTAAAATCGTCACATGTCTGTTTTTTGTCAATTTTTTAAAAATAAATCAAATTATAAATCAAAGATTTTTATCCTAAATCTATCACTAATCTCTTCCTAATTTAAATACAAATCAAGGACAAAGATTACAAGTTAATCACAAAGATTACAAATCCAAAATCCTCTGGTTATATACAAATCCATTTCTAATCTACGATATATCTATTAAATTAGAACCCAATAACGCCACATGACACTTCCTCCGAAAAACAACAACATGACACTCTCTTATTAAAACCGCTACATGTCTTTTTTCATCAATTTTTTAAAATAAATCAAATTATAAATCAAAGATTGTCATCATAAACATATCACTAATCTCTTTCTAATTTAAATACAAATCAAGGACAAATATTACAAGTTAATCACAAAGATTACAAATCCAAAATTTCTTAATCATATACAAATCCAAAATTTTCTAATCTACTATATATGTACTAAACTAGAATCCAATTATGCCACATGACACTTTCTTAAAAGAACTGCCACATGGCACTCCCTTTTTTTTATAAGGAAATAATTAGAATGGTCTTAGTTTCCATGCGAATACCAGCCTAGAGAGAACCCGAAATTCTAAATCATTACTCAAGGAAGACACAATTGGTGAAACGCTGAGTTTAGCAATTTCGTCAGCAGCGCGGTTCACCTCACGAAAGATGTGTCTAATCTGAACATCTTGGAAAAGATGGAGGTTGACTTTAATATCGGCAACAACCATTTCAATTTCCCAAGAACAATCCCAAATACCTTTGATGGAGTTAATAAGGCTGAGATTGTCACTCTCAATTTGCAGTTTTTGGATATTGAGGTTTTTAGCATAATTGATGCTATATTTAAGGGCTAGAGCTTCAGCCATCAGAGAGTTGTTATGACCACATCGTTTGCTTTCCATGTGTATAACATCCCCTTTATCATTTCTGATAATAAAGCCAGTACCTGCTTCTCCGCTTGGTTGTTTAGAACCATCAAAATTGATTTTATTATAGTTCTGGTTGGGTTTTTCCCATCTGAGATATCTTGTTTTTCTAGTAATACGGATTTTTGTATTTTGGGGTAGTAATATCGTCACTCTCAAAAAATTTAGTCTTTTCCCAATTTATAAGCAGGATGGATATAAATTGATACAGGTCCTTAATTCTGTCTAAAGGATCAGAGTTAAAAATGGTTTGGTTTCTATTCATCCAAATCCCCCACCAAGAGGTAGCAAAAATGATGAATTCTTTTTTGGTTAGTAAGGTGTTTAATTTCACTAGCAATTCTCTTGGTTTTTTATTGTTTGTGTCAAGATTTCGTAGAGTGAATTCTACATGGGCATTTTGTTTTTTAATATGGTTAAGAGTGAATGGGCATTTGGTGAGGAGATGGATGATGTCTTCAAGAGGGTTGTCACAAGAGTCACATGCCAGAGGAACCGGGACATGTTTCTGGGCTAGTCGTATTTTTGTTGGTAGGCCATCATGGCAAATTTTCCAGATGAAGTTCTTAACTTTTGGGTATGTGTCAAGTTTCTAGATCCAGGAAAGATTGTCAATGGTAGGGTTCGAGTGATTTGTAATAAGGTCGAAGGCTGTTTTGGTGGAAAACCATCCGTTTTTACTGGGAGCCCAATATAATCTATCTGGTATTGTGTGTTGCGGGATAGGGATGTCTAAGATTTGTTGAACAGCATAGTCGTTTAAGATTTTTTCCATATTAGTTTTATTCCATGTACCATTGATGTTAATAAATTCACTAACAGTAGTGGAGTGGTTAATAGTAGTCGTTGATATACTATGATCTTTAAGATTGAGGTTGTTGATCCAAATGTCTGCCCAAAAATGGATAGTTTTACCATCTCCAACTAACCACTAAAGTCCGGACTGGAATTCCTTTCGGAGTCTGATTAAGTGAGACCATTGCCAGGAGTGGTTGCCCTTCTTCAAGTATTGAAGAATGTTGACATTTTTGAGATATTTTTTGTTGATAATTTTGACCCAGGTATTATCTGGTTCAGCTAGGATTTTCCAAATGAGCTTCATTTGGAGAGCCTTGTTCATGTCTTGTGTTTTCCTAATACCAAGACCACCGTGTTCTTTGTTTTTGCATATCTTATCCCATCCAATTAATGGTTTATATGTGGCCTCTTTGTTCCAGAAAAAATATCTATTCATTTTTTCAAGTTCTTTGTGAATTGATGTAGGTAACATGAAGCTTTGCATGATGAAGTTAGGTTTAGCAACTAGGTTTGATTTGATTAATGTCGATCTACCTTCTTGGAAAAGAGAGATAGCTTTCCATCTTGTAAGTTGATTTGTTGTAGTAGAGATTATGTCTTTAAAAATATTTTGGTTAACTTTACCATTGATGATAGGGCATCCTAGGTACTTTTCCAATGAGGTAGTTCTTGGGATGTTTAGGATTGTTTGAATCAATTTTTTTGTGTTATTTAGTGTATTATTTGTTGTTTGGAAAGCAGATTTATGATAATTAACACTTTGTCCCGAGATGGAGCAGTATTCCTCAATTATGGTTTTAACTTGTGAGCAGGCTTTTTGGTTTGCTTTTGCAAAGATGAGAATATCATGAACAAAGGCGAGGAATGGGATATTGGTACCACATGACACTCCCTTATTAAAACTTTCACACATCTTTATTTCATCAATTTTTTAAATAAATCAAATTATAAATAAAAAATCTTTATCCCAAACCTATCACTAATCTCTTCCTAATTTAAATACAAATCAAGAACAAAGATTACAAGTTAATCACAAAGATTACAAATCCAAATTTTTTAATTATATACAAATCCAAAATCTCCTAATTATATACAAATCTAAAATTTTCTAATCTACTACATATCTACTAAACTAGAACCCAATTATATCACATGACACTCTCTCAAAAAACCGCCATATGGCACTCCCTTATTAAAACCTCCACATGTCTTTTTTTCATCAATTTTATGAAATAAATCAAATTATAAATCAAAGATTTTTATCCTAAACCTATCACTAATCTCTTCCTAATTTAAATACAAATCAAGGATAAAGATTACAAGTTAATCACAAAGATTACAAGTTAATCACAAAGATTACAAGTCCAAAGTTTCCTAATTATATACAAATCCAAAATCTCCTAATTATATACAAATCCAAAAAATTCTAATCTACTATATATCTACTAAACTGGAACCCAATAACGCCACATGACACTCCCTCAAAAAAACCGACACATTGCACTCCCTTATTAGAATCGTCACATGTCATTTTTTCATCAATTTTTAAAAATAAATCAAAGATTTTTATCATAATCCTATCACTAATTTCTTCCTAATTTAAATACAAATCAAGGACAAAGGTTACAAATCCAAAATTTCCTAATTATATACAAATCCGAAATCTCCTAATTATATACAAATCCAAAATTTTATAATCTATTATATATCTACTAAACTAGAACCCAATTACGTCACATGGTACTCCCTCAAAAAAACCGCCACATGACACTCCCTTATTAGAACCGCCACATGTTTTTTTTCATCATCTTTTTAAAATAAATCAAATTATAAATCAAAGATTTTTATCCTAATCCTATCACTAATTTCTTCCTAATTTAAATACAAATCAAGGACAAAGATTACAAATCCAAATTTCCTAATTATATACAAATCCGAAATCTCCTAATTATATACAAATCCAAAATTTTCTAATCTACTATATATCTACTAAACTAGAACCCAATTACGCCACATGACACTCCCTCAAAAAAACCGCTATATGGCAGTCCCTTATTAAAACCATCACATGTCTTTTTTCATCAATTTTTTAAAATAAATCAAATTATAAATCAATTTTTTTTATCCTAAACCTATCACTAATCTCTTCCTAATTTAAATAAAAATCAAGGACAAAGGTTACAATTTAATCACAAAGATTACAAATCCAAAATTTCCTAATTATATATACAAATCCAAAATCTTCTAATTATATACAAATCCAAAATCTTCTAATTATATACAAATCCAAAATCTCCTAATTATATGGATGATTGAGATACAAAATTATGATTTGAATATGATTTTGATATCAATATTATCTAAATCAAAATTTTAATATATAAATTAATTTAAAAATTATTAATATATTTTATTCAACATATGACGTAAAAACTCGTGCTTGGAATGGGAATTACACTAGTTATTATGCTATAACAATAAGTATTCAATATTTAATAATTAGTATATATTTATTATGAATTAAATAGATGAGTTTACAAATAAATTATTAAGTTATATAGAATAGATAGACTTTTTCTTATAGTAAAGACATATAAAATCATGTTACGTACATGTAATTTAAATGAATTCAATTTATTTTTTTATAAATAAAACTCTACTACTCCTGGAATAATATTCCCTCCTATAAGAATGTTTTGTGTTTCAGGGTTAAAAAATAATCTTGTATATTTGATGTCGGAGGCTTTTTTTTTTTGATAAGGTAAGAATAAGACTAGTGTCAAGAATAAACTTGACACTTAGCCTATAACATCCTTTCATATGAGAGCCTTGAGCTCAGAGTTGGTCATGATATCGTTCAGAGACAAATGGTGGCCAAGTTTAGCGATAAGATCAACCACCGCATTCATTTCACGAAAAATATGAGAAATCTGCACTGCCTGGAAGCAATGTAATAAACATAGGATATTAGATATAATAATCTCGATTTCCCATGGGCAGTGCCAGATTTTGTTAATGACATTCACAATAGTAAGGTTATCAGTTTCTATTTGTATTTGGTCATATTTCATTTCTTTGGCCTTTAGAAGCGCATTTCAGAGGGCAAGAGTTTTAGTTCTGAGAGGAGTCAAAATGTCACACTTTTCTGCATGGATAAGAGTAGGAATTCCTAGGTTATTTCTACAGATAATGCCAATAGAGGAAAATCCATTAGTTTTGGTTGAACCATCCACGTTAATTTTGATAACTTTATCCGATGTTTTTTTCCATTTAGGGTTACACTGTTTTCTTGTAGTCACTTGTTTCCTTTTTGTGAAGTTTTGATCAAAAGTGCAACTCGGGTTCCATTTATGTGTCTTATTCCAGGCAGATATGAGGTTTTGTATGAATTTTGGCAGGTCTTTAATGATATCATTTTCAGGGTTATCATTAATGAAAGTTCTCTGGTTCCTAAAAAAACAAGAGCCCCACCACGCGACAGAAAGTTCTGAAAACTCATTGGGGGGAAGTTTGAGTTTTATTTCTTCAAAAATTCCCCCAATTCGTTTGTTCGTATAGTCGATTGTTCTTAAATAGAGGCTTGTCGTCATATTGACCTTGGCGATTGTCTCTAAGGTAATTACAGTGAAAGAGGAAGTGATCCGTATCCTCCACGGGTTGCAAACAGGAAATGCATCCCGAGGGGATCTGGACCCCTTTCTCTTGTAGTCGTGTTTTTTTGTCGGTAGACCATTTTTTAGGATTTTCCAGAGAATTTTTTTAACTTTGGGATATGTGTCCATTTTCCATATCCAAGATGAGTTGTACGCTGATAGGTGTTTATTTTTGTTAATGAGTTCCATAGCTGATTTTGTTGAGAACCAACCATTTTTACTTGGTTTCTAGTACATCCGATCAGTTATTTGGTTCACTGGAGTTGGTATGCCCATAATTCTTTTCACTATGTCGTCTGGTAGCATTTGTTGGAGCTTAGTCTTATTCCATTTCATATTTTGGTCGAGGAATTCATGAACTCTGCAATCTAGGTTTGTGCCTAGCGCAGGGTTTAAAATCTTATAGAGAGATTCATTTAGTGCTCATTTGTCTGTCCAGAATTTGATTGTTTTTCCATCGTCAATTTGCCATATGAGTCCTTTTTGGAAATCTTTTTTGATGCTCATCATTTTTGCCTATTGCCATGATTCGTTTTTATTGTAATCATAGGATAATAGGTGAGTTTCTTTAAGGTATTTTTCTTTGATTATTCTTACCCGGCAATTGTCAGATTCAACTAATATTTTCCACAGTAATTTGTACTGGAGAGCATGGTTCATATGTTTAGTTTTTCGAATACCAAGACCCCCCATGGAAAGCGGTTGGCAAACTTTGTCCCACCCAATAAGGGGTTTATGGGATGAGTCTTTATTCCAGAAGAACATTATGTTGATTATGTCAAGTTCATTTTGTGTTGAGTTTGGTAGCATGAAGCTTTGCATAATGAAGTTTGGTTTAGTAGCTAGATTTGATTTTATTAGTGTAGTTCTTCATGCTTGGGATAGGGAATTCGCCTTCCATTTTATTAATTGTGTTCTGGATTTAGTTATCATATCTCCAAAGGTTGTAGCGTTGACCTTCCCATTAATAATAGGGCATTCTAAGTATTTGTCTATAGGGCTGGAAATCACCCGTGGATAACCGACCCATCCGGAAAATCCGACCTGAATATATGGATGATCACCCGAAGTAAACCGGGTGATGGATAGTTGGTGGGTCGGGTGAAACGGATGACGGGTGGGTGATGGGTGATGTAAATCTCACCCATTACCCGATCTATCACCCGCACTTCACCCACCCATTCGTTCACCCGTCGACGATTATAGTTCTAATTCTATTTTATTAAAATATATGACTTCAATTTTAGTTTTTGTTATGTTTAAAAGTTGAATATTCTAAGAATATTTTATATGAACATCTATCAAATCCTATATTTAGAACAACTATTTTCATATATTAAAGAAAATTAATTACTTTTTACACTTAATCATGTAATTAATTACATTTAAATAATTATAAAATATTTAAAAAATATTATGCGGATGACCCGACCCATCCGAATCACCCGTTGAATGATGGATGGATGGATATGGGTGAAAGGTCTCGCGGGTGACAAGTGGGTCGGGTGGAGGATTTAATTCACGGGTCGGGTGATAAAATAGCTTCACCCATCCATCACTCGACCCAAAGTTATAAAAGTATGATTTATTTGTTTCAATATTTTTTCGGATAGGAAAAAGTTTTTCACTGCTTGGATGACAGAGGGGCCCACAATGTCCCAATATTTTTGATAGAATTCAGCTGTCATGTCATCAGGACCAGGAGATTTATCCTGGCCAATAGCAAAGGTAGCTTTTTTGATTTCCTCATTTGTTACTGGTTGGGTGAGTTCTTTGTTGTCATCATGGGTAATTTCAGTCTGAATGAGTTTGAGATGTTCTTTTAGAACGTTTTGATTGATTTGGGTGCTCTTGAAACATTTTATGAAGTCATTTCGTATTTCATTTCTAATATTTTCTTCTCCAATTATATTTGTTCCTTCATTCGTTCGGATTTCTTTAATAATTTTCTTATTTCTTTTGCCAGTAGTTATTTTATGGAAATAGCTGGCATTAGTATCATTAAATTTGATATGTTTAGTTTTTGCTCTTTGGTTCCAAATTTTTTTTGGAAAGTGAGTAGATTTTCTTTTTTTGTAATGAGTCTAGTTTGTTTATTGGCTAGGGTTCTGTTAGTATTGATCGCGATGATTTTTTGTATTGATGTGAGTTCTTCCTCAATTTTATTGAGTTGTGTAAATAGGTTTCCGAAGGTATTTTTGTTCCACTGTTTGGCTAATTTTTTGAGTATTAATGTTTTCCTGGTAAGGCCGTACATCTTGGATCCATGAAAGCATGATCTTCAGGCTTGTTTAACCACATTTCTAAAATCGTGTCTGGTCATCCATACATTTTCAAACTTAAAGGGTTGGTTTTTGAAGTGGGTAGGTGTAGTAAGTTCAATTGAGATAGGGCAGTGGTCAGATGTTGTAAAAGCATGGTTTTTAGTACAAAGATCTGGGTACCATTGTAATATTTGATGATGTACTAGGGTCCTGTCTAGTTTTTCATAGGTGTTATTAATTTCGGTTTTATTTTTTCGCCATGTAAAGGTGTTTCATTTTGTTTGGATATCTATGAGTTCACAGTCATTTTTTATATTGAGTAATCTATTGAATTTGGTTGCTTGAGTAAGCGCCATTCCACTTTTTTCAGTGTGATCTTGTGTCTCGTTCAAATCCCCCAAGAGTATACAGGGAATCAGGCAATGAGTAATAAAAGTAACGATTTCACTCCATAAGGAGTTTTTGTTTGTTTCATTCGATGGTGCATATGCTATTATAAGCATGAGTTTATTTTTTATTATTGTGTTCGTATATTTTAAACAAGAAAATCTCGTACTGCTATGTTCTATTTCAATCAGTTCATTGGGCAGTTGATATGTTTTTCACATAATACAAAGACCTTTTGAAAATTAGGATGCCGGTGTAAAGTGAAAATTAAAGCTTAATTTTTACCCTTACAATAAACTACATTAACAAGTAAAATTAAAGCTTAATTTTCTAAAATCACTCGTCACTTTATTGATTTTCGATTATCTTTCCTCTTCGACCCAAGATTACCTATTACGTTCTTCTTCATTTTGATTTACTAAAATAATAGTCTTTCAGTACCATCCAAGTTTTCTGCCGACTAAACACACGAAATTAACGTTAATATACTCGAGAAAAATCCATTTTTTTAAGGGAAAATTACTTCAAATAATACAAACTATTCACGCTCAACCTAAAATAATACCAACTGCTAAAATTACTAGGAGTAGTACCAACTAAAAGCATATTTATAAATAATAGTACAATTATTTTTCCGGTGGAAAATCCGGCGAGATTGATGACATGGCTCCTGGAAAATAATGACATGGCTTCTTAGAAGTAATGATTAGATTTAGTTAGCAATTTATAACCAGGGTTAATGCTAAAAAATATTTAAAACAAAATTATTAATAAAAATGATTAAAAAGTTAAAACCCATTGAAACAGTAGATGTGTTCTATTTCTTCGTTCATAGTTTCTCTAGTTTGTTCATCTACCTACATTCCACATCATCAAGTGTCAGAGTGCATCCACACATCCTCTTCTTCGCTGACCACCAAACAACTCACAACAACAATCATTCTATCACCTCGGAGTGGATACGGTTTTTTTGGATGAATTTGTGAAAGCCCCAAATTGAATTTTAGAAACCCTAAAAATTAGATAATTAAATCCACTTAAATCTTGATTATTTTAAGAAATTGGTGATTAGATGTTGTTATATGTGGATCGAATTTGTGATTGTTGATACAAAATCTCATGTGGTTAGATTGATGAGATCTTTAAGCATTTGTGCGATGGAAGCACTGCTAGAAGCTAACAAGGCCATCGAGTCACGCCGGTGGCGACACCACGACATCTGGGAGAAGACAGCAGGGAGCGGTGGAGCGATGGTGGACATCGAGCTGGGCTAAGGGGTGAGAGTGGAGGAGAGCGATAGGCCGGATTTGGTGATTGGAGGAGGAAGCGGTGGCGGCGGCCGAAGAGGGATACGAAGCATGTTCTTGTTTGTTGTGTTGCAGAGATATATGTGGGGAAGATGAGTTTCATTTTTATTTATTTTTTCATGAATATGTATCAAAGTCTACTCATAAAATATTTAATAAGCCAATTAAGCATTTTCCGATAGCAAAAAAACAATATTTATGTCGGATTCCTTGCCGGAAGAAAAGTCATATTGTTATGGGTAAATACGTATGCAGTTGATATCATTATTTATAATTTTAAGAGTTGGTATTATTTTGAGTTAATGGTGAATATTTGGTATTACGTAAGTAGAGCTAAGTAACGGCCACCTGTACACACCAATGACGTCGTATAGCAAGTATACAGTACTTTCATATATCTCAATATTTTTTTCGTGAGTGATTTATATCACATATGCTATAAATTGGTCCACACATCGCTATATGTGTGGTTATAAATTGGTCCACACATCGCTATACAAAATTTACACTGCTTTTTTCACGTAATTGATTATTTTTATCAATTGTGTCAATTTCAACCATAAATCACTTACATATGATTATGAATGTGGACATTATATAATCCATCATTATAAGACAATGATTTTATTATCTATCTATATTTGTATTTATATTTATCTATATATCTATATTCTATATACATATACTAAAGCCACAATTATCTATCTTACGTGTCACTCTATTAAGTATGTCATATCATCAAAAAATATGTACATTTACATATTCACACTTCTATTATTTTACAATTTACTATCTATACAAATTTTCATAATTACAAACCAAATGTATCCCGTTACATATAATAATATATTACTTTCCTTTAGAAATCTACCAACTTTTAATTATGTTCATTTCTGTAATTACCAACTAAATATCTCCCATTACATATAATAATAGATTACCTTCCTTAAAAATTATTCGAAGTTTTAACTATGTTTATTATATTGAAAATAATAATTGAATATAATATTATATTATAATATTTCTTTATTTAATCTATATATTCTATATTTCTATATACTATACTAAAGTCTTAATTATCTCTCTTATATGTCAGCCCGTGAGCTATGCAACATAGACAAATCTTAATTTACAATTATAATTTTACCCTTCTTTAATTTTAATATTTACATATTCTACTTCTTATCTATTTACTTGATACCTAAATTAACTTAACTTAATTATACACATATTATGCTCTCAAAGATTATTTATATTTTTTACCTTATTAGTCTCTTATTATTTGTAAAATAATTTTATTAATATAATATACTTATTTATTCACCCGAGTTTTAACTTGAAAAATGACTCAGGTTTTGGTTTATAAAGTTAAGAATTTATATTATTTCAGTAATTTATATATTTTTTTAAAGTTTATAATTTATATTACTTTTTATCATTTTTTGTATGAAAAATACTATTTATTCAACTATATAAATTAGGGAGGAGGGGTGTAGCTTTGGTTGTTCACAATATCGACCCCACAAAATATTAAACCGGCCCCCACATCTCATCCATGTACAAATGGGCCAGAATATTAATCACCATCAACATGCAGAGTTCACATGAAAACATATCCAATCAAAATATCACAACAACCATTCTCAGTCGACGATAAGAATAGCATGTAACTGTAATCACCATCACAACAAGATATAATCAATATTATATAACCAACATATAACATACAGAGTTCAAGATTCACCAACACCACTTCAACCAGTCAACAAGCCATCACAGATTCACATGCAACAGTAAGCAACCACAATAAACAAGGGAACTTAGCATGCAATAGGAGTAGGAACAAAGAAACTTAGCTAATTATCATGGAGCAGGGGATTCATGCGAATCAGGGATCTCAATAACCTCGGGGACATCGGGGACATCTATCTCCGGCGAATCAGGGATCTCAATAACCTCGAGGACATCGGGGACATCTATCTCCGGCGAATCAGGGATCACAATAACCTCAGGCGATTTGAAGTTGTTCTCCACCGTCGCCTCAGATCCTTCGGGGGTGTAGGTGTGAAACCCTAAAATTCACAACCTCCATCGCACAGTGGAAACTCAGAGCATCCACTGTGAGCGGACACTTGGCGGGGACTACCAGAAGACTTCCAGAAGGAATCGGAAGTTGTACTCATGTTGAATCAAGAGATTCATGGGAGTTAGGATCGCCGGCGATCTAACAAACAAAACGGGAGAGAGAGCAGGAGAGGAGTTTTAGGGTTTCACGAGAGCACAGAGGAAGAGATAATAGATCCAGATGAGAGGAGCAACAAAACCAAAGCACAAGAGGACCATAAATGGATTTTGTCGTCGGAGCAACAAAAACCAAAGCACAAGAGGACGATCAGTGGCGACGAGTGAAGGTTTCAGAAGAGAAAAGAAGAGAGGATGAGTTTTAGGGTTGGGAGTGAGGGTGAGAGGAGGAGAGGTATAGGGTTATGGAGTTTTGGGTTATGAATTTTGGGTTGGGTGTTGTTGGGTTGGATTAATTGAGTAGATTGGGTTAGGTAGAATTGAATATGTCTGATATGAAAAATGGACAAACTTTGGGGGACAGCTAATATAAAAAGTGGACAAACAAAACCGAACGGAGAGTACTACATTTGAAAGGACTTTTGGCTTTTTTCCTATATGCTGATGCAAAGTGCATACATACGTATATATCACTTCCTCCATTTCTTTTTTGTTAATTGTGTTTTAAATTCAAGTTCGATCCCCATCATCTTTTCCTCTTTAATGAATTAGTGCATGCATATGAACTTCGGCTTTCATTCTCGTGTTTATGGAGATGGAAGAAAGAAAGCTAGTGATCCATGCATACCGTGGATCGGATGAAGTAATTAAATAATATTTAGTCAATATATGCTTGAATTCACCTTTTATATGATATTAATAAATTTACTATTTTTTTCCATATATGAAGCAACTCTTAGGATGGTATATTTTTTTATTCCTTAAGCACTCAAAGGAATATTTTCCAAACGGTACGGAGTGTGTCGATTTAGTTATAAATATATATAGGGACGCGCTCTGGTAAAACGACAATTATGGTAAAACGGAAGTATAATTAAGGAGCGTTGAATTGAAGATTTTGAATGGCTGAATTTGATGGAACAAAGAAGCCACATGAGGATGCAAGGCACCAGATTTGAATATCCTACCTTATTTATTGAATTACCGAAAATATGTTCCTACAAAATAGAAAGTTGTTCCTACAAAATATGGTAAATTTGCAGATTGGAGAGAGAATGAGATTCTTCATATATTTAAAATTTAAATGGAAAGATTATTTTAAATTCGTTAAGTTTGTGAATATCGTTAATGTGTTCACGAATATCGATCATTTGTTAATGAATATCGTTCATGTTTGTTTGAATATCGATTTCTATTTAATAAGTGAATATTTAATATCTTAAAAATGTGAATATCATCACTTAAATCATGAATTTCACCACTTGATAATATGAATATCACACTAAGTTACATGAATATCTCAATTAATCACATGAATATCAAATTCACTTACATGAATATCACCACTCAATTTGTGAATATCGCCCACCACCCAATTACATTAATATAGTCACCCAAGTACATGAATATCATCACCTAACTACACGAATATCACTACCCAATATCTTCGAAGGTTTGATTCATGGCAGTAAGGTTTAACAATGACATTGTCGCGTCGATTTTGGGTCGCACAGTCGCACGATCAACCTGAATATCAACATTATTATAATGAATATCAACAACATTATATTGAATATCACATCATAAATTTTGAATATCGACTATTCAACGCATGAAACCTCATGAATATGAACAACATTATAATGAATATCACATCATACAATTTGAATATCAATTGGAAATAGTACAAATAACACCATCAACAAGCAATTTGAATACTATAATAGCGATATTCATTCCATATGTGATGATATTCACGTAATTTGTACGCATAGTCATACAAGTAAGTAGTCGATATTCATAAAAACAGTGTCAATATTCAGAGTTTAATTCGCACATGATGATTATTTAGAGTTTAGGTGAATATCACATCATAAATATCAAATACTCAACGCATGAGACCTACATCTAATATGAATATCAAAAGCATTTGTATGAATATCACATTAAACAATTTGAATATCAATTACAAACAATACAAACAACACCCTCAAACACCAAAACTGATCCAACATGAATATCAAAAACATTATAGTGAATATCACATCATAAAATTTGAATATTAACTACTCAATGTATTAAACTTAAATCCAACCTAAATATCAAAAAAATGTGTATGAATATTACAACAAACAATTTAAATATCACATCAAACAATTTCATTCGTGTAGATACTTAACCACGGTAATCAAGTTCACCGATCACTAAGAAATTAAATAGGATGAAGCAATTCCTGCATAATGTCGCATTATTTCAAAGTGACATCAGCAACAATTGTAAAACCAAAATGCATATCAAATTTGCAAAGATTACAACGAGTGGACTCACCAACAGAAGAAGAGCTTGAGAAATTGGAATTCTCATGGAGGAACCAGAAGATGGAGACGTCCTCTTCAACGAGTGGACTCACCAACAAGATCTTCTTCTGAATCTGAGGACTTCTTCGACACCATCTTATGGTTCCGACACCATCTTCTAGATCTGAGGACTTATGCGATCAGTGACGAGTTGTTGGTGAGTCCACTCGCCGACGACGATCTGGATCTGAGGACTTCTCCGCCACCCCAACATACTGCTGTTGGTCGCAATAGACATATCTAGATCTGGAGACGTTCTCTTCAACGGCGATTCCGAATCCGGATCCCTGCTGGTGTTCGCTCCTCCTCGTAGTCCTCTGAAGCGCCTCCCTCCAAATCGCCACCGCTCTCCGGCAGTCCCCGAGCCTCGATTCGAGCGAATAGGACGGCATCGTACCGGCGATAACCGATTCAACAACCTTCTCGTCATCTTCCGAGAGACGAAATGCGGATTTGGAAGAGAACGGGTCGCCGGTGTGGGTCGGTGTTGGTATTCGCCGGTGAGAGAAGAGGGAGGTCGAGATGACGGTGTTTTGGGGTTGGGGCTGGAACGCAGAGATAAATAGAGGGAGGAAGAAAGAAAAATAAAAAAGAAATAAAATAAAACCAAAAAAGTAGGGGTGGTTTTGGAGTGGGATAAACCGTATAGGAGAGAGAAGAATCAAATTTGAATTTCAATCCCCCAAAATTCGGGATTGATTGTGATTGTGTAGAGCACCGGCTATTTTCCTAATATGCACCTCTAATTGGTGTAATCCAGATCATCCATTAAATCTCATCTAACGGATGTGATTAGTACTTCCGTTTTACCCTAAGAAGTCGTTTCACCAGATCCAAGTTCAATATTATATATATATATGGGGAATATCATATGCTTTTTTAAGGAGAGAAATGAAAATCGTGTGGGCGGTTCAGAACTTAAAAATAAGTAATCTACTATATATCTACTAAATCAGAATCTAATTACGCTACATGACAATCCTTTATTAAAACCGTCATATGACACTCCCTCATTAAAACCGTCACATGTCATTTTCTTTTTTTTCAATTTTTTAAAATAAATCTAATTATAAATCAAAGATTATTATCCTAAACCTATCACTCATTTTTTCCTAATTTGAATATAAATCAAGCACAAAAATTACAAGTTAATCATAAGATTACAAATCCAAAATTTTCTAATTATATACAAATCCAAAATTTCCTAATTATATACAAATCCAAAATTTCCTAATTATATACAAATCCAAAATTTCCTAATCATATGGATGGTTGAGATACGAAATTATTGATACGAAATTATTGATCCAAAATTTATTTAATATCAATATTATCTAGATCTATTTTTTAATATATAGATTGATTTTAATAATTATTAATATTTTTGATTAAATATATATGACGTAAAAACCCGTGCTTGTCACGGGAATTACACTAGTTAAGATTAAATTTTCATTAAAATGATAAAAATGACATAGTTGAGTTTTTGTCATACTATAAGCGTTTTGTTTTTGGAAAAATCTGCATGCACCTCACAATGAACATATTTTCGATGTTTATCACTTTTGTTCTTAGATGTCCACCACTTTCATGTCAAATGTTCACAAGTTTGTACCTAGATGTTCATCAGTTTTGTATACATGTATATTCATCGCTTTTCTATTATACGGTCATCACTTTTTGTTGTGAACATATATTCAATGTTCATCACTTATGTCCTTAGATGTTTTCATGCTCAGATATATATTCACCACCTTTGTACCAGTATGTTCATCATTTTTTTATGCATGCATGTTTATCGTTTTTCTCCTATACGTTTATCACTTTTCGCGTGAACATGTTTTCGATGTTCAACATTTTTTCTTTTGATGTTCACCACGTTCATGCACAGACGTTCACCACTTTATACCTAGATGTTCATCGTTTTTCTCCAATACGTTCATCACTTTTCGATCTCTATGAATATGTCTTATATGTTCATCGTTGTGCATAGATATTCAACACTCCTATGCCTAGATGTTTCTAGATGTTCATCATGTTTTTATGCATGTATGTTTATTACCTTTTCCTTATATGTTCATCACTCGTTATGCCCATATGTTTATCACTTTCACGTCTATATGTGCATCACTTGTTTAGGCATATACTAGTATATATCTCCGTGCCCTGCACGGGTTTGGATAAATATAAATTATATATTTAACGGTAAACCATTTTATAACATAAAATGTTATTGACTAACGAAAATACAATATTATAAGAATTAAGTTGTTTTAGGATGCTAAAAAAGCAGGGAAGGATTAAGCTGCTTAAATAAAATCGTATGTTAGTAAAGTAAGGATTTGACGATTAAACAAATTAATATAAGGTAACAAATATATTTTATTTTATAAGGTAACAAATAAAATCGTATGCATGACAATGGTTTATTGCATATAAGGTAACAAAACTTTAAGTAATATAGTCATGAAACAATATAACATATATTTTATTTTATAGTTTTTGTGTATACATATATTAAGCCAAAAATACTAAGTGGTAGCATAATTGGTGGCTTAATAAATCCAAAAGTACATAGCAAGTAATATACACACCGAAATTAACTTGGTAAAATGAATTGTGTTTGGTAATATATTCACGAACATTTTGGTAATATATTTGGTATAATAATTTACTATACGCATGGTAGATTATATTTGGTAAATAAGGAAATTGATATAGGTATAGGATAATGGTAAAAAATAAGAAGGACAAAGTAGTAAAATGAAATTTTATATGTCTACGTAGCATAGCCTATAGGCTCACACTAAGAAATAGAAAATGGGCTTTAGTATTTGTGTACGGATTGTGTGAAATGGGAGAAAAAAAAGTTTCATTAATACTTATATTGGAATTTCTTTAATTGTGTGAAATGGGAGAAAGAAACTCAATTACCCGCAAAAGATTGCTTTGGGAAAAATGTTCTCATAAAGCAAGTGTACATGTAACTTATTATGTACATTTCATTTGATCTAATAGGTTAATATTTTTAATTAGATGATTCACAATAATACTTGCAATTTATTCTAATAAATTATTTCACATGAACCCAATTCTATATTTACGCATGTTCTCATTATTTTGTGGTCATATCATACCTTTATGTTTTTTACTTATTGATTTTTCAAAGGGTGATAAAATTGTTTGCAAGCATCATGAATTGGATAAAAAAATATAATAACAATATGAAAGAAAATTAAATATGAATTTAGAAAATATAAAATGTTAATTTTTTTTTATAAAATGTTAAAAAAAATTACATATTATCTATACATTGACATAGGAAATAATAATAGGTACATTGCAATTAGTTGAGATCCAAATAGTATAAAATTACATTTTCCATAAATTATAAAGTTAAGGAATATATGAAAATATATTATAATTATAATTAAGGTAGGTAGTATATTGCAAAAAAGTAAAGTATTTGGCTTAAGTAAATATTAAAAATTATGAAGGATAAGATGGTAAATGACAAATAAAATATGCCTACTTATCATAGCTAAATGGCAGACACGTAGGAGAGATACTTTTGGCTTTAGTATTAGTATATAGATAAAATATAGATATAGATATATATATATATATATATATATAGATAGATGTGAACCACTTAATCTATATACATATACTAAAACCAAGTTTATCTTTCCTATGTGTCGACCATTTAGGTATGCCACATAGATAAATTATTTTAGCCATTTACTCTTTTATCCTTCATATATTTTTTAATTTACTTATTTTTATTTATCATAATCCAATTTATAAAACTTACCATAATTATCTTTTAATAAACCATTATTGATTTTAATGGTAAGTGGCCAAAAATTACATCATACAGAAGTAAGAATTTGGAAGATATTATAATATAATATTTTTTCCTTATATACAAGACCATAAGTTGATATTAAAACTAAATAGGAATATTACGTATATTATCTATGAAGAATTGATACATCTTCTATGATTATACAACTTGCTAATTAGGAATAGCAATATTAATATTAATATGTTATTAATAAATAATTAATATATCTTTTATGAATATATAACTTTAGGAATGGAATATTAAATATGATTATTTAACTATATCCATATACTAAAGCCAAAATTATATTTCCTACATGTAAACCATTTTTTTATAAGACATGTAAACCATTTAGGTATGCCATGTAGACAGAATTATAGAGCCAATTATATTTTTATCCTTTTTATTTAATAGTTTTTCTTTTCTAAATTTTCACCTTCCTTTTAAAATTTAGTATTTCTAAAGAAATGGGCATAATCGTGTTTTGAACCTTTTTTAATTTTATCCTATTATATTACTATATGTTAATATTTCCTTTAAAATTTAGAATCACATTAAATACATATTTGACTATGGATCACTCAAACTATATATATCTATCTGGACATAATTTAAATTATAAGAGAAACAAGAACATTCAAATAAATAACTCCCATAGTTAATCATGTTGTATGGTTTTTCTCTATAAAAGTAATTAAATCATCAATTTCATATCGTATAAGTTTTAAAGAAAATAAAGTTTGAAATGTGACTAATAACATAACTAATTGACTAGCTTTATATCCAAATGGAGAATTAACCCAACTCAAATTCTTAGAAGACCCCATAATATAATTTAATGAGAATATTTATGAAACTTTACCTTCTTCAATCTCCAAAAAATGCTATTATTAAAAAACAAAAAATCATATAGGTATGCCATCAGAATTGAACCATTTTATTTTCGATATATAAATATATAATGGGAAACTAACTTACAATAAATGAAGTTTATATTATATATGATAGTTAATTGTTTAAATTATTTAAAGTTATTTTCTCTAATATCAATAGAAACAGATAAGTAACATATACTTATAAGTAAAATAAAATTTAATAAAAAAACATCCCGTGCAAGGCACGGATTTATCAACTAGTTTATGTCTATATATGCATCACAAAACACATCCAAGAAAATCTATCTTTTTACAACACATCTAAGAAAACCTATATTTTTTACATACTTTAGACTTGATTTCATATTAAATATTATCAATATTGTATAATATAAACATACAATGAATATTAAATGGTCATTTTTATAAAATTTGAGAGTTTAGTAAACACAAATCAAGAATAGAACTATTAGCAATTCTGTATTTTTTAGTTGTAAAATGATGAACATCGCTTAATAACTGTGATGAACATCTACGGACAAATATGATGGACGTACATCCGTGGTCAGTGGTCACCGGTAACATAGGCGCATGTGCGAACGAGAATGTCTTCTATATTTTTTGAGTTTTCACCTAAGTAATGGTTCTCACACGAACTATATGTTAATTATCATATGTTCAAGTCAACACATTTGATATCTTTGAATCTTTAGAAAGGAATTGGCTAGATATATACGAGTTGATGATGAGGAAGAACTAATATCCTAATAATGCAATTCGCTATAGTTAATATGCCCACGGTTCAAACACGCAAGAATAGTATGAGAGCAAGGGATAATTGAATTGATACATCATATATTGGATATTATTTTCATGCATATATGTTGAAAGCACCAGCTAAAGAATACTCGGATATATATATGTCATTTTAGTCATTAATATTTGTCATTCTAGTTATTTTAAATAAAAAGTTATTGATGATTTATTGATGATTAATAATGATTATTCTTAAAAATTGAATTTTTGATCACTTTAATATGCTATCTCTCTATTCATTGGCTTAAACATAAACATGCTATAGTGTAGGTAGAAAAGTAACTAAAAGTAGAAACTTCTTAGGCTAAATGATGATACTCTTAAAATTTGTGCTAAGATGTAAAATGACATATATTGCGAAACAGAGGCTAAATGATGACCTACATTTTTTATATACTTTAGACTTGATTTCATATTAAATATTATCAATATTGTGTAATATAAACATGCAATGAACATTAAATGGTCATTTTTATAAAATTTGAGAGTTTAGTAAACACAAACCAAGAATAGAACTATTAGCAATTCTGTATTTTTTAGTTGTAAAATGGTAAATATCGCTTAATAAGTATGATGAACATCTACGGACAAATATGATGGACGTACATCCGTGGTCAGTGGTCACCGGTAACATAGGCGCCTGTGCGAACGAGAATGTCTTCTATGTTTTTTGAGTTCTCACCTAAGTAATGGTTTTCACATGAACTAGGCCTTATATATATGTGATGTTAATTATCATATGTTCAAGTCAACACATTGATATCTTTGAATCCTTAGAAAGGAATTGGCTAGATATATACGAGTTGATGATGAGGAAGAACTAATATCCTAATAATGCAATTCGCTATAGTTAATATGCCCACGGTTCAAACACGCAAGAATAGTATGAGAGCAAGGGATAATTGAATTGATACATCATATATTGGATATTATTTTCATGCATATATGTTGAAAGCACCAGCTAAAGAATACTCAGTTATATATATGTCATTTTAACCATTAATATTTGTCATTCTAGTTATTTTAAGTAAAAAGTTATTGATGAATTATTGATGATTAATAATGATTATTCTTAAAAATTAAATTTTTAATCACTTTAATATCTTATTTCTCTATTTATTGGTTTAAAAATAAACATGTTATAATGTAGGTAGAAAAGTAACTAAAAGTAAAAAAAAAAAATAGGCTAAATGATGACACTCTTAAAATTTATACTAAGAGATAAAATGACATATATTGCCGAACAGAGGGAGTAATTCTGAAACCTAGCTAGACTAAGCATCCTACCTTAAGTTTGAGGGGAATATATTGAATAGGGGGAGAAATTGAAGGATCGCAAGAAATTAAAAGAAGATATGAGAAAGAGATGGAGAGGTTAATATTGCTATATATCATAATATAATTGTTCATATATTTACATTACTTGTTAAGTTTCTTCACCACAAAGCTAAGATATTCATGTCATGTAAAGTGATCCAGTTGATGGTGCATCGGTGCTATCTTCTTTTACACTAGAAAATGATTTTCCTGAAAATGACTTAATCCTTTCTTTTTCATTCCTAAAATCCTGTGGCACAATCGCCCTTTCCATATGTTAAACTGTTAACTATAGTTCTACACTGAAATATATATAGTGGAGGTTCAGGTTAGAATCCAATATTAGATGAGAAATAAGAACGCATTAAAAAAATTTCTATCGACGTGCGCTCAATGATCACGGAGTGTCCAGTGTTTTGTTTATAGATGTTCATGACATTATAATATACACATCTGGATTGAAAGTGGTGAACATATATATATATATCTGAAATAGTGAACATTTATGGACAAAAGTGATGAACAACGGATGTTCACTGTTTTGTTCGTAGATGTTCATCACAATATAGTGAATATCTGGAATGAAGTGGTGAATATTTACGGACAAAGTGATGAACATCAAAAATATGTTCACAACCCCTCAGTGAATACGGATGTTCACTGTTTTGTTCGTAGATGATCATAACAGTATAGTGAACATTTAGAATGAAATTGGTGAACATTTATGGACAAAGTGATGAACATCGAAAATTTGTTCATAACGAGTGAAAACGTATTTTTCCAAAAAAACGCGTATAAATATGGGAAAAATACGGGTAAAATTCCGCTGCAATAGTGAACATCTTGTATGAAAGTGGTGAACATCTACGAGCAGAAAGTGGTGAACATCTACGAGCAAAAAGTGATGAACATCAAAAATATGTTCACAGCGAGTGAAAATATATTTTTTCAATAAAACGCGAAAAATTTGGCAAAATAACGAGAAAAATTAGGCAGAGCTGAATTATTCACCTTTTAGTGAATGTCTAATCTTGGTTGTTCTTTCCCTCAATCTAACTGCCCACAACTGTTCTCATTTCTCTCCTAAGTAATGGTTCTCATTTGATCCATTTCCTATATATATATATATATATATATATATTAGTGTAGGTGTAGATATCTAGGTTGTTCGGAGACACCAACATTCAATTGGTTCAGTGGTTGGCATTGGGCTTCTTTAAACGTTTAAATAAAAAGTATCGAGTTTGAGCATGTTGGAGGCGTGTATGGATACACTGATGTTGGGAGAAGTTTACTCCTTTATAAGCTAACCGTATTCTGATTTAGATGTAGTGCGGCTTCGACCAATAAACATGATAAAACTAAAAAAAAATAAGGTTGTTCTGGGGTAAAATTTTCTTCTATGTAAATAGCTAGTGACTTTTTCGACTAAGTGGTATAACTTAAACGGTTAGACTAAACAAAATGTACGGGGTTGTGAGGATATTGCGTTTTCCGAACTCGATTTAGCCTTTTGATTAAGAGATCGAGAAGAGCTCATTTGATTAATATGGGTTGTCCCAATAAGATTAAGGGAAATTCTTGTTGGTGTCCCTAAGTTTTCACAATTAAGTTTTTTTCAGTTGGTATCCTTAAGATTTTGATTTATTCGCTTTGTAACCGAAATTTTTCATATCTGTATCATTTCGGTTCGAATTGATTAAATTGAAGCTCATCATTATGTTTATTGACCTCAACTTAGTAGAATTCGACTCTTACAACAATCAAAGCCATACTCGAACCATTCCGATTTGAATTCTTAAGGTCGGAAACGGGTTGTTGTTTCAGAATTCAAATCGACATGGCTCGGACATGGATTTTGGTATTTTAGGAGTCAAATCTTACTAATTTGAGGGCGAGGACCACAATGGTGGACTGTGATTTAATCAATTTGAACTGAAATGGTACAAACATGAAAAAGTTTGGTTACGAAACAAACAAACCCAAACCTTAGGGACACCAACCGGAAAATACTTAATCATGGAACACCAACAAGAATAACCATAAACTCATGGGTACCAACAAGAATTTCTCTAAGATTAATAATCAACCTTTCTTTTGATGAAGTCACTCAAGATGTAACCTCAAACTCAATATTTCACGTACTAGTTTTTTTAATAGGGATAGTAATAGTAATTAGCCCCGTATTTTCATTTTTTTTTTAAGTAAGAAAATCCCTTTCTGTTTTTTTTTTTGATACAGTAAGAATTAGACTGGAAACCACAAAAGACACGGTTTCTCAGTCTATAGCATCCTTACGGATGAGAACTAAAAGCTTTAAACTTGCTTGAATATCTTCCAGAAAATTCTGTTGACTCAGCTTCGCGATGCAATCGGCCGCAGCGTTCGTTTCTCGGAAGACATGACAGATCTGCACTGAGGAAAACAATTATAATACACAAAGGATATCAGAAATTAAAATTTCAATATCTTATGGACAATTCCAGATCTTATTCAGGACGTTTACTATTATAAGGTTGTCGCACTCCAGTTGGATATTAGGAATACCCATTGCAGTTGCTTTGATTAAAGCATTTCTAACCGCTATAGTTTCAGTTTTTAGGGGGGTGATATTCCACATTTTTCACCAAATATAAGGAGTGGTTTACATCTACTATCACGAAAAATAAACTCATAACTAGATTCACCATTCGTCTTCGTGGATCCATCAGTATTAATTTTAACTATATGTTCTGGTGGTTTTTTCCATTTTTTCACAAGTCGCTTTTTTTTGGGTACATTGTATTTTTGGGGAAAGAATCAGCCAAACAGTCTGGATTCCATTTTTTGGTCTTCTTCCAATTGTCAATTTGATTGTTTATGTACCGTGGTATATCTTTTATCGGTTCATTATTATTATTTGTTTTGTCGAAGCTTTGTTGGTTTCTATAAAACCAGATGCCCCACCATGATACTGCTAGTTCAGTGTATTGTGATCTGTCCGTTTTATTTCGGATTTCCTCAATAATCTCATAGTTTTTTTATTTCCAATGTTTAAAGATCTTAAGATGTTATAAGTTTGTTTGTTCATTTTTTCTATAGTTTTCAACGTGTGGTTACACTGGAATAAGAGGTGATTAGAATCTTCAGTTAATGAATTGCATCTAATGCAACCTTGTGGAATTGCCACACCTTTTTCAGCTAATCTTGATTTGGTCGGTAGGCCATTTCTTAAAATTTTCCAAAGAAATTTTTTAACTTTTGGATAGGTGTCCAGTTTCCAAATCCATGAGAGATCATGTGTTGTTTATCTTTTCTTTTTTATGAGCATATCCATAGCTGATTTGGTTGAGAATCAACCATTTTTACTGGCTTCCCAATACATTCTGTCATGAATATTGTTTATAGGTATTGGTGTAGAGATAATCTGTTTAACTAAATTATGTGGTAAATATTGATCAATCATTTCTTTGTTCCATCTATTATTTGGAAGCATAAAATCTGCAACTAAGGCAGTTTTATTTGAGATATGTTGTATGTCAATAATGTCACAAAGGGGGATTGTAGATAACCATTTATCAGTCCAGAATCTAATGCTCTTACCATTTCCCACTTGCCAAATAAGTCCTGTTTTGAAATCATCAATGATTTCACACATTTTGGACCATTGCCAAGAACATTGTCCTTTCTTTTCATATTGTAGTATATGTTCAGTTTTTAAATATTTTTCAGTGATAACTTTGACCCAGAAATTATCCGGTTCAGCCAAGATTTTCCATAATAACTTAAATTGTAAGGCTTTATTCATATCCTTTGATTTTCTCAATCCTAGTCCGCCTAGTTCGGTTGGTTTGCATATTTTATCCCAACCTATCAAAGGTTTGTATGTACGGTCTTTGTTCCAGAAAAAACCTCTATTTAGTTTATCAAGTTCATTATGGGTTTGAGTGGGTAACATAAAGCTTTGTATGAGGTAATTTGGCCGTGATGCAAGATTCACTTTGATAAGAGTTGTTCTGCCTGCTTGAGACAGGGAATTAGCCTTCCATTTTGTTAATTGTTGTTGAGTGCTAATTAACAGATCAGCAAATGTATTGGAGTTGACTCTGCCATTAATAATAGGGCATCCTAGATATTTGTCAAGGGAAGTCATATTTGTTTGTAAGAGTTTCATGTATCGCTAATTTTTTGGAGTTTGTTACTTTCTTTGTCACCTGGAAAGCCGATTTATGAAAGTTTACTTTCTGGCCTGAAATTTTGCAATATTCATCCAGAATATTCTTGATATCCTTACAGTTTTCTTGCTTTGTTTTGGAAAATATCATAATATCATCCGCAAAGGCCAAGAAAGGGATTCGAGTTCCCAATCTTGATATTTGGAAACCAATGGGGTTTCTTGGTCTATCCGCCTCTTTTTGTAATTTCCTCGCTAAAATTTCAGCTCATAGGATAAAAAGGAGCGGGGATAGTGGATCTCCCTGGCGGAGGCCTCTAGTTGGTCTAAAGATTTTTGTCGGTCCATTATTGACCAGTACCGAGAAGGACACTATCGTGATGCATTCCCTGATCCAGTTTATGAATTTCGAATGGAATCCAAATTTCTCCATGATTTTAAGAATGAAATTCCATTCAATTTTGTCGTATGCTTTTTCCATATCTAATTTGAGTGCTATAAATCCTTCAGCTCCATTTTTCGATTTGAAAGAGTGGAAAATTTCATGAGCAATTAAGATATTATCTTGGATGACTCTATTGGCTACAAATGCACCCTGAAAGCGGTGAATTAATTTTTCCATAGTGTTTTTCAGTCTACTAGTTAGAATTTTTGAGATTATTTTATAAATTATAGAATATAGACTAATCGGTCTATAATGGTTTGTAGAATTTGGATTGTCATATTTTGGTATTAGAGATATGAATGTATGATTAATTTGCTTAAGCAATTTTCCTGATAGAAAAAAGCTTTTCACAGCTTGGGTTACAGAAGGTCCCACAATATCCCAGTATTTTTGATAGAATTTAGCTGTCATTCCATCGGGTCCTAGCGATTTGTCTGTGCCAATATCAAACATTGCCTTTTTAATTTCATCATTAGTGATATTTCTGGTTAGTTCTTCGTTATCTTCCATAGATATTTCAATGTGTATTAATTCTAGATTTTCTTGCAGTAGAGCATCATTCATTTATTCACTTTTAAATCTTTTGATGAAGTCATTTCTTATTTCATTTCTAATATTCTCTTCACCAATAATGCTCGTTCTTTCTTGGGTTTTTATTTCTTTAATGATTTTTCTATTTCTTCTACCACTTGCAATTTTATGAAAATAGCTCGAGTTAGTGTCAGTTAGTTTAATATGTTTCACTTTTGCTCTTTGGTTCCAGAATATATTTTGGAAAGTTAGTAGTTTCTCTTTCTTGTCAATAAGTCTTTTTTGTTTGTGGATTTCACTAATATTTGCATTAATGCAGATATTAATTTGAATCTCAGATAATTGTTTCTCTATTTCTTTTAGTTGAGTGAAAACATTGCTAAACGTCGTTTTATTCCATAGTTTGGCATGCTTCTTTAGTAGTTTTGTCTTTGAAACTAGGTCATACATTTTTTATCCATGGTAAGTTGATCTCCATGCCTGTTTTACAACATTTCTGAAGTCCTTTCTTGTCATCCAGATTTTTTCGAACTTGAATGGTTGGTTTTTGAATGAGCTAGTTGAGGCTAATTCAATTGATATAGGGGAATGATATGAGGTCGTAAATGCATAGTTTTTAGTACAGATGTTTGGATACCATTGTAAAATTTGGTGATGAATTAAGACTCTATCCAGTTTTTCATAGATATTATCTATTTCAGTTTTGTTTTTCCTCCAGGTAAATGAATTCCCCTGGAAAGGAATGTCTAGTAATTCGCATTCAATTTTGAAGTGTCATAGTCTAGTAAACTTGGATAAAGGTGGTGCAGAGCCTCCCATTTTTTCGGTTGGGTCTTGTATTTCATTCAAATCACTCATAACAATACATGGATAAGCACTATTATTAATAAAGGTGATTATCGTATCCTAGAATTCATTTTTACCTGAATCATTTGGTGGCGCATAAGTGAGAATTAACATTGTTTTAGTTTGTGTACACAAGTTAGAGTACAATATACTAATAAATCTTTTTTCTATTTTGTCGATTTCAAGAATTTCATTAACAAGCTGATAAGTTTTTCACATGACACAAATTCCACCATCGAAACCCGTTTTCGGGACACAGTAGAATTGATCAAATCCTGCTTTTTTCCACAGTTTTTCACTAGGTACTTTATTTGTTCTTGTTTTAAGTAAAGCTAGTAATTGGATCCTCTCTATTTTACAGAAGGATTCTAAATCCATCCATAAGGTTTTCTTACCAATTCCTCGACAATTCCAGGTAGAAATCTTCATAAAAAGGCACTTTTTGTGTTGCCCCATATCCATTAACAGTGAGGGATCTTGCTAGAATATTAAAAGCTTTCATGAATTTCCTATGAGAGTAGGCCACAAGAAATCCTTGTTCATGAATTTGGTTTCTATCAAAGTTCAAATGCATTTGTAGTTGGTTCTGTATCTTATGTGATATCTTAGCATTATCAGCGCAGCAATAGCTCAAAAGAGACAAACTCTTTCCCTGTGAATGATCTAAGTCAGGAATGTGAACTATTTTTTGTGAATTTCTGTTCAGAACTATATATAGTTCTTTTGTAACATTGGTAATACAACAAGGGAAAATATAAACAGAGATGTAAATATGATCACTTATGCATTTTGAGATTTTGCAGCTGTCAATTGCAATAATATAGCCAGGTATGCAAGGTTCATGAGTTTTGTTACAAGTTACAAAAGGGCTTATAACAAAAATACAATGTTCATGTATATAGTACTGATAACAGTAAGCAATCTCTGTTAAGAAATTGGTTTGGCTAGGCAGTTGCAAGAAATAACTCTGGGAAGACCTATTCAGTTCACAATTTGTATCCTGCTTCTCTGCAAATAGGTATAAGGTAATTATACATGGTATTTTAATAATTTCTACCAGCAGCAGGCACCTCCAAAGATGATCAATCATTGAACGATATCTTGTTGCTATGTATTGTTCCATGGGTTCAGCTTGTGTTGGTTTATTGGTATAAATACCAACTCCAGATTTCCAATTTTGGTTTCCCCAAGTTTTCATGTCATGCTGTATTTTTGAGGGGGAGGTCATCCCAGCTGCAGTGAAATGCACATCAATTTCACAAACCAGCTCTTCTCTATTTGGTTTTTTCTTGTAATCCTGTATCAAAAAATAAAATACCAGGATCATATTAGACTTCATATAACAACAAAATAACAAAAGGATGGGATAGTTTACCTTGATACAACCATAAAGCCCACAAATGTGGGGATGGTAGCAACTCAATTGATCAATTTGGTTTGTTCCAGGAAATTACAGAAAAAGGCTAGCACCAAACCTCTCAACAACATCAGAGATAATTAGAGTCAGGGTAATAGATAGAATATTATGAGTCGTTTGAAGAACGATAAAAAGATTCTAGGATTTATTTCTAAAGACCCTAAAACTCCAACAGGAAGTCAAAGAGAAATTAATGTGGTGTAAAGAACAGAGGTACAACGAGAAATAACGTTCTGAGCCTGTCTTAGTGGAATCCAGCCAATTTCTAATCAAAAATAAACTGGAATCATTGAAATGAAACACGTCCAACAATTTGATTTTTGTTAAAATTATAACAAGGATCAGAATTCATAGAAGATATAGGTTCAGGGTACATCTTCCAAATCAAAACCTGGAAACATGCACAATTAATCAAGCTATTATCACTAGCCACATATCCAACCGGCACAAGGTACATCTTCCAAATCTTTTTGAAAGCATGGCACCTGGGAGATATGAACAATACTGTTGATTTCAGAAGATAAGAAGTGTTGGCCTTTCTTTTCCAACAAAAGAGAATTGCGCCTTCATCTCCAATTGTTTAACTAATGTCTTTATTATATTTCAAAAGGAGAAAGTGACTATATTTTTTGTTTTTTATCCCCGGGTTTTAAAGGTTTATTTAAATACTCCGTAAAAGAAAGCGACCTAGATTTTATTCCAACTAGCATATATATTGTATCAAAAAAAAAAAAAAAAAACTAGCATATATATACTTAAATTATTTATTAATTAACAAACAATCTATCTATCTATAACTATATAGTAAAGCTCTCACATTTAGAGCTAGGAGAGTATTTTAAGGAAAAGTTATGAGGTGTTATTATTTAATTTTTAAATTTATTATTATATTAAGTAATTAAATATATATATGTATATATATATTAAAGCGATTTAATTTTAAACCACTAAAAAGATTTTGGACCCACATTACTCATCTGTTAAATTATAAAAATTAACAAAGTGATGTTAACCAACCAAGTATCTGAATTTTAAATAATATATTTTACATTGTTTATGTACGGTATTAGTGATTTTTTTATTGTTAAATGTAACAATTTCCATTTAATCTAATATTTATTTGTTATTAAAATAATATAAATCATAATCCCACTATTTTTTAGCAAAGAACATGGCAATTTAATCTTATTTTTAAGAACATGGCAAATCTTATCATAATTTCACTCTTCTTTCCGACATAAATCATAGTATTAGCTACGTTACTACTCCAATGGCAATTTTTACACCATAAAATAATTAAGAATATGTTAAATACAATTTTTTTTCTAACCTATGATTATGGCATAGGTTAAACACTTAATTTTAGAAGGATTTTGTTAGATGTAATTATAACAGGGATTTTAATATTTTGTAAAAGGGTTTAAGCATTACTTTTTAGGGAATAGTTTTTAAAACGAGAATTCTTAACATATTCTCTTAGGGTATAGGTTAGAAAAACCATTATAACAATTATTAGCATTAATTATTTAACGTATATTTCAATTATTCCAGAAATTTTGAATTTAAAAACTTATTTCTTTTTTCTTTAAATACAAATACACATCTAAATAAACTCATCGTAACAAACATGAATAACCTTTGGTATATTCTAACTATCTCAAACTTTTTTACTTCAATTTTTTTATGTTTTTTTATATTATGATTTACAATTAGTCATTAAATTGTTTCTATTTTTCTTATTTTCATTTTTGAGCTAATATGATTGATATTTTGATATTTTTGAATAATTAATATTAAACTAATATATTTTTAATATAGCATTTCAACATATCACTTTTAAAGCTAGAAGTTTGTTATAAGTACACATATTTATGTTTAACTAATATTATGCCTTATAATTTTTAATATCAAAATATTGACAAAATTGTAATATTATATGTTAATATAATATAGTTTATTACACGATAAATGGTAGTGAAATACATACACGACTTCAGCAAAAAATTCATATGTATGACAATAATTGCATGATTAAAAATATAAAGGATAATTATACGAGAATAAGTATGAATAAAATATAATATATTTATACAAGTTATATAATTAACAATAAAAAATTTGAACATATTGTTATTTCAATCTTCTATTTATATAATTCTTAAACAATATCACTAAGATTTTCTTCTTCTTAAATCTACTTAAATACAACATAATTTAATTCAATTAAAAATAGTTATTGATGATATTATAAATTTAAGTTTACCCATATAAAGTACGAATAGTGCACTAGTTCTGATATTAATTTGACAAGGGATAGATGTATGGGATGCCTTTGAGAAATTTGGATTGATTATCAAAATGGCAATTTCAAACTTGCCCTATAAAGAGAAAGGAAACCACCAAGGGTGCGGTGGTGGTGCCAATACTTTTAGGTTGTTGCTATTTAGCGCACCGGGTAAATTGCTTTTTAGCGCATTGGGCCGTCCGTCACGGACGAATATGACCCGTCCGTGACGGACGAATACCATTCGCGGACGAAACGTACTCATCCGTCACGGACGGAGTTGTTTTACAAAACTGCGACACGATTTTGGAATCGCCATAACTTTTGATTCTCTGGTCTAAACGCGCTGAAATTTGGAGGAGTTATAGTTGATATCTTGATCTTTAATCTGACGTTGGAATCACTCAATTTGGAGTTACGTAGAAAAAGTTTTAATTCTCCAAAGACGGGACAAAAAATAGAGATATCTTAAGCGCCAAGGCGAGTACAATAGCATTTAAGTCGGATTACAATAGCATTGGAATCATGGATCACAATAGCATTACAATGTGCGAGTACAATAGCATTTAAGTCGGCTTGCGACCTCGTCTCTTTCTTGTGGAAGAAGGTTCGAACGCCATCAGCTGATAAACGAATGGATCATACAGACAAGCAGCAGAGGAATCATGTGCATGCTCCCACATGACAAATACTGGAGGCAATGGTGATGCCTCTGATAGGGCCATCGACAAAAGAATGGAGAACGTACTGAGTTGCCTAATTCATGGGTTCAAATAATAAATATAAAATAATTAAATGATTGTTGGCTGATCCCGTATAGGGAAGGACTCGTGCCAGCTTGGACAGATATTGTTTTCACGCTTGGATTGTCCAATCTGTATTCACTGCATTTGCTAAATTTTCATTGCATTCTGTTCTCTGCATTCTCTGTCCGTCATGTATGGTTTATGTCCACACGTGACAGATGAACATGTTTCGTCCGTCACGTATGAATTCCATCCATATGTGACGGACAATTTATGCAGAAAACAGATTGCTTGCGTATGATCAAACTTTAAACTCTTTTGTACTAAACTACAGGGTTGAAGGAGCACACTCTAGTTTGAAAGACTTCTTGACTATTCCACATGGTAGTCTAGACACGATATTTGGTCAATATCATTCAAAGATGGGTAACCAAGTAAAGAACATCAAGGGGACCTTCAACGAGAGTGTACAAAACACGATGACTCTTGTGACATGAGCAGATGTTTTCAAGCGGTTGAAGTACAAAGAATCTAAGGTTGCACTTGACTGCTTGACGGAGGAATACAAAAAAGGGGGGAAATTCATTTTGTGACAAGATCTGCAGATGCCAGATGAGGGTGAGAGATGGATTGTCGTGTGTGTATGACATCGCTAGAAATGTGACGAGTTCAATCCCTATTAAGCCTTCAGCGTTGCATCTGTTTTGGAGACGATTGAGTTTGTCAGAAGTGCAAGACGAAGGTGAGGTTGAGGTAAAGCGCAGAGTCACGAGATCTTTGATGGATCAATTTTATACGGATCATTTCCTCAATCTGTCAGCAGATGATCAAGAAAAATGTGTCTCGCGACTTTACGACATAGCTCGCCCCGAGGAGACTAGTCTGCAAAAGCCAACTATTGTGAGGCATAAAGGACGACCAATGGGATCTCTAAACAAAGATACCACTAAAAGACATCCTTCTTCATGGGAGTACACAGACAAAGATACGGAAGGGACACCTCCCAAGAAGCAACGAGGTAGGCCACCAATGCCCACTAGCACACCTTCACGAAACCCTAAAGCTCCTACTACTCCTTTGAGGCCATCTCAGGTTAGAGCTCCCAAGAATCTAGTGGGTCAAATGTTTCCACCACCTTATATGCCTCCGCAATCCTTCATTAAAGACTTTGAGCCGTATAATCTTAAGACGATCTGTATCTGCCATGTTGAGAAGGAGAGACATTTCATTTCGGTATGGTACTAATCATTTAATTATTTTATATTAATTGTTTGAACCCATGAACTAGGCAACTGAGTACGTTCTCCATTCTTTTGTAGATGGTCCTATCAGAGGCGTCACCATTGCCTCCAGTATTTGTCATGTGGGAGCATGCACATGATGCCTCTACTACTTGTTTGTATGATCCATTCGTTTCTCAGCTGATGACATTCAGACCTTCTTGCACAAGAAAGAGACGAGGTCGCAAGCCGACTTAAATGCTATTGTACTCGCACATTGTAATGCTATTGTGATCCATGATTGCAATGATATTATAAGCAGACTTAAATGCTATTGTACTCGCCCTGGCGCTTAAGATATCTCTGCTTTTTGTCCCGTCTTTGGAGAAGTATATCGTTTTCTACGTAACTCCAAATTGAGTGATTTCAACGTCAGATTAAAGATCAAGATGTCAACTATAACTCCTCCAAATTTCAGCGCTTTTGGACTAGAGAATCAAAAGTTATGGCGATTCCAAAATCGTGTCGCGGATTAAAGATCAACATGTTCATCCGTGACGAACGAAACATGTTCATCCGTAACGGACGAAACATTTTCGTCCGTCACGGATGAACATGTTTCGTCTGTGACAGATGAACATGTTTCGTCCATCACGAATGGACCATGGCGTTAAATAGAAATTTTGCAGGTGCGCTAAATAGAAATCGTGTACTTTTATTGCAGAACCCATGTCTCAAATCATACCGATTAATCAAAGATAATTAGATGGTTGAACTCGTGTTTTGCACAAAAAATATAAATTATTGTTTTATTTTTTATAATATATAAATAATAAGTTTGTATTGATGTGTTTTTTTATAAAAGGTCGTCTGTTTATTTTTTTCTAAGATTTCGGGTCTATTCTACTTACAGTTTGTGATTGGGTAATTTAGTTTGTAATTGTTAGTAATATTAAATAGAGTATTTAATTTTGTTTGTTAAAAATTGGTTTATCTTTATATCGATGATTTTCTAATAATTTTCCTTACGTATTTATGTTATGTACTTCAAATAAGGAGTAATTTATTTGTTGTACAATCTAAGACATTAAGAGTTTAACTTTTTATAATATCAAATTAGATTTATAAACTTGATCATAGTGTATTTTATGATAACAACTTAAAAATAAAAATGATAATAATTATAAAAATGAAATTTTTCTACTGAATATAAATATTTATTAATAAAAAAAATATTATTTTACATTTAGGATAGATATACAAATTATTATTGTGATAACAATAATAATGAAAATGCATTAATTGTGTTGTTTTGGGTGGAAATAGACAGAATTTCGTGAATTTGAAAGCATTTATTGGGAAAAAATCTAACTTTGTATATATGTAGTATAGACGGTCGTAAATACTATTGTCGTCATTAGTACTACTACGACTATGGGTCTGTTTGGATGGACTCTCAGAATGCATTTTGATGCATTAAATTACATTATTTTTGCATTAAATGTCATCATTTAATGCATTACAATACATTCTGAAAGTAATCCAAACAAACCATATCCCTTAAGATGTCAAAACTTCAATTTTCTCATTAATATGAATAGTTACATCATTAGTGTTTAGTTTCTAAACTATTTAGCTTTTTTCCTCAATGATGCCTTTGCTACGCACAAAACTTTTATTAAATCATATTAAACTCATTTTATAACAATAAATATGAATTTTATCTATTGTATTTTCATAAATCTTCTTAATTATTTTTTTCTTGTTTAAAGCTATTGTTTCGTTTTCTCTATAAAAATATTATTTATATTAGTTCATACTTTATAAGATCTTAGGTTAAAGTTTTTATGATTATGTAATCCAAATTTAATATGATACTACAACATAATATTAATATGTAATTGATAAAGGAACATAAAATAAGGTTACATATTTCGAATTCTTGACATCCTACCAATAATCCCAAAACGATAATTATTTCATTGTCATGACAATGTTAATCGTAAGTGAGAACTTTTGGTTTTGTCGTATTTGGGTAAAGGTTGTGGGTATCACTCGTCTGTTCTTTTATACTATCATTTGGCAGAAATTTTTTTATAATGTAATGATCCGACGAAGTATTAACAAATAGGGCAAGGTATTGATATAATGTACAATGAGTATATAATATGAGATGTTTTGACAAAAAAAATATTTTTTATGTCGATTAGCATTTTACCACAAACCATTGAGGTAAGAGTTTTGTCGCCCAAAGGCTATGGCGACAAGTGTTATGTTTTGTCGCCGAAAGGCTATGGCGACAAACTCTATGTTTTGTCGCCCAAAGTGATGTGACCTTGTCCGATAGAAAGACCACAAATCGTTGTCAAGGATCGCTTGAATGCGTATTGGGGCGAAACAACTCGTCGGAAGGGAAGGGAGTGGTGTGCAGCGGACTGAGGAGGGTTCAGTAGGGGAGGAAGAGCCGGCGGCGGCTGGGAGGAGATCGGCGGTCGAAGGGGAGCGAGCGGCGGCGGAAGTGGTGGTGAGGGGGCGACGGCCGAGAGGGTGGAGGTGGAGGCTGCCGTGAAGAACTAGGGTTAGGGTTTGGTGTCTTTTGGTGTTTGTGTTTTGATGGATAGATGTGGGTAACCGAATTAACGCGCCAGGATAGTTCGACTAGGAACGCGTTAATTTTTGTGACGTCAGGGCCCGGGTTTCAGGAGATTACTCGACTGGAAAGCAAAGCTCTATTTCGACGTAAACTGAAATGAAATACAATGGTGCATATTTATACTAGAGAGTGGGCCTAATGGGTCAGACTCTCTAGTTACTAAATTTGGCGGCCCATTTAACATAAATGGAAACCACCCAGAAATAGCAGCTACTAAAAATAGGAATAATGTTCATAAAATGTACTATGCAAGTAATGTCTCGATCGGACTGGATGTAACTGTAGAGGAATCAGTCACGGCTAAGCTGGCGATACACAGAAGCTCGGGCGCTGTAGTGATCTGGCCGTGATTGGCTACAAGTCTGGTCACCAAGGATTGTGTCGCTGCTTGGACACTCTTCGCTCTGGAACGGGTGATCGGACCCGTAGGTGGAAGTCGCATGGCGTCTTCCTCCTCTGTAGCTGACATAGAGGGCAGGGTTACATCACCCTCCCCCACTTGAGTGTGAAGCGTCCCCGCTTCACCCCCATCGTACTCAGGCTCAACATATGGTGCTAAATCAGCGACGTTGAATGTCGAATGCACCCCATACTTGTCCGGGAGCTCGAGCTGGTAGGCGTTGTCGCCAATGGCCTTGACGACTTTGAATGGACCATCACCCCGTTGGTCGAGCTTAGACTTGCGGACGGAAGGGAATCGCTCCTTCCGCAAGTGAAGCCAAACCAAGTCGCCCGGGGCGAAGATCAATCGTCGTCTGCCCTTGTTCTTCTGGGCTGAGTACTGCAGCGCACGCCGCTCCAGCTGTGTGCGTGTCCTCCTGTGCAGCTCCTGAATGTGCTCAGCCAACTTGCCAGCAGCAATGTGCTCCTGATCCTGCACCGGGTATGGCATCATGTCCAGCGGCGTCAGCGGGTTCCTTCCATAGATGACCTCGAAAGGAGTCAGCTTCGTCGCGGAGTACTTGGACCTGTTATAGGAAAACTCAACTGTAGCAAGTAAGTCCTCCCACCTTCATGGGTTCGCCTTGAGAATCGTCCGAAGGAGGGCTCCCAAGGTACGGTTGGTCACCTCCGTATGACCATCTGTCTGTGGGTGATAGCTAGTAGAAAATAGAAGCTTGGTGCCTAGCTTACCCCACAATGTTCTCCAGAAATTGGACCATAAATTTGGTATCTCTATCACTAACAATAGTTTTAGGGACACCATATAAGCGCACCACATGCTCAAAAAACAATCCAGCGATGTCCGTAGCATTGTTGGTGTTCTTGCAGGCAATAAAGTGTGCCATCTTAGAGAACTTGTCGACCACTACAAAAATGCAATCTCTACCACACCGAGACATAGGCAACCCTGTGATAAAATCCATGGAAAGATCTTCCCACGGGGCCGCAGGAATGGGGAAGGGCGTGTAGAGACCATGTCGACTTGAGCGTGCCTTAGCCTTGTGGCATGTCACACAACTCTTGCAATACCTGGTAACACATTGGGCCATCTTTGGCCAGAAAAAGTGTTCCCGAAGTGCTGCAAGGGTCTTGGACACCCCAAAATGGCCACGACTGTCATGTGCTTCCTGGAGCAACAAGTGCCTGACAGAAGACGTAGGAATACATAGTTTCCCATCCTTGTACAGATACCCGTCATCCAGGAAATACATGTCATGCTCTCTGCTGATTTTACATTGCTCAAAGATGTCTTTAAAGAAAACATCATCAGCATACAAATCCTTGAGCAATGCAAAACCAAGTAAACGAGACTGGAGATGAGTGATGAGCACATACCTGCGAGAAAGGGCGTCGGCAACCACATTCTCCTTACCTTTCTTGTGCATGATCAGGTACGGAAAGGTCTCCATGAACTCGACCCACCTAGCATGCATGCGTCTGGCTCTTCAGATAGGCCAGGGCAGCATGGTCGGAGTGTATGACAAACTCACTCGACCAGAGATAGTGCTGCCAAGTCTTCAGAACTCGGATCAGCGCGTATAACTCCTTGTCATACGTCGGGTAGTTCAGCTGAGCACCCGAAAGCTTCTCCAAAAAGTAGGCGATCGGACGCCTCTCCTGCAGCAGGACCCCTCTGATGCCGTAGTCGGAAGCGTCACACTCCACCTCGAACCGACGAGTGAAGTCAGGCAACTGCAGCAAAGGCGTGCGGCATAGGGCTTCCTTCAGGGCGACAAATGCAGCATCATGTCGCGGAAGCCAAGTGATGGACGTCGCCTTCTTGGTCAGCTCGTGCAGAGGGGCGGTGATGGTGCTGAAGTCGCAGACGAACCTCCTGTAAAAGCCGGCCAGCCCTAAGAACGAGCTGACCTGGGTGGGGGTAGTCGGAGTAGGCCACTCCTTGATGGCACATATCTTCTCGTCATCCACACGTAAGCCATCCCTGGAAACAATAAAGCCAAGAAAGTTTGTAGATTCAGAGCAGAAAACGCACTTACCTTTGTTGACATACAAGCTCTCCTTCATCAAGCAGTCTAATACCTGTCTAAGATGGTCAATATGCGCAGACAAACTACTAGAAAAGACAAGTATATCATCAAAGTATACAACGACAAACTTCCCCAAAAAAGACCGTAGCACATGGTTCATGAGTCGCATAAACGTCGATGGAGCATTGGTCAATCCAAATGGCATGACTAGCCACTCGTAGAGACCATACTTGGTCTTAAAAGCTGTCTTCCATTCATCGCCCTCCTTCATACGAATCTGGTGATAGCCACTCCGAAGATCAATCTTGGAAAACAAGGTGGCACCATGCAGCTCGTCCAGCATATCATCGAGGCGCGGAATGGGATGTCTGTACTTGATGGTGATCTGGTTGATGGCACGACAATCCACACACATCCGCCAAGTCCCATCCTTCTTCGGCACTTGAATCACAAGAACGGCGCATGGACTCAAGCTTTCCCGCACAGCACCCTTGTCCAAAAGATCTTGGACCTGTCGCTGCAACTCCTTAGTTTCCTCAGGAGAAGCTCGATATGCAGCACGGTTCAGCAGAGAAGCGTCGAGAATGAAGTCTATCTGGTGCTCAATACCACGCACTGGTGGCAGTTCGGGTGGCAGCTCGTCAGGCATAATATCCTCAAAGTCCTGCAAAACAGACAAAATAGCAGGCGGGAGTGCGGGCTCTACCGTAGTAGTGGCACAAAGGCGAGGAATAAGAAGGAAACAAGCAGACTTGCCTTGCAGTGCCGGTGTGAGGTCCATGTGATGTGCCAGAAGAACCCTGGGTTCACAGGTGCCCCGTAAGGTGGACGCAGAAGTAATTCCAGGGGTAGAACGCTTACCTGACGACGCGGAAGACCGTCCAGAAGATGCAGAAGGCGAAGACGCAGGAAGAGATATTGACTCGGCCGAGTTGTCAGCGCAGCCCCTGACTCGGTCCACAACTTGGTCGAGTTGCTGGCCGAGTTGGCGGCTGGTGTCCTGACTCGGTCCAGAACTCGACCGAGTGAGTGGCCGAGTTTCTGGCTAGAGCCCTGACTCGGGCCACAACTCGGGCGAGTTCGTGGCCGAGTTTTCGTCTGTGGCCACAACTCGGTCTGTGACTCGGCCGAGTTGTCGTCTGGCGTTCTCTGCGGGGGATGCCGTTGTAGGCGGAGCTCTGGCGGCCTCTAGTGCCTTCTGGCGTTGGCGCTCGGCCTGGTCCTGTAAAATTTTCTTGCGGACTCATGGGTAAGAGAGTCACGCGCCTCCCATGGTAATTGAACATATAAGTGTTCAAATACCCGTCGTGAAGCACACGACGATCATATAACCATGGACGTCCCAGAAGAAAATGGGTAGCGTCTATGGCGGTAATATCACAAAGCACAGTATCGCTATAAGGACCAATAGAAAAGGAAATGAGACACTGTTGTGATACTTTGTTACCTGAATCGTCTGAAATCCACTGTAGACCATAGGGAGTGGGGTGTGGAGTCGTCGGAAGGTTGAAGTGGCGGACAACCTTCTCATTGATGATGTTGCAGCATGAGCCCCCATCAATGATCACGCTCAGTGATGCATTCTGTAGTCTACATCGCGCGTGAAACAAATTCTCCCTCTGCTCAGCCAGGTCACCCTCCTTGACGCTCAGAACGCGTCGTGTGACCAAGGCAAAGTGGTAGGTCTGGTCGTCATGGTGGTCAGAAGTGTTGACCACACATCCCTCAGCATCGGCTGTATACACAGCTGCAGGGTCCGCCTCAACGTCGTCCTCATCGACGTCGTCGTAGCTCTCATATCCTGTAGACTGGGTGGAGAAGAGGACCTTCTTGGCATTGGGACAATTCATCTGGTAATGTCCTCGTCCTCCACACCTGAAACATTCCACATCGCGGGCTCTGTCAGAACGAGCGGTCTCTGTAGTTGGCGGCTGCGTATGACGCGCAGTAGCAGGCGTGGTGGTTCGATGCGTCGTTGGAGCAGACGCGGTACCTGTGCTACTACGATCATGTCTAGGCGCACCAGATGTAGAAGTAGAGTTAGCGCCCAAAACAGAAGGAAAGGGTCTAGAACCATACCTGAAAGATGTCGTGGGCTGCCATGGTCTCTGCCTCTGGCGCTGTTGCTGGAGGTAGAACTTCTGCGCAGTGTGCACGACATTGTTGAGATCCCGAATGGGTAGGACGTCAACCTGACCCTGGATAGGCTGGTTAAGCCCAGTAATGAACCTCGTGTGCAAGGTGCCCGGAGCAACACTAACGCCAGCCTTGAAGTACATGTCCTCGAGGCGAGCGAAGAACTCCTGAGGCGAATTTGTGCCATGTCTTGCACGAGCGATCTCAGTCCGCATCTGCTCCTTGTAAGTGGAAGGGACATACTTCCGAGTCATGATGTACACGAGCTGATGCCACTCAGTAATGGGTGCCCAACCCATCCGGTAGTGCTGTTGTGTAATACGTTGCCACCACGTCTGTGCAGCTCCCTCAAAATGTAGAGTCACGAGATCTACCTTCTCATGCTCAGGGATAGTCAAATGGCGTAGCACGTGCTCTGTGTTCTGCACCCATTCAAGAAAGACAGAATGATCATATGAGCCATAAAAGTTTTTTATTTTTACCTTCACGTCTCGGCGTTGGACTGGTGGTTGGGCCTGGCGGTCATGAAACCGACCTAGAGGGTCCGCCAAGGGCTCGAAGTGACGAGCGCCAAATTGTGGCGGAAAGCGAGCAGGTTGTCGCGGACGCTGTCGGCCGGCAGCTGGGCGCTGAGGCTGACGAGCCTGCTGGTGTCGCCCGGGCGGTTACGAGCAGGCTAAAGCAACTCACACAACAATCAACAAAATCAAGGCAATGCTCAGCAAAGAAAATGTTGAAAGTAGATATGCAAGGATATAAGCACAGAAGCAAGCACAACACAGTCAATGAATCAGTGCGATAACGGTAATTGAAGGTGTCGGAATCAAGACCGGGTTCTCCCTTCCTACACTGCGAAGAGACGCACTTGCCTTATTTTGGCTTTTGTGGTCTCGATTTTTTTTATTTTTTTGTATGCAGCGAACAGCTGCTGTAATTTTTTTATTTTTCTATTTTTTTCAAATCTGCGAACAGCTACAGTGCTATCACAGAAACGCACAAGTTAAGCAAAAACCAGAACGTACAGCAGCAAGTCAGCAACACAAACAGCAAGTGCAGTTCGGCACTTCAAAATTCAGTAAAAGTGCCGCAGAACACGCACAGCAAACAACAGCAATAGTGCAATAAAAAAAAAATTATGTAGTGCAGTGATTCAAGTGTGAAGAGAAGGAGATTGAGAAGATGTAGATTTTTGGCACAAACAAGGCAAACACAGTTGCAAGCAAACTATCTAAGCCTATATGCAAGCGGATCTACAAGAAACACAATCACAACCAAGCAAAACACCAGAAAATTGCGTGAATGGGTACGGATCTGCAGAAAATAAATTTTTTTGTTGGTTTTTGATGATGGCCGAAATTATCAACCACCAAACCTAGGATTTTTTTGTTGTTTTTCAGATTCAAATTGCAAGAAAAAAAAATTGGCTCCTAGAGCAAGATCTAGGGTTTTTTTTTGTTGTTGATGCAGGAATTGATTTACGGAAACGAATGAGTGATTGAACGAAGAGTTGGAACGACTTACGCGATTCGTAGGCTCAGTTGATGTGACCTTGCCCGATGGAAAGACCACAAATCATTGTCAAGGATCGCTTGAATGCGTATTGGGGCGAAACAACTCGTCAGAAGGGAAGGGAGTGGTGTGCAGCGGACTGAGAAGGGTTCGGTAGGGGAGGAAGAGCCGGCGGCGGCTGGGAGGAGATCGGCGGTCGAAGGGGAGCGAGCGGCGGCGAAAGTGGTGGTGAGGGGGCGGCGGCCGAGAGGGTGGAGGTGGAGGCTGCCGTGAAGAACTAGGGTTAGGGTTTGGTGTTTGTGTTTTGATGGATAGATGTGGGTAACCGAATTAACGCGCCAGGATAGTTCGACTAGAAACGCGTTAATTTTTGTGACGTCAGGGCCCGGGTTTCAGGAGATTACTCGACTGGAAAGCAAAGCTCTATTTCGATGTAAACTGAAATGAAATACAATGGTACATATTTATACTAGAGAGTGGGCTTAATGGGCCGGACTCTCTAGTTACTAAATCTGGCGGCGCATTTAACATAAATGGAAATCACCCAGAAATATCAGCTACTAAAAATAGGAATAATGTTCATAAAACGTACTAAGCAAGTAATGTCTCGATCGGACTGGATGTAACTGTAGAGGAGTCAGTCACGGCTAAGCTGGCGAGACACAGAAGCTCGGGCATTATAGTGATCTGGCCGTGACTGGCTACAAGTCTGGTCACCAAGGATTGTGTCGCTGCTTGGACACTCTTCGCTCTGGAATGGGTGATCGGACCCATAGATGGAAGTCGCATGACGTCTTCCTCCTCTGTAGCTGACATAGAGGGCAGGGTTACATCACAAAGGCTATGGCGACAAACTCCATGTTTGTCGCCCAAAGTCTATAACGAGTAATTTTGTCACGAAAAATAAAGTTTGGGCGATGAAAGTGGTTGTTGTCGCCTAAAACAAAGGGTGACTCGCCTATAGCGATGCCTCCGTGATAAAAGGTTTTTTGTTGTTGCATATGACTTGGGGCAACAAAAAAAAGTCTTTAGGCGACTAATGTTTTGTCGCACATCATTTCCTCTAGGTTTTCGTTAATTCAAAACAAACGGGAAGGGGAATCGAACATATGATCATTCATGCTTCATGAGTAATTTACATACTTGTTTACCTTATACAAATTATGGTGATGGGATCTGTGGGGACATAAACATATCACCTCACATGGGCTGCAGCCCAGCAGCCCCCAACCCATCTCATGAATTAACCCTGAAGGTTGTTGGAGAGTCTCGAACCTGAGACCTCTCCCTTTACCAAGGAAGGTAAGCCTTCCTTGGTAAAGGGAGAGGTCTCAGGTTCGAGACTCTCCAACAACCTTCAGGGTTAATTCCTGAGATGGGTTGGGGGCTATTGGGCTGCAGTCCATGTGAGGTGACAGGTTTATGTCCCCACAGGATCGTATGGGACACGATTAAAGTGAAACAACTGTAACTTACAAATAAGTAGAACAAGAAGTGAGATGTAAGGAATAATGGTTTTCTTGTACATTAATTGAACAAGGAAGCACAAGTTTTTTTTTTTGTAAGAAGCACCATAAGAAAACATAAGACCAAAAGAAGCTGACATATCGTTACCATAATAATCGTTGGAAGGAACCAATCTGTTAGAAAAGCCCACAATCAGACCAAATTAGGCCCAATCTGTCAAGGCCCAAAAGGAGTCCAGGTTCCAGAGTTTATTTTCTTATACAAAACAAAAGTGAGATTTTCCTCTGATAAAGAAAATTCAACCATTATATGCTGCTAGTGGTAAAACTTAACCGAATGCAAACTTTCATATATAAGGACTCAAAAATATCGGAAAATAAATTTCATTTTTCACAAATTGCTATAAGAAGTGACTCATGTGACACATTGATATTTAGAATGAATCCAACAACATATTAATATATACATAGAATGATAGAAATATGGCAATAAATTGATACTACATAATTCCCCTAACATAATGATCCAACAACATATTAAGTTATTGTCACTCATGTATTTGGATAACTGGGTTCTGAATCGAATTGAAAATTGAAAATATTTTGAATATTTTTCTGTGGGTGTGGATGGGGTTTCGCCAACTAGATTCAGATACTCTGTACAAGTTGTGGGGCCGCAGTGTTGGGGAACTTTGAAGCACTATCATTTTGCTCTTCTGACTCCTACCAATACTATCATTCTTGAAATAAGTTATATCATTCTCGAAGTTCCAACTCCATTTAATTTTTTTCCCCCATTCAATTCATCCTCCTTATAATTCGTACACCCAAAATACCAAAAATCAAGCAACCTATTCAGAGCATATTGATCCAAGTTGCAATCAATTGAAATGGGTCAAATTCACAATTTTTAATAATAAATGGAATTGACTTGAGAATCCTTCACTAGACCAAAAATAATGGCTATGCGGAAATGCTCCAACAGAAGCTGCAATCATTCTTTGCAACTTTGGCGTCCTCTGCAACTCGGCAGTATGGCAAAATCCCTGAAAGATTCTTGATTATGCATCCATTTTTGCTATATATATAGGACTTTTCTTGACATACAAAATAAACATTAATCCGTTTGAATGTTTGATATAGAGCCAACCTAAATCATTCATATCAATCTCTCATGAATCGTCTATTATTATTTATTAGCGTAAACATTCATCCGTAATAGCTTTTTTACTGTATTAGGGTTTTTGATTTGGGAGCCTCCGAAAAGCTACCAACGAGAGGGCCATGTGAAGAAAAATCAGCAAATGGAAGGGACAGATTTTCTGCACATGCGTTGTTTTTGATTCAGCAGAAACCAAGTGATTGAGGTGTGCAATGAAGAGAGTCAAGAAGGTGCCATCACCCTCGTGTGAAGTAGACCCCAAATTGCCCATGTTCTTCTGCTGACTTTGCTTGGATTTACATTTCATTATCATCATTCATATTTCATGTGGCTACGCTTTCTATGCTGTATATATCTCTATATTATTGTATTTGACGTTTCCCTAACTTGTGTTCTTCTTAGCTTGTCCAATTTCATGTCACGGAGATTTAGTATTAAATGCCACGAGTCCGAATTTCTTATTGTTGCAATGACCACTAAGATTAATTTGGTGAACATGAAATTTCGTTACAAAACTAATATCACAAAGTAGCATAGCTAGTTAGAGCAGAATGTTTTTGCCTAGTGGCCCTTTTCAAATACATGATGGAGTACATTCACCAAATATTCTATTTCTTGTTAGATTGCCATGTTTGCTTCTTGTAATAATAATAATAAAAATAGTAGTAATAATAACGTGCAAAGCAGCTCTCAACGCCCGCCAGAAAACAAAGACATAGCACCCACCTTGTTTTCTCTACTAGCAACAAGTTGCAGGCTTCAACACTTATCGTCCTTTTTAAGGCATCTCTCCCTTTGCCCACATCCCCTTAGCTTTCACATCATCCATCTTTCGATCAAGTTTTCTCCATCAATCCTTGAGATGAAGAAGCTCAATTTGTTGATCAGGAAGTGCAAGAGCCTGTCAAGGCAGCTGGGGAGAAGCACGTCGTTTGGGAGTGGCCCTTTGAGGTACTCTAAGTCCTCTAGAGAGGGCTCATGGGCCCACATTGCTGAAGACGAGTGTGGTGGCGAGGCTGTCTACGTTGGCAGCTCGAGCAGGCGCTACATTATCAAGTCCAAGTACCTCAATCATCCCTTGATCAATGCCCTTATCGACAAGTCGGGTCAGGGTACAGATACAGCGCGGGGTCAAGCCAAATCAGGTCGGATCTCTATCAAGTGTGAAGTGGTGCTTTTCGATCACCTCCTGTGGATGCTCGAAAACTGTGATCCTAACAACCTTTCTTCGGATCAGTCCTTGGAAGAACTCGCCGAGCTTTACATGTTGTAATGAGTTTTTTTCTTGTTAATTCTTGCTGCTATCTGGTGTGGTAAATTTGTAAGCAAAACGAAGTGGGGAAAAAATGTAATTCTGCGTCTTCTTCTTAACTAGGACAAAGAGGATCAATTAGGTTGAAAATGAATGTATAAGTTGATCTATGTAGGGTGTTTGATCCTTGCAAATGAATAGACCATTAAACCCTGCAATCACGGGGAAGAATTTGGCTATGTTTGGATCACCCATCTTAATGCATTAAATTGCGTTTGAGTTAAAAATTCTGTTCGGTAACTAGTAACTACCCTTTATAAATGTTAATGTAGCAACCGTGTGTTGCTCAAATCATCTCTTATACGAGCTCTTCATCTGCATTCATGGTTTCTTACGAGCACGAAAACGTGTCAATAAACATTTTTTGGTTGAAGCGAAAAGAACATTGCAGCATGGAGTAACTGGTAAGACAATCAGCTTGCTAAGCACAAGTACAGAGCCTTAAGATGCAATTAATAATGAGACAAATGAATATTGCAACATTTCGTAAGGTGCATTATGAATAGAAGTTGCCGGCTCAAAATACAGATGCACTGAAGAAACCATGGAAAACTTGGTCCTTAAAAGTCCCTATGACTATGAAGCTTAATAGCTAAAAAGGAAAAAAATATTATGGAGAAAGAAACTATTCCCTCTGTCCCGAAATATTTGTCCTAAAGTACAAAAAGTTCTTGGATTAAGAAAATTAACAAAGTACAATTGGAGACATGACCTGCTACAGTGAAAATTAACAAAGTACACAAGGTGACATGACCTGCTATAGTGCAATCTGTGATTATTTACCACAGAACAAATTTCAGCCAATGAGAAGGTTGATTTTAGGGGCACACAGATCACTTACAATTTTTGGGGACAGAATTGCCCTAAACAAAAGGGGACTTAGGGCATAATTGCCCTGACAAAATTGCCCATAAACAGAGTATAAAAGGGGATTACAGCTTTGAGAAATGAATTTACAGAATTTACATTCAAATTTACAGTAAAATTCAGAGCAAAATTAAGCAAGTAAACAGTTTCTGCATCACAGCCTGGTGGTGTCATGGCCTCAGCTTTATGGGACTTAAATAAAGCTCCACTTCCAGATGAACAGTACATTTATGATGGAGAAGAGTTCGAAGAGGGACAATCATCAGGGGACATGGAACAAGATAGTGAACATAGCTTTGATCTCAACCAGAAACCAGGAGATGAAGATGGACAGTCATCAGAAGCAGAGCACAACACAGAGGCAACACAACATCATCAGCCAACACATAATACCAGGCTCAGCAGTGATAAAAAAAAATGCACATATTGAATGCTCTGTTAGCAATATCTAGAGAGGGACAATTACCATATGGTGCAATAAAAAAAGTTGCAGAAGAGTTCAAAATGTCAACAAGGTGCATAGGCAGACTTTGGAACACAGCAAAGAAGCAACATAATGCACAGCAGAGGTACAATCTAAGCACAAAATATCACAACTGTGGTAGAAAAGGAATTCAAGTAGAGATGGATTCAATCACAGCACTGGACATGGGAGACAGGTCATGCATTAGAGACTTAGCTAGCAAGCTTAGTCTTTCAAAGACCAAAGTGCATAGGATGGTCAAGCAAGGTACAATAAAGCCACATACAAATCCAATCCATCCTGGTTTGAGTGAGGGACATAAGAAGGCTAGGTTGGATTGGGTACTGAAGTTACTTTGTGGGGATACAGTAGAAGAAAAATCAGTGTATTATCCAATGTTTGATTTTGTACACTTGGATGAGAAGTGGTTTTTTCTATCAAAGAAATCACAGAGAGTATATCTAGCACAGAATGAAAGGGGCAAGTACAGAGCTGCAAATTCATTCTCAAAGTTATGTTCACTGCAGTTGTAGTAAGGCCTAGATTTGATGCAGAGGGACAGTGCATTTTTGATGGGAAGATAAGAATCTTTCCATTCACATATCAACAAGCAGCAAAAAGGTCATCCAAGAACAGAGAGAAGGGGACACTAGTTACAAAGCTAGTTGAATCAGTCAACAAGCAAGTGACAAGGAACATGTTGATAAACCAAATCATTCCAGCAATCAAGGCAAAGTGGCCACAAGATGGAGCTCAAAGAGTTATATTCATACAACAAGACAATGCAAAGGCCCATATAACTCAAAGAGATCCAGAATGGCAACAGGTATACATTCAGGATGGATTCACTTTCATCTTAATACAACAGCCAACTAATAGTCCAGATGTAAACATCTTAGATCTAGGATTTTTCAGAAGCATTCAGTCACTCATGCACAAGAAGATGCCAAAAAATATTGATCATATGATAGAAGCAGTGCATGAAGCATTTTTTGAATTGGCCCCTACAACTCTAAGAGATGTGTGGATGACACTACAATTTGTTATGAATGAAATACTTAAATGCAAAGGAGGCAATGAGTATGATTTGGCACATGTAAACAAGAAGAAATTAATGGCTCAAGGAAATCTACCAAGAGAGATCAAGACACCTCTGTGGGCTATCATAGAAGCATGGGACATAGTGCATGGGGGTGCACAACAAGCAGATCAAGCAGGAATATCAATAGCAGGTCAACAGAGTCAACAAGGGACAACAGAAGTTGAAGATCAAGACACTGAAGAAGCACTTGAAGACAGTCAGTTTATTTAGCAATATATGACAAAGATTGAACATTTTGTGTACAGAGCAAGAACTTTTGTAATTTTGTAAACAAGCACAAGTAATGGCACAACAATGACATAGCTTTGATCTCAGATGTTCCTAATACCATCATAGACACAAACCCATTCACAATACCTTAGCATACACATAAGCATCAATCAGTCATTTGACTGTGTTCCAATGGCACACTAAGACAGTGAACATGCAGGGAATGCATCTCAGTTTCAAGACTTCATCATAGATAGACTCAAGGAGAATAACACCACCAATCACAAGAGCTTTTAGAACTTTAGGACAAACATTTCGGGACAGACAAGGAAAATGCATAAATAATCTCATATGTCCCCATAGCCATCATAGACACAAGACCAATCACAAGACCTTAACATACACATAGGCATCAGTCAATCACATGTGAAAGTGTTCCTATGGCACATTAAGGCAGTGATATTAAGGTCTTGCATCTCAGCAAAAAGACTTCATCATTGAAATGCATAAATAATCTCAGATGTCCCCATAGCCATCATAGACACAAGACCGGTCACAAGACTCAACATACACATAAGCAACAATCAACCACATGTAAAAGTGTTCCTATGGCACATTAAGGCAGTGACATTAAAGGTATTGCATCTCAGTTTCAAGACTTCATCATTGAAATGCATAAATAATCTCGGATGTCCCCATAACCCTCATAGATACAATACCAATCACAGTACCTTAACATACACATAAGCATCAATCAATTACATGTGACACAGTGTTGTCATGGCACATCAGAAGTCCAGTGAACATAAAGGTTTTGCATCTCAGTTATCATGCATCATCACCGATCACAACACAGAGGCAACACAACATAATCCAACATCAGAACAGCAACACCAAAACAGAACACCAACACACCAAAACAGAGAATCAACTTAAACAGAATACCAATGTCTTAGTCATCAGAACATCAACAACAAAACAGAATATCAATGTCTCAGTCAACAGCACAACAAACTCATTCAACAACATGCATAATTCAAAGCAATAATCTCAGCAAAAGTACCCATGCATAAACAACTAAAAAAGAGTGAGACTTGGCTAAAAATCAGAATTAGAGGTAACATCACCATAACCGGGGACGATTCATCTCGCAGCTTCATCGTCAAAGGAATCAGGGATGAAGATAATCTCAGGGGAATCAGGGAGGACGACGATCTCAGGGGTAGGAAAGAGCTCAACGAACTCAGGGGTAGCAGGGAGCTCAACGATCTCTGGGGGCTCTTCGCGCAGCTTCCCCTCCACAGTTTCCTCTGAGCCAACAGGAGTGAATCTGTGATCCCCAACACAATCGCCACCCCACTCACACTGTGGAGCTTGAGAGCAAGCAACAAAAAGTGCATCAGAAGTCCAGGACCCATCGGACTTAAATATGTCCGAATCACCCATTTTTTATGCAAACAGAGAAGGGAACCCAGGGGACCGGGGTTTTCAAAGCAACGATCTCTGAGATTTAGGGTTTTTTTTGGGCGGGTTTTGGGAGATCTGGGTAAATCTAGACGAGGAGCAAGCCTTTTCTGTGTTTTGGGGGCAGTCGGAGCAGATTAACCGCCGGCGAGCAGATTTACAACAGATCGAGAACATTTTTATGAGTTAGGTTTCAGAGAGAGCTCAGAATAGAAGAGAGGGCTCAGACGAGAGCGTAGAGAAGGAGAGGCACCTTCTCTGGAGAGCGAGAAATCAGATGAGAGCACAAAGGAGAATTAGAGGTGAAGAGAGCTCAGACGAGAGAGGAGACGAGAGAGCTCAGATCTAGGATTTCAGAGAGAATGAGAGGGCTCAGAAGAAAAGAGAAGAGAGCGGCGAAGAGTGAGACGAGAGAGTGAAGAGTAAGCTCAGAAGGGGGTATTTAGGGTTAGGGTGGGAAATGGGCTGGGTTGGGCTGGGCTGGGTAGATTAGGGTTTCGGTAATTGGGCTGAATAGATTAGGCCGGGTTAAATGGGTAGATTAGGGGTAGGTTAATATGGGTTAGGGATATTGGATTAGGGTAAATTATGGGTTTTGATTTGGGTTAGTTTGGTTAAAAAATGGATTTGGGTTAAGTTAATGAATTTATGAGTAATTTGGTTAATTTTGTTAATTTTATTAGTTTAATTAATTAATTAACATTTTAATTAATTAGGTTAATGGAAAATGATTTATTAAGTTTTAGATTATGAATAAAAATGATGAATATTAATGGAGTTTGAGATGGATGAAAATGGTAGATGAGAATGATTGAATGTGTAAGATAAGGATAAAATGGTGTAAAAGATAGAATGAATAAGGGTAATATTGGAAAGAAAAGATGGATAAGAAAGGAAAATAGGACAAACAAAAAAGAACGCCCAAAACGGAAACAGGACGAACATTATGGGACGGAGGGAGTACAATCAAGTGCTAATTGATCACAAACATATTACACTTGTGGCTGAAAACAATGCTGTCAATAAATATGAAGGCAACTTCTTGAAAGAGGAGCTGAAGCAATATCCAAGAGCAAAATCAAAACCGTGATGTTCAATTGTACAAAATCTGGACGACTAATAAGATTTGGCAAAGATTGCAACTTCGTCTGCTGGAGCACCTGTCATCAAGCAAATTTTCGGCCCTTCGGGCTGCTCAAATGGGAAACATCTAATGGTTGCCCCAGTTTCTTCTTTCACTTTCAACTCCTCCTTATCACTATATAGCAAGCAAAGTAACAATCACACATGCTGACAAAATTTATCTGTGAAGTCAAATAAGAACAGCTAAGGTGATAAGTTTAATACCTAGCTGACCAGGGACCCCTTGCCCATTTCCCTGCAGAGATTGCAGCCTTGAGTTCATCGTATGAGCTCACATCCACTATGTTACTGTACAAGAAATGTGGATGAGTATCTATATCAAGATTAATATGACAAGATGCCATTACATTGGCTAGAATCTATTCAAACAAGGATATAGAAAGCAAACGCCAAGAGATGAATGAACCTGTCACGAAATGATATTGCCATATCCAAGAGTGATGCTTGTATCTCATCCAACATGTCCTTGACGTAAGGTACCAGGACTGAAGGATCCATAGATATCCCAAATACTTTCCCCTGTTTCCCTGGTATGTCCCTTCTTGATATCACTACGGTCTGATTTAGGACATCTCGCGGACCAACTTCAACCCTTAGAGGAACTCCCTGCAAGAACGAGAAGCACCTGATAAGTTGATTCAATTACTACTTCTACATGTGACGCTTCTGTAAGATACAAAGATTCTAGGTTGGTCAAGCATTTTTTCCGTTGTAGATGCAACTTTGACAAGCTTATACTAAAATTAAATAATCAGGAATTTGCACAACAGCATGAAAAACTGCTAGTCTGCTACTTAATGAGGAGCTAATTGCTACGTAATTTATTATTGGAATATTATGGAGTCTTAATTTCACTTCAACCCACCATTAACCATTTGGTAGAAAGACAACAAACCTTTCTCTAATTTACTCTCATCAGCTCACTTAAAGAACTTACTGCACAGGCCATAAAGAGACATTTTGCTCTTTCCAAAGCCAGGGATACAAGAACGTAACATTGTTAACCATTAAAATTCAAAAAAAAGAACTTAACATTGAAATGGTGTGATCTAGACAATAAGCAACAAACAAAGTTAAGGAGCTGACCTTCATTTCCCAGAAATTAAATTTCCATCCAGGTGTCCTCTGATCTGTGTGATCAAGCTTAACTCTAATACCTGCTTCTTTTAGGACTTCATTCAGATTATTTGCAGCACCAAGTACTCCTGCTTTTTCATCAGCTTTCTTCCAAATTGGTACAATTACAACCTGGATTATGATACAGTTAGCAGAGATTGCACATACAGAAGATCTACCACATATGTTTGACAAACTATTGAGAAAAAGCCTTTCCAATTAAGATTGACGAAAAGAGGTATATAAAGTAATGCTATAAAAGCGAGCAGTGCAAGTTTGTGTTCAAGGAGAAAGATGTAACACAAATGTTTGACAAAGCAAAATAGTTCAGAGTATTTACCCCAAAAAAGTATCAAAAAAGGTGTAGAAGATCCAACATAATTACATTCATCTGAACAACAAAGATCTGATGTCCACAATAATATAATATCACAATAATCAGGAATTGTCAAGAAGCCACTTTGAAAACTAAGTGAAGTAAGAGTCCATCCAAGCATACCTGTATAGGTGCAATCTTTGGAGGCAACATCAAACCCGCATCATCTCCATGAGTCATGATAATGCCGCCAACAAAACGTGTGCTAATTGCCCATGATGTCTGCCATACATGTTGCCTTTGCCCACTTTCATCTGTAAACTATACAGACAACAAAAAAAATCTATGAACTACACATGAAAAACAGTGCTATCATAATATCATTGAACTAAAAAGACAAAAAGACCTTTTTTTTCATTTCCAACACAGTAAAAAAATGAGCTATAAAAACATTTTGAAGCAATGCCCAGGAAACAAGTCCAGCAATGAACAAAACTTCTATTATACCTGTGTTCCAAAAGCACGAGAAAAATTCTGTCCAAGATTGTGGCTGGTTCCTGCTTGTAAAGCTTTCCTATCACCCATCATAGCCTCGATTGTATACGTCCTACATGCACCAGCAAATGTCTCCACCTTTGACTTTCTTCCAGGAACAACAGGTATTGCAGCTTGCTCAAAGGCAAATTTAGTATAGACGTCAATCATCTGCAAGGCCTGCAGCCAACAATGCCAATGGAATAGTTAATACAATAATACTGGATTACTGGCAATGGCCTAAATGGTGTTTCTTGCGGTAAAATAATAATAAAAAGAAAACCTCTTTCTCCGCTTCTTCTGGAGTGGCATGAGCCGTGTGTCCTTCTTGCCATAGAAATTCCAGGGTCCTGATAAATGGTTTTGTACGAAGCTCCCATCTTGTGACATTTGCCCACTGAAAATTTTCAATTTTAGTATTATAAGAGGAAACTAGTAGATGCTCCTAGGCTTTGAAATAAGAATATAAGGCCATAGTTTTACCTGGTTAATCATTAGAGGAAGATCACGGTAACTATGAATCCACTGAGTAAACATGTGGTTGACTATTGTTTCACTAGTTGGTCTAACCTGCCACAACCTCAAGAAGTACAACAATCAAAAGCCAGAACTCAGTTTATTTATTTCCCATACGTAAAAAGAAAAAATCCCAAGACACCCAAGAAACAGACTTGAAAGCAGTAGCAAAAGTGGTTGAAAGTCAATACCACAAGTTTTTCTTCAAGTTCCTTTCCTCCTCCAATAGTTACAAGGGCTAGTTCAGGGCTAAAGCCCTCAACATGACTAGCTTCTTTCTCGATAAAAGAGTATGGTATGAACTACAGCAGAGATCAAAACAGTGATCAAGTTATCAGAAAACAAGAATGTTTGATTATCCTTTTCTACACTAGTAAGTAAACAGAACTTCCATTAGTAATCTATCTCATATCAACATACGAGTGGCAATAAAGCTGACAATATCAACAACAAATAAAGACTAGATGACCAACCTGTGGAAAGTACATATTACTGTGTCCAGTTTCCTTGAATTTCTTGTTCAAGTACTCCTGCAGGAAAGCAATTTCAACACAAAGCAATGCAAAACCTAAAACAGAAAATCAGATGCCTGAAATACTAAACTGGTAGAAGATGACATGATCAAATTAACCTGAATAGCCTCCCACATCGCGTATCCATAGGGCCGGATAACCATTGTTCCACGAACAGGGCCGTAATCCGCGAGCTCAGCATTGGCAATAACATCGAGATACCAAGCATTGAAGTCCTGAGACCGAGGCGTGATAGCTCGGTCCTGGACCTTAGAGGAAGAAGAAGAAGTCAATTGCGGAGCTTCGGTTTTCGAAGACGCCGGGGAAGAATCTCTCTCCGCCGCTGTGCTCTTTGAGGAAAAGCTGGCCGCCGGTAATCGACGGAGAGGGAGACTCCGGCGGCGGCATAAGGATAAGGAGCGGCGGGAGAGTGAAGGATTGATTAGTATGGAGGAAAGAGAAGGTAGCCTGAGAGCTCCCATGGTCGGATGCTGGAGGCGGGAGAGGGTTAAGGGAAGAAGACGAGCGGGCGTTAGAGAGATGAGGTTTTAGAGGGAGAGTTCCGGTGTGGGGATGACCATCGTAAGGACTATGGACTAACGGATGTACAAGGATTTCCAGTTTTCCGGTTTTCCCTTCGTTACTCCGTTACATAAATACATAATACTCGTTATTTTAATTTTGCAAAAATAATTAAAATAACCCACCAAACGATGGTAAAAAGATCATCTAATTTTTGCTTTGTTGTAATTTCCTTGTTTGATTTATTATTCTCATTGTTCGATTTTAACCAATTCCAATTTATCGGCCTTTCGATCTATCCGACATTGTTATGTCGGGTATTTTGAATTTTTTCCTTATAAAAAAAAAATCATCTAATTTTTTAAAAGGTAAAAAAATAACTCAAATTTTGATGATAGTGTTAAAATACTAACCATAATTATTTACTGATTTTTTTCAAAAAAAAATTTGATGAGGTGTCAATTCCCACCCCAAATAGTTGGACTCCTAAAATAAAAGAACGAATTTGACGTCACACCGATTTACACAACACTTGAAATTGGGAATTAGGGTTTATGAAAAAAAAAATAGGGACAAAATTTCATCTCCCGACTTACTTAAACGAAGACATGCAATTTATAAGTTGACATCATGCATCAAACATTTCTAATTTGAGACTGAATTATTGCTTGAACTCGTGTTATGGGGCTTAATTCATCTCCCATTCCTGTAATTCTTCGATTTGGGTCCGACTTTAGACTTTGTTGTTGATCGCATTTATGCTCTTGTTTTGTTTATGTTCATCATCTGTATTGCTGTTATTTTGAGAATTTGGGCAGAATAATTGCTTGAACTAATGTTGAAGTCAAAATTAATAGTGAATGACAGATTTAGTATCACCTAAGAGAGGAACATGGAAGCTTGAAACTGAAAATCCGAAATTGGGATTTATCTGGATGTACAATGGGTTGATAGGTAATGTGATAAGAAGAATGAAACTTGGACCACCATGGCCGAGTCGAGTGCCCAAGCAAGTGCAGAACTTCAAAAAATCTGGGGGGGTGGCAATTCAGATTTTTAGGGAGAAAATTAAGCGATGGAGTTGTTTATTTTTGTTGCACAGTTCGTGGGTTTTGCTAATATTTGGCATTTGTTAAATCACCAATGTCACATCATTATTTATATTTATGCATTATTTTTTTTGGAAAAAATATTTATGATTAGCATTTAAACAGCATCACCAAATTTTGGATTATTTTCTTATCTTTTGAAAGATTGTGTAATTTTTTTACCACCCATTTAAAGGTTAGGTTATTTTATTTAATTTTCCCTTTTAATTTTGGTACAATCATTACGTTATAATATTACAATATTTCAAAAGGTTGTAGTCTAACCTGTCAACATCTGTGACATTTTGGAGCCTATTTAATCTTGTTGTGTTTCATACCTAAAAATAAGTGCATATAATTACTAATTGGACTGTGCACTTTGGCAAAAGATGTTAGAACTAATATAGTATATATACTTTTTGATTCATTATTCCAAGTAATCACGTTTTGTAATTGTTTTTATAGGCTTCTCACACCTCTAAAAACTCCCCTTTTCCATTCATTCACAAGAGGGAAATGAGTTTCAACAGTCCATTACAATACCGACAACCAGTTCTATTGCAAGATCTATCTCGACAACTAAATAATATAGGGTATGTTCTCGTTTAATTCGATTCTAGGAATCGACTTTTCGTGTGATCCATTCTGCAAATAATAGGATTTTATGCATTGAGTTCGCACTCTACTAATGTGATTTGAATTAGTATAAAGAACTTTAGTTAGTATATTTATGTCTTGCTTCTCTTTGAGCAATTCATGGCAGACATTTCGAATGGCTTTCTATTTCTTGAATGGGATTCGGTCTCTGTATCTTTAGCTTTTTTTTGGTTTTAGTGTGCACTCTTGTGTTCGTGATGTGGCTTTGCTTTATTGTTGATTGATTGTGTGGACTTCTGTGGGATTCATGTATATTTTTGGTTTTAATATGGACTTTTGTATTGGTGATGTGACTTTTCTTTGCTATTGATTGATTGCGTGGACTTTTGATATTGGCTTTAGTTAAATTGGATGTGATGTATGTTTAACATATCATTACTAATAAACAATATTTAATTCTTTATTCCAAAAATCAGATAATAAAACAACAAGTTTCAGGAATGATTCATTCCATAACATACCAAACGCAAAGTCATGGGAATGATTTAATTTGATTCCTGATTCCATTCTCATTTATGATTTTTAGGGAGAGAATTAAGCGATGGAGTTGTTTATTTTTGTTGCGCAGTCCGTGGGTTTTGCTGATTTGTTTTTGTTGATATTTGGCATTTGTTAAATCACTAATGTCACATCATTATTTATATTTACACATCATTTTTTTTGGAAAAAATATTTATGATTAACATTTAAACACTATCACCAAATTTTGGGTTATTTTCTTACCTTTTGAAAAAATGTGTTATTTTTTTACCACCCATTTAAAGGTTAGGTTATTTTAATTATTTTTCCCTTTTAATTTTAGTACAATCATTACGTTATAATATTACAATATTTTAAAAGGTTATGGACTAACCTGCCAACATCTGTGACATTTTGGAGCCTATTTAATCATGTTGTGTTTCATACCTAAAAATAAGTGCATATAATTACTAATTAGACTGTGCACTTTGGCAAAATGTGTTAGAACTAATATAGTATATATACTTTTTGATTCATTATTCCAAGTAATCACGTTTTGTAATTGTTTTTATAGGTTTCTCACACCTCTAAAAACTCCCTTTTTCCATTCATTCACAAGAGGGAAATGAGTTTCAACAGTCCATTACAACACCGACAACAAGTTCTACTGCAAGATCTATCTCGACAACTAAATCATATAGGGTATGTGCTTGTTTAATTCGATTCTAGGAATCGACTTTTCATGTGATCCATTCAACAAATAATAAGATTTTATGCATTGAGTTCGCACTCTACCAATGTGATTTAAATTAGTATAAAAAACTTTAGTTAGTATATTTATGTCTTGCTTCTCTTTGAGCAATTCATGGCAGACATTTCAAATGACTTTCTATTTTTTGAATGGGATTCGGTCTTTGTATCTTTAGTTTTTTTTTGATTTTAGTGTGGACTCTTGTATTCGTGATGTGACTTTGCTTTGTTGTTGATTGATTGCGTGGACTTATGTGGGATTCATGTATATTTTTGGTTTTAATATGGACTTTTTTATTCGTAATGTGACTTTTCTTTACTATTGATTGATTGAGTGGACTTTTGATATTGGCTTTAGTTAAATTGGATGTGATGTATGTTTAACATATCATTAATAATAAACAATATTCAATTCTTCATTTCAAAAATCAGATAATCAAACAACAAGTTTCAGGAATATTTCATTCCATAACATACCAAACGCAAAATCATGGAAATGATTTAATTTAATTCCTAATATCATTCTCATTTCAACCCGATTCCAATGGTTATACCAAACACGTCCTAATTAACAACCATACTTTTACCTTATCAGGTAACGTTTTTATCCAAATGGAGAGACCGAGAGATTATGTAACGTTTTTATCCAAAGAGGGTGTACCAACTAAACAATTAGGGCCTGTTTTTTATCCAAATACCTTTCCACTCGTCTCCCTCACGAATAGCAGCGACTCCCATCAGCTAGGGTTCTCCTCCTCCATCTCAAGGTATTCCTCTCTCTCTCGTCCTCTTCCTCTTCCTCTCCGACGCTTCATTCTTTGCAGTATATGGTATGGTAGAAGTGCTTAATTTGAATGATAAGATTTGTTTGGCTTCTTATAAAAGCTTTATTTTTGTCAGAGATCCGAAGAATACTTGAATAATTTAATGGATTCAGAAGCGGAAAAGGCATATGCTGCCTTTGAAGAACAGGTGACACGCACCGTTTACCTTGACAATCTCTCACCGCTGGTGACGGAAGCAGTGATTAAATCTGCACTGGATCAGTATGGGTGTGTAACAAAGGTCCAGTTCATCCCAAACTACACAGAACCTAACAACACAGCGTGTTCTGCGCTGGTTGAGCTGGAAAATGCAAAGCAAGCTGCTAACGTTGTCGATGAGTTGACTGCATACCCATTCATGATGTCAGGAATGCCAAGGCCCGTGAGAGCTCAGCCTGCTAAAGAAGAGATGTTTGAGGATCGCCCAGTGAAGCCGGGCAGGAAAATAAAGCTTTACTGGGTGAGCCCAAACGGCCCAGATTTTGAGGTGGCACAGAAGCTTAAGATGTTGGCCAAAAAACATCAGGCTGAGGCAGCACACCTGCTGAAGGTGAAATGAAACTCATTTGGATATTATTAAGTGTTGCCTATGTAGATAGTGTTGTAGTAATCGGTTCTTTTACCTTGTCTGTCGTGGGGCAGTGCCAACTCAAGGAGGAAGAGAATCTCTCAAAGACTCAAGATGAGACCTTGAAGTCAACTTACCACAAGTATGAAATGATGGATAATGTGCTCAGGGAGAAGACTTCCCGCCTATCAGAATACTATGCCAAGCGCTTTCGTGCTGACCCTGGCTACTAAAAGTTGGGAAAGTGTTATTGTATCTTCTACTAAACTTGGATTTATTATGGATTTGGATGACCTATTGATATTATGCACTAGGATAGGATTTAGGGAATTACTGTCCGCTTATGTATTTCTCTTGTGCTATATTTTAATTGATTGCTGGCTTTATAATAATCCCATGTGGATGCTTTGCCCAATTTCTCTGATGCAGCTTCTGAAACTTGAGCTTAATTACATTAGTGTCATCATTCAGTTCAAGAGTTGATTACATCTATTTGGTGCTGTAAAAAGCTCACTGTGCATTCTTTTGCTGATAGTATTATAATCCAATTTACATGCTGTCTTTAAAGAATATACAAACAGGAACCAAATACTTGGTATCAGTTATTCTGTCTTCTGCTTGATGACTTCCATGGAACAAATTGGGCATATCTGCAATTGTTGTCAGATAAAGCATTTTTTGTAAAGCTCACGTGCATTATTACTTGATGAGTCTGAAGTTTATTCCATACCTTCTTAATCTGGAGCCAGGGATTGATACAGGCAGCATGAAACGGATGTTCACACCTGAGAGCAACCAGTTCTTCCCCTTCTTCATACTCCACCTGACATATTACACACCTGGGCAATGCAAAGTTGAAAGATAGATCAGAATTTCATGACTCTTTGTTAATTCTAACAAACTTATCAAGGAAAAAAAGGATCAAGGACGCATACCGATCAATACTCATTCTAGATTGCAGGGGTTTGCAGACGTGTGGAGACAAGGTTGAAGAGATCTCATCTGGCGACAAGCCGCGGCTCTCCTCTCCAATGATTTCTCCAAGCGCAAGCAACTCCTACGGGTAGCATATAAGTTGATACGCATAAACGCCATGGAAAGAGTTTCTGTAGATACTTGCTTCATAAGATAGCTCATCTGGGTCAATATCATCTTCCTCGTCCATCTGTAAAATGATCACAAGAGAAACTTTGAGGTCTGAGTGAATCTGAAGCTTAAGGTCCTTTATGCAATTAGGACAAACCTCGCCCTCCGTGTCACTTTCTCCTCCTTCATAAAACATTAAATCAACTGCAATTAACAAGGATTTAGGAGCTTGCTACTTGCCACTACTAAATTGATAATAGGGAGTTGGAAGAAACACAACCTTAAAAAGTTCATGTACTGTGGAAGAAGAACATTCATTATAGAATGCATACCAAAGTCCTGGCCTGTAATGAAAATGCCTTCACCATAATAATCATCTTCATCGCTTTCGATCATCTCTAGCATCGTATATGCAGCTCCCTGAATGACCCTTTCAGATCAAATTAATGATTTGCTTTCCTCAGAGTACTTGGAGATTCCGGCCGGGACCTGTTGCTCTATTGCAGCTGCAAACGCGCGGTTGTAATCGCCTTGTTTCCCCTCTTCTTGATTCTCTTCATCCATTGCTTTTAATCACTGTAACACCACCACAATACCCCTTTTCATGTTCAGCAGACATTATATATAAATCGATGCCGAGGAGAAGCAAGTAAAAGACTGCACGTAAAGAAATGAACAACGCATAACAATTTATAATTCTATGTTTCCAACATCCATTATTTCTCATCAGATTCCTATATACAAATCCATGCCTTCACTTAACTGATATCCTTTCTACGCCCATGGGGCTATGCTTTTTTTCTGTGTTTTCTCATCCTCACCTTCCTGTTCTTTTATTTTATTTTTTCTCCTTTGGAATATTTTTCAAAATTTTCGTCAGATGTTTATTAGCACAGATGGACTTCATTCGCGTACGTTAATAACGCTAGAATTGTTAAAGTCCAATGGAACAAAAGGTGCGGTGTAGTAAACCTGGCCAATTACATAAATCCAGTGTAGTTCTAACTTCTAACATAAACTAGAAATCGAAGTCCGTGTTTGCACGAACCTTTTGTGTATATGTAGTGTCACGGTTTAAATTTGAGTTTCTAATATATGGATTGTTGTTTCATGTTTTTATCTTAGACGATATATTGTTTGATATGGATTTAAATGTAATATCTAAGTCTTGACAAAAGAAATGTAATATCTAAGTATTTTAGGTATAAAATGCTATGATTGTACGAAGTATAATTTTATTTTATTTTATTTTGGTCAGAAGTTTAATCTAAATAATTGGTGATTAAAATGCTATGATATATATCATTTTAATTAATAAATATTAGTCATTACTTCCTATTCTTATTAAATACGGAGTAATATAAATAATTGGTGACTCTGCATATTCTTAAACCTTATTACATTTTATATAAAAGTACATTATTTATTTTATCGGTACATGCTTACTCTTCTTAGCGAAATTATAATTCATAACTTCTTCCTTGTACATTTCATATGTGAGAGTGAGTACATGTCTATTATTTCGGCTTCCATCCTTGATTAATTCCTCTAGACCAACACAAATGAGGCCAGCTTTAGTATATATACATGATGAGTGTAAAATGAATATGTATAAAATAGAACAGTAAAAATCATCTTTAACTAAAATAACAACACACATACCTAAAACGATTTAGTACAAAAAAGGAACTAAAAATACAAACCTAATTGAATTTATGCTACCAATAGTTAAAGGGTTTACATCGTCCATAAAATAGTTTGCTTTATTCGTTACTAACAATCAGTCATCCTAAATCGATTGTCTTTGTCCTCCTTCTAGTGAAAGCTATCGGTGCATGATGTAAACAATCGATGCCTCAATAGTGATATTAGATTATCCAATTCTCTGACATCTTCACATAAAATTAACCTATCTCGATCAAAATACAATTATATTAATAGATTTAAACCGATATATGTAAGTATTGTAGACTACAAAAGAGATCCAAATACATATAATCAAGGATAGTTTACCGTGAGGTGGATATATACTTGCATCATCGACAATCGGGAATCCTCATTCACATATTTAACTTAATAATTATGCTTACTTCAGTGACCATGTCTTTTTAAGGTGTTGCCCACTATCTCCCAAGCTTCACTATATGGCTTTCTAAAGGTAATTTCCATGTAGAAGAATGAGATGATGGATGCCCAGAGCAAATGAACGGAATACCACCATTTTCGCCCTTTTATAGATGAAAAATGTTACTTGGAAAGTGAAGCCATTTTGACATATAACCGGTTAGACATCTTGACTATAATTTGTTTCCAACCATTCACTGTGTACTAAATACGGGAGTTACATGTAGTAATTGATTAATATTAAAATAGGAGTAAATGAGAGCAAAATATAACGTATACAGTATATGTAGTAACTATCACTAATTGAGATTTAGGTTAAAAAATGAGTCATAACCTAAAAAGTAGTCCGTACGTAGAGGCAAGATTTAACTGAAAAAAGAGTGTGTAGGGAGGGAATAATTACTTACAAATAGTGCTCATTTTTATATATACACATAATTATGCTATGGTATATTAAAATAAACAAAAAAAATTAATTACTTGGATTACAAAGTAGCCTATAATTATACTTATGTATTTTATATTGTTTTATAAACCCTATAGTAAAAACCGATCAGAAAATCTAACATATTATATACCTATTATATACCTATTAGGACTAATTGCATAAACTATCAGATTTTCAAAGGCCATTTGCACAAATACCAGATTTTGAAAAGTATTGCAAAAGTACCATAAAGCTGTAACACTTTTCAAAACTAAAAAGGTAAAATAAAAAATGAATAAACCTTTTTCAAAAAACATAAAAGTGGTTAAGAAAGGTTTAAAGATGCAGTTAATTTCAAACGGTTATATCAGTAGGCCTAATGATATACCTGTTCAGCCGGTAGCAGTTCATCTTCCCTAAATTCTTTTCGCCGCTGAAAAACCTTTTTTCCTTTCATCCCCGAATCGTATTCCTCAAAGCAAATCCTAAATCCCCAAAGTCGAGAAGGCGAGAAGCCCTTTCTGAAGCCCTAGATCGACAATGGTGAAGACAAGAGGTTTGGAGTCTGCGAAAGCCAGAGTGAAGAAGGTGAAGGCGAATGCTTCTACAATTTCGAAGAGAAATAGGGTTGAGGAAAGCGCGAATGCGAAGGCGGCTACCGTGGCGAGTGGCCGAAAGAAGAGAGCCTACATGTCGTTGGAGGAAGAAGAATCACCAAGTCCAGTCGTTTTGATGCAGAAGAAGAAACCGAGAATCTCGGAGGATGAAGAACCAAAAGCCAAGAGATCGAGGAAGGAGCCATCGAAGTCGGTTGGCGGGGTTAGTGGTCTTCTCTAACTCTTGACCTACCTGAAAAAAGCAATATTTTGTCTGAAATTTTTGATGCATGCTAGGTTTAGGGTCTGGATAAACAGAGCATGATTTAGTCTATAAAAAACAGAGCATGGAGAGGTCTGGAAAATTCATAGTAGCCTAAACTGTTACATCCATATGGCCTGACAAACCAAAATGTATTCTGATGAAACGAATTATCTTACCTGACAAAGTAAGTTTTCGGGTTTATGTGAATATGAATGTCATGTATTTGTTGTGTGGTTAGAATGTTAGAATGTCATAGTAGCCTGATTCATGTTGATACAAAATTGTAAGTTATACTCTAGGATAAAGACTTTTCCTCAACAACTTCCATTTGGTCTGGCAAACCAAAATGTAGTCTGACAATTTATTTTGTATCCTGAAAACATATATCTTTACCTGACAAAGTAAGATGGTGCCTCTCTTTCTTTTATGTGAATATGAAAGTCATTCTTACCTGTCATGTATATGTGAATGTCATTCATTACAGATAATGTACAAGTGGCATTCTGAGGAGTTGTTTTATGGTCGGATAAATCAAAACTCAAGGCTTCAGTATCTGAATTGTATCGAGAACACCCTAACTCGAACAGACTGGCAGACAGTTCTGCAGGACCCCTTTGGCCCAATAATCAAAACAATGAAAAACTTGAAACTGTCTGCACAACTGATTCACCATGTGTTGTTTAGGCAACTGGACACAAAAAAGCAGTTTGAGACATGGTATGTGTGATACCCCGTATTTTTGTAAGGTTATTTTGGGAATTTTGGAATTTTCTCGAGTACCCGTTGTGTACATCGGATTTAATACAGAGAGTTTGAGACATTCTATAATGTGATCTGTATCTATAATATTTTTCTCAGTGAAATAATATACAGACAATATGCCTTGGATTTTAATATTCGTTCGTGTACGATAATTTTTATCCCGGTTTAATGTCATGTTCGTTCAAAGCTGAACGGGCAGGAAAAGCTAGTCACAGCGACCACCGTACAGTCGCGGCGACCGCCGTCGCGAATCCAAGAACGGCGACCGCCGTACAGTCACGGCGCCCGCAGTCCCAATGCTCGAGGTGGTAGCTGGCGTGCCAGGCTATGGCGGCGACCGCCGTAAATTACGACGCCTGCCGTAATTGCCACCGTCGTTGTCCGGCAATCTTTGCCCGATGGTCGCCGGCGTGGTTCTGGCGAGCGCCGAACTAGCCTTCGTAGGCCCATTTTTCGTGCTCCAGATGCTTTGGCTATAAAAGGAGGTGTTGGGGGAGAGATTTGAGCCATCCCAAACACCGAACCTCTGCCAAATTTTCGTGTCGTCGGAGTTGTGGTTCGCCGGAGTTCGCAAGCTCTCGTCGGTGTCGTTTGGTGGTGTTTCCAGCAGCCCTTTAGAAGCCTTTTGGTTGCCTTTGGAGGTCAGAACCCAAGCAAGGCGGAAAGGGGTCGAAACGCGCATCGTTTTGGTGAGATTTCTCTCATTTCAGTCGTCCGTGTTCTTCACGGCGCCCGCCGTGATGAATGCGGCGACCGCCGCCAAGAACAGCGACCGCCGCCAGTGCCCAGAATGCCTTCGTGGCTTTGGCTTGGTTGGTTGTGGTTGTGGCGTCTTTCCTTTCGTTTTCTTTCATCGTTTTTAGATTCGTACTGTGGTTATGTCGGATCTAACTTAGGGTTCCTTTTATGGGTCGACTCGAAGGTTGTTGTGCTGTCGGAGCTATACCCGTGTCGAGCCCGGAATCCAGTTGTCGTCGTTAGGCTATTCTGCGGAGTAAGGCAAGTGGCGGTTCGCTCTTGCTCGTTCGTTCCATATTTACATTAATTATCAGTAGTTTATTTGAGTAATTAATTTGGAATGAATACTCTGTTTGTCTGGAAACGGTTTTGTTAAACTGTTTTGAAAATCATATAATAGGTTGTATATCTGTTAGAACAACGCTATAATCTGTGATCGCCTTTCGGGCCTTTATGTGGATTTATCCTGTAACTGTTTAGTTAGCACTGTTAGATAGGAACGTTACTCGGACTCTGTCCAGTCGTTTCTTTATAATCTGGTATCGGGGTGGCTCGTCTCCATCTGGTACTATTCTAAGATCATGATTGGTCTTTTTCACAAGTGTGTAGAGACAGGACACTTAACTGGTGTCACAAACCTTCCGGTGTACGTCACTCTCGACGAAACGTATACTAAGATGTGTCGTCCCAATGATGGGGTACACATGTAAAAGTCTAATAACGTGGTGTGTGTTTTTGAAACATAAATCAGATAAGTGCTACTCGACGCACATAATTAATAAACCTTCGGCGAGTAGTGCAGCTAGGAAAACTCGTCTCGACTTTGATCATAGTACGTTCTCTTTCCAATCTGGATTCGCTGTAGGCGATGAGGTTGGTCGTGAACCGAAGCATCTCAGTCAAATTTTAAATCATTGTTGTATGATGCTGTAAAGATTCCATATTTGTCATACTTCCTTAAAGACTCATTTCCGTTGGAGTCTTCTTTTCGAGTCGATTTCTGTGAAGGTTCAGTCTTCCAGAATCTTCTCTTGTGCATACCTCTTGTTTATTCCAGTAGGAGTATGGTGGTTGACAAGCGTACTCGATTATTATTCGAGGGACGAGGAGTCTAACCTAATACGACTGCTTAGAACCTTATGCTTTGTACCCTTGCTAGTCTATTCATTTAGACTAACCAACCAATATTTTCCCTTGCATGATTGGCTGGTGTCATCCGTTCGATTCGGCACATCAGATCGAAAGTAGTTCAGAAGATTAGAAGGACTATGGAGTCGACGGTGGTTTTTTAACGTTGTAATTATTTCTTTAATCAGGTTGAGATCTTTTGGACAATGACTTTGGTTGTAATGTGCTTTATAAGACTTCCGCTGTGTTTGGTTTAAACTCTGTGTTATCCTATTCGGGATTGGGTTGTAATCCCGTAACTCTTGTTCCTTGACAATGTTATGTTTTGGAATTGAATGCTTTGATCATTATGTATCATTTGTATTTCATAAATTGTATTTAAACGGTAAAGCCTTGGGTGATCTCGGTAAGGAACACTGGGGTCACTGACGGTAATACATTTCCAAAAGGGTTAAGTTTTGGGGGTGTTACAGCAGCACAATTGGTATTCATTCCTTGTGGGGAGTGGATAAAGGGGAGAGGTCTCGTGTTCGAGCGCTCCCAACAACCTCTTGGCTAATGGCTTCCATTTAATTTGGAGTAGCCCCCAAGGATGGGTTGGGGTACATGGGCTGCGGCTCATGGAGTGTCTCATGTTGGGCTAGGCCCGTGGCTTGAGCACTCACATAAACGTGTACTTTTTTTGTAACATCCCAGGCCAAGCTACCCCAGCCACCAAGCCGCCCAGCCACCCAACGGTGCCGACGCCGATACTGGTGTCGTCTGGTTGTCCAAGGGCCTGCAGCCCACACACCCAACCCTTCCCCCATTTAAATGGGTAGGTTGTTGCCCACGGGAATCGAACCCGGGACCTTTAGATACAAGGGCAATACCTTGCCACTTATATCACCAATTGTGCTGCACCAGTACCGGCGCCGGCACCGTTGGGTGGCTGGGCGGCTGGGGTAGCTTGGCCTGGGATGTTACAGTATGATCTTGGTGGACAACCATGTAGGTTTTCAATAGAGGAGTTTAGGCTAATAACAGGACTGAATTGTGGGATGCCCGATGAGGAGGACACTGTGGAGGATAAGAATGCAGTCTTTGATTTTTTTGGTGTGAGGAGTATTACCATTGCTAACCTTTTAACCAAGTTCTTATCGTATCGGGAGGAAAATGTATTTAAGCTGAAGATGGCCTTGTTGTTAATTCTTGAGGGTGTTGTACTTGGGGGTGATAAGAAGAGGAAGGTCAGACCCCTACATGTGAAATTGACCCAAGACTTGGATCGTTTTAATAATTTCCCATGGGGTAGGAGTGCATATATTGACCCCCATCAAAGTCTGGTTTCTGCTTTAGACATAAGAATGGAGTCAGTTAAGGCTACACTTGCACGTTCAGACAATGCCAGAGCAGGATACACCATAAGGGGTTTCCCGATGGTGTTTCAGGTAATGTGTTAGTAGTTGAGTATGTAAAACTGAGAAAGGTTAATGCCTCTGTTCATAATTGTGGTTTAATTCCAATTCTGTTTGTTTCAGATATGATTGTATGAGGCAGTGCCCCATTTTGGCAGAACATTTGCCCAAAAGCTGAATAAAGTTGTGCAGCCCCGAGGTGTGAGGTGGCTTAAAACGAGTAGGCCAAGCTTGGATTCGATTTCTGATGCCCTAGAAGGGACTTTCGCTGCTAAACAGATCCTTGTTGAGGAGGACAGAGAGGACTTGGGAGAAAGTTGTTACTTCCCGGAGGAGGAAGGACACGAATCCTTGGATGAGATTGTTAAGCAGCTGAAGCCCAAAAGAAAAAGGGCTGGTAAAAAAGACAAGGGAGTTGGTAAGGGAGGGCAAGCTGGAAACATTGAGGGTTTGGACCCAAGGCAATTGATGTGTTGTTTGAATGAATTGCTTGAAACGATGCATACTCTGAATGAAAAGCATGATCTGTTAAGGGAGAAAGTCCTTGAGTTAAAGAAGTTCATAAGAGGCAAAGCTCCTAGAACAGTGGCATCTTCATCCAGTGATGACAGTGATCAAGACATCAGAGAACACCAGGAGCCAAAGTCTAGGGAGGTTAAAAGTGATGATGAACCCAACATTACCCAACACCAGCAGACCATGAGGGAGGTGAAATCAACAGATCAGAGTGATGAGTCAAAGCATGAAGATGAAGAAGAGGAAAAGATAGAGTCTGAAGATGACGAAGAGAATGAGGCCGAAGGGAATGAGTCCAAAGAGGGAGAGTCCGAAGAGAATGAGTCCGAAGAGGGAGAGACTGATGAGGTATGCCTAACTTTTTCAGTTATTATATGTACAGTTCAGTCCATATATGCACATTTCAGTCCATTTATGCACATTTAAAAAAATAGGTAGGTTATTTCAGACCATATATCATTGTTTCAGTAGACAGTTCAATCCATATATGCACGATTCAGTCCATATATGCACATTTCAGTCCATTTGAGCACAATTCAAAAAATATTTGCTTATTTCAGACCTTATATCATCGTTTCAGGAGACAATGGATGAAGAGCAAGCTGATGGTGCAATTGTGTTAATTGGTGGACAATGTGAGGTGAAGAAGGTTGGATCGCCCCCATATGCTTATGCTGCAGATAATGTAGTTTGTCAGGAAGAGGCGGGTGGAGATATTGCAATGGTAAATGGGCAAGAAGTTGAAGGGAAAGCAACATATTCACTGTCAGTTCTTGTCCGGACGGCTACAATACTACAGGGGATAACAACTGAGGAGGGGGTAAATAAGGCAAATGAGGAGTTGGTTAATGAGGCAACGCCACAAGATGAGGAGGGACTCAGCAAGGAGTTGGTTAATGATGAGTTGGTTAATGATGGGACTGTGGTGGCAACACAAGATGAGGTGGCAACAAAAGCAGTGTCTGATGAGGGTGTGCATGACGGAGTTGTGGAGGGACTCAGGAAAGTTGATGACGGAATTGTGGAGGAACCAAAGAAAGATGTTGTGGAGGGAGGAAGCAAGATTGATGACGGATGTGTGGATGCTGAGGAGGTAGCAAAGGGAGCTGGTGTGGAGGGAGAGACCAAGGTTGATGACCAAGTTGTGGAGGAACCAAAGGGAGATGTGGAGGGACTCAACACGGTTGATGAAGGAGTTATGGAGGAATCAAAGGGAGATGTTGTGGAGGGAGGGACCAAGGCTGATGAGCGAGGTGTTGAGGCTGAGACTGAATTACAAGGTGAGAAGGTATCACATGCTGATTTTGATGACGTGGGGGATGATGAAGGGGAGACCAAGGAGTCCAAAGTGCCGAGGAAGGGCAGACCAAGGAAGGGTGGCCAAGTGCAGAAAAAGACATATCCAAGACGCACTCACGAGCTTGCTACGGCGGCAAAATCACCCTTCCGCAATATGGATGAGAAGAAATTGGCGAAAAAGATTACCAAAAATAGCAAGGTGGAAGGGATGACAGACCTGGTAAAGTGGATGCAAAGTGAGAGGTTAGTGACTTAACCATTCTACTCAACTTAATAATGAATTGAATGTCAAAATCTTATATGGCCTGACTGTTAGTAATATGACCGGAAATTGATTCTATATGGACTGACAAACTTATATATTGCATGTGTATGTACTAAAATAATTCCTTATGGACTGACAAACTGATATATTGCCTTGTTTATTATTCAAATGAATATATACCATCATGCAGTATTGAACCCCGAATTGGACCGAGTGGGCAAGCATTGGATAAGAAGTTCTTTGAGAAATTGTTTGCCCCAAAGGACTGGTTGGTCAGTGAGGTAATATTCCAATGCATTCATTCAAAATATTATGCATTTGTAAAATTGTTTTCAGTGGATACATTAACATTGTTGCACTATTACAGCATCTGGAGCAAATGATGTTCCTTTATCGTCAAAGGATTTCAGAGGATCCGGAGCGGTTTTCGAAGGTGGTTGTGCTTGACCCATTTTGGCAAACCTTGGTCACCACTGAGTTCAATCGCTTCCAGAAGGACTTTCCACATAAAGGTGATGATGCAGTGATGAATTACATGATGGGTGGATGTCCGTCTGATTATGGAAAGAGATGGGATGATGCGAAATGCATATATGTGCCCTTTAACATCCCAGATTCCCACTGGTTTGCCTTAGAAATTGAACTATGCGACTGAGGTGTGACGGTGTATGACTGCAATGTGGATCTGTACTCAGACAAGCAAATTTTCGATATGATCCAGCCCGTCATTCAAACTGTTCAAAGATATGTCAAGATGTACGAGCCACTGGCAAAGAGATGTGAACTGTTATTGGACAAGCCAATGTCGGTGTCCCGTCGTGATAACATTAAGCAGAACAAGCGTGGGTAAGTATATGTGTATTAATGCAATGATAAATCCTTATCAAACTACAATTGATATACATTCTAACTCCTTTTGTACATCTTGGAGAGGAGATTGTGGGGTCTACACCTTGAAGCACATTGAGTTGTTGATGCTCGGCATGACAAACTTGGATCTTGCGTCCAACAAATTCGTAGATGGACACAAAAATCAAATGGCTCATAGTATTTTTAGATGTCGTTGGGATGGTTTTTAAAGACATTTGATTTTAATGTGATAATTGTATTGTGTTGTTGGGAACCATTCGGCAAGGAAGACATGTGATAATTGTATTTTAATTTGAAAGATCGTGTTTTCAGGATGTTTACATGCTTGTGATGGTGTTTATGTCAGGAAATATTTTCGTTTTACAAGCAAGGTCCCCGGTTTGTCAGGTCCTTTTCAGTTCATAAACCTATGCTTATGATGGTGTTTAAGTGAGGACATATTCTCGTTTTACAAGCAAGGACCACGGTTTTTCAGGTCAATTTCAGTTCATAAACCTATGCTTGTGATGGTGTTTAAGTGAGGACATATTGCTTGAAGTCGAATGATGCGGGTAAATAAGCGTAGAGGTTGTCCCATGATGTTCAACAACTCTTACGCTTTCAATAGTCTGATTGGCTCTAAAATCATAAGCTTGACCATCCACCCATTTGCATAGCCAGAGCAGGATACACCATAGGAGGATTATGAGTTATGGCGGATTTGAAACAAACATCACACTGGTTAAAAACGGTAGAAAAACTCCCACATTGACCAACATAATATTTCCTACATTTAAACGGTTTTGAAACTGAAAAATAGCCTTAAAAACGGGTTAAAACCGATTAAAATGGTGGGGTTAGTTTTCGAATAAAACCAAAGCTTTGCAAAATTGTGACTTACATCAGGCCATATTAATGACTTATAGTACGTATTAAGATTTGTCAGGTCATGTTGAATAAATTATTTTCAAAGTCATCCATTCCAATGCATATCCGATTAGGAGTTATGGCGGATTTGAAACAAACATCACACTGGTTAAAAACGGTAGAAAAACTCCCACATTGAAAAACCTAATATTTCCTACATTTAAAGGGTTTTTAAATCGAAAAATAGCCTTTAAAACGAGGGCGAAAACTTCCACATTAACCTAATATTTTGCTACATTTAAATGGTTTTGAAACCGAAAAAATGGTTTTAAAACGGTTTAAAACCGTTTAAAATGGTGGGGTTAGTTTTCGAATAAAACCAAAGCTTTGCAAAATTGTGACTTACGTCAGGCCATATTACTGACTTATAGTACGTATTAAGATTTGTCAGGTCATGTTGAATAAATCCTTTTCAAAGTCATCCATTCCAATGCATATCCGATTAGGAGTTATGGCGGATTTGAAACAAACATCACACTGGTTAAAAACGGTAGAAAAACTCCCACATTGAAAAACCTAATATTTCCTACATTTAAATGGTTTTTAAATCGAAAAATAGCCTTTAAAACGAGGGGGGAAACTTCCACATTAACCTAATATTTTGCTACATTTAAATGGTTTTGAAACCGAAAAAAAAAACGGTTTAAAAACGGTTTAAAAATGGTTTAAAACCGTTTAAAATGGTGGGGTTAGTTTTCGAATAAAACCAAAGCTTTGCAAAATTGTGACTTACGTCAGGCCATATTACTGACTTACAGTACGTATTAAGATTTGTCAAGTCATGTTGAATAAATCATTTTCAAAGTCATCCATTCCAATGCATATCCGATTAGGAGTTATGACGGATTTGAAACAAACATCACACTGGTTAAAAACGGTAGAAAAATTCCCACATTGAACAACCTAATATTTCCTACATTTAAAGGGTTTTTAAATCGAAAAATAGCCTTTAAAACGAGGGGAAAAACTTCCACATTAACCTAATATTTCCTACATTTAAATGGTTTTGAAACCGAAAAAAACGGTTTAAAAACGTTTTAAATGGTGGGGTTAGTTTTCGAATAAAACCAAAGCTTTGGAAATAAGCTTTGTCAGGTCATGTTACTGACTTACAGTACGTAATATGATTTGTCAGGTCATGATGAATAAATCTTATTCAAAGTCATCCTTTCCAATGCATATCCGATTTGACCCCTCTTAATTTTCAATTAAATAGCGTTCTTACTCCCTCAACTACACGTCATTAACTCCATTCTCCACTCATCTTTGTGTATAAATAGCGTTCTTGCCTTGTGCAAACCCCTCACAAATCCTCTCTCAAACTCCTCTTACTCCTCTCTCAATTCCAAAAACTCTATAGCAACATGCCGGACTCGTTCAAGAAGGTCTTCGTTCAGGTCTATTGGGATGGGCAATTATCCCCACCCACCGGCGTTATGGCCCTGCTTACGACCCATGAATACACGGGGGGGAGCACTAGACTCCTTAAGGTGCCAACAAACAAGATGGATATTTGGTCCGTCCACGGGATGATCAACAGCCTCTCTCCAGGTACAAAATCGATTTTTTTGGAACAGGTCCCAACCTCCGGGCAGGGTTTCCTTCAACCGCTGCAGACAGAAGACGACGTTGCAGATCTCGCCCGCCTCGGCGAGAGGGTCGCCGGAGTGAAGGTGTTCATGGTTCATGATTATCCAGATCTTTCTCTGCCCCAGTGATGCCCGTGGGGATGTTTTAAATAAGTTTTAATGATGCTTCTTAGTTTTTTTCATGATGTTTCTTATGGGTGTTTACTTGGAACTTATGGCGGTTATGTAATGTTATGGACTAATAATAATAAAGATCCTTTGCCCTTATTCCCGCGTTTACTACTTTTGACTATTTTTATGCGTGTTCAGGACAAACTTATCGTGTTCATAATACATATACTAATGTTCAGGGCAAACTGATTAATATCTCAGAGCAATAACAACATCGAATATGTAAACATGCATATTCAGGACAAATGTAACGTTTTCAGGACAAGGAGCGTTATATGTCAGAGTACTAACAACATGTGGTAATTGTATTTGAAATTGTGATGACAAGATACTCTCGATTAAAATTATTTTCGAATAGGGTGTTCCTCTTTCTACTCTTCGTTGTTCTTTGTTTTTCTTCTGTGCAAATATGAACTGTACTTGTTTTTTTTTGTTTTTATTAAAGAAAGAGAAATTAAATAAAAGTTCAATGCTGATGTGATGTGTGTCAGGTCATCATCTTTTTGTACATAAACAAAAGCTTTTTGAAGCAATCCTTTTCTTACATGTAGATTTCAGTCAATATTCTCCAGCTTTACTTTTTCTTAGCCAGAGCAGGATACACAACCATAGGAGGATTAGGAGTTAGGACGGATTTGAAACAAAATTCACACTTGTTCAAATCGTCTATAAAACGTTAAAAAACAGTTTAAAAACTTCCACATTAACCAACCTAATATTTTTCAAATTTAATGGGTTTTTAAACTGAAAAAATAGCCTTTAAACGATTTTAAAACTTCCATAAAATGGCGGGGTAAGTTCTTGATTATTTGCAAATACGGAGGCAAAGGTTTGACTGAAGTCAGGCCGTATTAAAGTCTTACAAGACGTTTTCAGGGTTGTCAGGTAATTTTAAGTACAAAAACCTAGGCTTTTGAATAAATCTTGACCTGACGTCATCCTTTCCAATTAAGTCTTTTACAGTAAGTATTCAGGTTGTCAGTTTTATGGAAATAATAACAACATAAATGAGGAACCAACCACCCTTAGAGGGTGTTTGGTAAGTGGGGTTGAGGAATGAGGTTTGGGGTTGAGGTGGGTTGAGGGATTTCAAACCCATACTTTTTGTTTATTTTGAAAGACTTTGGGTATGATACCCATTTTTCAACCCATAAAGTATGGGTTCTCAAACCCCCTAAGTTTGTAAGGGTTGGGTTGGTATGAGAAAAAGTGAAGAGTTTGTGTGTTAATTTTTCATTCCCAATAATAAACCAAACATAAAATTAAGATTTAGCATTCTCAAACCCATACCTTCTGATAGGTGTTATTTCATACACCTTTACTAGCAATTATTAGCATGATTTGGAGAGGTTTTAGATGAGTTTTGGTGCTAAGTCTGCAATCCAGATGTTATGGAGAGAAGTGAAGAAATTCCAGGATTTGCAGCTTAGATGAAGCATGAGGATGGATGGAGCTGCTGAAGCATTCATGGAGAAGACTACCAACACTTGGTAGGATTGAAGGGCAGCAGGAGCAGAGAAGAAGAGAGCTGGAGAATTGAGCTCACCGCCCCGCGTCAGAAGTATCGCGGCCCGGCGGTGACTCTCAGTGAAGATGGAGCCCGCGCCAGAGGATGCCACCGCCCCGCGGTGGAAGTTCGACGCCTCGCGGTGGAATTCGCCGCCCCGCGGTGGCTGTGCTTAATGACCTCGCGCCAGAGACGATTTTTCTTTCCTTTTATGTTTGAGACTTTATTTTATTATTATTCTGTTTCCTTTAATTTCCGCTTTAGTTTAACCTAGTTTGTTAAAACTATTTAAGCCCTCTTTCTAGGTTAAGAGGAGGACACAGTACGACAGACACACTATTACGGAGACTTGGACTATTTTGTTATCATCGTTTTTACTTTTCTTAGTTTTCATCCCCTTTGATGGAGAACTAACTTCACCTTTGTTCTGCTAGACGATTGAAGCAGTACAGTTGATGTGTTTGTGAGATTTCTATTCCTTGCTCTTATCCTTATTTGTATCGGATTGATTCTCTTGGTTATATTGATCTTTATTTCTTGTTATTCTTCTTAGCCTGATCAACTAGGTTGAATATGTTTTATCAATTGCTAGGATTGCATATAGGGGTTCCGAGTGCATATCTAGTGGCAAACACAATTGTGCGTATAGGGGTTCCGAGCGTACAATTGTGAGTGAGAATCGATTGCATGTTAAGTAGGGGAGTGAGTACTTGTACGTCTTTCTACTTGCATGTATCCTATATCTTTGTGTGCATTGCTATTGCTGTGTTGGTGCTAAAGTACGCTGACAACTGTGAGAATCAGTGGTACTTTATCATTGGCATAGTAATAAGTCTATTGACAACTGTGAGAATCAATAGTACTCAAGATCAGGGTGGGAACGACTATCAGGATAATTAAAAGAACTTGGACGAAATAGATTTCAGTGATCAAACTCTATCTCTGTATTGTGGATTTCGCTCTAATGGAACTACTTTCCCTCATTATATTTTCTTCCTACATAAATCAAACTTGTTTGCTTTACTTGTTTACTTTCTTGATAATTAAACCCCCGTTTGTGTCACTTGTCATTCACGGCTGCATACTACATCAAACCTTCTCTGTGGGATCGACCCTTACTTGTCTACTATACTTCTGTTTAGTGGGTTTGTTAGGATAATTTACTTTGATAAGGCTAATTAACGACATTTGCTTGTGCATCTTTTAGCCGCGTCACCTTATCAACCCAATTCTTCATTCCAACCCATTCCATTATTTCTACCAAACACACCCTTAATTTTCACACACCTCTTAATATTTGGCCTGGCAACGTAGTTATAAGCTTTGCAAACAATCATATGTGGACTGACAAAGTTATAGGCTTATAGTTTGTCTCACTTGCGCCTTGTTAATTGAAGTCAGAGCAATAACAACATTGAAATAAGTGAGTTCGTTTCCAATGCATATCCGATTTGACCCCTTTCTTAATTTTCCTAAAAGACCCTTACTCTCTCCTCAAGGTTCAATACCAAGGTTCTTAATTCTTTTCCCAGGCTCTCTAGCAAGGTTCTTAAAATACTCTGAGGCTCTCACTTGCTTATCTACAAACTCAATATTTGGTCTGACAACGTAGTTATAAGCTTTGCAAACAACCATATGTGGACTGACGTTTAATGCTTGTTCTGTTTCTAAGATATATAGTTTTTCAGGGCTTATAGTTAGTCTCACTCGCGCACTGTTAATTGAAGTCAGACCAATAACAACATAGATAGTTTTTGCCCTATTCGGGTTTCTCAGGCCTTATTAAGCTATTTACAGTACGGTTTCAGGGTTGTCAGGTTACATTGAAATAAGTGAGTTCGTTTCCAATTTTTATCCGATTTGACCCCTCTTAATTTTCCCTAAAACACCCTTACTTTCGCAAATCTTTTCTACCAAGTATCTTCAAATACTCACAGGCTCTGTACCAAAGTTCTCTACCAAGGATCTTCAAATACTCCCACGCTCTCTTGGTTCTTCAAATACTCCCACTTTCCCAAATCTTCTCTACAAACTCTATATTCTAAAGCCATGGCCGGAGAACATGAATTTGTCACTGGCGTGTACGTTGAAGTATATGAACTTCTGCAAGCTGCCCGGGATGTGGTGGATCATCATGGAGGGCGGATGATGACCGAGGCCGAATTTGAGAGCTACTCTCGCGACATTGTCGCGAGAGATTTGGAGTTGGTAGCTTTAATTAAGGATTTGGTCCGCCTGAGGCGGGAGCTTGCTGCGGTGAGTCCGGCAGGTGCTCAGACCGAAGAAGAAAAAGCCCGGATAAAGCTCAGGTTCAGACTGGTAAGGCTTTTCTTGTATATTTTCTTCCTATGTGCAAGTGACGTGCCTAAGATGCTTTGTTTTTTTTGGCAGATTGAATGGGACACCGTCTTCACTGAACTCAACATAAAAAGGGTGTTGGAGCATGTTGAGTTCTTAAGGGGAGATCTGATGGCGCGCTATCTATCTTGATGGGTGCCTGGATAATGTTTTCCTAACAGTGTAATCTCTGAGTATGTGTGGGGATGCGTTTTTCATATGCAAGCGTTTTTAATCTTCCCTCCTTTTGTATGAACTTTGCGATGCTAGTTTTTTTTTCTTTTGTGTGTGGGAATGCCATGCCAAGGGCACGTTTTTGTAAAGTTGAACAACGTAATCTATGTATAATGTTTTCATAACAATGTAATCTCTTATTATGTGTGGGGATGCGTTTATGAGTATGGATCATATGCAAGCGTTTTCAGGACAAATACAACGTTTGCAGAGAACCTGAGCACAATGTCAGTACAAGATTCAAAACATTCTAGGGTTCATATGAAGAATTATAGACTTCGCAGATGATTGTGTTTATGTATTAAGTTTATAGACTAAGGTTCAAATCCTATTAACTCAAATGGTTTCGCAGATGATTGTGTTTATGTATTATGTTTTTAGATTAAGGTTGTCAGAACATATTGAAGGTTTACAGGTCGTATTGAAGCTTTACAGGTCGTGTTTATGTATTAGGTTTTCCTCAAGAAAATGATCATGTCAGGACATATACGTTGTTTTACAGGGTGTTGTAGAGTCTTACAGTTTTTTCTTGTGAGTTTAACAGTGATGATGAGAAGTAATCAACTCTTAAGCAAAGATGACAAGTAATCAACTCTTAAGCAAAGATTGAATTTATCAAGTTTATATCCCAGCCAAAAGGGGAGCCTCCACAAAAAGAGGTGTGGTTTAAGACTATAGAGACTTAAACCATACATCTTTTCCCTGAAACACCCAACAACAACATACTCAATATTTACGCGACCACGTTTACTAGCATAAACGCCCAAAAAACACCAACATGGTGACAATTCTAAACAAAAAAACACTAACCCATTCTCTTCCTATAATCCTTCTTCAGTCCTTCTCCTCCTACAGTACTGCTTGTTGTGGCCTTGGTTGCCGCAATACGAACACCGCCTCTTCCTAGTATAGTTCATCTCCCATGTAGCCCTGTATCGGTTAATACGTGGCCTTCCAGGAGGACGTTTTACTTTTGGTGGATAGCATCTTATGGATGACACGGCTTCAGGAACTGACCATCGGCCTGTGGGAGGAACAAGATGCACAGTTTCCTTGTACATTTCTCTCATGCACTCGTTCTTGAACATGGGATGGACGAGATCAGTGAGTCGCAATCCCCTATCACTTGCAACCGCTATGGCATGAGCACAAGGAACTTTATCAATCTGGAACATGTTACAATCACATGTACGAGCATTAAGGTTCACCGAGTATCTACAAGTTCCTTGCATGACCTCTGCTTCAAACTGGCTTAGTCTTCGAACACTCATCTTTGCTGACCTTCTGTAGTTCACCTCTACCAGCGTGTACACAGAAGGTGACAAGTATTAGTCCCAGTTTGAAGCCGCTTCCCTTCTTTGACAAAACCATTTAGAAATGGTCTCAACAATTGCATCAAACAGAGCAAGAATAGGCCACTGACGCTGTGTTTTCCACAGGCCATTAAGACACTCAGAGTTGTTGCTTGTCATGATGTTAAACTTGTTCCCATGAAAATGCGCTCTCGCCCAGTTTTTAACTCTAGCTTCTTTCAGATATTGACCAATCTTTGGAGATGCAGCTGTTATTTGAGCAAACTGATGATTGAACTCAGTTACTGTGTAAGCATGAGCAGCTTTTTTGAATATACCGAAGAGGTCTTGCCTGCCAAACTTCCTCTTGAAGTTTTGGTATATGTGATATATGCAATATCCATGCTTGGCGAAACGATAGCTATTTCTCAGACCCTTCCCAATGCTAACATGACGATCAGACACGAAATACAACTCGGGATGATCAGGAACAACAACCCTCAATTCACTGAAGAAAAATGACCATGCATCATCGTTCTCACTGTTAACAACGGCAACGGCAAGTGGATATATTTGGCCGTTTCCATCTTGTGTCGTTGCTAGGAGAAGTATCCCCTTGAACATGGCTGTGAGGTGAGTGCCGTCAACTGATATTACCTACACACACAAAACTATTTTCTCGGACGTTGCCCTGACAATAGCATTATAAGGTTTGAAAAATAAAATATGGCCTGACATATGATGCTTGTTCTGTTTGTCACATATGCAGTCATATAGTAGTTTGACCTGACAAAGCGACTATATGTCCTTACTTAACTACATGAAGGTTGAAGACTGGCCTTTTTCAGATGTGGCGATGCCCTTATCCATGGACCTAAAGTCCAGAAGACGTACTTGAAGCGTTGCTCAGCATCTCTGACTATTCTCGTGTATGTTCCCGGATTAGATTTCTCTAACATGTGCATGTAAGAATACATTGCCTTGTAGCTATCCTCAACTGTACCATGTGCCATGTCCTGGGCGAAGAGCCGCACTCGATTGGCTTTGTAGTAGCTTGTCCTTATCCCATGTTGTAACATGAAATCCTGAATTTCTGAAGCACGGAGGCCTTTACGGCCGTTTAAAAACCTGAGATGTCACGAAGTGAATCTATAGATGCATTCATATTGGCCTTTGATAACAAAAACTATTCAAATGCAAGAAAAACATACTTGTGAAGTACTTTCTCGGCAATCAGCCGAGAAGTTGCTCCTTTGTGATGATTGTAGTTTACTCTCATGCCACAGGTATGATCCGCAACATATTGTCGCACCATAAACAAGGACGTTTTTCGATACAATGAGCCACGACAAACGAAGGTGCATTTTTCGTCAACACACTCAACATCATAATTGGACTTATCGGACCTCTTCACACGCATCTCATAGAAATTTTCCATTGCCAGGGAGAAGAGTGCAGATTTGAACTCTTCCTTAGAATTGAAGAGTTGACCAACCTTCATTGTTGGTTATGAGGACTTATTTTCACTTGTTTCCTCATCTTCAACTAACATGCGTTGCATGTCCCTCTCCGTTGAATAGTACCTCTTTTCAATCTCTCTAAGCATGTCTTTATCAACATCAATCTCTTCTTCTTGGTCCTCCTCTATTTGCTCCTCGTTCTGTGTTCCCTCAATGCCATTTATTTCTTCCCACACATCATCTAGACCAACAGTATTCACATCATCACCTGAAGCATCACCTGAAGCATACCCTAACCCATCACCACCATCAACACGATCATCATCACCTGATTGATAACAGCCCCCGTAGTCAAAGCCATCTTCTATTTCATCCTCCAAAGAATCTCCATTGTTGGCATAATCAGTCATTTTCTCTTTTCCTTTGTTTCTTGATGTAACAGCTTCAATGTCTTCATCATCGCTACTCAATGATATAATGTCTTCCAGTATCATGGGACACTTTCTCTTGTCTTTCCCCCTCACTTCATCCCTTTTTAATCTCCTTAACTCTGCTTCGTTGTCAGCTTCAATAATTTCATCAACTGAGCTGACGTCAGTGTATGGTGCTCTGTCTTTTTTAAAAAACGACCTGATAAAGTCTCTATTGTCTTGGCTCTGAGTTGGTGGTGGAGCTGTTGGAGAAGGAAGAGTACGATGTTCAGCCCTTTTCACTTCGAATCTCTTCCTTCTTTAAAAGGTTGGTGTACAGCTTAATATTCCACTCTCATGAATTTTCTCCACAGTTGTTCAAGAACTTGAACGCATCAAGATCGCCGTCATCATTTATAAAGATGGGTGGAAGTTCTGGTTTATTTTGATAAGCGTATTGCACAAACAACTTCTCTTCATCAAATGGATTCTTCTCAGTCCATTTGTCGCGCAGTGTAGCCAAGTCCATGTCAGGGGAAATCAACATGGCTTTCACTGCTCTATCACCCTCATACAACCACCTTTTCCCTTGTTGTTTCCATTCTCCACCACTGATGAACTTCACATACACTAGTTTCGTACCTACAAATAAAGAAGGTTTTTGAACTTCACGTATACAGAGGGGAAAAATTGATTGTTTTTCAGGAGAGTTTACTTACCCATTCAAGCTGTAATGGAAAGCGTCAGGTGTGAAATATCAGGTGTGAAATATCTCACGTGGAGTAAGTGCTAGAGTCAGGCTGCTTTGAAGTTCTTCAGGAATATTCAGGGATTTTTGTCAGGGGAGCTAAGCTGGAGGGATTAAGGGTTGAAGGAGGCCAGTTTTCTTTTGGAGGCAAACTTGCCCGCCAATTTTAATTAGGAGGAATTTAGTCACAATTCAACGAAGACCTATTAGCTTGAAGGTTGATGTGATGGGACTATCACCGGCGGCTTCAAAGTGATTAAGGAGAGATTAACCCATTCTTGTATCTTTTTTGGAGAAAATATTAGTCAACTTTTATGGATTTTCTATTTAAAAGAAAAGATAAATTTCACCCTTAACAATAGCAAAAATACCACAATCCGTACAAAAATCTTGTATTCTTGCAATACTTTTCAAAATATGGGTTTTTTGCAAGTTGCTTTGAAAAATCTGGTATATTTGCTATTACGCCTACATATTATATACATATTATATACTAAGGGTGATAAACTAACCCTACATGCAAACTGTACCTTTAGGCCTATTTAAGCCTTTGATTTTGTCTTTAGAAATTAGCATTCAATGACCTAAAATGCTAACTTTTAAATATATATAGATGGTTGTTTTTCATGCTTAATAGAAATATAAATTGAACTATGTTGAAAATTCAACGTGAAGATATACGAGTTATACAACGATATGCAAATGAGGACTTTTTAATTGATTAATATGTAGTAATTGTATATAATTGTGAATCAAAAACTTTGTATATTATATAGACGATTATAGATTAGATATAATTGTTAATATATGAAATTGTCACTTTAGTACTTTTTGGAATTGAAAAATTGTTTAAATTTTGTGCTAAATAAATAAGGCATGAAATAAAAATAAAAACTAATTCATCTTTAAAAGTTAGCATTCAATGACCTAGAATGCTAACTTTTAAATATATATAGATGGTTGTTTTTCATGCTCAATATAAATATAAATTGAACTATGTTGAAAATTTAACGTGAAGATATAAGAGTTATACAACGATATAAAAATGAGGACTTTTTAATTGATTAATATGTAGTAATTGTATATAATTGTGAATCAAAAACTTTGTATATTATATAGACGATTATAGATTAGATATAATTGTTAATATATGAAATTGTCACTTTAGTACTTTTTAGATTTGGGAAATTGTTTAAATTTTGTGCTAAATAAATAAGGCATGAAATAAAAATAAAAACTAATTCATCTTTAAAAGTTAGCATTCAATGACCTAGAATGCTAACTTTTAAATATATATAGATGGTTGTTTTTCATGCTTAATAGAAATATAAATTGAACTATGTTGAAAATTTAACGTGAAGATATAAGAGTTATACAACGATATGAAAGTGAGGACTTTTTAATTGATTAATATGTAGTAATTGTGTATAATTGTGAATCAAAAACTTTGTATATTATATAGACGATAATAGATTAAATATAATTGTTAATATATGAAATTGTCACTTTAGTACTTTTTGGATTTGAGAAATTGTTTAAATTTTGTGCTAAATAAATAAGGCAGAAAATGAAAATAAAAACTAATTCATCTTTAAAAGTTAGCATTCAATGACCTAGAATGCTAACTTTTAAATATATATATATATATATATATATATATATAGATGGTTGTTTTTCATGCTTAATAGAAATATAAATTGAACTATGTTGAAAATTTAACGTACGTAAAGATATAAGAGTTATACAACGATATGAAAATGAGGACTTTTTAATTGATTAATATGTAGTAATTGTATATGATTGTGAATCAAAAACTTTGTATATTATATAGACGATTATAGATTAGATATAATTGTTAATATTTGAAATTGTCACTTTAGTACTTTTTGGATTTGAGAAATTGTTTAAACTTTATGTTAAATAAATAAGGCATGAAATGAAAATAAAAACTAATTCATCTTTAAAAGTTAGCATTCAATGACCTAGAATGCTAACTTTTAAATATATATAGATTAATTGATAATGAATGGAGTGTGATACCCCGTAATTTTGTAAGGTTATATTGGGAATTATGGAATTTTCCCGGGTACCCGTTGTGTACGTCGGATTTAATTCAGGTAGTTTGAGACATTCTGTAATGTGCTCTGTATCTGTAATATTTTTCTCAGTGAAATAATATACAGACATCATGCCTTGGAGTTTAATTGTCGTCCGCGTACGATAATTTTTATTCCGGTGTAACGTCATGTTCGTTCAAAGCTGAATGGGCGGGAAAAGGGAGAAACGGCGACCGCCGTAGTTGGGCCCGAGAAGTCAGCGTGTCAGCTTCTAGCTGGCCGCGACAGGCCTAGCGACGGCGACCGCCGCATTTACGGCGACCGCCGCGTGCCCGCCGCATGCAAAATTACGGCGACCGCCGTGATTGTCCAGAGGGCATTGCCCGCCGGTCGTCGGCGTCGTTTGAGGCGCGCCGTTGCGTCGTTTGCCGCGTCTTAGGGTTTGCTGGGTACTCCTTGGGGTTTGCCTATAAATAGACGAGCTTGGGCATGGGTTTTGGGTCATCTACAACCCCGAATCGCTGCCAAATTCGCCTCTCGCCGGAGTTGTGTTTTCGCCGGAATTCGAAGGTCTCGCCGGTGTTGCTTTGGTGTGGTTCCTGAGTGCCTTTGTGAAGCTTTTGGTTAGACTTGGAGGTTAGAAGCCAAAGCAAGTCGAAGGAGGCCGAACCGCTCGTGTTTGGGGTGAGATTTCTCTCGTTTCAGTCGGCCGTGTTCTTCACGGCGACCGCCGCCAAGAACGGCGACCGCCGCCAGTGCCCAGAACGCCTTCGTGGCTTTGGCTTGGTCGGTTGTCGTCGTGGCATCTTTCCTTTCGTATTCTTTCGTCGTGTTTAGATTTGTACTGTTTTTGTCGGATCTAACTTAGGGTTCCTTTTATGGGTCGACTCGAAGGTTGTTGTGCTGTCGAGCCCGGAATCCAGTGACGTCTTTAGACTATTCAGCGGATTAAGGCAAGTGGCGGTTCGCTCTTGCTCATTCGTTCCATATTTACATTAATTATCAGTAGTTTATCTGAGTAATTAATTTGGAATGAATATTCTGTTTGTCTGGAAATGGTTTTGTTAAACTGTTTTGAAAATCATATAATAGGTTGTATATCTGTTAGAACAACGTCATTATCTGTGATCGCCTTTCGGGCCTTTATGTGGATTTACCCAGTAACTGTTGTTGTGCTATACTGTTTAGTTAGCACTAGTGGCTAGGAACGCTATATACCTTGAGGGGGTTTAGCTGTTTCTTTATATCTGGTACTTGGTGGTTCATCCCCAGTACTTTCTCTCTGGTCATGACCATACCCTTTCACAGGATAGGCGCACTTCGCTAGTGCCAAATCTTTCAGGGTTCATCCCTTCTATAACTCTTGTGAGGAGATCTGATATCTCTTGTGAGGAGATCCGATATCTCTTGTGTGGAGATGTAAAAGCTTATAACGTAATGCTCGTTTTGGAATTTAATAAGATAAGTGCCCGAGTGCACATGATTAATATACATTGGGCGAGTAGTGCAGCTAAGCTATAGTGCAGCTAGGAAAACTCGTCTCGACTTTGATCATAGTACGTTCTCTTTCCAATCCGGATTCGCTGTAGGCGATGAGGTTGGTCGTGAACCGAAGCATCTCAGTCAACTTTTAAATCATTGTTGTATGATCCTGTAATCATTCCAGATTTGTCATATTTCATTAAAGACTCAATCTCTTGGAGTCTCGTTTCGAGTTGATTTCTGTGAAGATTCAGTCTTCCAGAATCTTCTCTTGTGCATACCTCTTGTTTATTCTAGTAGGAGTATGGTGGTTGACAAGCGTACTCGATTATCATTCGAGGGACGAGGAGTCTAACCTAATACAACTGCTTCGAACCACTCTGTTTTTTACCCTTGCTAGTCTATTCAAGTAGACTAACCCACGAACATTGTTCTCCGCATGTGGGCTGGTGTCATCCGTTCGATTCGGCACATCAGATAGAGTGAAGATTTAAGGAGACTAGATTGACTATGAAGAAGACGGTTGTTTTTGGATGTTTTAATAATTGCTTTTAATCAGGTTGAGATCCTTGGGTAGGTGATCATTACAATCACAACCCTGTTTGTAAAATCTTTTATTTGTCTTCCGTTGTACTTTGTTTGAATTTTGTGTTTGGCCTATTCGGGATTGGGTTGTAATCCCGTAACTCATGTTTCATTTGATTGATGTTTTGATTTGGATACTTTGATCATTATGTATCATTGTATGCCTTAAATTGTATTTAATCCGGTAAAGCCTTGGGTGATCTCGGTAAGGAACACTGGGGTCACTGGCGGTAATACCTTTCCAAATGGGTTCAGATTTGGGGGTGTTACAGTTGTGGTATCAGAGCCAAAGGTTTTAAAACGGGTTTGGGATTTTATAAATCATTTATCCGTTTTTGAAAATGCTTCAAAAGGGCTCTGAATTTTCAAAGTGAAAAGAATTTCAAAACACCGTTCATAGTCATGTCTTCTGTACAGTCTGATATAGTAAGCTTGCTTCTATGTCTAGAAAGACTAATTCCTTTCTCGTTGCCCCGTTAGATATGGGTGCATTCTGTTCTCTTCAGAGGAACCCGGGAGAAGCCGAGGTGGTTTCGCCATCTCCAGTTAGGCTTGATTCCCAGTTCGGTCGTTGTGAGTTGAGGTTGTAGAACCTAGTTACTCGGTTTGAGTTCATCAGTAGAAATTACCAAGTTGATATATTCTAAGTTGATTTTATTACAATAATTATATCAAAATGATACTAATGTGATAAAATCCTTGGAATATGATCGGTAAACAGATGGTGAACACGAGGAACACTATCCGTACTGGTGCTGGGCCAAGCAATGATCCCAGACTAAATCCGAGGAATGTTGCAGACCCATCAGAAGAGCGTGAGTCTGTCTTCCATAATAATCCTGGAGGCAACGACCCAGCTAGGGACAACGCTCCAAGGATATTTGATAAAGCAGCCATTGCAGAAATTCGGGGAATCGTCATGCAAGCGATTGCCGACGCGTTACGCCCGAATGTGCATCAGGCACAAGGAGTGTCAGTACCTCCAGAAGTTCCGAGGTTTGAGGAACAAGAGAACCATGTGCTACAGGGAGGTGTGATCAGGAATAGAGGAGAGTATGGCCGAGCCCTAAAGGCTGTTAACTCCATGAGGCCTGACAGCTTCGATGGGAAAGGAGAGCCAGTCAAGGTGGCTCATTGGTTTTCCCACATGGAGCGGCTATTCCGCAATGTTGAGTGCACTGAAGCTGAAAAGGTGCATATAGCCTCTCTTCAGTTAAAGGAAGAAGCCAGCGAATGGTGGGAGAGTACCGGCTTAGCTGATAGCCCGGTATTGACATGGTCTATGTTTAAGACCAAGATGATTGATCGTTTCTTCTCTCGTGCTATGAGGGAGGAGAAACACAAGGAATTTTTGTATCCGCAAACGGATGGATTGAAGGTGACCGAGCTTGCAACCAAATTCAATCATCTAATGCAGTACGCTAGACTTGAGATATCCAGTGAGGCACAGAAGATCTGGTATTTCCATGAATGGATGAGTCCAGACATCAAGCCGATGATGGTGCACTACACATGCTCTACTCTGGAGCAGTATGTGGATGCAACCTACAAGTTAGAGGTGACTCTGGAAGAGTCGACCAAGAAACGTGATAGCCAGAGGCAAGGGGAGAACCAGCCTAAGGCAAGTGGGTTCAAACGCCCCGCGCCACCATCAGATTCTGCCAAATCTGGCTGAGCAAGAACGGATAAGACTCATAATGGGTCTACGCAACGTTCTGGCCAAGGCAATAATCCGATTCAGTGCTACAACTGCGGTACGCACGGGCACAAGAGCAATGAATGTCTGAAGGACAAAAAGACATGCTTTGACTGCGGAAAGGAGGGTCATATGCATGCGTTCTGTCAGCGGAGGAATGTGAAAGGAGCTGAGTCACGGCAAGGGTCTGTTAATCAGAACAACCGACCCAATTTCAGTCCGGTGGAAGCTCCTAGCCCTTCAATGCAGACGACTGCGCAGAACAAAGGGAAAGCCCCAGTGGCTTCAGGAAGCCAAGGTCAACGCCTTTACGTGATGCGTGAGGCGGATGGACCCTATGCTCCATTTGCTTAAAGTACTTTTTACTACTTTTGTAATTGTGTTGTTGATGTGGGTGCTACCCAGACTTTCATTTTGGATGGTTGTAGTTAAGTTGCGTGTGCAACGAGGTTGCGAACCTTTCGTTGTAACTCTTCTTATACATGAACCTTTGGTTTATACCAAGTTATGTTTCGTTGCTTGTTGATGGGGTAAGGTCTCGTGTTCGAGACTCACCAACAACCTCTGAGGAGATGGCTGCCTATTAATTAGGTGGAGCTACCAAGGATGGGTTGAGATGTATGGACAGCGGCTCATAACAACAGAGGACGCTGGTAATGGCTGGGCCTGGACTCGGAGCCACTAGTGAGTCGTCTGTGAACCATGTAGTGGGCTGGTCCAAGATGGTGACCATTTAGTGGGAATCAATCGTCTGTCGGATTGTCAATTACCATCAAGGGTAAGAAATTCAAAGCGATTTGACCTAAATAACCATGGTCCATACGATAATTATTCTCGGTATGGAGTGACGGAAGCGTCATAAGGCAGTGATCGACTTCAGTTTTGATATTTCTGTGGTTAGAGGATTTACGGGTGTCTTTCCAGAAAATATTCCTAGATAACCCGAATCGTGTCGTGGAGTTTGCAATTGATCTCGAGCCGTGTACCACGCCGATCTCTGAAGCACCGTACCGGATGGCTCCTGTTGAGATGCAAGAGTTGAAGAAGCAACTCAAGGATCTTCTTGACAAAAGTTATATAAAGTTGAGTGCATTACCTTGAGTAGGAGTGCCCTTGTTTTATTTGTCAAAATAAAAGATGGACCGTTTCGACTTTATTTTGACTTTCGAGAGTTGAATAAAGTCACGATCAAGAGCAAGTATATGTTACCAAGGAGTGATGATCTGTTGGATCAACTACAGGGAGCAAAAGTTTTCTCCAAGACCGACCGGAGATCTGGTTTTTTTTTTCAGCTCAGGATTCGTGAGGATGATATTCCGAGGATTGCGTTCGGATGAGAGATGGTTACTACGAGTTTGTAGTCATGCCATCTGGATCTACGAGTGCTCCAGCAGTTTTCATGAACCTAGTGCATCGATGTTTTAGACCAGTACGTGAATAAGTTCATAATGGTCTTCATCAATGGCATTTTGATTTTTCCCGAGCAAGGAAGCTCACAGGGAACATCTGTGGATTGCTTTATCGGTCCTTAGACCAAATCGGTTGTACGCAAAGTGGGCTAAGTGCGATTGTTGGATCTAGAAGTGGCTTCTTAGGCCATGTGATCAATAAGAATGAGGTTATGGTTATTCCCCAAAAGAGTGAATCAGTAGTTGTTTGGAAGCGGCCTCAGGGTGTGAGCGAGGTGCGCAGTTTCCCAGAGCTTGCAGGACATTATAGACGGTTTATGAAAGGATTTTTTCTAAGATCTCTCCACCTATGACCAGTCTGTCCACAAGGTCAACCAGAAGTTGTCTGGGATGACAAGTGCAAGACCGGTTTTCAAGAATTTGAAACAGTGTCTGACTTTTGCACCAGTTTTGGCGTTGTCAGAAAGAATGATGGCTATATGGTCTATAGTTAATGCTTTGAGAAATGGGTTGGGATGTGTCTTTAATGGAGAGGGGCAAGGTTATTGCATACGCATCTAGACAATTGAAAACCTATGAAGCAAACTAACCAACACATGACCTAGAATTAGCAGCAATAGTATTTGTATTGGAAACTGAGGTTACTTGGATAACCCAGAGGTCAGCAGAAGTTTCCACCAGGAGATTGTCCGTTACATGGCATTCCTAAGACCATTGTATCGGATCGAGATGGCCGATTTATGTCAAGTTTATAGCAAGAACTTCACAAGGCCATGGGAACTGAATTGAGATTCAGCAGCGTTTCATCCTCAGACAGATGGTCAGTCTGAAAGACCATCTAGACCCTAGAGGATATGCTAAGAAGCATACGTACTCGATCATCCGACTAGCTGGGAAGACAGCCTAAGTCTGATTGAGCTCACGTACGATAATAGCTGGCATGCTACAATCAAGATGGCTCCGTTTGAAGCTTTGTATGGTCACAGATGTAGATCTCAGATTTGTTGGGTTGAGTATGCCGACAAGATTCTACTTGGACCAGAGTTGGTCGAAAGGACAACTTCGAACATTGCTCTGAGTAGACAAAGGTTGTTGACCGCTCAGAGTCGACAAGAGTTTTACGCAGATCAGAAGCGTTAAAGTGTTGAGTTCGAAGTTGGTGGCAAGGTACTTGTCACAGTATCGCCACCCAAGGATGTTTTCAGGTTTGGTAAGCGTGGGAAGCTTAACCCTCGCTACATGGGACCATTCAAGATTCTGGATAAAGTAATATCTCTAACGTACCGTTTGGCATTGTCGCCATTGGTATACCCAGTGTATAATGTGTTCCACGTATCATTATTAAGGATATTCGTGCCAAGATGAGTCTCGTAGGCTGAGCTATAAGGACGTCGAGATTTAGGCAAATGGTACTTGAGAGGAGATGCCAGTGTGCATTCTCGAACGCCGTGTAAAGCGACTGTGCAACGAGATCATACTGTTGGTACGAGTTATGTGGTCCAGGTCTAGGACTGAGGAAGTTACTTGGGAAGCCGAGGCAGAGATGCTCAGACACTTTCCCGAGTTGTTTTTCGGCCAAGTTTCGGGGTCGAAACTTCTTTTAAGGGGGGGGGGGGTGATGTGATACCCCGTAATTTTGTAAGGTTATATTGGGAATTATGGAATTTTCCTGGGTACCCGTTGTGTACGTCGGATTTAATTCAGGTAGTTTGAGACATTCTGTAATGTGCTCTGTATCTGTAATATTTTTCTCAGTGAAATAATATACAGACATCATGCCTTGGAGTTTAATTGTCGTCCGCGTACGATAATTTTTATCCCGGTTTAACGTCATGTTCGTTCAAAGCTGAATGGGCGGGAAAAGGGAGAAACGGCGACCGTCGTTCAGAAACGGCGACCGCCGTGGTTGGGCCCGAGAAGTCAGCGTGTCAGCTTCTAGCTGGCCACGACAGGCCTAGCGACGGCGACCGCCGCATTTACGGCGACCGCCGCATGCCCGCCGCAGGCAAAATTACGGTGACCGCCGTGATTGTCCAGAGGGCATTGCCCGCCGGTCGCCGGCGTCGTTCGAGGCGTGCCGTTGCATCGTTTTCCGCGTCTTAGGGTTTGCTGGGTACTCCTTGGGGTTTGCCTATAAATAGACGAGCTTGGGCATGGGTTTTGGGTCATCTACAACCCCGAATCGCTGCCAAATTCGCCTCTCGCCGGAGTTGTGTTTTCGCCGGAATTCAAAGGTCTCGCCGGTGTTGCTTTGGTGTGGTTCCTGAGTGCCTTTGTGAAGCTTTTGGTTAGCCTTGGAGGTTAGAATCCAAAGCAAGTCGAAGGAGGCCGAACCGCTCGTATTTGGGGTGAGATTTCTCTCGTTTCAGTCGGCCGTGTTCTTCACGGCGACCGCCGTGTTCTTCACGGCGACCGCCGCCAGTGCCCAGAACGCCTTCGTGGCTTTGGCTTGGTCGGTTGTCGTCGTGGCGTCTTTCCTTTTGTATTCTTTCGCCGTGTTTAGATTCGTACTATTTTTGTCGGATCTAACTTAGGGTTCCTTTTATGGGTCGACTCGAAGGTTGTTGTGCTGTCGGAACTATACCGTGTCGAGCCCGGAATCCAGTGACGTCTTTAGACTATTCAGCGGATTAAGGCAAGTGGCGGTTCGCTCTTGCTCATTCGTTCCATATTTACATTAATTATCAGTAGTTTATCTGAGTAATTAATTTGGAATGAATATTCTGTTTGTCTGGAAATGGTTTTGTTAAACTGTTTTGAAAATCATATAATAGGTTGTATATCTGTTAGAACAACGCCATTATCTGTGATCGCCTTTCGGGCCTTTATGTGGATTTACCCAGTAACTGTTGTTGTGCTATACTGTTTAGTTAGCACTAGTGGCTAGGAACGCTATGTACCTTGAGGGGGTTTAGCTGTTTCTTTATAACTGGTACTTGGTGGTTCATCCCCAGTACTTTCTCTCTGGTCATGACCATACCCTTTCACAGGGTAGGCGCACTTCGCTAGTGCCAAATCTTTCAGGGTTCATCCCTTCTATAACTCTTGTGAGGAGATCTGATATCTCTTGTGAGGAGATCCGATATCTCTTGTGTGGAGATGTAAAAGCTTATAACGTAATGCTCGTTTTGGAATTTAATAAGATAAGTGCCCGAGTGCACATGATTAATATACCTTGGGCGAGTAGTGCAGCTAAGCTATAGTGCAGCTAGGAAAACTCGTCTCGACTTTGATCATAGTACGTTCTCTTTCCAATCTGGATTCGCTGTAGGCGATGAGGTTGGTCGTGAACCGAAGCATCTCAGTCAACTTTTAAATCATTGTTGTATGATCCTGTAATCATTCCAGATTTGTCATATTTCATTAAAGACTCAATCTCTTGGAGTCTCGTTTCGAGTTGATTTCTGTGAAGATTCAGTCTTCCAGAATCTTCTCTTGTGCATACCTCTTGTTTATTCCAGTAGGAGTATGGTGGTTGACAAGCGTACTCGATTATCATTCGAGGGACGAGGAGTCTAACCTAATACAACTGCTTCGAACCACTATGCTTTTTACCCTTGCTAGTCTATTCAAGTAGACTAACCCACGAACATTGTTCTCCGCATGTGGGCTGGTGTCATCCGTTCGATTCGGCACATTAGATAGAGTGAAGATTTGAGGAGACTAGATTGACTATGAAGACGACGGTTGTTTTTGGATGTTTTAATAATTGCTTTTAATCAGGTTGAGATCCTTGGGCAGGTGATCATTACAATCACAACCCTGTTTGTAAAATCTTTTATTTGTCTTCCGCTGTACTTTGTTTGAACTCTGTGTTTGGCCTATTCGGGATTGGGTTGTAATCCCGTAACTCATGTTTCATTTGATTGATGTTTTGATTTGGATACTTTGATCATTATGTATCATTGTATGCCTTAAATTGTATTTAATCCAGTAAAGTCTTGGGTGATCTCGGTAAGGAACACTGGGGTCACTGGCGGTAATACCTTTCCAAATGGGTTCAGATTTGGGGGTGTTACATGGAGTCACATTAACCTTTAATCTTTAGCTCGATTTCTCTCAACTGTCAATGTGAAATACATCATCTATATATCTCCACAGGAATCCTCACTTAGGATTCGAGCTAGGCGGCATTGATATGAAATCTTGAAACCAACAACACAATATGTAGCGAGGTGACACAAATTTACGTGAAATCTAGCCTCATTCAATTATAATCTTTGTGAGTTACATTTCATGCAAAAGAAGTTTTAAATTCTGGTAGCCAGGATCTGAAGATTTCGACGGTCTTTTCTCCTTTCTCCATCGACTTTCGATAGCTCTGCACCGTTTCCTCCAAGCAAGACGACGATATAGCGCTCGACACCATCGCAGTTGTAAGGAGAACGCTCAGAATCTTCTCCACCGTGAAGAATCTTTCAAAGTTGGTAAGCTCTTGCACTTGTTTTATGTCGAGCATCGACCCCAATTCCGCTCCGATGATGGCCTTCATCGCCGGTGTTTGTGGTTTTAGTGTCATCGCCCATTCGGTCTGATCGGGTTTACTCAAGACTTATGGGGTTCGGTTAGCTCAATGTGGGCTTGGAGATGCAAAGTGCACACTCGTATACGCGAACTCAAACCCAGGGCTATCAATATCACACTTTGCAGATTAGGACAAAGGTTCGGCAGTGCACTGACCATGCGGTTTCTAGCGCAAAAAATACGTGAAACTGGTAAAACACACGATCGATTTTTGCGTTTGATTCTGTAATGCTTTGGGGTCCGTGCGTTTGGGTGCACGACAATGCTCTTTATAATGCGTTGAGGTCCGTGCGTTTTGTTGCACGGACCGTGCGCTTGATTCCGTTCAAGCAAAAAGTTGGTGGTCGAGTCGAGTGTTAGTAACAAAGTAAGATATCATTCCTATATAGAGAACGATACCCTACACAGCAGAATAACATAAATAACAAATACAATTACTTAGAGAGGAAAACTCTATCAACCAACTAGTTAACAAGGAAAATCATTTACCTCTAGGTGACTAGCATATGAGGATTTCAACGTCTACTTATATTATTGATAATCGCGAACTGCACAACTTAAGAAAATATCCAACATAAACTAGAGTTCCTTAGAAGAATAATCTCCTAAGCTCAACACCTTTTAAAACGTATTATCAACTCAAAAGTAAACTCAAAACCACACAAAAGTTACCTAAATCAGCTTAGAAACTTGACCTCAAGCTCCTAAATATCGCAACTTTCTTCAACAAAACCGTTCATTTTGTCGTTCCCTTGAGAAAACATTCTTGAAAATCGTCTCTTGAACTCCAAAAGTTGTGTCCTTGCTCTCCAATTGTTGCTTAGAAATCTCCAAAGACTCTGAATGTCGAATCTCTTTTGTAGGTTCCTCTTTCTCTCTTGGAAGCATGCCGAACTAGATTGATAATGCTTTTATTTTAGGCCTCCAAAGGATGGAAAATTATAATTTATTTATTGTCCAATCGGATATATTTTCCCATAAATAACTTTATATCTTTAAATCAAACAATATCCTTAGATACCCCAAACAATATCTTCCAATTTGGCTAGCTATATCTCTTTCTATAAATAGATTATATCTTTCAAGACAAATTTGATCCATTATCTTCAAGATATAATTTTCACTTTCCATGTTTTAACGTCTCCTTGTTCCCAAGCTAACATTCAAGCTCCTAGATGCAATATCTCGAATTTGCCTTCTCGTTGGTAACATCACAAGTAAACCTTGTCCTTGTCCAAGTCCATTAAATGTGCAATTCTCCATTGTAGTTTATTTTCAAAATTAGGGTAATCAAAATCCTATTAATTCATCAACCCATGCAAGACACTAAATTAACATCCCACCGCCTTAACCTATTTGCGTCTATAAAGATATGAGGCAATTCTCCATTGTTTGTTAAAGTTGCAAACCCTAAACCCCAAATTGGAAATCACCTCCGTTGGCAAACCCTAGTTGTTGGATTCATCTTTGTCAGGAAAAAACCCCAAATTGGAAAAAGCCCCAAATTCCCCTTCGATAACCCTAAACCCCAAATTCCCCTTCGAAAACACTGAGAAGGGACACAAAAACCTTGCCAACTATCGACAACTTTAACAAACAATGAAGAATTGCCTTCGAATTTGCCTAGAAATCTCCCTCGAATTCGCCGTTAACTGTCCTTCAAAATCGCCTTCGAGTTCTCTTTCTTAGTGGAAGGTTATTTATTGTTTTTTGATAATGGCAGGTTTAATCCAGAAATCAAAATCTCTTCATATTATCCCGACAATTTCACCGGTTTTAATTTGCTGGTAAAAAATATAAGGCCCAAGCCTTAGAAGCGTCATCCCATGTAACACCCTAGATATGTAATCCCTTATAAGGATTCAAGTGCTACCCATGTCAATAAGAGCTCTTCCTTTTCATGGTTCAAGTGAGGACAAAGAACTATGAAGTTAAGCGTGCTAGGGCAGGAGTAGTACCAGGGTGGGTGACCTCCTGGAAAGTTCCTGGGTTGGCATGGGATTGCGCTTCTAAGGCCTCAAATCTTACAAATGGTATCAGAGCCGACTCTGGGTTACGAGTGAGCTTGGTCTGGTGGACGGTCGCTCGACCTAGAGGGCAATCTTTGGACCTTGACGAGGTCGTCAAGGATTTAAGTGGGGGTGATTGTAACACCCTAAATATGTAATCCTTTATAAGGATTAGAGTGCTACACATGTCAACAAGAGCTCTTCCTTTTCATGGTTCAAGTGAGGACAAAGAACTTTGAAATTAAGCGTGCCAGGGTGGGAGTAGTACTAGGATGTGTGACCTCCTGGGAAGTCCCCGGGTTGGCATGGGATGTAAGACGTGAGGCCTTAGAAGCGTCATCCCATGCCAACCCAGAAACTTCCCAGGAGGTCACTCATCCCGGTACTACTACTGCCCTAGCATTGTTTCATTTTAGTTAAGAGTATGAAATAAACCCCAAATTGGAAATCGCCTCCGTATCATGTTTAAAAGGCAAAAGTTAAACACCTCATTCTAAAAAAAATTAGTTAGGCATTACGGAGTATTATTTTAGTGTTTTTTTTTTACAAAAAGGGGGTTAAACAAGATGTTATAAAAAAATTGTTTCTGTCATGTGTGAAATATTTATACCATAATGAAAATAATTTGAATTGTTCTCTCAATGATCCTTTCTTGGCCATATTGATTTGAATTTAAAGCAATTTGACAATGAATGCATTTGATACAAAGCACATAGAAGATGTCATGGTGAAAGTGGTTGGGCAATGGGAAAAAGTAGGAGAGAAGATTGTATTGGAAAGTAAGAAGCTATGGCAATTCACAATTAACCAGCCTTATAAAAAAGCAGGAGTTACGATCCCTTCAAGTTTCATAGATCCTAATCGAGTCACATTGTCGCCGGTTTACTAGGTGGCATCTGACTCAAAATATGTCAATATCAAGTACAAGTCGATGCATCCAAGATTTCTATTAGAGGTAACGCTTGAAACCGTCAAATTAACATTTGGTTCATTCTATGAGGGCGCGATTGATAACACCTATTTTATACATATTTTAGGAGTCTAGTTGCATATTAGAATAGTTCATTTGCATATATATTTTATATCTTTTATTGTTAATTTTGCATTATTTTGTATTCGGAGTCTACACTCGTACTTTTATAATTTCAGGTATTTTAGGTGCAAATTTGGAGGCGATACGAGACTATTTTCAATAAGCAATTTACTTATGGATTAGAAGCTGGGCCATGGCCCAAAATGAAGCAATGTCACACCAGCTTGGAGCATGCTGATTTCTTTAACTGGGCCGGCCCACTGGAACAAGGGGAGCTGCTGTGCAAAGGGGGTTACGTAGCAAATGAGTTGAGAGAAAAGATTGGATTGGTTTGACTTTTCAAAGGAGGAGTTATGCAGCTAGGAGGGAGTTACGGATTGAGGGGGGATTAATTGAGCTTTATTTTGGAGTTTCATTTCTTGGGGGGGGGGGGGGGGGGGGTGGGGGTACGTAGCTTTTGCTTAGTTTAGGTTTTCTTATATTTTCTTTCATTTTTTTCTTTGGTTTTACTTTGGTTCTGCCGCAGACATGGGGAGATTTTCTTGAGGGATTTTGGCTTTTAGCATGAATTGAAGATTGCTCCTAATGCTCTAACCTTCGTTTGGATTATTTCATCATTGAGACTAAGTTTTCTTATCTCCTGTTTTTAATGAATAATTCATATATATCGATGGTTGGTTTGATCTATTGTTTATCTTCAATCATGCTTAGTTAAATTCCTAGTTCTAAGGTTGAGTGATCCCAATGGTGAATTAGGTAGGTTTGATTGCGGTATTTGATTGAATGAATATGTGATTTGATTCTATCCTAGGATGCTTAATGACCTAATTGATTTGTAATTGGGATTTCTATTGGAATTTGAGACCGAAAGGAGAAAATGATAATAGGAGATTGATGCTAAATAGATCCCTAGGATAGAACTTGAGGATTATTTGCGCGAAAGTGACTTAATCCTCTTGTGGTACCTGACTATCGAATAGATTCTTGGATGAGTAGATTCCGCTGAGTGCGAAAGCGAATGTTGTTTCCACTTGTCCATTGATCTATACAGAACTTAATGGATCTTAATGAGATTAGCTTTGTGCGAAAGTGACTGCTAATCGAGTTTAGAATCTACCGAAATACCATTGTGGGGATCCTTAACCTTAGACACATTTATCCCATTGTTTATCTGTTTTCTTTATTATTATTTGTTAGCTTAGTTATAGTTTTACCCGATCTCATATCTTTCCTGGCCTAGTTCACTGATAGCGTTTCAGTTAATATTACATTGGTCTCTGTGGGATCGACACTTGACTACTACAACTGATCTCGTACACTTGCGGGTATGTTTTAGCCACATCAGCGATAAATCACCTTGTTACATACGTATGATAGCAGATATGTGTATATAAAAGATGTCATGGTGAAAGTGGTTGGGTAGTGGGAAAAAGTAGGAGAGAAGATTGTATTGGAAAGTAAGAAGTTATGGCAATTCACAGTTGACCAGCCTTATAAAAAACAGGAGTTACGATCCCTTCAGATTTCATAGATCCTAATCGAGTCACATTGTTGCCGGTTTACTGGGTGGCATCTGACTCAAAGATGTCAATATCAAGTACAAGTCAATGCATCCAAGATTTCTATTAGAGGTAACGCTTGAAATCGTCAGATTAAAATTTGGTTCATTCTATGAGGGCGTGATAAATCACCTTGTTACATACGTATGATAGCAGATATGTGTATATGTCCAGGTGTCACAAGAAATGGATGTCACACTGTAACACCCTCAAAATACCCTTTGGAAATATTACCGCCAGTGACCTCAGATTACACATCTGGGGTCACCCAAGGCTTAACCATTTTATAACAAACTGTATAAAAACATAAACTTTATTAGATGACATATAATTGCCCAAATAATATTTTATTTCAAATGATGTAATTACAATTTGACAACAAAGTTGAATACAAATATTTATTACAACAGAAGTCTTGAAATAAAACGACTCAACGAGTCTTGACTTTACGATCTTACGCCTAGGATCTCAACCTTAGAAAAAGACACAGAAAACGCCAACTGCCTTCACGTCGAGTCTCTGCCTTCACTGATGCGGAAACTTATCTGATGTGCCGTATGAGACGGATGACACCAGCCAACCATGCAAAGGAAAATAACCGGTTGGTTAGTCTAATGAAAGACTATGCAAGGGTACAAATAATAAGGTTCTAAGTAGTCGTATTAGGTTACACTCATCGCTTCTCGAATAATAGTCGATGACGACAGTGAACCTCAACACTTCCACAGAAACACAAGAAAAGGAATGATCAAGAGAAGACTCCAAAGGAATTGAGTCTTATGGGAAACGTATGACAAGTGTTTGGGAACGTTAAGTTTTCACAGAAGTTTAAACCACGACCTTGATTATTTGGGTCTACGACCAACCTCACCGCGCAATGCGAATCCAGATTGGAAAGAAGACTTACTCTAACAAGAGTCTCTGCGGTTTTCACGTTGTACTCCTCGCCCGAGGGTATATTAATTATGTGCGTAAAAGCACTTATCTTATTTAATTCCAAAACATACATTCATGTTACAGCTTTTAATCCATATCATCTCGATACGAGAGATATTTATGGGAATGAATCCCGAATGTTGGCACCAGCTGAGTGCACCACCACCTATATTTGGATAGGGGTAGGTCATGACCAGAAAGTACTAGGGCAAAATCCTCCTAATACCAGTTATAAAGAAACGACTAGACCTCACAAGGTACATATCGTTCCTACGAATACTCGTTCTAACTACACATATAAGTTCACACAGATATCCACACCAAAACTATTACGATAATATCATGTATAATAGCGTTGTTTCTAGCAATATATACAACCTATTATAGATTCATATTTTATCATAGTATTTTATTAAAACTGTTCCCAAACAGAAAACAACAACTTTTATCCCATCTTAATTAACAATCAATTAATTGATAATCAAGGGAAACATGGAATAATGAGCAAGAGCGAACCGCCACTTGCCTTAGTCTAGACAAATCGAAGAGATCGGGTTCCGAGATCTGGCGACTTGAATCTGAGTACGGATTCCTACGACGACGATGAGATATAAGACGGAACCCTAAGTTAGACACGATACGACACGAAGATACGAAACGAATAAACGAAATGAACAAGGGGAAAAAGGGCCTAAGCCGCGGACGTGGTTGCCAAAGCCGCGATCGCGCTTGCTGGGCAAGGCCGCAGTCGTGGTTGGCCTAACCGCGATCGCGGTTTTCTGGGCCTAGGATAGAACTTGAGGATTATTTGCGCGAAAGTGACTTAATCCTCTTGTGGTACCTGACTATCGAATAGATTCTTGGATGAGTAGATTCCGCTGAGTGCGAAAGCGAATGTTGTTTCCACTTGTCCATTGATCTATACAGAACTTAATGGATCTTAATGAGATTAGCTTTGTGCGAAAGTGACTGCTAATCGAGTTTAGAATCTACCGAAATACCATTGTGGGGATCCTTAACCTTAGACACATTTATCCCATTGTTTATCTGTTTTCTTTATTATTATTTGTTAGCTTAGTTATAGTTTTACCCAATCTCATATCTTTCATGGCCTAGTTCACTGATAGCGTTTTAGTTAATATTACATTGGTCTCTGTGGGATCGACACTTGACTACTACAACTGATCCCGTACACTTGCGGGTATGTTTTAGCCACATCAGCGATAAATCACCTTGTTACATACGTATGATAGCAGATATGTGTATATAAAAGATGTCATGGTGAAAGTGGTTGGGTAGTGGGAAAAAGTAGGAGAGAAGATTGTATTGGAAAGTAAGAAGCTATGGCAATTCACAGTTGACCAGCCTTATAAAAAACAGGAGTTACGATCCCTTCAGATTTCATAGATCCTAATCGAGTCACATTGTTGCCGGTTTACTGGGTGGCATCTGACTCAAAGATGTCAATATCAAGTACAAGTCAATGCATCCAAGATTTCTATTAGAGGTAACGCTTGAAATCGTCAGATTAAAATTTGGTTCATTCTATGAGGGCGTGATAAATCACCTTGTTACATACGTATGATAGCAGATATGTGTATATGTCCAGGTGTCACAAGAAATGGATGTCACACTGTAACACCCTCAAAATACCCTTTGGAAATATTACCGCCAGTGACCTCAGATTACACATCTGGGGTCACCCAAGGCTTAACCATTTTATAACAAACTGTATAAAAACATAAACTTTATTAGATGACATATAATTGCCCAAATAATATTTTATTTCAAATGATGTAATTACAATTTGACAACAAAGTTGAATACAAATATTTATTACAACAGAAGTCTTGAAATAAAACGACTCAACGAGTCTTGACTTTACGATCTTACGCCTAGGATCTCAACCTTAGAAAAAGACACAGAAAACGCCAACTGCCTTCACGTCGAGTCTCTGCCTTCACTGATGCGGAAACTTATCTGATGTGCCGTATGAGACGGATGACACCAGCCAACCATGCAAAGGAAAATAACCGGTTGGTTAGTCTAATGAAAGACTATGCAAGGGTACAAATAATAAGGTTCTAAGTAGTCGTATTAGGTTACACTCATCGCTTCTCGAATAATAGCCGATGACGACAGTGAACCTCAACACTTCCACAGAAACACAAGAAAAGGAATGATCAAGAGAAGACTCCAAAGGAATTGAGTCTTATGGGAAACGTATGACAAGTGTTTGGGAACGTTAAGTTTTCACACAAGTTTAAAACACGACCTTGATTATTTGGGTCTACGACTAACCTCACCGCGCAATGCGAATCCAGATTGGAAAGAAGACTTACTCTAACAAGAGTCTCTGCGGTTTTCACGTTGTACTCCTCGCCCGAGGGTATATTAATTATGTGCGTAAAAGCACTTATCTTATTTAATTCCAAAACATACATTCATGTTACAGCTTTTAATCCATATCATCTCGATACGAGAGATATTTATGGGAATGAATCCCGAATGTTGGCACCAGCTGAGTGCACCACCACCTATATTTGGATAGGGGTAGGTCATGACCAGAAAGTACTAGGGCAAAATCCTCCTAATACCAGTTATAAAGAAACGACTAGACCTCACAAGGTACATATCGTTCCTACGAATACTCGTTCTAACTACACATATAAGTTCACACAGATATCCACACCAAAACTATTACGATAATATCATGTATAATAGCGTTGTTTCTAGCAATATATACAACCTATTATAGATTCATATTTTATCATAGTATTTTATTAAAACTGTTCCCAAACAGAAAACAACAACTTTTATCCCATCTTAATTAACAATTAATTAATTGATAATCAAGGGAAACATGGAATAATGAGCAAGAGCGAACCGTCACTTGCCTTAGTCTAGACAAATCGAAGAGATCGGGTTCCGAGATCTGGCGACTTGAATCTGAGTACGGATTCCTACGACGACGATGAGATATAAGACGGAACCCTAAGTTAGATACGATACGACACGAAGATACGAAACGAATAAACGAAATGAACAAAGGGAAAAAGGGCCTAAGCCGCGGACGTGGTTGCCAAAGCCGCGATCGCGCTTGCTGGGCAAGGCCGCAGTCGCGGTTGGCCTAACCGCGATCGCGGTTTTCTGGGCCGAGCCGCGGTGGATGGGGCCGCGGTCGCGGATGCCCATCCAGATGACGGCTTGGAGGCGGGCTCGAGTTTACCAACGACGACGACGCTTGCTTCACCACCGCGTATCACCACCACTCCAATGGCTTCCAACAACACCTCCGGCGACCACTAGGAACTCCGGCGACGACTAAGAACTCCGGCGACAACGAAAGCACGAGAGAGAGAGAGAGATGGGGCTTTGAAGATGAAGAATAAGGTTGCCCACGACCTCCTTTTGAAGCCAAGGAGGAGGAGTTCACCCCCACCGGCAACCCAATCGATCCAGCTTCCCCCCGGCGTTAGGAGCACGAGGAGCAGGCCAATCGTCGATCTTCTAGAAGTCGGCGAAGAAGAAGAATGGGGATTTCCGCGGTCGCGGTTTCAGAGCCGCGATCGCGGTTTGGCTTTGGGCGAAACCGCGCTCGCGGATTCAATCCGCGGTCGCGGAGCTACCGTGATCGCGTTCCTTGGCCTTTGGTCGCGGGTCCCGATCGAGGTCATGCTTGATCTTATTATTTTCAACACTCTCAAATACTTTATGACCCTAAATCTTATTAAACGTATAATATTACGTTCAAAAGATTATTACAGAGATTACAGAAATTGCCCATCACGTCTTTCTTACAAAACGACAGTTCGGGACTTTTAGGGTTATTACAATACTACCCCCTTAAAAGAAGTTTCGACCCTAAAACTTGGCCGATAACAGCTCGGAGAAGCGACCTTATTTTAAGTTACCCAACCTTATAAGTTTAACCATCCCTAACCCATTTAACACTTTGTAAATTGGTTCAAGCATTTCTAAGTTCAAATTACAGTTAACGTAAGGTTAACCATAATTTAGACCCTTCATAACTTAAGGAAATTTTATAACTTTTGTTTTCACCAATTATACATTTTTCCATATTACCCTTATGGCAACATGAGGGTTATTACACACACAAACAAAGAAGACCATCAAGCTCTTACGCCTAAGTGTGCTGAAATGTCACAGGGAGCTCCAACTTGACAAGCATGTTTCAGAGTTTTCGCAAAATTCATGGCAGAAAGCTTGGCTCCTATAACGTGAATACGAAACCAAGGGAATCGCACTCGAACTTTGCGACTTTGCAGTATTTGTTTAAAGGGGACACGCTTATTTGAGAGTGTTTGTTTTCAGTGGAACAACCTTATCAGAGTGCCTTATCTAGCTCTTGCAGGAGAGCTTGAAAAGAGAGTTAAAGCCTTTACCTGAATTACGTCTTCAAGGTATTATGATGTATTTGATATATTGTATCTTAATGGACGTTCCATCCTTTTATATTCAAAATCAAGAAAATTTATACAATGCTACTATGTTGTCGCATCCTTGCTTTCTTAGTGGTACGTGTTGAGCCTTATTTTGTATTTCTATGTGCATGCAAGAATCGATACCATAGTGGTACGTTCTATTGTACAGTGGTTGCCTAATCTTTTAGGCAAAAAAAAGAATATGCCTACGAGATTAACCGCGCAATATCCTAACATGCTAAACTTTTAACCTCGGTGTTTCACACAATGAGAGGTTGTCTATAAGATTAACTTTGATGGATCTAACCTACAAAACGGCGAGGCTGAGATTGGTTTCATCATCATAAATGACGCATGGCCATGAAGGTTTTAGCTTAGATTTGAGTTCGTCAAGGTACAGGTCCATCCCACGCATCCATGGCTTGTAACAGTCGATGCCTCCGATCACGTTTCCGTTTGGAATTGGGAATATCGTCAGGTTTACACTGTTTCAAGATGATCCTTAATTTTGATTCTTTCATATACTTAGTATCACACAGAAATGAGGATCAGATACTATTCAATGGTGAAGATGATGACGGTGCATGGAGTTTCTGGTTTCTAAGTAGCCCAGAGATGGCCCCAGAAAATAGTTTCAGCAATATTGATAAAGAAAGTGAAGGAATAGAAGGGGAAAATGCAATGAAAGAAACAAACATTTCAAAATATCCTACTTCTGCTATAAATGAGAGCTTACTATGGGGTTTCTGGTCTGGAATTCCAAGAGCATAATATGTGTACTCATCGTCCTTCTTGGATGCAGAAGTGCTTTCTCAGATAGAAACCAAAAATGAGAACTCATAGTTTTTCGGATCCATGGAAAAGCTATGCAAATCTGAAGCGAGGTCTCCTTATAAAGCAACGCCAAGCATTTGCTCAAGAGAAGGTTGATTTTCAAGTGCTCATGAAATTAAAACAAATAGGACAATGCAAGAGGAAATAGATGTTATAAGTATTGATAATGAAGATAGATTGCCAAATGGGGCAAGGATTGATCCAATCACAAGGGTGCTTTTCATCGGTATGGACCATCTAGAAGAAGAGTATTTCACACCAGAAGAGGAAAATTAGATCCTAAATTCTCAAGAAGACAAGAGGAAATCAGGTGTATTGGAAGATGATCACCAACCAGGTTTAGAAGAATCACTTTGCACTTGCAGTGGTGCAATCACTAAAGCCGGCATGGATTTAGATAAAAGTTTGTCTGCCTACTCCAACAAGGAGAATTTGACACCAAAGTTCATTCAGGAGCAGAAGCCTATAGGGCAATTATCAGCGAATCACACGAAGTTGTCCATGTTGACAACTAGACTAGCCCAAAGAACACCTTTGCAAACTCTATTTGAAGACTCTCCTCAGAAGAGTATATCTGAATCTCATATGTCTGGTGCAAACATGTCTGCCTACTCTAGCAAAGAGGATCAGACACCACAAGTCCTTGAGGAGCAGAGGACACAAAAAAGTCGATGCTGGTGAAAAGAGAAGCACATAGGACACCCTTACAATCTTTGTTGATCCTCATCCGGATGAGGATCAACACGTCCAAGAAGTCTGTGCAAATGTGCATCATGTGTACTTTGCTCATATAGGCTGCTTCTCATTTCGTCAACTAGGCATGTGAGGAATCTTATGAGACGACGAGGGGTGGTAAAGCAACCTGGATGTAGCTAGATAGAGGTGTAGAACAACGTACATGTTTTCATGGTAAACGATAAGCGTCATAGACAAATAAATCAAGTGTACTTTGTCTTGAAGATGCTCAATGGACAAATGAAACTCGCTGGATATATCCTTACTGCTACCGATTTAGAAGTTGATGAGGAGGAATCATTTACTTGTCAAGGATAGCTACCGAGAGGCGAGAGGTTATTACTTCTATATGAATTTCAATTTGTCCACATCCTTGTAAACTATTCCTTTTCTCACTTCAATATGAATTCTTTGTTGAGTTACACGCTATGATTAAGTTTGCTAAAGAAATTAAAATTCGATAATTTTCTGGTTAGTTCTCTGTACCAAAACCCAATAAATTACAATCTCACGGGGATGACAGATGGCGGTTATTCTGAAGAGTATTTTTCTTATTGAGATGAACCCTCTAGGTGTATTTGATTACTGATCTTAGATTAGCAAAGAAATTGAATCTGAATGCATTTGGTAACTGATATATGTTGGAGTTTTTAGGCTATTGATTCGTAGTAAGGAAATGAAACTGAAAACATAGATGAGTATTGTGCATTGTCACTGAAAATTGGTATTCATTATGAAGTGGTAGTAATTAGCTCTCTAACAGTAAGTGATCGTCGACTATTTACTGAGTTGTCATTCTTAACGGGGGTTTCTATTTTCAATTATATGCTTCACTAAATCTTGGAATTTCTAATCAAACAGCACTTGCTATTGGGAAGGAAACATCTGATGTGAGCCCTGGAGAGGACAAGCAAGAAGAGAGGTAGATAGAGGAGAAAGAACAATAATTTAAGTCAAAGAATTTAATTGTAGAGAGGAAATGAAGGGCCATGATTAAACACAGGCTCTGTGACCTCCGTTCTTTGGTCCCAAAGATTACCAAGGTAAATAAAACCACAGTTACAAACTTGTCTTGCACAAACTTCTTTGCGTCCTTTTGATTTGCTCGTTTTCTGGTGTTTGATCTTAAGATGAAATGATGAATCAAGCTGCAACGCTAGACGCTGCCATTGATCACATAGTAGAGATGAAAACGAAGGTGAAAGACGATGCTGCATTAATTGCCAACTGAAGTTTAGTTTATACATAATACATTCCTTACAAAAGAAAAACTTAACTCCACTAAAAAAAGATAAGTGATTGTGCATCAAACTTACAATGTCTCACCTGACCAGCATCACAAAGGTTGCCTTTGCAAGTGTTATTTGAAGGTTCTCCTCGGAAGAGCATCTCTGAAACTCATATATCTGGTGTTGCTAGCTTGTCTGGGAGCACAAGTCAGCAACTCATGCATCAACAGAGAAAAGAAATATGTGTATACTGAGGACAAGAAGCACAAAGCATGCCTTTTCAAACATTATTTGTAGATTCTCCTCAGAAGATATTAGATACTCATCATTCTGTTGATCTCTTAAGAAGGAGCATGGATCTCACAAGTTATGAAAGCTCCATGTACAAGGTTTTGATATTTTAAATATCCTTTTTCTCATGAAAAACAATTATGATTACATTACTTAAACGGTTTGCGCTTTTTTGCAGCACGAGTTTTCTGTACGACGAGTGTAAAGGTGGACCATGGTAGCGGACATTACCACGGTAGGGACTTTTACCTTGATAAATTGAGGGTTGGCCAAATCCCATGAATTGTGCATGCCTTGAATAAGAACGCCCCCTGCCTTTTTCAATCAAAACCGCTCATCTCATTCTACTCCAATCAATACGCTATGGGTCCAGTTTAAATTCATGTGCATCAAGTGTGTGGGGCTACTCAATAATCCTGTTTTAAAATTTTGTTCAACTTTTCTACACACTTATTTGTATTTTTAACTAGAAGGATAGACCACGGGATTGATTTTGAGTTTCATAGCAAACTTATTTTGTGTAAAGAGTGTATTTAGTATTTACAATTGATTTTGAATTAAATACATGCAAAAAAACACAAAAAAATAAATTCAAATATTGTAATAATATATTAATGAAAAAAGTATACTAATAATTTGTTGGAGGATAAAAATTATAGTGATGGCAATATGACTCTAATTTTAATATTATATTGTATATTTGTATCACATTTTAAACAAACATGAACATAGATGTAATTTAAAAATGCCTGCAATAATATATATAAAATACTCATATAGTATGATGTATCGATAAAACCTTTCAAAAACTTGTAACAAAATATTTCTTTTTGAAGAAGAGTTGTAAAAAATTATTATTACCAGCTCCATATGTTATACATATTTATTTTTGTGTTGGATTTGTTCAAATAAATCTAGGAAAAATAATGTTTATTTTTCCAAGGTTACGCGAGTCTTTTCATAGGATGTAAATATCTTGATACCTATGACTAAAAAAAAGAGTAATAAAAGAGAGAATACATATTAACGATCCATTTATTGCTAGGTGAAAATAAAAATGAAGGTAATGAAAAAATGATAATAAACCTATAAAACCCCAAACATGAATTAGAAGGGTGTGGATGAAAGTGCAAAAAGCTTAAAGTTGGTGCTGCTCAACTAACCCCCCGACCATGAATGTAAGATGATGCTGGTTGTCTATGAAACCCACATTCCTCGTCATATTCTTCAACCTGAAGAATGAAATCCGGATTAAGGGATTAATGATGTTACACATAGCATTTGAGAAACATATTTTTCTGGAAGAGAAAAATGCATTTGGATCAGTATAGTTTGTTAGTGGGATCTTGAGTTTCAAATGTTTCAACACTTCTCATTTGAGTAGCTCTAGCATTGAACTTCTAGCGTGCAACATGCTTCTTGAATTGTGTCTTTGGAAAAGAATAGTTTGCTGAATCCATAAAAAAAAATTGTAGGTTTAAAGTTGTAAGTAACCTTTCATGTTGAAGAATTATGAATCTCTCATTAAGTGGAGATTTGCATTTCTATTGCATCGAAATTTCGTTTCAGAACCATGGTTTGTAAGCCTAGCAATAGATGTTAATCCTTTTGACCTTTGAGTCTCACGTATATATCAAAAAGCTCGTTCTAATTATTAAGAATGTAATTTCTACTTTAATGGTGCTCAGTATGTAAACACAAACTCAATGAGCATATTCAAAAAATGGGATATTAGATGTTCGCCTATAAAAGTTGGAAACGTCCACTCAAACTCTTAACAACTACATTAAATAGTGGAACTTATATATGTTGTCTTGATTTTTTCAATGTACATCACACAAACTGAACGAGCATATACAAAAATAGGATATCAAATGTAAACTAATATGGTTGCATTTGACAATTCTTTCGGTGTATATGCCTTCAATATCATTATGTACATTTTATATCCTACTGCACTAAATTTAATAACATAATCAAATTTAATAACAGTTATTGAACACGAGTCATATAAATGCAAGTCGTCATACGAGAATTATATCTAATAAAAAAATATAGTTCATCATAAGAGAATGCGATCACATAAAATTTATTGTGGATCACATATATAAAAAAAATACACATTTCCTACGGAATACATCATTTAGGAAATGTTCCTAGAGCACAATGTTGGCAACGTTGATCTCCTACATACTATAAATGTGGTACCCGATGGTTTGGAGATTCCTCGTTCTAAATGACTCGTAAGTTTAAGCAAGTAAATTGGTTTCTCCAGAACTCTTGAGAATCTCATATAAGCAAGATTAAGAGTTGTTTGTGTCTTTATCAAAACATTTGTATTGTTAATTTCAAATGCCCCACATTTTTCATCAAGCAAAACCCATGTTGTACATTATAGTTATATGTTCTAATAGAAATTTCATCAAAAGCTTTCTTAATGTTAATTGAAATATTTAATTTGAAGTGTTCAATTCTCCCTTCTCTATTTTTATTACTCCTATCATATTAACCTACAATGATAAATTTATAAATATTTTTCCTAGAGGAACAATGAGTATACATCATAATTAATGAAAATTAGTTAATGTATGCTTGGTATAAATAATGCTTGGTTGGAGACAAAACCGTCCAAACAAATAAAAATTATTTCATAAGAAGAATGTTTGCTCATGATGTAGTGACAATAAATAAATGACAACTCTTCATCTAATTATTTGTATTAACATTATATGTGCTATAAGATATAAGTATATGTAATTTCATGTAATACCCTTGTAAAATATCAACACTATAACACATAAATATATAACACTAAATATTAGTCACTAACTATTTTTATATTTTAAGAGATACTAATTTTTTTATAATTTATTTTTCCCGTGCGAAGCACGGAGCCCTTCACCTAGTTATTTCATAAAAATGAATGTTTAAATCCGTCTACAAAAACTAGAATTTTAAATTTATGAAATTGACCAAATGTTAGAAAAACCGTTATTTGATAATTTGATTTCCTTCCCTAAGGGTTTTACTCATTTCAATTTAGGAATTGTTTAAAAATAGTTTCCAAATTCAACTAGCATGTGTCAATATGCATAACTGGAAAAAACGTTCATAACATAGAGTTCTAAATATATATCCATCAAATAAAACAATTACGGAAAAACTACAAATTGACTTCAGACAGTAATTTTGCTGTCAAATCAACTCCTCCTATTTTCCATTCCCATTTACCGCATCTTACATTTAAGATCCTTCTCCTGGCTTTGGAAACTACAAATTCCGCCTAAAATCCAAAACTTTCTCTACAAAGCCTTGGTTGATGCTCTACCTACTACTGAACGTCTTAATCGTCATTTCTTTAGAGTTCTTGGATCCTGTAGTCTTTGTCACTATAATAATGAAGATTTGAATCATTTTTTTTTTGAATGAAAGGTAAGAAATTCATTCAAGGTAAGTAACCGAACTTACAAGATCCTAGGAAAGCCTAGGTATTACAAGGATTGATCCTAATCCCCACTCTCTCTAAACATGTTCTTGCTTCTCTATTGAACTTGCTCCATCTAGAACTAGCACAATTCCGAATATGATTAACAGTCATCATTTAACATTCATTGGTGCTAATGTGCTTCCCTTGAAAAACAATAAGATTTCTGCATCTCCAGGTGAAATAAATGATGGCAGTGTAACTACACATCCAAAGAGCATATCTCATGCTCTTTTTTCTGCTCATCCTGCTCATGCACCTGATCCATTCCTGAAAGTTTTTATGTCTTCTACCAATTTCCCCCCAGTCAAGCACTCTATTCCTCACTTCAGAAGTGAACTTGCAATCGAACCAGAGATGATCAATGGTTTCAGGCGCCAACTTACAGAAGGAGCAGAGATCATCATGTAGAATTCCCATTCTCTTGAGTCTGCTTTTGACAGAAAGCCCTCCGTGTGTAGCCATCCAGCACATGAAGGATATTCTTGGTGTGATCAGTTTGCCCCAAATACACAACTTCCAGTCATTAGTAGTGGTTCTGTGTCTGTAGTCATCATAGATGGACTTCCAGTCATATCTCCCTCCTCTAGACATGAGAATTGGTGCATGCCCAGAATCCAACCTTTGAGAGATTTCTTCCCTAAGATTGAGTAGCACTGTCAGTGCCTTTCTTCCTGATGCTCCAAAATTCTCTATTTCTGATCAGATTAACATTGCCCCATGTATGCCAGATGGAGGAGTTGTCCTTGATAAGGTCATAGATGAGCTCAATGACAGAAGCTTTATTCCAAGATAAGATTTCCTTTAGTCCAAGTCATCCTTCATCTTTTGGTCTGTAGACCTTACTCCAGGCAATGGGCGATTTACTGCCATCCCTTCTGCCACTCCAAAGGAAGTTCCTCATAAGGGCATTGATAACATAGACTATTTTCTTGGGTGTGATGAAGACCTTGCACCAGTAGTTGAGCACTCCATAAAGCACAGAAGAGATAAGTTGAAGCCTGCCAGCATAAGACATATTCTTAGAGGCCCAAGAGTTGATTTTGTTGGAGATTTTGGATAGTAGAGGTTTGAAGTCTTCTTTGTGTGCACCCCTGCTACAAAGAGGGGCACCAAGATAGGTAATTGGCAGTTCTCCTTTGGTCATGTTAAGGAGAGTCAAAGCTTCTTCTTCCAACTGAGCATTAGTACCATCAAAGAATATTTTAGATTTGCTATTGTTAATGCCAGGACCTGAGCAGGAGCAGAATTCATCAAGTGATTCTTTCACAATCTGCAGGGAATTGATGCTACCATGAGAAAAGAGGAATAGATCATCAGCAAAGCAGACGTGGGAGAGTCCAATTCTAGAGCATTGTGGATGATACTTGAAGGCCCTTTCTCTGCATTTAAACTTGAGAAGTCTATAATAATATTCCATGATGATGACAAATAGATAGGGGGCTAAGGGGTCCCTCTGTCTGAGACCTCTCTTGCTTTTGATGAAGCCAACCAATTCCCCTTTCAGATTGATGGTGAAAGAGCTGCTTCTGACACATTCCTGAATCCAGTTGATCATTCTCGGGTGGAATCCAAACTCATGAAGGATAAGAAAGAGGAAATCCCAGTTGACAGTATCATAGGCCTTTCTAAGATCAATCTTGATGGCACATCTTGGACTCGTGTGCTTTCTAGTATAGCCCTTGACAATATCCTGGCATACAGCAATATTATGTCGTATAGACCTGCCTTTGATGAAAGCTCCTAGTGCATTATCAATAAGTTTGGGAAGCACCAATTGCAATCTAGAGACAAGAATTTTGCTAATCACTTTGTAGATGACAGTACAGCATGCAATTGGCCTGAAGTCATTGATGACAGTAGGTTGATCAACCTTGGAGATTAGAGCAATGGTGGAGCACCCAATTTGTTTCAGTAACTTTCCACTCTCAAAGAAATCAATTACATCATTAGAGAATTCATTTCCTACAATGCTCCAAGAGTCCTTGAAGAATTGTGCACCATATCCATCTGGCCCCGGTGCTTTGTTGTTTCCAATGTCAAACATGGCTCTTTTGATCTCATCTCGCTGGACAGGTTTAGTCATGTTGATCATGTCACAATCATCTGCTATGGGGCCCGAACTGATGATGGAGTTGTTATGTTGAGGACAATTGATCTCATTTCCAAACCAAGACTGAAAATGATGCACAATATGATTCTGGATGTCCATAGGGTCAGTGAGGAGGATTCCATTATCATCAAGGAGACTAGGAATTTTTTTTTTGGTTTGCCTGGTTTTGATGGACCTGTAAAAGTAGTTGATGCATTGATCTTGATACTTGAGCCAGTGTAGCTTGGCTTGTTGCTGCAGATTGATGCTCCTCCTAGAAATAGCCAATTTGAGTGCAGAGAGGGTGCCATACTCCACATCAAGTAGAAGAGGATCAGCAGGTCTTATGAGGAGGTCAGCCTGAATGTTCTCCAGCTTGCTATAAAGCTCTTGAATGTTCAGTTGCTCAACATCAGTGGATCTCATACGAAGGCTGCAAAGGAGAGGTTTCAAAGCTCGGAGTTTGCATGTTAATCTGTACATGGCAACTCCATAGACCTCTAACTTCCACCCTTCATTGATGATATTAAGAAAATTTGGCATAGAAGCCCAAGCATTGCAATATCTGAAGCTTGTTTTCTTCTGCACATTCTGGCAAGGAATCCTGAGAATAGTTGGGCAGTGATCTGAGCATCCTTTGTTGGCAAACATGGCAGTGGCATGAGGAAAATTTGAGAACCACTTTTGATTAGCAATGATTTTGTCAAGCTTGCTCTGAATGAGAGTGACATCCCTGTGATTGTTAGACCATGTGAAGAAGGCTCCAGAGGCATGAAGATCAAGAAGACCAGCAGTAGCAAGGCAGTGCTTGAGATCAGAGTTGAGGGGAGTGGAGGTGCTAAAAGCAGCGATCTTCTCTTTGATGTCAGCAATGGCATTAAAATCACTAAGGAGGACCCAAGGGTGACCTGAAAAAAGTGTAGCATAGTGTTCCACTGTTTTCCATAGTTCAAGTCTTTCTGAAGCATTGTTAGAGCCATATATGAATGCAACAATTACATGTTTGGGGAGAGTGGGTATGGTAATCTTGCAAATGAAAATTTGACTAGTTTCAACTACAATAGAATCAACAGTAATGCAGTCTTTCCAAAATAGCCAGATACGACCATTAATACATGTACAATTTGTGACTCTATTCCAGCCTGTGAGCACCAGTTTTGCAATCTTTTCCTTGTTCTGCTCTCTGACTCTGGTCTCCAAAAGGGCTAGAAAATCTATGTTGTGTTGTCTAACAAACTTCTCAACAAAAGTATGGCTAGTGGGGCTGTTAAGACCCCTAATATTCCAGCTAGCAATAGTTAGTCATTAGGATGGAGTGAATCAGTGTCCATACCAATGTCCATACCTACTTCTTCTGTGTTTTCCTGAATGTCACTGAGGGCCAGAAACCTGGATTTAGCAATCTTAGTGGTCCTGGTTCTGACTTGCTCCTGAGATGGATCCTTTGTCTTGCCTTGAGAATCTTTGACAGTTTTAGAGGGTGTCTGCCAATCAGAGAAGCACTTAACAAGCACCTTAGATTTGGGCCTCGTATTGGAGCATTCCCCTTCCTTCAAGCAAGTAACTTGTGCCTTGTAAGTTGACTGCACTTGAGCAGGCTCTGTCATCTTCTTGACCCATTTTGGTTGGCTAATAGGCTGCTGCTGAGGAATGAATTTAGGTTGCCTTGGGGCATCATACAGAGATCTCCTGGTTTGGTTGCATTCCCCATTTAGGTGGCCAAAAACACAGCATTTCGAGCATCTTGGGGGAACCCATTCATATGTGACAGCTTGCTTGATACATTCGCCATCCTCCCCAATGAAGGTGATCTCATTTCTCAATGGAGTGCTTGCTCTGACTTCCACCAGAATGCGAGCAAAGGACAACCTTTCTTGATTAGCTGTGACCTTGTCAATGTAAATGGGTTTGCCTATAGCACTACCCATTTTCTCGAAGAATTCCTCATCCCAAAATCTCACATCAAGATTTGGTAAGTTGGCCCATACCTGAGTGGTTGCAAAACAAGATGGATCTAGTTTAATACCTTCACTCCAACGAGTTAGAGCTAGGGGTTTAATGCCACCAACAAGCCATGGTCCATTTTCAAGAACCCATAGCAAATCCTTCTCTTCCTCAAATTTGTAAATGAAGACTCCTGAGTCATTGAGTATAATCTTTGGTCGAGTGATGCCAGTCCATCTGGAAGCAACAAAGCCCGCCATTGTGTTGAATGAGATTCTGGTGCCAATCACCATTCCCACTAGACTGAGCCTCCATTGAGATGTTGTCTTCTGTATATCTTGTTTAGTGAAATGAATGACTCCATCAACTATACCTTCAACAAAGGCAAGTCTTTTCCCATTATCTATCTTACGATTCCCAGCAAGAGCTTTTGAATACGTAGCTTTGCTTCTCAGTTTTCCTTCATTGAAACTAGAGTGAATCTTGTCTTGAGGTGGGGCTTCACTCTGCTTCAAGTTGGAGGTTCCTTCAGGTAGAGCCGATTCTAAAGTTGGAGACTCATAACTCTCTGAGTCTTTATCTTCTTCGACGTGTTCAAGTGACTCCGCCACAACTTCCACTTGACTGGAGCTCGCCAGTTCTGAAAGTTTCACTGGTTTTTCCACAGCAGTAGCTTCAGCCGCAATGGAGCTTCTCATTCGCTTGTTAACAGTTCTGATGGTTTATTCCGAAACAGCAATGGGAGAGGGCTGAGGAGGGGGTGAAGAGGCAGGCGAGGAGGGGGGTTTCTTTTTAGGAGGGGGCTTCTTCCTAGCCATGGCAGACGGCTTGGCCGCCGCCGCCGACAGGGCGAGGAAAGAGCTAGGTTTGGAAGCAGGGCACTATTCTATTGGCGCGTGAGGCGCGTACTTTTAAATAACTTTCATGTCTTCGTATGAATTATTTCTTTTTTACCTGTCCATTTACACAACAAATGATCTCTAAACTGAAAGACATATTGTGGGCTTCATTTTCACTTCAGTTCACACCTGACTTCCTATTTAATCGAATATTTCAGACATTCTAATACACACATCACTCCTCTACTTTTTTTTGTAATCGAATATTTCAGAATGCAATCACATGTTGTGCGGGGCAACTGTTCAGGGGGACCAGAAATAATGCTTTTACCGATAATCCATTACCAACATCCTAAATTATAAAAGCAAAGCAAAGTGAACATTACATCCCTTCATAAAATACTTACAAAACATGGGATACCACAATGCATTATATAAATAACCAAGGCAGACACATATAAAAGGACATTAATTTAGTCTATGAAGTAAACTATCAGATCCCCCTTCAAAAAAAACTACATACTCCACTTCCATCTTCAGATTTTTCATATTCACCTGCAACCGAAGTTCAAGCTGGGATTTTTTTTTTTGCAAAAATTCAACTAGCTCAAAAGTACATTAACACAAACCAAATAACAAAATCACCTTTCTAAGTTCATCTTCCATAGCCGAAAGCTGCGCATGGCTCTCAGCTGTGGAGGGGTCAATTGAATTATGATCTTTCTTCAGCCTTTTTGTTTCAACCTCCAATGCATCCAACTTCAGATCTCCATCAATTATCTCTTTCATAAAATACATCCACATATTGTGGCCCATCTTTTTACATGCAACAACCAAACAACAAATGAGACACATAAAGACGAAGGATGATGATAAACTCTACATTGCTGCCAAAACAGATACATAACCTCCGCATGTATGCTCCGTCTCTCTTGGAACTTTCATCAGATCATAAAGTTCTTGGTATACATCAGTTTTGTAGCGATACTTCGGTGCATGCCGACTGCCTAAAACAAAATACCAACACTGTTGATAATGTCGGTTAACACATTTGATTAACAATGTCAAAATTGCTACGCACGTAACCCACCCATAATAGAAGGACAAGGCTATGTAGTATTAAAGGATACATTTAGAGGACAAATTCACATGTTTTAAAAAAATTATACACTAATGTATTCTCATATTGTAATCGATACAACATGAAACCAAAGCAAACCAATGACAAATACAGAAAACTAACAAATGTAAACAAGCATATCAAACATATTACAATACTACAATACACAATATGAACTTGGATTTGCAGTGACGAATCCAAACAAGAGACCCGAATAAGGAGCATAATCTAAATGTATTAAACAAATCAAACTATTGGAACATACGAAAATCAATAACACCACAACTTCATCTCAACTATACACATACAACATACAAATTATAATCTACAAGCCCAAGTAAGAAAGAAAATAATATCAACAAACAAATGTGCCACTTATTCATAGAACTTAACCTTAAAACTAACATAAAAACACAAGAGAAATCAATAGTAATAACATATCCAAAATGATGCTCTAAAACCTACATCTAAAACAGAATACTTAAAAACAACACATGACAACAACACTGATTTATCAGTGAATAAAAAGCAAAACAAAAACAACACCAGATCAAAAGGAAACAAATGACTCACAAAACAAATAGACAAGCCAAACAACTCAGAACAGATGAAGAACACATTATCCAAAATAACCTATGTCAACAACAACAACAACAACAACAACAACAACAACAACAACAACAACAACAACAACAACAACAACAACAACAACAACAACAACAACAACAACAACAACAACAACAACAACAACAACAACAACAACAACAACAACAACAACAACAACAACAACAACAACAACAACAACAACAACAACAACAACAACAACAACAACAACAACAACAACAACAACAAGCGACAACCCCAAACAAAACGAAGACAAACCAAACAACTCAACAACCGATGGTCGAATAACTACACCTAAGACAAGGGCACTAAATCCAGAACCACCAAACACAAGAAACCAAAAAAAGCCCCAAATATCCGTGAAGAATCAACACAAAATAAAATAAAATAAAGAACTAACAAAGCAATTCCAATAAATGAATAAAACCTAAACAACAACTCAGATCAACAACAATCGGAAAACGAAACCGATACAAGCCACTACAAAGCCGATGATCGGGCGAAAAAAAACAGACAAGCACACACGAAAAATCAAGCACCATCCGATGAATAACAATCTAATCGGTCACCAAAAAACACACCAAATCCAAGCAACAATCGATTTAAGCAAGAATCACTAACCAGAAAATCGAAAGAAAAGCCGAAGAGTTATGCGGATAGAAGCCACAAAGTGAAGAGATTAGGGTTTCGGCGAAATTGCAAACGCTTGTGGATAGACGACCTTTAAACCCATAAAATCGAATGAATGAAGACATTGGAACAATGTACTTCATTTGCTGCATGTCTGCCGTTGAAGCAGTTCAAGAGTCTAACTTATTCCAAAGACAACATGTACAATAAACTGTGGGGGGAAAAACGGCTATCCTTAAAATGAATTTTAAAAAACAAATATACCAATAAATTAATGATTTAATTATCTAAATCTATATATATATTAAAGCAAATGAATTTAGAGTCACCATATTGATTCTTGCCCCACAAATCCTATGTGTCAATTTGTGATTAAGCCACTTTTTTATTAACAATTTATTCAATTTAAATCACAATATCTAATCACAACTAACTTTAAATATTTAAAATTTTAAATCACAAAATCTAATTATAACTAACTTTAAATATTTAAAAACTACATACAACTTTTTTATAAAATTTAATTTCTACAAATTACACATACAATAAGCTTATAATATATGTCAAAATAATATATGATAGATTTCTTACTAAACTTTTATATAAAATACATCTTATACTCATTAAATCCTCACTCGAATGTTGATTGACTTGACAAATCATTTTTAAATTTTAAAAAAGTTCTCACATGTTATTTTTTTGCATCAAAATTTAAAATTATATTTTATATTTTTAGCTTTAAAATTTTAGAATAATAAGTGTTCGGTACATAATTGTAATCTTCATCATAATATCTTCCGAAAAAATATAGAATTGTTGTTGAGATTGTGACACCAACTATTTACATTGACATATTTATGTTTTTAATTTTCTAAATATTATATTATCTTCATTGAAAGCTCACACTTTTTGAGTCATGAGAGTGTTTTTAGGTCCAAGTTGTTAAGGTATTTTTTTATTATTTATTTTTAATTTATTATATTAATAATTTAATAAAATATACATCATAATTCTTAACCAAGTCTCAACCTATAGATATTGTGGATTTGAATTATTATTTCTAATTCGAAATTCAAACTTATTTAAATTCATTTTGCTAACGCAATCAAACTTACGTAATTTTAACATATCTAATTTAAAAATTAAACTTGACATTCAAGGTTGAGATTATATATAGATATTTTATGATTGATCTTATGATAATTGACTTTCATAATTTTAATAACTTTTTTCCACCTATTAACACTGTCAAGTTCTAACCAACAAATCATAATAACATTTTTTTAGATTGTCAACTATGAATTTTCACTAAAATTTACATATATGTTAACATCTAATCCATCAATTATTTTAATAGAAAAGTTCATCTATAAAAATTAATATACATGTCATTAATTTTTGAGATTTTTTTGATATTAAAGAGGTGATTCATTTATAGATAAAGTGAAATAAATTATAACTTAGAGCGTCTTAGGTGTTATATTATTTCTTCTTCAATCGATCTATTCTACCATCAACTACATTCTTTAATATTTCCCCTTCATTTACAATATATATTTTAATATATTATGTTGATAAATACTATTTTTTCTTGAGTATTAGGAGAAAAGAGTTCTAAATATAAGATTTTCATTTATTAGATGGTCTTTAAAATCTCATATTTGATTTGCATTTGTCATTGTTTTATAATGAGATTTTACTATAGCTTCAAAGCAATCTTGAGTCCAGATTGTTAACATACTATATGTAGAAAACTTATGTACATTAAGCTATCAACTTAGTAAATCATGACACTATTAAATTCTCATTGGTTTTCAAATTCTTATCATGTCATTAAATTAGATATATTGAACTAAACTTATTTAAGAATATATATATATATATATTAAAGTTTTCCCTTTTGAGCCACCAGAATAATTCTAGGCCCAATTTTTTATTTTTTTTTATTTTTCTTAGTCTATTATTATATCAATAATTAAATTAATAAATCTAAACAATATTTTTTTGAGCATAAATCTTAACATAATTTGATTCTTCGATTATGTGCAAATATATTTTTAAAACGGTTTATATTATTCGTTTCGGTACTTACAATTACTTCAACCATATTTTAAATTTACTAAACTAAAAATAAATAAATTTACATTTAGTTAACAAACTAGATATACCAAAGTACGTAATATGAATATATATACGTATGAAAACCATTCTAAATGAAATAAATATTGAATAAATTGACTTTATTCAATAATAATCACATGATAAATTTACATAAAATTCCACAAACTAACCAAACATAATATTCTGCATATTTTAAAAATTAATATTATCAATCTTTCAATTCTTAACCTTATTCAAACTGGTGCATAGTACGAAAACTCAAATTAGATATTTTGTGACCAATTTAGATACTTACATATTTATATAATTAATTTTAATATAATCTGTTTTCAAACATATTTTCTTTTAATACACATAGTATTGTTGAACCTACAATCCTACAACTACGTATCTAAAAGTAATTTTCTTAAAACGAAAAACCTATAAATTTATTTTTTGAAAATTCTGCATAATAGCCACAAGGTTTTATGAATTTTGTGTGATACACTACATCTTCGACAATTTCGCGTGATAATCATGAATATTTTTAAATCTCGCTTGGTAATCATGGAACATTATGAAGAACATCAAATATTTGCAAATATTGTTGAATCTACGATCCTACAATCACGAAGCATTAGAAAATGTCATACATGCATCATCATGATCATTCCCATTTAAATTTAAATGTGGGCATTTATAAGTTTAAGAATTTTAGTATATAGATGAAAAGGTGCATAATATGTATAATCGGTCACTTACAACTATTTAACCTAATTTTATATGTAATGATACTTTAATATAAATTAGTGTTATTTTTTCAAAAAAATGTGAAAAATTGTTGTGCAAATATTTTTATAAAAAACACTAAAAAGTTGTTTTCATATGTGTTATTTTATCTATACTTCTAATTATTAATTTATTTTATTTGACTAATCTATATCATATATTTGTTATGCTGATCAGTTATCACATATAATAGTGTTGTCAATTTTATAAATAATTATTAGATACATTTTCAAGTTTAATATATTCGCATCAAGCACATGACTCTCTTTTTATGGTACACACATCTCCACCATTGTATAAACTTTCAAACTTATTAGGTTACGATATTATTCACGATAAGTGTGTTTTTCTTTTTCATATAAATATATAATAACTTTTTTGACGGAATAAATATAATGTTCTAACAATGTAAAATTTAAATTATTAAACGTAAACTACACATCTTGTGAGATATTTTAAATTTTATATTTCTCACCATACCCGTGCATGGCACGGGTAATACACTAGTGTAAACCTAAAACTTAGACCTCATGTTGAACACGTAACCCACAACTAATAATACCACAACATATATATCAGTGTGTTAATAAAAAACAAATTAAAAAGCAATTAAATCATAACATATTATACAATAGTAATGTGCTATATGTTTAATAAATAATCACAAAATAAAGGAAAAACAAAAAATATTATACAATAGTAATGTGTTAAATCATAACTACTACTATACTAGACACCAGCAAGCATCCTTTTAAATGAAATAAGAAATCAAAGTCCCAAATGTAACAAAAAATAATAATAATAAAATAGTCTATAACAACAAAAATATATATAATACATACGCAATAGAAAAGACAAATTTAATAAATAAACATCATCATATTGTGTTAATAAAACATGCATAAATAATACTAACAACCCCAAATCATACAAAAATCACCAACAATAATATGCTTCACGATTACAATTAATATTAATAAATATTAAATGCACGTCCTACGCATGGTTAATTTTTAGTTTTTTTTAACAATATTAAAAGATATTATATCTATTTTTTGTTTATACATAGAAATTACATGACGTATATTTAATATTATAATACATGTGCAAAGATACATTGAATTCCTCTAACAATACCAAAATGTAGATATAAGTGAATAAATGTATTGGTTTTCTGCATAAATAACACTAACAACCTCAAATTATACAAAAATATCCAACAATAATATGCTTCGTGATTACAGATCAAATAAAAAACATTAATTTTAAATAAAAAACTTTATCTCGAAAAACAAAACTCACTAACTTAACGAATATGAAATATCAACACTTTACATTATAACCCATCTAGCTTCACAATGTACTTAAACAAACGCATTAATAAAAATTAACATTCCACAAGGAAAAACTAGAAACTATCCACATCTCGTTGCGAAATACGAGATTAGCCTTCTAATATTTTTAAATAAGTTTGTTATGTATTCGGTAAAATAAACCTTATTTTATAAAATGGACAGTAAAATTACCAAAAGGGTTACAAACTAAAATTAATGGATAACACATGTGAGTGGCACGTGATTACAAGGTGAATGAAAATCCAGATGCTCGAAAGGTGATCGGTCTATCTACTGTATAATTCTTGTGTCCTGCATTACGTAATCTATTTCCATAAATTTGATTCTTGTGTCATGCATTGCGTAATCTATATATTTCCATAAATTTGATTACAAACTCTATGTTTTATATTATGTTTTATATGTTGCTCTTTCTAAGGTAATAATGTGTGGCGATCAAATTAGAGTTGTAAATCTAGCACTAGTTGCCTTTCATATGTTTATTATTCTTGTGGATGATAATTTTTTGGTTAATCACAATGAAGATATTTTCTTTCCGATGTGGATGATTTGGGGCTTGTGGTTGCTTCTTGCAAACAAAACGAATCTAAAGCTTGAGCCTGTCATAAGTTTAGTACACATAGGCGAGTAGTTCTCCCTCCTATACTGACGGTTAGACCACAACCTTCAAAATTTAACGATTAACAGGGTTGGACATATTGAAAATTTAAACAACCAAATGCGTTACAACAAGATATTTACGAGTGTTGATAGATGTGTGTATATTCGTATTTGTACTTTGTATCCGTTTTAGGATGGACAAACTTAATAGATATATGTATGCTAATATATATAATGTTTTAAATAAACATAGTCAAATATAATAGTAGATTAGTCAAAATTTCACATTGTACAACAAAGGACTTATAAGAAACTTCTACGGAAGAATTCATAAATTAACTCATCTAAGTCTTATTTAAGAGCAAATATTCTATTCTTATTTATAATTTAAAAATTATCGATGTTACTAAACAAATCTTACAAAAATGAGATGAACATTATAAAATATTTTCCCAATGTAAAAGTATTTTTGTGGTAGCACGGGTATAAATACTAGGAGAGATTCTTTTATTTTTTTAGGTTGGTTAGAAAAAAGTGTTTCAAAGTTGTTATAATATGCAACCTAATTAATTTATTGCAATCAACGTAATTATATATTAACTATGTTATCAAGAGGACTTGAGAAATTGATTGGTCACATGTCACAACTCAAGTACTCAACAGATAAGAAGGCCAGAAAAGGAAGGAATGACTAATAAAAGAGCATTAGGTCAAAAAGTGTGTTTTTTCCTTGGTGATTAGGGTTGAGATAATGTGTTAATGTAAAAAATTAAAAAACAAATCAAGGTAAATTGTTATTATATTTTAATTTAAAATTATGAAAAAATATATTATTTTTATCGTTGTCAAAGTTCATGTATATAATTAGATTTTTTATATATAGGTCGTTTAGTTTATCAAATCAAAGGTGAAATTAGATCAAGACTATTCAGATTTAAGGATAAGAAATTTAATCTTTTTAAATATCAACTTAAATAACTTATTGTGATCTAACATGTAATGTGAGATCTAACATATCATACTCTTTTATTTAAAATTTAGTTGCATATTTACCAAAACATGTATTTATTTGTTTTCATATATTTAGTCCAATTGTTAAACCTTATCGATTTTTTCAAGTAATAGCTAAACACTATATTCTCTTATGTAAAGTTTAGTTGTATACTTGTCAATATTTTAGAAAAAAAAAATTGTGTTATTAATGCTGTTATATTTACCTATACTAATTCAAATTAGATGCAAGACTAGCATGGATAATTTACAAATTTAGCAATAAACATGCATTATCTTGATTGAATGTACATAATCTGCAAAAAATATATTAATAAGAAACATGTGTCTATATACACATTTTTTTGAGTGAATGTACATTGAAATTTTTTTATAAGGGAAAATGCATAAAACCACTCATTATATATACTTGTTTACAATAAACCACCCTTTATAAAAAAAAGTTTGCATAAAACCACCCCTTATTCATTATTTATTGCAAACAACCACCCCAACCCTTATATTTGTTAGATAATTCAATTTAGCTATAATTCTAATTCATAGTTTATATACCGGTAAAATCATGCACATAATGTGTAAAAAAATATGCACATTTAGGGAAAACTTATACATTTAAAAAAATGCATATATTTTTGTCTAAATGCAAATGAGTTTCTATAGTGTATTTTCTTTTGCATGTGCATATATTTTATACCGATGTTATGTTCGCATTTCACACGAAAGTGGCCGTTCTCACGAGTTTCATTCCCTGATTTTGATTATATTAATATTTTCTAATAAAAAAGTAAATATAATTTAATTATAATTTTATTAATATTATTATGTTTACGCCATCAAAAGCATTAAGAAAACAAATAGCAAAAGAAAAAAAAAATTATATCGATCCATAATCGAGTCCGGATTGGTTTGGATCAAATCGGAATTGGAATGAACTGAATTATTTTGGTCTCATCTTCTGTCTTGGTTTTGAAAAGATTTTAGATCGGTTATGGTTTGAATCAATGACATCTCTAAATTTGGGGTGTTTTGTCTTGTTCTGGTGATAGTACACGAAAAGCAAAAAAAAAGTGTTAAAGAAAAGATAAGTGTATTTTGGTATTTTAGTATATTTAATATGATTATCTTACAAAATATTAATTTGGATGGTTGTTTGCAACATAATATGAATAAGGGGTAGTTTTATGCAAACTTTTTTTATAAGAGGTGGTTTTGTGCAAACATGTGACAATAATGGGTGGTTTTATGTCTTTTCTCCTTTTTTTATATAATCACTATACATTATTAAATGAGATAATAGTAAAGTTGGATAAACTCATATTGTAAAAAAAATAATTTTCTTATTAAAATATACTCTTATTATAAGAAAATATAAGATTCGTGCGTAGCACGGGCATGACCAGGGGCGGATCTACAACGGGGGCTAGGAGGCGGCAGCCCCCGCTTCCCCCCGATAAATCCCTTATAGTATGTCGAACTTTTGGTTTAAGCCCCTTTAAATTTTTTTAATTTTAATTATGTATACATAAAATGATAAATAAATGACAAGAAAAATGCATTGGCCTAGTGTTATTTGTCTTGGAACTTGTGTGGAAAAAGCTAAAGGTCATGAGTTCAATTCTTCAATCATTTCCCCAACCCTGTTTTTCCTACTTTTGTTAAAAATTTGAGTCTTAATTGCTTTATTATTATTTTTTTGTTTATTAAGCATGTTTATTTCTCTTTTGTTTTTTATTTTTCCTTCAATGTTTTAATTTTTTATTAACACGAAAATTGAAAATCTTACATTATTCAAATAATTTTTCAAAACCCTAAAAAAATATAGTATATACTGCATGAATTAATCAAATTTCAAAAGGTGAATCTACTACTTTTTGTAATTTTAAAATATTAATATAAATGTCGATTTATGAAGTGAAAAATATACGAAACTCGCCCCCCTTCGATTAAGTTCTAGATCCGCCACTGGGCATGACCTCTAGTTTCTACCAAAAAAATGTTTGATATTAAGGAATTTGATCATGTGAGAATGATCATTATGGTGTAAAATGAGAATGATCCTATAGCCCTTGGATGGAGACAAACTCAAGGGCTTGGATCAAACTTTCATTAAAGGGGGCACATGACCCCTTGGTCAAACTTCCATTGTCGGTCAACGCCGGTCAACTCCAGTCACCGGCGATCAACGCCGGCGTTGACCGGCGTTTTTTTTTTTTATTATTTTCGGGTCAAAAATCTGTTTTTTTGGGACGAAATTTTCATTTTCTGGGCTAAAATTTTCTATGAACATTCCTTACTAAAGTTATGCACATTTCTTCAGAATTTCATGCACTTTTGAAGGAAAAAAAAGCAATGTATGTTAAAAACTAAATGAATTTCACATCTAGTACAAAAATAAATGCACAAGTATACTATTCTATGTGCATGTACATGCAAAAACTCATGCACTTCAATAATCATCCACACACGGTCTAAAACCCATGCACATTTTCAACACAAACCCGATATATGCACTCATAGTGCAAATTAGGTGCACAAACAAGCCATTATTCATGCACATACACGCATAGATGTATGCACTTCACATGTATTGTACTGGATGTGCATGCAAATTGGCTTGAATGTGCATAATGTTTGCATTGTATATGCTAGTACAAATCATGTGCACATACAAGTCATTATCCATGCACATACATGCATAGACGTATGCACTTCACACGTAATGGCTTGAATGTGCGTGCAAAATAGCTTGAATGTGCATAATGTTTGCACTAGATGTGCGGAAAAAATCTGGACCCCGAAAATAAATATTTTAGGAGAAAAAAAGCTTGAACGGATAGAAGTGCATGAAATCTTGCGTGAATGTGCATGACTTATGCACTAAATGTGCATAGAAAATTTTGGGCCGGATACAAAAAAATCGCCCAAAGAAAAAAAAGTTGGCCCCGTAAAAGAAAAGTTGACCGGTTTTACGTCGGTCAAAAGTGCATGAAATCATGTTGGAATGTGCATAGAAAATTTTGGCCCGGAAAATGAAAATTCCGCCCCAAAAAATATTTTTTTGGCCCAGAAAAAAAAAATGGTTAACGCCGGAGACCGACGGTCAATGCCAGAGTTGACCCACTTAAGTGGTCATGTGTCATGCATATGACCACTTAAATGAAGTTTTTATCTCCACCCTTGGAAATTCATCTAAGAGTGGAAGTTCATTCTCATTTTACACTCATAAGCCCCATTCTCACTTGATCAAGTCCAACTGCAATATCCATATATGTTCGGGCTCTTAAATCCTCTGTAACCTCATTCACTCAGTTTGATAAGTATGTTTGGTAACCCCAAAAAAATAAAACTGTTCAAAGGCAACAAATACTCCGTAAATTGGAAACAAAAGTACTAATATAGTAATATGTAATGATGGTTGATTAATTACATAAAATTAACGAATCAACTCCAACTTCTTAACGGAAAAAAATAAAAACACAAATCAAACGCACTAGCTATACGGTCCAGATCGATTACTGATCATCCACGTCGTCGTCGGTTTCAAAGTCGGACACCATCGAGTCGATAGCTTCATCGTCGAACACGATCCTAGCCACAATCGAGGGCAACCTTCTCGATCCGCCACTCATCTTGATCTCCATTAGGGTTTCGTTGACACATCGGAGGATCATGTTGATAGCTCTACCGAACCAGATGAAGGCAGGAACTTTGGCGCACGTTAGCAATTGCTCAACCTCTTCCACAGAGACGTCTGTGGATGTTTAGCGGAAGCATAAAGTTTTATCTAGTCTTTCATGAAAGAAAGAGTTTTTGTTGAGTAAGGAAAAGGAGGCGGAGCTTTTCATTAGGTTTAGCTAAAAGGTTACAGAAGCCTTATAAAGGCCAGACATTACATAGCAAAAGGAAATCACGTGGGACCCACGTGGTACAGTTCCAACACCCCCCGTCAAGATGGAGGTGGTCTAACCATTCCCATCTTGGGAAGAAGACTTTGTAGACGAACCCCCGGAAGTGCCTTAGTAAGAAAGTCAGCCAACTGTTGATGAGTAGGCACATGGGACAAGGAGATCAAACCCTCCAGTAACTTCTCTCGAGTATAATGACAATCCAATTCTATGTGTTTGGTGCGCTCATGAAATACAGGATTCTTGGCAATGTAGACAGCATCTTGATTATCACACTTGACTGGAATTGGTTGTATATTGGCAACATTTAACTCACTTAACAATCTGCTCAACCAAGCTAATTCTGCACAAACACGTCTCAAGGATCTATATTCTGCCTCGGCAGATGACAGAGAAACACTTTGTTGTTTCTTAGATTTCCATGAGATTAGACTCCCACCTAAGAAGATCACAAAACCACTGACTGATTTACGAGTATAAGGACAAGTAGCCCAATCTGCATCACAAAAGGCCTTTAAGTGAAGGTCGGCACTATGATTAAGAAGCAAGGCTAGATTCTGAGTGCCTCTGACATAAGAGAGAACATGCAAAGCTGCATTAAAGTGTGGTTGGCGAGGAGCGTTGTTGAATTGGATAAGAAATTGCACTGTAAAGGGCAAGTCATGTCGAGTATTAACCAAGAAATTCAGCTTGCCTATTAACTTCCTGTATATCTAAGGGTCAGTCAGAAGCTCTCCTGAATCTTGTAGCAATTTCAGTTTAGTGTCTAAAGGACTCACTGGGTTGTGTGAGCTTTTACAGGGGAAATCTTGCAACAACTCTGCTATAAACTTCCGTTGACTCATCAATAAACCACATTCCGTAGGAATGAACTCAATTCCGAGAAAAAAATACAGAGCACCAAGATCTTTGATTCTGAATTCACCATCCAAAAAGGACTTTAGGTTGTCCATCTCAGACAAATCATCACATGTCAACAGGATGTCATCCACATACACTGCGACAAAAATACAACCTGAATCTGTCCTTTTGGAAAATAAAGAGTAGTCATTCATAGATTGGACATACCCTCGAGTTTTCAAAGAAGAGGAAAGTTTAGCATACCACTGTCTTGAAGATTGCGCTTGCTTCAGACCATACAAAGATTTCTTAAGCAAACAAGCTTTCTCTGAACCATCCACAGTCATGCCCGGTGGTACCTTCATGTACACTGTTTCATCCAGATCCACATGCAAGAAGGCATTGTTAACATCAAGTTGAGAAATCCTCCAACCCTTCTTCAAGTCAACTGAGATCAAAGTCCTAACAATGGTCATCTTAATCACTGGAGAAATGGTTTCTGTGTAATCTATTCCTTCTTGTTGTGTGAAGCCTCTCACAACGAGTTTTGCCTTATATCTATCAATAGTTCCGTCTGCCTTTCTCTTCACTTTGTATACCCATTTACAACCTATAGCTTTCTTCCCCTTAGGTAGCTCTACAACTTCCCAAGTATTATTCATATCCAGAGCTGCAAACTCAGCAGACATAGCTTGTTGCCAAACATCATACTTGCAGGCCTCTTCATAGGACAAGGGTTCTTTTTCTGGTTGAACGGAGGAGGGAATGGTATGGCTTGGAAAGTTGAGTGTGGAGGTGAGAGTATGTCCACAGAAGAATTCATCGGCAATAACATGACTGCAAACATAGTCAGCGAGATGAGCAGGTGGGGTATGTATTCTTGTGGACCTTCTCAGCTCGGGTGGTGGTTGTGTTATGTGGGATGAAGACTAAACAATCTGATCATCAGTGGGTAGTGGAACGGTAGGGTATTGTGAAGAGGTAGTATTTTTGGGTATGGTGAGGTTGTGGTAAGGAAAAATTTCCTCATGGAAAACCACATCCCTGGAGACAAGTACATGATGTGATTCCAAGTCATAAACTTTGTAGGCTTTTTTTCCCAAGGGGTAGCCTAAGAAAATACAAGGTACAACTCTTGCCTGGAACTTGTCTCTGTCTGGCTTTATGGTGGATGCAAAGCATAAACATCCAAAACTTCTAATGTGAGCATAGGATGGCTTCTTATGATAAAGAACTTCATACGGTGTTCTGTTGTTCAGCACCTTTGTAGGCAATCTGTTGATGATGTAAGCAGCAGTTAAAACATTTTCTCCCCAAAATTTTAGAGGGAGCTTGGATTGAAACATAAAAGCACGTGCAATTTTCAATATGTGCCTATGTTTCCTTTCCACGACTCCATTATGTTGAGGAGTATGAACACAAGAGGTTTGGTGTTGAATTCCCTTACCCCTCAGAAATGTCGTTGCCTCTATACTGGTTCCCAACTCAAAAGCATTATCAGACCTGATGATCTGCACTTTCCTGTCAAACTGCATTTCAACCATTGCTATAAAACTTTTCAACAAATCAAAAGCATTGCTCTTAGCAGCTATTAAATGCATCCAAGTGAATCTAGTAAAATCATCAACAATGGTAATGAAATACTTATATCCATTATAAGTAAAGGTCTTGTAAGGACCCCAAAGGTCTACATGTATTAACTGAAAGGGCAAAGTTGTACTAATATTACTAGATGGAAAGGAGAGTCTAGTTTGTCTAGATCTAGCACAAACGTCACAAGCTGCTATTTGTGTTCTAGGTGCTGCAAAATTCAAGTGTTGCAATTTATAAGCCGGTAGATGTCCCAAGCGAACATGCCATAACTCTGCTTCATTTTCGCAAAAATTAGCTGCAACCACTGCTTTTATGTCCTTCTTAGGCTCCATAACATAGAGATCCTTGAAAGCTCTACCAATCTCCAAATGTGTCCTCATAAACGGACCCTGCAATAGACATCGTTCAGCTGTAAATAAAACCCTGCATCTCATATCCCTGACAAGTTTTCCTACTGACAAGAGATTGCAATTGAAGAAGGGAACAAATAACACATCACTGAGAATCAGTTCAGGCAATACTGTCACTGTACCAGTCATCTCAATAGTGCTCTTTTGCCCATTAGGCAAAGTTATAATGAAGGGTTGAATCAATTTTTGTCTGTTCTCCAAGATGCCTTCATCACAACACATGTGACTACTAGCTCCTGTATCAACAATCCATGTAACTTTATTAAAAACATCGACAAAGCTAGTACCTGCGAAACCTGTGAAATCATCTTGTGTATCCTTTCTCTTCCTAATTGAATCAGTATCAAGCAAAGATAACAAGCGGCTAAGCTGTTCAGATGTCAAATGTGTCCCATTTCCTGCACTTGTAGCATTTACTGAGCCTGCAAACTTGTTGTCTGACCCTTGTCTTCTAGTTCTCTCTTTGTAATTCTCAAGAAATCCAATCAGAAAATAGCAACGGTCAACAGTATGGTTTGTCTTCTTACAATTTGTGCACAACATCGGTTTCTTTTCTCCAGAATTCCCATAATTCTTTTGCACAGAACTTCCTGAACTTTTGTATCCAGATTGCTGAGGCCTATAAGGTTTTGTTGCTACTGCATTCATAGAGGCTGATTCAGGGAGGATTTGCGAATTGCCTTGAAACTCCCTCTGTTTTTCTTCCTGCTCTAACAACGCACAAGCCTCCTCCACTGAAGGTAAAATCGTCATCATAAGAATTGAACCTTTCATAATGGTGTAAGCATCATTCAGCCCCATTAAAAAATCCACCAAGCGTTCATCATTCTTCAATTTTACAACCTCACTCGCAGAGCCACAAGAACAGTTTGGATATCGCTTTAAACTATCTAACTCATCCCAAAGAGTCTTAATTTTTGTATAATAGACAGAAATTGATTACGAACCTTGCATAAGCGAGTGAAGCTCCTTTCTAATAGCATAGAGTTGTGCTCCATTCAGTTGTCCAAAACGAACCCCCAGATTTTCCCAAATCTGTTGCGCCGTCTCAGTATAGATGACACTTCGTCGGATCTGTTTATCTAAGCCATTCAAGAGCCAAGAGCGCACCATGTCGTTACATCTAACCCATCGATCATGGCGTTTGTCCCCCTTTTCTGGTTTGGGGCAAGACCCATTGACAAAACAAATCTTATTCTTCGATGACAGGGAGATTGCCATGGAAATTCGTCATTCGCCAAAGTTTTGTCCATCAAACACATCCGGGACTAAGGAGAGTCCAGGATGATCACTAGAATGGAGGTAGAGCGGATGATTGTGATCGATTTGTCCGTTATTCGCCATGGACGCAGATCAGAGAAAAGTTGTGAAGAACTTTGTGGGTAAAAGAAACGAAGAACAATTCGTCTTGTGAACCCAGTGCTCTAATACCATGTGGATGTTTAGCGGAAGCATACAGTTTTATCTAGTCTTTCATGAAAGAAAGTTTTTCTTGAGTAAGGAAAAGGAGGCGGAGCTTTTCATTAGGTTTAGCTAAAAGGTTACAGAAGCCTTATAAAGGCCAGACATTACATAGCAAAAGGAAATCACGTGGGACCCACGTGGTACAGTTCCAACAACGTCGCCTCCGTTCCAGGGGAAGGAGGCCATGGCCCACGTGGAAGCTACAATCGGGGCCTATCCACTGGTTGTATTGTACTTGGATGTAGGCGAAGCCGTTCAACTTGGATCATTTCCTTTGAACCACCTTCACCTTGAAACCACCGCTTGAACGTTCGTCGATGACGTGTTGTGGGGAGATGATCGGAGGAGTCATTGATGATTAGAGAATTTGGTTGGTGTTTGTGAATTGTGATGAAGAGCTAATTAAGTGTGGAGGGCTAGGGTTTATATAAGGAATTTTATCTGAGTTTCAAAATTCCTTGTGGAATAAGCTTTCCAATAGTATAAGATCTTTTGAATGTTTATTTTTTCTTAAGTTTAAGGAAATTGTAGTTTTGGCAGGGGATATATCTTGGATTTGGGTGACTAGTTGCTGATAAACTTTCGTTTAGTGGAGTCTATGTTTATTTATGAAAGTTATTAGATCGTGTTTATTAAGAGCATTTTTTAATGACAAGAAAGAGAAAATCTTGTTATTGTAAATATGATGTAACTCTGTTGAGTATTAATTAGATTGTGGATTTCATGAAATATTTGTAGATCAATGAAAAGAGTCGTATTATGGAAAATTTTGAGATAATTTTGATCAATTAATGTGACAAATCAAAGGACTGATACCACTTGAAAAAAGGATCTTATTTTAAAAAAAAAAACTTACCAAAAGATAGGGATTTTCTTTTATTTTTTTTGGGAAAAGTTTGTGGTAATGAAATTAATCAAGTCAATAATACGGAGTATATTTTAATCTGTGTTTTTACCATAAAAATATTTTTATTTGTGTTCACGCAGATACACGTACGCATCGGCTTTTTGAAAAATAAACATGTTTTCTATAAACTCGAGCCGATTTATTGGCCCATTTGACTAACGGCCACATGGAAAAAATATTATCTATCGTAAAATATAATAATGGTTTTTCATGATACGTGTTAAGCAGTCTTTTATAAAAAAATTAATACACTATAAAATATTTAAATTTTAGATAAAAGTTAAAAATCTCGATAAAATATTCATCAAATATTTCTAAAATAAAATTCTTATAGATTAAAAACACCCATATAATAATGACAAAGTATTATATCCTACTTACATATATGAAAAGGGAAACGCAGTAAAGCTGGAATCAAAGCCTAATGAAAAATTTGCTAAAGAATCAGCGGCCACGAACCCTTTTTTCATCTCTTGGCCTCTATCTATTGCATAAAAAACGAAGTTAGAAAAAAGGAACTAAAATACGAATTTGATTAAAAAAAGAGAGGTTCTTGTTAGCATAATAAAAAACAATTAGTGCAAATTTCACTCCAATACTATTATGCCAGCATAATTAAGTTTGATCTTTAATTTGTTCTTTTGTATACAAAAGAAACCAAACAAACAAAACACTAGCTTTTGTTAATAAGACGTTATGATATTTGCTTTTGTTAATAAGACGTTATGATATTTATTTTTCTAGAACATATGATAAAACACTCCGATAAAAGAGGTATCCTAATACATATAATGAGGAAGAGGAAACACCATACATAATCTTACAAAGTAAAATTTATATAAACATATATACAAAATTTATTATAAAAGATCGAAATTCTTGTATAATTGACCTTCATGAGAATAACACATCAAAATAAGGCTAACTATAAACTAAGAAATCTAAAACTCACACAAAAACCAAAACAAAGTTTGTTGAACATGCGATACATGTCTCCCGCCACAACATCTGCTCTAGTCCAAAAGTGTCTCCATTCTTCAATGAACGACCTCGCTTCGTCCTCTTCCTCCACCACCGCAAGTCATGGCCTTCCTTTAATGGCATATATATATATATGGTGTTGCGGTGGTGGGAGAAGAAGAAGGAGCAACGGTAGTTCGAGAATAGAGTCACTATTTCATCCACATGCGGCCTTCCTTGAGAAGAATCTACTTTAATTTTTCAGTACTCCAATGGTGAATTAATTAATTGGACAAACTAGGCCTTTTTATTTATAGGGAAACTTTGACCTGAGTCTTGATGGCGGTTACAAATTCCTTAGGGATCAAGATTTACAACGTAGGTATAAATGGTACAATATACATACAAAGATTAGGTTAAGATAGATTTTGATGAATTGGAAATTAAGCTAATGATGTGTTACGTTGATAAATTAAAAAGGAAAGTTTAGCCTTGGAAGGGGATTCCAAACTTTTTTGTAATGGAGTCTATGTTTGTTTATGGAAATTAATTACTCCGTAAATAATTACAAATCTCGTATCACTGTACATAGGATATATTACTATGTTTGTCTTAAATTTAGTTAATAAGATATCCTGGAGTTCAGAAAATATATTTAAATTTCATCATAAGAGTCAGATATGATTCTAGAAATATGCAAGATAATTTTACTCCATAAATGTGAAAAAGTTCCGATATTAACGGGTTTGAGCTATTTTACCTTAAAAATCCATATATTTTAATCTTGTGATCGGGCAGCTCATGGCATGGTTCAGACAAGTAAAGGCGGTTTTAGCTATTTACGGTTTGGTTGAGTACTATGTGATGGGTAATATTTTGTGACGGTAAAATTTGTAAGAACTTTCAAGTTAAGGAAAGTTTAGTATTGGCTAGGGTTTATTCGGATGACTAGTTGCTAGCCTAAAATACATTTGTTTAATGGAATCTATGTTTATTATGGAAATTATTACACCATGTTTATCAAGAGCAGATTTTGTTCTTTTTTTATGACAAGAAAGAGAAAATCTTGTCACTATTGTTGAGGAATAATTATATAGTGGATATCAAGAAATATTTGTACATTATATATCTTACGGATCCGATGAGAATGAACATTAGGGTGAAAAACAAAAATACATCATATCCTTTGAATTTAAAAAATTCAAAGGCTATGATTAGACCATCATTTAAGTGGTCATATGCATGCCACTTAAGTGGATGAGTTGTACATTTTGACTTGTATGTGCATCTAAAAATTGACATGTATGTGCATAAGTTTTGGCATGTGCACATTCAAGCAAAAAGACATGTGTTTCAAAGAGTATGCACATACACGCCAAAAACTCATACACATTTCAAGCCAAGAAAACGATGCATACAAGTAAAATTTAGATGCACATACAAGTCAAAATCCATGCATATACTATATACAAGCCAAAACCTATGCATATTCTGAAAAGTGTATAAGATTTTACATGTATGTGCATAAGTTTTCACTTACAAAAAGTCACACATATAGTCAAGTTTTGGAATCCAAGTGTTAGTATATTTTTATTTAAATCTACTATATAATACTAAAATAGAATATTTCTAAAGTCGTGTGTCGCCTCCAGAATAAGCCACACTATTTTTGTCACATGTCATCACCTAAATTTCTATGTAATTTCACATTATTTTTAAAAAATCAAATCCATATCTTTTTTGTTTTCATACTAAAGAACAAGAATATTTGAAAATATTTCTAGATCTTTCTAAAATATTATTTTTATAATTAATTTAGATATCTAAAATAATTTCAAAAAAAGTAAAAAAAAAAATAAGATAAATATCAAATATCTAAACACAAAATTTTAAACCTTCATAACAATCATTTTATTTTTAAGTTTCTTAGTGTGGTTGCAAATAAGACCATAATTGTGATAGAAATTAAATTTTCATTAGAATTGAAGTTTGAATATGACACAAATTTGGACAAATTTTATGAGCATGAGAATTAGTCATTTAAAAGTTATAATGATACTCATACAACTCAACTTTAAGAGGAAAACATATAGCAGATTTATAATTTTTTGAAACACATATTTATTAACTTTTCATATAACTTTTATAATCATATTCACTTACAAATACATTTTTCAATATCTTTCTTACTCTCCAGAACTAATATTTCATTTTTTTTTTGATTTTTCGTTTCGCTATGATAAATAATTATGCATATTATAAATCAAATCTATGTAGGACGGAAAATCAAGTCATTTGTGCAAGACACATGAATTAAGCTACTATATATTAAAAAAATCCAAATATGATTTCTCTATTGTCTTCATGTTTGCCGGTCTAACTATTATCTATCTATCTATATATATATATATATATATATATATATATATATATTAAAGGATAAGTCATTCGCCTCCTCTAATTCATCCAGAATTCATTTGGTTAATGTGTTAGCCTCTAGATGATGACACATCATTAAACCTTAAAAAAAATCAAATAGTTTGTCTCACTTTAATTATAAACTAGCACATATCCCCGTACAAGGCACATGTTTGGTTAATAAATTTTGAAATTAAAATATTATTAAATATTTATGAACTAAACTGGTAAATTATAAGTTTAATCTCTTGAAAATATATTGATAAGGAATTTCATACAAAACTGAATAAGAAAATATATAAATTAGATTTAAGTAATGAGAACGATTGATTATGTATAATTAATCAAAAGGGAAAAATAATTAATCATATCACATAATTATTTCAATCATTTTAATATATTATATCACTTTTGTGTCATGAATCATACTTGACCAATTATGTTTTCAATCACATGTTATCAATTATGTATATTTAAGCCTTAAAACTATAAGTACATTACGTTTTTAGATATATAATTTTGAAAAACGTACATTTTACATGGTTAAAACGTATATTTTAATTTGGCTCTATATATTAATTTATAACTATATATAACATATTTTAAAATTTTGTTTTACACACACATATATATTATAAATAGTTTTAACTAGTTTAATTCTCGTGCCCTGCACGAATTGGTTTATCACGGAATTTTTTTATCGGATTATTATTTACATGCTTAAAAAGGTAAATATATATTCAAAGTATTTATGGAAGAAAATTATGTGATTTATTTGATCCCTTCATAATCTATGTAAGGAAAATAAATTAAGATTTTGATTCACTCTATTTTCAGAAGTCACGATTTTGATCTTCATAAGATCACCAACCAATATGTATAGTATATTAGGAAATGATCAAATATTTGTTATATATTTTCATATTTTAAAAGGTAAAATTATATTTTCAAAATATTTATGGAAAAAAGTATATCAAAATAATTGGAGAGCGTGTGCAAATCCGACTATTATAGGTAGTAATTTTATTTGTTTGATTTTATTAGTTTTTTGACATATTTGCCGAAAAAATATAAGGGCGACACGTGGCAAATTGAATACAAAGGTGCCACGTGACATCATAAATTTCGGGCGCATTCTGCGGGCGTCACGTGGCGCATTCAGTATTCTGCTTTAGTTATTATATAGTAGATTACAAATAAGAAGTAACATAATTAATAAGGTAAAGTATATCTTATGAATAATTTTATTTACAAATAAAAAGAAACTAATAAGGTAAAAAGATATCAATAGTATTTGAGATGATAATATGTGTATAACTAAGGTAAGTTATTTTAAGTAAATAGATAAGAAATAAAAAAAAAGTAGATATCGAAATTAGAGAGGGCTAAAAGTGTAATTGTATATTGAGATTTGCCTATGTGGCATAGCTCATGGATTGACACGTAAAAGAAATAATCAGAGCTTTAATATAGTATATAGGTTTTCCTTATTATATATATTGTATTCTTTATTTAAAGGTGATGAAAATTTAATAAATATATATATGTTAATTCAGTTATTAGAAAAGATAATGTCGAGTTGTTAGCTTATTTTTAATAAATTATAGCAAAGCATATAGTTATTACGTGTTTCACCAATCAATCAAAGAGAGGGAGTACTAATTGTATTTTACTTCTGTCTTTATTTGTGTTTAATTATGGAAATAAAATAATATATATAAGTTAGATGTTTTTTTTATTGAAATGTTTAGTTTGAAAATATAAATATTGTCAAATGATTTACTTGGTGATATTATTATCTATATTATTAATAGTATATAGTAATTTGTATACGTAATATAGATATTTATTATTTCTTTTGAAATAATAAGATTGTTGTACTGTACAAACAAAAGAAAGAAGAGAAGAGGATTAGATTGATATAATAAATAAATAAATAAATAAAATTATATGTAAGAGAAAAGATATAAAACGGCAACCAAACATACCTTAAATAATAGCTTAATTTTATGTTATGTTTGCAGCAATATGGACACCTCGGCCGTAGACACATCAATGGATGAGTTGGATAAATGGTCTATGTGAGATGTTTTTATTAAGAAACTAATCCTCTAGGAAATTAACTCTCTCTCCTTAAATCCTACATCCTAAATTATAAATCATAAAAAGTAATATTTTAGAGAGAGAAAAAATAAAAAATAAAAAAAATAAAAAAATAAAAAAAGCTAATAAGGATAAAAAAATATATATAAAAATTAATATGAGATAATTTTGTTAATTAAAAACTATTAAATGGTCAATAGACCCAAAACCCTCCACATCAATATGCACACCTCGGCCCAAATTATGTTTGCAGCCCGGCCCATCAAGAGTTGGCCCTTGAAGCAGCAAGGCAAGGCGTTGTTATGCTCATAAACCACAGACCCAATTTGCCATCGGGAACTTTTTCCTTACATATACTTTTTTCCATTTATTAATTATAAATCTATACAATAAGCTATAACCACCAAAAGTTACCATATAAAAAAACACGTTTACTTTTTAACGCATTGGTAAAATTATCTTTCAACGCATAAGGTCCTCACGTAACGTGGTGCATGGTTCACCACGTTACGTAAGGCAAAAACAGGGTCACACGTAACATGTGGATATGCTCCACACGTAATACACATTATGTGTGGAGTTGCTACATGAAGAGGATCTACTTAACGTGAGGAGAGTGTCTCCACGTTAAGTAGACCTGTTTTTTTTATTAAGTAACGTTATACGAAGTATTTCGGTCTTCTTCGCTTAGTATCGAGTTTTACAATAGATTGAAGTTACGATCGTATTGAGTCATTTGCATTGCTATGACCATTATGCCCTTCCAATGTAAAGTTATCGATCGAGTCACCCCCACTCAACCTAAAGATAGCGTATGTTTAAAGTTTATGGTTTATGACATGTAATAGTTATAGTATTTATTTGTGTTTTAATGTTATGTATGAACCATAAAATTGTTTCTAAATAGGCATTAGTGGAGGGTTACCCTCATTGTGTAGCCCAACTTGTATTAATCTTTATAAGATCAATACAAAATGATCATCAACCTAGAAGACAATACAAATTGTTCATTATACTGGTTGACTACAACCACATTTAGCACACAATACAGAAAACAATACAAATTGATCATAAACTTAGAAAAAATCAGAGAAAAGATATGACACTGCTTTAGCGTTTGAAGAAATTAGGGTAGTCTCTGGTAAACGTTCGCTTCATATGATATCTCTGGTTTGCTAAATTTGCTTGCTCCCTACAAAGGTTGATAGTACATAAACAACATTATACAAAAAATACGACATTAATCACCTACGATGTATATCATTTAGTAGATTGAAGTTATACCTACGAGTGTTATCAAGATCTTGATTTTCCTTAACAAGATCTTGATTTTCCTTAACAAGATCTTGTTTTTCCTGCCATTGTTATCGAATAACCGCGTGTGCCCTGTCCTCGTACATTGGATCAATCCACTCCCTGAAACGACACCCCACTTCTGGGCATCCCGAATACCTCCTTCCGTAGTTCCACTGCAAATCTCAAGTTCGGACAACGGCTTTCAAATTACAATAGCATAGCCTATCTGCGTTTGTTGATTATTTGGATGAAGATGCCATTATTTGTTATAGTGTTTGGTTTCCTACAAATATCATAAATCCATTAATATAAAAAATTAGGGTTACTAAATCGATAGAAACTAGAAGAAGAAGCTTACCCAAAAGTGTATCTATAGGCGCCGCTTGTGTTGGAATTGTTGTAGTGAACAAACAACCCTAATGCTTCTTATATAGTGAAAATGCAATGTGTTTGACAGCTAATAACCAGCTGGAAAAAAGGAGAAATCTGATTGACCAATCTTTGACAGCTAATAACCAGCTGTTGTATATAGTTGTATACAGTTGTAGTCATGAGTCTTTTATCCTAAACCTCAAAACCCTAAACCCTAAACCTAGGGATGCGGATGTCCGGGAAACCTCGAATCCGAGATGGATCCCGTGGAGGGGGGCGTAATACCAAATACCATGCCGCTCGTCGGTCATCGTCGGCTCTCCTAACCTGGGGATGCGGATGTCCGTGAAACCTCGGAAAATACGCCCATATCCACATCTACAATCGTCACAAAATAAACTTAAACCCTAATTTTTTAAATGGTAGTTTTAAAGTTCGGTGCAATATACAAAGATTAAAAGATTAGCGACGTTTTACCTCGAGTATCAAACAACAATCGGCTATGCTCTTGGCCTTCCCACGTGAAGCCTCACCTAGGTTCCTGTACAGGCAGGCGAGAACTTCGGTTCCCCAGGCCGTCTGTTGGGTACGCTCATGATCCACGCACAACGGAAACAACTGACACTTCAGCTTGTTCGTGGACTTGTTCACGAACAAGCTGGACCCCAGCAAGTGGAATAAATACCCTGCTGCACAAGACATGGGGTCCTCGCCCAGCAAAATCATCCAACGCATGTCGAACATGAAGTCCCATGCATCAACCCCATCTTTCTTCACCCACTTTTTCACCTCCATTGGGTCGTAGTCAAAAACCTCATGCCATAAATCGCCCAATGCCCCGTCATCTAGTACCGCACTAACGGCGTATCCCTCGATAGGCAGTCCCATGATCCTCTCGACGTCATGAAGTGTTGACGGTAATCTCGCCCCACGGAAAATGGAAGTTGTTGGTCTCTGGATGCCACCTCTCCACAAAAGCAGAAATGAGGACGTGGTCCACACTTCCAAACTGAAACGCGTGGAGTCTGGTCAGCCCGCTCAGTGAAGCGTAATGCCACCAGCTACCCTCAACCACATCCCCTCTGGGAATAAGGCGGTGTCGTCTCCAGAAATCAAGATAGCGTGGACGTGTATGAATCTTCAGACGGCGAGGGGCCTCCCTAGGATGATGCCATATCCGATGCGCAATGTACTGGTCGAAGGACGACATAAGCTCATTGTTCCTCACACCGTAAGGAGGTTTAGGACGGGTGTCACGGGCGGGCTGGGAAGCGGGAGGGTCGGGAATGGGGTCGGGTATAGGGTCGGGAATGGGGTCGAGAATGGGGTCGGGAATAGAGTCAGGAACAGGCTCCTGCTGGGGCGGGTCCTCCATGACAATATCAATGTCGTCCAATCCAGGGACGAGATCATCGCTATGGATGGGACATCGATGTTTCTTCTTCTTCTTCTTCTTCTTCTTCTTCTTCTTCTTCTTCTTCTTCTTCTTCTTCTTCTTCTTCTTCTTCTTCTTCTTCTTCTTCTTCTTCTTCTTCTTCTTCTTCTTCTTCCCGGAAACATCTGCCCTCGTTCGCTTGCGGGTAGAAGCAGTTACGTGGCGGTGTTCCGTATCCCGTCCATACGAGCAAAACCGTCGTCGAAAACCATCCAATATATCATGTTTAATCAAAATTTTATTTCTTTTGAGTTACATTTGGTTTATACATTCAATGTGAAGTTTATATATACTTTTACGGGCAATAATTTACTTAATTATATTATTTTTGGGGTTTTTCATTTAAATTATAATACATATATATTTCTAATCTTTAATATTTAAAAATGAGATAAATTATCAATTAAGATAAGATAAATTTAGTTATGTTTTTTAATTAATTTAATAAAGCTAATTTTTTCCTCTAATTTAACTTATTATTTAATTATTTTTCTTTGATTTATATATATTTTTTAATTAAATTTTTTCTTTACTTATAATTTACTTAATATTATTATTTATATTTTTCTTTGATTTAAATTATAATAAATCTATATTTCCAACTTTAATATTTTAAATGGTATAAATTATCAATTAACATAAATTTATTATGAAATTTTAATTATTCTTTCATTTATTTTTTGCTTATTAGTATCATTTCGTACATCCATAAGGAATTTATACCTAAAATCCTTCTAATATTATATTCGTAAATCTTATTTCCCTATTATAATTTAATTACGAGTGCATTTCAATTATCATATATAAACAAGTAATTACTATATTAAAAATATTTAAATGATATCTAAACATAAATAATTAATAATTCATAATATGTTCATAAAATACCTCATAAGTACGTCATTTCGGCTTTAGAACCACCGAAACACTTTTCGATCCGCTCGCCTCAATCATAGACGTCACCGACTCATCCCACGTTGACGACTGCGCCACCTCTACCGCTTCGACTGCCGCCGCCACAGAGAGAGCGTTTTCCGACCCCACATCGACACGCCACTCACCCGCCTCGTCTCCTCCAGCCGGCCTCGACCTGGGCCCGACCCGGACCCACTTCCTCTAGTTACATGAATATCACAACTTGATAATATGAATATCATACTTAGTTACATGAATATCACACTCAATTAATGTCACATTCAATTACATGAATATCATACTCAGTTACATAAATATCATACTCAATCACATGAATATCACCCCCCAATTCATGAATATCGATCACCACCATAATACATTAACATCACAACCCCATTACATGAATATCATCACCTAATTACACGAATATCACCACCCAAAACGTGAATATCACCGTCTAGTATCGTGAATATAATCTTGAGTCGACTTTTTTCGAAGCTTTGATTCACTGCAATTAACAATGGCGTAGTCTCACAAGCACGTCATGAGTCATCTACGTTTCTTCTCTTTCATCTTCTTCGGTGGCATGAAAACGTCGAATACCACCACGAACCCTAAAAATTATAAGCCTCCTCTAGAGAACGCGAACAAATCATATGATTTCAAAGTATAAATCAAATCGTTATCACAAAATTAAAAATTGTAAGAACTCACTATTATTGTATTACGAACGAATGAAAATATCATATAAACAGATCTTAATGGAGTAATAGGGTTACTAAAATTAGCGTGAATATCAATCAACCTCTACCTACAAAATCAAGCATAATCCACTAAAATTCAAAACAACACATCATCCAAAAATTAAAAGTAACCATGACTATGAAATTAACCTATTAAATTAATCAAACTCATTTTTTCAACCATCGTACTATGAAACATGTCTAATGGAGTAATAGGACTACTTACACAAAATGAAAAATCATACAACAAAAAAAAACTGCACAATCAGAGAATTTTCTACACTTTCAACACACATTTTCATCTCAAGTGGAGCAAATTCAACAATATGAACAAATGACAATTCGGATAGGCAAAACATGCATGTACTGAAGCTTTTGAAGACACAAGTCATGAAGGAGAGCTCGTAGTTGGATGAGCCGACACCAAAAAGCTTCGAATATGACGCCGCGAGTACACCGCTAATTGCTGATGACGGATGTCATACCTTCGACGCTGCGGAAGCACTCTTCGGCGAATTAGGGTTAGCACTTAAGGATGAGACAAGAGCTTCGTATTGAAGCTTCGACTTGGGACATCAAAGGCAAATAGAGGGGAATCGAGTGAGGGAGAACGAAGAGCGAAAACTAAAAGCTTGGAGAAACTCCTTCAATGGAGATTTGAGAGTTCATCTATGGTGGGAGAAGAAAATACGCATGAAATAATTATGGAGAGAGAGATGATCGGTTATGAAAATTGGGAGAGAGATGAGGATCTGGAGAGAGAAAAGAGTATCAATCATACCAAATCTTCCTCACAAGCTGCCATTTAAAATTAATCTCATGTATTACGGTTTAGTAAATTAAAAATAAAAGCAAAACCCCTCATAAAATAGGGATTTTAGCCCAAAAAACCATATACATGCAACCTATTCTATTAATTTGCACTCATTAGGATTAGATCTAGGCCATTGATTTTTTTCCTCATCCCAGGGGTACAATTAATACATCCGTTTTACCTTAACACATCGTTTCACCGTAACCTAATACGTTTTCTATATATGTATATATATTTTCTTAATAAGTGTGCATATGAACACATCGTTCTTACATCCGCATTTGAATAACCATTCTCACCTAATCCTCATCCTTATGCCTAAATCAGTTAGTCATTTAAGGTGGTACGTAGCATCCAAGAGCAAATTGCATAGTATAGTGCTTAGGAAAATATAGTAACTGTTTTTTTTCGAATCCAAAATTAATTTTCTGCATGAATACGCAAAATGAATCTCAAACATTTATGAACTTGCACATATTCTATGTAAGCTGTTCGATTCATATGATTATACAAAATATCTCAAACCTTTCTGAATTAATTTCATCTCAAAATGCGGCAACTAAGGATTCAGTGTATAATTGGATAAATTAGAGGAAATGTCATATATAGTTCATATAATCAATTTATGCTAATTTGATTGATTCTCTAGCTGTAATCTATATGCGATTTCCTCGAGTATTTATATTCGTGCGCGCAAGAACATAAACAAATTAAACACCACCAACCAAAACTTGTTGCTACGGCGTACTTGATATCATATAACTCTGCAAATGGCTACTAGCTGCGTCTTGATCCCACTGATGATGATCTTAGCCTGCACTTTTCTGCACAGCAACAATTCAGTTGTTGGAGAAACCCATGGCCGCGGCGAATACTCCAAAAAAGCCAAGGGAACAATCAAAACCATAAAGGTGATCACGTACTCTAAAATGATACATATATATTGTTGGAATTGTATGTGCATTAATTGACAAATTGTTGATGTAGAGGCAAGATGGCGACCTGGTCGATTGCGTGGACATCTATAAACAACCTTGTATGAATCATCCTCTTCTCAAGAACCATACAATTCAGGTTACTTTCATTTATTTGTAGCATATATATGTCTAAAATTCCAGTACTAAATGTTTGTTTTGTTAGTTGAAGCCTCCTTCGTTCCCACCAAACAGCCTCATTCAACGTAGAGTGAATGTGCCCGAAAACGAGCGGTGTCCAAACGGATCAGTCCCTATACGAAGACCCTTCAAGGACGAAGCCGTCAGAGCGATTCTGCCTCCTTCAAGACACGCCAATCGCAACGTGAACGAGCTGCCTCGCGTAGTCCATAAGGTACGTACGTAACGTACGTGAATACTTTTTATCTTACAATAATAATAAATCCTGTCCAACCAAACAGACCCTTATCAAATGTACGTGTAACAGTATGCGGTGCGTGCTCGAACGTCTTCCGATTCAGATCTAACCGCACTCTCTGCATTGATCAATGTTTGGAAGCCAACTACCGATGACTTTAGTTTCAGCCTTGCTCAGCTTTTTTGTTTATAAATTGTTGAAAAAGAAAATTATCTAATAAAATGTATCACGTCTATTGAAGTTCATAAACACTTTACAAACTAATAAAGTGTTTATAAGCAATTTGTCAAACAAGGCCTAATGTGATGGATTTCGCGGAGGAGGGGCGTCGTTCGTTGAGTGGGGAGGGGAGGGGAGGTCACGGAGCAGCCTGGGGCCAGTCGTGCGGCGCGGACTCAGATGGGAAGCGGGCATTTCGCGGAGGAGGGGCGTCGTTCGTTGAGTGGGGAGGGGAGGGGAGGTCACGGAGCAGCCTGGGGCCAGTCGTGCGGCGCGGACTCAGATGGGAAGCGGGCATTTCGCGGAGGAGGGGCGTCGTTCGTTGAGTGGGGAGGGGAGGGGAGGTCACGGAGCAGCCTGGGGCCAGTCGTGCGGCGCGGACTCAGATGGGAAGCGGGCATTTCGCGGAGGAGGGGCGTCGTTCGTTGAGTGGGGAGGGGAGGGGAGGTCACGGAGCAGCCTGGGGCCAGTCGTGCGGCGCGGACTCAGATGGGAAGCGGGCATTTCGCGGAGGAGGGGCGTCGTTCGTTGAGTGGGGAGGGGAGGGGAGGTCACGGAGCAGCCTGGGGCCAGTCGTGCGGCGCGGACTCAGATGGGAAGCGGGCATTTCGCGGAGGAGGGGCGTCGTTCGTTGAGTGGGGAGGGGAGGGGAGGTCACGGAGCAGCCTGGGGCCAGTCGTGCGGCGCGGACTCAGATGGGAAGCGGGCATTTCGCGGAGGAGGGGCGTCGTTCGTTGAGTGGGGAGGGGAGGGGAGGTCACGGAGCAGCCTGGGGCCAGTCGTGCGGCGCGGACTCAGATGGGAAGCGGGCATTTCGCGGAGGAGGGGCGTCGTTCGTTGAGTGGGGAGGGGAGGGGAGGTCACGGAGCAGCCTGGGGCCAGTCGTGCGGCGCGGACTCAGATGGGAAGCGGGCATTTCGCGGAGGAGGGGCGTCGTTCGTTGAGTGGGGAGGGGAGGGGAGGTCACGGAGCAGCCTGGGGCCAGTCGTGCGGCGCGGACTCAGATGGGAAGCGGGCATTTCGCGGAGGAGGGGCGTCGTTCGTTGAGTGGGGAGGGGAGGGGAGGTCACGGAGCAGCCTGGGGCCAGTCGTGCGGCGCGGACTCAGATGGGAAGCGGGCATTTCGCGGAGGAGGGGCGTCGTTCGTTGAGTGGGGAGGGGAGGGGAGGTCACGGAGCAGCCTGGGGCCAGTCGTGCGGCGCGGACTCAGATGGGAAGCGGGCATTTCGCGGAGGAGGGGCGTCGTTCGTTGAGTGGGGAGGGGAGGGGAGGTCACGGAGCAGCCTGGGGCCAGTCGTGCGGCGCGGACTCAGATGGGAAGCGGGCATTTCGCGGAGGAGGGGCGTCGTTCGTTGAGTGGGGAGGGGAGGGGAGGTCACGGAGCAGCCTGGGGCCAGTCGTGCGGCGCGGACTCAGATGGGAAGCGGGCATTTCGCGGAGGAGGGGCGTCGTTCGTTGAGTGGGGAGGGGAGGGGAGGTCACGGAGCAGCCTGGGGCCAGTCGTGCGGCGCGGACTCAGATGGGAAGCGGGCATTTCGCGGAGGAGGGGCGTCGTTCGTTGAGTGGGGAGGGGAGGGGAGGTCACGGAGCAGCCTGGGGCCAGTCGTGCGGCGCGGACTCAGATGGGAAGCGGGCATTTCGCGGAGGAGGGGCGTCGTTCGTTGAGTGGGGAGGGGAGGGGAGGTCACGGAGCAGCCTGGGGCCAGTCGTGCGGCGCGGACTCAGATGGGAAGCGGGCATTTCGCGGAGGAGGGGCGTCGTTCGTTGAGTGGGGAGGGGAGGGGAGGTCACGGAGCAGCCTGGGGCCAGTCGTGCGGCGCGGACTCAGATGGGAAGCGGGCATTTCGCGGAGGAGGGGCGTCGTTCGTTGAGTGGGGAGGGGAGGGGAGGTCACGGAGCAGCCTGGGGCCAGTCGTGCGGCGCGGACTCAGATGGGAAGCGGGCATTTCGCGGAGGAGGGGCGTCGTTCGTTGAGTGGGGAGGGGAGGGGAGGTCACGGAGCAGCCTGGGGCCAGTCGTGCGGCGCGGACTCAGATGGGAAGCGGGCATTTCGCGGAGGAGGGGCGTCGTTCGTTGAGTGGGGAGGGGAGGGGAGGTCACGGAGCAGCCTGGGGCCAGTCGTGCGGCGCGGACTCAGATGGGAAGCGGGCATTTCGCGGAGGAGGGGCGTCGTTCGTTGAGTGGGGAGGGGAGGGGAGGTCACGGAGCAGCCTGGGGCCAGTCGTGCGGCGCGGACTCAGATGGGAAGCGGGCATTTCGCGGAGGAGGGGTTCGGGAAGGCGGCCTACTTCGAGGAAATGACGTACGAGGAGGCGCACAAGGTACATGAACCCACCGATGAGGAGCTCGCCACGGGGGTTTCGCACCCCCAATGCTACCGCCTTAGTCCGGTGTTTGCAAGAGAACAAGGCGGCAGCATCAATTCACACTTCTATTTTGGCGGTCCAGGTGGAGATGCACCGCCCTGCAATGTGTGATATTATGTTACAAGAAACGTACGTACGTTTGTGTTTGCATTGGACAAATTAAATCAGTGTTTGCAACTACGGAGATTTGTGTATCTCGATCAAATCAATTTCATCACAATGTGTCTTATATAGGCATCCAACTTCATGGCACGTACATATTCATATTTCATATATAGAAAAATCGATATTGAAGACATGACATATGAATATGAATCAGGAATTTTCTCCATGCAAACTCTACGTTATTCTATATAGAGTACACCACTTGATGATATCAAATACCATAAGAAAGCAACCAAACTGATAATTGCCACAAAGCTCGCTCTATAAGATATACTCTATCCTTTAAAAAATAAGTGTAATTTTAATATTTTATATTTATTTAAAAAATATTTATCATTTTAGAGTTTTAAGTAATGATCTATTGGTGATTTAAGAGGTATGCATGTTATTGAAAATTATACATATTCATACTTTTTATATAACTTTTCTTTAATTATTGATTATAAATGAGGTAGGTAATTATTAAATTTTAAATTTTAAGATCAAATTTATGGTATTTTAGCCTAATTATTGTATTCTGTAATAATTGTGTTAAAAGTTAAAATGACAAATACTATTTAACGAAATGAGTATACTTGGATACTAGGGTTGTGCATCCGGTCCAGAATTTTTTCAAACCTTGGACCGGAGACCGGACCTGACATGTATGATTCGGTCCGGTCCGGTTCCGGTCCGGTCTTGGACCGGTAAATATATTTTATATTTTTTAGTTTTATATAAATGAAAAATTAATTATTTTTTTTATTTTTATAACTATTGTGTATAATATTAGATAATATATTTTGTTATTTATTTATATTTATAGTAAAAGTTAATTTTTAATAATATTATGAGATATTAATATATAAAATACAATTTTTAAAAAAAAAAACGGTCTATCCGATCCGGACCGGAAACCGGCCGGGTTTGGACCGGACCAGAACCGAAATTTTACAAATATGTGGACCGGGGACCGGACCGTAATTCCCCCGGTCCAGGCATTTTCGATCCGGTCCGGTCCGAATTTGCACACCCTTTTGGTACACATGGTCAAAAATCAAAATGGCTTCTAAATTAACATTCTATACATAACCACTTGATATCAAAAATTACAAAATATGGAAAAGGATCACATTGATTTATTGCTTGGATATTTTAATATTCAATGCATGAAAGTAATCACTTTGAATATAGAGATATCAATAAGTAAATTATAGTTCAAAACAAGTTTGGGAAGTTTTTAGGTGTCAAAGACTGACGTATCCCAACGTGGCCGCATAATATAATACACATGCTCAAAATGGAGTCTGGAAATAGTAATTATACCGTACAGGTTAATTTTCAGCCTACATTTATATTGTGTCCTTGTTACTTGATAGATAATTGGTTTAATTTAGTAGGTTTGCATTTTCCATTGGTTTAAATTTCTAGTTGAAGCCCCCCTTCATCCCCACAAAACAATCCTTTTCAACGCAATGCCGCGCGTTGGAGTCTTGTGAATGTCGCTGAAAACGAGCGATGTCCAAACGGCACTGTCCCTATTCGAAGACCCAGCTTCAAGGACGAAGCCGTTAAGGCATTTCTAACACCTTCAAGACATGCCTACAATGGTGTCCACTTCAAAAACACTTTAAAGAGTCTAGCACCCTGAATCGAGATTACATTTTATTTTTTTCCTAATTTAATTAATATTTTGTTTTAATAGCATGGAAATGCATTCATTTCCTCTGCATCTACGCGACGCGACGTATGATACTATCTTACAAACTCTACCAATAGTGTAGACAAATTCCTTACTTCATCCAAATGTGTAAAAGAACCTAACGGATAAGAGATCGATCTGATACGTCGGTTTCTAAGTCTAATAATTCATCAATGAGAGGATTATATTTCCACAATTCAATTAGACACGAAATCTATAACTCTTTTTTTTTGTGATTTGTTTATAGAAAGAAAGGCTTTTTTTTCTATTTTCATTTGAAGAAATCGATTAGTTGTCTAATACCAACTATATAGTAGTAGGTAGGAGATAATATTCGATGGAAACAAATAAATTGAATTGAAAGAAATTAATTAATATTTTTGATATATATAAGTATAGGGCATCCTCCGGAAAATGAAAATCCAGTCAAAAAACAATGCGATGAAGACGTGTAGGGACACTATTACGCGATGGAGATTGTAATTTTCTTTGAATTTCTCATTTCTCATTCAATGACGTAACTTTGCTTATTTCTTTCTTTAAGGATCGACGAATCAAATGATATTTCTGTTACACTTTTTACCTCTTCTTTTCCCTTTGAATCAAACTTTTACTCGCCATAAAGGTTCAGTTTGCTTTACAACTAGATTAAGTAAGTATATATTGGTGATTCTATATATATAGTAACTACTAAGATGATAGTGTTACAGTATGCATTGTATTCTCAAAAGCACACCAAGCGAGACATGGCCGGAGTTTCCGCAAAGATCAATGTTTGGAAGCCTTGTACACATCACGTAGATTTCAGCGTTGCACAGATTTGGGCTGCTTATGTTCCGGATAACGCCGTTGAGACAATAGAAGCATGATGGATGGTAATTTATACTTGGACTATAGATGATGGACAATTTCATAACCAGAGTGGTGGGTTGAGTACCAAGGCAAGATGATCGGATACTGGCCGCGTCAATTGTTTCCTGGACTAAGTGAAGGAGGAGCGAGCGCTGTGGAATGGGGAGGGGAGGTTGCGGAGTCACCACACTCTGCTCATCCCACATCGACTCATATGGGAAGTGGGCATTTCCCAAATGAGGGATCAGGGAAAGCTGCATACTTTCAACAAGTGCAATTCAAGGACGCTAACTTCCGATCTCTTCAACCTGATCCTGCGAATCTTGAGACTATACTTTCGCACCCGCGATGCTATGAGGTTAGCCAGATGTTTGGGAACGGTGAAGGTAGCCGTATTGGTTCGCACTTCTATTTTGGAGGTCCAGGAGCAGATGCACCAACTTGCAATGTTTGATGTTAGTTGACAAGTTTAATGTTTGAATTGTTGCTCCTAATTTGTTCTTCTACTTGGTTGTTAGTGGTAACATAGATAATGAAGAACAAGATCGTTTGCGTTGAAAGGTAAATGACACCCACAATTATCACAGGTCAATGCAATGCAGAATATATATATTCGTGGTTATTTTTAAGACTCGTATTTAATGTTTTGAAAGTTCATAAAACAAATTGTAACATATGTGATTTTTCCAGAAATTATAATGAGACATAGTTAGTAGATTACCTTACATAGTTTATCTTCAAATAATTTATACTAGATTCAGGTGAAGTGTGATTTTATTTACAGAAATATTGTTGCGGTGATCCTTAATCTTAGACACATTTATCCCATTGATTTTATCATTTTTATTAATTAGATCGACACTTGACTACTACAACTGATCTCGTACACTTGCGGGTAGGTTTTAGCCGCGTCAAGTTTTGAGGGCCCAAATAATAAGAGTACCGAGAGAGAAAATATTATAAATTTGGCAACAAAAACCTTGGCCCAAAACGCAAGCCCATAAGGCCCAACCGTGAATTTTCCTGTAGAAGGAAGGCGGCAGATTGGCTGGAGCTGGGCCGGCCCACTGGAACTCTCCCAAGGAAGCAGGCGTGCATGCAGAGAGAAGAGATTAGAGGAGTTTGACTTTATTACGTAACTTTAGGTTAGTTTAAGTTTTACTTTCGAGTTTTATTTTGTTTAAGGACTACGGCCGTAGAGGGAGATATTCACGAAGGGATTTTGAAACTTTAGCATTAGGAAGACATGGTATTATTGTTTTAGCCTCTTGTCAATTTGAATTATTTTGTTATTGAGATTTAGATTTTTTTTTTGTCTTTCATATTTATTGAATAATTTATATATATTGTTGACTAATTTAAATCTATTGAATATGTCTTCAATTATATTTGACTAAATTCCTAGTTTTAAGGTTAGGGTGATCCCGACGATGCGTATGTGATTATAATTATTTATTTGCCTGAGTTGAAATAGTATTTGATTCATTCCTAGATGATTTATGCTCATATTAGCCTATGTGAAATGGATTCTATTAGGGTTTGAGACTGAAAGGTGATAACTTTAATAGATAGTCAGATAGGGTTTGAGACTGAGAGGTGATAACTTCTACTGAAATCCTAGGAATTGAACCTGAGATTTTATTATTGCGAGAGCGTCTTAATTTCTCTTGATGATTAATAGGCTATCATAGATGTTTTATATTTAGGTTGGATTAGCGGAGCGCGAGAACGAATGTTATTTCAGCTTATTCCTAGACTCTAAGTGCGTTAAATGGTTTGGATGAGATTAGCTCTGCGCGAGAGCGATTGTTAGTTTAGTTCATGCACGTTTACTATCGTCTTAAAAGAGTTAGTAGATTACCTTAGATAGCTTACCTTCAAATAATTTGGACTAGATTAAGGGAAAGTGTAATTTTATTTACTGAAGTATCGTTGCGGTGATCCTTAACCTTAGACACATTTATCTCATAGATTTCTATCTCTTTTATTTGTTTTTATAGTTATTAGTTTAGTTACATATTTCATCAATTCCTTATTTTACGACCTAGTTCAATGATAGTGTTTCAATTAATATTACATTGGTATTTGTGGAATCAACACTTTTAACTACTACAACTGATCTCATACGCTTGTGGGTAGGTTTTAGCCACAACAGTAATTTAGGGTCTTACTATTCGGCGCATAGGCAAAATTGTCTTTCAGCGCATAGGGTTGTCACGTTACGTGTGAAGTCACTCCACACGTAATGTGGGGTAATTTTTGTTTTTAACCACACGTTACGTGTGGAGTGACTCCACACGTAACGTGTGGCAATTTTTTATTTTTTATTTTTTATTTTTTAAAAAAATTAATTAATTAATTTTTTTTAAACCTCACGTTAAAAAAAGTTTGAAACTTAAAATTTTTATTTTTTATTTATCAATGTTAAAATGTAGCCGGATCTGTACTGCATAACTGTAATACTCTCTCTGTTCCATAATGTTCGTCATGTTTGACTTTTGTACATTATTCATAGTTGAAGAGAATCTTTAAGATTTCTTCCAATATATAAGAAAAAATATAGTCATGTGGGGTCTTGTTTTATTCGTCTCAACGAGTACTTTGATAATATTAAAAAATTATAATTTTTAGGGTTATATTATTAGAGATATTAACGATACAAAACCCGCTTCGACATTTGTACCAGGTCAAATCAGGACGTTCTTTTCGGGACAGAGGGAGTATGAAGTATCTTAGCTGGAGAATTAAGAGTCAATTCTAAACAAAAAAAAATTATTTTACTAAGAAGTTTTCTTTCTATAACCCCAAATTTTTAATACTCCAAGCTTGATCAGTGTCAGACTTACCCATTACTACATACATGAACAAAAAATAAATGCTTAAGATGTGCACAGCAATAAGCAGGGCGTATAAGCAATGATGTATTAAGCCTTGAAATGATCAAATATCAGATAAGAAAGTACGCTAGCTTGAACCTTCTTGGAGACAAAAATAAATCAGCTTACGTTCTCAAACCAGCATCTTTCATCCAGTTAGGACTAATGTCCTAATATTTTAACATTGATAAATAAAAAATAACAATTTTAAATTTCAAACTTTTTTTAACGTGAGGTTTAAAAGAAATAAAATATTTTAAAAAAAAATTAAAATTTAAAAAATTACCACACGTTACGTGTGGAGCCACTCCACACGTAACGTGTGGTTAAAAAAAAAATTACCCCACGTTACGTGTGGAGTGGCTCCATACGTAACGTGACGACCCTATGCGCTGAAAGACAATTTTACTTATACGCCGAAAAGTAATCATGGTAATTTATTGTCTGTACTCCTGGATACGAGCAATAAATAATTCTTTTTTTATCTTTATCTTCAACCTTCCACCTTCTTCAACCTTGTGTGTTTAAAAATTTCAATCTTTCTTCTTCATTTCTTTTCTTCTTTCTCCCATTTTTCATGGTTGTCTTTAAAACTATTTAATTTTTCATTTACTTCTTTCCCCTTAGAGCAACTTGCTCCTGCAATCATCTTCTTCCTCGAATCTTTCCACAATAGATCTTAAAATTTTTCTTCTTTCCATTTCCTTCCACCATATCTCAACATGACGAGGCCTTCTTCTATATATACGCCATGACCATTATCGATTTTACCCATCTTATTCTCTCTCCTCCTCCTCCTCCCAATTTTCAAGTTCAGAAAAACAATGGTGCCTTTTTCCTCTGTTTTTTGCTCGCGAAATTCATTTTTTGTTGGGTTTTCTTCTAGTTTTTGGATTTTGTTTGATTTTATGGATTTGCTAGAAGTTGAAGCGTTGATTCCCCAGTGGATGGAGGTGCTTTTGGGGGAGAAATTTTTCCAACCTTACTTCCTCCATGAAAAGGTTGAAGACGTTGGAGACGCCGGAGAGGGATTGACACGGAACGAGGTAAGTTTTTTGACTCGTCCACATAAAGTCAAATGAAATACAAACTTGTGCATATTACATGGGTAAGTTTTTTACATGTATGTGCATGAGTTTTCACTAAACAAAGACAAACAAATATTCATGCACATATAGGGCATGTTCGGTAAGTAGAAAGTTGAAGTGAGTTGAAGTAAGCTGAAGTGAAAGCTGGAGCTGAAGTGGAAGTAGTAGATGGAGTGGAAGTATGAGTTGAAGCTGAAGTTCGGGAGTTGAATTGAAATTTGGGGTGTTCGATAAAACAAATTTATGATAGTTGAAGTAATAAAATTGGAGTGTTAAATGACTATAAAGGGTATGAGATTTTAATAGGCCAAAATTACGTGCCCATCATATGACCTATAAATTTATTTTCTCATATCTGATTGTTGGTCACATGTTGCTTGTTTTAGGATTGTCGAGCTTTTTTATCCTCCCATGGCTTACAAGGTGAGCTTACTCTCCTTCTTCTCCTCCTCTCCTCTCCTCTCATCTCCTCATCCAATTGGAAACCAGTTCGCACATCATAATAGTGCATGAATGGTTTCCAACTTGTAATGATGCATGAATGGTTCCAACTTTTATTGGTGAAGCAAGACAATTTACCCATGACATACAGAGATATGCAGGTGAATGAGTGGTTTATTGGTGAAGCAAGAACATGAATCAACGTTCCAATTTATAAAAACCAATTAACTAAGCAGGATTAATTTGATCAATGGATCCTTGATTGTTAATTTCATGAACAATATATTTCCTCTTTTTCAGGGGCTCTAATGGCAGCTACCTGCGACTCGAACTCGCCATACACGATGGGAAGCAAGAAACCAACATGGGAAAAGGGTGTCACATACGAGAATGAAGAGTTCATCATCGATCTTCCTCGCAACTTCACGTGATCCCCGACCTCCACAAGGCCTGCTCTATTAGACGGACTGCTTCTCCAGAGTTGTACATGTCTAGCAATCCAACTGGTGCAAAATAAACGGTCTCATAAAAAACATGCATTTACCAAATCCAAATCAATTCTCATTAGACGGAAATGAAACAATTTACGCCCTTTAGAAGATAGCTGACTTACCCTGATGTGCGATATGGTGTACAATTCACATTGTAATAGACCCAGCTACACATCAATACTCCCTGTCTTTGGAACTCTTGACAAACACCCTACAATGACATATTTATTTATACACTTCAGGAATTTCTAAGATTATAATTAGACATGGGTTGTTAGAGGTTTTAATTAGTACCGAAGTTAAATGAATATACAGAAAAATCTCCACTACAGTTTTCACCAGTGATCTCCTCAAGAAACTCAATATCTAATGAGCTAACATATCCAGACATGATAGAAGAAGAGGCAGGTAGATTTGTTGTCAAATCAGCTTCTTTTAGTGGCCAATTTTCGGCTCCTTGACAGTTGAAGACGCCCACCACTCCAAATAGCTTGTTATGATTCCATATCTTTAGCAAGCTGCATAAGCCGGATTACCACATATGCTTCATTTTCTTGACACAAAGCACAACAAATTTTTGCTATCCAAACAATATGAAGTATTGATTTCAGATACACAACAAATTCTTACCTTCTTCCGTCCATGACTGGATCCTTAAATTAGGAATCACGGGTTGGCCGGCCCGAATACTTAGCTCTTAGGACAAATCCTTGTCCTTTACCTTACGTATACAGCGTGGGCTCGCGAGGCGTGAAATCTTCTGAAGCTCTTGCAACAATCGTACACATCAGCAATTGAAGGATCAAGGCGTTGTCGTCTGTTGGAAATGAAATACGTACCTACACTGCAGCATCTTGATGAAATAAAAACATAGTTTGAATCAACATCTCAAAAGGCACAAGTTACCAAAGGATTGGGGATAATGTTACTAAAATGGTTGACCTTCTTGTCTTCTTCCCTGTGGTCCAGACTCGATCACCACTGAGATCTGCATAGTGGAGCAGCAGCTCTAATGGCAAACTTCCTCGTCTTCATTCTTCTCCTCTCCTTTTCACCCTCTCCCGAATTCGTGTAGCATTTCATAAATTTGAATGTGTTTATGCTTAATTTTGTTATGAATATATGTTGTGAGATCTGTTGTTAATGTTATACTTATGAAATATTGAAATTCTGTTTTTTTGGGTTTTGTTTTCAGATTTGGGAGTTGACTTGAATCTCATCTGGGAGGATCGGCTACGCACCATGGAGCTCGAAGACTTCGCGCACGGAGATGGAAAGAAGTTGGCTACGCACCTGGGAGCTCTCCGACCTTGGGCACTTCTCGCAAAAAAATCAATTCTCGCGATTGAGAAAGGTGGAGTTGGGAGTTGTTGATGATGAAAAAGTACAAGTACATGAGCAATTTTTGTAATCTCCCTTTGCTTCAACTCGAGCTTAATGCTTACCACCACCACCCCAACATTAAGTTTTTGCTTCATCTTTAACTCCTTTCCAGCTTCAACTAGCTCCTTCAACTAGCTCCTTCAACTCCCTCTCCAAGAACAACCCGAACACCCCTTGAAGGAGATGAAGTGGCTGCTTCAACTAGCTTCCACTCATACTTCTTGCGTTCCGAACGAGCCCATAAGCACAAACTCGTGCATATTCTAGAAAAGTGCATCAATTTGTGCATGTATGTGCGTGTGTTTCCACTTATACAAAGCCACACATACATTCGAAATATGTGCACATACATGCACAAACTTGTGCACATTCCAAGAAGTGCATAAGTTTTTGCATATATGTGCATGAGTTTCTACTTAAACAAAGTCACACATACAATCAAAACTTAGGCACATACAATCACAAACTTGTGCACATTCTGGGAAGTGCATAAGTTTTTATCTGTATGTACATGCATTTTTACTTACACAAAATCACGTATATTTTTATTTCTAGAAAATATGTAAGTGGATCTCATGCACACCTAGTACAAATTACTTGCACATATAAGTATAAAGGCATGCATTTCAAAAGGAATGCACATACAGTTCAAAACTCATGTACATTTTAACACAGAAAAACGATGTACACAAGTAGAATTTAGATGCACATACAAGTCCAAATCCATGCACACACAATCCAAAATCTATGCACATCCCATATCATGTGCGCGCGCGTCCTTTTGAAGTTTTTTTAAAAATACGCGTTTTTTTATAACACGATCGTTTTTTATTCTCATTCTCACTCTAATAATCTTTCTCACTTGAACCTTTCCCTTTTCTATTTTATTATTATTTCATATAAGTGCCAAGTGTAACATATTTATTGGACCAAAATCTTACACAAGTTTACACATTGTGTAAACGTACAAAAAGTCCCTTTTCGTCGAAAGGCCTTATACTACGTTATGTAAAACAAGGTTTTTAGAGAGACTGGATTTTTTTAAAAGGTTGGTGGGTAGGTGTTTGAATTATTATGTAAATCTTCTAAAACCTAGTTGAATGTTTGGTATTATAAGGTTTTTCGGTAGGTTTTATTTTTTAAATTACAAAAAAGAACATTAATTAATATAAATTTACAAATACTATTGTGAACTTTATTTTGTATAACCTCCAATAACCTTTCTATCTATAGGTTTCTATTTTTCAATATTTAACTTTTCCAAAAGCTTACTAAAACTCACACCTCTTGAAAAATCTTATTTTTTCAGACAATCAATTTAAATAGGTTATAAATATAAAATGGAATTTTCGCGTGGTACCCTTGAGTTTTTGCAATTTTTGCGAAATACCCGAAGATTTGTTATATTTCGCGTGGTACCCCTGAGGTTTTGACAAATTTCGCCAAATACCCTTGACGTCAAAAAACGTTAAATTTTGGGGTTCAACCGTTAACTCCTAAAAAAAGAAAAAATATATTAAATTACAATATGAAAAATCAAGGTCTATTTGGATCGTATTTTATTTATAATTATAACATGGAATTTAGTATAAATTTATTTAATTTTGCATTATAATATAATAAAATATATCAAAATATGCAATTTAAACAAATCCTAAATCACTTATATCCTACCCTTTTCAAATATAAATGTATCATAAATAATTAAGTCAAAATGAATGTGTATAAAACCATTCAGAAATCAAAATATCTAAGAATAAATATGAACGAAAAATCATCCTAACTACAAGTAAACTGTGTATTTTGTTTTATATAAATCTAAACAGTGGAAGGGGCGTGTGCTTTTATTTTTTCAAACAATAATATCAAAGTTGATGGTCTTATGCTTCATTTATATGTAAAGATAAATAATCTTTTACTTATATATATAGAAGAGAGCTCAGGTAAAACGAGTGTTATGGTAAAATAAGTGGACAAATCTAGGACGTTGAATGAGAGGTGACGGATGGATTAATACAATATATAATATGTAGGGTGTGGTTACATGCACAAGATCATACTCAAATAAGGCAGTTACAAATATGGGAGAAGATTTAATTATGTTTTTAATTTTTTTAATGCTAAAAAGGATTGAATATTGAAGAGAGAGAAACCAAATCAAATCACATTCATTAAATCTCTCTTTAGAAGATTCGTCCATATTCTTCAACACCTCCATAGCCGCATGTGAAAACTCATCCAAAAGCTACATATTGATATTCATGTCTCTGTAAATGATATTCGCATCGTTGTATTTGATATGCATGTCTCTAGTATTGATATTCATGCATACACTATGTATTAGTCATGAATATCGTTTATGTAGTTTTGAATATCTCAATAGTGTTCTTCATAATCATATTCCTCTATTGTACATGGATATTCATTGTCTTATGTATTGATATTCAAGTATTGGGTAGACATATATATAATATTATGTAGTGGTATATATTATCTTGTGTAATAATATACATGCTTTTGTGTTTGATATTCATGTCTTCAGTATTGATATTCATGAATACACTTGTATTATTCATGAATATCGTTTATGTAGTTTTGAATATCTCAGTAGTGAAAAACGAATATCATTTAAATGAAAATCACACTCCTGAATATGTATATGAATATCACACTTATTTACATGAATATCACACTCGGTTACGTACATGAATATCACACTCGGTTAGATGAATATCACACAGACTAAATAAGAAAACTCAGAACAAAAAAAAAGAAAATAACATTTCTCGACTTAATTATTTGTGATACATTTATATTTGAAAAATGGAGGATATAAGTGATTTAGGATTTGTTTAAATTGCGTATTTTGATATATTTTATTATATTATGATGCAAGATTAAATAAATTTATACTAAATTTCATGTTATAATTATAAATAAAATACGATTTAAATAGACCTTGATTTTTCATATTGTATTTTTTTTTATAGGAGTTAACGACTGAACCCCAAAATTTAACGTTTTTTGACATCAATGATATTTGTCAAAATTTGTCAAAACCTCAGGAATATCACACGAAATATAACAAATCTTCAGGTATTTCGCAAAAATTGTAAAAACTCAAGAGTATCAGTATACCAAACGAAAATTCCCAATATAAAATCTCCTAAAAACTAAGCCGAGCACACCTAATAGTAAAAATAATGATAAATTGGTGGCTTGTTTTACAAAAATTGCATAGAGTATGAAAGAATGATAAAATTGTTAACACATTTTTACATAAATAAAGCTTACAAAAAAAAGGATAAATGTCGAAGTGGTAAGTTATGTAATTAAAGTGTTTTTTGGAGTCGGAAGCGCGGAAGGATCAGATTCAGACGCAAATATTACACTACTTTCTTTTCGACGACGGGGCGAGGTTTATCCTAGGGTTTTTCTCTCTTCTCCTCCGAGAAAACCAATTCATGGCGAAGCCGAACCGTGGCCGACCGGCGGCGTCGCCGTCGGTCTCCGGTTCCCCATCCCGGTCCAGGTCGAGGTCCCGCTCCTACTCAGGCTCTGGTTCTCGCAGCATTAGCTCCCGCTCTTTCTCCTCGTCGTCTTCTCCCTCTCACAGTGCCAGCTCTCGCAGCCGGAGCCCTCCTCCTCAGCGCAAAAGGTTCTATTTATCACTCTCTCTCTCTTTATCCCTTGCTCCTTTTCTTCTCGAGTGTCTGTGCAATTATAGAGGTTTCTTCCCAATTTGATTAATTTGAGCGATTTTTTCGTTGGGTATTGTGATCTGTAGAAAGTGGGAGTTCGTTTTTACAAGGATAATGTAGGAGTACAATGGTGAATCTCTATCGTTCTTGCTGTTGGCTAAGAGTAATTTGGGTGTGCAAGTAGTGCAACCAAGTACACATTATTTGTTAGGTGGATTTGACTGATGATATGATGTTGAATTGCTGATTGTTTGCATATTCTTCAATTGAATAAATGTCTCTGCTTTTTGCATGGTGAGGTAAAAATATCATTCCTCGGATGTGCAAAGTTATCAAAAACATGTTGGATAGAGATGTTGATTGTTTGAATGATCCATAGCCCTCCTTCATACCCAAAGGAAAAAAGGAAAATATGCATAGTCGGTTTTCAATGTTAATTGTTCCTTCGGATCATTAGAGAGTTATTATTTAATGAGTTTGGAAGTATTCATCGTGGAGTTTTCAATGTTAATTGTTCATCTGATCATTAGAGAGTTATTACTTAAGTTGTAGGCTGTCTGGTTTTTCTGGCAGAATCATGAAATTCTTTTTTCTTGTACTATTCAACTTGTGAAAACCATGAAATTATTCATTGTTGTCACAATATATTGATTTTCATTCTTTTGTGGGTGATTTATCTCTAAAGTCTGCACACAGACACTGAAGTGAGATTTTGTGCAGTTCTGTTGAAGGGTCAAAACGAGGCCGTTCTCCCCGTCCATCTGAAAAAGCTTCACCCCCGAGGTTGATTTTAAGCTCTTTTTAGAAGCTTTCTTTAAAGAACAACTGAGCATATTTCAAGCCTTCGTGCTACACATCAGATCACATGTCTTGTTCTTTTGGTCTTCATTAAGTTTACCAGAGGTCATATGCTTTTATGATCATTCTGGATTCTATGTTAAGCATGCATGTTTCTTCTCATGTCTACTGCTATTTTTTAGGTATAGATTTTTTTTTCCTTTTATACTTATTATTTGGTCTAGGTTGTTTAATTTTTCCATGATGCAGTTTAACTTATTTGTAAAGATAAGGTTATTTGTTATTCTTATAATTAATATATAATGCAATTCATATGGAAACAGTACTGGCTAAGCTGTCTTGATTTGTGCATGATTTTTCTGTGCATATTCTCATGAATTCTTGTCTTGTTCTTCAATTTGTTATGCTTGCTTGTTTCAGGAAATCTTCATCCATTGCAGAGTCTCATGTTCTTCATGTGGATAAACTTACGAGAAATGTGAATGAAGGCCATCTCAGAGAAATTTTCAGTATGTTTCTTTCTCGTGATTCTGTTTCATATGTTTATCCATGCATTAATAATTCTTTTTTTTTGCATAATGTTATGTCTGCCTAATGTTGATTCAAGGCACTATAAATGTTGTTAAGCCTCAACTTGAGAGCTGATAATGTTATGTCTGCCTAATATTGTTTTCTTCCATCTTTATAACTTCCACCTTACTGCTTGTATGCAGGTAACTTTGGTGAGGTTGTCAATGTTCAACTAGCAATGGATAGAAATGTGAGCTTCTACATTCAGATGATTCAATCATTTTACTGTAGCAGGATTTGGATGCTTGCCTCGCTTGATCTCTTGCCTATCTTTACAGAATGATCCAAATCTTTCACTGTAGCAGGATTGGCATGCTTGCCTTGCTTGATCTCTTGCCTATTGTTACACATGCAGGTCAATCTTCCAAAGGGATATGGATATGTTGAGTTCAAATTGAGGACTGATGCTGAAAAGGCTCAGTTATTCATGGACGGGGTATGTTGATGTTGATTTTGATTATATACTAAAGTAAGGAGTGCTCTCTGTGGTTGATTGATGTGGTTATCTTACATTCTTGGTATTCATCTAGGCTCAAATCGATGGGAACAAGGTTACTGCTAGGTTCACTCTACTTCCCAGTCAAAAAGTATCTCCCCCACCTAAAAGCATTGTCCCTCTAAAAAGGGATGCTCTTAAAAGTGATGGTGCTGCTGTTGGAAAGGATGGACCTGACAGACCAAGAGAACGTATGATCTTAGTGTATGAAAAGTTATTAGTATGAATTTTTTATTTATTAGTGTTGTAATTCCTTTTTTTTGATGATGTAGCTTCTCCACGTCAAAAGCGTCTTTCTCCAAGGCGATCCCCTGTTGCACGAAGAGCCATTTCACCTAGACGAATTGATTCTTCTCCTCGTCGCCGTGCAAATTCCCCTGTTCGCCGCAGGGAACCTCCTTATCGTCGAGGTGATACACCTCCAAGAAGAAGACCTGCATCTCCAGTTAGGGGGCGCTCTCCGTCATCACCTGCAAGGCGAATGAGATCACCTCCTAGGTAAGCTCATTTCCCTTTTAATTATAGTGTTGCTGCATTTACTAGAAATCTTAACGATGTATGGTTTTATAGGGGCTCTCCTCGAAGGATACGTGGAAGCCCACCTATCCGTAGGCGGTCGCCTCCTCCACGCCGCCGGTAAGTTCTATTCCTTTGATATTCTCTCATTCTATCTATACGGTCATCAATGGACCATTGACCTACAAATAGCATGTTTACATGAATCTCCATGGTGGTTGTGATAAAATGTACTTGCTCTTGCTGTTTAATTGGTTATGATATAGTCTTCTCTTGCATAGTCACTGCCTGTTTATCATGCACACTCTATTCATGATTGGACATAGTGGCCTAGTTGATTCAATTCATTGATATTTCCAGTAAGCTGCATCTATCTACAATGATCTTTGTTTTTTGCTTTTGCTTCTCCATAAATTTTTTCCATCTTTCACAGTTCACCTCCTAGACGTGTTCGTAGTCCTCCTAGGAGGTCTCCTGTGGTTCGTAGACGTAGCCGTTCTCCCATTCGTAGGCCTGCACGATCTAAGTCAAGATCTATCTCACCTCGGAGGTAAGCCTCAAATGGTTAGACTATCGGTGAAAACTCTGTATTTTGATAATGTTTGCCTTCATTTTTTCTTGTGAGATCGGACAAAAAGCTTAGAACCAACTGGGAAGTGAAATGACTGTTCACTGTTCTTTAAGGTCTCTAAAAACGTGAAGTTTTATAATATTGTTCAGTGTGGGTTGGTGGTAGTGATGTTACAAAACATCTTGGAAGTCATTTAAGTACATTCTTTGGTTAACTCATTATGGTGTGTGTGTGTGTGTGGAAATTGAATAGTGTGCAAATTTAAATTTCTCTCACAATTGTGAATCAACTCAGAAACCTAAACTGTTCCACATTTACTTCTTTTTAACAGCATACCAAACAAATCATTCATGAAAATACACTTATATTATTGTCAGTTTTATGCTGTGTGTTGCCATTTCTTTCAACTAAATCAAATTGTTATATACAATTTTTTGTGGTCATAGCTTTGAAATAAACAATTTTGAAGAGTAAGTTCCTTCACAAAGGGGACAGATATTTCAAAGTATTCTAGGAAAAACTTCAGTTTAGTATGTTCTCTGTTTTAAATGCCCTAGTGTGATAAAAACTTCTGACTATATATATAGTTAGAAATGCAATCACATTAATTTCAGGCTGCCTAATTTATATTCTCATCAAACTTTGTGAAATGGATTTAAATAATTAACCCTCTAGTATTATATGTCCTTAAGCTTGATCTGCATCACCTTCCCAAGATGCAATATGTTGTCACTTTTACATTCGTTTTCTAAATCCTCAATTTGCAGATATAAATAGCTTTTCTTGTATAAGCATGACAAATTCATTGTCATTAGTAACAATGTTTCTGACATGTGTGTATATATACATCTCAGAGGTAGAGCCCCTGTAGGCAGACGTGGGAGGTCATCATCTTACTCTAAATCACCTAGTCCTCGAAGGGTATATGGCTTATCCATGTTCGATTATTAATAGTGCTTTTTTCTTGCTTGAAAATATTAGTTATTAATGATGCTATTAATGAACTTTAATATCTTCAGGTTCCTCGAAGGGTATCAAGGAGCCGCAGTCCTAGAAGGTATTTATCTTGAATCTTTAGTCTGATTCTATGTTTACCTCCAGTTGGCTTGACCTACTGGTCAAGTGTTTCTGTCTTTTCCCCAACAATTAGCCTTGAAATAGTGCCTTAATAATTTCTTGTTAGTTAGTACTTCAATATCATTTGAAATTCTGTTAAGTAGCGGGTTGACTGGTATTGCGAGCAATATATCAGTCTGAGATTTAAGTTGCTTTTCAGGCCTTTGAGAGGACGGAGCAGCAGCAGAAGCAGTAGTAGTAGTTCTCCACCTCGTAAGCCTTGAAGCTGAGTTCTATCATGGGAGTGTTGTCTCTGAATTCTGAGATTCCAAGAAGATGATGAAACAAATTCCCCTTTCTGATCATTTTAAGTTCATAACTTGTACTTGCTAGGTGATTTGAACTATTTTCGGTCTTGACATGAAAATTTGGCAACTACTTTGACCTGTTGGAATCTAGCTTCTTGTACCTATTATCTACTCTTGCAATCAGCAGTTACTGCAAAGCCCAGAAACTGTTTTGTTGAGCTTCTGCTTGAATAAGCATGCAAAGGTTTTGTTTAGTAGCTATGATAAATTGAGAAGTTTACAGGGAAAGTGTAAAACGTGCTTCAACTGATTGCAAACCAAGAAGCACTAGTCCACTTTTCTATTTTTTTGATAAGGTAACAATATAAACTTTGAGATGTCGAAAATCTAACCGCCCGACAAAACAAACAAACACAAAACACCAACAAACAGAAAAAAGACGAAACAACAAGAGAAACACAAAAGAAGAAGAAAGCAAAAGAACCCAGAGGAGAGGTGAGTAAAGCACAGACGAAATCTACACCGTCGGAAGGATGAACATCCTTGACCTAATCCGGAACTACAACTCAATTCATCGTCTAGGAAACTCCCTTCACCAAAGAATGCATCTCATGAAATCAAGACTAACAAAAACCACACAGACAAAGAATCTGGTTGACAAAAGCACAAAAACCAGATCTGGAAACAAAGGAAGCAAATAACTAAAAGAAACAAAAAAAAAACAAAAAACAGAAAGATAGGAGAGGCCAACACTGGCGCCACCACCCTCCTTCGCCAAAACGTCACTGGCGGCGTCGTTAGGGGTCGGTCGGAGCGGAAACTCAGAGCGGAACCGGGGCTCGGTCGGAACGGGTGGGAATGGTTCGGACCAAGGCGGGATCTGGGCTTGGAGCACTCGGACCATCCTTGTCCTCGGCGTCGGCGGAGGCTCGGTGCAGAGCGGGGCCTCGGTCGGAGCGGCGGGGTAAGGGCTCAGTCGGAGCGGCGGGGGTTAGGACTCGGTCGGAGCGATGGGGGTAAGGGCTACCTTTGTCAGCCCAGCCAAGGGCTAGGGCCGGCTCCCGGCTCCCTGCTCCACTATTCTAAAACGACACTCATTTGTAATAGTTTCATATTTACCGATCATTCAAAGGAGAAAAGAAAAAGAACGCAGTGCACTTGTATGGTAAGATGGGAAATGACATTATTAAGAAGTGAACATTTTAATTTATATTAGCCAGTTTTGATAGTTGTAGTACACAACACTTCAAATTTTGCATCTCAACAGAAGCCTTTGGATTGAAAAGGAGTAAATTACAAGCCTTTTCTGCCGCCTGATTTGAGTGGAATATCATCATCTGCAGTTACCAAGGCGGGTGCTCCTCAGCTCAGAGGATAGAGTTTTGCAGTCTAGTCTGGTTCAGTTTTGCCCATCAAGCAACTTTTGAACTACCAACAGCTGTCGGGCTTCTGATTCTGTCGAGCAGTTGGTTTGATCTTTCCCTGTAATGTCATCTCAAGGGCGAATTGGAGGTTGGTCTAAAAATGGCAACTCAATGGGTGTAGCATTGCCATAGAATTCCTCCAAATTGTAGAATGTTCTCTGAGGGGGGAGAAATATATGGACGACAACATCACCTGCAAACAAAGAACCGAAAAGAAAACGCGTAGCAGCTTCAATCAACTAACTCTAGTGCCATCACCATCCAACTTCCCCGTCTCAAGAGAGAATTATATTTCTTCATGCAGGAAAAAAAACTTTAACAATGATAAGCAGGGCTCATGTTAACCAGAACAACCTGTGATGGGAAAGGGTGTTTTGGAACCCAAAACATAAAGTGTAAGAGAAGAGACTTGCTCACCGAAATCTAATACAGTCCACGAGTTGGGTTTTGAGTCACCAGTAGCTCTTTTTCCGAAACTTTTCTCAGCTAAGTCCTCCATTCTGGACCTAATTGGCAAAATCAACAGTTATCTAATTACAGTCCAGAAGGGCCAAAACTACAATCAACATAGGCAAAAGATACAAGGGCATGCAGGAAAGGAGTCCGTACTTGATTGCATAAATCTGAGGGTTAGAAAATGCAGTAGCAATGATGAAAAACCGAGTCCAATACACCAGAGGTTTTACAAATAGGACTTTAATGTCAGCAGCCTTCACATCGCTTGCTACCTTTGCCATTTCCACAGCAACTGCATTTTCCATTTAAGCATCACTATGCTAATAATTGCAAAAACCTTGACAGGACAAGAAAAAGGAGTTTGCCTAGAAAAGCTGAGGAACAGGAGCTGTTACCCAGCTTGTTATAGAAAAACATAAATCATGTGTACTATTAAGGGAAGTTATTGATGCTTCTAAGTTCAATCGACTATTTCAGGCAAGAACAGACCTCACTGCCTTGGGTCTTCAAAGAGTAACTAAAAAGCAGCAACATGTTGTGAATACGAGAGTGTAAGAACTTTCTTACAGCTTCTCTAGCTAAACTATTATTCCATGTTCTATTCTTTCAAGCATTATCAAGATATTGTAAGAAACCTTTTCCAGCTTATGAAGCTACAGTAATGACTGATGATGTTATGAGCTCCTAAGTAGCAGACAGTGCCATTATTAGAAGCATAGAAGAAATGAGATATTTCAAGAACTTCGAAACTACTGTTCTTACATTTGGGAAGAAATAACAAGCCAACAGCACTTAGTTATGTGATTGTGTATAGCATAAGTCGCAGATGATCTTACATGATAAACTTTCAGCATCATCATCAATCTCAGCAGTGGTTGGCTTTTGATCCTTACTCTTGTAAACTACCTTCCCGTATTTCTTGAACAAGTCATCGAACATGTCGTCTGTATCTTCGCTAACATTCTGCAAAGCAAAACAAATCCACACTTCACTGAACCACATGAACCTAATGTCATCACTAAAATTATTGTGTAAGGTTTTTTAAAGTCTAACAATCAATCCTTGCCCTTGCTAAAGTGCAGGATTAGAAAGCATTTCACAAAGGGATGAATGAAAAACAAGGTAATTCTAGCTTAGCAGTGTTTGAACAGGACCAAAGAAAACATTTTCATTGAACCTACGCCCTCAGTTCTCATTCAACCTAGACTAACAGACCAGCTAATATGCAGTATAATATCTCGCTAGCTGCTCAGAATCAACGCTTGCCCTTGCTGATTATAAAATGGAACTTGTTCAAACAAACCTCATAATGAACTTCAGAGGCGTGTAACAAAATTACGCACCTAATTGCTATCTTATGCAATTGTGTGCACTCTAAATTGTCAATTCCGAACGAGAATACTACCGCACTTAGGCATTGCTACAAAATGTAGTTGCAAACTTGCAATCTACGATGTTTCCACCAAAAATATCAATCAAAACAGAATAATGGAGTTAGAGATATACTGATCCAACGGCGCTACAAGAGAAGAAGAGCTCCCTGGAAAAGGGAGAAACCACCATCCCCAATTTCTGAGCTTTTCTAGTTTCACCGCCATTGGCACAATCTCCAAACAACCTTCTAGGAGCATGGAAGCACTTGATTTTCCGAAAATCAGAAACACCGCCGTGAAAGCACGCTCCGGCAGCGGTGCCGGAGAAGGAGAAGATGGTGGATGACATTTGTCGTCGTTGGCCTCGCTTCGCTTTGCTCTCTACAAACTGAAGCAGCAAGCAAACTTCTTAGATAAGTAGATTTTTTGAACAGCGGCTTTTTCCTGATATTTTGGGCCTTGAGAGTTGGACTTTTTAATATTTGGGCCGAATTTCTAAAATGGCCCATCTGAAGATTAAACATTTCAGCTTGCTCAGTGTTCACTACTATATATAAGGGTAAAACCCTAACCCTAGAGATCCTCTGCCAAAAACTTGCACTTTCTGAAGACGAAGAGAGAGAAAGAGCGGCGGCGAAGGCGGAGGAAATGGTGAAGTTTTTGAAACCAGGGAAGGCGGTCGTACTCCTGCAAGGCAGGTACGCCGGACGGAAGGCGGTGATCGTTCGTTCCTTCGACGACGGCCAGAAGGACCGCCACTACGGCCACTGCCTTGTCGCCGGAATTTCCAAGTACCCGAAGAAGGTGATCCGCAAGGACTCACAGAAGAAGCAGGCGAAGAAGTCTAGGGTTAAGTGCTTCGTGAAGTTCGTCAACTACAACCACATCATGCCGACTCGTTACACTCTCGATGTTGACCTCAAGGATGTCGTCTCCGTCGACGCTCTTCAGTCCAGGGACAAGAAGGTGACGGCTGCAAAGGAGACTAAGGCGAGGTTCGAGGAGAGGTTCAAGACTGGGAAGAACAGGTGGTTCTTTTCTAAGCTGAGGTTCTAGAGTGAGATGCTTAATTCAGGTTGGAAGTATTAGAGAGGTCGTCGAGATCTTATTGCTTTCTGTTTTTGATGTTTGAATACTATTGTTGGACCGATCCAGAAAGATATCATTTTTCATGCTTTCCTAGTTTCTTTCTCTGATCTTCATTATGGTTGTGAATTTTGAGATTTGCTATCTCGGTTCAACTGGAATATATGCTAGTTTGAATTTTGCTTATCCATCTTGTCTGATTATTAATTTATGCATCAGCCTCTGCTTGAATTTCATCCATTAAACAGGATTTAGATCACACCTGGTTGAAGATATTAATTGATATGATCAATGAATTCGTTTGTCTTGTGAAATTTGTTAGTAGGAAATAGGATTCGTATGACAATTTTGCTTCGGTCAATCAAATGTCAAAGAAAACTTCAGCTGACTTGCCTAGTGGTTCTAGCTTGATGGCTCTGATGAAAAGGGTACTTGTGATTTTAGCTTGGGAGTGTTGGGGTTATCACTTAGCAGTCACTATAACTAAGCATGATTGTTCCCTTTTCCGAATATAAAATGCCATAATCGAAGAAAAAATAGCCATGGCTTGATCCTTCTCATATGAATGGTTTGATGCATTTCGGTGATACAAGCATTATTATAACTCATTCTTTTGCATAATAGAATTTCTTATCTTTGCCCCTTGCTATGTTTGATGTTATGGGTCAAAGTGTCTTTGCTATGTTTGATGTTTTGGATCTCCATGAATCTGATTAGTTTTGTCCCTTTACTTTGCTGCCAGTAGTATAACTTGCCCTGTTGCATTTTACAAGTTTGCGTTCTACCAAGTTATCAGAGGCATAGATTTGATCTCTATTATGCGGGTTTCTTTGTTAATGGGGGCAACTTTAATAAGGACAAAAAACATGAAAACTCGTTACATCTTAAGAATCGTTTGGATTACACTTTATCTGGCAGTATAATCCAAAAAAATGGTATTACAATCTCAAAAACGGCATTGTAATATCAGTTCTTTGTTACAAACCCTTATTACTGATTACAGTTCCTATTGGTAATCTTTGATTCAATTTCATACACAGAAAGATGAACAACACAACTCAATAGGATGATGATAACCTTCCACAACAGAATTAGGAACACAAGTAGAAGACCGTGAGGCAATGCTTAACAGTTTCACAACACTCTAATGGCCACAATGCTTCACAACTGGCATCCAAACAAACATATAAATCACTATTCATTCTTATTGCCCCAGCTATTAAATAGGGCAGATAAAAAAACATGTAAAGCTTACCACCACTTGTCCTAGCTGTCATCTGACTCACCCCTCAACCTTGTCTCCGTAGGCTAAGCAACGCCCTCCGGTTGCGAATCCTTAATTGGGTATCCCACCGGCGGGTGTGGCGTCAGGTATTCATCTTGAGTCGGAGCAACACCTCTTGTGTTCTTCTTGGGCAATCCATATTCGTATTCTAATGTAACAGCAAAACATGAGAAGTAATGTGTAAATTTAACATTTACAAGACCCAAGAGATGAAAATATCTCAGATTTTATCATTTTCCTTGACCAATTTCGTTGTTCAGACCATCTGGGATTTGAGGTTCGATCATTGATCTAGCTTGAACATATACAACAATCTAAAAAGAGATGTAATTGCGTACCAGAAACGCCTTGCTGGTTGTTGTAATGATCCATTTTTTCCCAAGTTATGTAGCTTGCTGAAAGAGCTTCTATACAAACACCAATGCAGCGCGGGATGACGTAGTTTGCCGATTAAAATGTATTCGGAAACACACAAGAAGATGATGAAGTGGGGGGATTGATATGGAAATAGTCTGAAAAGACCTCAACCTTTACTTCTCAGAAGCAGTCTCCTTCCTCTGGCAATTTGCTCAATCAACTAGTATAAAATAGTAGGTCAATATCACAAGCTTGCTAACTTTTGAAGGTCAATTAGTAGGCGAAATTTGCTCCTTTATTTTTATTATGAAGCAATTAGACTGATTTCATAATCTATTCGAAGACATCCCTAGAACATTTTTACGAATTAGGTGAGATGAGCGCTTCATCTCTTGAAAAATGTGCTTAATGTCTCGTGACGAAATAAATTTGCTCTCTGACTTCCTTAAATCAACCTATTTGCAATATATATTAATCCCTATAAAATGCTTTTATATAGCGAAATAATTTGTATAAGTGAATGTCATAGGCAACAGTGCAGGTTCCGTAGTTTCTTCCCTCTATTCTTTTCAAGTATTGATTGTTTGTGAATTTTGAGATATAATATCTCGGTTCAACTGAAGTATATGCTAGATTGAAGTTTTGCTGATGATCCATCTTGTGTGCTTGTTCACATTACGTTTCTTATGTGATTAGATGTTTCAAACATTGTGACTTATACTATAAGAAGATTTAGCTCATTCTGATATTAAATGTTGAAAGGTTGAGTTAATTTGCTTGTGGTTTTAGATTAATTGGCAGATGTAACTGTAATGAACCGTATTATTAGACTTTGCCCTGTTGGCTGTTGCATTTAACAAGTTTGGGTTCTTAGTTGTGCAGTTATCAGAGGCATTGATTGTATCTCTATGCTGTCTATAGTGCAAGAAAGTTGAAAAGTTGTGGACATCTTATATGTTTATATTTAATATCACTAGTGATTGCACTTCCTTTGAGCAATCAACCATGGCGCTTTGTTACAGATTCATAGACGTAAAGTTGAAGGAAATTAATAGACTAACAAATGTGATTGTTTTATTCATGTATATATTACGGAGTACAAAACAATGTGTTTGGAGGGGAAAAACAATGGAGCTAAATGAACACTGAACATAAGCAAGCTGTATAAACACAAGAAAACAATCCACAACAGATTTACGATTCCTCTTCAAAAGCAGATGTCTATGGCACAACAGCAACACAAAGCTGCACAACTGCATCCAAACAAAACAATTCAATTAATACTAATTCAAAATCTCTAAGCTCTTTTGGTATCGATACCGGGTATGAATATGAGTGATATACCAATTTTCTGAAATATATCAAAATAACACTCCAATACCACTTTAATATCACTGATATCAATATGTAACATATATTAGTTTGATATCAATATACCAAATACAGATATGGGCTCATACCCATATCTGATATCCTGTTATCTGGCCATTAATTGCCCAAGAAATTAGACCATAATATGCACAATAGATGAGCAATTACCAGCCCTTCCAGAAGCCGTCGCCCCTCGACCTCGTCTCAACGGGCCGAGCAACGCCCTCTGGCTGCGAATCCTTAACCGGGTATCCCACCGGTGGAGGCGCCATCACGTACGGACCGCCTCGGGTCGAATCCATGCCTCCTGTGCTCTTGGGCAATCCATATTCATATGCTACATTGTATAATCAACATTGCATCAGTTAGTATGTGTATTATGTAACATAAAAATGCTAAGCTTGTGTTATCGAGATTTGATCATTGTCCTTGATAAGCTGTGATCTAGCTTGAAAATATGAATGTAATAAAACAGAACGATTAATAAAATACCCACCAGAAACGCTTTGCTGGTTGTTGTAGTGATCCATTTTTTGCAATCTCTGTGGCTTGAAAACTTAATAAGCAGGAGAATGAAATGTGATTGAAGACAAACAAGAAGATGAAATTGAGGATTTATATAGAATGTAAGATGAAATTAAAAGACAAGAAAGTTGGTTTCCCAGTCTCTTTCGTTTCGCAGTTTGCTTAACGGATTCAATTTGTCAAAGTTTGAACCTTGAAGAGTTCATATATTGGAAGTTTCCTATCTCAATGCTTTTTGTTGCAACCGCGTCATCCGGGACGACGCCGTATCAAACCTTCTCTTCTCTTTTTTTTTTTTTTTTTTATAGCAAAATCGAACCTTCTTTTCTAAGAGGTGTCTTACTTCCCCGTTGACACGTGTCAACATGCACCCATCTGACATGAAAAGTCATACTCGTTGAAGGGTTGTATGTCGATTGTCGACCGGTCGTTCAAGTTTTGCACCACGTTTTTTTTTTTTCCCGCATCAGGTTTTAAACGCTACTTGAATAGTGCGTTTTTTTTAAATGCCACATTGTGGCATTTACTTTTTGTTGTATTTTTTTTTGAATTTATTGAGATTTAAAATAAAAAAAACCGACTCGATTAAACCGGGTCCAACTTAAACGCTACGCCGTAGCGTTTAAAATGGACCCAGTTTATTTAAGCCGATTTCCATTTAAACACTACGACGTAGCGTATAAATTTTCAACGGTCATTTTTAAACGCTACGTCGTAGCGTTTAAAAATTGCCCTTTTTTTTTTTCTTCCAATGGTCGAATTCCCCAACGGTCCACAATCCATTCCCCACACTTCTATATATGTGTTTCTTCCATATGTCTTCTTCACATTTATACAATTTCAAAGCACAATAGTAAGAGAGAAAATGTCGTTCTCAAGCGTAGTCGATGGACCCGGTCTTGAATCGATTAGTGAAGATAATGTACTGATACGTATACTGTAGATTTAAATTGATTATACAATATTATTATGTTAGTGTACAATAGTAGTTGTAAATTATATTTTATAGATATTATATGTATGTTAGTGCACATTATTAGTGGTAAATTATATGTTAACATATTCTTGTTAGTAATAATTATATGTTATAGATATTGTAGGTATGTTAGTGTAGAATATTAGCAATAAATTATATTGACTATGTTATTGTAGAATATTAGTATATGTTTTATTTTAGAACATTATGTTAGTGTAGAAATGTGATAAAATATATAATTTGTGTAGAATTGGAAAGTATTTGTTTAAATTTAGGCGAGTGAGGAGAACAGACAAATATTTAAATTTTCTACGTGTATTATATTTGCACCATGATTTTTAGGGTAGAACGTTAGGTTAGGTAGAACACTTTCTTAGTGTAGAACATGAGTATTTATCTTAGTTTGTATTTATGCATATTTATAATGTATACCAATGTTTGTGAAATATAAAGGATGATTCTAGTGGCACCAACTTTACGAGTGCCGATTTTTCTTTGCATTTTACTACGGATGAGGAATGGGGTGATAGACAGAGTATGATCAAGTGGGTTCGTTCAGTGGGCAAGGAACTGAACATTTTGATTGTCATACAAAAATCATGGGATCGAAAGGTGATATTATCATGTGAGAAGTCTGGATCATACAGACCGACGAAAAATAAGGCAGTCGAAGGTTCCGAGCCAACCCCTAAATCGAATCGGTCAACTAGGACAAAGAAGAGTGAGTGTCTGTTTGAGATGCACGGGTTGTTATCAAAAGAGAGTAAGTGGACCTTAAAGGTCATCTGTGGATGGCACACCCATGACATCCCAACATCCTTAATGGGGCATACTTTTGCTAGACGCCTTGATGCAGGACAAATCGAGGCGGTGAAGTTGTTGTATGCCATCGGCTCGACGCTGAAGAACATTATTTGTCTTTTTCTCAGAGTAGACCCAAAATGCTTGACATCAAGGAGCCAAGTGTACAATTGTAAGGCTAGGAGAGGAAGAAATGCAGGGGCAATTTGACGGTGATGCAAAGGTCTAGAGGATATTATGCGGATGTTGAAAGGGTTAAGGTTAAGATGAAAGAAAAGGGGAAGTATGTGATGAAGGAGGTCGTGAGTGATCTTTTTTATTAGTCACCCTGACTCTAAGCACTTGTTGGGTTTGTTCCCCCACGTCGTCATTACGGATACAACCTACAAGACCAACAAGTAATCTTTAGTTTTCATTTTTCACTACATCTACACTATGTAAGTGCATCTAATTTTCTTTTTCAGGGTTTAAGATTTTATTAAACATGGTTTATGGTTTGAGAAATTTGGATTTTTGTTGAAGAAAATATCTTCAATAGGTATATATGGCCTCGATATTTTATAGTTATGTTTGTAACATTATTTCGTCTGATTTACTACAAGATGTGCCAACAACACCAGGTATAATTTTAACGTGTTATACATCTGCCCGAAGACCATAAAGGCTATAATGTATGATATTTCGGGGTTAAGGGTGCATAAAGGATATTCAGTATGTATACATGGGCCGAATATTTAAGGATTATTTGAGATTCTCTGATGCTCCTTCAGTAGAAGAGCTTCAAAAGTACATTTAGGGCTACGAACAAAACTACAAAATATCGGGCCAATATATACCTATTAAAGATATTTTCTTCAAAAAAAATTTGGACACCCCAAACCTTAAACCCTAATGAATGGACCATTGCCACTACAACCCTAAACCCTAAAAAACCTACCCTAAACCCTCTCACATCCCCGAAAGCGCTACATGGTAGCGTTTAAGTGTTAAAAGCCACACTGTGGCATTTAAGTGTTAAACGCCACACTGTGGCGTTTAAGTGTTAAACGCCACACTGTGGCGTTTAAGTGTTAAACGCCACACTGTGGCGTTTAAGACTTAATACTGCTAATTGAGGGATTTTAGACTATATGGTTTAAGATTTATGAGTTTAGGGTTTAGATTTTGTTAGTTAATAAGACCCTAATTCTAAGGGTTTGATTATAATAAAAAACGAGTATGAACAAATATAATACGATAAGCGGTGCAAATAGAATATGAGTACGAACAAATAGAATACAAAATGTCACTACAAAAGAGATAATAACATCCACTGCCCTAAACCCACAAACCAAAATATATGAACAACGGCCTAATCATCGTCGCTATCAGAGCCCCTCTCTAGCCTAGACTGCATACGCTCCGCAATATCCTGATCACGTGCTTCTCTCTCAGCTGCTTCCTGCTCAGCCGCCGACCTGGATGATGAATCCCTCTCGTATATAGATGGTAATCTGGGCCATGGGGCTGTTGATGACCCGCCCGTCGAAATTTGGCTCTAGGACTGTCGTTGTGACGCCCGTGCCAGTGGATCAGCAACAGGTATCTCGTTGACATCGATAATGTCCGCAAGCCTCTGCCAGTCCTCCATCCCGCCACCTCCTCGCAGAATAACCTCCCAGATATGCGCCCTCACCATGTTCAACTGCTGTCATTCAATCATATAATGTTAAGTGAATAAACTTTATAAGGATATCAATTCCCTAAAATATGACAGATTTCATACACTAAACATACCCGAGATGCATCCAAAGCCGGAACATCATGGCATATGGGACGAGGTTGCTCGGTCGCGTCGTGTCTGGCATATGGATGTGAAATGGGAAGGAACCAATCGAGATACTCCTCATCCATATCATAATCAGCAACAGTCAACGGACTAGCTAAGAGCTCAGCACAAAGATGCTCGTCCAATCGATCCCAACCGTCCTAGTGGGAATCAAACTCCAGCTTGTAAGCATCCTTCCCTTTTAGGCTTTTAGGGCGTTCAACTGTACGGGGCCGTATTGGGTCGAGAGGCCTGCTCTGTCCAAACTGGCGTGCCACGCGGTCAGGCATGTACGGCTCTATAAACTTTTGGAAGTCGTGCCTCGATATGTAGAAGCTCTATACCGCAAATGGAAATCCAGCTAGCCATGTGGCATCCACCGCACCTACAAGCATAAACAACATCAATGTTACGAGTAACCATTATAAGCTAATCACAAAATATAATAGAATCATGTACTTACATCCTCACGCCGATACTCATCACGGACGTTGCGGTAACTCCGAATCCGAGATGGATCCCGTAGAGGGGGGCGTAATACCCAATACCATGCCGCTCGTCAGTCATCGTCGGCTCTCCTAACCTGGGGATGCGGGTGTCTGGAAAACCTCGGAAAGTAGGCCCATATCCATATCTACAATCATCACAAAATAAATTTAAACCCTAATTTTTTAAATGGTAGTTTTAAATTTCGGTGGAATATACAACGATTAAAAGATTAGCGCGTTTTACCTGGAGTAGCAAACAACAACCGCCTATGCTCTTGGCCTTCCCACGTGAAGCCTCACCTAGGTTCTTGTACAGGCAGGCGAGAACTTCGGCTCCCCAGGCCGTCCGCTAGGTACGCTCATGATCCACGCACAACAGCAACAGCTGACACTTTAGCTTGTTCGTGGACTTGTTCACGAACAAGCTGGACCCCAGCAAGTGGAATAAGCACCCTGCTGCACAAGACATGGGGTCGTCGCCCAGCAAAATCATCCAACGCACGTTGAACACGAAGTCCCATATATCAATCCCAACTTTCTTCACCCACTTTTTCACCTCCAATAGGTCATAGTCAAACACCTCATGCCATAAATCGGCCAACTCCTCATCATCTAATAGCGCACTAACGGCGTATCCCTCAATAGGTAGCCCCATGATCCTCTCGACGTCATGAAGTATGACGGTAATCTCGCCCCACGAAAAATGGAAGTTGTTGGGTCTCTGGATCCTACCTCTCCACAAAAGCAGAAATGAGGACGTGGTCCACACTTCCAAACTGAAACGCGTGGAGTTCGGTCAGTCCACTCAGTGTAGCGTAATGCCACCAGCTACCCTCAATCACTTCCCCCTGGGAATAAGGCGGTGCAGTATCCAGAAGTTGAGATGGAGTGGACGTGTACGAACCTTCAAACGACAAGGGTCCTCCCTGGGATGATGCCATATCTGATGCGCAATGTGCTGGTCGAAGGACGACAAAAGCTCACCGTTCCCCACACCGTAAAGAGGTTCGGGATGGACGTCACGGGTGCGACGTGCGGGCTGGGGAGCGGGAGGGTCGGGAATGGGGTCGGGTATAGGGTCGAGAATGGGGTCGGGTATAAGGTCGGGAATGGGGTCGGGAATAGGGTCGGGAACAGGCTCCTGTTGGGGCGGGTCCTCCATGACAATATCAACGTTGTCCAATCCAGGGACGGGATCATCGCTATGGACGGGACGACGGGATCATCGCTATGGATGGGACGTCGAGGCTTCTTCTTCTTCTTCTTCTTCTTCTTCTTCTTCTTCTTCTTCTTCTTCTTCTTCTTCTTCTTCTTCTTCTTCTTCTTCTTCTTCTTCTTCTTCTTCTTCTGCTCGGAAACATCTGCCCTCATCCGCTTGCGCGCAGAAGCAGTAACGCACTGGTTCTCCGTGTCCCGTCCATACGAGCAAAACCGTCGTCGAAAACCATCCAATATATCTTGTTTAATCAAAATTTTATTTCTTTTGAATTACATTTGGTTTATACATTCGGTGTGCAGTTTATATATACTTTTACAGAGAATAATTTACTTAATTATATTTTTGTATTTTTTCATTTAAATTATAATAAATATATATATTTCTACTCTTTAATATTTCAAAATGAGATAAATTATCAATTAAGATAAGATAAATTTAGTTATGTTTTTTTAATTAATTTAATAAAGCTATTTTTTTCCTTTAATTTAAATTATTATTTACTTATTTTTCTTTGATTTATATTTTATTATTTAATTTAATTTTTTTTTCTTTAGTTATCTCTTCTCCCGTCGCCTCCACCGCAGTCGCCGCCTCCACCACTATCGCCGCCTCCACCTCAGATCTGGCCGTCATTGCCTGCTGCTCGCCGATGTCCATGGCCATGCCTACTAGGTGCTCGCCGATGTCTGCCGCCGCCGCTTTTGGGAAAGTTTTTTGGGTTGGGAATTTGGGAAAGAAGACGATGAAGGCCGAGGGTATGTTCTTAGCGCTTTTAAGTAGCGTATTGAACGCTATGACATAGCGTTTGAAAACGCTATTGATAGGGTATTTTCAGTCGTTGTACACTATCAAAGAAATCCTAAAATGCAACTAGAGTATAGCATGCAAGTAAGGAGTCGTACCCAAGGGAGTAACACGTCAATTTCAATGCAATTGCTAATTTATCAACTTCAAAGGACAAATGGGGGGGGGGGGGGGGGTTTGGTTTTGTACTAAAACTACTCAATTGCAATAGCATAAAAATCAAGATTAAACAATGGGAGAAAGAGGTTTCACCTAGCAAGTTTCCACACATCAATTAACCAAGTTGCAATTCGGTTCATCTCATGTTCATCATAATCCTATGGATTTGTCCCAATTCTGATTTTTTGTATATTAACAATCCAACCGGTCTTGCTAATACTTACTAATTGAAAACCTAGAAGACCTCCTAAGTTGATTCAATCAATAGCATAGGGCATAAGAAATAATGGATTGCAAGCAAAGACTCAACACCGCAAGTATGACATGCAAATCAATTTCCTTTTCACAATTGAATTCAATATACCAATTTCATGCAATTGTGGTTGCTACAAGTGATTAGGGATTCCACCGTCTATCCCTATTCTAGCAATTAGAAAACTATAGAATCGAACTAGGATGTCAATCTAGCCAACAATATAGAAATCCGAATTATGCTCAAGGAAATCAATACAAAAATCCAAAGGGACGAACAAGAGATAAAACCTTACAACTGAATTAATCGAGTGCTTCCACGCTAGGCAAAACAAGGGTCTTAGTTCCGGTTCATGTTCTTCACGAAATCCAAAACCATGGAGAAAACTAGAAAAACGTTCTTGAGAAAAACAAAGAAAGAAAAGAGATGGAAAAGATAGATGATGAGAGGAGAGAGAGGGAATGGTGATGGATCCATGAATGTCTGCCAAAAACGTGCTAATCTAACCTAAACTGACAAACAAAACGTCTGAATTGATTAAGGGAAAGCAAAACGTCAAGCCAAAAAGGAAATCGGGAAAGTTCAGAAACGCCAGAGACGCGACCTGACGCGATCGCTTCCGCTCGCCGTTTCGCCTCGCCAAAGATCAGAACTTCCTGGAGCAAAAACGCGACCACCGGCGATCGCCGCCGCCCGCCGCCACTCGCGGCCAGTCGCGTCCACCCGCCGCCGCCTGCTCGCGTCAGCCAGCTCCAGCCCAGCCCGCGTCGGCCCGCGGTGGGTCGCCATGGCCCGCGTCAAGCTGCTTCTCCTAGCTTCAACGTCGTCTCTTCATGTCAGCCCGGCTCCTCGAGCGTCTTCTCGCCAAGGAAACCTCGAGCCTCGTCCTCAACATGCAAGTGCTTCCAAATAATCATAATGTAGCTCCGCACCTCAAGCATCGACTTAGCTCCAAAACCGAGCCAAAATCTCCACAAAACTATGCTAATAACTACTAGTTGCGCTATGTAAAATACCGCTTATCAGCTATATTATAGCGTTTAAAATCTTTTTTAAATTTTGTTTAATTTATATTTTTTTAATCCGGTTTATAATTTTTTTATAATATTAATTAAATGCTATATAATAACATTTATCTTGAATCGGTTCAGAAATTTAAACCGGTTCATATTAAACGCTACTATATAACGTTTAATTATTTTTTTAAATGCTACCAGGTAGCGTTTATACCTGATGCGAATTGGAAAATAAAAAAATTCGCAATGTAAACAAGAGCCCCGTAATCTACCTTGTCTAATTTTTGGAGGGATTCCGTTAGCATATTCCACTACATGGTTTAGTTAAGTTATACTCCGTAATTCCGTACGATGAATCCGAGTTAGTATTTTTTTTCTAAAGTCTGCGTAATAACCCCCAATATGTATGCAAACTTCCAAAAAATATTCTTTATTTTTTCTGGGACTTTTTATTAGCTTAATTTATGTCTTACAAGAGTTTATGATAATTTTAAATTAATTTATATTTTAAATAATTATAAATGTATTAATAAAAGATATAAAATTCTATGAAATTATCAATTTTATAATTAGTATAACTTTATTTATAAAGTATTATTTTTGATAATGTATTAAATAATATATATAATATAAGTTAGTTATAAAAACATGTTTCTGAAATTGAAATATCAAAATAATTGATATAAAGAGTAGTATATAAAAAATAATATAATTACTAATAATAAAATAAATATATAAAATTGTAATTATATATTGAAATATTTTATTCCGTAAATGAACAATGTTGAACAAGTGAAAGCAATATTGTTGCAGTGTTATCAACATTTGATCATTGTCCTTGTCAAGTTTGCTTTCTCAATTTAAGTTGGTGGATTATTTCATGACCCTTATATCTAGCTTCAAATTATAACTAACAAAACGTACAATAGAGCAAAGAAAATTAGGCACCAGAAACGTGTCGCCGGTTGTTGGGAATCGGAAAGATGACTGGCTTACTAACAAGTTGATTAGTAAGACTCATTAATTGTGTAATTTTCTCTTTCACTTTCTAATTGAAATTTAAGGCTTAAACAAGAGTTACTTATGCACAACCATGTCATGTATGTGCACTATATGGTAATTAGTCTATGATTAATAGTATAAATACCATAGATAATGTAATTGTGAGGTTATTCAGAAAATAATAACAAATCCATTTTCTATCCTCTTTCTTCCCTTAATTCTCTTCTAATTCATGGCAATGCTTCAAGGACATGACAAATTAGCACTAGTAGAAAAGGGGGCTTTGACAACGGTAACATTTACCACGGTTCCACGTTATTTCATGATAATTTTACATTATTGTTTTTTTACCACGGTTGTACAAACAACCGAGTTAATTTTGTGGTACTTGTACCATGGTTTTGGATATAACCGGTGTATTTAAGCATACTAATTTACTACGACAGTCAACATACCACGGTTCTCTTAAGAACCGTCGTAATTGTGTATTATGTTTTACCACAGTTTTGTGTATTTCCGTGGTAAATGAGAATACTTGACACTATTACCCCAGTTCTTTAAACAACCGTGGTAATTCTTACAATTACTTTTACCACGATCCCGTCTTTTTTCGTGGTAAATGAAAATGTTCGATACTATTACCACGGTTCTTTAAACAACCGTGGTAATTTGTACAATTTTTTTTACCACGGTTCCGTGTATCTTCGTGGTAAATGAGAATACTTGACACTATTACCCCAGTTCCTTAAACAACCGTGGTAATTTGGACAATTTCTTTTACCACGGTTGCGTATTTTTCTTGGTAAATGTGAATATTTTGCACTATTACTTCGGTTCCTTAAACAACCGTGGTAATTTTTACAATTAATAAAAACCGAAAACCCTAATTTTTTTCTTACTACGCTCCCACTTTTTCCTTTCTTCCCTCTCACAGCCGTTCTCTCCCTCCTAAGTCCTAACCCGACCCCCTCTATCTTGTACCGCACCACACTTGAGCCCTTCTCAAACCCATCGACCCTAGCCCAGATCTACCCCCACTCGAGCCCTCACAAGCCTACCCAACCCTAACCACTCGACCTCTCTCTCCCTTGACCAAACCCACACCCTCCCAAACCCTCTCCCTATTACTAACCCACATCGTGCCCAGATCTGGCGACCTCGAGCCACTCCGCCCCGACTTGACCCTACCCTCATTTGCACCACTGAGCTCACCATCACACTGCCCTAGCCGTGACGTCGCGCCCAAATCTGCACCCCCACCAAGGCAAGTCGTGGTCAGCTCCACCGCCATTATGAAGGTTACCTTGGTTCCCCAACTCTACCAACTCTATCGTGAGTTCTTCATTCTCTTGTGTTTGAATTAAGTTAAGGTAGAAACTTGGATTTGAGCCTAGGGTTTGAGAAATTGATGGATTTATCGCCACAAATTATTTTGATTTGTATTTGATGAATTTAATCCTTTGATATTAAAACTCTTGATATTATGTTTAATATACAAGGAGAAAGTATGCACTTTAGGTGTTTGATGAAATGTTCAAGAGAAGCAGTATTGTCTTGTTGGTTTAATCTTTTGATTTTAATAATTTGTTTAGAATAATGATTGTTTATATCTATCTATTATTTGTTTCTATGAGCATGTTTGGTTTGAAATTGGAGTTATTGGATGGTTAAGAAAGATTTTGAAATGTTGTTTGTGGTATTGTGAAGTAAATATGCTATAATTTGATGACATTTTGAATTTTGTGGGATTAGTACGTAGAATACAATATTTTAAAATATTTATAATGTGCTTGATGAATTGTAGTATCCTTTCATCTATGGACTAATGATGACCATATACATTGTATATTACACTTATAACGTTTCTATGGATTATAGAATTTCATTTAGCTAGGGACTAAACATAGAGCGTACTAACCTCTGAAAGCCCACTTGAAGATTAATGTAATATTTCTAATTTTTACCAGGTGAAGTATCACTATGTTTCTACGAACATGTCAAGAAAGGTATGAAATCTTTGCTTTAGTGAAGTACAAAGCAAGTGACATTAATCATTCATATCTTCTAGTGTTATAATCAGTTCATTCAAACGATGATAATTCTTTCATTAAGGATGAGCGGTAGCTTTGTCGACTATTTATAGGAAGTTTTGTACATAAATATTGCATTTGTCTAGACTAAGTTGATTGTCCCTTTCTCTTATAATAAAGGTTAGTTGCATTTTGTGATGTATAATTACTTCTTTCATTTGAATTTCTACAACAAATAATACATTGCTCCCCGCCTGATATATGTAAGGATTGTTTGCTTTGTAGTGCCCTAAGCAAACCAATAATATAGCTTGTGGATATTATGCTCTTCGATTTATACACGAGATCATCCGTAAAGGACAAGAATATCTCTGAAATGGTATATCTAATTTTTAATAATTAACTATATATTAATCTATAAAATCATTTCTAATTTAAGTTTATATATGACAGTGTTATCCAAAGTTCGATGGGTCCATACCATATTCAGAAGACAAGATATATGAGATTCGAGATCAATGCACAATGTTTGTGCAAAGCTTCATAGATTAGTTAGTACATAGAACATGTGCGTTTCATACTTTTTTTGCAACATATTGCACTTAACCTAGTAGAATGAATAGGTTTTCCAGATTATGCTTGTGAGACTCCGGCCTTTTGAATATATATATATGACAATACATCGATGTATGATATTTTGAAATTATTTGATCCATTTTGATAATTGATGATTATGTGTATGGTATAATATATATTATAAAAAAGAGAGGTGCACATTTACCTCGGTTTATGCGGTTGTAACGATTTATCATGAATCGATCAAATTTACTACGATTTAAATTTACCGCGGTTATACAATTTTACCACGGTTCAGAATAATTTACTAAAATTCAATTTTACCACGGTTGACATTTTTTACTATGATTTTATTCTACTACTGAATCATTACATTTTTACCACGATGTCACATTTACCACGGTTCAACAACCGTGGTAAATATGCAACCGTGGTAAACATGAAACTGTGGTAAACATGTTTACCACGGCCAAGTTTACCATGGTTCATAACTGTAGTAACATTTGCAAAACAACCGTGGTAACAAGTCTTTTTTCCACTAGTGTGGTATCAGAGCGGTTGATTCTTGCGCAAATTTTGATTCGATTTTACCCTGATTTTTTACCTAAATTGCTCGAAAGAAGAGGTCGACGTGGGAGGATGACCTCAATAAAATTGAGAGATTTCTTCTATATTGGAAGGCCGAAATGCACTGCCAGTTTGAAGAACTTTGGGAGTGTCTTAGACCGATTCCGATTCGAGCACAAGAACAATCCAACAATGGCAGAAAAAGAAGTCTTAGAGTCCTCCTGGCAAACTTGGACTCGATTCCAAAATGATCAATTCGGCCTCCTATTCTTCCAAAATTTCTGAATTACGGTCGTTCAAGGTTGAAGAAAATCAATCATCAACATCGGCACTATCAGTTTCCTTTCCTTTGGAATCCTCGGATTTCCAGCCTTTCGAAGCTCCAGACTTACATTCGATGGTGGTCAATGAAGACGCTATGGAACTTAATCAACCTTCCTTAAGTTTGGACGAGTTTCACGAACAATTCAAAGAATATCATTCAGGAAACGTGGAGGCTCAAGAACACCCCATCTTTGATGGAAACACAATCAATGGTGCTAATTCGATTCATCCAGAGGTTAATTCTGCTCAAAGAACATTCACTTTGGGAATCAATTTTGTTCATCGTTGGAAAATTCTTGGATATCTTCCAATAGAGAGTTGCCAAGAGTTCGAACTTTACCAAACCAATTCCCTGCAAAAGAAGCGGTCATCAACACAAGCGTTATGCCTCCGCATATCTTGGAGTTCATTCGGCAACAAATGATGACGATCGAGGAACTTTTGGTATACACCCGGATGAGTTGGATCCCGATTTGAAAGATCGAATCTACGTAATGGGTTCCAAGTTTCATGAAGTTGTTTGGGCACTGAATTTGTCGAGTCGCGAACCTAGATCGAGTGACACCATGGAGGATTATAAATACCAAAATATCTATGGTAAATCATATCAGGTAATTCTGAATCTCATTACTGAGTTTAAATTTGAGACTGCCATGAAAGGAGTTCTGGTATGTAATGTTGGTTTAGTTGACTGGATGAGTGGTTGTGGAAAGAATTCAATGGAAGTCTTGGTGAATGTCATTGCACATAAGGTGTTTGTAGAAATGCCTAGTAGAACTGTTAAGTTGACTACACTAGTTGATGAGAAGATTACTAATCAAAATGGTATGGAATTTCTTGCACTTAAGTTGGCTTATGATAGAGGTAAATGCAAGTTGTTGAGTGGTGATGAGGATGGGTCTAAATTTAGCATAAAAGATGAATTGGTCATTGTTCTAAGTGATGTAATTCTTACCTTGTTTGCTAGTGGGTTGATATTGATTTTGAGTGTAGTCAATATTCCCATGAAGGTTAAAATTGTTGAGATAGTTTACAATGGGATCCTAGAGGACATGAATGGAAGAAATTGATTTTAATTAGAAGAAAATTCAGTTTCTACCTTGTGTTGCTGATTTTTGCTGAAAATGGTGCTAAAAGTTGTGATGAGTGCTGATAAATTTTTGCTGAAATTGTGTTGTCAATGGTGAAGTATGCTGCTGATTTTTGCTGGAAATTGTACTCAAAGTAGTGAGGCAAATTGATTTCCGATAGATGGTTGTGTATACTGAGTTTGTCATGAGTATATTGGAACTGATTTTGTTGTCATATGGTTGGACTAGTGCTGGAAGGGTTGACTAGTGTTGTTGAATTTTTGTTTGATCAAGTGAAATTGCCATGGAAAGCAAAATCATATTTTACCTCTAGGACATGACAAAAATCCCAACTATGTTGAACCATTTATCTATAAACATGCCATATATGTTTCTAAAGCTACATCAAGTAGTTTGGAGAGGCCTTCAATTGTGCAGGCTGAAGTTAACCTTGTTCACTTGTCAATTTGTAATAAGCCTTGAGGACAAGGCTTTATAAGAGGGGAGTAATGTCATGTATGTGCACTATATGGTAATTAGTCTATGGGTTATAGTATAAGAATTAAGTTTTGGTGAAATAGCCATTTAGAGTAAAACAGGAGTACAAATACGAGCCTTTAGATTATAACCGAATCAATGGCCCATATTGAATGTAAGAGGGTGCACATGAGGGAGAATAGAATGCACACACTTGATCCACCCAAATTAACATGATTACAAGGATTTGATTTACTCAAATATTCACTTTCCAAAATCACATTTACAAGATCTCGTATGGTTACTCTCTCTAGATTCGTCTTCAACCTCTCTGGCTTTCTTTTTGGACTTGCCGGAGCCGCTCGCGCCTAGCACCACCATGATCTCGCCGTCGTGGGCCTCGCCGGAGATGTTGTTGAGAAGGTTGAACTTCGGCCGTATCTTGACGCTGTAAGTCAGATTGGAGAAAGAGAGGACAAACGAGATTGATCGGTGAACGCTTTTGACGTTGATTTGGACAACGGTGTGGCAGTGGACTGGGGTCTCGTCTCCGGTGACCATTTTTCTGACGTCACCCACTTGCTTTAGTAGCCTTCCGAGGGTGGGGGAAGGAGTATTACGGGCGCGGGGCCCTAGAAGATGGCACTGAGGACGACGGCCACCATGTGGAGTGTGTACCACCTGTGGGAGGACGATGCGGCGGCGGAGCTCCCCGAGACGACGACGAAGATGGTGAAGAGGTGAAGGAGGAGGAAGAAAGCGCTGCAGAGAGAGGGGATCAAGCGGAGGGAGAGATTCAGAAAGATTTCCGACGCCGTTCTACCCAGTTTTACTCTCCAAGGTACTGTTTTTCTCAAAACCCTAAACTCAAAATTTTCAGTTTCTAAAAACTGATCTTCTCGCAATTCTTTCTAACCCATTTTTGGGAGTGTTTTTTGCTTTAGACTGGAAAGTTATTGATCTCCTCGCTCTTCCTATTCACGACGAAGAAGATTTCCGTCATCGTCTCCGGGACTCCTCTTCACAACCAACAATTTCCAAGCCGACGCCGTTCTACCCAGTTTTAGCCCCGATAGACTACCAATCGCCTCGTTGCCGGTCATCTCTGCACTGTTATTCATGTTAACAGTATTTTTATTCACAATGTTACAATTTTATGTGTTTTGATATTTATGTTTTAGATATTGTATATATGATATTCAGTTTCTCTGTAGTGTTATTCATTATAATAATGTTGATATTCACGTGGATTCAGATTTTGCTTGTTGATGGTGTTGTATGAGTTATTGATCATTGATATTCACATTTTTATATGTGATATTCAAATTGTTTGTTGTGATATTCATACACATTCTTTTGATATTCATGTTGGATTTAAGTTTCATGCGTTGAGTAGTTGATATTCAAATTTTATGATGTGATATTCACTATAATGCTGTTAATATTCATGTTGGATGTAGGTTTCATGCGTTGAGTAGTCGATATTCAAAATTTATGATGTGATATTCACTATAATGTTGTTGATATTCATGTTGGATTAGTTTTGGTGTTTAGGGGTGTTGTTTGTACTGTTTGCAATTGATATTCAAATTGTTTAATGTGATATTCATACAAATGCTATTGATATTCATATTGGATGTAGGTTTCATGCGTTGAGTAGTTGATATTTATGATGTAATATTCACTATAATGTTATTGATATTCATGTGGACCAGTTTTGGTGTTTTGCTTGTGTTGTTTGTATTGTTTGCAATTGATATTCAAATTGTTTGATGTGATATTCATACAAATGCTTTTGATATTCATGTTCAATCAGTTTGGGTGCTTTTATTTATGTTTATGGTTTAGGAGTTTAGGGTTTAAGGGGTTATGGTTTATGGTTTAGGGGTTTAGGGTTTATATGGTTAGAGTTTAGGGCTTAAGGGGTTAGGGTTTAAGGTTTAGGGGTTAGGATTTAGGGTTTAAGGTTTTGGGGTTTGGGGTTTAGGGTTTAGGAGTTTAGGGGTTAGGGTTTATGATGTGATATTCACTATAATATTGTTGATATTCATGTTGGAACAATTTTGGTGGCTTGGGGTGTTGTTTGTACTGTTTGCAATTGATATTCAAACTGTTTAATGTCATATTCATATAAATGCCTTTGATATTCATATTGGATATAGGTTTCATGCGTTGAGTAGTTGATATTTATGATGTAATATTCACTATAATGTTGTTGATATTCATGTTGGATCAGTTTTCGTTTTTTGATGGTGTTGTATGATTTGTTGATCATTGATATCCATTTTGTATTATGTGTCATTCATGTTATTGATACAGACATTCATGTTATGATATTCATGGTAAATGTAGTGATATTCATACCAATATAGAATGATATTCGTGTTTCTAGATACAATATATTAGATACAAGCTACAATTTACTACCATTGCACACAAACTGAATGAATATGACTTGTAAAAAGATTACAAGTATAACACAAATTCCTTCATATCCTTACAAGAATTATGAATTATGTAATGCATAGCCTGAATAGTTAGTCGAAGAACATGAATATCTATAAGTGGAATTCATGGTAAAATAGTCATATTCATATCGGTATAGAATGATATTCATATCGGTATAGAATGATATTCATATTTCTATACAATAAATTAGCTACAAGCTACAACTTATTCTCATTGCACACAGACTAAATGAATATGACTTGTAAAATGATTAGAAGTATAACACAAATCACATCATATCCTTACAAAAATTACGAATTATGTAATGCATAGCATGCATAACTGGTCGAAGAACATGAATATCAATAAGTGGAATTCGAATATCAAAAAAATCACTTATATCCAAATCAAGCTAAATGTTCTTAATGCTAAGCACATGAAAATCGACTTGCAAAACATGAATATCTATGAACAGAATACGAATAACGAAGTTACAATTCTTCTTTGCAAAACTTTGATTTTGTATCATCCTCATCAAAAACACACTTTCTGCCAAAAACGCACTATGTTCCAAACTTTGGGAAATCTCATTATCAGATACATCAATATCGTCTTCAGAGCTTTCAAAGATGTCATAATCGCTTGATTGCTCTCTTTTTTTACCGTATGAACATCAAAACACAAGTTCATGAATATCAGTACAGTTTATATGAATATCGCCTACTTAGCTGCATGAATATGCGTACACAGAACGTGAATATCATTACATATTGTATGAATATCACAATTATTGTTCTTGAATATTTATGCACGATACACGGATATCATTTCATCATAATCAGTTTACTATCAAACAGGATGTTCAAAATTGTATAAGCGATATTCATCCAATACAAAAACAAAATTTGAAGAACATGAACCGATTACAAAATCTCGACATTAATACAGTTTGTATGAATATCTCCGATGCTTATGATGAATATCAACTGATAATCATGTACTGCGTATACATATTCAAACACAAATTCACGAATATCAGTACAATTTATATGAATATCAGTATACAGATTCATGAATCGCTTGAATGCTCGTTTTTTTATCGCCTGAATATCAAACACAAATTCATGAATATCAGTAAAGTTTATATGAATATTGACTATTTGCTTGCATGAATATCATTAAGTATTAAATGAATATCGCTATTGTAGTTCATGAATATGTATACGCAGTACATGAATATCATCCATCATAATCACTTTACTATCAAACAGGATGTTCAAAACTGAATAAGCGATATTAATCAATTTTTTATTTTTTTTGAAGAACATGAAACGATTCCAAAATCTTTAGATTAACACACCAATATCAATACACTTTGTATGAATATCGCATATGTCCATGCGTGAATATGCGTACATAATCCATGAATATCATTTCATTATAATCAGTTTATTACCAAACAAGATGTTCAAGTTTGTATATCCGATATTCATCATGTGCAAACTAAACTTTGAATAACAATATTTAATTAAAAGTTGTTGAGCAAAACACATGAATATCAACACATTTTTTATGAATATCGCCTAATAGGCACAAGATCAAGATAGCATGAATTAGAGGAATTAGGGTTTTGATATAATTGAAACTTAGAAATTCATACCTCTATTCATATTGATTTGTGTTGATTAATCCCCAATGTAGCCTGATTTATGGTTTTTCGTTCAAATGTGAACTGGGATATTCGAAGGCTTCGGAAAATTCTTTGTCTTGATGTAGACAAACAGGTAGATGAAGTTCGGCAATGAAGGGAGCTTCCACCGGATTGTTGTTTGAAGATCGGCAATGGAGGGAACAAGCATATGAAGATCGTGAATGGAGGGAGCGGTTTAGGAAAGAGAAGAATATTGTGTTTTCTCTCTCATCTAACAACCTCCTTAATTATCTTTTATTAATTAAAAAATTCATTAATTACCTTATCAGAGTAGATTTGGTGATTATACCCCTACCATATCTATTCTAAGGCCCAATCATCCATCCATCCATCACCATCCATCAAACACCCCAGATTAATACCTCTGTTTTATCATAGCTCTCGTTTTACCGGAACCTTCCTCTATAGTATACCATAGATGATGTAATTGTGAGGTGTAATTGGTTATAGTGAAACAACAAGTTATAGTAAAACTAGAGTACAAATAACAACCCTTAGATTAGAATTAAATGGATGGTCCAGATTAAATCTAAAAGGTTCTAGTGAAACAACAAGTTATAGTAAAACTAGAGTACAAATAACAACCCTTAGATTATAATTTAATGGAAGGTCCAGATTAAATCTAAAAGGTTGCAAATTGATACAATAGATAGTGACAAACATTCAACTAATCTGCGTACTAAGTGTTTCAGGAACAAAGTCAGTTGTCTCAGGGAACCAACGCAGCAAAGGAGCGATGGGGAACAAAGCTCTGGTTATGTGCTTTGTTACCTAGCAAGGAACTCAAGCGCCGAACAAGATCGATGCTGCGAAGGAAAGAAGAAATCCAGCGTGCCAATTATGGAAACAAATCAGAAGAATCACGCGGTCAAGGATTGAAGACTTCGGCTCCAAGGATCACGCCGATTTGAGAAGATATGGAGAGAGAAGCCCGATTATGTTATCTTAGGAAATCTTTCCTAAGATAAGATAATTGGAGAGAGAGAATTATATCTTATCCGTTTATATCAATTGAAGGAATATTTTCCTTAATTAATATGGACGGCTGGGATATTATTCTCTCTATCAAATCATATCTTCTTGTTATCTTAATTGGATAAATCTTATCTTGTTACTTTTAGGGTTAGTCGAGTTGTATTTAAGAGATGTGTGGATTCATTTCTTTGTAATATAGACGACGGGAAAAACAGAGAGAACGAAAATTGAGAAAGAAAAGGAGTGAGGTGTGTGTAAGTCTTTGAGGGTTGAGTTTGGATTCATCATTGTAGGAGTGATCTTCAAATCTAGCAGAGAGGTCTAGTGTTTTGGAGTCCATGCTACAAGTGTAATCAAACAAGAAATCAATAAGACAAGTACACACTTCAAAATCCTCTCAAGCGGAAGCTTGAAGGTAGTGGTTTTTCCTTGAGAAGCTAGTTTTGCTAATCAGGGTTTCCACTATACATCGTGAGTTCGTTCTATTATCTTTCTTGCTATATTTATCCGCTGTAACTTCTGTGGGAACAAAGCTTTTGTTCCCTCAGACGTAACTCTAACGATCCAACAACCCGCAATAATAAAGATTACAATAAATCAACTCCAAACCTGAAAATACACACACAAAAACACCCAGTTGAGGTGCTTGTCTATAGGTCAGCATTTGATATACTTGATTTCGTATAGAAGTTTACCCGAGAAAGACGAAAAAAATACTTGCTTCTTAATCAAATTGATTTTCCTCACTCCATCATCCTTTTCATTTAACATGAATCTGAAAAAGCGAAAGCTCTCTTTTAAAATAAAAAAACCCTTCTATCCCCGAAACCAAACCCTAGAAGTTGAGCGGTGGCCGTTCACTTCGATCTGGATCTTCATCCTTTTCCTCACCTCCAAATGTGAAATCAAGAACAACCATGGAGGTCACAACCTTCGAACTCCCGTCGCCATGGCCAGCCAATCTTTTCGTGGAGGCCTTGTGTCGATCTGGGAAACTAACCAGAAGGCTGATGTCCTTCCACATCTGCTCATCGACGACGACGACGACAACCTTACAAGGCTGCTTCTGCTGTAAAGCTACCCGGTCAGACCCACGACATATTTTCCGCGAGATCTCTGCTTTTCTGTGGTCCCTGGACTCATGAAGCCCTTGATATGCGTTGGGCGAAGATGGAGTGAAGGGAACCCACCTAAGAAGAATGTAGTGAGTGATGGCATGTCGGAGCTCCATCATTTCCAGCGTCGGTTGAAGATTTTGTTCTTCTGCTTCTCCGGAGGTCTAGGCTTAGCCACTGTTGAGGGTGATGTAGCCGGTCATCCCTCACACTTCCCTGGTCCTAGATGCCTTCCTTCCTTTCCTTATTTCCCTCTTTTCCTGTTGTTTTCTTCTGTGTTTTGTTTGTCTGTTGTTTGCTTTTATTTCTTTGTGAACTTGAACCTGCACCCTCTGAACTATTTCTTACCATTCTCTACCACTCTGCTTTTGGTGCTTCTTGTGGTTATTCACTATTATTGTGGTGCTTTTGCTGAACCATGCCTTATCCATTCTAATGAATGAAGAGGAAAATAAATTTAAGGAGGCGTTGTGTACACCTCTTGGTGTCTGCAGTTCTAAACCTTCATCGCTGAAATCAAATGAGGCAACCCCTCACCCCTTGAATAACCCCTCTTTGAGGACCAACCAAGAGACTCACAATCTCATTCTTTTAAAAATCTGGGTCTCTATGATAAAAACTTCAGATCGAGTCATACTTTGTCTCTGGCATTATGTGATGGCTTATACACATGGTTGTTTGAACATGAACTGGAATGAGAAAATAGAAAAATGGGTTTACTGTCATATGGGTTATGCTGGTGTTCTCACCCTCTACTCGTTGGCATGTGAATACAAATGGTTGAATGAAGTTAAGCCATCCCTTGGGTGTGGTTGTCTTAGTTTATTCCTCTGCTTAGCATGTTGTGACAAAGCTTTCCTATCTAAATGTTAGTGCTGCTGTGTTTACTGGTGCACCCAACCCAAACCGATTTGTGCTGAACAAAAGATTAATAGCGAGCTTAGTTATTTCCTGGATTTTTCAATCTTAAAGGAACTTCTTCTCCTTGAACAAGACTCTTACCTTGAACAAGACTCATACTACTCTAATATGTTATTCTTATTTGTGATCCTTGATTGTCTCTAGATGCTGGCTTGTTTTCTCAAAGCTTGTCACCTGGAACTGAATCATAATAAAAATGCTACTGTCCGTTTCCATATATGGATCATTGATAACAAGTTTTTTGTCGTTCTAAAAACTGCTATGCAAAATATCCAAACAAACCCTAAACCGTAGTCCTAGGTAAGTACAGGCCGAATCCACAGGGAGGCGAATTCTATCTTAATATGCAATTCGTATGTCAAACCAAAGTAACCAAAGGGGGGTTTTGTGAGTTTAAGTAATCTAAGCATGCAAAAGTAAACAAGCAAAAGAGTTGTTAAATCAGTGATGGGAAAAAGCACTTAGTCAAACAACATCCACTATTCGTATGACAAGTTGATCATAGATACTCATTCAAAATCTCATGCAATGGAAATTCCAATTCCTTTTCAGATATAACTAATAGCACAACCAGATACTATTAGCACTAACTAATTAAACAACCCTGAAACTATCAAGATTCAGTTTAACATCAGCTTTATGGATAAGAATATAGTTGGATACAATTCTAGCATAAAACAACCAGCTTTTATCCTAGAATGTAAATCAATTCTCTTTTGCATAAGACTAGCACAACCAGTTACTAATACGATGCAGTTGTTACTCTGAAATAGATATGCTCAACCAGTAACAATCTAGATCTAGCAATCAATCAATAACAATAAACCCTAGTTGCGTCCAAATAGAGATTATCAATATCAATCATAAACAACTTAAGCAAGAGAAAGATAAAAACCATGCAATAGATTAAGAACAAGAATCTCACAACTAAATCCAAACGAAAGCTTCAGCGTCTGACTAAGTCAGGGAGACTTAGTTCTTCATAGCAAATACGTAGAGAGAAAATTAGGGTTCCAAGAAAAAGATAATCGATTAGATGATAAGAGGCAAACAAGCCTTTTTCAACCCTCCTATACTAAAGGAAATAAAATCTAAATTAACCTAAAACGAAAATAATAAAATAATAAAAATTAAATAACCGAAAACAAGGAAATTAATCCCATTCTCGGCCTTCGAATTCTCGCTCCAGCAGCTGCTCGGTCGGAATTGTGCAACTTCGGCCCACCTCAGCAGCTCAAGCGGCGGCCCATCACGGCCCAACTCCAATTTGCCTTCGCTGATGTCGTGGATGACATCATCCCTCTAATTCTTCAATTCTCCAGCCAATTTCCGCTGCTTCTCGGCTTCACTTCACGCGTGGGTTGGGCTCCTTCAATTGGGCCTTATTCATGGGCCTAATTTCCTTGCTTCAACTTGGCCCAAAATCACATGGCTTTTAATTCCATTTTCACGTGACATTAATGTAATGTAGCCAAACTTCGCCCCCACACGCCATGCACATGAATGTATCTAAATCTATCCGAATGGCATCAATAAATCCTCTAATGACTCTTAGTTAAGCCCTATAAAGCAGTGCTTATCAATCATCTACCCTCTAAGGGGCCTGTCTTTCATTTGTTACACTAGGCTTGATCAAAACTTGACCCATGTTTCACTAACTATCTCTTGGTTTGCTTTGGCAGATAGAAGACTATACTTCTCAATAAGAATGATCTGGCACAGAAGATCAACCCATCAACAAACTAACAACTGGAGGAAGATGAACAACTATGAAACTATGCATAATCTGATTATGAACAAATACCATACAAATAAAAGTTTGATACCAGAAAACAGGGTTGTTTACTCCTGGAGAGTGAACAACTCTGAACAAACATTCTGGATACCACAGATACTTGTACACAAAAAACCCATAGAAAGGGGCTTTATAAGAAAATATACTAGAATGAATGTTGAAAAAAATCATTCTCTAAACCTTGTGTATGTTGTACACATTCCTTTTACGATGTTTGATGCTTTCTGGAACAAAACATGCCATATACTGGCCTCATGCATCTGGAATCCTTTTTGGATACACCAACAACAAGGAAAACATACCCAAAAATGGGCAAATTGGAACCTTGAACATTTGAACAAACATTTTGCTTTGCAGATTTTTCTGAGAAATGATGTTTTGAAACGTCCAAACAAAGTGAACAAAGCCACTGGCTCTTGGAAATCACAGTGGATAGACCATTGCAATTCCCTTTTTTTATCTTGTGGATTGCCCATTTTGTGAGTATACAAACTATTACCCAGATTGTGAGAACTATGAGAAGTGTATTAAAAAGAACAACCAAATTCTAGCTATCTTTTGCCATATATTGGCCTGCTACATCTGGAGTCCTTTTAGGATACACCAGCAGTTTGAAATTATCAAAATTACATCTGGAGTCCTTTGTGGATACACCAGCAAAAAAACTTGCCATAAAATGGCCTATCGCATCTGGAGTCCTTTTTGGATATACCTAAATGATTCACCTAAAATAGAGGATATCAAACCTCCATTAACTGTTACAGCTACTAGAATCATCACTCAAATAAGAAATAAAAATGAGTCCCCTAAATGTCTTATGATATGGGGCAAAATTAAAAGTGGTTTTTTATGAAGATCACAACATGAAATTGCCGTGGAATTGGAAAGAAAACATTCTGGATGGATGTTGAATCTTTTTGCAAAATCGAACGAATACAACTTCTTGCACTATTTGAAACAAGAACAAACAAAGAACCAAATGAAAAAGAATGGAAAAAAGCAAGATTTGATCAATTCTACTGTGTCCCTGCTACGGGATTCGCATGAGGCATTTGCGTAATGTGGAAGACATACCAACTTACAAACGAAATCCTTGAAATTGAACAAATTGAAACAAGATTTATTAGTATTAAGTATACAAACTTATTCACAAACAAAAAACTTATGCTAATCCTCACTTACGCCCCACCAAATGATTCTGCAAAAAATGTGTTCTGGAATGAATTTATATCCTACATTAAAAATTGCTCTCTTCCGTGTATTATTATGGGAGATCTGAACGAAATCCAAAATCCTTTTGAAAAATTAGGTGGGATTATACCGTCTTTATCGAAATTTGCAAGACTACGTCATTTTAAAAATGAGTGTGAACTCCGGGATACTCCTTTCCAAGGAAACAACTATACCTGGCGAAAGAACAGTACAGAAATAGAAAACATCTACGAAAAACTGGATAGGGTTCTTATACACCACCAGATCCTCCAATGGTATCCTGATATCTGTACTAAGCATTATGCTTTTTCCAGTTCAGACCATTGCCCCATCTCCATTGAGCTAGATTCAGCTGTATCATTTAAAAATCAGAAGTTCAAATTTGAAAAAAATTGGATGACCAGAAATGATTTTAGAAACGTGGTAAAACAAGCTTGGAGAACTAACTACCATGGATCCAGATTGTACAATCTGGTATCCAAAACAAAACTACTCAAAAAACATGTTAAGCTCTGGAACAAAAGTACATTCGGAAATGTATTCACACAATTACAAACTATAGAAAAACAACTTTCTGAAATCCAAACTGAGATCTGTAATCACCCTACAAATGACCTCATTAAAAAACAAACTAGAATCATAGATAAAAAGGAAAAACTTATGTGTTTCTAGAAAATTTACTGGAACCAAAGAGCTAAGGTAAAACACATCAAATATAATGACACAAATGCTAGCTATTTTCATAAAATAGCAAGTGGAAAAAGAAACAGAAAAATTATAAAAGAAATCAAAACCCAAGAAGGAACAAGCATCACTGGTGAAGAAAACATCAGAAATGATTTCATAAAAAGATCCAGAAGTGAGGATATAAACCAACGACTATTCCAAGAAAACCTTGAACTAATCCAACCTGAAATCTCGTCAGAGGATAATCTGGAATTAATAAAAAAATGTTTCCAACGAAGAAATTAAAAAGGCGGTCTTTAACATTGGCGCGGATAAATCTCCGGGGCCGGATGGCATGACAACAGAATTTTACCAACAGTACTGGGACATCGTAGGTCCCTCTGTTACTCAAGCAGTTAAAAGCTTTTTCCTTTCTGGGAAACTACTTAAACAAATAAATAACACTTTCATATCCTTAATCCTGAAATGTGACAATCCTAACTCTACAAATCACTATAGACCCATAAGTCTGTGTTCTACTATTTATAAGATCATCTCGAAGATTATAACAACTAGACTTAAAGGAACCGTGAAAAAATTGATACACCCCCTTCAGGGTGCCTTTGTTGCTAACAGAGCCATTCAAGACAATATCTTAATTGCACATGAAATCTTTCACTCTTTTAAATCGAAAAAAGGAACTGAAGGATTTATTGCCTTAAAACTAGACATGGAAAAGCTTATGATAGAATCGAATGAGATTTTATTATAAAAATAATGGAAATTTCTGATATCCTGTGTATTTTACAACTGTTTTCTTCAGTGCAGATTTCTCACGTCTTCCGAGAAACCAACGTCGTAGCCGATTTCATCGCGAAGAAGGTTCATCAGGTTTCCTTGGAAGATTTTAGAGATAGTCTAGAATTTGTAATTCTCATCCGTAAGGATGCTATAGATTAAGAAACCGACTCTTCTGTGATTTCCATTCTAATTTTTACCTTATAAAAAAATGATTTTCCTCGAATTTTCATGGTTTTTTCATTTAAAGCCGTTGGGAGAGGCCCAAAAAAAAAACCAATCCCAGAAATGAAGCCAGTGGGTTTAATTAATGGGCTTCGGATCCACTTTCAAGCTGGACTACATATTGATACAAATGTGGTAATATGTATAGTCCACTATAAAATGAATACTCGAATACACAAAATCATATTTGCTACTTTTTTTAGGTAAGTCGGTTGATTCAGAGTCACTCAACGTCTAGACCAGGATAGGGTTGACCTACGAACGAGTAGACCCCTCCCATAATGTTTCACTAATTCAATTAGGACGTTTAAAGGTCAAAAGATGGAATTATAAGGTATTGTCAGAGTTTTTGCATAAATTTCAACTTGTGAATTTTGGTGCAAGGTCCACTCTAAGATCACATTTTGTCAAGAGGGGAACCTATGTCCGGTAAGGATCTAATGTATATTGATGCGTCATTTTCAATGTAGTAAAAATAATTATGTACTATAATTTTATTATAAACATTTTCTATATCCCAATTAGGGTATTAGACATAGGGCATTCATCAGATGAGAATAATTTTTACCATATAAAATCAGAATGATGTACATAAAAGTAAAAACTTATACACTTTAGAAACTCATGCACATACATGTAAATATTTATACACTTTAGAATGTGTACAAGTTTTTGCTTGCATGTGTATAATTTTTTTACTGTGTGAGCGTGAATTAATGCACATTCGAAAAGTGTATAAATTTTTGCTTACATGTGCATGAATTTTAAAGTACATGAGTTTTTGCCTGTATATGCATACGTTTTTATTTGTATGTGCATCATTATTATTTTACACGGCAATAATTATTCGCACGTGATCAAATCTCATTAGACATAAAAGCCCTTCATAAATAGATTAGGATATTCTCAATTTAAGTCATATATTTTGTGATAGATTGAATGTAACTTAGGTGTATAAAAAAACTATAATTTCCTGACGATAAGATGGGTTATATTGACTTTTAAAGCGCAAATCCTCTACCCCTAATGCTAATCTGCTACATTTTTTACTTTGTCAAACACGCACAAAGTGAGGGGGGGGGGGGGGGGGGGGGGGGGTATCTTGTCAAAACAGTAATATTACGTCCTTTAATTTGTGAGAAAAATCACTTCCCTATTAATAATGTCATCGACTTCACCACTACACAATCGACAAAATTGTACGAAAAAACTAGGGCATCACTAGCTAGAATACCCATAAATAGATATTTGTCATCAGAGCACCCCTTACGGGGCTTAAAAATGAATTTAAATGGGGGCTTTTTAAATTTAAGTTTTTATTTAAACTCTAATTCAAAAGAGTATTTTAATAGAGTATTTTAATGGATGGGCTTTTGAAGGGGTTTTTTGTCTTAATTTATATTTATATTAAATTATAATTATGTCATTATATTAAATTATCAAAATATATTTTATATTAAATTACTAATATATCCTTTATATTAAATTATAAAAATATTGATTTTATTAAAATTTGTTAATAAAAATTTAATTCAAGTGTTTAATTATAGTATTAATTGAAAATTAATAAAACAAATATATAACTACCCTATACATACATAAAATATATAACTACCCTAAATTCATATAAAAAAATTCCACAATGTCATTTTAATGCAAAGAAATGAAAATAGTATATATTTATATTTTAAACCACCATAGATAATATTAAAATGATTTATTTCAATTAATGATATACAATATACAATAAAAAAATTAAAATATACCAAATATATTCAAAATGGATGTCTATAGATAGAGAAAAATGAAACTAGAATTATGGTGTATTTTTTTATTTTGATGTTTAATTTTTAAAAGAAAGCATTTAAAAAAAAATTAGCGGACGACCAGGAATAAATCCTAGCCGTCCGCTGGAGCGCCACGTGTCGCTCAACGAACGAGCGATGCGGCTTCAGTAACGGAGCGACGCATGGCGCTCGCTTTAGTAAGCAGCCGTTTGGCTGCTTACTAAAGACGCGGCGTTTTGGTCCTTTTTGGACCAAAACGCTGCGTTTTAATGGCATGTGGACAAATTTTTTTAGCCCCAACCAAACGGACCTTAAACTAACTTTAGTTTAAGCCCGTCCGATTGAGGCTTAAAAAATGCACTTATTTGAGCCCCAAGGGGAGGCTTTTGGGACTTATAAAATATTTTAATAAAAAATATTTCATAAGCCCATGAATAAGCCTCCCATAAGAGCATCATTAATGGGGGCTTATTGGAGGCTTTTTGCCAATAAACACCAATCATTTTTTTAACTTTAGAGAGATTTATTAGAGTATATTAAATTATCATTATACCCTTTCATTTATATCAAATTATCAATATACCCTTTCATTTAATATGAATAATCTTACCTAATCTTACTAAATGTCATTTCAAATTAAATTAATTCATACATGAATTAAATTAAATTAGTGTATATTTATATTTTAGTTAGTACATTTTTTTAGTTTAAACTATCCATAATGTCATTTTAATGTAAAGAAATTAAATTAGTATATATTAAAACTTGTCTAAATAATCTTAGTTAGTACATTTTTATAGTTTTAAATATCCATAATTTCATTTTAATGTAAATAAATTAAATTAGTGTATATTTATATTTTAAACCACCATAAATAATATTAATATTAGTTGTTTTCAATTAATAATATACAAAATACAATAAAACATATTATAAACATAATCATAATGGGTGTCTATGGATAGAGAAAAATGCAATTAGAATTATAGTAATTTTATTTAATGTAACATAATTAAAATAATTTAATTTTAAACGGACGTTTCGTTGGTCGTTCGATTACACGCCACATGGCGCCATCTAGATCGCGTTCGCGCGCCCAGTAAAATGGCGCCACATGGCGCTGCTTAAAGCAAGCAGCCGTTTGGTTGCTTGCTTTAAGCGACGTATTTTGGCCCATTTTGGGTCAAAACGCGTCGTTTTGATATGTTGCCCCCTAAATTTTTTTACACGAACCAAACGGCCCTTAACAATAAGACTCTCGGATGGGGCTTAAATTTGGGCCAAATTTTAAGCCTTTCAAGGGGGCTTATTGGAGGCTTTGAGTTTTTTAAACCAAAAAATTCAACAAGTCCCCCATTAAAGTTGCTTTAAGGGATGCTCTCATGTTAGGTTGGAAATTGGAATGCACGTAACATAATAAGTCTTGTTTGGCCAATACTTATAATGTCTTTATTTATTAAAAAAAAATCACTCCTTATACACTTTTTCATACCACTCAAATTTTAAAATTTTAAAATTATTTTTAAAAAAAAAAACTTTTTAACAAAAAATGTCTTTATAAATACATTCTTCAAACAAACAAACTCTAATAAGAGAGTATTGTAGGGCAAATAGATAATACTAGTGGGTGTGACATCAATTCAAATATTGATAAACAGAGACAACAATGAACCACCCAAGGCTCCATACACATTTAAGAGATCAAAAGTAACTTGGAAGGGAAATATGCATGAGGCTACCATAAGCATCGAAGCATAATGGGCTGGTGGGGCCCACATTGAATTGGATTCGGGTCAAGCTCAACTTTTAATTAAAGAACCCGCTTTTAATTTATTTGGACCCATCACTAATTCAGGTCCACATTTTGGGCTGTTTTTGAGTTTGGTTTATTTATTTTGTTTCTTTTTTTTCCACTTTGTTGACAATTTTCATCCCCATGGGTAAGCTGTAAGGAGGGTAAACGAAACTACTTTGACAATAGTACAATACAATAAAATCGAACTTATTTGTGCATAGAGTTTATATGTATGAGGAAAAATTAGGTGACACAATTACAAGTTTGTACCTATAGTTTGGTGTTAACTAAATTGGCCACATAATCATTAAGGATAAAGGGTCTCATTGGGATGGGAAAGAACTTTGCAATGTTTTTTTTTTTTTATAAAGAAAGAATTCAAGATTCAGGACAAACCCCTGAAAACTCGAGAGGCCGATTAAACGGCAGAACCAACAACAACGACACACAACAATAAAGAACGAAATAAAGAAAAAGAACAACAAACACAGCCAAAAGCAACAACAACCGAACAAGCAAACCAAAATGTTAAACAAAGAGAAAGTCTTCAAACAGGGGTTGAAAAGCTCAAACAATGTCGTTTGAAGCAGAACTTTGCAAAATGCTAAATAAAGAAAAAGAACTTTGCAATGTTTGATTATACGGAGTATTTACTTTTGAAAATTTTAATTTATGAAAGTGTTGAATGATTAGAAATAAACGTCACGGCATTGTAAATTGTAAATCGTAAATTATGAATGATCAACGTTACTTAACCCTAGTTTTATACTTTTATGAACCTATCAAAATAAATCCCTCGCCATTTCTGAAATGTCATACACAAGGCTATTATTTTAGGTTTGTTCATAAAATACCAAATTTGAAAAACTGATAATTTTTTATGGTTAACTACATTTTTTTTAAAGAAAAGAAATCATTAATAGAACAGAGATTTTATAGGATAATTATTATTCATGATTTTAAGGGTGCACAATTCTAATTCCCTTGACTAGTGGGTATTGTACTATTGGGCCGGTGTGGAAGGTTTTTTCTCTTATTTTTTTCTTTTAATACAAGAAATGATTTAGCTAGGATATCAAGACATTTTTTTTAAAAAAATATACCTAATTCCTAGTAGTGTTGGGAGCCAACTCTAGGGTTTGTTTGGTAAGGGTTTTTTGTTTATAAAGATTTTTTTTTGAAAAAGTAGAGTTTGAAATTTAAATATTGAATGTTATGGAAATGTGTAAAGAAAGAAAATAAATAAATTTTGTTTATAAATGATTTATAAACATTTCCCCAACAGGCCGTAAGTTAATGATGATGTACTAAATTGATCATCAAGTTAACCATTCAGCTATGGCATTACTTAGAGCAAAAATATTTCGCTTTTCTCATAAATTTTCATAATTGAATTTCTTTATTGCAGAGGGGAAATTTCTACTATAAGAGATTATTAAAAGAACCTCGAAAACTTTATTATGGATATAAAACCTTAGACAAATCTTCTTCAATTATATATTTTTTATTTCCAAGTAAATAAAAAAATTTCCATTGTAGATATTCTTCGGACAAGACAGATAATTTCGCTTTGCTTGATTTACCACATTATTCGGTGTCTCCTAAATTTATTTATATAAAATATATAGTAGGCCGGCCAATAATATCCCAAGCTTGCTAACTTTTGAAGGTCAATTAATTTGTTGGTAAATTTTTGAAGGTCAATTTTTCTTTATCTTGATCGTCTGGTTCAATCGGACAGAACCCGCTCTACGTCTAGACGGGGTACTGTTGGCACACGAAGTGGTAGACTCCTCCCAACATCAGTGTATCCATACACGCCTCCAGCATGAATCGAACTCGAGATATGTGGATAGAACACTTAAGGAAATCTAGTGTCAAACCACTAGACCAACTGAATGTTGGTAGTTTTGAAGGTCAATTAGTTGACGATCGATACTTCCTATTTAACTTTCGCGAGCCCGCTAAAGTATTAGAATACACATTCCATATTTAAAATTGGGACATAACTTGCCTAGTATATAAGTTTGATGAACTACTCCTCCTATTGTCAATTAGTTTTATGATGGAACCCCATTGGGCTTATGTGCTAGGCTCATACGCGCAGTTGCGCCATACATACGCCCATTCCCCTAGATAGCCTCATGGCTTCTGCTCGCTCAAGTAGGGCCCAGGTAGAGGAAAAACGACTAGGTGGGCCAGCGCGTTATGGTTGCCGCGATAGGTGGGTGCGAGGGGCGGAGCCCCCCGCGGTACGGTATAGATAAAATTTTTGGTAGTCCTATTTGTATTAGGATTAAAGATATAATCTTATCTGTATCGGATTTTGGGACTTATAAATAGATTGTCTTAAGGTTATATTTACTTATCCACATAATCAGTAAAAGAAAACCCTAAAGGGCGATTTGCTCCAAACTCGTTTCTTTCTTCTTTGCTTTACTGTTCATCAAATCACCAGAAATTCTCAACAGGTCTTCTAAGAGATTTTGCACAAAATTATACTATACTTTTAACCTGAAAATATATGTATAGAATAATTCGAATCAAGATCGATAATATATTTTCACCTTACTTTAAATTAAATTGACTATAAGTTAGTTACTCTCGATTTTTTATTGAACGTACAAACCAGATTAATGAGTCTCAAGCATTTAATAAAACCTACTCTAAAATAATGTGTTGGACTAGCTAGTTAGATTTTAAGTCTAATGATGTAAAAAAGTAGATCGAGTTATGAAGCTAAGTTAATTTTCTATACAGATACAACTAGACCTGTTAAAAACTGACCCAACCCGAAAACTCGACCCGACCCGAAAGGACCCGAACCCGACCCGAACGTCACTGGGTCAAGAAAGACCCGAATCCGACTCGACCCGAACGCAAATCCGAGCTCGCGGATCCTCTTTATTTTGTATATTTTATTTCATTTATATTAAATATTTTAATAAACTTTATTAAATAATAATATAATATTAATTATATTATTATAATTATTTTTATAAAGTGAAAATTCATAATAATAATTATAAAAAAAAGACATGTTCGACCCGCTGGGTCAACCCAAACCCGACCGACCCGAAAATTTTATCAACCCAAATCCGATTTGACCCGAACCCGACATGACCCGAACCCGACCCGCCCAACCCAGTTTACAGATCTAGATACAGGCAAACATGCATATGTACTTCTTGCTACCTAGCTAGCTACTTTTATTTATATTGAATTTGCAATATTATTAATGGTTGGTCACTTTACTGTTGCTTATATATAATGGGAACTAGATGAGTTGTATAAAATCAATGATCGGTCAAAATGAAACTTGTGATCGAAAAACTTGCTTTACGAACGAAAAAAAATCATGGAACTACCAATTTCAGCGTTATGTGTTATCTACTTTAGACCTATTGATTGCAACGTACATATATGAATAATGAATTGCTTGATGATTAGGTCACTTTTTTCACCCCAAAAGTAAAACCCATCATGTACTGGTACTATTTTCGTGAATTCTCACGTACCTAACAAATAATATGCATTAATATATAATTAATACAATACGCTAGTACAATTTCACCTTGAAAAAGATAGATCAAGCAGTACGAATATGTGCTTCAAACATTGCACCACGTTGGCACTAACCATTTGCTGTCCATTTTGTTATCTGCTTCCCCTTTTCTATTATCTTTCACTTTAACTTTTCATGACTTTGGAGGCTCACAAAACTAATGCTTAACATCTAATATATTTTATTTATACATATAACACCTACTGTTTTTTTCCAACCGAGCAATTGTTAGTGTGTTTTTATTCATAACAATCAACTATTCGAATTCGGATTGAATGGATGTGAACAATTAAATACGCAAATTTACAAATCTCTATTGGACTTATCTGCCCGAACCCATTAAGCGCATGAGTCCACGGGTCTAAACTTTTACTCGAGCCGGGCCCGGATCGGCTTTATAAATTTGCCCGGCCAACTGTGATCATTGAATACTGAAAAATTAGACCTATTTAATTGTATTTTTAAAAAATATTTTGTTAATTTTTTTTTATTTTGTTTATTGACTCTCATGTGTCATAAGCCGATCAACGGCGTTAAACCTTTGATCTCACTTTGCACATTATCAATTTCGTTTTGAGAGTTACTATTTTAATTTCACTATTTAAAAAGGTCATTTATATTTTATTTATGTTAGTATAAGGTTATTTTAGATATACATCTAGTATAAATGAAGAGGATATAACAATTATAATATATATATATATATATATCACGAAAAATAATACCCTACAAGATTCGTTCCCTTTATCTCTTTCCCTTATTTTACCTTACCCGCAAAATTATTAGTCTTCGATAGTTCGATCTATATATCATTCATCTCTTTCTTCTCGATTCATATCAATTTTTATGCTAATGTCCTAATCCAACTAAGGACGTAGCATTATCTAATTCGATCGCAATTATATATGTACGTAATTAACCTGATTAATAATAAGTCGATAAGCTAGTGTACGTTGTGCATGTGAAATTAACCGCTAGCTAATATATATACGTGGAGAGATACATATGGTTGCCAGATATAGGATGAAGTCGGTATATATGTAACCTAGCTCACATTTCTTCAATTAATTATTCCCTTGCTATCATTTCAATTATTCTAATGAAGTTTGAGTTTGTTTGTTTTTATCTAAACGAACATTTCAATTTAAGGTTCAGTTATAGTCTTATAGTAAGTTTTAACACAACTTCCTCATATTTCAACAGATTAACTTTCCACATATTTCTATATATTGAGGATGTATAATAGCATGCATTACATTATAAGTTATAATTATATATATAGATATAGATAAAAATGAAATTTGACTAGTCAAACCTCATCATACCAGCTAATTCTATATGACATTTAAAGATAACTATGAGTAGTTAAGATGGACGTCATGTACAAATAGAACGTACACGCCATGTAATATTAATTAGTAAACTAATTCAACCTATCTAGCTACATTGCTTGAAGCAAATATAGGCCTATGACAGGTTCCATCAATTTTTTTATGTACACATGGTAGTAATTTTGGGGAGCTAGCTAGCTTTGCAGATGCAATACGTCTTATATTAATCTATCATACTAGAAATGCAAATCTCTAGATCTCTAGATTTTTTCTTTTTACAAAAATCTATTGCAATTTAAAAGAGAAATTTCTTTTAAAATTAATCCATGGTTATCAACTCAAAGCATTAAGGGGGTGTTTGGTAAAAATGGGATATCGGGTTGGGATGAGAAATCGGGTTTAAGAGGAATTATAAATTTTAATTTGTTATTTGTTTTGTAATTGGGGATGAAAATTTAAGCCATAAAGTCTTCTCAATTCCTCAAAAATCACTCAACCCTTGAAAAATTATAAGGTTTGAAAAACCCATACTGTAAGGGGTTGAAGAATGGGTATGATATCCAAAATCTTGCAAACAAACAACAAATTGGGGTTAGAATTTCTCAACCCTCCTTAACCCCAAACCCGATTCCCCAATCCCTCTTATTGCATACTCACATATATATATACTATTTTAGCTGGTTTAGTACGTTACTTTTGGACTAATATGATTAATATTGCTCATATGGTATATAGTTTATAATATACTTTTTATCCTAATTAATACATTATTATATATGTAAGAAAAAACCATAAAAAATAATGTCAACTTTCACCAGTAGACAAAAAATAGTTACAACTTTAAACTCGATCAAAAATAATCTCAACAATATACTTATGAACCTAAAATAATACATATGATTTTTTTGGTTGAAATCTCGTCAAATTTGATGATGTGAACTTCGTAATGTTACAAAAGAGAATCACTTACCGGTCCAACTATATAGAGACTTCGAGTACATGTCATCAAATTAGTCGAAATTTAATCCGAGAAGTTCATCTTTAATATCTTTTGGTTCAAAAGTATATTATTGAGATTATTTTTTATATATTTAAAAGTTATTATTATTTTTTATCTATTAGTGAAAGCCAGTTTGAATTATTAATTTTAGTGATTTTTTCAGCCTATATAATGTTAAAGTCTAACAATATTAAAGATTATAAAGGAGTATATATGAACATACGTACTTTGTTAAAACTTAAGCATCTTTATGTTGTATAAGAGCCTTATAATTATTATTCATATAAGATGAAATACACTTCATAACAAATTAACATAAGATTTGGAAGAAAAGAAAAAGATACGTGAGTTGTTTCCAATGTAGCTAGCTGAATGAATGCCAAAGGATGCCCCCTCTCGGGCACACTGCACTTGTCTTGTCTGCACGGCTTCTGTGCCTTCTGTTGCTGCCCCCATATTTACTCTTACTAATTATAACCTAAGTACTTCATTAACAAATTATACATTTAAGTTAAAGTAACAAGTTAATTACTTACACTGTTCTACTTAATTACTAGCTAGGATGATTGAAATATGGTTGAGTTATGACCTTGATTTATGGCTCTTTGTTATTACATTGTTTTATTGTTTTTTTTTTTATAAATTTCACAATATTTGTACTTTTAAGCTATAAATTTTAGTTTATATTATTATTTGGACTTTGTTTTTAATAATTGAGAATATTATAAAAGAGACAATTATTATGAAACGAGTGGAGTATGTTGGAACCTTGACAGTTCCCTCTGGTTTTGATGATGATAAACACCATAAGGTTTTATGGTTTTGTGTTGTTCCTATGAATTTCAGGTTTCATGAAGAGATAAAGGAATAATGGCAAAACAGTGAAGAAGAGAAAACAGAGGAGCGCATTGGAAAGCTGTGACAACAAGGAACAGTGTCCGCGCAAACAATTGATAAAGCTGGAAAGCGCGTGGCGCTTATACAAGGAAAGATCTATTTATGGAAACGCCGCGTCTGAGGAACAATGCGAGAACACATAAATACGCTAGTTGTTCCCAGACAGACTCAATTATACAAGGAAACAAGATTTCGTGGTTTACTTGGAGAAGAAGAAGAAGATATTGAGTCTAAGGAAACTTTATACATGAAAACTATGTGTTTATCAGATTTAGAGTTTATTTGGAAACATAATTTGTCATAGTTACCATACGTGTGTGTAGTTAGATTTTTGGTAATATGATCTTTGTTAGACCCTATATATAGATGAGAATTGTCTTGGGGAAAGACATCTCAGCTATTGTCATCCAGAGCTCTTGAGAACTGAGACCGAAAGCTAAGGCGAGGTACGGGGAGTTCTTGCTTTAGTCTTTGTTTTGTTCTTGTGTTGTTTAGAGGTGATTGCACTTAAAGTCTTTAACCTAGAGTATAGGTGGAGAGAAGACTTGTAAGATTGCACAACTCTTAATGATACAAGTACACGTTTTGGGAACTATGTTGTTACTTTGAATTTTTACTTATTTCCGCTGCCGAGGGAACAATCATATAGTTCCATGATTAAACACACTAACGATTCAACAATTGGTATCAGAGCAGGTTAGCTATAGATTGTGTATTCTTTTCAGATTCACAGGTAACAATGGCTTCCACTCATGAAGTTGGGCTTGAGAACAACAAACCACTGTTCCTGCCTGTTGGTGGAAAGTTTCAACACTGGAAGGACCTCTTCACAGACTGGTTGAAGAGCAATGACTATCAATGCTGGAGAGTCATTGAAGTGGGTGAAGAAAAAGTTGCTGAAGACGTGATCAAAGGAATCAAACCTTGGAGCCCAGATGACTTCAGAATCATGGAGAAAAATTCTAAGGCTCGAATGTTCATCAACAATGCAATTAGCATTGAAGATGCATCCAAGCTTCATTCTTGTGCCACTACAAAGGATATGTGGGCAGCTCTGGAACAGATGTACATGGAAAGTTCTGATCTTAGAGAACTTGATCTCTTTCAAGCAAAAAAGACTTCTATAACTTCGCCATGGTGGATGGTGAAACTGTTTCCTCTTATCAATCCAGATTTGAGGAAATCACCACAAGACTTGTTGCTCATGATGTGGATGAAAAGGAAATTCTTCCTAAAGAAAAAAATTTCATCATCATTGATGGACTTCCTCCAAGGCATAAGATGACTAAGGCTATACTCAAGGAGAATCCAAACACTCTCAACCTCATACTTCATGAAGTCATTGGAAAAATTAAGAAGTATGATGAAGAAGACAAATATGTCAAACCTAAAGGCATTGCTTTGATGGTTGAAAAGGCTTTTGAGATGATTGAAAACAATAAAGATGACAACTTGAATGGTGTAGAACCAGAAACTGTTCTCCTCACCAAGGCCATGCGAACTCTCTATCGCAAGGGTCGATCATTCAGGAATGAAGGGAACAATGGTGAGAAACGGGACATCAAAGACGTTACTTGCTTCAACTGTAAGAAAAAGGGTCACTATGCTAATAAGTGTCCTAAAGGGAACAACTCAGACAACAATGGTGACAATTCTGGGAATGACAAAAAGAAGGCCTTCGTTGCTGTCTGGGGAGATGATTGTGCCAACTCTGACGATGACGAACCAAAGTCATGGGGGAACAACAGAATGTGTGTAATGACTTTGAAGTCATCAAGTGAAGAGCAAGAGGATGAAGTGAGGGGGAACAACAAGTGGTTCATTGATAGCGCATACTCATGCCATATGACAAGAAATAAAGATCACCTTACCTCACTTCAACAACACTCTAAGGGAACCGTGTCCCTTGGAGATAAACGCTGCAGAGAGATAGTGGGAACAGGAGAAGCTACATTGAATTCAAACATCAAAATCAAAGAGGTTAGTCTGGTTCATCAACTTGGTTTCAATTTGCTAAGTGTGGCACAACTGTGTGATCAAGGAGACAACGAGACTATGTTCACAACAAAAGATTGCTACGTGAGGAATAGACGAACCAAGGAGATTGTACTAAAGGGTGTCAGATTCAATGATGTGTACACTGTGGACACAACCTTCAAGCCCTCAAGGAAACTGTGCTTTGCGTCTCTAGCTGAAGAGACGAAACTGTGGCACAGAAGGCTTGGACATGCAAATTTATAACTTATTCACAAACTCCACAAGAAGGAACTGGTTAGAGGACTTCCAAATGTCAAGCCCGACATCAATGGAGTCTGTGAAGCCTGTGTAAGGGGGAAGCAAACACGTTCCTCTTTCAAAAGCAAATCGGATGTTACCACCTCTCGTTCTCTGAAACTGATCCATATGGATCTCTGTGGTCCCATGAGGATAAGAAGTCATGCAGGAAACAGGTATGTGTTTGTTATTGTTGATGATTACTCTAGATTCACATGGACAATCTTTCTCTCTTCTAAGAAACAGGTATTCGAGACATTTGAATCTTTCATCAAGGGTGTGGAAACCAATCTGGGTCTCAAGCTAAGCTCCATTCGATCCGACCATGGAACAGAGTTTGAAAATTCCATGTTCCTTGATTACTGCAGGGAACATGGGGTTTCTCATAACTTCTCTGCTCCTAGGACACCACAACAAAATGGAGTAGTCGAGAGGAAAAACAGAACATTAGACCATTGTTAAATAAAACTGCATATGAACTAATCAGGGAACACAAGCCTAATGTTTCCCACTTGCGAGCCTTTGGTTGCAGGTGTTTCATTCATAACAATGGAAAGGACAACTTGGGAAAATTCGATCCAAGGAGCGATGAAAGAATCTTTCTGGGGTATGCTAACTCAAGCAAAGCTTATAGAGTCTACAACAAGCGAACCCGGAAGATTGAAGAGAGTATTCATATAGTCTTCGATGAACACTCCAAAGCTGTGAGTGATTCCATCAATCCAACAACAACGGATCATGATTTTCCAAGGATGCAATGAGAAGACTCAGATGATGATGATGATGACAACAACAATCATCGTGACAACCCATGCATAGGGAACCGTGCACCCACTCCTAGCGGAAGCACACCAGGCTCTCAGGGAACTACCACAGATAGAGGAACTACGATCAACATCGCTCCACCTGCACCTATAGTTCCCTCAGCAACAACCCAAGATGCTGACACTGGTGTCACCACTGTTCCTACAGGAACTTCTGGTGGTGATACATCTGAAATCGAAGAAGAATTGCTAAATGCAATTGTGGAGGACTCGGAGGAAGACACTCAGGATAACGCTACTGCACCGATAATTCGGGGAACAACTACAACCTCTTCAGAAGCTGTCACTGTTCCCCCAACTACAACAGCTATAGATCCTTCTCCTATATCTCCACTTCCAGCATCTACAAGCTCCAGAATTGAAAAGAGCCATCCAGTCGACAACCTTCTCACACCATATGAAGAACGAGGTACTCGCTCTCAACTCTACAACTTTTGCGCTTTCTATTCCTTTATTTCTTTTGTAGAACCAAAGAACATCAAAGAAGCACTCAAGGAACCAGATTGGATAGTTGCTATGCAAGAAGAGCTACATCAATTCAAAAGAAACAAAGTTTGGAGACTTATTCCTCTTCCAAAGCACAAGCATGCCATTGGTACTCGATGGGTGTTCAGAAACAAGCTTGATGACTTTGGAACTGTGACAAGGAACAAGGCCAGATTGGTTGCTCAAGGTTACAACCAACAAGAAGGGATCGATTATGATGAGACATATGCTCCAGTAGCCCGCATCGAAGCCATTCGACTCCTTATCGCATATGCTGCCTTCAAAGGATTCAAGTTATATCAAATGGATGTCAAAACAACATTTCTCAATGGCTATCTTCAAGAAGAAGTTTATGTGAAACAACCTCCAGGCTTTGAAGACATAGAACATCCAGAATATGTGTATTCTCTGGACAAGGCACTGTATGGGCTCAAACAAGCTCATAGAGCTTGGTATGACCGGCTGGCATAGCTCATTCTCTCCAATGGATACAGACGTGGAGCCATTGACAAGACACTGTTCCTCTTGGAACACAAAGGTGAGATTCTCGTAGTCCAAGTCTATGTTGATGATATTATTTTTGGTTCCACTAACCCTGCCCTTGTAGAAAAATTCAAAGATCTCATGAGCAGTGAATTTGAGATGAGTATGATCGGGGAACTCTCTTTCTTCCTCGGATTACAAGTTTCTCAATCCTCTGAGGGAACAAGAATGCATCAACAAAAATACATCAAGGAACTGTTGAAGAAGTATGGTATGGATAAAGCTAAACCTATTGATACCCCTATTTCTCCTAACACTCGACTTGATGCAGACTTGAATGGGCAAGATGTAGATGCTATAATGTATAGAGGCATGATTGGTTCCTTACTTTATCTAACGGCAAATAGGCCAGATATTATGTTTAGTGTGTGTCTTTGTGCTAGATTTCAAGCAAATCCTAAGGAGTCACACCTAACCGAGGTCAAGAGGATCCTACGATACCTGAAAGAAAATGACAACCTATGTCTTTGGTATCCAAGGAACAGTGGGTTCAAACTTGTAGGCTTTACTGACACTGACTTTGTTGGTCACCTTGTGGATCGCAAAAGCACATCCGGGACGACACAGTTCCTTGGCCCATGCCTTGTTTCTTGGACATCAAAGAAACAAAACTATGTTGCCCTTTCAACTGTCGAAGCTGAGTACGTTGCTGCTGCCGCTTGTTGTACTCAGGTATTATGGCTCAAACAACAATTGGAGGATTTTGGTATGTCTCTTGGCACTGTTCCCATTATGTGTGATAATACTAGTGCTATCAACATCTCCAAAAATCTTGTTCATCACTCACGTACTAAGCATATTGATATTCGTCATCATTTTTTTCGTGACAATGTTGAGAAAATTTTCATTAGAATGGATCATTGCAGGACAGAGGAACAAGTTGCAGATATCTTCACCAAAGCACTGGATAGAAAACCCTTTGAGTATTTAAGAATGCTCCTTGGGATGATCTCTCTAAACTGAGGAACTCCACTTCCACTATTCCCTCAGTGATTGGCTAGGTCGATCTATTTTAACCTAGGAAACATCTGCTTTGTGACATGTTTTCTTGCAATTGATTTGTTTATTCATCTTGCTATGTGCTTTGTGTTACATTATATCTAAAACTTCTTGCAACTTCCATTCTTGATCATATATGCTATATTTTTACATGATAACATCTTCTTTCAAGCCCAAAGCAATCGATTTGATTATCTGAACCCTCATTACAAGCCAACATGATAATTGGTTGCACAGCCGTCCCTAGCTTGGATCCAGGTAAACGTTCCCTATGAACTTCTCTTTGTGTGCCTTGTTTTACTAGGAATAATTATCTGGATCGTCATTGCTCCCTACCTGTATTTTTTGTTTGGATATATCTTTGTTATTTTGTGTGAACCCCATAAAATATTCAAACCAGCCTTTCTATCCACTCAAGGAACTCAGAGTCTTCTATATGGGATTTGCCTAAGGGGGAACTTCGAAAGGAACATTGTATGGGAACAGTCTGTTGAACGTTGAGAGTTGCAGGTAGCCGTTGCTCGCTATGTCACTGGCATTCAATGGTGACTTGATGGCTCTGCAGCAAGGAACAATTTGATTGTGAGAAATACGAAGAAAAGTAGCCGTTATCAGAGGAGAGAGAAACAATCTGGTTGCCAATTTTTGAAGATATCAATGGCGAGATTTTTGGTAACTCTATCCCCTATTTCCTTTTCTATCTCGTTTCCAAATCTCTTACCTTTTATAAAACGCAACCCTTACCTTACCATTGTTTCACTCCCTCTTTCTCTGAATTTCTGAATCCATTTTCTCCTTGCTCTCTGTTCTCTGCCGTTTCAAACCCTAAACACTCTCAACTTCCCTCTCTTTCTCAAACACAACCCAATACCATGTCTATACCTTCATCTTCTTCTACCCCCGCCATTGATGTCACTAGCTTCACTGAAGAGCAACTAGCCGCTCTCAAACACTCCATTGAAGCTCTCCAGGCGGCTAGAACTCCACAATCCAAGGACACCACCTCCATGGCTGCTGTGGTTGACATCGCCAAAGAAGCTACATCCTCAATCGCTGAGCTCCATAAGGAACAGTCTCAGGGGGAACAGCCATGAGTGGAGCCGGTCTCAGAAACTGAGGCCTCCAAAGAGATGGTGACCGTTTCCGAGCATGAAGAAGAAGTGGACTTTCCTCCCAAATCCAAAGAAGCTGAAGAGGAGGAGGCCATGGCTGAGGTGGAGGCTGAGTTGGGTCACCAACCTCTGGAAACAGTGGCTCCCAGTCGAAAGAGAAAACACACAGTCGGGGCCGCCGACGAGGAAGACGAGGTGAACCCTGATGTTGTGATCACAGGGGAACTGAGAGCGTCCACCGGTGTGTCTACTCCAACCAAATCTGACGCTGGTGAGACCACTCCGGGCACCCTCAAAACAAGGCTCCGATCTGTAAAGAAAACTGAAGCCAAGTCTGAGCCCAAGAAGAAGGCCAAGCTGGAGGACAGGGCTGTTGATGGGAGGAAAAAAATTCTCCATCTCCTTATCCCAGAGAACTTCCTCATCACCAACGACTTCTCTGCTGTCTTGGAGCGCATCAAGTTCCAAGGCTGGGAACAGTTTCTCTCCAACAGCGTCATGGCCAATCCCGTTCAGATAAAGGAGTTCTACCGTTCCTTCCAGCTCAACATTGGTGCTACAATGGTGGGAACATCATCAGTTCAGGGGGAAACATTGTCCTTCACTACTTCCAAGGTGGGTCATCTGTTGGCTGTCATTGCTGAGGGGTTTGGCGAAATTTCTGAGAAGAGCGCTGACGCCATGAAAGCGGCCAAGGAGGCCAGCTCTGAGAGGCTATTCAAGTCTAAGATACCAGCCACTCATGTGTCAGCTCTCACTCTGCCCCAGAGAATCGCCCACCACATCATCATGAAGGCAGTTGTTCCCAGGCAAGAAAAGAGGAACACCATCACCACCACTGGTCTGCTATTGTTGGATAGGTTCTGGAATATGGAGAAGATTGACCTTCCACAGGTCATTCTATAGCACATGGCTAAATGTAGTGCCAAAACCCACTCCCTTGCTTACCCCAATGTCATCAAACTGATTCTGTAAGCAGAAGGGGTCTACAAAGCAGAAGGTGAAATTCCCATGGTCACTGAGCTTGACATGGTGAATGTGAATAAGATGCAGTTCCAAGGAGACACCAAGGGAACTCTGCATGTGTCTGATATTCTTAAGCGAGAGGCTGGAGAAAGAACATCCAAAGGCGCTTTAGTGCAAAGTCAGATGCTCACTGAGTTGCGTGAGATCAAAAATATTATGTCTCTGCTTCTTGAGTATTTCCTCAATAAGGACAAGGCCCAGAAGGCGGATTCTGAGTCTTGAGTGAACACCTCTTTTATCCAGCCCGTCTGACCCTCTTCTCTTGAATTTCTATATGTTATCTTGTTTAGATGTTTGCAGTGTGATTATTTTGTGGTTGTCTGCTTGCTTGTCTTTTGATTATTGTAATCAATTCCCTGCATTATGAATGAACTTGTCTTTGCTGGTAATAGTTACTTAGCTATGTTGTTCCACTGGTTGTTATTGGTCTTTTGATGATGCCAAAAGGGGGAAGTGTGGAAATTGTTTGCGATAACTCAGTTAGGAGAGGTAACAGTTTAAACTGTTCCTAATTCTTTAAGAATTTCTGGACGGTGCTAGTGCTGAGGAAGAATGATGATGCAACTTGGAGGTATGAATTGCAATTTTTCTTCTAACATAAAAATTTTGCTTATACATTTAAACTGAGATACATGTTGATAAATATTACTTTGCTTGTTACTCTGGTTTGATCGAACAATTTTCGGTTTTGATTGAACAATTTTTTTAATGGGTTTGTCATCACCAAAAAGGGGGAAATTGTTGGAACCTTGACAGTTCCCTCTGGTTTTGATGATGATAAACACCATAAGGTTTTATGATTTTGTGTTGTTCCTATGAATTTCAGGTTTCATGAAGAGATAAAGGAACAATGGCAAAACAGTGAAGAAGAGAAAACAGATGACCGTATTGGAAAGCTGTGACAACAAGGAACAGTGCCCGCGCAAACAATTGATAAAGCTGGAAAGCACGTGGCGCTTATACAAGGAAAGTTCTATTTATGGAAACGCCGCGTCTGAGGAACAATGCGAGAACACATAAATACGCTAGCTGTTCCCAGACAGACTCAATTATACAAGGAAACAAGATTTCGTGGTTTACTTGGAGAAGAAGAAGAAGATATTGAGTCTAAGGAAACTTTATACATGGAAATTATGTGTTTATCAGATTTAGAGTTTATTTGGAAACAAAATTTGTCATAGTTACCATACGTGTGTAGTTAGATTTTTGGTAATAGGATCTTTGTTAGACCCTATATATAGATGAGAATTGTCTTGGGGAAAGACATCTCAGTTATTGTCATCCAGAGCTCTTGAGAACTGAGATCGAAAGCTAAGGCGAGGTACGGGGAGTTCTTGCTTTAGTCTTTGTTTTGTTCTTGTGTTGTTTAGAGGTGATTGTACTTAAAGTCTTTAACCTAGGGTATAGGTGGAGAGAAGACTTGTAAGATTGCACAACTCTTAATGATATAAGTACACGTTTTGAAAACTATATTGTTACTTTGAATTTTTACTTATTTTCGCTGCCCAAAAAATAGTCATATAGTTTTCTGATTAAACACACTAACGATTCAAGAGAGTAATATATTGTTTGCATCACGCTTGAGCTAAGGGTGCTTTCTATGTGGGTCAGTGGTTGAACTTGTACTTGATTGGTATGTTTTAATCACATAATATTAATCAATTGATTTTGCAATGTTTAGCTTGTAAGGATTACATATTTTCCACAAATTAACTAAGTAAGTGATTTTCACATTGTTTGATACTTTGGCAATGGTGCAGCGTGACGAGGTGGGTGATGGAGCATTTTCACGTTACATCACATGAGACGTTGCTACTTACAAATCTCGGAATTATTTTATTTGATTTGGTTGATCATGAGTTGGATGAAACTAAATTTATTCTAATTTAATACGATGAAAGCATTGTTTTCCCTTCTATACCGGGGTATCTTTTTTGTTCATATTGATCAAGGAGTAGTTTTTTTTGTCAATTAATCTTTATTGCCTTCCAATCCGTTATATCACGAGTTTCTAAAAACGTATTTTCTTTGCATCGAGTCTTTTTTTTTAAATGATGATTTATTAACTCCACCTAAAAGAAAGAGACTCAAAAGACAAAGACAAAGGGGGGTGCAAGTGCAAGGGCAACGAAATAAGACAACAAAGGAAAGAGACCAAGAATTTTACACAAAACCATGATTTGTTCTGATTTCTAGCACTCTTTTATCATTTTTATTATTAACAAACCAAAAAAGATTAGAAAAGCAAATGATGTGGTCTGACGGAAATCTCGTGGAGGCACAAGGGTGGGCCGTGGGGGGTGCTCTGAACAACCAACTACACTATGTCAATCCCATCTTTCGCTCTTGCCTTTCGCTTTATATCGACTGTGTTTTTGACACAAACTTTTGGCCCTTTCCAACACTATTTCGCTCATTCAAGGTCCGTTTAGATCACTCAAAATAATGCATTAAATATATTAAATAATTAATTTAATACAAGATAATACATTATTTTGAGAATCCAAATGCACCCTCAATGCTAGTGGTTGCGCGTAATATTATATATTCGGTAATATTTTAGCAGAATTTTAAAAAAAATCAGTTTGTGGATTTTAAAACTCCACAAGTTTATTGTTCTTGATAGAACTACGCTCTTCAACCACTAATTGAAACACTAAGTAGCATTTGATGGATGCAAATTAATGCAAAGGATTACTGTACTTGTTAGAGGTCAAAGACCACCATTTGTCTCTTTCAAAAACTAACTCAACTTCTGATGTGTAGCTACCATTTGACCTATAAATTTGCGAATGATCTGTTAGCTTTCTTGAACTCCGATCATCTTGGAGCACAATTGATCTCCGATCATCTGAATGAGATGAATTTATTGAACTGGAGTTGCAATGTGCGTATGGCTCTTGGAGCAAAATTCAAGTTGGGATTTATTGATGAAAGTTGCACAAGACCTGCTCTTGGATGGATTGACTATGCAAGGAGGATTCAAGCAGATTATATGGTGAGATGTTGGCTCATCAATTTTATGGAGAAGCGTGTTTCTGAAACCTTCATGTGTGTCACATCTGCGAAGCAATTGTTGGATGAATTGGTAGAACGATTTGGACAAACCAATGGTCCTATGTTCTATCAACCCCAAAGAATCTTGTGTTCAATGCAGTAAGGTACACAATCAGTTGGAGAGTATTAATCAAGAATGAAGAAGATTTGGGATGATCTATGTGGCTTAGATGTATTGCCTAAGTGTGAGTACGTGTGGATATCTTGTTCGTTGTAGTTATGATATTGTAAAGAAGATCTATGAAAAGGATTCAAGGATCAAACTCACTCAATTCTTGATGGGATTGAACGAAGAATTTGATGGAGTGAGGAGTACAATCCTATCTTCTGATCATATGCCAACAATCAACAAGGCTTTCTATCTTGTGCAACAGATAGAAAGAGAGAAGACAGTGAGTGGTTCCTTTGGACCAAAGCATGAAGGAGAAGAATTATCTATTAACAACTTCACATGAAAACAACTACAACAATATCAAAAGTTTTTCTTGCCTAGAGATGGTTCAAGAAAAGGGAAAGATGACAAGAGATGTGATCATTGTCATATATATGAAAGGACATACCAAAGATCAATGTTACAAGCTCATCGGGTATCCTCCAAACTGGAGAGTTGAGCAACTAGAGAGGAGCAAATGTTGTTGAGTTTGAAATTGATAATCCACTAGACCAATCTAGACTTGTCACTGGATCTTCTAAGAATCCTGATGTTGATTCAGCTTTAGCAGCAATGTGTCAAGACATGGTCAAGCTATTCCAAAGCAGAGAAGGGGCATCAACATCGGCCAATTATGCATGTAAAATAATCAACTCTACTGCTATGTCAATTTCATCTTGTTCTTGTGTTGAGAAGTTGATCATAGACACATGGGCGACATATCATATGGTTTTTTATTCTGCTTTGTTTCTTTCTAAGAAAAATCTTGGTAAAACTGTTAAAGTAGCATTGCCAGATGAGCCAGTTAAAGATGTGGACACAATTGTGTCTGTTAGATTGAATCAATGGCTGCTAATTGAAAATGTGTTGCTAGTACATGGTTTTCAACATAACTTATTGTTAGTCACTAACTTGTTGGATGATCATGGTCTTTTAGGACCGATCAAACCTTATAGAATATTGATTCAGGACCCTATCACTAAGAAGGTGGTGATTGAAGGGCTAATAGCAGGAGGATTATACATAGCACAAACTGATTTCAGAGTAAAGCAAAGCATGGAAGCATTTCCAGAGAATGCAAAATCAGTCTCTACTTCTTTTGATAGTTCTAATAAAGAGTCTCATGATACAGTTTTTTTTCTAGCATAATGCATGAGGGATTAGGATATTGCTCTAGAAGAAAGATGAAACATTTGTCTGTTTGTAATTCAGAAGATGTAATAGATGAATTCTGTGAGAGTTACACACTTGCTAAGCATTATAAGACCCCTTTTAATAGAAGTGAATCAGTTGTTACATCACCTTTTGATCTTGTTCATTTTGATGTCTGGGGGCATACAAAACTCCAACTACAAGTGAAGCCTCTTATTTTTTAATTGTCCTTGATGATTGTTCACGGTTCACATGGATATATTTGCTCAAGTATAAGACTCATGTCAAGGATATCATTCAATCTTTTGTGAATAATGTCAAAACTCATTTTAGAGCAGCAATTAAAGTCATACGATATGATAATGACACAAAGTTCATGCAACATCAGCGCAAAGCCTTGTTTGACAGCAATGGAATCATTCATCAAAGAAGTATTCCAGGAACTCCTCAGCAAAATGTTAGGGTGGAAAGAAAGTATAGACATATAGTTGAGATGACACGTGTTCTGAGACTTCATGCTTCACTGTCAATCAAGTTTTGGGGAGAGTGTGTCTTAGTTGTTGTTCATATTATTATTCTGCTACCAAGTTCAGTGTTGAATTGGAAGATTCCCTCTAAGATATTGTTCAAAAGGAAAGTTGAGTATGATCACTTGAGAGTGTTGGGATGTTTGTGTTATGCTAAGTCAGAAGAGACAAGTTTGGGAGTCAATCAAGGAAGTGTGTATTTTTTGGATATCCAATGAGACATAAAGGTTACAGGTTATATGATCTTGAGCATCATTGTTCATTTGTCTAAAGAGATGTAGTATTCAGAGAGACATAATTTCCTTATAAGGTGATCCTTCTTGCTTCTACATCCTCCAGCATAACTCCTTTACCCTTTGTCAATCCAGCTATTGATGATATGCCAGTTCAACCTGTAACAACTTCTATTTTTCCCACTATAACACCTTCTTCTGATCAAGATCGTGAGGATCATGTTTTACCTTCATCACTTTTTTTTATACATAATCCACATGTACCAATTATACCTACTCCTACTATGCCAGTTAGAAGGTCTTCTAGACAATCTATCTTACCATCTAGACTACATGATTATATATGTCATACACGACCTTTCTCTTTTCACACTTCAACATTAATAGCATTCTTTGATTTCTCTAAGGATTAATATTGCCTCTTTCTACAATGTTTGTGCCATCACTGAGCCTAGTACATATTCTCAAGCATGTGGTCAGGCATGTTGGGAGGAAGCTATGACACAAGAGATTTTGGCTCTTGAATGAAACCATACATGCTAGCAGGATAGAAAGTTGTTGGGTCTAAATGGGTGTTCAAAGTACAGTTTAAGCCAGATGGGAGTGCGGAGATGTATAAAGCTCGACTGGTGGCAAAAGGATACAATCAAATCAAGGATTATGATTACAAATATACCTCTTCACATGTAGCTAAGTTGTCCACTGTGAGAATCCTGATTGCCTTTGCCACAGTACAACAATGAGATATTTTTCAGTTGGAAGTTAACAATGCCTTCCTCCATGAATATTTGGAGGAAGATGTGTACATGACCCCTCCTCAAGGATATCTCAAATCTAAGCCATGACAAGTATGTAACCTTGTGAGATCTTTGTATGGTTTAAAACAAGCCTCACGACAATGGAATATTGAATTGACCAGTTGCTTGGGGTATGCTCAATGAAAGTAGGATTATTCATTGTTTGAGAGACATTATGAAGTTAAGACTGCTATTGCACTTGTCTATATATGTAGATAGCTTCTGTTAACTGGAGATGATGTTGCCTTTCTCATGAAAACCAATGCAAGATTACATGAAGCCTTCACAATTAAAGACCTTGGATTGCTCGGGTTCTGTATGGGAATTGAATTTGCAAGATCTGCTAAATGTATTGTTCTTATTGGATATCCTTAAAGACACTAATTCACTTGACAACAAACCGGATTCCTTTCCCCTTCCTAAAGGGTTGAATCTTTCTTTAGATGAAGGTGGTCTTCTTCCTAACCCAGGGAGCTATAGAAGATTGGTTGGGAGATTATTATATTTGAACATTTTTAGGCCTGATTTGTCCTATTCAGTGCATCATCTTAGTCAGTTTCTCAACTCTCCTCGACAACCTCATATGCAGGCAACACTCCATGTAGTCAAGTATCTTCGAGGAACATTACATTGGGGTCTCTTTTATCCAGTAAAGTCTAGCTTGACTGTGATCAACTATAGTGATACTGATTGGGGGTCTTGTAAGTTCTCCCCTCGATCTTTAAGTGCTTACTGTGTCTTCTTGAGAGATTCATTGATATCATGGAAGACAAAGAAACATAAGACTATTTCTAAATCATCACCAGAATCGGAGTATAGGAGCATGTCCTCAACAACCAGTGAAGTTGTCTGGGTTCATGGTTTGTTCAAGTATTTGTCAATCTCAATCCTCTTCCCATCACTCTCTATTGCGATAATAAGGTTGTTGAACACATCTCTACTAATCTCGTGTTCCATGAGAGAACAAAATATCTCAATATTGATTGTCATTATATTCGTGAGAAAGTGGTTGAGGGTTTTATTCGAATCTCACATGTGAAATCTTTTATTAACTAAACCTCTTGGAGAGCTCCAACACATATTTTTATCATTCAAGTTGGGTTTGGTAGATTCGCCCCCAAATCCAACTTGAAGGGCTGTGAAAAATAAGAGGGTTAGTTAAGTTTGTTAGAGTTTCTTAATGTGAGCTTAACTAAATGTAAGAGAGTTAGTGCCTTTTTTTGGTCGAAGAAGAGGCAACACTCTTCAAAACTTTATTGAAAGGCAAAGGACCAGGCTACAAAGTCATACGAGGAAGCGCAAGCCCCCAAAAATCATCAGAGATAAAAGAAACAACACAACTAGGTATAGAACTTAAAATATGACACCCTAAAGGGAAAGAAAAAGCAAAACTAGCAAGATGGTCAGCGACAGAGTTCGCATCCCGAAAAGTATGACATAATTGAATAGACCAATCTCTACGAAGAAAGCCTTGGCAATGGGAAACCAGGCTGGACAGGGGGTGACACCGATCCAGATCACGGCGATTGATCAAAGAGATGGCAAGAAGAGAGTCCGACTCCAGAATCACTCTCCGGAACCCACGATCCCAAGCGAGCCTCAACCCCTGCAAAATGCCCCACAACTCCGCAGCAGGCACATAACAACTACCGATATGATGAACAAAACCACACATCCAACGACCATCAGAATAACGAATGACACCACCAGCTGAAGCGACACGAAGAGCGTTAACATCGCCATCAATATTGACCTTAACCCATTCGCCCAGCGGTCTACTCTAGCGAATAAGGACCTCAGTCCTAGAGATGGGAGCCGAACTATTATCACCAGAGGAACTCAGAGCATTAGAATAATCACGGGCATAGTGAAGCACAAACGACGCCTTACACCCCTGAAAATCCTTACCCGAAAAGACCTTCTCATTCCTCCATTTTCATAACCACCAAAGACCACAAGCGAAAACCGCCGACCACGGGCCAACACCGTCAAGAACAGCCGATGAGGTAAGATTAACACGACACCAGCAAGCATAACTGTCAAAGAAGGAATTAGACAGCAAATCAGGAACATTACAATTCCTCCAGAGCGCACTAGCGGCAGGGCAACGTCTAAGGTGGTCCAGAGACTCTGTCAAGTCTGGGCATAAGGAACATGAGTCCCCATTAGCGATATGTCTTCTCACTCTCTTTTCATTAGAGAGAGTTAGTGCCTATATAAGCCTAGTCATGTCATCGTAATACATATGAGTGTGTCATGAGAGTCATCTAATTCTATTTTTCTTATTTTTTTTTGTATCGTTCTGTTTAACAAAACATCAATGAAATTTTTGTCTTCTCTTCTTTCTTTCTTAAGCTACAATTAAATTCTTGACAAAAGATAATGCAACAACTCATTCTCTTAACTCGAACCCAACGGAGTATTTAAAAATCTAAAAAAAGCTTGTAGTTGTGAAACGCAGGCTAATTCAATTCACTTATCCACCTCTTCTTTCTGTCAGTGTGCTAATTTCTCTCACCATTTTGTACAGTACGCCACGTGGATCGGTTGCGCCCTTTTTAGTTGCTACGGGACCCACCCGCAGGTCACAGCAGTATCCTTGATTCCGTTTTCACGTTAAACCCGTGATGGGTCCCTCTAATATACCACAATCTCCATTCCAATCGAATTTATTTATTAACTTAAATTACTTTGATTAGCAAAACGATTTAATTAAGACAATACGGATTAGTATATCGTCCGTCCGCACGTGGTTATGAGCCCTAGAAACCGCCAGCCACCGGGCCCACGTTAGCCCATGGCCCCACTTTTGCCTCACCAAGTTTTACCATTTTCGTTCTACACGTGGCAACGTGATTTACACGGGACACGACGTGGCATACGGACAGGGTATCTGATAAATAACCTTTCAATTTGGCCATTTTATTATTTAAAAAATCAAAACATACGAAAAAGGAAAGTAAAATAAAAAAATCCGGATTCCGGGTTTTTAAACGCTTGCTGTTATAGCCTTATAGGGGACCATCGCCATTCACCACTCCATATATTCTCAAGAGTTTTCTGGACTCTGATATGAGAGCCATTTCCTTCGGTTGTTAAATCTGCAAGAAACAAGATGTTGAATTCTGCTACGTACAACGCGGCGAATCTTTACGGCAATCTGGCGCCGATGATCGGCGGAGGAGTATCGGCGGTTGCGGAGTCGCCGGCGCCGTACTATAACTCCCAGATTGGAGACGCCGTTCTACAGCAACTCGCCAAGTCGATGAACTACTATAACCACAACAATCCGCCATTGAAGGACGACAGCGGCCTCACCTTCAACAACAATGCTCTTCCGTTGCCGAGAAAGCGTCCGCGAGAATCTTCCATGGCGACCACGACTCCGGTAAACAACATCAACGGTTCGTTAATCTCCGTAACAGCCGGTAAAATCTCCGGCCGGTGCCAGGACGGAACTGTCTCATTTCTGAGCGACGACTTGTCGTTACCGATGATGCAACAGCAGTTCGAAGTCGATCGGTTAATCTCTCAACATGTAAGTTTTTTGTCCTACTCCGTTAGTTATTGCGATTATCGATACGATTAGTTTCTTTATTTTCCGTTTCGATCTCCTTTCTCCCTTCCACATTGTTCAAAATTTGATCCTCAATTTGTATGTCATTTGGACTGAAATTGTAAATGCTTACGATAATACTGTTGCCAATTCCAGATGGAGAAAGTGAGACTAGAAATGGAAGAGCGAAGAAGAAAGCAACCGAACAGAATAATCCAAGCTATTCAAGAAGCCGTATCAAGGAAGCTGAAAGAAAAGGAAGATCAGATTGAGAAGATCGGAAAGCTAAATTGGGCGTTGGAAGAGCGGATCAAATCCATCTGTCTCGAGAACCAGATCTGGCGAGACCTCGCCCAAACGAACGAGGCGACGGCGAACGCACTCCGATCGGATCTCGAACAAGTCATCTCGCAGGCCAACAACAAGGCCGTCGACGATCGAATCTGCTCCGGCGCGACGGACGACGCTGAGTCGTGCTGCGGGAGCAGCGGCCACGGATGTGAGGACGACGGGGATGAGGTGGACGGAAGGCATGTTCTGCGGTGGAGGAAGGTGGCTAGAACGAGTGCCGGCGGAGAGAGAAAGGAGACAACGGCGGAGGAGGAGAGGAGGAAGAGGATGTGCAGGAGGTGTGGGGCAACGGAGAGCAGCGTTCTACTGTTGCCCTGCAGGCACGTCTGCCTCTGCTCGGCGTGTGGGCCCGCCGTCGAGACCTGCCCCATCTGTAACTCTACAAAGAACGCCAGTGTCCATGTTAATCTGTGCTGAAAATACTCTTTTTCTTTCCTTTTTATACTCCGGCCACCGTTTTTCGTCCTTAGAGAACACAATTAGCAAGGGAAAGAAACAAACTATGGTAAAAAGAAATACTGCAATGGAAAATGGATTAATTTCCAGAATCAGATCGATTGTGTCTATATTTTAACATTTTCTGTTCTTATTTGATCGATTATCACGTACTATTGCAAAATTAATTCATTTTTATTTTCCTTGGAAAGCAGGCTTTAATTTGGTGCATGAGACTGTACGTTAATGGTACATAATATGATACCAGTACAGTGTTGGTGCTTTAACATAGTTGACAACTCCCAATTAGAAAATGGTTCATGTAACATTTGAAACATAAAAGTTGTTCCGCTTGGATAATTAATACTCCGGAGTCCGGAGTAAACAAGAACAAATTAAGGTTGATGAAGGCTTAGCTTTATTGATACCGGACTTATAGCCCGATTGATATTTAACAAATTGGATTAGTGTAAACTCTCTCTCTCTCTCTGGGTAAAAAATGATTAGGGTCCTCCATCTTTATGTCAGTTTCAACCATATATGCGGAGGAGCAGCTTACTTCACCTTTTCATTTCTGAATTATGTGATAAAACACCATACGTACTCCTTTCTTTGTGCAGCAGGGTAGCTCTTGTAAATTAATCTGGCATGCCAGTTACAGAAAAGTATCCAGCTTAGCTTCATGGACTACAGAGTGAATTCGTCAGCATCACAATTGGTGGAATGGTGGTTGCGGTGGTGGTTTCGAGGAGAGTGACCACATTTTGAAAGCTGGCTAGGTTGGAAAAATTCAAAGAACGCAGAGGCAAGGCGGGCCCCACATGACGCTGCCTTAGCCAGCAATTACTGAGCAGATCGAGAGTACTACTGACTCGGACTCTAGCCATAGGCGCATGTTAGCACTCTCTCTCTCTCTCTCTCTCGATCTCCAGGTCCAAGAAAGGACACGCAGTTACAGTGCGCGGGGGTCCCACCCTGGGCCCCATGCGTTGCCGGTGGGAATGGATCAGTTTCCCCGTGCTGCTTACCAACAGGATTTTGTCGCATTCAATTTTTAAAAAGGTGAAAAAGGAAACAGCAAAAATAGGGAGCGTTGAGTTCACGTGGGACGTGGAGAAGAAGTCGTGATTATCCTTGTTACTTGTAACTAGAATCTCCGGGTGTATTGTACTATTATACTGTATATATAGTATACATTTTCTTTTGGAACAAAACAAATCATAAAAGGGGAGTACGACTTGTTTTTTTATGTGCGTATTCTGAGGGGGAAAGCAAGAAGCTCAGGCTTTTCTTGAGTTCTAGCAATCACATAAATTCACGGCTAATTTTTTAATAAAATAATATCATTTTCTTTATCAGTATTTGAAGCTGCCCATGGCGGTGGTTTTGATATCACCCATGATATATGCAGCAGTATGCGTCTGACCGATGCATTATTCTGATTCTCACGAATTTATAATTAATTAAAAAAAAAGGTGGATAATTGGAGTATTAAATGTATTTGGGAGTGGTATCAGTTTTTGAGGTGGGGAAATGGAGCACGTCACGTTGAAGGGGAGTGGGATAGTGGGCCCCCACCCAAATGTCCTTTTCTACAGGGTGGCCTGTACCAGGTTTGTGTGCTTGCTGTTGTACCCGTACCAATACCATCCATCATAATTTACTTTATTACTACTAGTTTGGATGAATATCTACTTATAAAGCTGAGTATATATATATATTATATATATCGTGGTCAAATTTTGCAACTTCATTCGCTTCTTTTGTTCACACCAAACAATGACCTCTTTTCTTATGTGTTAAGTTATACACAAATGAGTTGAGTAATATGTATTCAGACTTCTCTGTACCTTAGTCTACCTCCTAAGTAAGGAATATAGAAAAAGGTTAATTATAACTTTCGTTAAAATAAATTACTATAGTGTGTGGATGTATTGATTCATGTACACTATTTGTTTATTTGCCGTGCGTCAGAGGCTAGTGGGAGATACGGCATAATTACTTTACAGTGCACAATAAATATATAATATAATGAAATTAATATTAAAAAACTCAACTTGTTTTCCGTGAAAATCTATGCTTGGTATATATTCAAATTATTTGAGTATGGAGTAGACCGTCAGCAAAATTAGCTGCATGTTTAGTGCTTGTCTTATCTCATGTGCTCCCTTAGAGTATCTTTAATCATAGTCTTAAGAGTATTATTTCTATTTAAAATTAGTAAAAATAAAAATAAATGTCAAAATATGGATGAAAATCAAAATCAAAATCATAATGAGAGAGAAGTATCACAAGTATAATATTTGGGCTAATAAATATCACTACATTTTTCTATTTTTATGCCACTTGTAGACTTATAAATGATCCATTTTTATTTTCAACCAAAGAAAATAAAAAATTAAATTAGTGGGCTCCACCTCCAACAATCAACATTGCACACAATTGAAAGAATATGTACATGAATTTCTAATATCACTACATTTTCTAGAAATTCAAAAATAAATGTACGTAACATCTTGTTATTAATAAGGAGATTTGGTACATACCCAATAAAATTGGATGTATATTCAAACAATTGTAACCTTGTACTGTAAGTCTGTAATGCTTTATTTGTTATTTCTAATATTATTGAATGGAAATAATAATTAAAATGTAAAGTATACACACTACAACTTATAATAAAACATAAATAATTAATAACATAAAAGTACATTTCTAATATTATTCTCAATTTTTATAATTAATATATATTATTAATTTTATATTTAACTTATTTTCGAAATTAAATCATAAGTAAAAAATAATAACTAGTGATATGTGGTATAGTATATCATTGTTTGGTATCATTTGATGACATATGATGATGTAAAAAGATAAATAAGAAATTTATGATATTTGAAGTGAGTATCATGATTGTAGAATAAGAGACTTTGGAAAAGAGATAATGATAAAAATGTAATTTATGATACTCAAGGTGAGTACCATGAATAAAGATGCTCTTACTAGTTTCCCACTATTATTATTTCCATTTTATTTTCCTTGGTATTGTAATTATGTAAGTACATAATTTTGTAATTTTTTGGGGATAAGTGTTTTTTGAAATCAAATGTTTGATAAAGAATCACAGTTTACAATATTAATATGAATTCTTTTATAACCTTGGCAAGAGCAAATTCCCTTTTATTTATAAGGGCTTTGTATATTTATATTTAGGCTCATTGGTTTGAATTTACGGAAATAATAACGAAAAAGAAAGCAAATTCTTACAAAATTATCATACAGTCTACCACATCTAATTCCATTGACTAGTCAACGTCAAAAGCTAAACGTTTAACGACGTTGACCGTTAGTTTTTTTATCAATTTATTCGGTTTGTATTTTTCTTTTTTTTTAATGTTTTCATCATAAAAAATATTTTCTAATGCTGAACAATTGCGTTTTAAAGTTCAACAATTATATTTACAAACAGATGTATCTTAAAAAAGAACAATTATATATTAATGTTGAGTAGTTTCACTTTTAAAGTTGGACAGCTGTAATTACTATGTATATAAAGTTGAAACAATTCGTCTTTAAACTTGAACAATTGTATTTACTATGTATATAAAGTTGAACAATTGTAACATCGTTTGCACAATTGTTGAATATAGTTGAACAATTCTTTGTATATGTTTGAACAATTTTGAGTTGTGCTAAGTATGAACATTTTTCCGCTTATGTTTGACAATTGTGAGTTGTATTATGTTTCTACTATATAATAAGCAAAATCTCAAGTTTATTAAACATTTGTTCAAATTTAATGTATATATTATTATTGCTCAACTCTATTTTTCAAAATTTGAACATTTATGCATTAAATTTGAACATTTCTCATATATGTTTGAACAAATTCATGTTTGAACATTTTGAGTTATATTAAGTTAGAATTATCTTATAAACAAAAGTTCAAGTTTATTAGACAATTGTTCAAATTTTAATAAATTATTGTTCAACTTTATATTTTCTAAAATTTGAATAATTTGCAATTATGTTTGAACAATCTGCACTTATATTTGAACAATTCAAGTTGTGTTATGTTTCAAACATTTTAGTTGTATTAAGGTTAAATTTCTTATAAACAAAAGTTCAGGTTTATTGGACAAGTGCTCAAACTTTAATGAATTATTGTTCAATTTTATGTTTTTCTTAAATCTTGACATTTTGCCTTTATGTTTGAACAAGATGCGCTTATGTTTGAACAATATGAGTTGTATAAATTTTGAACATTTTTTTTTGTATTAGGTTTGGACTAACTTACAAACTAATGTTCAAGTTTATTGGGCAATTGTTTAACTTTAATGAAGTATTGTTCAACTTTATCTTTGTTATACGTTTGAACTTTTATGGAATAAATTTGAATATTTTTTTGATATGTTTGAACAAATCAAATTGTTCAAAAATTGTTGCTTATTTTAATTTTTGTATAAAATTGTTCAACCTTTAAAATGCGTTTTCATGAATTACAAAAAGGAAAAAATAGTTTAAAGAACGAAAAAACTTATTTGGGGGAAGGGGAAATTGGTTCGAGAAAAGGAAAAAAAATGATTGTTAATCGGTCAACGTCGATGTTGGCCAGTCAATGGCCAAAACATAACCATGAAGGGTGGTTGGGTGTGGGAGAATGTAAGTGTGCTTACATTGCCCCTAAATTCATGGTTCACATTGCTTTTTAAGTTTTACCGTAAGATTCTGTTTTACCGAAATATGACCCTATATTTTTTAGACTAGTCTTATATCATATAGAAAGCAAATTAGTTTGTCTAATTCCAACAAAAGATGGGTGTTCATTGTAAAATTAATAACAACATAATGGAAACTATTGATCATATATGCAACTTAACTACTTATTTTTACTTGTGAGGTAAAAGAGTGAAAATAGGGGTGCTTCACCTAGAAAAATGATACATGAGCCACGAGAGAACAAAAATATTCTGGATAATATGACCATGAGAAACGGTTGTTGTGAGATGGTGTAAGTATATTAAAAATAACTGAAAGAATTATGTCCTTTAATCAAATGTGCAATTATCGAATATGGAATAGGACAATTAATGGAGATTTATAATCCGGAAATTTTAGGGGTCGTAGTGCTTTGCTAGAAGCAAACTACGATCAATGGGCTTAATTGGGTTAGGCCCATGGCTACAATAACCGGGTCCTATGAGGTCACACACATAGAGTTATCGGGCTGGATCAAACTGAACCGGAAGCCCATGTGGGACATGGATTTCGGCCCATTGGCTTTAATTGGGAGATTGACTTTTATTATTAATGGATAAAAGTTACCATTAATAATGACTTGATAAGGATGTATCTTATTAGAAGATATATGAAAATAATATATTTGATATTATATCCATCAATTATGGAAATATAGGATCTTATATAATTAATTGTTTCTCTTGGAAACAAAAGACACTGAACTCTTTCCTTCTCCAATTCAAGAGCACGGCCGAACCACTCCAAGAGAAAGCTTCGTTCGCTTTCCTGCGTTCGTCGTTCTAGCAAACGAGACCAAAGGTAATCCATATTTCATACTCGTGTGGACCAATTAGAGAAGTCATACTTGGGGCTTTCGATCTCCGCTGAAATCCTGCAGGAACGTTTCAGGCTCGCATCAAACGGTATGTAACTCTACCTCTAATTGATTCTCATTGATTTATGCATGAGATCCTTGTTAGATGCTAGAAAATAGTTTTCTGAAATTCCGCTTATACGCATTTAATCACAACAGTGGTATCAGAGCCTCTTGCATAAATTGATAGGATCAAAATATTAAAAGAGTTAATTTTGATGCATGTCTTGATTCAAAATAAGTGATAAATTGATATGTAGGCTAATTTACATGATTAAAATTCTGATTTTAATTGATTGGATTAGTAAAGTTAAAGAACTTTATGAACAAATATGCATGTAAAATTATTCTACCCATACTTGATTCATGTGATTTAATTATGCAAGAGATATGATTTTTTGGCATGTTTAAAATCATTAGATGAAGATTATGATTTTCATAAGATGAATTAATCCCCAAAATTCTGTTTTTTATGAAAATTATGAAGAAAAAAAAAACAGAATGGACCGAACCAGATTGGATCCGGTTCGGCGCGCACCCCGGCTCGTGCGCCGGGGTCCAGCGGTGTGGACCGCGGCTCAGCACGCGTGACTGGAGCGGCCAGCAGTGGCTCGCGCCACCCAGTAGACCGCGAACTGTTCGCGGGCCTGCGCGGCTCGGCGCAGTGGACCCGGGTTGGTCTGGTCCGTGCGTGGGCTCGGGTCTGGTCCGCAGTGGGAGCCATGGTTCGGACTGTACGAACTGGGCTCGGTCTGCCCAGTGGTTGCGCGGTTCGGTGGGCACGGGTCGGTCCGAATTTGACTCGGGCGTGAATCGGTCCGGTTGGGTAGATTTTGGATTTTAGGATATTTTCCTAAAAAGTATAAGATAAGATCTTATTTGCCAAATTGGATAATACTTGATATTATCTACAATATAATTTCCTAAAAGTTATTAGGATAGATTCTCACTAGATTAAGATAAGGATATTTGATATCTTACCTTGTTTATGCATATCTTATCCAATAATACATTTTAATGATTAATTATGATTAATTCTATATATTGATGTTAATTTTGAATTAAGAATTGATATTGAATTATTTATCTCATGAGATGATTTATTTAATTTAATAATGTTTTATTTAAATTTATTTAAATTGTTTATTGTTATTAATTAGATTAATATTGTTGATGATATTTGATATTATTATTGCATGCATGATATAAATATTATGATATTATTGCTTGCATGAGGTGACTAGTATGGCCCACTTTAGGATAGAAAATACGATCTGCATATCGTTATGTTTTCTTGTACACGATCTGCGTATCGTTATGTATTTTTGTAATTTAATTTTCAGTAATTAGATTATTTAGAAAATTATCTAATACAAGAAGAGAAGATCCTAAGAAGACCAATGATGGAGATCCATGAAGGGTACCAAGGATGGAGATCCATGAAGTACAAGACTCTTGAAGATTAGATCTTTACTTTCGGTTTTTTAGGGGTCATACTAGTATCACATTTAATTATTGCATTTTGAATGCTTTATTATTTTAAGCCTTGCATGATTTTTTGTTTATGTTATTTTGTTCACTAGTAAATAGACAACCATTGCATGCTTAAGTCCCTAAAAGAATATTGAGGTATTGCATTTCTATGTCATAACCCATGAGGCCCTAGGAATTCGTTGGATAGGTTTCGTCAAAGCGAGGTGTCCTTCTTTGACCTTGGGATAGTAAGGGTGGATCTATATAAGGGATTCATAAATCTTGATATGGTTATACTCAACAAGAGACCAAAAGACAAAGTTTTGGATCTCGAGGCATAGAGATGAGTCTAACATTGGATGTGGGCCATCAACCAAGAATTATAAGGAGTTATAATTAGTAAATGTTACTTACCTTGATCACATGAGACTTAGGGAAGTGCCAAAATACGCTTAGGTCTTATCTGAGATAGGGTCTTGGAATCATTTTATTCACTAGGGACAAACTTAATTTGAATAAAATGTGCATCTGCTTAAATTTTAAAGCATGTTTAATTTTGAGCTTTTGCATGTCAAGCATAAACTTATCTGCATGTTACTTCCTTTGTAGAAATCATGTCTAGCAACGATAACTTGAAATCCACCCTACGCTCAATTGTTGAGAAGAACAAACTCAATGGAACAAATTTCCTTGATTGGGAACGGAGCTTGAGAATTGTTCTCAGATTCGAAGGACGTGAGGACGTTCTAGATAACCCTATTCATACCTTGACTGCCGCTTCTTCTGCTGAGGAGAAGGCAAAAGAAAAGGAGATGAGAGCTAACTCGGTACCTGTCACCTGCCTTATGCTCGTTGCTATGGAGCCTGGCCTTCAAAAGAGGTTTGAACGCCAGGATGCTCATACAATCATGACCAACCTGAAAGTGTTGTTTCAGGAACAGGCCAAGATTGAGAGGTATGAAACACACAGGGCCATATTAGAGCGCAGACTTGAGAAGGGTAAACCAGTGAGTGTCCATGTATTTGACATGATTGGTCTTTTTGACCAAATGGAAGCACTGGGTTTCCCATACAGCCAAGAGTTGGCTACTGACATCATATTGCACTCCTTGCATGATGGATTCGCTCAATTTAGATTGAACTACCATATGCATGGAATTGGAAAAACCCTGAATGAACTCCATGGCATGCTCAAAACAGCTGAGCAAAACATCCAAGTTGACAACAACAAAGAAGTTCTTTTGATCAACAAAGGGACAAGGTTCAAGAAGGGGCCTAAAGGGAAGCAACAAAACAAAGGGAAAGGCAAGAAAGTTGCCCAACCCAAGGCAGCTGAGAAGCCAAAGGTGGTTGCTGAGCATGACTGCTTCTACTGCAAGGCCAAGGGGCACTGGAAAAGAAACTGCCCCAAGTACCTGGAAGACAAGAAGAATGGAACTATGAGATCCACTTCAGGTATTTTTGTTATTGAAGTCTTAACAACCAAAGCTACTACTTGGTTATTAGATACCGAATGTGGTTCTCACATTATTTCGAATGTGCAGGGACTAAAAAGTAGGCGGCAGTTGGAGAAGGGAGAGATAGACCTGCGCGTTGGAAATAGAGCAAGGGTTGCTGCACTTACCGTATGAGATTATAGTCTGTCTTTACCTTCTGGCTTAGTTTTAGAATTGAATAATTGTTATTTTGTTCCTTCCATTACTAAGAACCTTATTTTGACTTCAGTTTTGGATATTGAGGGGTTTGAATTTGTCATTAAGAATGAATTCTTTTCTATTTTCAAGAATGATATCTTCTATGTCAATGCTTCTATGAGTAATCGACTCTATGTGTTGGACCTCAAGTCTGAAATTTATAACGTTAATATCAAGAGGCAAAAGATGAATAATTTGAGTGAAGCCTATCTATGGCACTGTCGCTTGGGCCACATAAGCTTGAACCGCATAAAGAAACTCCATAAAGATGGAATTCTCAAATCAATTGATTGTGAATCACTTGAGACATGTGAGTCATGCCTAATGGGCAAGATGACAAGGTCACCTTTCACTGGGACTAGTGAAAGGGCTACTGAGCTACTAGCCCTAATACATACTGATGTTTGTGGACCAATGAGCACAAAAGCTAGAGGAGGCTATCGATACTTCATCACATTTACTCACGACATGAGTAGATATGGGTATATCTACTTAATAGCGCACAAATCTGAATCCTTTGAAAAGTTCAAAGAGTTTCAAAATGAAGTAGAAACTCAGACTGACAAGAAGATAAAGGCACTTTGATCAGATCGCGGTGGTGAATATCTGAGTCAGGAGTTCGATCATCATTTGAGAAGTTATGGGATCATAACTGACTCCACCAGGCACGCCACAACTGAATGGTGTGTCTGTAAGGAGGAACAGGACCCTGTTGGACATGGTCCGTTCAATGATGAGTTTTGCTAACCTTCCAGTATCCTTCTGGGGATATGCCCTCACAACCGATGCGTTCACACTAAACAGGACTCCGTCTAGGACTGTAGATAAGACACCATATGAGATATGGACTGGAAGAGTTCCAAGTCTGTCTTTACTGAAAATTTGGGGATGTGAAGCTTATGTAAAGCGTTTACTATCAGATACTACTTCTACAATCCCACTGAGTACAAAGTGTTTGTTGCAAGGGATAGTGTCTTTTTGGAAAAAAGAATTTGTTTCCAAGAAGCCAAGTGGGAGAAATGTTTATCTTGAAGAAGTTCAAGATAAGCAATAAACAAACCCAACAACAAGGCGACATGGACGATGTCGACGAGGATCTGGAGGCATAGATTCACAAAGGGAAGTCGTCCAGGTACCGGAACCAATACCTCAAGAACCATATTCAAATGAGGACCCACAAACAGTTGTGGAAAATGCTCCAGTTGTTGAACCCACACGTAGGTCAAACATGTCAAGGGTACATCCAAGACGATATGATGATTTCATCTTGACTGTAAGCCTTGATGTTATGCTTTTAGAAAGCGGAGAACATGTCACTTATAAGCAAGCATCGACGGTCCAGACTCCGAGAAATAGCTTAGAGTCATGAAATCTGAAATGGATTCTATGTCTAAAAATCAAGTCTAGGACTTGATAGATTTGCCAGATGGGGTAAAACTCATTGGATGCAAATGGGGTTTTTAAACTGAAGACATACAAAGATGGAAATGTATATGTTTACAAGGCAAGGCTAGTTGCCAATGGTTTTAAACAGATTCATGGTACTGACTATGATGAGACATTTTCACTGGTCGTAATGATCAGGTCCATTAGGATACTCCTAGCTATTGTCGCTTATTATGATTATGAGATTTGGCAAATGGATGTCAAGACCGCTTTTCTAAATGGATATTTGGAAGAAGATGTGTACATGACACAACCAGAGGGTTTTGAAGATCCAACAGACCCTAGGAAATTATGCAAGCTTAAGAAGTCCATTTATGGACTTAAGCAAGCACCCAGGAGTTAGAACATTCGATTTGATGAAGCTATCAAAGAGTTTGACTTCATCAGATGCGAAGAAGAGCCTTGTGTTTACAAGAAGTTTAGTGGGAGCAAAGTGATCTTATCAGTCTTGTATGTGGATGACATACTGCTAATTGGAAATGACATTCCGATGCTAGAGTCCGTTAAGGGATGGCTGAAGAAATGTTTTTCAATGAAGGACCTAGGAGAAACAGAGTACATATTGTGTATCAAGATCTATAGAGATAGATCCAAGAGACTGCTTGGATTAAGTCAAGGAACTTATATAGATAAAGTTCTTGACAGGTTCAAAATGCAGGAGATGCACACTGGTGTACGGCCAAGAACATCCTGAAGTACTTGAGAAGGATTGAGGATGATTTCTTGGTATTTGGGGGTGATAACGAGTTAGTCGTTCGAGGATATCGTTGATAGAGGAGATGTCAGAATGTGCAAAGTGCACACAGATGACAACATTGCAGATCCACTGACCAAGCCTATGCCTGGGCCCAAGCTTGATAGTCATATTAGGGCCAAGGGCCTCAAGCACATTGGAGAATGACTTTGAGATTGCATTGTCTTATATTATGAACTTTGTTTTATGAATGTCAGACACGTTTTATGCTTGATTATATGATATACAATTTTCATTCTTATTTGATTATTGCTTGAAATTAGATAAAATGTTCAACTAATTTATAATTCGCAAATGGGCTCATCATAAGTGTTTTGGTGAATGAAACCCCATTAAGTGAACTGAAGTTATGAATTATTAAAAGTCCATAGTCTGAGTCATTAACTAGGATATAAATGACTTCATTAAAGACTATACTGTAAGTTGACTGATAGCGCCATGTTTCATGGTCTATAGGGGCATAGAGTTATCTAGTCAATTACATAGATATGTATAGATGATACGTATAGGACTGACCCACCTTAAGACTCTCCAAAAGGGATTGAAGAGTTTTAAGTTAAACCATGATTGGTAGATTCCTCATACATGAGTATGATATGGTTTCTCTTGATGATGGGTATGTCTTTGACGCTGTCAAACGCTGATCGTAACATGCAGTTATAAAGGCAGTGATTGGGATTGTCAAAAGTTGAGTGAAAGCTATAGTCATACAAGACTGGATAAGTCCTCCTTCTTCATGTATACAGTGATACATGGACAGGAATGGTGTCTCGGCCACTTGAAGAGCGAGAACTGAAAAATACATGGCCATGCTCGGATGGATTATCTGTAATCATTCGTTATTTGACAGTTCAAACTCAAGAGTTCAAGAAACGCATTTGATAGGAGATATGTATGTCATCATATCATCAAATCATACACTAAGAGACAAAGGGATTTAGCATTGCACACACTTGTTTTAAGGACAAGTGAGAGACTGAAGGAATTGTGTCCTTTAATCAAATGTGCAATTACCGAATATGGAATAGGACAATTAATGGAGATTTACAATCCGAGAATTTTAGGGGTCGTAGTGCTTTGCTAGAAGCAAACTACGATCAATGGGCTTAATCGGGTTAGGCCCATGGCTATAATAACCGGGTCCTATGAGGTCACACACATAAAGTTATCGGACTGGATCAAACCGAACCGGAAGCCCATGTGGGACATGGATTTCGGCCCATTGGCTTTAATTGAGAGATTGACTTTTATTATTAATGGATAAAAATTACCATTATTAATGACTTGATAAGGAGGTATCTTATTAGAAGATATATGAAAATAATATATTTGATATTATATCCATTAATTATGGGATGATAGGATCTTATATAATTAATTGTTTCTCTTGGAAACAAAAGACACTGAACTCTTTCCTTCTCCAATTCAAGAGCATGGCCGAACCACTCCAAGGGAAAGCTTCGTTCGCTTTCCTTCGTTCGTCGTTCTAGCAAACGAGACCAAATGCGATCCAGATTTCAGACTCGTGTGGACCAATTAGAGAAGTCACACTTGGGACTTTCGATCTCCGCTGAAATCCTGCATGAACGTTTCAGGCTCGCATCAATCGGTATGTAACTCTACCTCTAATTGATTCTCATTGATTCATACATGAGATCCTTGTTACATGCTAGAAAATAGTTTTCTGAAATTCCGTTTATACGCATCTAATCACAACATTAACCTCTCATCTTAGTTTTTTATTGTCCCAATATACATGACTCATATTACTCTTAACGTTTCCCTATAAAAATCCGTTTCACCGAAACCTGTCCTTATATATATATATATATATATATATATATATATCTTAACGGACAAACTAAATACACGCGAGAATGGAGCTAAATGGACGCGAAACTACACGCTTAAGCTAAGCGTCCGGTTTTACACGCTTAGTTTAAGCGTGTAGGGGTATTATTGGTATTTTACAAAAACAGCCCACAGTTCTTACACGCTTAAGCTAAGCGTGTGCCCACACGCTTAGCTTAAGCGTGTAGTTTTTTTTTTTTTTTTGCAAGTTTAAAAGCACACGCTTATCTTAGGCGTACAGTACAAAAAAAATCCCAAAATTGCATTTTTTTCCATAATCATGTAGAGAATTTCAATACGAGTCCGTACATATAAAATTCGTCCAAAACGGACATCGTTTGCCCCTCCAAAAGCCCAAAAAACGAACCCTTCAACCCGCGCGCGTATCTTCTTCGAACAGCCCATCCGTAAGCTTTTATAAGCTTCAATGGAGGATTTGGCAAATTTCTTGGATCCGATTGAAGCCATTAACTATTGGGCATTTAAGAGGACCTTATCATACACGTAATTCCACATTTAATCGGATTGAATGTCGATTAAAATCATAGAATTTTATCCCCAAAGTCACCGTGTCGTTCAAGGGGCCGATTTGAACAAATTCAAAATTGGACCAAATCATCTTCAATTGGAGGGCATGAACCATAGGGCCTTGTTGAGGGTGTCCTAAGATTCAAAATGCCTATAAAATTCCCTTCAATCGTTGCCCCAATGCATCCAATTTCGAAGTCAAAACTCATTAATCCTAAATCCTGTTACTGGTTGTTCTTGACCGAAATTCGAGCACATGAAAGCTTTATTCTTGCAATTGTTGGTACTACTAGCCTTGAAAATTGGTCATCTTTCAAAGCCCTCTCTTTACATCACCGGAAAAAGACCACTTCCATTCAATTTGGAGTTTTTCCGACGATGTGTCAAGAAGGTATTCCGGCGGGATTGAATTTGTGCCCATTTTGCGATTTTGGGGTATTTTTCATTTGTTTTGTCTTAATCTTGGTTAAGTTAATTAATCTAGATTAGTGAAAAAATATTTTAGGATCAATTTGGTGTCCGGCATATAATATGTAAGTAATAAGTTTATAATATTTAACCATAATGTGTAACTATAGTATGTAAGCAATAAGTTCATAATATTTAACTATAATACATAGTATATAAGTAATAAATTCATAAATATTTAACCATAATGTTTAACTATAGTATATAAGTAATAAGTACGTAATACTTAATTATAATGCATAACTATACTTTATAACTAATATATTTTGTAATACTTACTATAATACATAACTATAGTATATAAGTAATAAGTTCATAATACTTAACCACAATGTATAACTATAGTATATAAGTAATAAGTTCGTAATACTTAATTATAATGAAATACTATAGTAAATAAGTGTAACTATATGAAATTTTATGAAGTACTATAGTAAATAAATCTAAGTATACTAGATTTAATGAAATATTATAGTAAATAAGTATAACTATATGAAATTTCATGAAGTACTGTAGTAAATAAGTCTAAGTATACTAGATTTAATGAAATACTATAGTATATAAGTCTAAGTATACTAGATTTAATAAAATACTATAGTATATAAGTCTAAGTATACTAGATTAAATGAAATATTATACTATATAAGTGTAACTATATGAAATGTAATGAAATATACTATAGTACATAAGTGTAACTATATAAAATACTATAATTTCATTAAATCTAGTATACTTAGACTTATATACTATAGTATTTTATTTAATTTCATATAGTTATACATATATACTATAGTATTTCATTATATTTCATATAGTTACGCTTATGTACTATAGTATTTCATTACATTTCATATAATTACACTTATATAGTATAGTATTTCATTAAATATAGTATACTTAAACTTATATATTATAGTATTTTATTAAATTTCATATAGTTACACTTATATAGTATATAGTATTTCATTAAATCTAGTATACTTAAACTTATATACTATAATATTTCATTAAATGTAGTAGACTTAGACTTATATACTATAGTATTTTATTATATTTCATATAGTTACACTTATATACTATAGTATTTCATGAAATTTCATATAGTTATACTTATATACTATAGTATTTCATTATATATCATATAGTTACACTTATGTACTATTGTAATTCATTATATTTCATATAGTTACACTTATATACTATAGTATTTCATTAAATCTAGTATACTTAGACTTATATAATATAGTATTTTATTATATTTCATATAGTTACACTTATATACTATAGTATTTCATGAAATTTCATATAGTTACACTTATATACTATAGTATTTCATTATATATCATATAGTTACACTTATGTACTATTGTAATTCATTATATTTCATATAGTTACACTTATGTACTATAGTATTTCATTAAATCTAGTATACTTAGACTTATATACTATAGTATTTCATTATATTTCATATAGTTACACGTATATACTATAGTATTTCATTATATTTCATATAGTTACACGTATATACTGTAGTATTTCATTATATTTCATATAGTTATACTTATATACTATAGTATTTCATTAAATCTAGTATACTTAGACTTATATACTATAGTATTTTATTATATTTCATATAGTTACACTTATATACTATAGTATTTTATTATATTTCATATAGTTACACTTATATACTATTGTATTTCATTATATATCATATAGTTACACTTATGTACTATTGTAATTCATTATATTTCATATAGTTACACTTAAACTTATATATTATAGTATTTTATTATATTTCATATAGTTACACTTATATAGTATAGTATTTCATTAAATCTAGTATGCTTAAACTTATATATTATAGTATTTTATTATATTTCATATAGTTACACTTATATACTATAGTATTTCATTAAATCCAGTATACTTAGACTTATATACTATAGTATTTCATTAAATCTAGTATACTTAGACTTATACACTATAGTATTTTATTAAATCCAGTATACTTAGACTTATATACTATAGTATTTCATTAAATCTAGTATACTTAGACTTATATACTATAGTATTTCATTAAACTAGTATACTTAGACTTATATACTATAGTATTTCATTAAATTTCATATAGTTACACTTATGTACTACACTATTTCATTAAATCTAGTATACTTAGACTTATTTACTATAGTACTTCATGAAATTTCATATAGTTACACTTATTTACTATAGTATTTCATTATAATTAAGTATTACGAACTTATTACTTATATACTATAGTTACACATTATGGTTAAGTATTATGAACTTATTACTTATATACTATAGTTATGTATTATAGTTAAGTATTACAAAATATATTAGTTATAAAATATAGTTATGCATTATAATTAAGTATTACATACTTATTACTTATATACTATAGTTAAACATTATGGTTAAATATTATAAACTTATTACTTACATATTATATGTCGGGCACCAAATTGATCCTAAAATATTTTTCACTAATCTAGATTAATTAATTAAACCAAGATTAAGACAAAACAAATGAAAAATACCCCAAAAACCGCAAAATGGGCACAAATTCAATCCCGCCGGAATACCTTCTTGACACCTCGTCGGAAAAACTCCAAATTGAATGGAAGTGGTCTTTTTCCGGCGATGTAAAGAGAGGGCTTTGAAAAAGGACCAATTTTCAAGGCTAGTAGTACCAACAATTGCAAGAATAAAGCTTCCATGTGCTCGAATTTCGGTCAAGACATAACCGGTAACGGGATTTAGTATTCATGAGTTTTGACTTCGAAATTGGATGCATTGGGGCAACGGTTGAAGGAGATTTTATAGGCATTTTGAATCTTAGGACACCCTCAACAAGGCCCTATGGTTCATGCCCTCCAATTGAAGATGATTTGGTCCAATTTTGAATTTGTTCAAATCGGCCCCTTGGACGACACGGTGGCTTTGGGGATAAAATTCTACGATTTTAATCGACATTCAATCCGATTAAATGTGGAATTACGTGTATGATAATGTCCTCTTAAATGCCCAATAGTTAATGGCTTCAATCGGATCCAAGAAATTTGCCAAATCCTCCATTGAAGCTTATAAAAGCTTACGGATGGGCTGTTCGAAGAAGATACGCGTGCGGGTTGAAGGGTTCGTTTTTTGGGCTTTTGGAGGGGCAAACGATGTCCGTTTTGGACGAATTTTATATGTACGGACTCGTATTGAAATTCTCTACATGATTATGGAAAAAAATGCAATTTTGGAAAAAAAATATTTTGTACTGTACGCCTAAGATAAGCGTGTGCTTTTAAACTTGCAAAAAAAAAAAAAAACGTGTGGGCACACGCTTAGCTTAAGCGTGTAAGAACTGTGGGCTATTTTTTTAAAATACCAATAATATCCCTACACGCTTAAGCTAAGCGTGTAAAATCGGACGCTTAGCTTAAGCGTGTAGTTTCGCGTTCATTTAGCTCTATTTTCGCGTGTATTTAGCCATTGCCTATCTTAATATACTCGATTTGCACAAATGTATAAAGTAGTACAATTCCCTCCAATTTGTTATTGTATACGTACAACATATATGTTAAGGTTTTTTGGCAAATAAACGTTTGAAGTTATTATTTCTAAAGACAAAACGTTGGGCCCAACAAGTTCCCTTTGGTTTTTTCTTTGACATTAGTTTGGGGACCTTAATTATGGGTGATTAAGCATAAAGTACTAATTTTGTAGCCAGCTAGGTGTTTCCCATTAAATCGGGTCCTTTAACTTTTTCTTCAACTGTTTTCCTGTATATATAAATATAAGTATATAGCTAGTTGCCGAGAGAAAGTTGGTGGGCATTTTCAACACAAAATAAGTGTAGATAATGATATAAAGGTGTAAAAAGGACTTGAAGATAGAAATGGTCAGTGAAGGTGTCCACTTTTGAAGATATTAATCTATCCACATTCCAAAGTTTTCATGTGGTGGGGTTGGCAAAGATTGAGACACTACATAAAGGCATCATTAATAGAATAAGAATCCAAGCAAAGGGAGATGAAACTTCATATATGACAAGTACCCTCAAATACCCATCATCTTAGCATTCAAATGCTTGCTTTTTTTGTTTTCTTGTGACTCATGTTTCATTTTTCTAGGTGAGCCACCCTTATTTTCACTCTTTTACCTCACAAGTAAAAATAAGAAGTTTTTTCATCAAAAAAAGAAGAAGTTAAGTGTAATATTTTATTAATAGTTTTCATTATGTTATTACTCCATCTGTATAATAAAGATTGTCATTTTAGAGTTTGACAAAATTATTAAGAAATTCAATAATTATTCAATATTCTCATAAATTTTTCTTAAAATTTATAATTATTTAATAACGCATCTCAATTATAGCCAATAAATATAGAAAATTTGCTTAAAAAGAGCAAAAAAATACAATTTCCAATGTCAAACCTCGTAACTCACTAATAAATTATTACCTAAAAACTTAAAATGACAATCTTTTCTTTACAAAAATTACGGGCTAAAATGACAACATTTTCTATACGGAGGGAGTATTAAATTTACAATGAACATCCATATTTTGTTGCAATAGGACAAAACTAAATAGATTTTCATATGATATAAGACTACTCTAATTCATGCTTGTAATATTTTTCATACATATAGGGTTCGCTTCAGTGAAACAGAGTCTTACATTAAAATCTAAGAAGCAACGTGAGCTATGTATTTAAAATCAACGGAAGCACACTTTCTTCTTTCTACCACAACCACCATTCATGGTCATGATCGATTTGGCCATTGACCTATCAACAGTCAACGACCATTTTTTTTTCCCTTTTTTCAAACCAATTCACCAACTGCTGTCAAACAAGTTTTTTCATTTTTTAAACTATATGCCCTTTTTCAATTAATAAAAACACATTTTACAGGTTGAGCAATATTGTACAAAAAACTAAACAATATGCAACTTTTAAAAACAATTTGATTTGTTCAAACATATCAAAAAAAATGTTCAAATTTATTACATAAAAGTTCAAACTTATAACAAAGATAGAGTTGAATAATACTTCATTAAAGTTTGATTAATTGCACAGCAAACTTGAACATTAGTTTGTAAGATAGTCCAAACTTAATACAAATAAAAAATCGTTCAACTTTAAACAACTCAAAAATTTTAAACATAAGTGTAGATTGTTCAAATATAATTGAAAAATGTTTAGATTTAAGAAAAAAACATAAAGTTGAACAATAATTCATAAAATTTTGAATAGTTGTCCAATAAACTTGAACTTTTGTTTATAAGAAATTCAACCTTAATAAAGCTCAAAATGTTCAAAATATAACATAGCTCGAATTGTTCACATATAAATGCAAATTGTTCAAATTTTAGAAAACATAAAGTTGAACACTAATTTATTAAAGTTTGAAAAATTATCCAATAAACTTGAACTTATGTTTATAATAGAATTTTAACCTAATACAACTCAAAATGCACAAACATCAAATTGCTCAAACATATATGAAAATGTTCAAATTTAATGCATCAAAGTTCAAATTTTAGAAAACGTAGAGTTGAACAATATTAAATTTGATCAATTGTTTAATAAACTTGAACTTTTTCTTATAAGATCGTTCAAACTTAATACAACTCATAATTGCTCAAACATAAGCGAAAAAATGTTCAAAATAACACAACTCGAAATTGTTCAAGCATATACTAAGAATATTCAAACTTAATACATAAAAGTTTATTATTATACGGAATTTTGAGTTGGGCAAGAGTCGAGTTTATATACATTTGCTCAAATTTAACAATTGTCCAACTATATTCAACAATTGTTCAAACACATATTGTAATTGTTTAACTTTATATATATAATAAGTACAATTTTTCAACTTTATCATAAAATATTTCAACTTTATATACATAGTAAATACGGTTGTTCAACTTTAAAAATATAATTGTTCAATATTAATATATAACTATTCAACATTAATATATAATTGATCAACTTTAAGATACAATTGTTCACCTTTATATATATAGTAAATATAAGTTGCAATGGTTCAATTTTAAGATGCAATTGTTCAACTTTAAAAATTATTTTATAATGAAAACCTATAGAGAAAAAGAAAGTAAAAAAAATGAAGAAACAAAATTGACCCGGAAAAAATCAACGTTGATCGGTGACGGGTCAATATTTGTATTGACTATTTAATGGGATTCAATATTGTAGTGTGTATGATAATTTTGAAATGATTAATCTAAAATACTCCTCACTTTTTACTCTATTAGTAATCATCACATGAAAGTCTACCTATACATATGTTAAACATTTCGACTAAGTATATAACATAAATCACCACATCTATAACTATATATTAAAGCTCTCCCTTTTTGAGTTCTTAGAACGCTTCTGGACCCACCATTCTTACGTGTCATTTTATCAATCATTCTTTTTTTTTAACTAATAAATCTTAACAAACAATCTTAATAATTTTTATCATTTTTTAAATGAATATTCAAACCTAAGATTTGAAATTTTGAGTCTATAACCACAATTTCACGATGCTATCTATATATATACTGAAGGAGAGGCCTAAATCCTATGTGTCGTCACTACGTTCGATTTGCCTACGTGTCATCACTCATCCAACCATCATCCGCCACATCATCCTATCTTCTAAAAAGAATTATAACAGTGAATTCGATTTAAGCATATATTAAACTCCTCCTAAATTATAATCTTAATTTAATAATATTATTTTTTAATAAATCTTTAAAGTATATTTTTTTGAAGTTTTGATAAGATAAAACAAATTAGATCTACAATTTCAAAAAATTAGATTTAGCATATCCTATTAATTTGAGCTCAATTATTAATTATACAAAAGATCTTCATGTGACTTTTATCAATCCGTTATTTTATGAAAATATAGTATAGTAGTTAGGATTTGAAACATTGATTAAGAATGATTAAGATATCATATTATAAAAAGATCGGTTAATTTTTTTTTTTTTTACTTAATAGTTAACCTTTTGGATTATAATTCACAATTAGTCAATTTGATTTGATTTTAAAAAATATACCTAATAAATATGGATCACTATCTCATTCTCATATTACTTTTATTAAATACATTTTGAGAAGAAAATTTGTGAATTTACTTCTATAATATTAATATTATATCAATCTTACTTTTTAATATAATAAGAAACTTAATTTTAAGTTTAGATTATTCAATAACCATAACAAATTTGATGTTGATCAACAATAAAGTTATTATTTTGACATGTATATCGACAGTTAAATAAATATAATAATTTAATATATATATATATATATATAACAGTATGATATGGCTCTACGTGTGATCATAAGATTTTATTTGCAATAGAAAATTAAATGTAATCCAAATAATATATCTATATGTATTTAAATTTAGTAAATCCCTGGTAACCCAAATTTAAAACATTTCAATTTACTTAGATTTTATAAATCCCTAATAAACCATTTTTTTTCTTTGTAGATTGTACGTAGCTAACAGTAAGATATCAACTCTCAATACGTTGAATATTTAATATATTTGTTAACAAATTCTTTTCAAACTTAATTTAAAAATAACTAATATCCTAAGAATTTAGTTAAATACGTAAATGGGTCCAATTTAATTATATTTTATGAAAACACTAGCATGAAGTCTAAATATGGTAATTAATCTTGATAAGATTTGGACTTACTAATTGATTTTATATAGTAAACGTATATTCCTATTTACATATATTCTCATAAAAATCTAATTCTACAAAATAAATAAAAAACTATCATGACTTAATAGATATAGATTCAAGAGTTGCTAATTATAATTAGATTTTATCATATCAAATACATTAACAATTTTATCTTTTATAAACATTTTTTTTGTCCATCATACGCATATGTTTTTTTTCATTATACACATAAAAACCCAAATAGTTAACAATTGAACAAAAATAATTGTAGACAAAAATTAAGATCTATTTGATAAGAATATATATATATATATATATATATATATATATATATAAGACTATGATAAGAAGAAGAAAAAATAGGTTAATATTTTTCAAGTTTAAATAGCCAAATTATAAAAAAGTTTTATCAAACCAATATTAGTGTCTTTCTTATCAAAGTGAAATTACAATCAAGTTGAATGCAATAAATCTGCATAATCTCATTAGTATTTAAAAAAAATTAAAGTATTTTTAACAAAGAGTCCAAATTATAGAGTATTGTAAATGCACGATAAATGGTAATAGAATACATACACGACTTCATCAAAAATATCTCATACATGACAATAATTATATGATGTTTTAATTAAGAGGTTAACTGTACGAGAATAGGTATGAATAAGATATAATATGTTTATACGTTATATAATTAACAATAAATGTTGAATATATTTCTTTTAAATAATAAATTTATTGTTAATTTCAATCTCATGTTTATATAATTCTTAAACAATATCAATAAGATATATTTTTATTAAATTATTTAAACTATAACATACAATAATAAATAATTATGGACGTGTTTATAAAATTCCGTTCACCCGTACAGGATACGAGTACTATACTAGTTTATGATAAATCTTGAGTCAAACGATGTCTAAAATTAGGGGTGTTCATGGGTGGACCGGACCGGATTTTCGGACCGGACCGGACCGGAAATGACCGGACCGGACCGGACCGGTAAAATTCCGGTCCGGTCTCCGGTCCACCATTTCCCCAAAACCGGTTTCCGGTCCGGTCCAAACCCGGAAAAAATCCGGTCCGGACCAGAAGACCGGAATTTTAAAAAAAATATATTTTTTGTAATTTATATGTTTTATATATATATTTTTTAGAGATTTATATGTATTTTTTTATAGATATTTTTTTTAATTTAATAAATTAGGAGTATATATGTTTTATAAATATTTTTTTAGATATTTTTTTATAGATTTTAAATAAGAATTTTTTTTTTTTTATTTTTTAAAATTAAATCCGGTCCAATCCGGTCCGGACCGGATTAAGACCGGACCGGACCTATCCGATCCGGTCCGGTCTTCGGTCCATATATGCCCAAAAATCCGGTCCGATCCGGACCGGATGAACACCCTATCTAAAATTGTAAGAGAAAATTCAATGCCGTTTGTCAGCCAGTAAATATACAAATCACCATTCTTTATGTACATTATAGTTGTACAATCCATTTCATATTGAGATTTGTGGGGGTAGTTTTCTAAATAGTCTTTTAGAAAAGCATGGTGGACCAATAACAAGAATCAACAAATGCTCCTATATATTAACAAAAGGGGGAGCATATATATATATATATTCATCACCTAAGAAGAAACTATATCTATCATACATAGTTTGATAAGTTCAACTTTATGTTGGAATATCAATCACCCACTCCACTATGTATACATGACATGGATGGCTCTTTTAGTATGTCGACAATGGGTGGAGTAGATCTAAATTAAGTTACATGTGTTTTGTATAAAAGAAAAAGTCTCGTTGAAACATTCGTACGTCCAAAATCAGACGGTTTTAAATTTTACTAAAATTAACATAAAATGATCAAAACTTCACTAAATTTAATCACCTTCATTTCTCTCAAGATCAAGTTTGATTAATTTGCAGCCTCTCCATTTGTGTCTAAACGCGCGCACACTCATAGATATAATATATGACCCGACTAATCAATTAATATAAAAACAATTGAAAAACAGGAGAATTTGGGGAGAGAAATTAATTAAGTATTCATATATTTAGGCAGATGGGTATTTAATTTGCTTAGTGTAGAGCATGAGCTAGCTTCTCCCACTAGCCTAAGAAAAAGCTTCCATGTACATGACTTGCCCATCAACATTATACAGAGTATTTTGGGTACATTGACCATTTAAAAGTTTTCAATTAATAAAAGAGATTCCTATTAGTTTTATGTATTTTTTCTATCCTCTATTAGCTTATTTTATTATTATTATTTTTTTCTCGTTTTTGTTTTTCTCTCTCTAAAATATTATTTTTTGGGGTTTAGGGTTTAAGGGATAGGATTTAGGGATAGGGAGTAGGGTTTAGGGATAGGAGTCCATTTTTATTAAAGATCCATTAATTTTAAAAAAAAATTTGTCAAAAAATGATTTACTTAACTCACTGAATTATATATGGTCCTTTAACTTTTTGGGATATTATTATGGAAGATCGATCAACCAACTCCCCAATTTAGGGGTACAATCATTTGTGCTTTCGTTCTCTCCTCTCTCTATTGTGAGCTTATATGATGTAGTATAAAATATAACATCATATTTATCATAATATTATAATTTAGTAATGTCTAATTAATACTTTTATCTTTATTATAAAATGTTTAGAGCTACTATTAGGTCATGTGATGAATAATTAATTAAAGGGTCCCACCAAAACTCAACCTAACAACATGATCGGATGATCCTAATTGCTGGCTTCTTTATATCTAAGAGTGGATGCCTAAATGTACACAACCATCAAGTGTTGCAATGCTTTTGACAACTCTGGTTGACAATATAGAGGAGGCCCTTTTTAGTGGGCACGCATCATATCTAATGGTATATATATATACTACATAGTTTGATTTCATTTTATGAACATATGGAAATGGACCCCAAATTTTATGTTCTTTGTTTACTTTATATATATATATATATATGCATAACGATATAATGGATGACTTTGAATTGAGGGTTGTGGATCATATACCATACCTTTATAATTAAATTATTTTTGAAAGTCTACTTTTATTCTTTAGGCTGTAATTCACAACCACTAATTTTAGGTAAACTTATAAATCACATCTTCAACTAGGTGAATAATGAATATATAAAGTTAATTTGCAAACGAATGTGTTAGGACATTTTATGACAATAAAAAGAACCGTATTCTTTAACCAATTCTATTATATCGAAGTAGCAGGGCCTTTTAATTGATTTTGGGGCTATGCTCAATTTGATATCATGACTATTAACCAATTCTACTATATCAAAGTAGCAGGGCCTTTTAATTGATTTTGGAGCTACGCTCAATTTGATATCATGACTATAAAAGTTGATATAATATTAGTAAAATAAGATTTCATTTTGGGATCGATATTTTACAAATTGTAAAAGTGAGTATTTTCTCAAAAATGAAAAATCATTATGGATAATTTTGTATACTTTTATTTATTAATAGATGATTTACAAAAATGATAACTTGGGTATGGTTTTGTGACATTTAAAAATATGTGATACTTTGAAAATAAATTTCATTTATGAATAATTTTCAACTTTGTAGGATGTGGTTTTATAATGTATCAAAATAACGAAAAATAGAGAGCACGAGGGAAAAAAATGTTTTTATAATAGTTTGCTTTTTGAGATAGTTTGTTAAAAGGAAAGACAAGACAAAGAGTTATCCATTTGGATTCCCTCAAATAATACACTAAAATGCATTATCTTACATTAAATCATCAATTCAATATAAGATAGTGCATTCTAATTGAAAACCAAATGTACCCAAAATCAATTATCGTATCATTTGCGTTAATTTGTATATCTTTCAGGTCAACAACTTGTTATAGTGGCTATTTTCTTAGCGGTTCATCCGTTTACCCATTTTTAATCTGATGTTCTAGATCTGTTTAAACATCAAATCACTTTCCATGGATTATAAAGTTTTTTAATCGTACCATCACCTTGGACCAAATATAATAATAAGTAGTATACTAGCAAAGCATACATGTGGGTGTAATACCCACCAATATTGCAGAGTACACATAACTAACCTTGTCGATATGTCACCATTTATCATATCAATACTCTTTCTAATGAAATTCTTAAAATTTCGAAGGGATAGTGTCATAGTGGGATCCGTTAATATCTTTCAATAATTTTATTCGATTTTAATTAATTATAGTTCTTTGTTAAATAATACTTATCATTTTAGTTTTTGACACAACAACATAAAATATAGTAACTAAACTAAAATACTACAAACTCTTTCTAAAATCTATAATTTAATAATTATTCACATCATTTTTAACCAATAAATGAAGAGAATTCGCATAGAAAGTGTTTATATGTTAATTTTCAATAACATACCTCGTACATTATCAATAAATAATTATCTAAAACTCTAAAATGATAAATATTTTTTAATAAAAATAGAAAAATAACAACTATTTTTTAACGGAGAGAGTATAAGTTTAATATAAAAGAAGATACGTACCTAAAAATAGCATATTCAATTAATTAATTCCAATTCCAAAGATTCATTGATGTCAGGTAATTTGCAATATGATATGAATTTTTCATTAGTCGTAGGCATTACATGGTGAATGATTAGGAATGTGACGTGACTATAAACCATGACTAATTAATCCGATTACTTGTCCTTTTCATTTCTAAAGGATATCATAATATCATTGCGTCCACAAATGCATCATGGGCAGACCTTATAAGTTGAAGAGGATTATTTTTTAAATTGAGTGATGCCAATCATAATTGTTTTAATATAATGTGGGTGTACACTATGCTTCCAATTAAAAATGGAGTAATCAGAAGATTAATTAAATATTGGTGCAGGAAACATTAATTGAACCGTAGAAGTTTGAATTCGTGACCGTTCACCTATTCTCATAAGTTGAAGATAATTCAATTAAGTATTAATGGATCTCAATCAACTGAATGAAGTTTCATATCATTTGAAATTTCATTTTTGAATTATCAATTCAGAACAAAGTTAGGGGACTAAATGAGAAGTACTATTAAACGAATAAAAATATTTACTTAAGAAAGTAATGTTACCCTTTGTATGTCCGTGCGGTCTCATTAATAATTAAAAACGTGGTCATAGAGGAAGCCAATTTGACAATTATTGATTTTATAAAAAGAATTTCGGAAATTTCTTGAAAATTTAGGACAATTATATGTTATATCCCAGCTGAGCTGGCGGATGGCCTATATGAGGCAGTTGTAACAGATGTAACAATGATCCAGAAATGAATAACAATCTTTTCCTCTACTTTCTCTCTTCTTCTTCATGTGTCTCGTCTATCTTTCCTCTTGAACTCTCCTTCGCCTATTCTCAATCTCGTTCTTCTTCTATCTTCTACTATCTTATGTCGTGACCTTCTCGGGACATAACAGTGGTATCAGAGCTTTACGATTCTTGCGCGATTATTTTTTGGATTAAGGTCAGTCATGGCGGAAGGTACTCAGTTGCAATCCATGGAAGCACAGTTGGTGGAATTGCAACAGTTTATGGTGACGAGCAAGGATTTTATGGCGTCAACGCAAACTTTCATTGATGATACAAGGCAGGAACACGCAGAGACCAAGAGAGCCATTGATGATCAGGGGAAGAAAACTGATGAGCGATTCAAGGAGATTGCGGATATGTTTCGAACATTGTTGTCTAAAGATCCAGTTCCAAATGCCTCGGATCCACGGATGGAATCACGCAGTGTTCTTGGTCCCGATCCATCGAACAGAGCGCAAAATGGTGGTGCTACTGGGAATGTTGCCGGGATTGCTAAGGAATTTCACGATCGCAATAGTCCGGAGCTACTACCGATCGATCGCCGTCAAGGTACACTTCGAGTTCCTAAATTGGATTTTCCAGTCTTTGAGGGCAATCAGCCTCGTAGGTGGATTCGTAAATGTGAAAAGTATTTCACAATCTTTGAGATTCAAGAAACTCGTAAAATTGAGATAGCAGCCATGTATGTTAATGGCAAGGCTGATGTCTGGCTTCAAAGTTTCCTACTACAGAATCCTAAGGTTTCTTGGACTGAATTTGCGGAATCAATTTGTTTGCGATTTGGGGATAAACCGGGGGTTGATCTTATTGAAGAATTTAATAAATTGGGGCAATAGGAGGATTTGGATGAATATATGGAAAAATTCGAGGAACTGTGTGCTTGTTTGTTAGCTCATGATTCTAACTTGACTGAATCATACTTTGTATCCAGTTTTATCAGTGGTCTTAAGGATGAACTTCGACCTTTGGTCAAGATTGGACGACCAACAAGTCTTGCTGTTGTGTATGAATTGGCAAAGTTGCACAACAGTGCAGTGCATGCCATCATTAAGCGCAGTAAGCCTACATGGAAACCACATTTTTTTGCCTACAATTCCACTCGGCCCTTGTCCATGGAGAATAGGTCTTTTTCTAAGACGGTTACTCCTCAACAGTCCAATACTTTTTCATCTAAACCTGCACCTGTTTAGTCTGCCTCACGCAGTGAAGTTAAGAGGACATCAAGGTTGTGTTATAAGTGTGGGGAGACGTACCATATTGGGCATCGGTGCAAATTACAGTCTCTTCATAGTTTGCTTGCTACATCGGGTGAGGAACAAACAACTGAGGATGAACCAGAGGAGGATCAACAAGAAACTGTCTTGCCGGAGGATTATGAAGTTTATGTACATGCTATTACATGTAGTAATCCACTTACAACAATTCAAATCAGGGGAATAGCAAGAAATAGAGTTGTTTCTATTTTAATTGACAGTGGAGCCACACATAGTTTTATGGACCCTCGAATTGTGACTGAGGTTGGTTTTGGGTTGCAAGGAGTCACTGTCATGGAGGTTTCTGTAGCAAATGGACATAAGCTCTTCAGTCATCAGGTTTGTCAGAATTTTACATGGGAAATGCAGGGCCATATTTTTCATTATAGTCCTCGGGTGCTCAAACTAGGAGGTTGTGATATGGTGCTTGGTGGTGATTGGCTTCGAGAGTACAGTCTAGTTTTGCTTGATCTTAAGAAGCTTAAGATTTCATTTGTTAAAGATGGGCAGCAAGTTGAGTTCAGTGGTGCGCGTGAGGAGCCAGCCTTAAAGATCATGTCAGGGAAAAGGCTACAACAACTGTTCAGGAAGAAGCTACCATTCTGAGTCACTTAAGTTGCTCAGTTGTTTTCTATGACTTTTGTGACAGTGCCAGAGCCGCGAGAAATCACTGCCTTATTAGGTGAGTATCTGGATGTCTTTGAGGAGCCTAAAGGATTGCCACCTGCAAGGGCCCATGTACATTATATTTCCTTGAAACCTGGGGTTAATCCAGTTTGCAGTAAACCCTATAGGTACCCTTTCCTGCAGAAAAATTAGATTGAGAAGCAGGTACAGGACATGCTTCATCGGGCTATCATTAGGCCTAGTCACAACCCTTTTGCCTCTCCTACTTTGCTAGTAAAAAAGAAGGATGACACGTGGCGCTTATCTGTAGATTACAGGAAACTTAATGAGATTACTGTTAAGGATAAGTTTCCTATTCCTCACATTGAGGAACTTTTGGATGAATTGAATTGTGCTTCAGTGTTTTCCAAGCTGGATTTGCGTGCAGGATATCACCAAGTCAGGGTGGCTGAACAAGACATTTACAAAATTGCTTTTAGAACTCACCATGGCCATTATGAGTTCAAAGTCATGTCATTTGGCTTGACGAATGCACCGGCTACTTTTCAATCATTGATGAATGACGTATTTTCTCCTTTGTTGAGGCAGTTTGTGCTTGTTTTCTTTGATGATATATTAGTTTATAACACTTGAGTGAAGGAGCATCTCTGTCATTTGGAAAGCGTCTTGGAGTTGCCGAGGAAGCATCAGTTGTATGCTAAACGATCCAAATGTTCTTTTGCTCAACCATAAGTGGAATATTTAGGACATATTATTTCTAAAGCAGGGGTAACTACTGATCCACTTAAGGTTGATGCTATGCATTCTTGGCCTAGTCCTAAGTCCTTAAAGGCCTTGAGGGGATTCTTGGGGCTTACTGGATACTACAGAAGGTTTGTTCCTGGCTATGGCATTATTGCAAAACCCTTGACAGATTTGTTGAAAGCAGGAGCTTTCCAGTGGTCGACAGTAGCTGAATCAGCCTTCCATTCCTTAAAGTAGAAGATGATTAATGCACCAGTACTTCGATTGCCTGATTTTTCTATTCCATTTGTGTTGGAAACTGACGCGTGTGACACTGGTGTGGGTGAAGTATTGATGCAGCAAGGGAACCCTATAGCCTATCTCAGCAAAGCTCTACATGGCAGTCATCTCAAACTGTCTACGTATGAGAAGGAGTTGCTAGCAATTTTGTTGGCAGTGGATAAGTGGCGACATTATCTAGAGCATGCCCATTTTTTCATTAAAACTGATCACCAAGCCTTACGCCATTTATTTGAACAGAAATTGACTACTCACCTTCAACGCAAGGCTATTCGAAAGTTGTTAGGCCTTTCTTATTCCATTTCTTATAAGAAAGGGGTTGACAACAAGGTTGCCGATGCCTTGTCTCGACGAGATATGTGTGATGACAGTGCATTTATGGCATTGTCTGCAGTTGAGCCTAAATGGATGATTGAGGTCATAGCTAGTTATTAGGGGGATTCAGTTGCAAATGATCTGTTGGCTACAAATAGTATAGCTGCCAGTGGTGATTATTCAGTGGTACAAGGCATTCTACGATTTAAGAACAGGTTATACATTGGCAATTGTCAGGCGTTACATCTTAAACTCATCAGTGCTTTACATGAGACACCTCTTGGTGGTCATTCTGGTATTCAAGCTACGTACCAAAGGTTGAAGCAGGTTTTCTATTGGCCGGGTGATACGGGGTTAGCCGTGTAGAAGATGGATCTAGGCAACGGATCTCAAAACAAAAGAAAACACAAGATTAGAACAATAGCGGAAGTGAAACTAATGGATAGGATAATAGATAGAACCAATAGAAACGACGAGAAAACCCGCTTGCTTGATAGCAAGGAACCTTGTCGAACGATCTACCAACCCGATCTCTACAACGCCACACAACCAAGAATCGCTGACGAACTTGGAGCACGGAGAGGATTGCTTATGAAGTACGAAATCACCAACTCCAGAGGGACTTGACAAAGACGAAAACAACTAAGCAGGAAAGAACAATCGATTGAGACTCTCACGGGGAGCCGAGTTTCAAAGCAAAACCCAAGCTCTGTTTTTTGTGTTTTAACAATATGAGAAATCTAACTAATGAAGAAGACAAGGGAGGCCTTAAATACCCTAGGAGGGCCGGCCCTAGCTTCCCAAAACGGGTTACACTTAATCCCGAAATATCCGAAAATAGAAAGCTGAAAATAAATAAATAATAATCCTAAAAATATCCAATGCAGAAATTAATAAGATTAAACATATGTAACGTTGACCAATAAAGTCAACGCCTTGACTTTGGAATTGTCCTCTTCGTCATGTGATACATCATGTGCCATAAACGTCTCCAGCTCTTGACGTAGTTCCTTCAATCTTGACCTAGTAATCGGTCCATCAAAGGTTGGCACTAATGGCGGGGATGATTCCTCATCATTCTCCCCTTCTTGAAAAGGACTCGTCCTCGAGTCATCAATATCAGCGGCTGCATAAGGGGTAAGATCACCGACATTGAATATCGGGCTCACGCCATAGTCATCGAGCAACTCCAACACATAGGCATTGTCGCCTACTCTCTTCAGCACCTTGAACGGTCCATCACCTCTGGGAGACAGCTTCGACTTCCTCTGCTCCGGGAACCGCTCCTTACGCAGGTGTAGCCACACCAAGTCGCCGGGCTCGAACAACACTTGACGCCGGCCGTGATTAGCTCGGGCTGCGTTCTTCGCTGCAGTAGCTTCTAAACGAGCCTTAGTCCGCTCGTGCAGCTCCTTCATGAACTCAACCTGTCTATCAGCATCAAAGTCTGCTCGTTCCGGTAAAGGCAACGGCTTAAGATCCAAAGGGGTTAGGGGATTCAAACCATACACACATTCAAAATGGGACATATTAGTAGAAGAATGAATAGTCCTATTATAAGCAAACTCAACATGTGGTAAGGCTTCTTCCCAACTTTTCAGATTAGATTTAATAACAGCCCTAAGGATAGTACCCAATGTACGGTTAGTGACCTCAGTTTGTCCATCTGTCTGGGGGTGACTAGCAGTAGAGAACAACAACTTAGTACCAAGTTTACCCCACAAAGTCTTCCAAAAGTAACTCAGAAATTTGACATCCCTATCACTCACAATAGTATGAGGTACACCATGCAACCGAACAATCTCTCTAAAGAACAAATCAACAACATTCCTAGCATCATCAGTTTTATGGCATGCAATAAAGTGAGCCATCTTAGAGAACCTATCAACAACCACAAATATAGAATCTCTCCCCTTCTTAGTCCTAGGCAAGCCAACAATAAAATCCATATTAATATCAACCCAAGGAAAGCAAGGAATAGGCAAGAGAGTATAAAGACCATGCGGTTTTGCCTTAGATTTAGCCTGTAAGCACTCAACGCAACGTTTGATAAAATTCTCTACATCCCTAAGCATGTGTGGCCAATAGAAATGAGTATGCAACATGTTATAAGTCTTATCTCTACCAAAATGACCCATCAATCCACCTCTATGGGACTCATCAACAAGTAACAACCGTAGAGAACAAACAGGAATGCACACCTTATCAACTCGAAACAAGAATCCATCAAACAAGAAAAACTTATCAAATGAACCCTTTTCCACACAATGCTTATAAATCACCCCAAAATCAGCATCCATATCATACAACTCCTTAATATAAACGAATCCAAGGACTCGAGCATCCAAAGTAGTCAAGAGTGTATGTCTCCTAGAAAGGGCATCAGCTACAACATTATCTTTTCCTTTCTTATACTTAATCACATAGGGAAATGTTTCTATGAATTCCATCCACCTACCATGCCTCCTATCCAACTTATCTTGACTCCTAAAATGCTTTAAGGACTCATGATCAGTTTTAAGCACAAATTCTCTAGGCCAAAGATAGTGTTGCCAAGTTTTCAGCACTCTAAACAAGGCATATAATTCCCTATCATAAGTAGAATAATTCAAGCATGCACCTTTCAACTTTTCAGAAAAGAAGGCAATAGGCTTACCTTCCTGCATGAGGACTCCTCCAATACCAATGCCAGAGGCATCACACTCTACTTCAAAGGGGCGAGTGAAGTCAGGCAGAACCAGCAATGGCGCGTGTGTCAAACGATCCTTGAGAGTCTGGAATGCCTTTTCTTGAGCTTCACCCCAACGGAACGGAGTATTCTTCTTTGTGATCTCTGTCAGCGGGGCTGCAATGGTGCTAAAATCTCGAACGAACCTCCTGTAGAAGCCAGCCAGGCCGTGGAAACTGCGCACGTCACCTAGGTTCTTCGGGGTCGGCCAGTCACGGATGGCTTGCACCTTCTCTTGATCCACTTGCAGTCCATGAGCACTCACTACAAAACCAAGAAACACAACTCTGTCAGTGCAAAAATCACACTTCTTCAGATTTCCATACAACTGTACAGCTCTGAGAGTGGATAAAACTTCCCTGAGGTGCTCTGCATGTGCTTCCAAAGAGTTGCTGTAGATCAAAATATCATCAAAGTAAACTACAACAAATCTACCAATAAAAGATCTCAAGACATGATTCATAAGACGCATAAAAGTAGAGGGGGCATTAGTCAAACCGAAAGGCATAACAAGCCACTCATACAAACCAAACTTCGTCTTGAATGTTGTCTTCCATTCGTCTCCTTCCTTCATCCGGATTTGATGATATCCACTGCGAAGATCGATCTTGGAGAAGGTGGAGGCGCCATGGAGCTCATCCAACATGTCATCGAGCCTGGGGATCGGGTGCCTGTACTTGATCGTGATGTTATTAATAGCCCTGCAATCAACACACATACGCCAAGTATTGTCCTTTTTGGGGACGAGTAAGACAGGCACAGCACACTGGGATCGGCTCTCTCTAACATACCCTTTATCTAGAAGGTCCTGGACTTGGTTCTGGATTTCCTGGGTCTCAGTAGGGTTCATCCTATAGGCAGGCCGGTTGGGTAGGGTAGCACCGGGAATCAGGTCTATTTGGTGCTCAATGCCTCTAATAGGGGGTAGGCCAGGGGGTATCTCATCCGGGAAAACATCAAGGAACTCAACTAAAAGGGTCTGGACAGCAGCTGGGAGTGTAGCTCGGTCGTCGTCACCTAACAGGGTATAGGCCTGACAAAGGGACATGAGGGCGACGTCCGGGGGAAGGTAATCTACCAGGTGGTCTCTGCTGGATGCTAAGAGCACTCGGCTAGGGGTAGAGGCGAGGGTGAGGTCGGTCCGTGTGGAGGCAGTGGATGGTTCGGCTGGGGACTTACCCTTACGCTCGACCTCTCTTTTCTTATCATAAGCCTCAGCCACTTGAAGCGGCGTCATCGGTTTCAACACCACTTTCCTACCACGAAACTCAAAGGCGTGTTGGTTAGTACGTCCATCATGAATAACATGTCTATCAAATTGCCAAGGACGACCTAACAAAATATGACAAGCTTGCATAGGAACAATATCACATAAAATTTCATCCTCATAAGTTCCTAGCTTAAGTGTAATCTTAGCTTGCTTATTCACCTTGAGTTCACCACAATCATTCATCCAATGAAGTCTATAAGGTCTAGGATGCAAACAAGTAGGGAGTTGCAGTTTATTAACTAATTCAACACTAGCAATGTTACAACAACTACCACCATCAATAATCATGTTGCAAACTTTCCCTTTAACAAGACATCTTGTATGAAACAAATTCTCACGTTGATTATCATCACAAGGAGCCTGATTAACATGCAAAGTCCTCCTAACAATCAATGAATTACCATGCTCATATTCAATAAAATCCAAATCATCATCATTGGCATGCTCATTCATATCATGGCTAGCAACTAAATTTTCATGCTCAGTGTCAGACTCAGACTCTAACTCACCCAAATGATTAATCATCAAAACACGAGTATTAGGACAATCCTTCATGTAATGACCCTTTCCTTGACATTTAAAGCAAGTGATATCTCTAGCTCTAGGAGGAGGGTCAGCAGGGTTACCTCGTGTAACTGCAGGGGCGGGCCGTGTGGGCTGCTGTGGTGCGGTGGAGGTAAAGGGGTGCGCACCACGGAAAATCTGCTCATTGCCGCGAGGCGGACCGGTTGCTGGGCGGGATCTCTGGTGTCCAGTGCGGCCCTGCTGCTGGTCGGGACGCCAGCTTTGGCGTTGTGGCACCGTGCGGTGTTGTTGGGTATAGCTGGACTTGAATTGTCTCTCCACTTTAATTGCTTGGTGTAGCAAATCTGTCATGGTAGAATAGGGATACAATTCTATAGTGTCAGCTAAATGAGGATGCAAGATACATAGATACCTGGACATAGTGGCCTCTTCATCTTCGACGACGTTGCCGCGTGCCATGGCTATCTGCATATTGTTGTAGACCTCTTTAACACCTAAAGAGCCTTGCCTCATAGTCTCCAAACGGTTGCGGAGAACTCTATTGTGGTGGTGGGGAACGAAGCGGGCCCTCATCATAGCTCTCATCTGGTTCCATGTGTTGACCGGAGGGTCCATGGCTTGTCTTCGAGCCTTCACAACAGAATCCCACCAAACCAAAGCATAACTAGTAAATTCAAGAGCAGCGAGTTGTACCTTTTTATGTTCAGGGAAATTGTGGCAACCCCAAATCTGCTCAATCTTCGTCTCCCATTCAAGGTAGACGTCTGGATCACACTTTCCATCAAAAGCCGGGATCTTCACTTTGATCCGTCCAATGCCGTCTTGTTCGGCTTCACGGCGGCGGGGCTGTCCGCGGTCATTCCGGGGGCGGTAAGGACGCCACTCATTACGCTCCTCGCGCTCATAGTCCTGCATATCATCATCACCCCATAAACTAGAACGTATCGACATAGGAGGGGACTCAGACCTATCACGAGGTGCGGGATGCCGAATCGGGCGTATGCGATCGGTGCCAGTGGCTCTCGGTTGGCGATGCTCGTCCATCGCCGCTTGGTAGGCCGTGGCTTGGTCGACCAAGGGCTCGGTGGCGGGAAGCGGTGCGCTATGCGATGGACCAATGTGTTCCTGCGCAGCCGGGAGTGGGTTGGAGCGGGTCTCTAATGAGTCAAACTTCGCAGACAACTGCGCGACTGTAGAAGCCAACTGTTGTAGCATCGCCTGCATATCGACATGGGAACCATTTGCAGTAACTTGTTCATCACCGGAACCTGTCATGATCACCACTTAGACGAACACAGAAAGACGTTAAGGTTAGGAAAACCAAAAAAAAAAAAAAAACTCTCAAGTGTTTGCACTCGGTGATTGTACAACCTGCGAAGTTAGGCTCGTAAATGACAAGTTCTCTATGTGCTCAAGATACGCAGCAAATCAAGGTCAAGCAGAGATGTAGTAGACAAGACAAGTAGATGTACGACGAAAAATGACTCAAACAAAAGCGAGACTAGAGAACGACTCAACAAGGAAAGCGACACAACTATAGTCACAAGAATGAAATGCAACTAAAGATGGGGCTATATATGTGTTTCGAACTCAAGAAATGCGAATTGCAAGTCAGAAAGACGTACCTTTGTCGACTCGGAACGAAGCCAATTGGAGCCGAGAGTGACCCGAGGGAACGGAAGGGAGAAGGGGTTCGGGCAAGAGGGGGTAGTGCTCGACTGAGGGCAACCCGGGGTGGGACCCGGTCGGGTTGGGGTCGGGTGGGGTGGACTGAGAGCAACCCGGGGTGGGACTCGGTCGGGTTGGGGTCGGGTGGGGTCAGGCCGGGTGGGGCTCGACTGAGCGGAACCCGGGCAGGACCCGGTCGGGTGGAGGCCGGGTGGTGACGACTGAGCGCAACCCGGGGTGGGACCCGGTCGGGTTGGGGTCGGGTACTGTTGCGGCGGAAAATTATATCAAAAAAAAAATAAATTCTTTTTTTTTTTTTTTTTTTTTTGTATTGCGAAAAAAATTCTGAAAAACTCTCAAAAATCCCAGATGCCTTTTCCTCTTTTTTTTGTTTTTGTTTTTGTTTTTTTGATATAATTTTCTTTTAGGCAACTTGTTTTTCCTGGGATATTACACCATAAAGATAAAATAAAATCTCTAGACAATCAAGCAAGTATCTTGAAGATTACCAAAATTGAACAACCGGATCTCTGGCGCGCACGAACCTGGACGCCGTCGTGTCTTGCTCGCCAAGCTAGGGTTCGAACAACAATGGTGGAAGGGGGGGGCCGAAATTTTTTGTTGATTTTTGGATGGTTTTGGTATGTTTTTGTGGATCCTCGTAGTCACAATCAACCGCAACGAACTCCTTTCCAAGACAAACAAGAGCAAACAATCAGTCAGACTAACAATTCACTAATGTGACTCAAACAAAGAAATTCAATTGACGATTGAAAACAGGAAGATCCAATTTTTGATGATGAATCTGGAATCGTCAAAGGCGATCCGAAGCCGCAAAGCTCTTGATACCAATTGATACGGGGTTAGCCGTGTAGGAGATGGATCTAGGCAACGGATCTCAAAACAAAAGAAAACACAAGATTAGAACAATAGCGGAAGTGAAACTAATGGATAGGATAATAGATAGAACCAATAGAAACGACGAGAAAACCCGCTTGCTTGATAGCAAGGAACCTTGTCGAACGATCTACCAACCCGATCTCTACAACGCCACACAACCAAGAATCGCTGACGAACTTGGAGCACGGAGAGGATTGCTTATGAAGTACGAAATCACCAACTCCAGAGGGACTTGACAAAGACGAAAACAACTAAGCAGGAAAGAACAATCGATTGAGACTCTCACGGGGAGCCGAGTTTCAAAGCAAAACCCAAGCTCTGTTTTTTGTGTTTTAACAATATGAGAAATCTAACTAATGAAGAAGACAAGGGAGGCCTTAAATACCCTAGGAGGGCCGACCCTAGCTTCCCAAAACGGATTACACTTAATCCCGAAATATCCGAAAATAGAAAGCTGAAAATAAATAAATAATAATCCTAAAAATATCCAATGCAGAAATTAATAAGATTAAACATATGTAACGTTGACCAATAAAGTCAACGCCTTGACTTTGGACTTGTCCTCTTCGTCATGTGATACATCATGTGCCATAAACGTCTCCAGCTCTTGACGTAGTTCCTTCAATCTTGACCTAGTAATCGGTCCATCAAAGGTTGGCACTAATGGCGGGGATGATTCCTCATCATCGGGTATGAAGAGGATGGTGACTGAGTTTGTTGGCTCTTAATTGTGATAATTGCCAGCGCAATAAGGCAGAACATGTGGCCAGTCCAGGTCTCTTGCAACCTCTACCTATTCCAGAGGTGGCTTGGACCCACATTAGTATGAATTTTATTGAAGGGTTGCCCAAATCCAACAACAAAGATTCTATTTTGGTGGTGGTGGATCGTTTGACTAAGTATGCAAATTTTATTGCCTTGTCACATCCCTTCTCTGCAACAAAAGTGGCACAAGAGTTTATGAATCACATTTTCAAGCTTCATGGCTTACCCACTAGCATTGTCTCTGATCGTGACAAAAATTTTGTAAGTCGGTTTTGGAAGGAGCTTTTCTTAGCTATGGATACTTCCTTGCATCTATCCACTGCCTACCATCCTCAGAGTGATGGACAGACAAAGCGCGTTAACCAGTGTTTGGAGAATTACTTGCGTAGCATGACAACTTGCAAACCCAAGCAGTGGTCGAGGTGGTTGACTCTGGCGGAATGGTGGTATAACACTAGTTATCACACCTCTTTGAAGTTGACTCCGTTTCAGGCACTCTATGGGTATCCTCCTCCAAAATTGGGTATGGATAGTTCTGTTGTCACTACTGCTACTATTAAAGAATGGTTGCGTGATAAAGAGCTTACTCTTGCTTAGTTGAAATTGACTTTGCTGCAGGCACAGTCTCGGATGAAACAACTGGTAGACAGCAAAAGGACTGAGCGGGATATTGTTGTAGGCGCTTGGGTTTACCTCAAGTTACGACCTTATAGGCAGTCTTCTGTGGCACTTTGTAAGAATCTAAAACTTTGCTCCAAATTTTATGGTCCTTTTGAGATACTTGAGAAAGTTGGTCCAATGGCCTACATGTTAGCCTTACCTTCTTCTTCTCGCATACACCTAGTATTTCATGTCTCTTAGCTCAAGTGTACGGTTGGCTCCGACGTTAAACCTTCTTCTCAATTACCACACCTTACTGATGAGGGTGATTATGTGGTAGCTCATTTGGCTGTGCTAGATACAAGGGTCTCTTACCTTGCAGATGGCTCTCCAATCTCTGAGTGGTTAATCCATTGGCACAACCTTGATGTTACTGAAGCCACTTGAGAGCCCACAAGCCATATTTTGCATCAGTTTCCTGGATTTCAGGACAACCTTGAAGACAAGGCTTCATAGAGGGAGGCAATGTTATATCCCAGTTGAGCTGGTGGATGGCCTATATGAGGTAGTTGTAACAAATGTAACAACGATCCAGAAATGAATAACAATCTTTCCCTCTACTTTCTCTCTTCTTCTTCATGTGTCTCGTCTATCTTTCCTCTTGAACTCTCCTTCGTCTATTCTCAATCTCGTTCTTCTTCTATCTTCTACTATCTTATGTCTTGACCTTCTCGGGACATAACATTATATTAAATATTCGTTTCCTAATAAATTGTTTTGATTTTTTTTTTTAGTTTTTCATTGTTAAAGAGAATCTAACATATTAATTTATGTCAGTTCTACATTAGGACCTTTATTCAAGATTTCATGAAGGACATCTATTTCTTCACATCATCTGTATACAATAGAAAATTTAAATTTGATCTTCTTTGTAAAGATCTTGTATACTTTATCCAAAAGTGATAATTTAAGCATGTCCTTTACTTAAAGGAAGTCTTATGTTTACTTGTAACAAAAAAAATATCTAAAGAAGTCTGCAAATTTACCCTAACCATGAAAAATGAAACTTGAGATACCTTTTTTGTTATTCAAAAAGCCCACATATTTTGCAAATTTGAAAAATCAACATTGCATACTAAAAGTTATGAGTAATAGTTCTATTTTTTCAGTTCAGGTTGCTTCTAATTGAGCTAAGTTCTTTGAATAGTCTCTTACCTTAGCACAATACTCAAACAAAGAAAGGAGGTAAATATATAATAGCACCACTAGCAACAACAATAATAATAATAATAATAAAAAAGAGCATTTTATTACAGACGAGTGGCCTAATGTTATCTTTGTATGTAAAAAAAAAAAACGAAAAAGGAAGAAAGGGCAAAAGAAATATAAAAAGATTTGAAAAATGATTCTCTATATATGACATAAACAAAGATCTGTAATGAAGTGTTGAACACAATATTTTAGGTAGGTGAATTTGATTAACATTATGGATTGTTAAGTGAGGGGAATAAAAGAAAAGAAGATGGGCTATAAAAAAAAGAATGGGAAATTGGGGGCCCATAACAGCCTTGCAATCCATAATATTAGGTCTTGTAATTAAATGTTGCATCTTTTAATTGAAATTGAATGCAACCCATAACATAATAGAGTAGCGAGCGCAGTTCGATCTCTGCTTGCAGTTTTCATGTTAGATTGGACAGTGATGGGTCTCTCAACCTTTTCCACTTCTTACGTACGCCTTGCTAATCACCATACAATAATTCATACCATATTTTCTGCAAATATCCCCTTCATCTATCTATACATTTTGATTAAATGTAATCATCTACTGCTATGACAACAATCCTCTTTCCTTACTAACAAAGCTCTAGCTCTTCCACTTTACAAGAAATGAACACTTTTAATAAATTTCAGATAATTGAGACATAACTTGCCTAACATATAATAAGGTTGGTGCATGTATTGCACGGTTCCCAATCTATCGGCCTACGAAAATTCAATCCATTTGGAGCTAAGCATATGCCAATCCTCTTGTTGAAGACAGAAAGTAGTAGCTGCTGCTAATTGCTTCACTATCACAGATAAGGCCATATGCCATTTCAGTTCTTTCAAGAACGCTAGCTCCACACCCACCCAAATAAATTAAATCAAAATTGTTGGTGCTTTCTATCCGTCCAGCAATTTCTGGTCCCACCCAATATGCAAGGGAATGCACTCATAAATTCACTGCAAATCCATCCACAAACAGAACTTGACACTTACCATTTTCATGATGCTGATTTAATACACAAGATTCTAATATTATGGTCCCATCCCATATGATATTCACATCTTTACCTTCTAACAAAACAAGGGCAAATTGATGCAGGAGATAAATTCGAAACCAGTTAACAGACAAGTTAAATGATTCGATAGCTAACAACTAGGTGCTTTTTATTCGGATAATTGGTTGTTGTCTGTATAATAGAGGTAAAAGTAATTTAAGATATTTTAGCAGGTAAAAACTAAAAACGGACACGTGAATAATTTTTGTGGTGCGAGTCCATATTAAGGACTAATCTTGATTATGATCATTTTTTCCAAAAACAAAGCTTAGCAGAGTTGAGATTGCAATGGCACTCCTCCGCTTCCACAGCCCCACCCTCCTCCGCCAGAAGCCTTCAAATTGCCCGCTCACAGCTTCTCTCCATCTCAGCAATGGAGTAGGAGCGCCGATTAGCACAAAAGTATTGCCGGAGAGAGCCTCGCAGACTGCTGTTAGGGTTTCGTTGTCGGAGAATCAGCCACAGGCTTCGATTTCCGCTTCTACTTTGGACGGCGGCGGAGAAACCACTCCGTCGTTGCCGATGCTCTCTGCTTCGGAGGTTGTGAGGAGATTCTATGACGGAATCAACAGGCACGATCTTCCCGCCGTCGAGGGCCTCATCGCCGAGAACTGCGTTTACGAGGACCTCATTTTCCCACGCCCTTTCGTCGGCCGCAAGGTAATTGCTCTTTCAATAGGTTTGATTTTTTTTTGTGAATGAGTGAAATTGTAGCTCCGATTTCAAAACCTTGATTTGACAAGTGAGCCATGGCAGTATACTTGTTGATCGGCATAGTTCTGGATCAAAATCAAGTGCTCCACAAGGAGCTAGTTTCTGAAATCTTCCATGGTTACAATTGTCCGATTAAGTTAGCCAATGAATTGGATAAGAGTCGAGCTCAAATTGCCACTTCACTTAACAAGCAAAGCTTTTGGGATAACTGGTTCAGTGGTTCTAGTAGAGATGGCTCCCGGTTCCATAAAATGAGAACCGAAACCGGTCATACCCGGTTCTATCCGATTCCGAAAAATTCAAAAAAAATATCAAAATTTCCAAAAAATAAAATAAAAGGTGGAATCTGAGATTTTGACGCCGAAACAGGGGTTTTTCGCATTACCTCCGGTTCGACCCGGTTTAGAGCGGTTATGCTAAAATATATTCGAAAAAGTCACAAAAATAAAATAAAAAAGGGGTGGAAACCGTGGAACCGTTCGGGAACCTCAGATTATATATATATGGGAACCGGTTCCCAGACTAAGGAGGTTTTTCCGGTTCTGTTCGGTTCGGGAACCCCCGGTTTAGAGATGGCTCGCGGTTCGGCAGAACCGGAGAACCTCTGGTTTCGGAACCGGAATCGGCTCGAACCGAAACCGGATAAACCTCTTATATCCGGTTTCGGTTCCGGTTCCGATTCCGGTTTGGCAAAACCCAAAACCGAAGAACCGGTATCTGATTCGAAACCGGAGGTTCGAACCGGGTAAACCTCCGGTTCTCAAGTTATATATATATTTTTATTTTTATTTTTCTGTCAATTTATTTTATAAGTCAAATTAAGTTAAATTTTAAGTTTAAGTCTTAAAGTATATATCTTTTAAGTTTAAAGAAATGTTCACTTTATCATTATTTTAAAAAAATATGTCTTTTATATTTTTTTTTACAAAAAAATATTTATTTATTTTTTCTTATATATAAAAAAATGTATTTTTTCTGGTTCTGTAACCGGATAAAGCCGGAACCGAAACCGGAACCGGACGGAACCGAAACCTCCGGTTTCAGATTAATTCGGTTCCGGTTTTCATTTTTCCGGTTTTGGAACCGGAAATCTCCGATTCCGAAACCGTGCCATCTCTACCCCGGTTGCCAGTTCGAACCGAACCGGGAGCCATCTCTAGGTGGTTCCATGATATGGCATCAAAGATCTCCGATGTCTATGGTTTAGCTTCTGGGAACCCCATTATATTAAAGTGACAGATAATGTTTGAATACAAAAGACTATCATGGAGATGATTATATGCGTAATCATACTCGATCTACTGTAATATTTTCTCTCTTAGAGCTGTTAATCTCTCTTTGGCAATATGCTTCCACTGTGTGCAGGATATTATGGGCTTCTTCGAAAAATTTATTGATCTAAGCATGGATCTGCAGTTTGCAATTGATGATATTTCCAGCGAAGATTCTTCAGCAATTGGTGTTAAATGGCACTTTGGTATGCTGAGCATTAGATATATCTTCCACAAATCTTGATCCTTACTACCTAACTTTGTTGTTCAACTAATGACAGAATATAAGGGAACTCCTTTCCCCTTTAGCAAAGGATGCAGCTTTTATCGGTTGGAGGTGCTGAAGGGGACACGGCAAATAGTGTGAGTTATTCTGTAGAAAGTTTCTATTATCTTCATTGCATTGCGAACACATACTGAATTATAATATTTGCAGTGAGGTTCTTTCTGTTATATATGTTTGGTTTTGTATATTTTCCATATAACAACATCTTCAATTGTCACATAATTCTATTATCAAATGCAGTTATGCTCGAGACTGTGTAGAACCTGCTATCAAGCCTGGCGAATCAGCTCTGGTGAGCATATTCATCTTCTTTATTAAAAACATTGTACTCATTTCGATCTCTGCAACCATGTTAATTATGTTCAAGAAACTGTTTTTCTTCTGGCGCCTCCAGTCCTGATTAATAAAATAAGTTGTATAATTGTTTCATGACTATGGTCGAGCAGGCTATCATAAGCGGCGTGACATGGCTGCTAGAGCGCTTCCCGCAGCTTGTGAAATTAATGGCTATGATATGATTTTGATGCATGCCTACGCTCAAATTCCAGATCTACCCTTTTGTAAAACTCTCTGCACTATTATTCATTCTTAGACTCACAACCATTAACTGTTGAACTGACCTCTACTAATTTTATTGCATGTTTGCTGAAAATGTCTTTTCTGGCGGTGAGAATAAACTCTAGGGTGCTGGTTAAGTGCATTCAATGTAAGGCAGGTAAACTAATGACGTGTAACTTATCATACTAAGCCTGCAGCCTTTGAAATTAATGTGTTGCTTTAGATATGCGTTAGGAAGTTCAAAATCTCCGTCTTCAAATTGGATTCCACAACATACAAAAGTAACAAAACGTACTTTAGATTCAGTCTCTTCATGGATTGAATTGAGAAGAAGCACACAAGATTGGAAAATATTCATCTACCTTTCATTGAACTGAACGCACAACATATATAGGATTACAATACTTGTCCACTAATTAAGGATATAACAAACTAAATTATCTTTTACCTAAGATAAAGATATTTACAAGATATGCTCCTAAGATAGATATACAAGATATTATCTTAATATCCTAAGATTCTCTAATACTCTCCCTCAAGTTGGAACATGTAGGTCAATAATGCCCAACTTGTCAAGGAGATAGTTGAATTGGTGCTTGCTTAATGCCTTGGTAAATATATCAGCCCGTTGCTCAACTGAACGAATGTGAGACATGGTAATTGTCCCGTTCAGAAGTAAATTACGCACAAAATGGCAGTCAATCTCAATGTGTTTGGTACGTTCATGAAATACCGGGTTGGAGGAGATGTGCAAGGCTGCCTGACTGTCACAGAAGAGATTCATAGGAGCGCGATGGAACACGCCTAAGGAACGTAAAAGCGACTTGAGCCAGACGAGTTCACAACAAGCAGAGGCCAATGAGCGGTATTCAGCTTCAACCGACGAACGAGAAACAGTGTGATGTTTCTTTGTCTTCCAGGACACCGGAGATTCTCCAAGCAACACAAAGTACCTAGTGAGCGATCGACGAGTCAAAGGGCAGCCAACCCAGTGTGCATCGCAGTAAGCCGTGAGGGAAAGAGAGCTAGTACGAGACAAAAACAAACCTTGACCATGATTGCGTTTGATGTAATGAAGAACATGCATACCAGCTTGCCAGTGCTCGGTGGTTGGTGCCTGCATGAACTGGGAGAGAGTATGAATAGAGTAGCACAACTTTGGGCGGGTGATTGTCAAATAGATCAAGCGGCCAATCAACCGACGATACTTCTCTGGATCCAAGTGTAGAGGAGCGTCAGATTGACTAAGAGTATGGTTCTGAGGCATCGGAAAATCATATGGTCGATCTCCTATCAAACCTGCTTCTTGCAGAATTTCAAGAGCATATTTACGCTGACACAACACAATGCCGTCGTGACCATGTGCGATCTCAATCCCCAAGAAATACTTAAGTGTGCCTAGGTCCTTCATGTGAAAGCAACGATGCAAATAATCCTTAAAACGAGAGATGGCAGCGAAAGAGTTACCAGCAATGAGCAAGTCGTCAACATAGACGAGCACATGAAGAACCATCCCTGATTGTGTCAGCGAGAAGAGGGAATAATCAGCATAAGATTGTTGAAACCCGAATGTAGTGAGGGCATTGGCCAGCTTGGCAAACCATTTGCGAGGCGCCTGTTTGAGGCCATATAGCGACTTGCGGAGACGACAAACCTTGCCGGAAGGTATGTGAAAGCCCGATGGAGGTCGCATATAGACTTCCTCGTCCAAGTCTCCATGTAAGAAGGCGTTATGGACGTCCATTTGGTGCAAGTCCCACCCTTTGATTGCAGCAATAGTGAGAAATACACGGACATACGTCATTTTGGCAACGGGTGCAAACGTCTCGTTGTAATCAATGCCCTCGACCTGCCGATTTCCTAAGACAACAAGCCGGGCCTTGTGTCGTTAGATCGAACCGTCAGCCCGATGTTTGATCCGAAAGACCCACTTGCATCCTATGGCATGCTTTGTTGGAGGTAGATCAACAACCTCCCAAGTCCGGTTTTTCTCAAGGGCCTCTAGCTCGGCTGTCATGACAGTCCTCCACTGAGGAGAACGCACGACCTCAGTGAAATGTGTAGGCTCTGAAGTGGCGGTAATGGCTGCTACAAACTGCACATGGGAATCAGAAAATTTCTCGCAATTAACATAATGAGCAAGGATATGGGCTACCTGAGGAGGGTGACGAAGAGGAGACCGATGAAGAGGGGGTTTGTAGGGTGAGAGTCGTGTTGCAAATGTAGCCCTGAAGACGCACAGATTGTTGCCTTGGTCGAGAGCTGCGGCGGACAGATGCAGAAGCATCAGGAGATTCAAAGTCGGAGGTACTAGGGGAGGAACTCCCCCTGTCTTCAATGATATTAAGTGGCATAGTCTCGGTCAGAGAGATATGTGGCTGCTGAATATCTTCAACGACATGAGGTTGTTGTGGAGCAATGTCAACTGAAACATCCTCAACCACAACGGGAGATCGAGGCGAGGCTGTGGAAGGAGGTTCAGTCATCGAGACCTCCTGGAAAGCAAATGGGAACGAATGTTCAGCGAAAACAACGTCACGAGAGACAAATTTGGCGTGTGGCAAGGTCATATAAACGCCACCCCTTCTGTCCATAGGGATATCCAAGAAAAATACAGCGCCTACTCCAGGATGCAAATTTGTCTGTGTTTCTGGGCTGAACTGAAGCGTGAGCCAGGCAGCCGAAAACCTTGATATGATCATACGTAGGAATATGACCAAAGAGAAGCTCATAGGGCGTCCTTTTGCCAAGAACCGAAGAGGGCGTTCCGTTGATCAAATAGGTTGCGGTAAGAATGCACTCACCCCAAAGAGAGATAGGCAGGGACATTTGACAACGGAGGGCCCGTGCGACATTCAAAATGTGACGGTGTTTGCGCTCGACACGACTGTTTTGTTGAGGCGTGGCGACGCATGATGTTTCAAGCTGAATACCCTGAGTATCAAAGAGTGGTCGTAGACCGAAAAATTCGGTACCGTTGTCAGTTCGGAAACGCCGCACTTGACGCCCAAACTGTGTAGAAGCAAAGCTGCAGAATTTGTGAACTAGACGTGTGACTTCTGTCTTGGAAGCCATCAAGTGTACCCAGACACAACGAGAGTAATCGTCGACTAAGGTAAGAAAATATCGCGCTCCGCACAGGGAGGGAGTGCTATAAGGACCCCATACATCGGCATGAATAAGTTCAAAATGCATAGAAGCTTTATTATAACTAGTGGGAAAACAATCCCGAGAATGTTTTGCTTGCAAACAAATTGAACAAGGTTCAGCTATGCTAGTAGTTGACATTGCAATATTGGGAAGAGCTAAGATAGACGGATAAGCAGCATGACCCAGACGCATGTGCCATAGCTGAGAAGAAGAGGCCCGAGCAGTAGAACAATTCGGTGAAGACGACGTCACTGCACGCAGCCA